>OX346725.1:11698263-13173876 GCA_947063395.1 Hemistola chrysoprasaria
CCGCTGCGCACGGTGAGACTACGTACGAGCGTCAAGCTTCGTTTTGCAAAAAAATTTTAGTAATTGTGTCCACTGCAACCCACGGACACTCTACGCATGATTTGACGTCGCTGGTACACGCGTGGTTTGCTCGAATATAGCGCTCACGTAGCTCAACGATGTCAACGCCATGCACGTTGTGCACGTGATACATTTTAGTGCTGCACGCAATACACGTTGGTAAACGCGTGGCTTGCTCGAATATGGCGCTCACGTAGCTTAACGCTATCAATGCCTTGCACGCTGTACACGCAGTACACATATGCGTGTTTAGCGTGTCCTGCAGTAGAAACGAAGACCCACGGTGTCAAACATATGAAACCACGTAGGTAGCTGAAATGCGTCGCGTGTTCGTGCTCAGTGGTGGTTTTGAGCCTTTCTGGTATGATTTCAGCTATACTCCGATATCATTGAATTTGTAACATTCATATATGTTACAAATTCGCTATGATTACATAATGCTTGTTGCATTCTATAACGATTACTATACTATAACTTATTTTTAAGCGGGTAAAACTACGAGGCACATCTAGCTAGTGAAAAATAGCTGTTTAAAATGTATGTACTGTTTATAATTCCTTACACCACGCGCTCAGCAATGTTTGCTGAAATTACCTCCCGGATTACACAGTAATAAGCGCGGCGTAACGGCGTAGCGGCGTAACTGCACAGCGCAGTTACGTAGTCCATAGTTACGCAGTAACTTGTTACGTCTGGACGAATATGCAGGTTTTATTTTACCTTTCGGTTTTATGAGTGCCTTAGTTTTATATGTTTTTAGGGAAAAATAGGATCCCTTTAGGAGCACTGTAGCGGCTATTGAGGACTCGAATATCCTCTTTAAGTTCCTAATTCTCTAAGCGAAGGGTGTGTGTGCGAAGCGAAGGTTTGTTACTTCGTGACTCTGTTACACGGTGGACAGACGATCTTATAAAGATATCCTCCGCGGAGTCATCGACCAGGCATACCATCAGAAACAGACTGGATGCAAACCGTTTATACTCGGCCTAGATGGAAATCTATGAAGGAAGCTTATAACCAGCAGTGGGTTTCCAACGGCTGAGAATGATGATTATTTATGAAATATATTGTACTTACTTTATCAACATGGCTTCAATGAAAGCGTAGAATGAACTCCGCGTTAGCATTTCCCCGCGTTCTCTGGCATTTCGCTCCTTACGTCTTCTTGATACCTGCAAAAACACTATATTTTACTTAGAAGAAAATAGCAACCCTTCCCGGCTTAACACGGGTTGCATAAGCATAGTTAAATTTAATAAATTATTATGTTTTTTTATATAACTGATTTCCGCATGCTGAAAAAGTTATGAAAAATATTCTTCTATTCCATTCTAAAAAAGCTGCCAGACAGCATGATTCTTTTCAAACTCAAACTCAAACTCAAACAGATTTATTCAAATAGGTCATAATCTGACACTTTTGTACGTCAATGAAGATACAGTACTGAGTCTACCGTGCGTTTAGAAAGATACCTCTACAAGAAGAACGCACAAGAAACTTGTAGGGCTTAATTTTTTCAACAGATAGTTTCACAATATTTGGTTTGCTTACATTCATTTTCTTTGAAGGTGCCGCGAGGCGACTATGCAGAAGTTTCCAGGCATCTTTGTCCTCTATGTACTGGTTGACTTTATAGTATGCCTTCTTTAGTAAAGTAGATTTTATATAGGTTTTGAATTTACCCTCTGAGAGCCCAGTTATCTCTTTTGGGATTTTATTATAGAAACGTACACTATTTCCTAAGAATGTCTTTTTATTTGTTTTAGATAATCTAAAGCTAGGTACAGCTATTTTGTCTTTATTCCTAGTATTAAAATTATGAAGGTCACTATTTAATTTTAATTTATGTAAATTTTTACGCACATACATGATGTTCTCATAAATGTATAAGGATGGTAGGGTCAGTATGTTTATTTCTTTAAATAATTCCCTCAGGGATTCGCGTGGACGCATCTCATAGATGGCATGAATCGCACGTTTTTGTAGTATAAAGATAGTTTCTATATCTGCAGCTGACCCCCACAACAGAATCCCATAAGACATCAAGCTATGGAAATATGCAAAGTACACTAATCTCGCCGTGGCTACATCTGTTAGTTGCCTAATTTTATAAACCGCGTAAGCTGCAGAGCTTAGTTTCCCTGAGAGCTCGGTGATATGAGTGCTCCATTGCAGTTTAGAGTCTATATTTATGCCAAGGAACAAAGTTGCATTGTCAATATTGAGTCTTTCACCGTCAAGAACTATGATTGGTTCTATACTTCTGACGTTAGGCAACGAAAATTTCAAACATTTAGTCTTTTTCGCATTCAATAACAGATTGTTTGCTGTGAACCATCTGGATATACTTGCTAAAGTATTATTAACATGTACTAGTGAAGTATCCTTCCTATCAACTTTAAAAATCAATGACGTATCATCGGCAAATAGAACTATATCTGCTAGACCGTGGACCATGTAAGGCAAATCGTTAATATATGCCAAAAACAGGAAAGGACCCAAAATTGATCCCTGTGGGACTCCCATCTTGACAGGAGAACTAGCAGATGTGATACCATTGACGCTAACCTTCTGCTGCCTACTAGACAAGTATGATTCCACCAGGTTCAGGGCTTTTAGATACCATCCCAACAAAAACTGCTGCGTAGGAAAAAAAATTAAATTTTAGCTACTAGCTGTGCTGTGGTGATACCAGCTATAGCATAGTAATTCACTCTTTACTCGTGGATGCCGTTTACCCAGAGGATGGGCAGCAGCGTCCTCAGCGTGAAACCATCTAACTGCGCTCGCCAACCCTGCCAAGCGTGGCGAGTATTATAGGCAAAACACCCTCTCTATAGGGGAGGCCTTTATCCAGCAGTGGATTCCTACGCCCGTACCTTTCGCGGCCTCCGTTCACATCTAGCTCCGCGCCCCCCACCGCTCCTGTACCCCGCAGGCGAGGACATAATTAAACAGTCTAGCTATAGCTTAAAACATGAAATAAAACTTATAAACGGTCTTTACCCGAAGAGGTAATAATAGGGGGCGAGCCTATGTGACTACACCAGTGACACAACTCCAAACTCTGGGCTGTCATAATTCCTAATGGAAAAATTCAATAACGCTTATTACCCTGGCCTGGGGATTGAACCCTGGACCCTGGAACCTGAAGACCTTATGATCGGCTTACGCACACGAAGCTATCGAGGAGTGTATGACAATGTCAAGCCTGACGATAATTTCTGAAGTGGTTTATTAAAATAATACTAACTTCGATATCTCCAAGCAGATCGTCGAAGTACGTCGAGTTGTCGACGTTGTAATAGTTAGCTTCGAAGAACCACGCCACGCTTACTAGATTGTTTGGCTCGGGCATGGGTATCGATATTGTAGCGAATGCCTGTAAATGTTTATTTAATTTTAGTATACTTAACTTGTAGCATACATATAAGTTCATGCAGGCATGCATGTACGTGCATAACCTATTATGTGAGATAACACGGGCATGCAGTTACTTCTATGCCCTTTAGGCAGCTCGTGCATGTTTGATGGGTATAATTGCACATGTATGCATATGGCTAGCATGTATGGCTGGCTTCTTCGAGCCTATTCAGGCACTATACCACAACGCATCCATTGACATTAGACGACGTATGGTCATAAGTAATACCTACCCCATACTGAGTGGCTGGTGTGAATATCAAGTATCTTTTTTGACGTTTGTGGTTAACACCGCACACCAACTCTCGAAAAAATCTGGAAAATAAATTAAAATTAAAAAAATTTAATTAATTAACTAAATTACTATATAAATCGACCAGTTATGACGTTTATCCAGTGCAGCTGGATAGGGCAATGTTTCTCGGCTACAGTCTAAAGAATCCTATTGCTACTGCCACGCAGTCTGGAGAAAAGAGAAAGGGCTTACTTTATCATGACGATATCCCATCAATGTGGGTCTACACGAACACACCTGACGCGCTACGGAAGGGCGGAAGTTTCAAAAGTATTCTCAAGACATTGTTGTATTGGCCACACGGAGCGCTGCAAGTCTTCTGCATACACTTTAACCATAGATTATGTATAGCACACCTAATCGTATAATTAAGATAAAAAATAAAATTGGGAAATCGCCCGAAATATACCCTTCAGCCGGCTACGAAAACGGTGCTTCGTAACAATGTATGAAAATAATTTTATTGACAATGGATTTAGGAAGTCTGGGATTAAGCCGTGTATATCTATTTACTATCCGTAATATAGGTACCTGTAGTATTATATTTTTTTTCATCAAATTACGTATATGCCCATAAAAACAAGAAGTGGAATAAAAATACTACTCACAATAATACCATTAAGTATGACCACAACATGTCTGCAGTAAGCTTCGCTAAGCTAAAAACGTATGACTTAAAAAATTAAGGCACGTCAAATACTCGTGAAAATCCAGTACTGTAAGCTAACGAACGAGGCAGTTTTATTTACATAAGAAATTTGGTCTCTTCGTTCATGTACCGTACATATGTACCTATACAGTTAGGGACAATGCCCTTTGATAAAATTACCTCTTAGAAGCCCTACAAATTAGTCTGCATGATTTTTTGTTTCTTTTTTTTTATTTAATTTTGCATTTTTCAGTGACGTTCATGAGGTAGGTAAGTAAGGCAGGTAAGAGATGTTGGATTTTTCTATTAGGAATTATCTCTATGTCAGCCTGGAGTCTGAAACTGTGGCCGGTAGATAGCAATAGGTAGGACCAATAACATACTGGCGAAATATGGGTGTATACCTATTATGAAACTGAGGCCTGGATTACCTAGATTACTTGAGGCCTCTGCCTACCCCTCCGGGAAAAAGGTGTGACTGTATGTTATAATTTTTATTTTATGATCAATAGAGATTTCTGTAGTTAATGTGCAAACATTTCTGTGTTCCAGGGCAATGTTTCCAGCGAAATAACTGGGCATGACGAGATTCAACAACTAATATCTCAGGGTGACAGGCGCAGTGCAGTGTCGCGCAGAATTTTGAATTTTAAAAACACTGGGTGGCACTGTGTCTGATATGGGCAATCACGATGCTTACCATCAGGCACCTGATTTGCTCGTCTTGTTACTCACTATCATAAATTAAAAAAAAAAAAAATATCACAAAATCTTATGTAATTCCAATTCTATTTCAAATAATGTTTATTCAAATGCTTAATTGAATATGCAAGAAGATTTTAAGCGTCAATGAAGCTTATAAATCTACCCTGCTTTCGGAAAGATACATCTACAAGAAAAACGTACTAAAACTTGTATTTTTTATTTATTCTAATGCTAGGTGTACAATATAATATGCTTTTGTTACATTTGTTTTTTTTAAGGTGCCAGGCGGTGTCTTTGCAGACGTTTCCATTCCTAGATTAGGGCTATCTACATACAAAATTTCAGCTTAATCCGTTCAGTCGTGGCGCGAAAGGCGTGAACAAACAACTCATTTTCGCTCTCAGTTTTAATATTAGTGGAAAGTAAGTTGTGTCGGTTCTAATTCCGTACGTCACCTATTAGGGTTATTTATACTCGTTTCTACTCGATTCTGAAGACAAACTTCCAACTACAAGCCAAACTCAAAGGGAATTTAAGGAATTACAACATTATCGGGACCTGTTTCACAAAACCTCTACATGTACTGCAAAATCAGAACTCTACAACTCCTTAAACCAGATCACGGAATAATACGATTTAATATAGATAATATCATATGAACTTTTGTCATTTTGCCCCTGCATCATTTTAACCATTCAACTTTGTACATTTTGACACTTCACGATCGAATAATTTGGACGTTTAGTCATGTGAACAGCCATGTCCCGTAACGCTTCTTTAGTCATTTTTAACCTCGTTTTGTGCTATTTGTATTTTATTGTTTAGGTATTTTTAGCTGATGTGTTTCCAGTAATATTCTGATTCTGACTGAGTGAGGGAGAAAAGCAAAAGTGTCTAAAAGTAAAAAAAAAAAAAAAAAAAAAAAAAAAAGACACAATTTTTTTCTACGTATTTGCTGCTTCAAGTTATATCTTTGACATCAATGCCTTATGGTGAAACAGGACTAAATAGAGCAGAGTTCAGCAAGACTAATCAAGTCAAGGTGGCCCTTTCCGGACTTTTAAACAAGTATCTCAAGTTACAGTTTAAATCAGTTTTGCAATTAGAATGCGTTGAAGCGAGGAACTCGAAGTGAGAATTGTTGAAAATTAAGGACTTGGTTCCAAACAGATGGCCTTTGTGTATTGGAAAACACAAAAGAATGAGATCCGCCCCCTTATTACGGACGCAACAGAAGTGTGGAAAGCGTTTAAATTGCTAAATGTCTGCTGTCAAACGGCATACAAAATTTACTGCTGTTGTTACGCGATTGCATGTTCGTAATACCACCCGGTCCGGCTAAATGTGTTGTTGGATTTTTCCATAAAAGGACTGATCCATTGGCGAGATAAACCTTTGGTTCGCCAACGAGCCGACAAGCCAAAGGTATATAAACCTTTAATGGAGCACCTTTAAAACGGTTCTCTATTAAGAGAGTACATGGTGGCCCTTTAGGAATTTGACACAATCCTATGAAAAATTTACCAAATCGATGTTCTGTATTCTCCTGCTCGTCTTAAGAAAGATGCAATGAGTAAGAGTAAGAGCGTATGCTCTTAGGTGCAACTCAGCTTTACTCAATAGTCACCGATATTGACTGAACTGGCAGGTTGGGAAGTTTTATTCTAACTCAGCACTTAGAATAAAACTTCCTAAACCAGATTAGTTAATTGGCGCAACCAACAAATCAGCACAACACGACGCGGTGATATCGAAGTTCGCTAATTGGGAGTAATGTCCGCAACTTATAACCACCTTACACCTGGGAGTCATGCCAAACTACTCCGTGTACGATGGAAGATGCCGGACGAAGTTGTTACATGAAGATTTATGCGAGACTATGGAAAATAAATAAATTGTTAAGGCATACCTTGGTACACATGCTTAGGATTCTAATTAATAGTTTTTAGAGGTATTTTTTGAGGTTTTGATTTATAGGTTATATAGATTCTGCAAACATGTAATAAAAAAAAATGTAAAATTCTACTTGTAATATATCCTGATCTTTAAAAGTAAAAGTAAAGGAAAAATCCTAAGAAACCAGCATCTAGTCGAATTTTAAACCAACGGGAAGTAACTTAGAGGTTCCTTAGTCCGTTGGGCAAAGTATGGAAATGTGCGGTAAAATGGCAGTATCTTTTGATTGCGTTGACTTAGACTAAGTTTGATTTTTTTACAGGAGCAAGGGCCCGTAGAGTTGAGTTGTTGATATGAGTTTCTTTTTGAATCCTCAACGCTTTCTTGAGAAAAAGGTCATAACAGACTGACAGGCAGACAGATGTACAGACGGATAACGAAGTGAACCTATAAGGGTTCCTTTTGAGGTACAGATCCCTTAGAATAAATTATTTAATCGACAAAAGTATGATTTTATTTATTATAATATCATTGGTCCATACCAATAATTATTGTTGTATTGTTTCTTTATCAAGAAATTAGTCACACAATGTCATACTTCCACCTATCATAAATGCATCTATCATAGGAAAAACATGCCGTCGCAAAACGTCATATTCGCCAAATGTCTCATTGATTTAATTAAATAAACTTCATAAACTTTCACGGGCAGTATTTTTTATTCATATATTAATATTGGTGACGTTCATTTTGATCGTCAATATGTCCACAAGATGATTACCAAAGAGGATATCCAAAAGTTCACATATTGTGAAGTGTACGATCTGCATCAAGTCACACTGTTACCCGTTGCAACATTTTTTTCCCAACGGGTCACACTGTTACCCGTTGGCACCTTTTATTTTTTAATCCGTCCCATCCAGTCACACTGTGACGCAAGTGTTACTCGATGGGATTTTTTCCCCCACGTGTCACAGTGTGACTCGTTGGGAACCCACCAAATATTCGGGATTTTAGAGGTGCAGTAAGTTTATCGTGTAGCAGCTCCCAAACTAAATCTCAACAAATGATTCTAGTTGTGAACAAGCATGTCATAGCTTAGGATATTGGTGCAAAACTTATGAGATTGGTACCTATCGAATAGAATTATACTTTACTAGGTGTACCCCGCGGTTTCACCAGCTTAGTCTTCGTTCCCGTGGGAATATCGGTATAAAAAGTACAGTATGATTTATTTCATTTGTAAAAGTGTCCTTTCTATGGACTGTTTTTTTATGGTTACATATATAAAACCATTAAGTAGTATCTCGCTTTTAGCGTGGAAACGGAACAAACATACCCACAAAAACCCAGCGTGTTTCTGCTGTACTTATTAGATCGTCTGTCCATCTTGTGGGTGGACGTCCTACGCTGCGCTTGCCGTTTGTTTTCCGCCCCATCAGCCATCAGTTCTACGTGCTATGTGCCCTGTTCATTGCCACTTAAACTTGCTAATTCGCTGGGCTATGTCACTATCTTTCGTTCGTCTACGGCTCTCCTCATTTCTGATACGATCTCGCAGAAAAATCCAGAGCTTAGAATTTTTATTATTAATCAGGTATTTTTATCATTATCTCAGCCATAAGAAGTCTCTTAAGCTGGTCAAAGACCTCCCCCATAGATTTCCATCTAGTCTGATTGTAAGCTTCTTGCATGCAGCTTATCCCATTATTACTTTATTAGACTTGATTAGATCGTCTGTGCACCATATGGTGGACGTTCTACACTGCGCTTGCCGCTACGTGGCCCTTTCGATAACCTTACAGCCCCATCGCCCATTAATCATCAAAAATTCTTTATATCCCTCAATAATTATAAGGATATATTAAACCTTTTCGTATCTCTAAAATCCTTTTTCAACGTAAATACACCGCGCATTCAATAAAGAAAACATGTAAATTAAAAGCAACCGAGTCCTTTATTTGCTGTTTTTTTTACTGAATTGAAAAAAAGGAAAAGGCATCTGCTCAACATATTGCACGGGCCGTGCCGTGCGACCGCAGAATCCTATTTAACCTTTCATTTCAATAAATTGCTTCGGCAGAAATACGTTAGCATTTGATGCGGCTTCTGGGTTAGGAATGTTTACAATATAAACTAGCTGCAATTTGCTGAAATGTACTTAGCAGTAATTATTATAAAATTATTCGTACCGCCGCGTTTGTATGTTCTACTATTGAGCGAGTTTCACAACGCAACGCACTAATGGGGCATCGCCCTTCAGCAAAAACTTCTGAAGCAACTGTTTAGTTTTGTATGCACGTAGCTGGAAACCTTATAGGGCATATGGGGTAATTTTCAGCTAGAGGAAACCACAGGACACAGCTATTAACCTCATGTTATTAAGTTCTTTGATATAAAAAGCAGATAAAGCAATTTGCGTATCCAATATTGTCAAAGGCAATCGAAAGAATTTTCCGTAAAAGGAAAAATGCGAGATAAATTCCGAATAAGATTATTATACTAGACTCGTTACGAGTAATGTTTTGTTAAGTAAAGGCATGTCGGCGTTTGCTCGTACTCTCAAACTGGGCCATTTGGCGCAGACTGAATCACTGAGACAACATAACGGTTCATTAGTTAGGCACTGCCGTAGGCTCAGTGCAAACATTCCACTTTATCTTACACAGTATTTACACTTCCAAGACGCCGTACGGAACGAATCGACGCAACGATTCACGATGTTACTCTCTTTAATTTTGCTGAATTTGCTTTTTGAGGCGAACGCGCATCGCGAAAAACGGTACCTTGTCTACCCTGATGGCGGCCCGGCAAGAGCACAGGTATTTTCTTATTTTTAGAATTCCGTAAACGCAATTTTATTATTTATTTTACAAAGAACATAAAATGAAGATCTTAGGCTAGCACAAGTGGCGGTCTTATTGCTGAAAGTAATTTCTTCTATTTAATTCAAATGTTTTATTTATGACAACCGAAGTTAGTCTTCTTGCAACAACGGCTAATGCAACTCATGTGTTAATTGATAGTTTAGCGCGTCTACTTCCGTCTTTGCCGTACATTAAGAAATTTTCTAGTTTTATGATACATAACTCTAATTTAACTTAAGTAAATGTTTTCTTTGCCCAACGGATAGGGCTTAACGAAGCCGTGTTTTTTGTTCGTGAATATAAATGCAATTAGGCGAGCGCCTGTCTGCCTTTTGAAGTATAGAATGAGATTTTTGCTTTACGTTTACTTCTGTTTTGTTTGATTTGCTCGTCTCCTATTCAATGTTATTATATTTGCAATCTTTTTACGGTACATGAGCTTTTTAAATTCCACGCTCGTTATTTTTTATGTGTTTACCGAAAAGCTGAAAATTTTAAAAACATGAGATTGACTGTTATGAGAAGTTCATTAACCAGACAATGTTACTAGCTGAGAATTTGATTGCGGAAACTATGTCCAACGAGTCATACGATTGACTTCGGTGTACTGGGTGGGAAATATTTTTTATCCCCGACTGAAGGATGGAAGGAAAAGTGTTATAAGTAACGTGTCTGTGTATCTGCGTGTCTGTCTGTGGGAACGTTCCTACACGAATGCACCAAGCTTGATCCGGTTTTATTTTGTTTAAAATCCGACGTTATCGAAACTATTCTTAACTATGTCTCATGAAAATTGGTTTAGCTCTTTGAAGATTATCAGCTATTTTATAACAGCTGAAAAATGAGCAAACTCTGAGTGGTGTTCGAAATTTGGTATACTGTCCCATGATATCTAATATCGTTTGTGCAATTTATATCCATAACTCGGAAATGTGGCACGTTAAAATCTAAGTCCGGTCCGGTTTTCTCTCTTAAAGGACTTAAATTTTCGTAACATATCCAATAGGCATATCCTCGGGCAGTTTGTTTGTCTTGCAGCAATCTTGGCGACATGTAACAAAACGTGTTGGCCACATAACCCGTATAAATTGACTTGAACATTATAATTTGGGAAACTCGTTCTGTTAAAGTCATGTTAGAGTAAATTGTTATTACTATTTGTTTTTCAGTTTATCATAGGTCTCGGTATTCCAGTAGATTTGAAAGAAGCGTCTGTAACAGTTGGTACAGTAATCAAATTCCAATATGACCTTCCGACCAATAGTACAGAATATACAAGCAGGATCTACGGCTTCGCTAACACAGTCTCCAGAGATATGGATGGAGAAACTGCTGACGAAGAAGAAAATACAATAGATGATTCGAGAAACCTGAGCGAGACAGATGATATAATTAGTGATGATGAAGACAGGGACAACGATACTTTAGTCGATATCACTTTTGATAGAAGAAGAAGATCTATAGCGTATTCTGAAGGAGGTGTTGTAATGTCAGGTGATAGTGATATTAATACTGAACTGCCGTTAGAAGAAGCTATAAGAAGGCAGGAAATTATAGATGAGCATAACTTGGAAGATGAAGAACCTCAGAGAATGAATCGATGGGATTTTTATAAGATTATTGAGCATATGGCTGAAAGGTGAGCGCATAAATTGTTTAGCTTGTAAATATAATTATTTTTATGAGTTTAGCTTATAAAATAGAGATTGGTGATCAACGAAGTAATAAGTAATTGGACGAGGAGTTGAAATGCGTTACAAATTACTAGCTGTACCTGAAGGATTCACCTCAAAGTACTCTTTGCGCTATTATATAGATAGATATTTCTGAGAAATCGTACTGAAATCGCAAGGAGTCAGGAGGTTAAATAGAGATAATTAAAATTTGCAGCGAACTAAGAGCCTCTGCACATGGTGTTTTCAGAACACGAAATAAGCGCGTTGCAGTAGATAAAAAAAAATACTGAACTGCGTTAGTTTGCGTCTAGTCACGTATACGCACAGAACCTGCATGTCTTCGGTGATGATAAAAACACAATTCGCAAAGGCTTTGATGTCTTCCCAGACGGACTGCATTCAGACTGCAATCCGACTGTAATAAAATTTAAATACAACTATCCGCAGCCCGAATGCAGTCGGTGTGCAGGTAGATTCATGGTCAGATTGCAGTTTATATGCAATCCGTCTGTCTCGACCCTCAGACTTCTTAATATGCATCTAGCAGCTATTCATTTTATATTAATGTAGCATTAAAAATGTTTCTATTCCAAGTACACTGCTTTTACATCGAGAAGTTTGCAATGAAAGTGGTTCTACAGAATCGCTTTACAATATTTTAATAATGCATTGAAAATTGTTCAGGTACGGCTATTCAGGGCGTCCATGCTTGCTGCGAACAATCTGCGAGGCAGCCGAGGTGCCTTTTACACACGAAAATGGCTTGCTTGGAGAAATTGGACATATTCTATTCACGTAAGTAAGGAACGGAGATATGGTGCTATGTCGGTCAGTAAGTCTATGAATAGTCAGTCTTTAAGGAATGTAACCAAGTGGCTTCAGAGATTACGCGGCTTTCTAGGAATTTGACACAATCCTATGAAAAATTTACCAAATCGATGTTGAGTATTTCCATGTTTCCTCCGAATATTACAAACCTATTCTAGCAATTAGTTTTATATATAGTCCAGTATTTTTATAGCGACGTAATATATGTACCTGTCATTTTAATTTTTCTTAAAAGTTTTCTTCAAAGTGAACTTGTAAAAATCCCAGTTTACACGCGTGATTGGACGTTCACTACAAAAAAAATTAGAGTTTATAAACAAAAATAAAATGATAGGAACATACATTACTTCATCTTTAAAAATCAGGATATAAAAATATCAAATATGTTAACTGTATTCGGTGAAAACAGGGCAATACAAAACACCGATTTAGTAAATTTTCCATAAGATTATGTCAAACTGCTAAGAGGTCCTCTTTCCTGATTAGCGAATCCACATCGCCCCGCACCCACATGCAGACGGGTGATTTTTCTAAAAAATCACCCGCATTTCGCAGGACGCATGCAGATGTCTAAAACTCATTATCAATCTTTTCTTTAACTGAATCTCCTTATAACTTAACACGAATCACGCAATCATCGCGCGAACTAAAGTATTTTTTTCTAAAGTACGGGGCATATCTAATTTAGAATAAATTTAACAGTGCCAGGAGGTGTCAAGTCTGTTAGAATGTATCGTCGATGGCAAAGAATGAATAACATAACGGAATCTTCTCCCTTGAACGGAACGCGGGACTTCATAATGAGCTCATTAACTTATTTATACGGATTTGTCTTACTAATGAGAGATTTTGGTATCCAAGTCTTTTCTAATAATTTTATTTTCCTGGGAATAATTTTATTTGAAGACAATGTTTAGATTGAAAGCATTAACCAAACCAAATATTGTAAAAATCGCAGTAAAAAAAATTAAACTCTACATATTACTTGTGCGTTCTTTTTGTAGAGGTATATTTTACGTAGAACGCACGGTAGATTCATTACTAGTTAATTCAATTCTTATTTTGAATTAATTAGTATTGATATTATTAATTGACGTTTAAAAATGTATTTATAAGAGATTTTTAAATACATTTTCTTTGAGTTTAAATTTTCTCTGTTAATGTAGGGACTCACTTAAAACTTAGTATTGTGAGATGTAGTCAATGGACCAATGGGAGTAACTCGTACGTACATTTTCTTATTCGTCTGGTCACTTCTAAACTTCAAACGGAACGGTCCCTGTTGTCTTTAAAAGTGGGTTCACACGGTTCCACTTTAGATGTTCAAAAAAAATTCAAAACATATTATTTTGGTTTTTTTTTTTTTTTTTTTTTTTTTTTTTATTTGGTCCACTAAACTGGGCGTTACACAAATTTTACATTAATAAATATAATTTCTACAAGCATTGCGTAGGTGTACGTCCTTCTCGAAGTGGACACAACATGCGTATATTATTGTGTACACAAAATTTTGAAATCATTTATTTATTGAGTATGTTAAATACATTATTTTTAAAAGAGCTAAAAGACGTACCAAATATATCAATATCTTGACAAATGTTGTTGTATGTATTGCACATACGGTAAAGCGAAGAGTGCCTAACATATTTAGTTCGACATGGAGGAAGATTGAATGTTTTTCTGTTGTGGAGACGGCTACATGCTCGCGGTATATTGATATTAATTCTATGCAGTAAGTCAGGGTTATCGATTTTACCGTTTATGATTTTATAAAGAAACAATATATCAGTGACGTTTCGTCTAAGTTCTAATGGGACCATTTTGAAGTGCTTAAGTCGAGAAACGTAGGATGGTAATATACGACAAAGGTTGTTGGCATAAGTTAGGTGATAAAGGAACTGTTTTTGTAGCCTCTCCAACCGACGAATGTGAACACCGTATGACGGACTCCAGACAGGACTGCAATATTCAAGTAGAGAACGGACGTAGGTATAGAAAAGAATTAATGAGGTTTCAGGATCTCTGAAGAATTTGGTTTTCCTAATTACGAAACCCGATAACCGAGCTCCTTTCTGAATAATAGCGTCAATATGCTCACGGAAATCAATTTTCGCATCTATTATTACTCCCAGGTCGCGCATTGTAGATACTTCGCTTATTGGAATATTGTTAATATAGTAACTAGCTGACAGAGATTCTCGTTTTCTTGTGAATTTTATATGGTAGCATTTATTAACATTAAGGGTCATTTTGTTCAGGATACACCAGTCACTGATTCGATCAAGGTCATCCTGAGTGCCAAAATATCGTTATGGTCTCGGATCTCTCTGTATAGTTTTAAGTCATCGGCGAACATTTGATATTTAGACGTCACATTCCCACATAGATCGTTCACGAAGGCCAGAAAAAACAGTGGGCCGAGATGTGAGCCTTGGGGGACCCCGGAAGGTACATGCTGAGCCGTAGATTTGAAGCCACGAATTATAACAAGTTGGGACCGATTGAGAAGATAGGATTCACACCATCTGAGTAAAGAGCCACATATACCGGCGTGACCAAGCTTTTGAATGAGCAGACTATGGTCAACCACATCGAATGCCTTGGAGAAATCAGTGTAGATAGAATGGACATCATGTTTATTTTCCAATGATTTAGTGATGTCGCTAACGTAACTTAGAAGGTTCGATGTGGTTGATCTGCTCGGTAAGAATCCGTGTTGATACGGATCAAATAAATGTTTTAAGTGGAATTGTATACTTTTATAGACCAGAGACTCAAACAGCTTGCCGAAAGTAGATAGAAGAGAAATAGGCTTATAGTTTGCGATATCATTTTGATCACCTTTTTTGTAAATCGGAGTAATGTGGGCAATTTTCCATTTTGCGGGAAAGACGCCATTAGTTAGAATTCGTTCAAGTTAGAGACTTATTGAAAATGTAGCGCAAGGGCTTCGTAAGTTGAGTGGAGCAGGTTCGTAAAAATATTGGAGGAATGCCGTCCGGGCCCGGACCCTTGTTGACGTTAATCGTTGAGAGTGATTGAAAGATATCTAGCTCTGATAGATTGAATGATTTGAGTGTTTCATTATTGTTGTTGGATTGTAATATAGTGTCGGAAGTAAAATTATTATGTGTGGAATTAAAATGTTTTGAGAAGAGGTTACAGATATCTTGTCCACCATGAACGTTCTGATCACCGAGAAACATTTCGTCCGGTATATCATCGCTTTGAAATCTCAAAGATTTCACGAACTTCCAGAAGTATTTCGGATTACTTTTAATTTTGTTCTTAGACTCTGTTTTTAATTTTGCCAAACAGTCCTGTAATAGCGTACTGCAGCGGTCGCGCAAGATTTTAAACGTTAAGAGATCTCTAGGGTTATTATATTTTTTATATTTGTTATGAAACTTAGCCTTTTCTTTTAGCGATTTTAGTAACGGCCGACTGAACCAAAAAGGGTAATTGTTATTGCCTTTAAGACTCAGTGGTGTGTTCTGAGTAATTATTGGAGTTATGATGTCGTAAAAAGTATCAACAGTTTCATCAACAGACTGGTTAGAGTTGAAGTGATTTTCCCAGTTAATAATATCTAAATCGTGCTTAATTACGGTATAGTTTGATCTATAAAAATTTAGAACTAAAGATTTTTTTACTTTTGGAGACTTGTAAGCGCTTAACTTAATGGAAATACTTAAGGACGGGTGATGATCGTCTAATTTAACGAGCGGCGTAGAAGTGTAGTTCACCATGAGATTCTTATTAATGTTAGATATTACTAAGTCTAAGGTCCGACCATTGATATTTGAGATCTGATTAATCTGGGATAGGCCATTAAAGGAGAGGGTGTCCATAAGAAGACTTTCCAACTCGTTAGGTGTATCGCAGGGAACCAAAGAGTCTGAGTTAATGTCATGATGCCAACGAAGATTGGGTAAGTTGAAATCGCCGGCTAGAAGGAGTAGATAATCGTTTGGTAGTTTATGTTGAATTACTTCTGTGAGGTTGGTTACAAAGCCATCTAGACGTCCATAAACTACGGGGGGCGGTAAATAAAGGGTACAGATGCAAAGGGAAATGGTGGAATTACCTTGCTTTAGTTTTATTACCACCCAGATATCCTCACCAGCGGACTCCCATTTTAGCTTACGAACAGGCTGAAACTTCTTTAAGACCGCAACAAGCACTCCTCCTCCATCAGATTTGTCAGAGTTAGAAGGATTACGGTCTCGTCTAAAAATCGTATATCTGCTATCAAAGAGTTCATGATCGAAAACTGAATCGTTTAGCCATGTCTCGGTTAACAGAATAACATCCGCATCTTGTTTAAGTACACTAGTTAGCACTTCTTCTGTTTTGGTCCTAAGACCCCTTACATTCTGGTACAGAACATTTAATGAAATACTCCTAGAAAACTGATTAAATAAAGAAACCATAAAACGAACTAATTAAGCTGATGTAAGTTTCTTCAAGGATTCTAGGTCCTTGACCACAAAGCCCTTGGATGAAATGTCTTTCCTCATGTAAATGAATCCGTTTCGCACCCAGACGAACTGATAGCTTATCTGCTTGGCAATTTTCCGGGCTGCTGCGTGAAGTTGTTTATTGGCGGGGGACAGATGTTTGCACACGTAGACCGGCTTCTTGTCGTCCGCAAGGCCTAGATGAGAAGAATTAAGTTTGTCGTTCTGGTGCGATCTGTTATAGGTCTTTACAGCAGCTAATATTTTATCTCTCACCAAGGGACTAGAGAGCTTAACTATGATAGAGCGAGGTCTGCTTGATTCTTGGTTTATCTTCGCCACACGATGATAATTGAGCACTTCGTGTTCCGGTAATGCGTAGCCTACGGTGGTAGCCAGCTGCCACACGACTGTTTTGATATTTTCAGTTTTGTGCTCAGGAACGCACTGAATTTCTATGTTGCAGTCACGTGACTGTTGCTCAAATTTATTGACTCTGTCCCCTAGGTCGTTTAGCTGAGATTGCAGGGCGCAGTTATCAGCTTCCAGATTATCAATTTTTTTGTTTCTAACTTCCAACTCTTGCTGAAGCTGCTCACACTTCGATGTCATGAAATTAACACTTTCTGTGAGATCTTGAATTTTGCTGCGGGTATCTGAGCTTTCTGAATATAAATCACGTTTTATATCTCTTAAAAGTCGCGTTAATGTCTCTTCTAGTTTTTTATCAATGTACTTCTTTAAATCCTCGAAACTGTTACCTACCGGAGAATCAATGTTTATTGGTTGGGAGGATAAGTTTGAGGCTTCTCCGCGTTTTTCAGAAGAGCGGCAGTCTGGGCACTTCCACGAAGCTTTGTATGCCTTCGATTCTTTTAAGAAGTTCTCGGTAGATAGGCCTAAACACTGATAATGATAATTTGCGTTGCAAGTGGAGCAAATTTTTAGCTCTGCGGATTTGATTGGTTTCATACATTTACTGCAGCTACTCATCTTTGAGAATTTCCCCCAAACTTGGTGAGATCTTAGAAAGTTGCAACACTATGCACTTGTCACAATGAAATCTGACGTTGACAATGAGTTTGACAACTTCAATTCGACTTTGACAGTTTAAAAAATCATTTTAAGCGGGTATAAATATGTTGTGTACGAAATGCGGGTAGATAATTCGAACTATTATTTTATGAATTTCAGAGTAAAAATCCCAAGAAAATCGTAGATAACAACGGCATACGACCTTTCTTGAGTTCACTTCACTTTTCAATCACAACAATAGCAAATAAAACAGATTTAACAATAATTATGAATATTTTGACGTAGGAATGTTATGCACACATTGGCAGAGTTGGTTCGTGAAATTGAAAGAAAAAAACATTGGTTCGAATCACAATATGAGATTTAGTAGTTGACCAAATTAGGGCTCGTTCAGAACTCGCAAATGCGCCGCGCGGATGCACCTCAGTTTACTGCTACTTTTAAGAGGGCGCTGAATGCAAAAATTAGGCAAGTTGTGAAGCCCTAAGCTAGTCCCTTGTCGCGCGCGCCGCACGGGTACATGAAATGCAAGAAGGGTGGCAGCAACAGCACCCGTTTTAAGGGTTGCGTACCTCAAAAGGAAAAAAGGAACCCTAATAAGATCACTTTGCTGTCCGTCTGTCTGTCTGTCAGTCTGTCTGTCCGTCTGTCCATCTGTCTGTCTGACTGTCCGTCTCTCAAGACACTTTTTAAGGGAACACGTGGAGATATCAAGTTGAAATTAATATCAACGACTTCGGTCCCTTGTACCGTGTAAAAAAATCATACTTCTAAGTTAACGCAATCAAAAGTTATGGCTATTTTAATGCATATTTTCATACTTTGCGCAAGGAACTAATAGATGGCGCTGTATGTTCTGTACTTAGGCGGATTGTTTTGCGGGATTGGAAGCGTTTTGTTCAGGAATGGAACCCTACACTATGTATAAATACATATGCTTTAACAATTTATTTATTTATTCCAGGCCATCAACAACAAAAGACGAGCTGTCTCACCACACTGACAACGAGTACCACGCAGCAGAGAGACTGGGCCGAGAAGTTGGGACTAATTGCGAAACTCTCTTCCCAGACTGTGAGGGGTCTATCCTCGAGACGTTCACGGAGATTGGGGAGAATACACTGCATAAGTTTGGATTAATGTAAACTTTTAACTAGCTTAGAATCCTTAGTGTGTGTAGGCGCCTTTTCAATTACAGTGACTGTTTCGTTTGTGATGCTGCTGTCGAGCATGAGTACTTGAGTTCAACTCCTAGGTCAGACAAAAAGTGATACCTGCTGAATAAGATAGGAATCTTTTCATTAGAGTCTGGACTCTAGATTTGCGTCCAGTTCCAGCACGCGCCTTCCGTATACAAAGCAACTTTAGTTGAAAAACCATCAACTTATTTATACTATCAACTTTTTTAAAGTTTTCGTTAAAAGTTGCCAGTTGTAGCAACTTAAATTCCCAGTTTACGATTGTCGCAATTCTTAACAAACTGTTAAAATTGTTTAAATCGTTGCGATTACTACTGATAAAGTACCAATTAGACAGCTGCTTGTTGCGGCAATTTGAAACTGATTCATTCGTCGATTGCAGCACTGAAACTGTTGTCCATGGAACTAGAAAGTTGCTATGTCTGCGGAATTTTTTTGTTGTATTATGTAAACAGCTAGTTGCAACACTGAAACTAGCAAGTTGCTATGTCTGCGGATTTTTTTTGATGTATATGTAAACAGCTAGTTACCAGTTGCCTGTTGCCGCAACTCGTAAATCAAAGTTGCCTTGTATGCGATGGTGATGGTATTATTAAAAACGTATCCTAGGTACGAGAAATGTGACACAATACTAAAAAAAAATCATATCGATGTTTTGTATTCCCCTGTTTCCTCCGAATATAATTGAGACATTCTATAATAAATTTATATCGTGATGTTTTTATAGTGAAGTAAACTATGTCCCTCTCATTTTAGTTTTTTTTATAAATGCTCAGTTTTTGCATTGTGAACGTCTAAAAATCCCAGTTTTACACGGGAGAGTAGACTTTTATTACTACAAAAAAAAAGGAAGCGTTTATCCTAATCCTAATACTATTATAAAGGCGAAAGTTTGTAAGTATGGATGTATGTATGGATGTTTGTTACTCTTTCACGCCAAAACTACTGAACCGATTGGGCTGAAATTTGGTACGTAAGTAGCTTAGACCCTGGAATAACACATAGGGTACTTTTTATCCCGATATTCCCACGGGAACGAAGACTACGCGGGTGAAACCGCGGGTCACAGCTAGTAAATAAATAAATGTGGACATAGTTTATACTCATCTTCAAAATATCAGGATATAAATAAACAGTTAATATCAAATGGGTTTACTATATTCGAAAGAAACAGGGGAATACAAAACATCGATTTGGTAAATTTTGCCATAGGATTGTGTCGAACTGCTAAGAGGTCCACTTTCCTGTTAATCTTTTAGTCAATATTATGTTCCTTATTAGAGGTTACTAAAATGTTATTTTTGTGAGTATGTTTTAAAAGTTTTTTAAATGTCGACCTAATTCAATAATGCTTGACATTTTGAAAACTATATTGTGTAAAAAATAAATTTTTACTTTTCTCTGTAGTATGCAGTTTTATTATAATTTATGTAGTTTATATAAATATAATGACTGCCTCGGTGGCGAAGAGGGCGCATGCTCGACTGCCAATCTAGAGGTCCCGGGTTCGATCCCCAGGTCAGGCAAAGTGTTAAATATTGGATTTTTCCATTAGGAATTATCTCAATAACTGCCTGGAGTCTGGAACTGTGCCCGGTAGATGGCAATAGGCTCGCCCCCTATTACATGGGACCAATAACATACTGGTGAAATGTGGGTGTATCTACTACGGGACTGAGTCCTGAGTACACCTCTGCCTACCCCTTCGGGAAAAAGGCGTGAATGTATGTATGTTTATGTATGTATATAAATCTAGGGACATCAATATAGGTACAAGTACCTAAGACAAATTAAATGAAACAAATAAATGAGAAATGTTTATTTTCTTACATTTTTAATATGAAATCATTAAAATCATGTCAGATATCACGAAGAACTAAACGAAAGAAAAAAAAACGAAAAAAAAACTCACGAAGAAGAATAAAATAAAACCACATAATATGTTTAATTTTTTTCTCTCTCTGAAGTGTGTAGTTTTTTTTTTTTTCTTCTTCTCGGCCATAGCAAGTCCACTGCTGAACATAGACCCATAAAAGGGGGGTTTGCCAATACTCGCCACGCTAGGCAGGCGGGTTGGCGAGTTTGTTTTAGTGAATTTTACAGTTTTATTTATGTAGTATATATAAATTAAAGTAGGTACAAGTAAATCCATTGACATGAAAAATGTTGTTTTCTCTTACATTTTTAATAGGTAGGTAATAATTAAAAAATCATGTCAGATATGCAGAGTGCTAAATATATCAGCAAAAGACATTTTACACTTGCTGTATAGCTCCGTGCAATTTTGAGCCTTCTGCCCTTGTTCATAAGCTTTAATATAGGGGTACGACTCGTCCTTCTTGGAAACGTTGCTTTCGGCGTCATTTTTAGGGCTGAAAGTAGAGAAAGTAATATATAATAATAATAATATGGGCCAACTTCCACAAACGGTCATCAGGTCCCAAACTAGGCTAGAAGCGTGTACTATGGTAACCAGATGACTGATATACATACTTATATTTAAGGAAGTCACGTCAAACTTATAAAACCCTGCCGTTTACGTTAATGGGTTAAAATAGCTTACTTCAGTACAAAGGATGCCAGTTCGTGTAGTAAGTCGTCATCGTCGTCAGAATGTAAAGGTTCAGCTCCAATCTGACACAGTGCCTGTCTCATACACGCCTTTCCATCGTGGCCGAAGCTGGAAGAAGAAAATAAACTGGTCAAGTGCGAACAGGAGTCGAATATAAAGGGTTCCCACCCACCATGTACCAGTTACCTGCCTATTTATGAGTGTCACCTTTCCTCATCTACCTATTAAAATTATTATTACTATACAATACAATAAAATACAATGCAATACCCTTTTATTGAAACCACAATTAATATAACATACAAGGTTAACTTAAAATTAAATTAACGTAACTATTATTGTAATAATAAGTATATGAATTTATTCTTTTTGCAGTAAAATTCTTATCCATTTATTAAGGACGTTGGAAATATGGAGAGGACCAGTAATTATGAACTTTATTTCATTTTAATATTTTTTTTTTATGATAGTGAGTGACAAGACGAGCTAATCAGGTGCCTGATGGTAAGCATCATGATTGCTCATATCAGACACAGTGCCAACCAGTGTTTTAAAATTCAAATTCTGCGCGGCACTGTACTGCGCCTGTCACCCTGCGATATGAGTTGTTGAATCTCATCATGCCCAGTAATTTCGCTGGTAACATTGCCCTTCATAGCGGAACACAGTAATGTTTGCACATTACTGCTTGGCGGCTGAATAACTGGCAAAGGTGTGGTACTTCCCCAGGCAGCCCCCTGCTAAAGAGGCCTACCAATCTGAAAAAAATATTGTTACAGCGGCCAAAAAAATACATATAATATTGTGAAAATTACAAGTGTCTAGCTATTGCAGTTTGTGACGGACGGAGTTTGTTGCCTTGTGACGGACGGACGGACAGTGGAGGCTTAGTAATAGGGTTCCTACAGCACCCTTCGGGTAAGGAACCCTATAAAGTTGCGTTTAACATAACCTTGTACTAATTTCTGTTGACTTGCTTACATCCTTTAGAAAATTTGTAGTTGTAGGCCTCTTTTGCAGGGGGCCGCCTGGGGAAGTACCACACCTTTGCCAGTTATTCATCCGCCAAGCAGTAATGTGCTAACATTACTGTGTTCCGGTATGAAGGGCAATGTTACCAGCGAAATTACTGGGCATGATGAGATTCAAAAACTCATATCTCAGGGTGGCAGGCGCAGTTCAGTGCCGCGCAGAATTTTGAATTTTAAAACACTGAGTGGCACTGTGTCTGATATGGGCAATCATGATGCTTACCATCAGGCAACTGATTTGCTAGTCTAGTTACTCACTTTAATAAAAAAAAAAAAAAAAAAAAAAACTCATATTATCTGTTCGATGTAGGATGGTGCCTTTTGACAAATTGTTGATTTTTACAATAAATAACTGTTTCTAAAAGAACTATTCGTACATCTCTGCTCCAACTAAACGTGTAATAAGTCAAGCGATATGTGTATACACACCTGTCATAGGCACCATCCTTCAGTGGACAGTATAAGAAAAAGGATTTACTCTTAGTTATTCAAGTAATTAAGCAAAGAGCGGTTACTTACTAAGTCCGAAACGAATCCGAATAAGTGAAATACGGTCCAAAGTAGTCGGCGAACAATTAATTTGTGTGGTAGTTAACGCACTAGACACGTAATCACTATTTCGGAGGCGATTTTGACGGACCTTTTTTTTTAATGACCTATGCTGATGGCCTCAGATGGCCTCTACAGCCTTACCTGACAGTGAGCGCGTAAGGCGCACGACCCAAAGTTAATGGGCGACTAGCACAAGGGCACCTAGACGGTACGAACCTTGGCTTGCGCCGTCGCCAGAATACGTGGGGTCAGACTTGCCCTGGCACCCCAGAAGGGGACTGTCCTAGGGCCCTATCCATGGTTTGATCTGTGTGATTATTTGGAGATAAACTAACGGATCTGAAGGATCTGAGAGATTGTGATTGTGTGAGTTGGTGGATCTGGTATCCGGCACCTGTACCGAAAACGGAGCGCGATATTGGACCAGAGTAGCCATACGATGTATGATCGATCACTTGTGCACTGCGTCCAGACAGAGTCCTTTATCACGGATTTAGATCGGAGATACTGCGAAAAGCAATATCCTAATTCGGTCAGTCTTCTGAATAACGGATTCGGATCGGATTCGTTTTGGAAGTAGTAGCACACTCCAGACACTCGACTATTATACAAAAGCCGCGCTATAACTACCTACTACTACCTACTGCACACATGGAGTTTTGTACACGTGCAAGAGTGTGCGTGAGGTGATTTCTCATAGAATCGATGCTCGTGGAGAGCTAAATCTCGCTGGCGGGGTGAGGACGGCCCGATTGGTGAGCAGATGACAGTGTCTATACGTACGTGTTCTATATGTAGTATTATTGTCTGTTCTGTGGTAATAGCGGAACCGTTCAAATAAGTGGTTCGAATGCTCTAACCTAACATGGATTTTATCCTCAGTGAAATTTGAAGTGTTGGGATTTTTTCCATAAGGAATTTTCTCAGTAACCTGGAGTCCGGAACTGTGTCCGGTAAACGGCAATAATCCAGCCCCCTATTACACGGGACTTACAAACATTACTCGCGAAGTGTAGATATATCTTTTCATCAGAGCGATCTGTATGCACAGGCGCATTTCTCCGACATAATACTTGTGATTTTTATAATAATAGGTGTGTAGAGTCCGTTATATCTACTATTATAATATGCAATCAAGCGACCAAATCCGTTTATCAGATTTCAGACGAAACCCAAAATATCATTCTAGTATAATAAAATGTACGAATCGTTCGGTTTTTGGTGTTCAAATAATGTATCCTCAAGGGAACAACCTTTCTTGAATAACCCTTCGTATTTACTCAAGTAAGAAAATCATTCGAGTAAAAATTGTCCAATGGACAGAATATACGCACTGATTTTGAATAAGTATGATGAATGTTGTTATTTAAGGCGCTGAAAGCAAATTCGCCCTCTCGCTCATACGTACCCACATTTTGGAATATGTAAAAATACTACATGTAATTACGTAAAATAAAGACCACTGGGTTCTAGAAAATAAGAATACAAAATTTAGCAAAAAGTCCAATTTAATCCAAACAAGTTTTCAGTGCCTTTTTATTTTTCTAAGTTTTTTTTTGTGCGAGTTACACATACACATGAAAACTCGTTTGGATTAAATTAGATTTTTACTGAATCTTTGTATTGCTATTTTCTCGAACCTAGTTGTTTTTATTTTATGTAATTACATGCAGTATTTTTTATATCTTCGAAAATGTGGGTACGTGTGAATGAGAGGGCGAATTTGCTTTGGATAGTGTCATATCGTGAAATTAACTTTTATTTTTCTTTTTTATTACTGAATGCACTTGACCGCAGTCTCACCTGATGGTAAGTGACGTCGCAGTCCACGATGGTACGTGTTTGCCTAGGGCCTAGACACTCTTGAATTCAATAAAAAAATATTATTTTCTCAGTGTAGTAGTGGCAAGCTCTACTGCCATTCTTTAGGTCCCGGGTTGTATCCCCAAATCCTGGGACCTTAGGATTTGCACAAAGAGTTTAGTTGAATTTTTCATTAGGAATTATCTCAATGACAGCCTGGAGTCTGGAACTGTGCCCGGTAGATGGCAATAGGCTCGCCTCCAACGTTGAGCTGTACCTCCTAAGTGGCTGAGACTGAGTACACCTCTGTCCAACCCTTCGGGAAAAAGGCGTGATGTTATTATGTTACGTTGAAAAATTAAATGCCTTATTTTTCACGAAGAATTTAATCAGCGCATAAATTCAAGATAAAAACATAAAAAGCTTATTTCTCATTGCAATAATTATTTTACAGCTATAAAATGCAATAATTTCAGTAATTTCAGCCGATGGCGGAATTTAATTACGCCACCGACATGAACAGCAAGTAAACAATAATAAATTACTCTTGACATATGGAGAATCGAAATTGACGAAGCCAATTTACTCAAAAATTGCCTGAATGTAGAGACTGGCCCATAAATCACTCTTGTTTACACTTTTGGCGGAAATCATCGAAGGTAAATATCGAATAGAGAGAATGGCAGGCCTCAGATATTACCAAACTCCGGAAAGTTGTTTTTGGGAAGTGCCCGCGACTCGCGACCCTTAATGTAAACAAGATTTGAGGAACATTTGAAATGTTTACGGGGATTTTTTTTCTATAAGAATATTTCTTACATGAAAAGAATCCATCTTCAACCATTGCTAGTTAAGGACATAGGAATTTGAAAAGTAAATAGATATTTTAATGTTGTATTGTGTACCCAAAGTATATAGAACTCTTGAAATGTCCACGGACACTAACTCACTGGAATTATTCTTAATAGATTGTACCTGTTTTGTAAAATAAATGACCTAATGGCCTGGAAGAGATCGCATAAAGCGATAAGACCGCCCATTGTCAATCAATAAGTTAAGTACTAAGATGTATCTATTTTTGTAATAATGTTTATACCCAGTTAACAGGATGCAGGACCTAGAAATTTTACTAAATCGATGTTTTGTATACCCCTGTTTCCTCGGAATACAGTAAACCTATTTGATATACGATTTATATCCTGATATTTTAAAGTTGAAATAAAGTACGTTTTTTTTTGTAGTGATAGTCCAAACACGCGAGAAAATCTGCAATTTTCAGAAGTTCACTATGAAAAAACCAAGGGTTTATAAAAAAAAATAAAGTGACAGGGACATTGGCTGCTTCACTATAAAAATATCAGGATATAATTTTAAAGAATGGGTTAATTATATTCGGAGGAAACGCGGTTCGATTTGGTAAATTTTTCATAGGATTGTGTCAAATTCCTAGAAGGCCATGTACGTACTTGTACTCTTAAGTTTTGCTGGTCACAATTGTGTTTTGTTTTATATTCAATAGATATCTTTTACTAAGCAAGCATGCTACATATTTGTTTTGTTTGAAGGTATTGGGAATATTTGACCAAGCATGTTCTGTCATAATTTTATATACATCACTTATGGCGGAAGAGTCGAAACAAAACTGAAACGTATTTAATTTTAATATAATTTAAAGCTAGAGTTCATCAAGTACAGTAGGAACACACTGGATACAAGCCGCTTACAACCGGACTATGTAGAAATCCTTGGAAGATGCTTTTGTTTAACAGTGGACGTCCTACGACCGAGACGATGATGATGACGATGATAGGTAAATCACAATAAACTTCGACAGGTCATTGAACTCCAATGTACCAAGAACCCAATCTGTCGAAGTCAAGTCGGAATACGGATCATCACTTAAGCTCATAAACACCGTCTTGAACAAACAGTCGTGACTATCACATAGATACTACGTACGGGACATTCATTAGAGATATTGGTTTGTGAATGTGCCTTGTAGTGCTAACTTCTATAAGAGTTCAGACAAATATGACTAGATATTTGGTGAACTATTTTGATTAGGAGCATGCGTTTGCAACGTGGAGAAAACAGTACTAGATCTGCCCCGTGGCTTCACGCTTTATGTGGTACAGCTGAATTGGTTCAGTAGTTTTGGTGTGAAGAGGTAACAAACATTTTTGATAGGCCTACCGCAGACCATTTTTAGTCCCACGTGCAGAGGCCCCTTTGAGCTTTTAATCTAAAGGTAATGGATAGCACCTATTGGGGTCCATCTCTGAAACCATCTACAGAAGATGAGCTCAAAGACAGGCCCCGCTAGGTGCAAGGACTATTTGAATGGGTGGAAACTACCTGATTTTGTTAAAAATGTGATTTCTAGATGGATGGTGACCGGCACTTCCGTCTCATAATAATATTATTATTAAAAATCGCTTACCCATTAAGAACTTCTTCCACGTATTTGTAAAAGTGGAAGAGCTTGGCATCATTCTCGTAGGCTCCGCCATCTCGTTTCTTCCTGGCGTCTCCAACATAGCCGGTGTTGGCGAGGAGGATGTCCGCAGGAATCTGAGTTCTGTTCCAAGGCAGCTGGAAGTTGGCTTGAAACGCAAAGTTCACGTTGACGTTTTTTGCTGGGCTTGGTGTTCCTATGCCGGCGTTGAACTGTAAAATTGGCAAAAATGATATGGAATTTTCTCTTTAGTACCTTTCATATTTTATCAGCAACCTTTAGTATAGTTCAATTATAATTTTCTTTATTTGTAACGAGCTAATCAAGCTGTCATGGAGTTACCGGCTTTAGAATAGTGCTCCACACTCTCTACCCGTGGTTGCCGTAAGAGCCGGCTAAGGATTAACAGATCCAGAGGACGGGCAGCAGCGTCCTCTGCAAAACCATCGCACTGCGCTCGACAACCCGCCTGCCAAGCTTGTCGAGTATTGGCAAAACCCCCCTTTATGGGGGAGGCCTATGTTCAGTAGTGGATTACCAACGGCTGAGATGATGATGATGATGATGATGATGATGAATCAAGCTAAGATCTATCAGGCTGTGTTATTTATGTATATTATTATCTACCCTAAAAATGTATCGTTGAGAAAGAAAAATAGACTCGACGAAGCATAGCTTAACGCCAGGAGAGCCACCGTTGTGCAGAGTGGCGTCGCGGGACTCACCGCTCCGCGGAGTCATCGACCAGGGAACATACCGATCTATTTTAAGTTTGTGTCGATGGGAACAAATTTCAATTATTAAAATATTCCTATCGAACCAACCCAAAAAGTTGTGTCGTTGAGAAAGAAAAATGGTTGATCAGTTTCAGTTGGTCAGTTCAGTTGGTTGGAATGGAAGTCCAGATATTATATATATAATATTGTATATTAAATTTATGTAGGTATATTAACCCAACGTTCCAAAATTCAAAATTCTGCGCGGCACTGCACCGCGCCTGTCACCCAGATATTAATTGTTGAAACTCGTCATGCCCAGTAAATTCCCCTTCTATCATCCTAATTGGCCCTTCAGACCGGAACACAGCAATGCTTGTACATCACTGCTTGGCGGATGAATAACTGGCAAAGGTTTGGTACTTCCCCAGGCGGCCCCCTGCAAAAGAGGCTTACAACTTACGTACGTTTGGAAATTTCATCAATTCCAAAAATTCGTCAATTCTTTTAGCTTACCTGCAGAAGAGTACTATTTGGGAACAACAACTGCCTCCTGGTTCTACGCACTGCACCATTTACTTCTATGTCAGTCGCACAAACAAATAAGTTCATTAAAATGCTTACAAATATGAATACAAAAAAAATTTTAGAAGCCATGGTGATTTACTAAAAAGTTATGGAAAAATGATCAACTTTTCAGACTCCATTACGTATTGTCATGGAAATTGAAGCATGGTGTTTTTAGAATTTCCATAGTTTGCATAACATTTAACTTTTGAATTTGAAAAATGTTATAATTTCCTCATAATGAGTTTTTTGAATATTGCACGTTTAAATTGTTGCGATATTATTTCTTTTTTTTTAAAAAAGTCATTGAAAACCAACTAACAATCACGTTTAAGTAAAATAATCACGATATTTTATTAAACCCCTAACAATTAAAAAAGTCTATTGGCATCAGCCAATAAAAGCTGCCGATGGGGACAGATACACCAGTAATTGGTGGTTTAAGACCGCGTGACTGTTGAATAAATATATTAGAGCCGCGATCATGTGATCACGGTTCAAGATAAAGCTGAGTTTATACTGTACCTTGTGTCAAAAATAAACCATATAATTTGTAATTTTTTTTGTGTTGGTAGGCCTCTTTTGCAGGGCGCCGCCTGGGGAAGTACCACACTTTTGCCAGGTATTCATCCGCCAAGCTGTAATGTGCAAACATTACTGTGTTCAGGTCTGAAGGGCAATGTTGGCAGGGCAAAGGGCAAAGGGCAATGGGCATGACGAGTTTCAACAACTCATATCTCAGGGTGACAGCATACAGTGCCGCGAAGAATTTTGAATTTTAAAACACTGGGTGGCTTTGTGTCTGACATGGGCAATTTTAACCTAATATTACGAAAACGTCTGTTAGAGATGGTTGAAATTTAGTATTGATATAAAAATAGAGCAACACTCTATTTTTATATCGATCTATGTATAACTATTTATTAAAAAAAAAAAAAAAAATTAATGTCGTACGAAGCTCGGTCACTCAGAAAATAAAGTGTAAAGTACTGTGAACAAGCCCTTATAATCTTGATAGTTTTTGTGCATTTACAGATTATGTTACGGAAGACAAACGCTTGCGTAATATTGACTTAGGATTAAATTATAAAAAAAATTTACAAAAATTAGTTTTAAAAAATTTACAAATAATTTAATTACTTCTTCAAAAAATGTGGTAAACTTATAATTTTGTTTTGGAAACAAACAACAGTGGTGAATCTTAAACATGAGGTAAGTTAACTAATCACTAAAAATCTGAATTAAATTTTTTTTTTTATTATTTTTAATACCTTTGTATTGTTTTCCTGTTCTTTCCCCTTAACTTATTATCTACGCACTTCAAATTGGACGGGCGTCTTGTTTGCTTAAAATTACTCGGTTTGAAAAGAAAGAAAAACCAACCGTTACAATTTTTTTTACTTATTACATTACACCAATGAAATGAGTACTGTACGGAAAATGTTTTTTGTAAACGACATTCCCAACCGGTAACAGTGTAAATGGATAGGAGGAATATTTTTGAAAAAGTCCCAGCCGGTCAGACTGTAACAAAGAACGGAATCGGTCATGTCTTATGTTTTAATTTCTGTTGCTAAAGTATTTTTGGGGAAATAAAACATAACATACATTCACGCCTTTTTCCCGAAGGGGTAGGCAGAGGTGTACCCAGGACTCAGTCCCATAGTAGATACACCCACATTTCGCCAGTATGTTATTGGTCCCATGTAATAGGGGGCGAGCCTATTGCCATCTACCGGGCACAGTTCCAGACTCCAGGCAGTTATTGAGATAATTCCTAATGGAAAAATCCAATAAAATTGGGGAAATAAACTGAGTAAATATATATAAAACAAGTTAAATAAAAAAAGGAAAGAAAAAATAAATAAATAATATTATATTTTATAACATTATTATGAATATATGTAATATATGTAATAAGTATGTATTGTATAGTATTATATAAGTATATAATTAAGTAGTATAATTATGAATACCATTGCATTATATACCTACTCTATAAATATCTATTCCATGTTTGTTCTGTTGAAGTATCTATTGTATGTGTTGTTGTATAGGAGTAAAAAATACCAAATCCCAAATAATCTAGATATTCCCTATTGCACACCACCGTCGTTTATTGTTTTAACTCTCCGTTTCCATCCCCAGGTTGTCTGTAAGAAATTACTTAACGCGATAAGGCCGCCGGTTGTTTACCGTATTACCTGTTAATTGCTTTGTAACATTGTTTTTTATTTTATTTTAGTATGCAATAAAGTAATATTCTATTCTAAAGTGAGTACATTTATGTTTCTCTGTTTCCAGGTCAAGCGAGTGTATTATTTTTGTATTTATAATAATTTTGTCATCGTTTGTTATTGGATCAGAAGTGTTTAGCTTTGAAGAACAGATTTTACGTGAAAAACGCCAAATCAACGGACTACCACTAGTCTACCCCTGGGGAGCCAATTATAAGGTACGAGTACTAAAATTACTTTGTACACTTAAATGCATTACTTATTTAATTTTTGTGAACCTAATTTACAATCTTGCATCAAGTGCTTCTGTTGAATAAATCCAAAAAATGTTTTCAATAACATTAAAGTACTTACTCATTTTAATTAAGTTTAATCTACACCGTGATTCGGATAAATCTAAAGTACTATGATTTTTTACTAAATTATTGTATTATTGGGAATACTTTTTTATTACCTATTTATTATCATCATCAGCAGGAAGACGTCTGCTGCTGAACATAGGTCTCCCCCATATAACGCAATAAAGTGTAGTGGTAGGCCTCCTTTGCAGGGATCCGCCTGGGGAAGTACCACACTTTTGCCAGTTATTCATCCGCCAAGCAGTAATGTGCAAACATTACTGTGTTCCGGTGTGAAGGGCAATGTTACCAGCGATATTACTGGGCATGATGAGATTCAACAACTCATATCTCAGGGTGACAGGCGCAGTGCAGTGCTGCGCAGAATTTCGAATTTTAAAACACTGGGTGGCACTGTGTCTGATATCAGCATCATGGGCCATCACGATGCTTGCCATCAGGCACCTGATTTACTCGTCTTGTTACTCACTATAATAAAAAAAATATAACGCAATAAACTATTAATATGGGGGGATTTTGTCGTATTCATCACGCTTGTTAGGCGCCGCGGATTGGTTTATTACATATTACAGTAAAAACCTGCATATAATTTAATCTTCCAGCTACTTATAGGTTTCTCGGCACCAATAGAGAACCGCGAGAAGGTGGCCCTTCTCTTCGCAGTTAATTTACAATACCAATATGTGGAGTTCGCGAATATCTCAGAACTATCGCGATACTACTTCATTAAAGAAGTTTCGAGAGAACAGAGGGAGGCCGACCTGTTAGCCAGGAGGGATGAACGGCTTGTGTTTTATAAGTCTGTTGGAGAAATGCTGACGTCGTGAGTATTTTGGCTCTAATACAAAGTAGGTTTGCCGTGGCATTCATCAGCATCAGCCGGAAGATGTCCAGTGCTGAACACAGGCCTCCCCCGCAGAACGCCATAAACTGTTCGTATGAGGGATTTTGCCATAATCACCATGTGGCTTGGCGATCGCAGTAGTTGGAATACTTGGAAAACGGAGAGTGCTGCTGCCCATTCTCCGAATATGTCCCTCTGCCGGGTCTTACGGCTCCCATAATAGTACCCCACACTCTACCCGTGGTTGCCACAAGAGTCTCCTAAGGGTTGTCAGATCCAGAAGACGGGCAGCCGCGTACTCTGTATAAAAACCATCTAACTCCGCTCTTTAACCAACCTGTCAAGCGTGGCGAGTATTTTCTGACCCCCCACCCCACTCTCCGTTATGGGGAGACCTATGCCTAGCATTAGACTTCCTACGACTAAGCTGGTGATGATGATGATGATGATGATTACAAGGTGCTACAAAAAGTTATAGTAATGAACTAACTTGGTGATGATATCATCATCCAACCGTTAGAAGTCCACTGCTGAACATAAGCCTCCCCCATAAGGGGGGTTGTTGCCAATACTCGCCACGCTTGGCAGGCGGGTTGGCGAGCGCAGTTTGATGGATTTACGCAGAGGACGCTGCTGCCCGTCCTCTAGATCCTATAGCCCTTAGCCGGCTCTTACGGCAACCACGGGGAGAGAGGGTGAGGTACTATTCTAAAGCCGGTAACCCCACGGCAAACGGCATGGTGATGAAATGAGGTCCCAAAATACCAGAACTGTTCAGATTATAGCAGTGTGCATGTTTTTTACGCCCGGCCTCTAACCAAATAAGGTAATTTTAAATACATTAAGGTGGACTCCTAAAGATAACGGAGTAGTAATTAATAAGCAACCTAGAATGGTTTTCTTAGAAGAATAGGAGAAGCTTGTTTTAATAAGTTTTTTTATTTATTATTTATCTTGAAAAATATTTTTAGGAGAGGCATAAACGGCCCAGATTGCATTTTACGAGCTATCTGCGAAGCCGCGCAGTATCCAGTGGAGGAAGAAGGTTTAGTGGGGGAAGTTCTACATGTACTGCTAACGTAATTATACCAAGTATTTTGTAAATTTAACGATGACATAGGTACAGTGCAAGGTTACTGGGAGTGGTTGCAGAAGAACCGAGAACCAAGCTGAGTGGAGTATCTTAGGAGATATCAATGTCTAATAGTGAACAAACGTGGGCTGATGGTGAATTGGTATATAAATAAGCTTTTGTTTGAAGTCGAGACTCGGAGACTGTAAAGGTTGGAAGCTCAACGCATTTTCAAAAATCTACCTGAGCGCATAACCAAAATACCGGCTATTGTTTGGCGTATAAGCATTGCAACGATGCAATGCTGCCAGCTTCTTGGGAACGCTGGCACTATCAGTAGTTTGGAGCCCTTGAATATTATAAAGGCTAGCTCGTCGACCTAAGGATGTTGCATTTGTATTTTGTTAAGTGTTTTTGTATTTTGATAACGCTGTAGTAGCTCTAGTATTGTTTTCAATGTAGGTACTTGAAACTTTGAAATAAAGGATTAGGCTTGTCTTTAATCATGACTTCGAGGTATTTAGGCCCACCATCTTATCTGTTCTGTTAACAGCGTCGCTAGTAAGTATAGAATTTGACTCAACATGATAGCTGACATGCCGCAGTTCCAATTTCGTCCACCAGAAGTTGGTGGCACCAAAGGGGGCACTTAACCCTTGGGTGGCACTGTTAAAGCATCTGTTCAATTATTCCCATTGAGTTTTAGCGTGTAAAAAAACTTCACGACGCAACGAGTCCTGGATTCCAATTCAATCCCGGCCGGGAAAAGTATTTGTGCGATGAGCTCAAATATTGGTTTTCGAGACTTGGATGTGTGTGGTGTGTTATGGTATATCCACCTGCCAGGGATTCCCAGTGCAGGTGTATGTGTGTGTAAATGTTAGTAAAAATACTTTCATTTCAGGCCGGATTATGGTAAAACTTCCTTTGAGGACCTGGACCCAGACTGGGAGGAAGTTATGTCTCCATATATAGACGCAGCAGTTGCTGGCCGGCAGATGTTTAACTGTCCGTCGATATATAGCAGGTGTCCGGAAGGCCAGGGCGTGTTGGAGCTTATTACTATTCTTAGGGATGAGTAGGGCTTTAAAAGAGAATGGTCAGGGCAAGAGACCTGTTATGGTTACTAAATAACAAACTACTCTTTGCACAGGTAGCAGTCTCAGTAGCAGTGTATAGTATTAAAGATCTTTTTAAGAGGAGACAGAATACACAATTAATACACTGTTTTAGCGGAAAATGCCACCTTTTAGCAATTTGGCACAATCTTATGGAAAATTTACCAAATCGATGTATTGTATTCCCCTGTTTCCTCAAAATATAGTAAACCTATTTGATATATTTGTATCCTGATATTTTGAAAATAAAGAACGTTCCTTTCATTTTATTTTTGTAAATAACCTCCTAAATTTTTTGTAGTGAACGTCGTCGTACGCGAGTAAAACTGGATTTTTAGAAGTTCACTATGAACAAACCGAGGTTTGTTCATAGTGATCTCCTTATAAACTCTCGAGTTTATAAGAAGAACTAAGAAGACAGGGACATCATTTACTTCACAATAAAAATACGCATCGGTATAATAATTTATATAATGGGTTAATTATATTCGGAGAAAACACACAATATAGCGATTTGGTAAATTTTTCATGGAATTGTGTCAAATCTATCGTAGCACATGCTCTTAAAGCTCGTAGTCACACGCCTAGACAATCATCGTCGTATTTCAGCCAACTTAAAAAAACATTCATGACCACTGAACTTAAAAAATTGGATTTTAAATAAATTTGAGATTTGCTCGGAATTTGAGGTAATATTTTTCAACATCAATTAACATTTTTATTTTGGCATAAATTGTGAAGTAATAAAAACGTAAATAGGGTAATTCTTAGACTATTAATAAGTTATTCGAAGTAAGTTTCACCTACTTACCTGTAATAAAGTGGTGTTAGGGAAAAGCAACTGTCTACGACTTCTATGAGAAACATTTCGACTTTCCGCTAAAGATGACGGTAAATAAATTAAAATAAATAACGAAAATACTATAACCACGTTGTTCCAACATATGGCACGAAGTGACAAGAGCTTTGTAACCTATGGGCATATGCTCTTATTGCGTATCGAGATGGCAATAGCGACTAAAGTGCTTTTTGAAACCGTTTAAAATCATGTTTTGAAAAATAAAACTGAATTATTTTTTAAAGAACTATTATTATAATTTTACAATGCTTATTGATGTCTATAGAGTTGTCAAGTTTGAAATCGAGTATCAGCGTAATTTGGGCGGCTTTGTGGGAATCAAGTGGGAATTTCGTTTTTTTCCTGATTTCTTCTCAATATTATAATATTTCTGCATAATTTTAGCTTTCTAAGTTCAAAATTGGAGCTCCAACTATAGCACTGTAGTGCTTAGCTAAGCATTGATGTGTGAGTGTGTCATTCAGTCAGGACTATGAATGTTATATAAAGATATATTTTTGTATATATATTATAAATCGAAAAAACCAAGGTAGTACCATCGTACTACAAACATCGGTATCACTAGTCCATCAATGGTACTTGTAAATGGTACAATTGTCATTACCCAAAAATTACATTATGTAAGGTAAGTATAATATTTCGTGTTACGTGTGTAAAAAAAAATTTTGATCGATGTGAATAAGAATTGTATAAAAAGCCTATTTGAAGCAGCCACGGATTAAGTGGCTCTTCCAAGTCGAGGTTGCCTTAAGTTTATGAGTCGTTTAGAAGTTTTTGCACACATTTTCCTAAATAAGTTACCAATAAAGATATCATCCGAAAGTTCAAATGTTTTTTCATAATATTTTAGTCCTTTTTAAAGACCTTTACGTTAAAGGAAACGCAATGCGTAATACCACGAAGCAAACAAGATAAACCAACAGTTTGTTAAAGAAATAGCTCCTAGGCTCAAACAATTAGTCTTCTTTCCCTTGAAAGATTTAACAAGCTAGGGCCCGAGATACATGGTTTAGCACAAATGGAGGAAAAGGTACATCCGCGAATGAATATGTTTATATAGTTGTATAGTTTTCCCTACATTTGCGCTTATCCATGCAGTTTCGGTTTTGATGCAAATCAAAGCGCGCTAATTTATAATAGTTATAATACATAATGATAATTGTATTAATCCTTTTCTTTACGCGGGAAGGCACGTCGTGAGCGAAATTGGTAAGTGACTCCGATTGTTGCCACCCAACAGTTGTTCTGCCACCTTTGTTGTTTTATAGTTGTTCCAAAAGCTATAATTATCTAAGTCTTTTACTCACACATGATCTGCGTCTTATTTTACGTTTCTTATTATCGCGTTAATAAGTGGGGTAGCTTGGTGGGGTGGAACAATCTCATAATAGCGGCATAGTCCGGCTTCAAATCCGGAATATCTTATTTATTTATTTATTTCTTATTTACAACTATTCTTACAGGTCATCCCAAAACAATAGTGTAAGTTAATTGATTGAATTTGGCGTTACTTTTCGGAACTCCATTGTAAACTCCTAAAACAAGAATATTTAGTTTTTAGTTCCGATTTTTAGTGTCAAAAACAACATGCACAGTGCACCGCCCTCCCGCCCGCAAAATTGACTCCGCTGTAGGGGCGACAAATGTTAGTACGACGCCGTTCCTCGAGATGTTACCTCGCTGAACCCAGAGGGACTCTGGGTTCAGCGTTCAGCGAGGTCGTACTAACATTTGTCGCCCCTACAGCGGAGTCAGAGTCTATTTCCTGATGATGCGTCGTGTAGACGCGAAACACGTGTCGATATATGAATGGTGTCACTAACAACAATAATACGTAATAGCATTTCCTCTTTGCATGCAATTTTGCGGGCGGGAGGGCGGTGCACTGTGCATGTTGTTTTTGACACTAAAAATCGGAACTAAAAACTAAATATTCTTGTTCTAGGAGTTTATAATAGTGTAAGTATACAATGATAAGAAATAAAAATAAAATGATAATTACTAAGTTATGACATGCAATAAAAAATATCAAAAAAATCATTAAACTAAAAAAAAGAATCAATTCCAACAAAAAAATAACAACAATTGTTACTCTTAATAAAAACAATTCTTTGTTTAATCTCATACCGCGTGGACTTTTTGCTTAGGCGCGTCTTACAGATACCACGTTTAACTGCAGCTCCTGGTGTTTCCTATGGGATACGTAGGGGGCAGTCGCAATCCTACTAATATTATAAATGCGAAAGTTTGTGAGGGTTTATAGATGGATAATTACTCTTTCACGCCAAAACTACTGAAACGATTGGGCTGAAATTCAGTATGTAGATTGTTTAGACCTTGAAATAACATATTGGTAGTTTTTAGTCCGATATTCGTACGGGAACGAAGACTAAGTACGGTTTTTTGATCGCTGGTTACAGTAAAGTTAACCATTTGTTACACTAACTTTAGTTAAATTCCTAACCAATGGTTAAATCGTGTGGAAAAAAATAGTCAACCAGGGATGAAAAAAACGAATTTTGTCGAATTTCAACTATTTGTCAATAAATTTAACCTTAACCAGTGATCAAAAAACCCAGTCTAATTGGGTACAACCGAGAGGCACGGCTAGTAGGAATTAGGAATATATGTTAGAATCTTGGCAATCTGAAACTCTGTCAATCGGTTCGACCACCGTATGAATAGACTCGAGCAGTGTTATTTAGGAAACCTGTTCTGTTAGAGTATAAATTCAAATTTCCAAGCCCATCTCTGCCTCGACAAAAAAAAAGGTTCTCTCTATGGATGTGAACAAATAAATGTAACAAAAAGCACATGCATTTGCTTAAGTCGTATGACCATCTGAAGAAACATTCAATTAGCGCTGACGTTCAAATAAAAGCTATCAATATGTGGCGTAATCTTTACTATTTAGTCGGGTTGTAACTATCTATTGGTTAGGAAGCCTTAAAAATAATAATTTATTACATAGGTTTTATAAATATTTCTAATCGGTATTTGAACAGCTAGTAGTGAATCGACCTTTTTCAGTGTGAACCTAAGATTTAATAATTTTATTTTAAATTACTAGTAGTAGTAAATTATTAGTAGTAGTAGTAACTTTCATTAATAACAATCATAAAAACGAGGTAAGTGCGTTCTTAGACTATATTTTTTCCTGTGTTTGCTTTAATCAGTGTTTAATTAGTGTTCTGGTGCTTTAGGGAGGCGAGACTGAAACCTCATCATCATCATCATCTCAGCCATAGGACGTCCATTGCTGAAAATAGGCCTCCCCTTAGATAATTGATTGAATCCCCCATAGATCTCCCCTTTAGATTTCCATCCAGTTCGGTTGTAAGCGGCCTGCATCCAGCGTGCTCCTGCCGTACTTATCAGATCGTCTGACCACCTTGTGGGAGGACGTCCTACGCTGCGCTTGCCAATCCGTGGTCTACATACCGAAACCATACTAGACTGAAACCTATCATCCCTAAAACTATTATGTATGTTAGTCTCTATGGTATTTAATTATATGGGCCTCTTTATAAGTAATTGTAACGTGTTATTGCCTGAAATAAATGAATTATTATTATTAAATCTGCTATGTTTGTTTGATAGAATGTATGTTCGGTTCATCTCTTGCAATTAATTTTATACTCAACCTCCAAATTTTTCCATATTTAGATGTCAATGCATGGGTAGTTCAGTGACGTCATTCATATAATCTAATATGGCGGGCGGCATAAGATGGCGGACTAGAAATTTAAACATCCCCGTGAAATGGATATAAAATGAAAGGATTTGCTGAGCAGAAAACAAGAGCTTGTTTTCAAAAAGTTTTTAGAGTAATCATTTATTTTCGTGCCTCGGTGGCGTAGTGGGCGCAAGCTCGTCAGCCGACCACGACGTCCACAGGTTCGATCCCCAGTCAGGCAAATTGTTATTAAATATATTCAATAACTGCCTGGAGTCTGAGCTGTGCCTGGTAGATGGGAACAGGCTCGGCCCCTATTACAGGAGAACAATAACATACTGACGAAATTTTGTTGTACATAAACTATGGTACTGAGTTCTGGGTACACCTCTGCGGTACTACTCCTCGGGAAAAAGGCGTGATTGTATGTTATGTTATGTTAATTTATTTTCAATACTTTTTCAATTAGCTTTCGATAGTCAGTCTATAAGGTATAGTCTCGCAATATCCCCGAAAGGGAATAAATAAGGCATGGCAATGAATTTACTAACGATTTGGTTAATCCGATTGTCGGTGATCCCTCAATTACATTTTATCAGCTTTGGACTCACTAATTAATTAATCCGATATTAGGTAAGCGGAAAATCGTATAATCGTTATTTAATAATAACTGAAGCAAAATTTAGGTTTAGTGTGGAAATTACGGTGTCCTATTGATTCGCATAATGTCTTTTGTCATAAAATTTTTCCGCATACATCATTTGTCATAACCTCCTCTAGTCATAATATTGGAAATACATATTTTTTTGTAGTAATACTAATAAATTGTCCTAAAATTTAATTGCTATAATATTTTTGTGTATATTATTTTTAATTCCTATTGTTAGTTTTCATAATGGTTGTTATGTATAATTTTATAGTTAATAATGGTGTATGTCCTAATTTTCATTGTTCATAATTGTTATTGTATATAATCAGTATTGTACGTATTTTTGCAAATGAGGTATAATATGATTATATACCGTAACATAGTAACACTCTTGTATTGCATTTATGCGTAGGATCTCGCCATAACTCACATACCCAATAATAACATTTTTTATTTACTCGATTTCTTTTATATGTAAATCCACTGATATTAAATTTGTTGGCTCCTCTTTTTGTTGTAAATATTTTGTACTTGTTTTCCATTGTAATTATAATTTAAAAAGTCGGTTAAGCACTTTGTTCCAAATATTAACACTAAAATTTGACTTTGTGTTATTTTTATAATAATGAAACTACCTTCATTTTTATTCATAATCAATAATAGCGCCTTACTATAATATTTTTTATAGCAATGTAATATATCAACAGTTTGCTGCATAGAAAAGATGTTTACTACGTTATGAGTTAAGAACATTCAAAATTCTATTGGTTAGGTTAGGTTAGGTTTAATTTAAAAATTAACATTCGAGCAATATACGAGTATGATTATGACACATAATTTTAGTGATAACAATAGTTAGGACATGTTAGGATTATGGCATAAAATAATATGGTTATCAATCGTTAGGATATAGAATATTATAGGTTTCAAATGTTAGGACAATTAAAACTATAACAAGTTATAATAGGAGTATTGACGTTATGACTGGTGATCATTAGCTATTACATATAATATGGCTTAAAATTTTATGAGTTGTAAAATTATGGCTAATAATAGTATGCGAATGAATAGGGAACCGGAAATTACACCCTACTTTAATATGAGTTGTGTTTTAATGCAAAAGTATGAATGAGTAGTATTTTAATATTGAATTTAAAAACACTGTGTGGCACTGTGTCTGATATGGGCAATCATGATGCTTACCATCAGGCACCTGATTTGCTCGTCTTGTCACTCCATAACATGAAAAAAAATATGGTATTAAAGAATAACCCTACGCTATTTCCAGTACTGCCTCGGTGGCGTAGAGGGCGCATGCTCGACTGCCGATCAAGAGGTCCCGGGTTCGATCCCCAGGTCAGGCAGTGTTAAATATTGGATTTTTCCATTAGGAATTATCTCAACAACTGCCTGGAGTCTGGAATTGTGCCCGATAGATGACAATAGGCTCGCCCCCTATAACATGGGACCAATAACATACTGGCGAAATGTGGGTGTATCTACTATGGGACTGAGTCCTGGGTACACCTCTGCCTACCTCTTCGGGAAAAAAGGCGTGAATGTATGTATGTATGAATGAGTTAGGGTTTTTTAATATTGAAATTTAAAACACTGGGTGGCACTGTGTCTGATATGGGCAATCATGATGCTTATCATCAGGCACCCGATTTGCTCGTCTTGTCACTCACTATTATGAAAAAAAAAAATTGTATTAAAGAATAACCCTACGCTATTTCCAGTACTAACTGGAGCAAATTTTCTTCAGTTCCATTTGTACCATTGAATTTTACCATAAATGGTACAATTGTGTATGTTTTGACCCACTAGTACCACTGATGGTAGAATTGGGAACGACTTAATCGCCACCGTTCCAATTTTACTAATAGTGGTAACGTTTTGTCCTTAGTTATAGTAACATAACATAACATACATTCACGCCTTTTTCCCGAAGGGGTAGGCAGAGGTGTACCCAGGACTCAGTCCCATAGTAGATACACCCACATTTCGCCAGTATGTTATTGGTCCCATGTAATAGAGGGCGAGCCTATTGCCATCTACCGGGCACAGTAACTATAGTAGTAGTAGTAGTAGTATAGTAGTAGTATAGTAGTAGTATAGTAGTAGTATAGTAGTAGTATTTATAGTAACAAAGCTGCTAAATTGTGAATTTCAGTTTTCAGGTATGAGAATCAAATTCATAATTATTCTGACGCTCTTCTCCATAAGCTTTGCCATGGGTGATTCACGAGACAGAAGACAAGTTAACAGTATTCCTCTAGTTTACCCTTATGGTGCGACGTATAAGGTAACTAAACTATATTATAACTTACTAGCTGTGTCTCGCGGGTTCACCCGCGTAGTCATCGTTCCCGTGGGAATATCGGGATACAAAGTGCCCGGTGTGTTATTCCAGGGTCTGAAATATTTACATACCGAATTTCAGCCTAATTGGTTCAGTAGTTTTTGCGTGAAAGAGTAACAGACATCCTGCCATCCTAGATCTAACCGAAACCGCGCTAGATGGCGCTGGAGTCGAGTTAGTACTCGTTAGCATTGTGTTTACCTGTTACAATTGATAGATAGGTAGATAAACGCTTTATTGGTACAACACAGCAAGAAGTTCTTATATCTAATAACAATTAATAATAACTAGTGTAATAACAATTTTTACTTTTTTATATTGTACTGAGATTTATAATATTTACTAATACTAATTACATAACAACATAACATACATTCACGCCTTTTTCCCGAAGGGGTAGGCAGAGGTACCCAGGACTCAGTCCCATAGTAGATACACCCACATTTCGCCAGTATGTTATTGGTCCCATGTAATAGGGGGCAAGCCTATTGCCATCTACCGTGCACAGTTCCAGACTTCAGGCAATTATTGAGATAATTCCTAATGTAAAAATCCAATATTTAAACACTGCCTGACCTGGGGATCGAACCCGGGACCTCTTGATTGGCAGTCGAGCATGCGCCCTCTACGCCACCGAGGCAGTCTAATTACTAATTACTAATGTTATAAATTATGTTTTAAGTTTTATATCCAGTAGAATTATCTAGATCCTTAAAACACAGACAAAGAAGTAAGTCTTTTTCATTGTATAACAGTAATTCAGTTTGGACTGACAACTCCAAACTTCGGGAATCTTAACTGATCTAGCTCATGTTCGCATTGAAAATGTTAAAATATCAACTGTTTGCATGTATGGAAAAGTAAAAACATTTCTTCGCGAATATTTTGGCATTTGAAATTGGCGCCATCTCGGTACCGGCCATAGAATAATACCTTAATATTTCTACCCGTGGTTGCCGATCCAGAGGACGGCCAGTAGCGTCTTTTGTGTGAACATCAAACGTAATATCAAACTGCGCTCGCCGACCTGCCTGCCAGTGATGGATTAATTAGCATTTGCATTCATTGATAGCATGCGATTGCTTTAATAGCATTTAGAAATTAAAAAAAGTTGCGAAATTCTGTGATTGCGAATTTAGCCAATTCATCGCTTCATACGATCATAGCGGCAGCGTGCGCCGTGTGCTCTCCCTCGGCCGTCGGCCGTCGTAACCACGGGAGACGCAGAGACGGGAATACTGAAAACTATATCTGTTTCACATGACCCTGATTGACCTCGTTGCCGTCGGTAGACTCAGTACTGTATCTTCATTGACGTACAAAAGTGTCAGATTATGACCTATTTGAATAAATCTGTTTGAGTTTGAGTTTGAGTTTGAGTTTGAGTTTGAGTTTGAGTTGCTTTCGAGAGTCACGAGTAAAATTATTAGCAATTTGGCAGGCGCGACTAAGCCATTATTATCTTTATTTGCTTTTACTTAGGGTCGTATATTGAATGAACGTGTATGATTATTTAATTCGTTAAAATTAATAGCAGGGCGGTGTGAAATACGAAGTGCGAATTATCGTCATAGCAAATAGCATAGCAATAGAAAATAGCATGATATGACTCATTAATTCGCATGCTTATGATATTATTGTGAAATCGCATTAATTACCATCACTACACTGCCTGCCAAGCATGCAAACCCCCCCAACGAGGGAGGCCTATGTTCACTGAAATAATGATGATGCATTTGTTGAATTCTTCTTTCCACGGTTTGCTACGATTGATAAGTAAATTGAAAAAGTGTCAGATTTGACGTGCAAAAGTGTCAGATTATGACCTATTTGAATAAATCTGTATGAGTTTGAGTTTGAGTTTGAGATTAAGCCCCTTAAGTATTTCAACACCTTCTTGTAACTTGTATAATCTGAGACGCAGGTCTAAGGAGCTTCACACGCCGAACGCGGTGCAGTTAGTAAAAGAAACACGCCGCATCCTTCCATACACACACATTCAAAATTCTAACGCAACCGCATCGCACGTCGCGGCGTTCGTTGTGCGGAGCTCCTTAGGGTGAAAAATGCTGTGCAAAAAGGACGCAAGATCTAGCACCAACATCTTTTATTTGTATTTCAGCTGCTGATCGGTTTCGCGCTACCAGTTCCAAACAAAGAAATGATAAGCCTCCTCTTCGCAGCCAACTTTCAGTACCAATACCTCCAGTATCAGAACATTAGCCAGTTGTCCCAATACTACTTCATTAAGACTGTCTCGAGGGAAGAGAGGGAGCTTGACTTGATGACTAGGAGAAATGAAAGATTGGTATTTTATAAAGCAGCTTCTGAAATGATGACGGCGTAAGAGATGATTTTACTAATTTTTTTATTATATCCCGGCTATATGATAGGGCCGCCACCTCTTTCTCATCCAGACCCGGCAGAGCGACATTTTCGGATAGTGGGCAGCAGCGCTCTCCGTTTTAGGTTCTAGATATTCCAACTACTGCGATCACCAAGCCGCCTGCCTAGCGTGGTGATTACGACAAAATCCCCCCATATAAATAGTTTAAGGCGTTCAATGGGGGAGGCCTATGTTCAGCAGTGGACGTCTTCCGGCTGATGATGATGTAGGTTTGGGTCAAATATTGCAACTGAATTGTTAACGTTGCACATTGTGAGATTTTCTAATTCTTTGCCGCATACGTGCAAACTGTGGAATGATCTCCCTGCTGCATTCCCGTTGAGCTACAACGTGGGGCTCTTCAAAAGAGAGTGAATAGAGTTTTGAAGAATCGGCAACATACTGGCAATACCCCTGGTGTTGCAGTGGCAACCGCTCATTATCAGGCGGCCCGCCTGCTTGTTTGGATGAAAAAAATCTAAACCGATTGAAATTATTTTTTTATTTTAAGGTCAACTAAGTGGGTAACAAGACGAGCAAAATAGGTGCCTGATGGTAAGCATCATGATTCCCCATATCAGACACAGTGCCACCCAGTGTTTAAAAATTCTGAATTCTGCGCGACACTGCACTGCGACTGTCACCCTGAGATATTAGTTGTTGAAATTCGTCATGCCCAGTAGTTTCGTTGTAATTCAATGTAATTTGCAAATAAATATAACCTTTTTACTTTTCTTCATTAATAAACACATTTTAAAAATGACTATTTACTAAAAAATATGTTCTGACAGACAATCTGATAGTTGGACGTTTTTCTACATAGACATTTTGCTTCGTAATTCTGAGCAGGAAAAGCCGCTGGGCTTACTCTAGTTTAAGTACATATATACATACGTCACTTTATCTTAGCAATCAATCAAGAACGCTTGTAAGCACTTATGCTTTTATAGCTACTGAAGCAAGTGTTTCTTATTTTTGCACAGAAAAGGTATGAATGGACAAGAATGCGTGCTGCGCGCAATCTGCGAAGCTGCACAGTTTCCAGTAGAAGAAGACGGCTTTGTGGGAGAAATCCTGCACATATTACTTACGTGAGTTATCTATTTCATCTATTTTGAGTAACAGTACGAATAACAGCAGTAGTAGGTAATACTAAAGTTGCAACTTCTCGATTTGTGGTATCTCTGGTGTCGGTGAACTTTACTTCACAACTAAAATCCTCATTGCAAGTGGTAGTGAGTGGTGCCCTTTACTTAAATTTTTATTTATGATAGTGAGTGACAAGACGAGCAAATCAGGTGCCTGATGGTAAGCATCATGATTGCCCATATCAGACACAGTGCCACCCAGTGTTTTAAAATTCGAAATTCTGCGCGGCACTGCACTGCGCCTGTCACCCTGAGATATGAGTTGTTGAATCTCATCATACCCAGTAATTTTGCTTGTAACATTGCCCTTCATACCGGGACACCGTAATGTTTGCATATTACTGCTTGGCGGATGAATAATTGGCAAAGGTGTGGTACTTCCCCAGGCGGCCCCCCTGCAAAAGAGCCCTACCACTACAAGAATTAAATTCTCCTACATCCATTCCCTGAGTCAACTCGAATCTATGGATTCCCCATATCAGACACAGTGCCACCCAGTGTTTAAAAATTCTGAATTCTGCGCGACACTGCACTGCGACTGTCACCCTGAGACAGAGCTATGGCCCTGATCGATGGAGCCTATCTGATGCAAATAATTATAGTTAGCCCGAAACATACAGTGTGGACCACATTGACATAAAGAAAAGCCGAGATGAGGTACGGGCTTCTCGAAAATGGCAAGCTCAAATTAGATCAAACTCAAACTCAAACAGATTTATTCAAATAGGTCATAATCTGACACTTTTGCACGTCAATAAAGATAAACAGTACTGAGTCTACCGTGCGTTCGGAAAGATACCTCTACAAGAAGAACGCACAAGAAACTTGTAGGGCTTAATTTTTTCAACAGATAGTTTTACAATATTTGGTTTGGTTACATTCGTTTTCTTTGAAGGTGCCGCGAGGCGGCTATGCAGAAGTTTCCAGGCATCTTTCTCCTCTATGTACTGGTTGACTTTATAATAAGCCTACTTTAGTAAAGTAGTTTTTATATAAGTTTTGAATTTACCCTCTGAGAGCCCAGTTATCTCTTTTGGGATTTTATTATAGAAACGTACACAATTTCCTAAGAATGTCTTTTTATTTGTTTTAGATAACCTAAAGCTAGGTGCAGCTATTTTGTCTTTATTCCTCGTATTAAAATTATGAAGGTCACTATTTAATTTGAATTTATGTAAATTTTTACGCACATACATGATGTTCTCATAAATGTATAAGGATGGTAGGATCAGAATGTTTATTTCTTTAAATAATTCCCTCAGGGATTCGCGTGGACGCATCTCATAGATGGCACGAATCGCACGTTTTTGTAGTATAAAGATAGTTTCTATATCTGCGGCTGACCCCCACAACAGAATCCCATAAGACATCAAGCTATAGAAATATGCAAAGTACACTAATCTCGCCGTGGCTATATCTGTTAATTGCCTAATTTTATAAACCGCGTAAGCTGCAGAGCTTAGTTTCCTTGAGAGCTCGGTGATCGTATGAGTGTTCCATTGCGGTTTAGAGTCTACATTTATGCCAAGGATCAAAATTGCATTGTCAATATTGAGTCTTTCACTGTCAAGAACTATGATTGGTTCTATACTTCTGACGTTAGGCAACGAAAATTTCAAACATTTAGTCTTTTTCGCATTCAATAACAGATTGTTTGCTGTGAACCATCTGGATATACTTGCTAAAGTATTATTAATATGTACTAGTGAAGTATCTTTCCTATCAACTTTAAAAATCAATGACGTATTATCAGCAAATAGAACTATATCTGCTAGACCGTGGACCATGTAAGGCAAATCGTTAATATATGCCAAAAACTGGAAAGGACCCAAAATTGATCCCTGTGGGACTTCCATCTTGACAGGAGAACTAGCAGATGTGATACCATTGACGCTAACCTTCTGCTGCCTACTAGACAAGTATGATTCCACCAGGTTCAGGGCATTCCCATGAATTCCATATACTTCTAACTTGCGCAGTAACGTGCAGTGTTCTACACAGTCGAATGCTTTGGAAAGATCACAAAACAACCTAATGGCATCCTGTGAACTCTCCCAAGCCTCCAAGACAAGAGTCATGAGGTGACAGCCCGCATCGGTTGTTGATCTGCATTTGGTGAAACCATACTGGTTTGAATGCAGTATTCTATTTCTATTGAAATGTGACAGCAGTTGGTTTAGCATCAATTTCTCAAAGATTTTACTTAATACTGGCAAAACAGAGATTGGCCTATAGTTTGAGGGATCTGTCTTACTTCCCGATTTAAAGATAGGAGTAATTTTACTTATTTTCATTAGTTCTGGAAACGTGCCTTTATCTATGCATAGGTTAAATAATTCTGCTAAGAAAGGAGCAATTGTGTTTATTATAGAATCTAGCACTTTTACAGATAGACCCCATAGATCTTCAGTAGCTTTAACATTTAAACTCTTGTACGTCTTTTTTATATCAATTAATGAGATGTGTTTGAACGAAAATTCAGGTATGGTCCGTTGGAAGTTTTCTTTAAGAAAAGTCTCGGCCAAGTCTGGGGATGAATCAAGTGACTTGGTCGCGTTCAGGGCTATGCTAGAGAAGAAATCGACATAAATATTAGCGACTTCCTCAACATTTGTAATGTGTTCATTATTAATTAATAATTTATATTCAGAATCTCTACATTTATCTTTACCTGTCTCTACATTTATTGTTTTCCAAACCGCCTTAATTTTATTTCTTGACTTGCGAATTTTTTCTCTAATATTTATGGCTTTTGCTTGGATGCAAACAGCTTTAAAAATTTTTGAATAACATTTAACATACTCATGAAATGATTCTGAATTAGAATGGGCTTTATCCCTATACAACTCATACATATTATCTCTACTTTTCCTGATACCCTTGGTAGCCCAATCACTAAATTCTAGTTTCCCATTCGTGTGTAATTTCTTTTTGGGACATATCTCATTGAACTCCTTACTTATTACAGAAAATATGTTTTCATAGTTGAAATTAGGGTCATCCTCAGAGACAGCGACATTTACGAGTTTTGATTCTATATTATTCCTAAGCTTTTCGAGTTTATATGTTGTTAGGGGCCTATGTGCAATTGTTAGTTTTTCTTTTGATTTTTCACATATAAATTCTAGTGAGAGACCCTTGTGGTCAGACCTAACTCCACCCGTTATTGATAACTTCCTACTTTCGAAATTGGTAAAGATATTATCAATACAGGCCGATGAAGTGACTGTAACTCTTGTGGGCTCAGAGAATAGGTAACTCAAACCGAAGGACTTAAATAAACTAGTTAAATTAGTTTTATCTGGAGAATCTGACAAAATCCCATCCCATTAGAACCACGTAAGTCAGTATAGTAAGGTCGTACGAGTGAATAATATTGTTGTCTCGGTCGCACTTTGATCTTAGGTACGTCTTTCTTATCTCTGTTGTTCATTATATGTCACGGTGCAAACTTCACACTGAGCAAATTGCACATTTATCAAGTCAGCGCTGGGATAGGTGGACCGGGACTTTGTCCAAAGCTGTCCTTCCGGGGTATTCTCATCGGGTATAGCCTCGCCGGGAAATTCCCGATGAGTTGTGCCGAAATTGTACGTGACAGTTTTTCTGGAGTCGGAGTTGGAAGTGACAGTTTTCATTGAAAAAGTTCTCCGGTCTACCATGGCATGTTATATCCACCATCTTGTCGTGGTTCATAATGGTGCCACAGATTCGGAATAAATGTTTCGACTTCCCGTAAAATAACAACTAAGTATATTTTTTTTTTTTTTCAAATTTGATGAGTTCATGCACCCACTTAAGTATTACATCATCGTTTTGTAACACTTTGATAAAATACTATACCTTGTTTTCACATAAATCGTAGGAATTCCTCGACTGGCTCAGCGGCGTAGTGGGCGCAAACTTGACTGCCAATCATAAGATCCCGGTTTCGATCCCCAGATCAGGCAGTGTTAATAAATATTGGATTTTTCCATTAGGAGTTATATCAATAACTGTCTGAAGTCTGGAACTGCGTCCGATATATGGCAATAGGCTCGCCCCTATTACATGGGACCAATAACATACTGGCGAAATGTGGGTGCATCTAATACAGGACTCAGTCCCAACTGAGTCCTGTATATACCTCTGCCTACCCCTTCAGAAAAAGGCGTGATTGTATGTTATGTAATCTTATAAATTCCAGACCAGACTACGGGCGCAGTGAGTTCGACGATGACGATGAAGATACAGAAGCCATGTCCATATACAAGGATGCAGCAGTCGCCGGTCGTCAGATGTTCAGTTGTCCCCACGTTTATAAAGACTGTCCTGCTGGAAATGGTGTTATGGAACTCATTTCTACTCTTTCTGATGATTAGGATAGGAAAAAAAAAGTTTCATCATCATCATCATCATCAGCCAGAAAATGTCCACTGCTGAACATAGGCCTCCCCCTTACAACGCCATAAACTATTCATATGGGGGCATGTTACCGTAATCACCACAGTTAATGAATTTCGGAAGAAACAGAGAAATCCAAAACATTGATTGCGTAAAACTGCTAAGAGGCCCACTTTCCTATTAAGACCTAAGCAGCGGACGTCCTAAGGAGAAGATGAAAATGAATGAATGCATGAATGATGATAATATGACAATAGCGCACTAAGGACAGCGACGTCAGTATTAGCTTTTTAGTAAAAAAAATCCGATTATAAAAAATGATATACCCATAATTTTTTTTTAATATTCCAAATCCCAGTTTAGAAAAATGAATTACCCTTCAGTAAATGGGTAAGTAGTTTATTGACTCTTCCTGCCTATTCAAGTCTGTAGACAGTTTATTGCTGCTCGTTTTTGCAAGCGCTTTTTATTTGAGAACGTCAAATTAAGTAAACCTCATGTCGGCTGCTGGTCACGAAGCCGGTATCACTCCCCTAGTCTTCTTTTTGACTTGGAGGGGAACTACTAATGGAACTCGATATAGTTTTGCGTAAAAAGAAGAGATCCGAAACACGGTACTTAGCGCCCAAATATTATCATTATTATTATCGCGATAAATTGGCTTATTCCCAATTCATCCAAAAATTTGTTCATATGATATCCAAAGCTTTTAATTCTCAGGACATCCAAAATATTAAAGTACAGTTAACATAAATTCTGTACAATATCTATAGGCGTAGATCGTATGTCCGAAATGTATTGGGTCAGCCACCAATCTTGTTCTTGGCGTAATCTGTTACATTTGATAAATTGGCACTGACCGCCTTTGCACATTATTTGACATTGCCATAATTGTGTAGTTAAACCTCAGAGTAAGGATACCAAAGAGAACCAGTCGTGCAAAAATCTGTTCCAAGCCACGAGTCTGGTACCGCCACAATATAGTCTGGTACTATGTGGTTAGTTGCATGGCAACCATAGGCCGACCGCGTGATGCCAGTGTTAGGTAAAAAGCTAACCGAATAACAACAGATACGTGCATGAAAGCGATAGCTTTTCATAATTTAGGCATGTATTTACAATAATTTTAGGAATTTATGTATCTACCAATGTAGATGTGTTTCTATTTTATTTTAATTGTTTTAACACAATAAAATGGACAACAGCGCTTTGTTCGAATGAAAAACTATGAAGTCGATTACATTTTAAATATTTTTGGATAATATTATCCGAACATAAATATATTTTCTTTACATAAATGTTTTACTTTATTACTACTTTATTTTTTTACATAAATGGTTTGGCATTAATTACCTAGTGGATTGAAAACATTTTAAACATTGAATTAAATATTTGTTTATTTTATCTCAATAACGCACTGTGCATTATAAAATTATACTTTTTGTTTCTAATTGGTTTACATTGCATAGTCCTCGTTTATGTTAACATTTTAATATTTTTGTGACTTTCGACTATTTATTAAGAGTATAAAAGTAATCATATCACGTAACAATTTAGAATAATATCGTCTAAGACCCTTTCTACGTACTAGAATCAGGCCCACGAACCTGTACACACTATTAAACCAAGATTCTATCATGTAACTTAATTATCTTTACAAACATAAATACATTTTAATTTAAAAACTTTTTGACCCTTTTAAATTTTATTTCTTGTAATATATATTTATAAAAGATAAAAGTATGTGTGATAAATTTATTTAAAAAATTTAAATATTTAAATCACTAAATATTTTAGTGCATATAAGCCTACTCCAATGCTCCTATGTTCGCCCTCGTCGCTTAGTGTCAAATGTAACATTGAACTTCATAGGGTGAAAAATCGTTCAATCCAAATTAGGCTTTAAAACAGTCAGGTAAATAGAGTTTAAATTCAAATAATAGAAATTCAGTAGATGTCAAAGCGCGTAATTGTCAGTGATGGACACCTTTTTGCGAAGCTTGTTCAGGGATTGTGTGTCTGTAGAAGGAAGCGATTCAACGTCATTGAGTTAAACAACAAGAAACGCACCATAGAGTTTTTCATTATTGTAATGTAGTTTTATATACTTAATCATATTAGTGACAAAAACAACCTATTAACAAAGTTAATCAATGAATATAATATAGGCAGTTCAAATCAGACCTTTTACATCAAAATATTTCACCTTGTAATCATTGATAGGCATAATAAAAGACGTGAAACTTGAGACTCGCTCAGATTAGTCGGTCCTACTAAATGTTGTTCCCTTAGCAACTTTCACATTAATTATTTTCAGTCGCGCCTGACAATATAATGTATGCGCGTGATTTGACTAGAGCGAAACGGATGAATGCAATTTATTATGACTGCGTCGTAGCTACATTATAATTATAACTACTGTATCCGCTGCTTTTCGGACTTCTCGAACTCTTCAGTAACATTCATTCCAAGCCCAACATCTTGATTTGCGCTCTATAATCATCCGTCGCTCTGGCATCCCACCCCCGGAGTTGCCATCGCGCCCTCGCACATACCATAGATTGTGATTAAACCAATATTTGCCATTTATACTTTCCATAAAACCACAAAAACGTTCACAGAATCCGTGGCAGGCGCGTCACAAAATAAGATAAACCCGACACTACTATACATTCTGTGTCCCTACAATCTTCTAAAAAAAATAAAAAATTAAAGCTAAGATTTCAATTGCAATGTACAAAGGTCACCACCCGTCTACTTCCCTTTAAAACTATTATTGTTTTGAATAGATAAACATAACCCAGCAAAATAATTATTACCTCTATAGATATGAGTGCGTGTATATACAATAACAGCTATATTTTTATAATAACTCTCAATTGTTTCCATTTAGATTATTCTTCGAAGGGCAATAGGTTATTTAAATAATAAAAGATCGACTGCCTTATAATGACTTTCAGCTAGTAAGTAGGGTTGTCAAATAAAATTAATTAGAAATACATACAGAAATTTGATATTGAACCACTTTGAATATATTTGTCAGTTTGACGGGTGGATGCATCTATTTGACTATTACTACACTTTGTTATAACACATTGTATATACTATAATATAGCATTGACTTATATCTATGTATATACCTGAGTTGAATGTAGGGGTATAGGATGTATCTAAACCCGTCAAAATAAACAACATGCAAATAAACTGGTCAAATGCACGTAGGGCTCGCATATGCGGGGTTCCTTCTCACCACCTTTTATCACCTATTTGAGGATGTCACCTCTTCTCACCTACCAATAAATATAATAGTTATATATAGTATGTATCTAGCTACATCATACCAAGACCAAAACTCGGGCCACAAAAAATGAATTATCAGCACTATATAAACTAATAAGTAAATACAATAAACATGACTTTAAAACTTACAGATCGATGACTTTCGAAAAACACTTAAAACAAGCGGGAATCTCAAAAAAAGCTCTTAAAGAATTAAGGACACATAAACATTGGATAGATGGTTTAAACTGCGAAGACAAAACCGTAAATAATCGGAAAGAAATTATAGATCTAGCAACTCATTTCTACAAAGTTCTATACAGTGCCCAAGGAGAAGAGTGTACCAACCACAGTTACGTTAACTCTATAAACAAGAGCGGAAACATAACATCAATATCGGAAAAGGAAGTCATACAAGAAATAAAAAGGTTAAAGACTGATAAAAGCCCAGGACCCGACGGCATTACAAATGAAGCCATAAAGGTCACGCCTATACACTACTGACCCCACCCCTAACATATTTATTTAACCAGATATTAGAAACAGCTGAAATACCATCGCAGTGGCTGGAGTCAGAAATAATTTTAATCTACAAAAAAGGCGATCCAAAAGACATAACGAACTACAGACCTATAAGCTTACTCTCTTGTATCTACAAACTGTTTTCTTCCATCATAAACAAAAGAATAAGTGTCACACTAGAAGCAAAACAACCAATAGAACAAGCAGGCTTTCGAAAGAACTTTTCGACAATCGATCATATACATACGCTAGAACTAATAATTGAAAAATACCAGGAAAAGCAGAGGACGCTTTACATCGCGTACATCGATTATAAAAAAGCTTTCGATACCGTGTCACACTCAAGTATATGGACGGCTCTCCAGGCTCAGGAAGTCGAACAAGAGTACATAGAAATAATCAGAAATATTTACAAGAGTAGCATAGGCAAAATAAAATAAGAGTCTACTGGTCCTACATTTCCCATAGAGAGAGGAGTAAAACAAGGGGACCCATTGTCGCCAAAACTATTTATATCTATCCTAGAGTCAATAATGAACAGACTAAACTGGGAAAAAATAGGGCTCAATATTAACGGTAAATACTTAAGCCACCTGCGCTTCGCAGACGATTTAGTACTCTTTTCGGAATCTAGCGAAGAACTACAAACCATGATCGATTCACTAAATGCAGCCAGCAAACAGGTAGGTCTGGAAATGAATCTTTCTAAAACAATGGTCATGACAAACAGCATAAACAGAAAGATATCAGTAAACAATGTAACTTTGAAATATAGAGAAAAGTACATCTACCTAGAAAAACAAATTGGCTTCGACAGAAAACAAAACGAACTAGAAATAGAAAGGAGAGCACAAAATACTTGGAACAAGTACTGGTCTTTAAGAGAAATATTTAAAAGCAACTTACCTATAAATATAAAAACAAAAGTCATGACATCATGGCTCCTCCCATGCCTAACTTACGCATGCCAAACCTGGAAGTATACTTCAAAAATAAAAAACAAAATTATTACTTGCCAACGCGGAATGGAACGTAGCATGCTTAATATAAAAAAAATGCAAAAGATACGCCTTACAAAAATCAGGGAAATGACCAAAGCCAAAGATGCTCTAACCCAAGCTAAAAAACTAAAATGGAAGTGGACAGGTCACGTAGCGAGGCTAGAGGACGAGAGGTGGACTAGCAGGGTAACAAAGTGGAAGGGTCCATACAGCAAGCGTAAAGGTAGACCTTACATGAGATGGGCAGACGAATTAATAAAAATAGTTGGCCCCTGCTGGCCGCAAATAGCTCAAGATAGAGACAAATTGATTTCTTTAGAGGAGGCCTTCACCTTCGCCTAGAGAGGGGTTCTTGCATAAAAATAATATAGATTAAGGGAAATTGTTTTAAAAAAGATCTTAAATTGCTTAAGTTAAAAATTTAAAATACTACTTGTAATTTACCTATAGCAGGAAATAAAAGGCTTTTTATTTTATTTATTTATTTTATAGTATGTATATATAATTTGTAAGTAGCTATAATACCTATATATTGCACACCACCGTCGTTAAATGTTTACTGTCCTTTTCCATCCCCAGGTTGTCTGTAAGAAATTGCTTTACGCGATAAGACCGCCGGCTGTTTACCGTGTCTTTTGTATTGTGTCTTTTTGTGAAATTGTTTCTGTTTTGGTATGCAATAAAGTATTATTCTATAAAATTCTTATTGCTAATATTCTAATTAGTATTAGAACTTTTATTGCAGTAAAATAAGACTAATAAATTATAAATTCTTATATTATTTAGAATAAAAGTAATAAGAAAATAGTATTATGACAATTTAATAAATACGTTGGTTGTATAGAGAGCACCTTTAATAATGAACTTAATTTTATTTTTAAATAAATAATATATAGATAGATAAATAGTTTTTCTCAAAAACAAAAGGCTTAAAACATTATAGCTTCAGATATTAATCCAAAACACTATGATAAAATAATGTAAGTTTCACATTAAAATATTAAAAATAATATCATTTTTTGTAATAAGAGGCATGAGAAATACATTGTGAAAATTACAAGAGTATAGCTAGTATACTTAATTACGGTTTATGAGATAGAGCCTTGTGACACGTGGACGGCGGAGGTTTAGAAATAGGGTTCCTTCGGCACACTTTGGGGTGTAAAAAATAATTGCAAGGTTTGAGAAAAACATGTTCGACTTTCCATAGAAAAATAGATCAGCTGATCGTAAAATTTGTATGTCGAGAATCCTTAGTACTCCTTTTCCCAATAGGCAATCATCCACTAGTCGCCGATTTAGTCGCATTGGGAATTTATTGACTAGTTACTAACCAGATTTATTTTGTGCTTACTCTGCCGCTGCAGACGGTGAGAGAGACGGCGATAGTTTGCAATATGGGGAGGGAATGAGATAAAAGATCGTGTGGTTTTTATACATCCTTGGACGGACTTTTTAAGTTAAGAGATGTTAAGGTAAAGTTTTCATGTAGTATTCAGTATGTATTTGACCAAGGGTATTGAGTTGATACATTCATATTATAAAACACATCCTAATGTTAGTATCTAAGTGTTATAAAAAGGTATATTAATTAACATAGTTCATGTAACTAATATATTATTGAATAACTTACATTTTAACTCACTGCCCGGAAAAGCTGTAGAGGCCATCTAAGGCCAACAGCATAGCTCACTTAAAGTTGAGTTGAGCCATGCAAACAAGGCATTGATTCCACTTGCATCTAACATTCGTATCATTTATCAGTGACACTTTAACTTGGTCGGCACGTGGAAGGTAATTAGGTTTTTGCCACTGTAACAAAATAAAAATAGTAAATAGTTCAAACCTGTTACGATTCCTCGGTGCCTCGGTGACGTAGAGGGCGCATGCTCGACTGCCAATCAAGAGGTCCCGGGTTCGATCCGCAGGTCAGGCAGTGTTAAATATTGGATTTTTCCATTAGGAATTATCTCAATAACTGCCTGGAGTCTCGAACTGTGCCCGGTAGATGGCAATAGGCTCGCCCCCAATTACATGGGATCAATAACATACTGGCGAAATGTGGGACTGAGTCCTGGGTACACCTCTGCCTACCCCTTCGGAAAAAAAGCGTGAATGTATGTTATGTTATGTCTGTTACGATACAATATGAAAATGGAAAGAAAAATTTCACTATGAGCGGGATTTCATCCCGCATCTTCCGCACCAATTCGCGTGGAGGTACTAGTCATCGGCGAAATTTTTCTATCCCACCTATCTATAGGCCTATAGGAGAGTGTTTAGGGGACCGCTTAATCTATAAAAATACAAAATATTATGAACGTGTGACGACTTAAAAATACCAAAATAGAACGATGACGAGACATCACACAATTTTTATCGTGACCAGCTAACGAAGTTATCTTAATACTCGTAGATCAAGTTCTGTCTATTTGCTGTAATGGACAAAAGGGTCAAAATATTACTATTAAATACACTTAACGTCGGAGCGTAGATCATGTACATTACATTAGTTTTTATTTCACTTCAATACATGCAGTATTTCCGAAGTTATAACGACTAGAAGTTTAAGCCCTTTTTTTAATTTTTGAGATTACGCGCGCTCATACTATGACGTCACAACCCTGGTCATTCGACAGCCGCGCTCTCGTTCGCACGCCGTTGCGTAATATAAATCTAAATTATTAAGTTCTCTGTGGTAGAAATGGCAAATAAATATTGTAATGTGCCTCAGTGCTTCAATTCAATTCAACTCATTTTTTACGTGCCTTTGGACCCAAAAATGAGAAAAAAAGTGGATGACAGCCGTAAAAAGACTTGATACCACAGAGGAGATGCATCCTGATCTGTGCTTGATACAATAGGCCCTAAAACTAAAGCGCACTGCTGTAAAGACCATTTCGATTTAAGAAGTATTTGTTAATAATAATTTTTTGTGTTATACGTAACTACGTAAACACAATTAAAAGTGGACTATTCTCATCAACATTTTCCACAAGCTTGTAAGTAGTCGGCTGTTTTTATTATACTTATAATAAATAAATACGTCGCGTAACAAGATGGGAGCGGCTTTGAAACGGGTCTTCGACATGAATGTAATTATGGAAGTTTTTCCAAGAAAGGGGTTCTCTACAAGTAAAATAATTATGTACACGCATTTTTATTATCTACTTATCATGGTTTTTTGATGAGATGTTAAATAATTTAATATTAAATAAATTAATCTTCTTTCATATTATATTTATTTTTGTTCTTTGGTGGATGGTTAGATAATCACTTAACATTTATTGCTTACATTATTCATCATCATCTCAGCCATAGGACGTCCATTGCTAGACATAGGCCTCCCTCATAGATCCCTCATAGACTCCCGCTTACAACTGGACTAGATGGATCATCTAGTCCAGTTGTAAGCGGCCTGCATCCTGCGTTCCTGTCGTCCTTATCAACAGATGGTCTGCCTTGTGGGACGTCCTACGCTGCACTTGCCAGACTGTGGTCTCCATTCGAAAACTTTACAGCCCAATCGGCCATAAATTCTTCGTGCTATGTGCCCTAGTGCTCATCGTCACTTAGATTATTACGTTTTAAAAAACTATAATATTGCAATAATTGATGCGCTGAGATGCAGATGTAGGCCAAAAGAGAAGAGAGAGAGGGGGCGTTGTAATAATATCATCTATCATTCTAGTGATAACTCGTCGTGACCTGAGATGTAGCTTATTGAGGGCACTGACAAAATATTATTATCGTTTGCATAACTTACATAACAGGCTCATTAAAATATTAATAAATTCATCAAGGGTCATTTTACAGATTCAGATCAGAATAATTTATTGCAAGAATATCGTATAAAATATAATATAAATTTATTCATAAACAATCAATAAAGTCAATAAAAGGTATACAATAAATCACAATAAATGTACATGTCAAATTTATCAAATAATCTGCCCCTGACTGTTCCCTGAGCAAAGGTGCCCATCACACTCGCAGCATTACCGCGCTGAATGGTAATGGCCAACCTTTGCACCAGGAACGAACCGGAGCGGGAGTCACCGGTCACTTGACTTTGTTTACGCCCTAAATCCTTCATAAATTTCTTTGCTTCTGCACCCCAACAACCCAAAGTCTCCACGGCCACCGGTACAAAATGGTAAAGCGGCTCCAATGCTGCGTACTTGATCCTCTTCTTATTACTGGCGTCTTCCGCGGCTGCTGACGGTGAGTGGACGGTGTGACTCAGGTGGCTGGCGGCAACAGTGCTGACGCAAGTAGCGTCCCAAATTAGGCACTTGCCGTTTTTCCAGGGCACAAGTGTCAGCCCGTCTGGCCTCTTACCATCAGATCTGCTCAGAGCCTCAGGTTCAAGTACGCAGGGTATGTTTGCCGATACAAGGGCTCTACGGACTATGTCGTTCAGAGTGTGGTGTCGCGAGAACCTCCCTGTACAACGACGACAACTTAATGCGTGATGGGCATCGGCCTCCACCATGGAACCGCAGGTGCATCTGTGAGGTTCATACACCTTGCAGCCCAGGCGTAGCGCCACCGCTACACGCAGAGAGTCGTCGTCAAGTAAGGTGCCCAGGTGAGGTGACGGCAGCGCATGTAACCACGCCCCGGATTCAGCTTGCGATACCGCCCGTACCGTATCGTATAAAATGGTGTTATAATATTAAACATGTTCAATAAATTCTACCTAAGTATAGTGTGCAATACAAAAAAAAATCAATAACATCATATGAGACAAAGTGTTACTTTAATTTTTCCATTAGCGATTATCTCAGTGACAGCCTGGAGTCAATTTTTTTTTTCAACTTCCACACACGGCATCTGATCCCAAACTAGGCTAGAAGCCGTTACTATGGTAACCAGATGACTGATATACATACATACTTATATAAGCTTATAACGCCCAGACACAGATCAAACAGCATTCATGCATACAAATGTTTGACCTGGCTGGGGATCGAACCCGGGGCCTGCGGCACATAAAGCAGAGTTACTACCATCTGAGCCAACGAGGCTGTCTAACTGTGCCCGGTAGATGGTAATAGGCTTATCCCCTATTAAATGGGACCAATAACATACTGGCGAAATGTGGGTGTGCCTATTATTATGGAATTGAGTCCTGGGTACACCTCTGCCTACCCCTTCGGGAAAAAGGCGCGGTTGTATGTTATGTTGATAATAATAATAATGATTCATTTGTTTCAGGCAATAATAACACGTAACTGTAACTCATAAGTATCAGAATCCCATATCAATAAACACCTTACAGACTAACATATATAATACTAGCGGCCCGCCCCGGCTTCGCACGGTAGCAGAAGTAGGTAAAGTGAACGTTTAACAGGAGTAAATTCATGATACATTGTATTTTAATAGATATAACCCTAATGGTTTACGCAGCGCGTGCAAATTAATGACTATTTCTGTTACAATGACCAAACCTTAACACATGTATAAATTTATCGTGGGCTATTTTGAAGATATTGATAAGTACTACAAACCCCTAGTACATTACTTTACTCTACCACCAATAGTTTTCACACCGCATGAAAACTAATCATTGCTTCGATTATTGTGACTAAACCAAAAAAGATGGATATAATCTATGTATACTGTTTTGTAGGTATTGATAAGTACTACAAACTCCTAGTACATTACTTTACTCTACCACCAATAGTTTTCACACCGCCTGAAAAATAATCACTGCTTCGATTATTTTGACTAAACCAAAAAAGATGGATATAATCTATGTATACTGTTTTGTAGGTATTGATAAGTACTACAAACCCCTAGTACATTATTTTATTCTACCTCCAATACTTATTACAGCGCATTCATAATAAGTCTGTTTCGATTATTGTGACTAAACCAAAATAGATGGATGAAATATCCGTAGACTATTTTGTAGATATTAGTAAGTACTACAAACCCCTAGTACATTATTTTATTCTACCATCAATAGTTTTCACAGCGCACGCAAATTAAAAAATAAAGGTGACACCTTGGTTCACAATATTGCAGTTTTCTTACGGATCCCTAATATTTTTCATAATCTCATATAGCCTATGTCACTCACACTGAATTAAGCTATTCATAAGTGAAAGAATTTTTAAAATCGGTCCAGTAGTTTCGGAGCCTTCGTTACAAACAAAAAAACAAAAAAACAAAGATTCTCTCTTTATAATATTAGTATAGAAGTATAGAAGTATAGATTATAATATAGTAAACAATTCTCGTTGACAGCCTCGTTAGCTCAGATGGCTCTCTGCTCTAACTCTAACTCTGCTTTCTGTGCCGCAGGCCCCGGGTTCGATCCCCGGCCAGGTCGAACATTTGTGTGCATGAACATGTCTGTTTGATCTGTGTCTGGGTGTTATAAGCTTATATAAGTATAAGCTTATATAAGTATGATCTTCCCGCTGAAGTTAAGAGTGCACCGTCAATGGCCTCTTTTAAACTGCGTCTCAAGGATCATTATCTTTCATAATAAGTAATTTGTCACCAATATTATTTATTATTGTCTTACTGGTATAAAGTAACGCCTATATAAAATTGTGTACCTTTGTAATATTGTATAGTATAATATATTATATTGTTATGTATGTATCTATAATTTTAGTATATAATGTATTGGTTATAGTATGGTATTATAGTATGTATTATATATTATTTTTATGTATTTTTATTTATTTATTTATCATTTAAGTATTTCTTTTTGATACCACCATCCCCTCAGCATCTGTATTTCCTTTCCCTGCATGGTTGTCTGGAAGAGATCGCTCTGAGCGATAAGGCCGCCAGTTGTTACTATTTCTAGTTTTAAGTTTTCCTTTTGTCATTTCCTGTGTTATTGTGGTACCAATAAAGCGTTATCATTCATTCATTCATTCATTCATTCATAAGTATGTATATCAGTCATCTGGTTACCAGCTTACTTTGCCTAATTTGGGACCAGATGACAGTGTGTGGAAGTTGTCCCATATTATTCTTATAATATTCAGACGCTACGATGATAATGTAATTTTGCTAAATGGTCTTCCCGATAGGTTCTTCATAAAAAAAACAAAACTGGCGAACTGTGAGTGTACTCTGCCTATTTCGAGTAAAAGGCATGATGTTAATTCATCAAACAGACATGCTCATACATACATACATACATACATTCACGCCATTTTCCCGAAGGGGTAGGCAGAGGTGTACCCAGGACTCTGTCCCATAGTAGATACACCCACATTTCGCCAGTATGTTATTGGTCCCATGTAATAGGGGGCGAGCCTATTGCCATCTACCGGGCACAGTTCCAGACTCCAGGCAGTTATTGAGATAATTCCTAATGGAAAAATCCAATATTTAACACTGCCTGACCAGGGGATCGAACCCGTCGCAGTCGAGCATGCGCCCTCTACGCCACCGAGGCAGTCAAATGCTCATACTCACATTAAATGTTTGCACTACCCGGGGACTTCACCGGGAGCCTGCGGATCACAAGGTAGAGTAACTACCAACTAATCCAGGGATATAGACGGACGCATTTTGGACAAAGAAAATCTGAGGTAGGATTCTGCAACAGCATACTATCATGTCAGATGATGCCAACTCCTTGTATAGACTAGTTGATGTAGGATTAAGAGCGTACATGGCTTTCTAGAAATTTGACACAATCCTATGAAAAATTTACCAAACCGCTGTTTTGTATTCCCTTGTTTCCTCTGAATATAATAAACACATTTTATAATTTATATTCTGATATTTTTATAGTGAAATAATCTATGTCCCTGTCATTTTAATTTTACTTATAAACCCTTGGTTTTTTTATAGTGAACTTCCAATAATCCCAGTTTTAATCGCGTGATTGGCCATGCACTACAAAAAAATGTAAAGTTTATAAACAAAATAAATTGATAGGAACACACTTTCAACTTAAAAAAATCAATAAATATATCAAATAGGTTTACTGTATTCGGAGGAAACAGGGAATACAAAACATCGATTTAGTAAATTTTTCATAAGATTGTGTCAAACTGCTAAGTGGTCCTCTTTCTTGTTAAGTACATAGCATAATTCGATAAGTATAATTTTTTTATTGTTTTTTGTTTATTATGGTCTACAGGACGATGTTGTCGCTAAACTGCAAAATCCTGAATAAAAAATTAAAAAAAAAAACTACCAACTTAGCCAACCTGCCAGACCAGGATTGATTATATTCGGAGGAAACAGGGCAATATTATTAACACATAGGTACGGTCAAAATCAAACAACTAGATATAAAATGTCAGTGTATATTGATTCATTTATTCAAATATATTCAGTATATTGTGATACATCCAGCACAGAAAGAGGGCATTGAGAGAGAGACAGGTAACAATCTTCTTGATTCGTGTTGTGCCATTTTGTTGATGCTGGTGATTGTTTCCTAAAGATTAAAAAAAAGAAGTGAAAAATCCTTGAATGTGTAGACAATTCGGTGCAGTATTTTAGTTATGGGAGAAATGAATAAAAAATGAAACTAATAACTATCATCATTGTGGGTGAACATCCTACGCTGCGCTTGCCAATACATTCGAGAACCACATACCACCCCATACCCCACCAGTTCTATATGCTATGTATCCTGCACATTGGCACTTCATCTTGCTGGTCCACTGCCACTGTCGGTAACTTTCATTCGTCTACGGATCTCCTCATTACTGATCCGATCTCGTAGAGCAAATTATAGGTAAGCCGCTTAATTGAGTTCTCGCCTGCGGGGTAAAGGTGCGTAGGACCGGAGAGGTGCGGGCGGCAGGCACCGCGCGCCCGCATCTCTCTCGGTCCCCGTTCATGTCTGCTTCTGCGCCCCCCACCGCCCCTGTACCCCGCAGGCGAGGACTCAATTAAGCGGTCTAGCTATCATAAGTAAATTATATTTACCTCAATGTTTAGCAATTCAAACAATTGCCGTGGACGTGGCATTCACACATGTTATTGGCCGTATTGCAAACACCGTTGGCCGGTATCTTATTCCAGGGCTTGTAAGGATTGGTAAGACCCCATCCCTGCTGCGTGCATAAAGCGGTGCATTTAGTCTGATCACACCGATTTGCTTGAACCATATTAAACATAGAAATAAATGCCAACACTAAGGCAAAAACTACGGCGTACTTCATTGTACCTAGTTTCTACGGAATATAATTTGTAATATACAAAGTGGAAGATGAGAAAGTAAATACAAAGGCAAAACTAGATGCTTTGAGGATGGTAATAAAAGTGTGAGTTGAGGAAGCATTGTAACCCCTTTTATACTAAAGAGACGCATCTTATTACAGACTAGTGCAATGTTATCTCCAGTAATAAATCATTAATAAGGGTATTACCACACCAATAAGGTCGATCATCGATCGATACCATCGATAGCCATTGATCAATGGTAGAATGAATTATTTGACGTCAATCGATCACAGAATTTATTTATTTATTTATATATTTATTGTAATAATATGAACGCGTAAGCTTTTATACATATTATCAATTACTTTAAAACTATACATAATATAATAATAATAATATAATTTAAACAATAGTAATAATAATAATTTCCGCAAATAATTTGAATAATGATGTAGCTAATTATAAACTAAATTGAAATTATTTTGTTACATTCTGGAATATATATCTATACTTCTATAATAATATTATAAAGAGAGAAACTTTGTTTTTTTGTTTGTAACGAATAGGCTCCGAAACTACTGGACCAATTTTAAAAATTCTTTCACTTATGGATAGCTTAATTCAGTGTGAGTGACATAGGCTTTATGAGATTTTGAAAGAAAAATAGGGATCAGTAAGAAAACTGCAATATTGTGAACCATGGTGTCACATTATATAATTACCATATTCATAAATTTGCATGCGCTGTGAAATCCATTGATGGTAGAATAATATAATGTACAAGGGGTTTTTAGTACTTTTCAATATCTACAAAATAGTCCACGGAAATTTTAACCATCTATTTTGGTTTAGTCACAATAATCGAAACAGACATTATATGCATGCGCTGTGAAAACTATTGGTGGTAGATTAAAGTAATGTACTAGAGGTTTGTAGTAATTATCAATATCTACAAAACAGTATACATAGATTATATCCATCTTTTTTTGGTTTAGTCAAAATAATCGAAGCAGTGATTATTTTTCATGCGGTGTGAAAACTATTGGTGGTAGAGTAAAGTAATGTACTAGGGGATTGTAGTACTTATCAATACCTACAAAACAGTATACATAGATTATATCCATCTTTTTTGGTTTAGTCACAATATTCGAAGCAGTGATTATTTTTCATGCGGTGTGAAAACTATTGGTGGTAGAGTAAAGTAATGTACTAGGGGATTGTAGTACTTATCAATACCTACAAAACAGTATACATAGATTATATCCATCTTTTTTGGTTTAGTCACATTATTGGAAGCAGTGATTATTTTTCATGCGGTGTGAAAACTATTGGTGGTAGAGTAAAGTAATGTACTAGGGGATTGTAGTACTTATCAATACCTACAAAACAGTATACATAGATTATATCCATCTTTTTTGGTTTAGTCACATTATTGGAAGCAGTGATTATTTTTCATGCGGTGTGAAAACTATTGGTGGTAGAGTAAAGTAATGTACTAGGAGATTGTAGTACTTATCAATACCTACAAAACATTATACATAGATTATATCCATCTTTTTTGGTTTAGTCACAATAATGGAAGCAGTGATTATTTTTCATGCGGTGTGAAAACTATTGGTGGTAGAGTAAAGTAATGTACTAGGGGATTATAGTACTTATCAATACCTACAAAACCGCATACTTAGATTATATCCATCTTTTTTGGTTTAGTCACAATAATCGAAGCAGTAATTATTTTTCATGCGGTGTGAAAACTATTGGTGGTAGAGTAAAGTAATGTACTAGGAGATTGTAGTACTTATCAATACCTACAAAACAGTATACATAGATTATATCCTTCTTTTTTGGTTTAGTCACAATAATGGAAGCAGTGATTATTTTTCCTGCGGTGTGAAAACTATTGGTGGTAGAGTAAAGTAATATACTAGGGGTTTGTAGTAATTATCAATATCTACAAAACAGTATACATAGATTATATCCATCTTTTTTGGTTTAGATACAATAATGGAAGCAGTGATTATTTTTCATGCGTGTGAAAACTATTGGTGGTAGAGTAAAGTAATGTACTAGGGGTTTGTAGTAATTATCAATACCTACAATCAGTATACATAGATTATATCCATCTTTTCTGGTTAAGTCACAATAATCGAAGCAGTGATTATTTTTCATGTGGTGTTAAAACTATTGGTGGTAGATTAAAGTAATGTACTAGGAGTTTGTAGTACTTATCAATATCTTCAAAATAGCCCACGATAAATTTATACATGTGTTAAGGTTTGGTCATTGTAACAGAAATAGTCATTAATTTGCGTGCGCTGCGTAAACCATTAGGGTTATATCTATTAAAATACAATGTATCACGAATTTATTCCTGTTAAACGTTCACTATACCTACTTCTGCTACCGTGCGAAGCCGGGGCGGGCCGCTAGTTTAATATAAATTATAAACTTAATTGAAATTAATTTGTTACATTCTGGAATATATATTAGTGTCAAAAACAACATGCACAGTGCACCGCCCTCCCGCCCACAAAATTGCATGCAAAGAGGAAATGCTATTAGGTATTATTATTTGTTAGTGACACCATTCATATATCGACACGTGTTTCACGTCTACACGACGCATCATCAGGAAATAGACTCTGACTCCGCTGTAAGGGCGACAAATGTTAGTACAACGCCGCTCCTCGAGATGTTACCTCGCTGAACGCTGGACCCAGAGTTCTGGGTCCAGTGTTCAGCGTTCGACGAAGTCCTAAATAAATAATAAAAAAAATACCAACTTAGACTGGGTTTTTTTTATCACTGGTTAAGTCGACCAATGGTTAAATTATTTGATAAATAGTAAAAATACGACAAAATTCGATTTTTCTTCCCCGGTTACCTATTTTTTTCCACACGATTTAACCATTGGTTAGAAATTTAACTATAGTTAGTTTGACAAATGGTTAACTTAACCGTAACTAACGATCAAAAAACTGGCCCTAAGCCAACGTGCCAGACCAGGATTAATTATATTCGGAGGAAACAGGGCAATATTATTAACACATAGATACTGTCAAAATCAAACAACTAGATATTTATAAAATGTCAGTATTTATTTATTTATTTATTCAAGTACATTCAGTATAATATTGTGATACATCCAGCACGGAAAGAGGGCATTGAGAGAGAGACAGGTAACAATCTTCTTGATTCGTGTTGTGCTTTTTAGTTGTTGCTGGTGACTGTTTCCTAAAGATTAAAAAAAATCCTTGAATGTGTAGATAATTCGGTGCAGTATTTTAGTTATGGGAGAAACGAATATTAAAAGGACTGAACCCACAATGGTGATAACAATCATTATTGTGGGTGCATATCCTACGCTGGGCTTGCCATTCCATGGTCTAAATTCGAGAACCTCTTACAGTCCCATACCCTACCAGTTCTACATGCTATGTGCCCTGCACTTTGGCACTTCATCTTGATAATCCACTGCCAATATCGGTAAATTTCATTCGTCTATGGATCTCCTCATTACTGATCCGATTTCGTAGAGTAAACTGTAGGTAAACCGCTTAATTGAGTCCTCGCCTGCGGGGTAAAGGTGCGTAGGACCGGAGAGGTGCGGGCGCCAGGCACCGCGCGCCCGCATCTCTCTTGGCCCCCGTTCACGTCTGCTTCTGCGCCCCCCGCCGCCCTGTACCCCGCAGGCGAGGACTCAATTAAGCGGTCTAGCTATTATAAGTAAATTATATTTACCTCAATGTTTAGCAATTCAAACATTTGCCGTGGACGTGGCATTCACACATGTTATTGGCCGTATTGCAAACACCATAGGCCGGTATCTTATTCCAGCGGTTGTCAGGATCAGTAAGACCCCATCCCTGCTGCGAGCATAAACCGGTGCATTTAGTCTGATCACACCGATTTGCTTGAACCATATTAAACATAGAAATAAATGCCAAAACTAAGGCAAAAACTACGGCGTACTTCATTGTACCTAGTTTCTACGGAATATAATTTGTAATATACAAAGTGGAAGATGAGAAAGTAAATACAAAGGCAAAACTAGATGCTTTGAGGATGGTAATAAAAGTGTGAGTTGAGGAAGCATTGTAACCCCTTTTATACTAAAGAGACGCATCTTATTACAAACTAGTGCAATGTTATCTCCAGTAATAAATCATTAAGGGTATTACCACACCAATAAGGTCGATCATCGATCGATACCATCGATCGCCATTGGTCAATGGTAGAATGGATTATTTGACGTCAATCGATCACAGAATTTATTTATTGTAATAATATGAACGCGTAAGCTTTTATACATATTATCAATTACTTAAAAACTATACATATTACAATAATAATAATATAATTTAAATAATAGTAATAGTAATAATTTCCGCGAACAATTTGAATAATAATGTCGCAAATTATAAACTAAATTGAAATTATTTTGTTACATTCTGGAATATATATCTATACTTCTATACTAATATTATAAAGAGAGATACTTTGTTTTTTGTTTGTAACGAATAGGCTCCGAAACTACTGGACCGATTTTAAAAATTCTTTCACTTATAGATAGCTTAATTCAGTGTGAGTGACATAGGCTTTATGAGATTTTGAAAAAAAAATAGGGATCAGTAAGAAAACTGCAATATTGTGAACCAAGGTGTCACATTATATTATTACCATATTCATAAATTTGCATGCGCTGTGAAATCCATTGATGGTAGAATAATATAATGTACTAGGGGTTTTTAGTACTTATCAATATCTACAAAATAGTCCACGGAAATTTTATCCATCTATTTTGGTTTAGTCACAATAATCGAAACAGATATTATATGCATGCGCTGTGAAAAGTATTGGTGGTAGATTAAGGTAATATACTAGAGGTTTGTAGTAATTATCAATATCTACAAAACAGTATACATAGATTATATCCATCTTTTTTGGTTTAGTCAAAATAAACGAAGCAGTGATTATTTTTCATGCGGTGTGAAAACTATTGGTGGTAGAGTAAAGTAATGTACTAGGGGATTGTAGTACTTATCAATACCTACAAAACAGTATACATAGATTATATCCATCTTTTTTGGTTTAGTCACAATATTCGAAGCAGTGATTATTTTTCATGCGGTGTGAAAACTATTGGTGGTAGAGTAAAGTAATGTACTAGGGGATTGTAGTACTTATCAATACCTACAAAACAGTATACATAGATTATATCCATCTTTTTTGGTTTAGTCACATTATTGGAAGCAGTGATTATTTTTCATGCGGTGTGAAAACTATTGGTGGTAGAGTAAAGTAATGTACTAGGAGATTGTAGTACTTATCAATACCTACAAAACAGTATACATAGATTATATCCATCTTTTTTGGTTTAGTCACAATAATGGAAGCAGTGATTATTTTTCATGCGGTGTGAAAACTATTGGTGGTAGAGTAAAGTAATGTACTAGGGGATTATAGTACTTATCAATACCTACAAAACCGCATACTTAGATTATATCCATCTTTTTTGGTTTAGTCACAATAATCGAAGCAGTAATTATTTTTCATGCGGTGTGAAAACTATTGGTGGTAGAGTAAAGTAATGTACTAGGAGATTGTAGTACTTATCAATACCTACAAAACAGTATACATAGATAATATCCATCTTTTTTGGTTTAGTCACATTATTGGAAGAAGTGATTATTTTTCATGCGGTGTGAAAACTATTGGTGGTAGAGTAAAGTAATGTACTAGGAGATTGTAGTACTTATCAATACCTACAAAACCGCATACTTAGATTATATCCATCTTTTTTGGTTTAGTCACAATAATGGAAGCAGTGATTATTTTTCATGCAGTGTGAAAACTATTGGTGGTAGAGTAAAGTAATGTACTAGGGGTTTGTAATACTTATCAATATCTTCAAAATAGCCCACGATAAATTTATACATGTGTTAAGGTTTGGTCATTGTAACAGAAAAAGTCATTAATTTGCGTGCGCTGCGTCAACCATTAGGGTTATATCTATTAAAATACAATGTATCACGAATTTATTCCTGTTAAACGTTCACTATACCTACTTCTGCTACCGTGCGAAGCCGGGGCGGGCCGCTAGTTTAATATAAATTATAAACTTAATTGAAATTAATTTGTTACATTCCGGAATATATATTAGTGTCAAAAACAACATGCACAGTGCACCGCCCTCCCGCCCACAAAATTGCATGCAAAGAGGAAATGCTATTAGGTATTATTATTTGTTAGTGACACCATTTATATATCGACACGTGTTTCACGTCTACACGACGCATCATCAGGAAATAGACTCTGACTCCGCTGTAAGGGCGACAAATGTTAGTACAACGCCGCTCCTCGAGATGTTACCTCGCTGAACGCTGGACCCAGAGTTCTGGGTTCAGCGTTCGACGAAGTCCTAAATAAATAATAAAAAAAATACCAACTTAGGCTGGGTTTTTTATCACTGGTTAAGTCGACCAATGGTTAAATTATTTGATAAATAGTAAAAATTCGACAAAATTCGTTTTTTCTTACCCGGTTACCTATTTTTTTCCACACGATTTAACCATTGGTTAGAAATTTAACTATAGTTAGTTTGACAAATGGTTAACTTAACCGTAACTAACGATCATAAAACCGGCCCTAAGACAACGTGCCAGACCAGGATTAATTATATTCGGAGGAAACAGGGCAATATTATTAACACATAGGTACTGTCAAAATCAAACAACTAGGTATTTATAAAATGTCAGTATTTATTTATTTATTTATTCAAGTACATTCAGTATATTGTGATACATCCAGCACGGAAAGAGGGCATTGAGAGAGAAGACAGGTAACAATCTTCTTGATTCGTGTTGTGCCTTTTTGTTGTTGCTGGTGACTGTTTCCTAAAGACTAAAAAAAATCCTTGAATGTGTAGATAATTCGGTGCAGTATTTTAGTTATGGGAGAAACGAATATTAAAAGGACTGAACCCACAATGGTGATAACAATCATTATTGTGGGTGCATATCCTACGCTGGGCTTGCCATTCCATGGTCTAAATTCGAGAACCTCTTACAGTCCCATACCCTACCAGTTCTACATGCTATGTGCCCTGCACTTTGGCACTTCATCTTGATAATCCACTGCCAATATCGGTAAATTTCATTCGTCTATGGATCTCCTCATTACTGATCCGATTTCGTAGAGTAAACTGTAGGTAAACCGCTTAATTGAGTCCTCGCCTGCGGGGTAAAGGTGCGTAGGACCGGAGAGGTGCGGGCGCCAGGCACCGCGCGCCCGCATCTCTCTTGGCCCCCGTTCACGTCTGCTTCTGCGCCCCCCGCCGCCCTGTACCGCGCAGGCGAGGACTGAATTAAGCGGTCTAGCTATTATAAGTCAATTATATTTACCTCAATGTTTAGCAATTCAAACATTTGCCGTGGACGTGGCATTCACACATGTTATTGGCCGTATTGCAAACACCATAGGCCGGTATCTTATTCCAGGGCTTGTCAGGATCAGTAAGACCCCATCCCTGCTGCGAGCATAAACCGGTGCATTTAGTCTGATCACACCGATTGGCTTGAACCATATTAAACATAGAAATAAATGCCACCAGCACTAAGACGCAAACTACGGCGTACTTCATTGTACCTAGTTTCTACGGAATAATTGTTTATTATAGGTACAAAGTGAAATATGAGAAATTAAAAACAAAGGCAAAACTAGATGCTTTAAGGATGGTAATAAAAGTGTGAGTTGAGAAAGCATTGTAACCCCTTTTATACTAAAGAGACGCATCTTATTACAAACTAGTGCAATTTTATCTCAAGTAATCAATTATTAAGGGTGTTACCACACCAATAAGGTCGATCATCGATCGATACCATCGATCGCCATTGGTCAATGGTAGAATGGATTATTTGACGTCAATCGGTCACAGAAATCGATCAACTCGGCCATCGTGGATCAATGCCATCGGTAAATGGTAAAATGGAATTTTTAATAATATATAAGTCAAATAATCCTTACTGCCATTGATCAATGGCGATCGATGCCATCGATCGATGGTCGACCTTATTGGTGTGGCAACACCCTTAATGACTAATTGATTATTTGAGATTAATTTGACGTTACTAGATAGATCACAGCAATCGATCAAATTCGATCATCGTCGATCCATACCAGCGATTAACAGTCGACCTATTTATAAGTGTGGTTACACCTTTAAAAGGTCAACAACATGTCGTTATGATGAAGAATAGTACTTCTACTATTATCATTTGCATTAAGTTTAATTTATAGCAGTCCAGAATCTAGACTGCTATTAATATAACTAAGTACTTAATAAATGTCTAGTCTAGACTGCTAAGCGTAAATAAGATCTAGATTCTAGAGAAAGGTAAATGGTAATTTCTACAATATCCACATTTACTGGGCTTAAAGTTCTGCCTCCAGAGTGAAGAGTGCAATAATTGGCATTCTAGCATTTTTGACAATTTATAGAGATAACAAATCAGGATAGAGATCACCAGCCAGAAGACGTCCACTGCTGAACATGGCCTTCCCCAAATAACGCCATAAACTATTCATATGGGGGGATTTTGCCGTAATCACCACGCTTGTTGTGCGGCTTGGGGATCGCAGTAGTTGGAATACTTGGTGCTGGAGAGCGCTACTGCCCACTCTCCGAATATATCCCTCTGCCGGGTCTCAGGGGATGAGAAAAGGGTGGCCCTATTATAAAGCGAGCGCAGTTTGGTGAATTTTACGCAGAGGACGCTACTGCCCATCCTCTGGATCTGTCAACCATTAGCCGACTCTAACGGAAACTATGGGTAGAGAGGGTGAGGGTATTATTCTATAGCCAGCACCCCACGGCGGCCGGCACCCCACTCAAAAAAACTCTAAAGGTTTAAAATAAAATATTTTAATTCATAAAATTCAAAATTTCTTTATTGGAACATTAACAAAATGGATATGAAACATTATGAACGATGATGCCTGCGAAAGTTTGGAAAACTGTGTCACACTACAGAACACATACTACAAAATGTCAGTATATTGTGACACATCCAACACAGAAAGAGGACATTGAGAGAGAGACATGTGACAATCTTCTTGATTCATGTTGTGCCATTTTGCTGTTGCTGTTGACTGTTTTCTGAAAATAAAATAGATGTGGAATTAAATCTTTGACTGACTCGGTGGTGTAGTCGGCGCAAGCTCTACTGCCAATCATGAGGTCTCCGGCTCAAACTCAAACTCAAACTCAAACAGATTTATTCAAATAGGTCATAATCTGACACTTTTGTACGTCAATGAAGATACAGTACTGAGTCTACCGTGCGTTCGGAAAGATACCTCTACAAGAAGAACGCACAAGAAACTTGTAGGGCTTAATTTTTTCAACAGATAGTTTCACAATATTTGGTTTGCTTACATTCGTTTTCTTTGAAGGTGCCGCGAGGCGACTATGCAGAAGTTTCCAGGCATCTTTGTCCTCTATGTACTGGTTGACTTTATAATATGCCTTCTTTAGTAAAGTAGATTTTATATAGGTTTTGAATTTACCCTCTGAGAGCCCAGTTATCTCTTTTGGGATTTTATTATAGAAACGTACACTATTTCCTAAGAATGTCTTTTTATTTGTTTTAGATAATCTAAAGCTAGGTACAGCTATTTGGTCTTTATTCCTAGTATTAAAATTATGAAGGTCACTATTTAATTTTAATTTATGTAAATTTTTACGCACATACATGATGTTCTCATAAATGTATAAGGATGGTAGGGTCAGTATGTTTATTTCTTTAAATAATTCCCTCAGGGATTCGCGTGGACGCATCTCATAGATGGCACGAATCGCACGTTTTTGTAGTATAAAGATAGTTTCTATATCTGCAGCTGACCCCCACAACAGAATCCCATAAGACATCAAGCTATGGAAATATGCAAAGTACACTAATCTCGCCGTGGCTACATCTGTTAGTTGCCTAATTTTATAAACCGCGTAAGCTGCAGAGCTTAGTTTCCCTGAGAGCTCGGTGATATGAGTGCTCCATTGCAGTTTAGAGTCTATATTTATGCCAAGGAACAAAGTTGCATTGTCAATATTGAGTCTTTCACCGTCAAGAACTATGATTGGTTCTATACTTCTGACGTTAGGCAACGAAAATTTCAAACATTTATTAGCTCGATCCCCAGGTCAGGCAGAGTGTTGTTGCATTTTTCCATTACGAATTATCTTAATGACAGCCTGGAGTCTAGAACTGTTCTCGATAGATGGCAATAGACTCGTCCCCTATTATATTTTTTGGGACCAATAACATACTGATGAAATGTAGGTGTACCTATACTCAAACTCAAAAAGATTTATTCATATAGGTCATAATCTGACACTTTTGCACGCCAATGAAGATAAACAGTACAGTGCGTTCGGAAAGATACCTCTACAAGAAGAACGCACAAAAAACTTGTATGACTTCATTTTTTCAACAGAAAGTTTCACAATATTTGGTTTGGTTACATTCGTTTTCTTTGAAGGTGCCGCGAAGCGGCTATGCAGAAGTTTCCAGGCATCTTTTTCCTCTATGTACTGGTTGACTTTATAATAAGCCTTCTTTAGTAAAGTAGATTTTACATAGGCTTTGAATTTACCCTCTGAGAGCCCAGTTATCTCTTTTGGGATTTTATTACAGAAACGTACTCTATTTTCTAAAAATGTGTTTTTTTTTTTTAGATAATCTAAAGCTAGGTACAGCTACTTTGTCTTTATTCCTAGTATTAAAATTATGGAGGTCTCTATTTAATTTTAATTTATAAATTTTTACGCACATGCATGATGTTCTCATAAATGTAAGGATGGTAGGGTCAGTATGTTTATTTCTTTAAATAATTCTCTCAGGGATTCGCGTGGACGCATCTCATAGATGGCACGAATCGCACGTTTTTGTAGTATAAAGATAAGTTTCTATATCTGCGGCCCCCCCCAGAATCCCATGTGACATCAAGCTGTTGAAATATGCAGACTAATTACTAATAAATACTAATATTAGAGTCCTGGGTCTCTGCCTACCGCTTCGGAAAAAAGGCCGTTATTGGTTATTACGTTATTATTGATATTGATTATTACGTATGTATCTTCGTCATGATATAAGATATAAGCATAGACTATTATATTTATTTAGAATTTGTTGGGAGTGCATTTTTAGTTAATAATATGATGTATGAATGTATTTTATTTATTCGATTTCATTCTATTTAATATTAATTTTAAATTAACTCTCCTCGGTCTCTCTCGGACTGCCTCGGTGGCGTAGAGGGCGCATGCTCGACTGCCAATCAAGAGGTCCCGGGTTCGATCCCCAGGTCAGGCAGTGTTAAATATTGGATTTTTCCATGAGGAATTATCTCAATAACTGCCTGGAGTCTGGAACTGTGCCCGGTAGATGGCAATAGGCTCGCCCCCTATTACATGGGATCAATAACATACTGGCGAAATGTGGATGTATCTACTATGGGACTGAGTCCTGGGTACACCTCTGCCTACCCATTCGGGAAAAAGGCGAAAATATGTTATGTTATGTGACAATGCAATTTCAAATACGACCAATTATTGACCATGAAAAAACAAATCCAATAAAATAGTGTAAAAATAAATAATGAAATATAAGATGATCGTGTGTAGAAGTCAAAAAAAAAAAAAAGAATTACCAAAATGTTTAGCAGTTCAAACATTTGCCGGCGACGTGGCATTCACACCTGTTGTTAGCTGTATTACAAACTGCATATGCTGGTGTCATTCTCCAACTATTATTAGGGTCTTTTACACCCCAATCTTGCTCCCAGCATAATTTGGTGCATTTGGCTTGGTCACACGGATTAGCTTGGGCCATATTTAACATAGAAATAAATGCCACCATCGCCAACAAGAAGATAATGCCGTACTTCATTGTTATATAAAACACAAAGAAAAAAATTTTATTTTGTAGTAACGAGTTTAATCTAATATCCGAAACTTTAAGTTGCTATGGCCTTATTAGTAGTTGATATGAGTCGAGAGTGTAGCATCACCCTTTTTATATAAAGATATATCATGCCTAAAATGATTAGAAATTTTTAACGTTTTTTGATAAAAGTCATCACAGGTCAATGTTGTTTATGATAAGTCAAGTAAATACCACTAATAATATAATAATTCTAAAGTTTGTCGGTGTGTGTGTGTATGGCTCTCTTCACGCTGTTGTCACTGTCTCTGAAATATGCTGTAAAATGGCCATAACTTTTGATTGCGTTAATTTAGAAGTTTGATTTTTTTACGGCCACAAGTGACCGCAGATAGAGTAGTTTTGATCCTATAAGGGTTCCTTTTTCCTTTTGAGGTACGAACCCGAAAATTAGACTCATTATTTCATTCAATATACAACGTGTTACAAACTGATGTAGTAATATTTAAGTGAACAAAAGAAATCATTGCGATTGAAATTGCGAAATTCGCATAAAAATATGCTTCCCATACAAATTTGTCGATCAGCTGATCTTATATTTTGTATGGGATATCGAAATGTTAGCCGCGGGGTACCGGCATCAGAATAGTACCTCACCCGCTCAACCTGGGTTGCCGTAAGAACCGGCTATTAGGTCTACAAATCCAGAGGACAAGTAGCGATGTCCTCTGTGTAAGAACCACCAAACTGCTCTCGCCAACCCGCCTGCCAAGCGTGGCGAGTATTGGCAAAACCCCCCACATGATAAAAACCAAACAGACCAGGCCCCCAGTACCCGGCGGCTTCGTTATTCCTGACTCCGGTAGCGGTCACGGTAACGGCGGAGCAGGGGGTGCTAAGAATCCCCGGAAGTTTTCCGGCTACCCACCCCAACAACGACGACTGGCCCTGGTAACACACAACATACGCACTTTGAGGACTGACGAGAAGATCATTGAGCTGGAAGAGGAATTAGGTAGGTTACGTTGGGATATCGTGGGGTTGTCTGAAGTCCGTAGAGAGGGCGAGGACACGATAACCCTAAGATCAGGTAACCTACTCTACTACCGGGAGGGCGACCAACAGTCCCAAGGTGGTGTCGGCTTTCTTGTCCAGAAGTCCCTCACTAACAACATTATTACCATCGAAAGTGTCTCGAGCAGGGTCATATACCTAATACTCGAGTATCCAAACGATATTCGCTGAAGGTCATTCAGGTATATGCACCTACCTCGTCACACCCAGATGATGAAGTGGAGACTTTGTATGAGGACGTCAGTAGAGCCATACATATGTCCGAGACCCACTTCACTGTTGTTATGGGGGACTTTAATGCAAAGCTAGGCAAGAAAAGCGATGGCGAGCTGAGAGTGGGGCAATATGGATATGGGCAACGGAACCCTAGGGGACAGAGGCTGGCCGATTTCCTGGAGAAGGAGGGACTCTTTATGATGAACTCTTTCTTTCAGAAGCCGCCTCATAGGAAGTGGACCTGGTTGAGCCCCGATGGTTCCACGAGAAACGAGATAGACTTCATCTTGACCAACGAGAGACATATATGATGTTTCCGTGATCCACATGGTGAAAACCGGGAGTGATCACAGACTTGTAAGAGGCACATTGAATATTGACGTCAAACTTGAAAGGTCACGCCTGATGAAGTCCACGCTCCGACCTACTCGCTCCCATATACAAAACCCCGAAAGCTTTCAACTCGAACTATCTAATAGCTTCGCTTGCCTGGAGAATATCGATGCATCGGTGGACGAGATTAATAACAGGCTCGTAGAAACTGTCCAAACGGTGGGCTCTAAGTTCTATAAGCCCCGCCGTACAAATAGACCTCAGAAATTGTCCGACCACACCCTAAACCTCATGGCTGAGCGACGCTCGCTACGACTGCAGTCTTCCAGTGATGCTAAGTCCTATAGGCAGCTAGACGAATTTCCAAATCCTTGCGGCATGACATCCGTATCTTTAATACTAATAATATTAAAGAGACGATAGAGCGGAAGAAAGGCTCCAAAGTGTTTGCAAGAGATATGTCTATTGGGCAAAGCCGGTTGACAAAGCTGAAGAGAGAAGATGGCAGTATGGCGTCGACAAAAGCGGAGGTGTTAGAGGAGATCGAGAGGTTCTATGGACAGCTATACGCCTCGGTCACAAAGCCTGTTAGCAGCGCGACCAAAGACCCAAGAGCCAAGCTGACCCGACACTATACCGAAGATATCCCGGACATCAGCCTGTCCGAGATTAGAATGGCTCTGAAACAACTCAAAAACAACAAGGCGCCGGGTGATGACGGAATTACATCAGAGCTTCTGAGATCGGGTGGAACACTGGTACTTAAAGTCCTCCAGAGGCTCTTTAACTCTGTCATATTCGAAGGTGTGACGCCAGAAGCATGGAACAGAAGCGTGGTGGTGCTATTCTTCAAAAAAGGGGATAACACCTTGTTGAAGAATTACAGACCCATCTCGCTTCTGAGCCATGTTTATAAGTTGTTTTCGAGGGTCATTACGAATCGTCTCAGTCGCAGGTTCGATGACGTCCAGCCGTCTGAGCAAGCAGGTTTCCGAAAAGGCTACAGCACTATAGACCACATCCACACGCTTCGCCAAATTATACAGAAGACCGAGGAGTATAATTTGCCATTATGTTTAGCGTTTGTGGACTATGAAAAGGCCTTTGATTCGATCGAGACATGGGCGGTGCTCGAGTCTCTCCAGCGATGCCATATTGACTATCGGTATATCGAAGTATTGAAGTGCTTGTATAGTAACGCCACTATGTCGGTTCGAGTACAGGACCAGAGTGCGAAGGCGATCCCGTTGGATAGAGGCGTAAGACAGGGAGACGTTATATCTCCGAAACTGTTTACTGCCGCAATGGAGGACGCCTTCAAGCTTCTGGAATGGCAAAAACACGGCATCAATATTAATGGCGAATACATCACTCACCTTCGGTTTGCCGACGACATTGTAGTCATGGCAGAATCGATGGAAGATCTCAGCATAATGCTCGAAGACCTCAATCGAGTTTCTCAACGGGTCGGCCTTAAAATGAACATGGACAAGACGAAGGTGATGTCTAATGCCCATGTTGTGCCGACCCCAGTACCGGTTGGAAACGCGATTCTTGAAGCTGTTGACTCGTACGTCTACCTAGGACAAGTAGTCCAACTCGGTAGATCCAGCTTCGAGAAAGAGGTCAATCGTCGAATTCAACTAGGCTGGGCAGCGTTCGGAAATCTGCGCTATGTCTTCTCGTCCAAAATACCTCAGTGCCTCAAGTCGAAGGTCTTCGACCAGTGTGTATTACCAGTGATGACTTACGGATCTGAAACGTGGTCCCTGACTGTGGGCCTTATAAGTAAGCTCAAAATAGCGCAACGAGCTATGGAGAGGGCTATGCTCGGGATTTCTCTGCGAGATCGAGTCAGAAATGAGGAGATCCGTAGACGAACGAAAGTTACCGACATAGCCCAGCGGATTAGCAAGTTGAAGTGGCAATTGGCAGGGCACATAGCACGTAGAACTGATGGCCGATGGGGCCGTAAAGTTCTTGAATGGAGACCACGGATTGGTAAGCGCAGCGTAGGACGTCCTCCCACAAGGTGGACAGACGATCTGATAAGTACGGCAGGAGCACGCTGGATGCAGGCCGCTTACAACCGGACTGGATGGAGATCTAAGGGGGAGGCCTATGTTCAGCAGTGGACGTCCTATGGCTGAGATGATGATGATGATGATCGAAATGTTTCTTTGCGAATTTAGAAATTCTTTCTTATGAAATTCTTCTTTCAGTTTCATGGTTAGATGCACGTAGTAATGATAATTAATTAATAAATACGTTTATTATTTTCGAAGGAAACGGGAATTCAAAACATTGATTTGGTAAATTTTTTATAGGATTGTGTCAAATTCTAGTATGTTCTAACGATAATAAGTCTCTCACCTGAACACCATTTTCAGTATCCTGTGGTATATCTCCCTCGGTTCTGAAATCAGTTCCATTTCACAAATTGCCCGACGGACGCAGTGGAATCCGCTCAGACCGTTCCTGAAAGCATTTAACAATAATTTATCGATTCTGGCCGTTTATATGGATTTATATGGTTTATGGTGACTGCCTCGGTGGCGTAGTGGGCGCATGCTCGACTGCCAATCAAGAGGTCTCGGGTACGATCCCCAGGTCAGGCAAAGTGTTAAATATAGAATTTTTCCATTAGGAATTATCTCAATAACTGCCTAGAGTCTGGAACTGTGCCCGGTAGATGGCAATAGGCTCGCCCCCTGTCACATGGGACCAATAACATACGAGTACTGGCAAAATGTGGGTGTATCTACTATGGGACTGAGTTTTGGGTACACCTCTGCCTATTCCTTCGGGAAAAAGGCGTGAATGTATGTTATAATATGGATTTTGCTTTACATATTTTATAGAGTTTTGAATGGTGTAACGAGGTGGCATTTATTATTTCGGACGATATACGAATAAATAGTTAAAGCTTCTGATATTTTTTAAACCTGTAACTAAATTTTCAGGTTTTGATACACATAATGTAATGCACGTAATGTCCAGAGGACTGGAATCATCTAACTGTGCTCGCCAACCCGCCTGCCAAGCGTGGCGAGTATTGGCAAAACCCCCTTATGGGTTAGGCATATATTCAGTAACAGCCAACGGCTGAAATTATGATAAAAAAATGAAAATGAAAATTATTTTATTTAGCACAAGGAGCACAGAAACTTAATTCAAATATTGTAATAATAACAACTGTTTCACTATTATAACAAATAATAATGCTGACAAAATTAATAAGTATAGAGAGTCTGAGATTCTATGTGCGAGGTATAATAGGTAAGATATACTAATAGCCCCCTACACTAGGCCACACTGCTTGTATCGTGGGGATCTAGAAAACTTTTACCTGTGAATTTTTAGACCTCATCTATTTTCAATAATTGTTATAAGTAAATCTTTCAGTTAATTTGCACATTATATATAAACTTAATATAGTAAACCTTAAGAGGTTACATGAGGGGTGATTTTTCCATACAAACGTATTCCCGTGTTTCCTCCCTAGATAACTGTGTCAGAGCAATGTTTTTTTTTATAAAATCTAGGTCTTCAGTGAGCATGTTCTTGCCATTTTCATTTTTCTACAAACTCATTGTTAAAAGAAGTATGACCCTTTAAAAACATGAAAAACTGTCCAAGTTTTACTCGCGTAATTAGACGTTCACTTGAAATGAAGAGTTAAGGAACAAAAATAAAATAACAGGAACATAGCCTAATCTATTTCCTAATATTCAAGATATAAATTTATGGATAAAACTAATTATTCTCGGAGGGAACACGGGAATACAAAACATCGATTTCGTCATTTTTTCGTAGGATTGTGTGAAACTGCTAAGAGGTCCTGTATCCTGTTAAAGCTATGAAAAAAGTTGAAAGATCTGACAGGTAATGTCTACCTCAATGTCACAAGCAGCTTTTCGGTTGCATCATAGTTAAACCCGTTTGGCCGTGGGGTTACCGGCTTTAGAATAGTACCTCACCCTCTCTACCCGTGGTTGCCGTAAGAGCCGGCTAAGGGTTATGAAATCTAGAGGACGGGCAGCAGCGTCCTCTGCATAAAACCATCAAACTGCGCTCGCCAACCCGCCTGCCAAGCGTGGCGAGTATTAGCAACAACCCCCCCTTATGGGGGAGGTCTATGTTCCAACGGCTGGATGATGATGATGATGATAGTTAAACCCAGTAACTACTGTTGCACTATTGGTTTGGCCTGACGTACTGTTAAATTTTCAATCATATTGTTTCTACAGTTTTTAATGACTAAGTTGTAGATGCGAGTTCTTATTCACCAAAGCGGTGAGCGATTGATGATTGTTCTTACCTGTCCAACAAAGTCTCAAGATGCGTATAAACCGTGCGTCTATTGAGATGGTGATATGGATGGAAGGAGTCGGGCGGGTCGTCCCAGTTGATCCTGAAACCCACAGCTTGAGCGAATATCTGGTTCCAAGGCACCATGTTGGCTTTGAAGTTCATTCTTACCTGTAACCATAAGGTATTTTATAAGAATACTAGCTATGCCCCAGGGTTTCATCCGCATAGTCATCGTTCCCGCGGGAATATCAGGAAAAAAGTACTCTACGTGTCATTCCAGAGTCTAAGCTACTTGCATACCAAATTTCAGCTCAATCTGTTGAGTAATTTTGGAGTAACAAACATCCATCTATCCGTCAATATAACCAACTCTATATAGGTATAATAGGGCCACCTCTTTCTCATCCCGTGGGAGCCGTGAGACCCGGCAGAGGGACATATTCGGAATGTGGGCAGCAGTGCTCTCCGGCACCAAGTCCAATAACTGCGATCACCAAGCCGCACAACAAGCATGGTGATTACGGCAAATCCCCCCATATGAAGAGTTAACGGCGTTCTATGGGGGAGGCCTAAGTTCAGCAGTGGACGTCTTCCAGCTAATGATCATGATGAAATATTATTAGATACACATTTTGTAACACGTTAAAAATATTGGATTTTTCCATTAGGAATTATTTCAATAACTGCCTGGAGTCTGGAACTGTGCCCGGTAGATGGCAAAAGGCTCGCCCCCTATTACATGGGATAAATAACATACTGGCGAAATATGGGTGTATCTACTATGGGACTGAGTCCTGGGTACACCTCTGCCTACTAAAAAAAAGGCATGAATGTATGTTTTTAAAATATAATAATTCTATAGAATAAAGAATTAATAAGTACAAACCCTGATCATATCTAACTCACGAGTCAAAAGTCAATGATCAATTAATTCGAGAAATCATTGGAATAAAGCAAGAAGACCCAGATAATATAATGTAAGATGACCTACATAATCGATATGTACATAAATAATTATAATATTATTGTAATAATACTTATCGACTACTAACCACTCGTACATAATAATCTTCTATTAAACATGAAAAGCTAGCTGGAGAATAGCTGGAGCGTTTTTTTAATTTGGAACATTACAATGCTCCAGTAATGTTGTGGCTGCATAGCCATAAATGCGTTTGTCTTTCGGCATAGATTATAAATAGAAAATTGGCGGCAAAGCTGAAAATTAGTCTTGAATTGTTATTTACATACTTATTTTATATAAGTTTAATAATTAAAATGAGTTCCAACGGTTCAGAAAGTGAAGTGGAGATTGATTGTACTCCACCAGATTTATGATTACAGAAGCCAAATTGGCAATGGAAAAACTGCTTCCAGCGAAGTCAAAAGAAAGTTTGTTTTATTTCCCTGCATTCTTTTGAGAAAAGCACTATATATGCTTCGGCGGAAATGGCAATTGCCTGTCTCGTATTAGTGAAGTCATCGCCTACGGCTCGGCCTTCAAACTTATGCTCGACCTACGATTGCCTATTTCGCGGCCATTGCAATAATAATGTACTTTAATATACGTTATTATTTTTAGGGGTCATTTATTGTATCTAGATAAGTGCCTACTTGGTCATAAGTGCCTTTTAAAATGTTCAAATGCATGTTAGTGTTTATCTATACTGGCACAAAATTTATGCATTTCACTAGATAAGCAAGCTGATACATAACACATGACATAACATCACGCCTTTTCTCCAAAGAGTTGGGTTGATGTTGATGGTTGGACAGGTTAAGTCTTTTATGTCTTAAGGGGCGAGCCTTTTGCCATCAACCGGGCACAAATTCAGTCTCTAGACTGTGTTGCTGAGGAAATAATATAATATACATTCACACCTTTTTTTCCGAATGGGCAGGCAGTGGTGTACCTAAGACTCAGTCCCATAGTAGGTACACCCATATTTCGCCAGTATGTTATTGGTCCCGTATTTCAGGCAGTTATTGAGATAATTCATAGAAAAATCTAATACTTAACACTTTGCCTGACCTTGGGATGGAACCCAGGACCTTCTGATTGGCAGTCGAGCTTGCGCCCACTACGCCACCGAGGTATTCACTACTACCCTTATTAGTATTCTGTGCTACTACTGAGTACTGAGGAAATAACTTATGATAAAATCTAATATCACAACACAAAAGAACAATTGTATAGACTAGTTTTAAAATTCGTACGTAGTGTACGGTACACGGTAAACTGGATCCGGCAAAAACTGGATATTGCCGTGAGAATGAGCTGCAAAAAAACCCTGCTGAAAGCCCAACAGCCTCAAGAATTATCGTTAAAAGCCGCCGGCATTTTTCAGTATAATTCAATCGATGGAGATAATCGAGTAAAAAGGTAAATGGACGTCGACGCGCATTTGTCCCCTGGGATTTGTGAGGAAACATCTCCGAGACTTGAGACGGGTATTTGTTAAACGATGGGGGCTTTCTATTTTAAATTCCATTTAGAACTTTAGATTAAGATAGCATTTTAAATACATAAATAGTAGTTTTATTAATGAGTACGCGTAGGTACATTCTATGCCTAGACTATCTTATTCTATGACTAGACTTAGGTCTAAGGCATAGAATGTGCCTACGCAATCATCACAAGTTCGCAAGAATTTTAGTTGTACGAATGAGTTTATTATAAAGACACTGATGGCGAATAGGTAAAAATTATTAATATCAAAACATTTTGGCTAATATCCAATACGTGCGACACCAAACAAATATAATTTCGTTGGTAACAGAAAAATAAAAAAAAATTAATATGGCGTTACTTTTCGGAACTCCATTGTAGACTTCTGGAACAAGAATCTTTAGTTTTTAGTTCCGAATTTTAGTATCATTTCATTTATTCATCAAACAATATAACATTGTATTTGAAATATAGGCACATGCACAAAAATGATTATAAAAATTAACATTCACAGTGCACCGCCCTCCTGCCCGCAACCCATACGCTCTTTGCATGCAATTTTGCGGGCGGGAGGGCGGTGCACTGTGCATGTTGTTTTTGACACTTAAAACTAAAAACTAAAGATTCTTGTTCTAGAAGTCTAAATTTACTTTGTCTTGTAGAGGTTGAGAAGTTGTTTTTTCCCCGCTCTTGTACGCAACAATGACGGACGTTTTGAGCGAGAGATGTGAAAAACTTATTTGTTTATGTTACAATTTGGCTGGAACTATGAAGTATAGTGACCCCTAGTAGTGGAATCAAAGAGTATACTTACAAAGAAATGAGTAATATTTCTAAAGGCGAGGAATCTCTTCGGTCTGTGTAATTGGCTATCATTATTGGCTTCACCTACATCAATTAGAAGATACGCCAACAGACAGATGTAGCACAAAAATATGATGCTGTATAATTTGTTCATTTTCGCCCTTGGTTTGTTTGTGAACATGATTGCTTCTTGACTCCTTACATCGTTTGGGCTTGTTTCTGTAATAAATTGTAAGACTTGTTTTGTTACTTGATAAAATACTTATTCATTTACACTATAAAATAGTCAACATAGCCCAGTGGATTAGTAAGTTGAAGTACCAATGGGCAGGGTACATAGCACGTAGAACAACAGTAACTGATGGTCGAAGTGGCTGAACATGGTACTTGAATGGAGACCACGGACTGGCAAGCGCAGCGTAAGACGTCCACCCACATAGACCTATTTAGTAAATACGAAGTCATGCCTGACCGAGGAATCGAATCCAGGACCTCATGAATAGTATATTTGTAACTCCTGTCAAGCCGCCGTCACCTCTCCATTTTTCAATTCATGAAGGATTGCTCCCGCAGCTACTTTGACGCGGGTCCCCACCACCCCGACCCCCTCGTAGTCTAAGCCTCAAACTGCTCGATAGTTCAAGCGGGAACTCCTCCCCTCCGTAGACGCCCTCGCAATGTCCTGGACGACCCGGATGACTCTATCGCAGCCGTCATATCGGTGGCGCTAGGCTCGCCCAATCCTAACAATATACGCAAAAGTCGCTCGGTTGTCGGTACCGGTGCCGGATACCAGATCCACCAACTCACACAATCACAACACCGACCTCGCCGGTGAGGTCGAAGATCTGTCAGATCCTTCAGATCGGTTAATTTCTCTCCAAATAATCAAACAGACATTGATAAGGCCTTAGGACACTACAGGGCAAGTCTGACCCCACAAACTCTGGCGACGGCCCAAGCCGAGATTCATACCCTTGAGCTAGTCGTCCTTAAACCTCAACTTTGGGTCGAGTGTCTCCTGCGCTCACCATTGCCCGGTGAAGCTGTAGAGGCCACCTGAGGCCAACAGCATAGGTCATATAAAAAAGCCACCTTCACCAAACCAATTAGACTATTTGGTGTCACAGGTTTTTTTATGCCATAGATGGCAAACAAGCAAAGGGGCTGCCCGTTGGTGAATGGTTACCGCCGCCTATACCTGCAACATCAGGAGTATTGCCAGTTCGTTGCAGACTATTCACTCTCCTTTTGAAGAGCCCCAAGTTGTAGCTCAACGGGAAGACCGCGGCAGGGAGACTGCATAAAACCATGAAACTGCGCTCGCTCATCCGCCTGCCAAGCGTGAGAAGTATTAGCAAAACCCCGCCTTATGGGGGAGGCTATGTCCAGAATGTCCAACAGTGGACATCCAACGGCTGAGAATAAAATGATCTTACCATTTACAAGGGTTAGATAACCATCTGGACTGGGTCACTAGTCTGACCATTTTGGTAACTATCTGAAATACTATCGATTTTATATATTATATATTATTTTTAAAACTTGTTAACACTAAAATAATGTCTGTATTCCAAGAAGCTTCATGAATGACTCAATTTTCAGGGGAACACTTCAAAGGTTTAAGCTGGAATGTTTAGTTTAAATTGTGTTCGTATTAGAGTTGAAACCCAACGGCATTTTTGAAACTGGGTTTGTTTGAACATTATTTTACCGGTGGAGATGTGTAAACCAGTTCATATAAGTAGGCGAATTAGGTACATGCAACGAGCATACAACTTGGAAGTATGAAGCGCTACTCTCGTTGCAAAAAAAAACTGCCGAGACATTATATACACGAAAACTAATGCAGAAGATAAAGCGTCAATACAACAAGTGAAAGCTGTACACAAAAAAGTACACTGATAAAGATACATGAACAAATCGTTCATGTAATACGGCAGAAGAGGGACGTACGCCTAACAACTCTTGTTCAGAATAATCTGAGGATATAATGAGACTTAAATTGTGGTTAAGATTTAGGGTGTTGCAAAAACTGTTGTCAATTCGTATATTGACCGTATTTTTTATGATAGTGTGTGACAATACGAGCAAATCAGGTGCCTGATGGTAAGCATCATGATTGCTCATATCAGACACAGTGCCACCCAGTGTTTTAAAATTCAAAATTCTGCGCGGCACTGCACTGCGCCTATTTTCTTAAGATATTAGTTCTTGAAACTCGTCATGGACAGTAATTTCGCTGGCAACATTGCCCTTCAGACCGGAACACAGTAATGTCTGCACAATATACACTTTGAACGCGAATAACCTCACCTATATACTAATATTATTATAATACTAGCTGTGACCCGCGGTTTCACCCGCGTAGTCTTCGTTCCCGTGGGAATATCGGGATAAAAAGTACCCTATGTGTTATTCCAGGGTCTAAGCTACTTACGTACCAAATTTCAGCCCAATCGGTTCAGTAGTTTTGGCGTGAAAGAGTAACAAACATCCATACATACATCCATACTTACAAACTTTCGCCTTTATAATAGTACTAGCTGTGACCCGCGGTTTCACCCGCGTAGTCTTCGTTCCCGTGGGAATATCGGGATAAAAAGTGTTTTTAAAATATAATAATTCTATAGAATAAAGAATTAATAAGTACAAACCCTGATCATATCTAACTCACGAGTCAAAAGTCAATGATCAATTAATTCGAGAAATCATTGGAATAAAGCAAGAAGACCCAGATAATATAATGTAAGATGACCTACATAATCGATATGTACATAAATAATTATATTATTATTGTAATAATACTTATCGACTACTAACCACTCGTACATAATAATCTTCTATTAAACATGCATGGAAATATTATTATCATTATTTTCGAAAAAAGAATACGCGATTATTTATCGAATTTATGGACGAAGAAAATCAAATCCATAGCTGGAGCGTTTTTTTAATTTGTAACATTACAATGCTCCAGTAATGTTGTGGCTGCATAGCCATAAATGCGTTTGTCTTTCGGCATAGATTATAAATAGAAAATTGGCGGCAAGGCTGAAAATTAGTCTTGAATTGTTATTTACATACTTATTTTATACTAGCTGTGACCCGCGGTTTCACCCGCGTAGTCTTCGTTCCCGTGGGAATATCGGGATAAAAAGTACCCTATGTGTTATTCCAGGGTCTAAGCTACTTACGTACCAAATTTCAACCCAATCGGTTCAGTAGTTTTGGCGTGAAAGAGTAACAAACATCCATACATACATCCATACTTACAAACTTTCGCCTTTATAATAGTATATATATTAGGATTTGGCTCAGTTCACATAATCATCATCATCTCAGTCATATGATGTCCACTGCTGAACATAGGCATCCCCCATAGATTTTCATCTAGTCAGAAATCGGCTTGCATCCTGTGTGTTCTTGCCAGTTCACATGACATTTAAAATTTTCATTTATGGTTTGTAAATTACAAAGACGTTAGACCTTACTAACTAGACTGTGTACCGTCAGATTTTGCCAAATTAAATTTAAACCGTAACTCTTTTTAATAAGGTCGTTATTGCAATGATTGGATCGGTCCAGCTGAGAGATTGAGTCGAACTGCGTGTGTTGCCGCAATACAATGCGGGGTCTGGGACATTGCAAGTGGTTTCTCACTCGGGATCGTTTAGTGTTTTGTTGAGTGCACAGTCTAGTTAGTAAAGTATAAGGTCTTTGGTAAAATATAGCTTGAATCGCCCTAACAGCTAAACAAAAAAATATTTTTTTGGTCAATACACAAATTATAGTGCCAACGAAGCCCTAACTAGACTAACTCCTTGTATACGCAGGGATTTTGATCCGCTGTTCACCGTTGTTCACTGCACTTGCCTCGGTGCAGTCCACTGCATCGGTGTCGTATTGGGCGCAAGCTCGACTGCCGATCATGAGGTCCCAGGGTCGATCACCAGGTCAGACAAGATGTTAGATATTGGATTTTTCCGTTAGGAATAATTATCTTAATAACTGCCTGGAGTCTGAAAAGGAGCTCGGTAGATGGCAATAGGCTCGCCCCCTATTACATGGGACAAATAACAAACTGGCAAAATGTGAGTCCTGGGCATACCTACCCCTTCGGGAAAAGGCGTGTGTTTTGTGTTTTGTGATCTTTCCAAAGCATTCGACTGTGTAGAACACTGCACGTTACTGCGGAAGTTAGAAGTATATGGAATTCATGGGAATGCCCTAAACCTGGTGGAATCATACTTGTCTAGTAGGCAGCAGAAGATTAGCGTCAATGGTATCACATCTGCTAGTTCTCCTGTCAAGATGGGAGTCCCACAGGGATCAATTTTGGGTCCTTTCCTGTTTTTGGCTTATATTAACGATTTGCCTTACATGGTCCACGATCTAGCAGATATCGTTCTATTTGCCGATGATACGTCATTGATTTTTAAAGTTGATAGGAAGGATACTTCACTAGTACATGTTAATAATACTTTAGCAAGTATATCCAGATGGTTCACAGCAAACAATCTGTTATTGAATGCGAAAAAGACTAAATGTTTGAAATTTTCGTTGCCTAACGTCAGAAGTATAGAACCAATCATAGTTCTTGACGGTGAAAGACTCAATATTGACAATGCAACTTTGTTCCTTGCCATAAATATAGACTCTAAACTGCAATGGAGCACTCATATCACCGAGCTCTCAGGGAAACTAAGCTCTGCAGCTTACGCGGTTTATAAAATTAGGCAACTAACAGATGTAGCCACGGCGAGATTAGTGCACTTTGCATATTTCCATAGCTTGATGTCTTATGGGATTTTGTTGTGGGGGTCAGCCGCAGATAAGAAACTATATTTATACTACAAAAACGTGCGATTCGTGCCATCTATGAGATGCGTCCACGCGAATCCCTGAGGGAATTATTTAAAGAAATAAACATACTGACCCTACCATCCTTATACATTTATGAGAAAATCATGTATGTGCGTAAAAATTTACATATATTCAAATTAAATAGTGACCTTCATAATTTTAATACTAGGAATAAAGACAAAATAGCTGTACCTAGCTTTAGATTATCTAAAACAAATAAAAAGACATTCTTAGGAAATAGTGTACGTTTCTATAATAAAATCCCCAAAGAGATAACTGGGCTCTCAGAGGGTAAATTCAAAACCTATATAAAATCTATTTTACTAAAGAAGGCTTATTATAAAGTAAACCAGTACATAGAGGACAAAGATGCTTGGAAACTTCTGCATAGCCGCCTCGCGGCACCTTCAAAGAAAACGAATGTAAGCAAACCAAATATTGTGAAACTATCTGTTGAAAAAATTAAGCCCTACAAGTTTCTTGTGCGTTCTTCTTGTAGAGGTATCTTTCCGAACGCACGGTAGACTCAGTACTGTTTATCTTCATTGACGTACAAAAGTGTCAGATTATGACCTATTTGAATAAAGCTGTTTTGAGTTTGAGTTTGAGTTTGAGCGTGATTTTATGTTATGTTATGTTTCACCGTTGGATTAATGCATTTATAAAAATAGAAGATTAATTCAGGTTTATTTAAACTTCATAAAGGTTTTATATTATAAATTGCCCTATGAAGATAAATGTTCAAAAACATGCCGATTGGAAGCGTTATTGGGGTGCTTTGCGATAACCTATATAGAGTTACATAATAGCAATGTCTTTTATAATTATACTTCTCAAAATTTAATTAAAAATATTTTACAATGAAATTTATTTAATTCAATTAAAACAGCTACAAACGCCAATTACACTAACTAATACAACGTAAGAAAAAACAGGGACTAATAATAATAATAAGAACAAAAATAGAATAATAATAATGAACAAATAAATACATTAGTCAAAAATTAACAATAAAAAAAAATATTACCGAATAAAATGTAAAAAAAAATTAACTTAATATTTAAGTCAAATAAGATCTATTTGACTTAAATTTAACTTTTCTTTGCTGACCTGAGCAAAGTGGGAGCGAGTTACTAGTATACTTAAAAAACGCCGACCTGTATAAGTTTACAAGCTAACCAGCATATTTGTAAATCGTGATGAACGGTAAACGAGATTATACTTACACTGTAACCAAGATTACTTTCACACGTCACTAGAAAAGTCTTCATGAAAGTCATACAAAATAGAACTAGCTAAAACATCGATACAAAATATTAAAGAATAATGAGAGTTATATTATATTTCGTATTTTTAGTGTTCGTGCAAGGTCAATCTAATGACACGTTTTTTGGCCACGAAAAAAGTGAAATTCTGTCACGGCGGAAGAGGTTTTTAGTGTTTCCTGAAGGCAGCTCTTTACAGTTAGGTAAGATAGATAGATAATACTTTATTGTACACCACACACAAAGAAAATAACATTATACAGGACACAGAAACTAAACTTAAATGTACAAGAGGCGGTCTTATCGCTTATAAGCGATTTCTTCCAGACAACCGATGGATGGAGAGTAAAATATCAGTAAAATATTTAATAGTATTTCCCGAAGGGGTAGGTAGTGGTGTACTCAGGACTCAGTCCCATGAATGAGTAACCAAACTGCGCCAATAGTAGGTAGGTAGGTAGGACTGAGTACACCACTACCTACCTACCTACCTACCTACTATTGGCGCAGTTTGGGTACCTACTATGACCATTCATAGTAGGTACCTAAATTGCGCCAATATGTTATTGGTCCCATGTAATAGGTGGCAAGCCTAATGCCATTTATCGGACAAAGATCCAAACTCCAGGCAGTTATTGAGATGGAAAAATGGGAAAAATCCAATATTTAGCACTACTTGACCTGGGATCAAACCCGGGAACTCATGATCGGTAGCTGAGCTCGCGCCCTGCTGGGAGCAAGGTGACACGCTCGAGTATTTCAAGATGGCGATTCTTTTTACATTTTTGAAAATTCGCTGCGAGCTTGCAAATAGTGAAATTGGAGCATTTGTGGGATTTCTTTTGTTTTCATCCTTTCCACGTGACCACCACAACCACGCAATTCGTCAGATATTTCATATCAGAGGCATAAAAATTATTATATCTGACACGCTTGAATGTGATGCATTTCACATTCTGCATTACAACAAAACAAAGTTTCAAGCGAAAAAACTGCTTAGTCTATAAAAAATATCTTAGTTTAATTTATGCTAGAAATTCGGTTCGATATGTATGCTCTACTAAGCAAGCTTACAAGACGAAATGTTTGCGTAAAAGCTGAATGGTTGAATGAGCCGCTTCATTTCTATAGCCAGATTATATTCCCTCCACCAATCTGAATGAGATTTGACGGTTTTAGATATAACATTATACTAGAAATCTATTTAAGAGCGTACGCGGCCTTCTAGGAATTTAACAGCCTCGTTGGCGCAGACTGTAGTAACGCTGCTTTCTGTTCCGCAGGCCCCGGGTTCGATCCCCGGCCAGGTCAAACATTTGTGTGCATGAACATGTCTGTTTGATCTGTGTCTGGGTGTTATAAGCGTATATAAGTATGTATATCAGTCATCTGGTTACCATAGTACAGGCTTCTAGCCTAGTTTGGGACCAGGTGACCGTGTGTGGAAGTTGTCCCATATTATTAACACAATCCTATGAAAATTTTACCAAATCGATGATTTGTATTCCCGTGTTTCCTCCGAATATAATAAACCCATTCCATAAATTTATATCCTGATATTTTTATAGTGAAGTAACCTATGTCCTTGTCATTTTAGTTTTCTTATAAACCCTTGGTTTTTTCATAGTGAACTTCCAAAAATCGTGTTTACGCGCAATTGTACGATGCCGGGCCCGTCAAGAAACAGAAAATACTTTTCGCTCAAAATGAATCTTATAAACTACCACAATTGCATTAAATGTATTGTTGTTTTGAAAATAAATATATCCTAAAAGCTATTTATTTTACTATTTTGACGGGGATATTATGAATTCAATTTATTACAATATTACGTATTCACTTAATAAATATATGAATCGCATTTTTAAATAGCCCTAACTTAAATAAACTTAAATACGAGTCACCATATTATCGTAAAAATTCAATGGAGAGAAGAGAACTGTTGCATAATATCAAACTTTACTTTCCTCTCTTCTTCTCTTTTTGAACCATTCCCTTCATTTTAGCCATCTTTGTGATTCTATATTTATTAATAAGTACTCTGTCGTAGGCGTGGGATACCGGCTAAAGAATAGTACCCCACCTTTTCTACTCGTGGTTGCCATAAGAGCCGGCTAAGGGTTATCTAAGCCAGAAGCCAAGCAGCAGCGTCTTCTGCGTTAAAACCATTAAACTGAGGTCACCATCCCGCCTGCCAAGCGTAGCGAGTATTGGCAAAACCCTCCTATATGAGGGAGGCCTATGTTTATACGGCTGATATGATGATGATGATGATTAAAGTCTCTGTCACACCACCGACCAAACGTTTATTACGGTTCTCTCATCCCCCTGCACGGTTGTCTAGAAGTGATCGCTCTTAGCGATGAGACCGCCTATTGTTACACTTATTATGATTGCTTATTAGTTTTAAGGTTTTTTTTTGTGCTGTACAAATAAAGTGTTTATCAATAGATAAACACTTATATTATTCCTTCTGTAGAAAAAAACGCTAAGTATTTTATACTCCAAACATACTATTATTATTTCTCTATAATGAAAACAGCCTTTACAGACTACGAAATTATATATCTATTTCAGTCTTCTGCAACACTTATCCAACAATCTTTCGAATCGGCGATATTTTCCTATGGGGGGTGACGGCAGCTTTGGCATGGGAACTGCCCCAGGATCCCTACTCGCCCTTTGACCATAAAGCTGATCCTTTGCATAGAAGGACGGACTCTAAGATGATTTACTACACTTCGGACGAAGGAAAGATTATTTATAAAAGACCTTACACCAAGTAAGTTCATCGAATTTTATGATACAACTAGTGTAAGCTTAGCGGATTTGCCCGCTCGTAATTATGAAATATTTTCTATTATAAGACATAAACAATGTATAAAACATAAAAAATGTATATACGATATAAATGAAATGTAAATAACCAATTAATTATAGTAAGAATGACATCAATGATTTAATTTTGAAATATACTAAATTTTATGATATTGATTAAAATGTAATAATGAATTATGAATATTGATGGAATTATGTATGTATATTATGTGACTATTTTATAAGTTTTTTGTAGTGAATGGTTTTAATGTGTTTTAATGGTGGTTTTATGTAGTTAATTTATTAATTTTTATTATAATAATTTCAAATACAATGTACATTGTCAAAATTGAATAAATAAACTGAAACTGAAACAAGAAATATGTAGAAGTACGCAAGTAAGGTATATTATGTCAATAGGAACAAAAAAAGGAGAGCGGATCTCGGATCGGACGATGAAGCTCTGGCTCAATAATCTTTGCTAAAATCTGTGCAACTGGGGGGGGATGGGGTAACTCCCATTAAAATTCCCCCGAAAATTACCAACGCCCGGAAACGGTAGACTAACAAAAACATTAAACTTTTCAGGAAGCTTATAGTGAATCCGGCATTTGCGAAACGCAGCGCAGTTGAAGATGAAACCAAAAAGGTCCGAATAGACAGGAAACAGATGCATGCAGAAAACAAACGACAGATTTTCAGCGAAGCCGGCGATCGTCGGACCGTTGACTTTCACAGGAGTGGGCGCGCTTCTCTGTACCGGAAAATTGAGACGATGCTGCAAGGGTACATTAGTTATGAGTATTTTTACTATACTAGGATATATTATATCGATATATTACTGAAAAATAAAACGTGTTTAATTAGGATTGTTCCACTATGCCCCACCAAGCCGCCCCACTGGTGGGGCATAGTTACCACAAAATAACAGTGTACAGAAATTAAGCTATTTACAACGCGCGCTCGAGCAACGCACACATAGACATCGCTCACGGACACGTTAATCTTAGAACGGTTGAGAACAGCATTGGAGTGCGCACTCGCACTCCAATGCTGTCCAATGCATCAGATTCAGACATCTTATGATGTTTTTGTTGGAAGTGTGTTATTATCTGTTTGAATTCCCGTTCTTCCTGTTTTATTCACAACTTAACAATCAACTGACTGCCTCGGTGGCGTAGAGGGCATATGGTCGACTGTCAATCAAGAGGTCCCGGGTTCGATCCCCAGGTCAGGCAGTGTTAAATATTGGATTTTTCCATTAGGAATTATCTCAATAACTGCCTGGAGTCTCGAACTGTGCCCGGTAGATGGCAATAGGCTCGCCCCCTATTACATGGGACCAATAACATACTGGCGAAATGTGGGTGTATCTACTATGGGACTCAGTCCTGGGTACACCTCTGCCTACCCCTTCGGGAAAAAGGCGTGAATGTATGTTATGTTAACAATCAATCGAACACTAGATACGAATGCCATTATCACGATAGTTTTTTCGCAAAGGTGGAGTTGATAACCCTAGTGCGACCGCCGATCGTAGATATGAAAAATGAGAGGTACATATACTTGACTTCTGTGTACTTGTTATTTTGTAGTATAACTATGCCTCGCATTGCCTCAGTGGCGCGGTGTAGTGGTTCTCAAGTGTTATTGTCGATTATGTCGTCTTGGGTTTGATCTCGAGGTAAGACAAAAAGTATTAATGGATTTTTTCATTAGGAATTTTCGCAATGAGAACCTTGAGTCTGAAACTCTGCCCGGTAGATGGCAATAGGCTCGACTCCTGTTACATAGAATTTAAATAACATAACTAATGTTGGCACATTACTGATTGATCTCTACTCCACTCCACGCTCCCTCTGCCCGGTCTCACAGCTCCCACGGAATGAGAAAGGGATGGCTCTATTACATAGCCGGGATCCACATGGCTATGAATAGATTAATTTAAATATTATTCCTTTATGTTTGTGTCCTGTGTATGGTATACAATAAAGTGTTTATGTATCCATTTAATAGTAAAGCAGTAGTTATCAATCGTAACATCTTTGAAAAATCTGTTAACCCAGACATAGTTCAAGTAAAATCCAAAAAACTGAGAGCATTAAGCATGTAGCTAAAAATACTCTGTGGGACAGATTCTATGCTACCGATAATAGTCATATATAAAATGACCATAAAAGTGCAGCTGAAAATCCTCTGTGTAACAGATTCTATGCTACCGATAATAGTGAAATATAAATGACTATAAAAATATGGTTTTTCAGTCTTGGCACAGATGGTAAGCAGTGTATGTTGAAGACATTATGCCAAGTTGGTAAGACTCAACACCATCCTCAGGGAAGCTTCCTCCAGGAGATACTGAGAGCCACATTCACGTGAGTGCCTTTAATAAAATTCTTCAAATTTACAACAGGTATGTTGGTGGGTACTTATACAGGGATGAAAATCTCGTACATAATTGTAATAATTCATTTATTGTATTGTTTAACTACATACGCCTTGTTCCCGTCGGGGTAGGCAGAGCCTATTTCTCTCCACTTGCTACGATCCTGGCTTAGTAGACGCCCTCGCAAAGTCCTGCACGACCCGGACGACTCTATCGCCGTTGTCACATCGCCGGCGCTAGGCTCGCCCAATCCTACCAATATACGCAACAGTCGCTCCGTTTTCAGTACTGGTACCGGATACAGATCCACCAACTCACACCGACCCGGCGAGGTTACAGATCTCTCAGATCCTTCAGATCGGTTAGTTTCTCTCTAAATAATCAAACAGATGAAACCATTAATAGGCCCCTAGAACACTCCCCTTCTGGGGTGCCAGGGCAAGTCTGACCTGACGTATTCTGGCGACGGCCCAAGCCGAAGTTCGTACCAGCTAGGTGCCCTTGTTCTAGTCGCTCTTAAACCTTGGGTCGAGCGCCTCCTGCGCTCACCACTGCCCGGTAAAGCTGTAGAGGCCATCTAAGGCCAACAGCTTATTTCATAAAAAAAAGATCCTGGCTTAAGATTTTCACTCTTTCCACTTTTATCATATTCATATTCATATTCATAATCTTTATTGCATAATATTATTATTTAATACAACAGTTTACAGGTAACAGGTATTACTGTGATAAATAATATTATACCCTGCAAGGGTGCCGCAATGAACAGATGTATTGTAAATGCATTGTAAATTATTTTAAAATTTCTATTATGTTTATATTTATATCATTATTCATATATGCTCGTTGGTCATGGGTATTTTTGACCTGGCCTTTCCTTAAAAGCTCAAATACATGAACGGCACGTTTCCATCACGCGTCGTAATGTCCACACGCGTCCCGACGCGAGCAGTCTACGACAGCAGTGACTTTGGCTCATGGTAAGGTGCCGCTCGTGTATTTGAGCTCTAATTAGACCCCTTAAATAATAATAGAAAACCTGCTTTAATAATTTCAGGCTGCCTAAGGGTCCTCAGGAGAATGATTATGATGCAGCATTCTCGGCTAAAGACGCCTGTGAAGACCTGTACCCAGACTGCGAGGAGAGACTTACGGAGCCTATGATACGAAGTTAAAACTAAACTTAGACCCCTTAAATTAATATTATATAATTATGCTTTATAAATGCCACAGAACAGATAATAATATTAAATATAGAATGGACACTCATCCGCCCACCAATCGGGCCTTACTCACCCCGCGAGCTAGATTGAGTTGTCCACGAGCCCCGCTTCTATGGGGAATTACCTCATACATACTCTTGCACGTGTGCAAAACTCGATGTGTGCAGTGTCTGTGGGTAGTTATATCGTGACTTTTGTATGGAACTGAGTCGAGTGTCCGGGGTGTGATGTAGCACCACTATTGACCACTAGGACACATATTCTACATTTTTTATAATAATGACAAAGGAAACGAACTCAGAATCCAAGGAAACTGGGCCCAGAAAACCTTACACTCTCTATACCTATATTGCTTGCTGGATCGAGTTTGTTACTCGCAACAACATTACTAAATATAGTAGTCCTCTTGTTATCCCCGAATAATTTATAAATTAATTTGAATAAAGTGAAGTTGAATACTAAATATTTAATGGCGACGCGCGTTCCAATTTTAGTAGAAATTTTGACTTATTTATTATAATTGATGGCGATACTAAAAATAAATAATAATATGTATTAGTATTAAAAGGATTATCAAGGGTTATAATAAGTTATTGTGGACCAAATTTAATTCTAAGAACTAAAATTAATTTTTATTAACAACTTACCTACTTTAACTAATAAATAACATAATTAAATAAAACAATTCAACAAATAACTTAATATAAATTATAAATAAAAAATATCATTTAGGTCGCCTCCTGAGTTATTGTTATTAAATAAATGAATTTAAATGTAATAAACATAATGAATTTATATCTATATTATAATTAGACTATAATATTGTAAAATATATACACCGAATGAATAAAGGATTTGCATATTTATTGTTTGCTTTTCACGTTACATAAAAGACAAAAGGTGACAAAAAGTTAATGGTTCCCAACGCGGTAAATTTAAAATCGTGTATAAACATCACGAATTCATTTTGGGACAGTCTAAAATTTTCGAATTTCCGTTTTTGTTTTTCGTCCCACTCCAAGGCGTTTGTCACACGAAAATAACAGTAAAGCATTGACACTGAATATGATAATTGGTACTTCAATTATTTATTTTACATGTCACAATTGCCAAGTTACTCAGTGCCTTCGATGTGCTACTGGCAACTTTACCTTTAAATCTCTCATGGAAGTTTTTTTAATTTTCAACTCAGCTCAAGCAGTAAGCAAATTTTCGACCAGTGCTTTGAAATGTATAGAATTTGGTTGTTATTCGTACTTTTTGGAACGGTACTAAGTGACATTGTTGAAGATGGAAACAGAACAGTTACGGACGAGTTTTTAGAGGGGAACAGCGAGACGAGGGTTTTGTCTCGTCGAAAGAGGTTTCTAACATTTCCCGACGGTAGCTCTCTACAACTAGGTAAGTTAATAGTTACACGAGGTCGGTATTTGGAGCGCACGGTTTCAAATATTCAGGCTCAAAGGAGTTGTGCCGCTCGCTCGTAATATTTTGAACACATAGTAACGTCTTTGAATAACTTCGTTAGGAGATTGAGGTCGTCTAATAACAAAGCTTTTAGCTTGCTCGTGTTATAATTTATGATAAGGATGTTTTCGGAATACATTGCCGTTGACTACTGAACCAAAATATCACAAAGAAAAATAACATCTAAAAGAAAGTAGCATCAGTAAGGGAAGGAAGATATGTAATTTGTTCTTAGATAACTAATTGAATATTGTGGGCGAGGCCGCTAATGTTTGTTTTTTGTGTTTTGACAACTAAGTAGTTTCATATAATGGCGAAATGATTTATGTTGATAATGTCATTTTGCTAAGTTGTCATTCCGATAGGTACCCGTTCAATATTAGGGACTATTCATTAAAATCTTAGATATAGCGTACTAAAATATTATTGAACAAGTGCTAACATTGTCAAATACTCTAATGTGAATGGAGAGAGCACATATTGATGTATTGGACCCATGACCCAATGGTAACATTTGCATTGGTGCCAAAATGCCCAAAGTGTAGCCGCCGCATTAGTCAAATGCCCAATGGATTCAAGCCATTAAACTTACAACTCATACTATTTATGACGCTCCTCGGTATGTATCTCACGTGGATAATGACGTCATTCTCACTCATATTCATTAACACAACCCGGAGACATAATGACAGTGGTGTGAATTACTCTTGTTCAGAGTAGTTTCACTCGTGAACGCACTGTTGCTGCTGTATAGCTGGGATATAGCTATGAAAAACGGCTTCAGAAACGTGTGTTAGCGATGGGACAATATCCCATACATTGTCATCTGGTCCCAAACTAGGCAGAGCCTGTACTATGGTAACCAGAAGATTGATATACATACTTATATACGGTTAGAACACCCAGACACAGATCAAACAGACATGCTCATGCGCATAAATGTTTAACCTGGCCGGGTATCGAACCCGGGACCTGCGGCACAGAAAGCAGAGTTACTACCATCTGAGTCAACGAGGCTGGCAAATGCATATTGCTTGTTTCAGGCATAGGGAATCCTAGTGCCGCCTGCACTAGGATTCCTTATGTAAGAAAACGTTGCTTATAAAAATATGTTCCAGCATTCTGCGTCCAAACTGCAGCGATCATTCCAATTGGAGACATCTTCCTTTACGCCAACACTGCTGCCCTCGCGTGGACCCTGCCTACAGACCCGAAGTTCTTTAACTATCTGAAGAAACAAGAGAAATCTCTGCGGAGAGGTGACAATTTGAAGCAGATTGGCTACCTGGATGAAAAAGGCAGGGTTATAGCTAAAGTTCCTTATAGAAGGTTGGTAGCTTTTTGACTTTTTGCACACATTTTTTGATAAAAAATTAATAATGTATACGAATAATAATAGAATACTGCCATTTAATTATTAACCACATACTATATACAAAACCTACATTTATCTTATCCCCCATAAGATAAATGTAGGTTTTGTACCTAACATTTAAGCTGATATTTGAAGTTCACTATAACTAAATGAATAGTTTAAAATAAATATTATCGGTAAAATAATTATTGGGACACGTAAAAATTGTGAGATATGAATGAATCATAATCCCCATCAAACGGCTTCTCTGCTCTTGAAGAAAAAATAGGGGAAAAGCAGAAAATCGTTTTGGCCAATTCCTCGAATGGTGTCGAATTCAACTCTTCTCTTAACATACATACATACATTCACGCCTTTTTCCCGAAGGGGTAGGCAGAGGTGTACCCAGGACTCAGTCCCATAGTAGATACACCCACATTTCGCCAGTATGTTATTGGTCCCATGTAATAGGGGGCGAGCCTATTGCCATCTACCGGGCACAGTTCCAGACTCCAGGCAGTTATTGAGATAATTCCTAATGGAAAAATCCAATATTTAACACTGCCTGACCTGGGGACCGAACCCGGGACCTCTTGATTGGTAGTCGAGCATGCGCCCTCTACACCACCGAGGCAGTCTTCTCTTCTCTTAAAGTTCTTTAATTTATACATTACAGGAGACCAATCGTGAATCCAGCATTCGCCAAAAGGAGCATCGAAGACAATGACGTGTCGTTCAAAGAAAAACTCAAGCTGAAAATAGATCGACTGAAGATGCACCAGAAGCATTCCCAAGACTACCACAAGAAAGATGAGCTGGACGATAAAAGCATAGAGTTCCACAGAAATAGCCGATTTGAGCTGTTTGGAAAGATTGAGACGTTGTTGACTGCGTAAGTTAAGAGCTTCTGCACTTTACGTTTTTATCATCACCGTAGATTTTCAAAAAATAGTACAAGATTGTGTTCGATTTGCGTTTTTTATTATCGCCTGCTGTATTTTGTAACTAGATGACGCTATATGTTCTTAGCAAATGTAGCGTTTAATATAGGTATCTAGATTTGAAACCCTACACTATACATATATCATATAATATACGTATGCCCTAACAATTTATTTTTATTGAAATTTTGTTTTCAATTTTCCAGTCTGGGCAGAGATGGTCGGCAATGCGTCCTCTACAAGTTGTGTGAGTCGGCGCAGAGCAGCAGACAGGGCACGTTCATGCAAGAGTTTCTTAGAGCTGTCTTCACGTAAGTTTGAATGACTCCATGCTCTGTCCTCTATTTTGTCTGGAATCTCGACGCACCAGCCATGCTAGCCAAGGGTAATTAGGTAGGGGGTTAGAACGAGACAAAAGATATGCATTTTTCGGGTGCGAAAGAGAAAATAGAACAAGCAAAACATGTTATCTCCGTGCCAAGCTTGGGCTGTCTATAGTTGTTTGCCCTGAACTGAGTACAAGCGAATCCTACTAATGTTATAAATTTCAAATCTCAGTACAATGTAAAGAGTTAAGTTTTTAACAGGTAAACAAAACGCTAGCGAGTTCTAAATCGACTCCAGCGCCATCTAGAGGCAAAAATAAACAGCGCTAGCACTGTTTTTTTGTGTATGTTTGTTCCGTTTTCACGCTAAAACTACTAAACTAATTGAGCTTTTGGTATGTAGTGGTAGGCCTCTTTAGCAGGGGGCCGCCAGTTATTCATCCGCCAAGCAGTAATGTGCAAACATTACTGTGTTCCGGTATGAAGGGCAATGTTACCAGCGAAATTACTGGGCACGATGAGATTCAACAACTCATATCTCAGGGTGACAGGCGCAGTGCAGTTTGAATTATAAAACACTGTGTGGCACTGTATCTGATATGAGCAATCATGATGCTTACCATCAGGCACCTGATTTGCTCGTCTTGTCACTCAAGATTATAAAAAAAAAAATGATGAGCTTAAGACCCTGGAATAACACATAGGGTACTTTTTATCATTATATTACCGCGGAAACGAAGACGCGGGTGAAACCGCGGGAAACAGCATGTTATCTATATTTCTGCAATCGCTTGACCGTTCTGGCTCATTTTGTGGTTTAAATTCTATTGCCCTACAAATATATTATACATATTTATATATTTATACATAATATATACACTAACAAGACTCTAACAGGACGGGTTTTTCTACACCGCTCGAGTTAATTCACAAGGGATAAGTGAACCATATTTAAGTGTCCATTTAGGCTATGGGTTGACAACAATAAACTAAAATCTCAGATCATACAAAGGTTGTTTGATCTGACACTAAAATGATTTGACTCAAGCAGTGTAATTATTAGTAACTTGTGGGCCGCTCCGGCTTCCCATGGATAGCAGAAACTACAGACTGAATTAAGCTTTTCATAAAAGCTCTAATTCATTTCAATGCAAGATTTTTTAAAATTGGTCCAGTAGTGTCGGAGCCAATTCGTTGCAAACAAAAAACAAAGTTTCGCTCTTTATAACATTAATAATATGATACATTAGTAGGTATAGATTAGGTTCTGTTGGAGTATAAATTCCAATTTTTACTTATATTAATTTTAATTTTCAAAGAATTTTTAATTTCACTGCAGATTACCAAAAACTGCCAAACAAGAGGATTACTATCAAGAATATGATGAAGCTCACACCAGCGCTTCAGATTGTGCGGCAAAGTATCCTGGCTGCGAAGATTTTGATGTACCCACACGGCTGTAACACTGATGTATCGGATACGAAAATAAACACTGATTTTTTCTGCATGTCTGCTTTTTGATAATCTCTTATACGTGTTAAAAAAAGGCATAGTAATTGTTAGATGTATCAAATTTTTTTTTATCACTGAATAGCCAAACACATGACTGCAGTCTCACCTGATAGTAAGTGACGCGACGCGGTTTACGATGGTGCGTGCTTGCCTAGAAGATACCTATCCACTCTTGACCTGAAGATAAATATATATACCTAAATAATATAAATAATAAAATAACCGTCAAACTGAACAACATTCAATAAAAAATAAATTAGCAAAAATAATTGTCGATTCCTTATACAAAATGGATCAGCATCAGATCGGCAAAGTATGGGAAGTTGATTATTTTTTGCGAATTTCAAAATATTTTCTTTGGATAGTTGGTGAGTTTGATGGGTAGGTTGACCGCCTTAAGTATTACTACAAGTTTTTTTTTAATACGTTGTATATTTAATATTAATTTAATAAATTTAATGTATTATTATAAGCCGTGGAGTTACCGGCTTTACAATAGTGCTCCACCCTCTCTACCCATGGTTGCTGTAAGAGCCGGCTAAGGGTTAACAGATCCAGAGGACGGGCAGCAGCGTCCTCTACCACAAACCATCGAACTGCGCTCGACAACCCGCCTGTCAAGCGTGTCGAGTATTGGCAAAACCCCCCTTTATGGAGGGCTATGTTCAGTAGTAGATTTAGTAATCTACTACTGAACATTCAACCGTTAGTACGGCTGACATGATGATAATGATTATGTATTTAATATTCGATAGTATAAGTATGCATGTTTGATAACTCTTTACGTTAAATCTATTAACGGCTGAAATTGAGTAATACAGCCTGAAATCACACAAAGGGCTACATAGGGCCCAGTGGAACTATCCTCATCATCATCTCAGCCTTAGGAAATCCACTGCTGGGTAGGGATATGTCCCTTTATTTAATAGGTCTACGGGCCTCCCCCATTAGGGGGTTTGTCAATACGCGCCATACTGGACTGGAGGATTGGCGAGCGCAGTTCGATTTTTTTTCACGCACGTTGTTGCCCGTGCTCTCGATCTGTTAAGCGCAACTACGAGTACAGAGGGTGGGGTTACTATTCTATAGCCTGTACTACCACAGCTACAAGTAGAACTAGGCCTGGCTTGAAATCCGGAGTAGATACCTGGGCTCAAATCTCATTGCAGTTGGACTTTTCACTTTGGCGATACAGTGTTTCGGATGGCATTTTTTTTATGATAGTAAGTTACAAAATGAGCATTTCAGTCAGATCGCCGTATCGCTAATGGATTCCTAAGAGTTAAAAGGCTAATACCGTTATTATAATTTAATGTAAGTACTAAGCTAAGTATGTACCTATTACTAAACTACTGAATTATTTCTTATAAATTTTCAAACTACGCTTTACTTAGTTGCTGATTAATAAGAAAATATTTTAATACCCAGCAAATAAATTGAAAAGCCAGTAAGTCAGCACCCTCAAGGACGATTATCATATGGGCCAATTCAGTTGAATTACCATCCAAGTGCTACTTACAATGCGAAACATTAACGGTGTAGCTCATTAACACTCTCTTGAGTCTTGAGACAGTTCCGGCCTTAATTGTATGTCAACTGAACAATGGCTCAGTAAATATTGGTGAGATTCCCAGTTGTTTGTTGTCAGTGTAACCTTATGGTTTACTTTGAAACGTTCAGCCGAATTCGTTAAGTGTTCTGTCAGGTGCTTTCCAGAAACCGAGTGGAGAATTAGTCAATACCACAGGACAATAGGCAGCTTTGTGAGTACGTAAGCTTTTATTTTTATTGAAATTTTACTCCAGTAGTAACCTTCATTCAGAGAACACTGTACGCGCCGGTTGTGTTTTATAAGATACTCATGGACCTTTGTGAGGTCATATCAAAGGCCTTGATCTTGGTGACCTGAAATAGGAGCTCTGCATACAGGACAAATTTGGTAGCAACTAGCAACGCCCATCTAATCTAAGATGTACCGAATGACAGTTTTTAATTTTGCATTGTTTGAGTGATTTGAATTTAAATTTAGCAAATAATAATTGTACTTATTGTGATTCCAAGTTTCCAAAATTCGTAATTCCAAGGTTTTACGGCAAAGTTATTGAAATTGTGTGAGTTACGCTTATGCAAAGTTATCTCGGCTTGAAAATTGCTTGAAAAGAAGAAACGTCAAACGGTACTTCTTAGATGTGATGGGCTGTAGCTGTTTACATAAAGAAACTGCGCAGACAGCAAGTTTAGTTACCGACGACTGAATCAGTTTAAAATTCCCGCAACAAACAACAGTAGTGGAACAACCCTAAACGTATCCCTAAGCACAACCTTAATCTAACAAAAATCAATTCTTAAGATAATCTGTAAAATGGCCTGTTAAATGTGATCGTCTAGTTTAAATGATTTCCAAATAAAACAAAATATTCAACTAAAACAACATTGAATTTATTCATGAAACAAAAGATGTAAAAAGAATAGTATTAGTAGTAAGTAATAGTAAAAAGAGTATTTACGTTTGATAAAATCAGGAAAATGACAACATTCTCAAAATACGCTACTTTGAATACACTTATTTAAAGATAAATAATTATCAAATTATTAAATAGATTATAAAATATATTATCAGTTGAATGTTCAAGAATATTTATTTCTCAGTAATTATATTTACGTTAATATGAAATAGACACATACATTGAGGATAATGAAAATAAGGAAATCATCAGAAACAAAGTAATTACAATGCCTTAAATGATCATGCATTACATCTAATTCTTACATGAATTTAATGTTCAACTCGTATTATAATTACGAGTTAGGGGTTGCATAGAAATGGCATTGACAAGCACCTGAACTTTGCGATTTCAGGTAGGGGTTTAAGAGATCTCTTAACGTCGCGACAACGCTCACCTCATATTTGACATTGCCACGTCTAATCACACCTTAAAATATTTTAATTAATTATAACTTGTGTGTAAACTTGACAAACCTGCCTAAAATAACTTTGGAGTCGAACCAAGGTACTCGTAATGTTCATTATTGCCGTGCAAAATACTAATAAACATTTTAGAATTAATAACAAAATAATGAATTAAATATTCCTGGAATCGAACCAAGAATAACAGATAATATTATAAATGTCATAATTTAATAATTAGTTATTTCATCAAAAGATATAAAAGATAATGTTGCCTGGAAACTGAACCGTTATTGATATACAAATAATTTCTATACTTATATATCAACATTTTTAAACAACTTTTACAGTAAGTGTTTAACATCGATATGTCAAAGGACGTAGTTAATATCATTCGATACGTATTAACCGTAAATGTGAAATTATGAAAATACAATAAATTACATACCAAAACTATACACGCTGTATCTCTGGACGTTACTAAGATTACATCAAATAATTAATTCTATTATAACTTTAACAAGGACAAACTACCTATTTCTAGTTCCAGAGATAGGAACTTTAATTGTAAATACTATTGCCCTACTAATTGGTCGTCCTCTTCCGGCGCCTTCCACGTTGCTTATGTCGTGCCTGATGGTAAGCATCATGATTGCCCATATCAGACACAGTGCCACCCAGTGTTTTAAAATTCAAATTCTGCGCGGCACTGCACTGCGCCTGTCACCCTGAGATATTGAGTTGTTGAATCTCATCATGCCCAGTAATTTCGCTGGTAACATTGCCCTTCATACCGGAACACAGTAATGTTTGCACATTACTGCTTGGCGGATGAATAACTGGCAAAGGTGTGGTACTTCCCCAGGCGGCCCCCTGCTAAAGAGGCCTACCACCTTGTCTTTTGGTTTTGTTGTTGCGCACACGCCTTCGAGAAACAGCCCTACCATTACTCCTAACTATACAAAAATCCCGCCCTTTAATTTTGTTTCATCCCTATCCATAAGAAAAGGTTCCCATACAACTTTCTAAAGGTTTTTTCTAACATATAACACAACTAAGGATAAAGGTACACACGGAGTGAGACAAAAGAAAGTACAGCAAGTTATATGCTAATTTTACAATACTAATAATTATTTAAGTAATATAATAATACCTACATTGGGATTGTATTATGTTGATAATTTCACATAGTAGTTTATATGTAGCAGTTAATATTATATAGGTATAATATTACATCATAATATTTTCTTAATGCTCAACACGCTTTCCATAAATTATCGTTGTAAAATAATAAAAAATCATTTAAATAACATTGAATAAGATATTAATATAAAGACTCAACCTATACCAAAATCTTATATTTGTTATGATATACCTTATTATTTTAGACACATTTCGTTCGTGTATATGGATCCTAATATTCAAGTGTGCACGTATGGAGGTATATTTTTATATCGTTCTCAGAATCCCAGAACTCAGTTAAAATGTCGAAAAGGTCCAATATTTTATGTTATTTATGAGTTCCACATGTGTCAACTCAATAGTTTCTAAGTGGTCAATAATTGCTTTGAAATGGATCTATTATTAAAAATAATACGTGATTTTATTTGAAGTTGGAATAATTTATTTTATTTACAAATTTAATATGAATAAAAATAAAGTTGGTTACAGTAGCACCATATTTGTGTAAAGTTATTGCTGGTTCCTCAATCGGCAAATGGAACGGGTCAAACGATTTCGAGGTTTGCTTATCAAGTTTTTCGTTTGCTCATCGTAACCTGGAAATTTAGTTGTTTCAAGTGAAAAGTTTTAACAAAAATCCAATAATTTAATGGTTTTTTCGACTGAAGTTGCGAAGCGCCATATTGGTTAGCAACACAACCCTTAATATATTGTTTGTTGAATTTCGAAATAAACTGATAATCCAAAGGTAAAACAGTATTATGGTGTTCTGTATTTCCATAGCCTAACCAGTCTATTCGCTTGAAATACAATATTATGAAAATGGGAAGAAAAATTTCATCCGCCACGCGGATTATTGTAGAAGGTGCGGGTCCCGGTCGTGGGTGAAATTTCTCTTCCAATTGTCATACTATATTATGGTGTTTTCAGATCGCAAAATGAAATCAAGCCTCATATTATTTCTCATAATGTCAACATTTGTAATTAATGCCAATAGTTACGAAGAACATGGGAATACCACGGCATTCTATAAAGACGAAATCCTGTCCAGAAGAAAGAGATTCATTGTGTTTCCGGACGGAAGCTCATTTCAGTTGGGTTTGTATTAAGTTTCTTCCAAATGCAAAAAGAAATACTGTCATTGAACCTAAATTTAATGTTTGCACTTTTAAACCATATTATTGCTTCCGGAATATTTACGTAACGTTTTCTTGTCGTTTAGATTAGATTAGATAACACTATTTATTGATACACAATACAGAAAATTAGCAAAATGAAACTTAATAATTAAAACGTGAGTAACAATAATTGGCGGTCTTATAGCTCAGAGCGATCTCTTCCAGACAACCATTTGGAAGGACGAAAGGCATAAACTGGAAGGACGGTGGTTTAAATATAAAACAAAACTAAAACTACCTGTTTATTGCTTTTTGTGGTACAGTTTAAGGGCTCTACTCATTTAAGCCTTTGCCCCACTGACACAACCCGGCGGTTTTCTTCATCGACATGGATCTGTGTGCACGGGAGCATGTCGCTGTTATGATTCTTGTGAAGTTTTCTCGCCTAAAAAGTTAGGTGTGTAGGGTCCCTTGGAGTGAGATGAGCCTCGTCAAACACTCTCTACCATGAACATCTGCATTGTAAACAGACTTTACGAGATATTTTTTAAATATCTGTGTAGTATTAGATAAATGAAGCATCATCATCATCAGCCCACGTTAGTCCTCTGAACATTTTTTATGATAGTGAGTAACAAGACGAGCAAATCAGGTGCCTGATGGTAAGCCTCATGATTGCCCATTGCCCATATCAGACACAGAGCCACCATGTGTTTTAAAATTCAAAATTCTGCGCGGCACTGCACTGCGCCTGCCACCCTGAGATATTAGTTGTTGAAACTCGTCATGCCCAGTAATTTCGCTGGTAACATTGCCCTTCAGACCGGAACACAGTAATTTTTGCACATAACTGCTTGGTGGATGAATAACTGGCAAAGGTGTGGTACTTCCCCAGGCGGCCCCCTCCAAAAGAAGCCTACCAATATCTGGACATCTGGCCTCTACTAATTAGTGCCACTGAGCACGATCCTGAATAACTCTACTCATTCAGTTTCTGCCAGCCGTCTTTCGCAGGTCGTTTTGCGCTACTTTTGCCTACTCGCGATGTGTGTATTTGTAATTTTTTTAACGCCTAAGTCCTAAACTGATTAGGCTGTTAGGGTTGTACGTAGATAGAAAAGATCCTGGACCTAATGCCACATTATGTGGTACTCTTCAGCTGGTAAAGATGCAGCCTACGCGCTCTGTGTGCCTTGACTTTTTGTTCTATTTTTCAGTATTTTGTACCCAAAACCAAGGTTTCCTCCGAGTCGGTGACATCGTCTGGTTTGGAAATACTGCGGCGTTAGCTTGGGAACTGCCATCTGACCCAACATTATTTCACTTACTGAAAGACAAGGAAAAAGTGTATGGGCCGAATAGAAGGGGTGATAATAAGCATATTTACTACTTGAATGAAGACGGGAAGGTTATTGGGAAACAAGCTTACCATAGGTGAGTTTTTTAACCCCAGATCGAAAAGGAAGGGGTGTTATAAGTTTGATGACGAGTTTGTCTGTTTTGCGCCAAAATGGATATTACCTCGATGGCGTAGTGGGCGCAAGCTCGATTGCTGATCATGAGGTCCCGGGTTCGATCCCCAGGTCAGGAAAAGTGTAAAAAAATTACCATTAGAAATTTTCTCAAGAACTGCCTGGAGTCTGGAACTGTGCCCGGTAGATGGCTCGCCCCCTATTACATGGGACCAATAACATATTAGCGAAATGTGGATGTACCTTCTAGTCCTGGGTACATCTGTGAATACCACTTCCGGAACAGGCGTGATTGTTGTCCCTGCTGCTGGACTTCCAGCAGTTTGAACGATTCGAAATTTGGTATCCTGTTACTTCAATAAGAGTGCAACAAAGGCACCCTGGATTTAATGCTGCAGCGTCAGGTTCAGACGGCCAGTAGTCTAATATATCGTTTGGGCTCGTTTGAATCCTCTCCATGAATATTTTACAGATGGTCGGATATTAGGGTCTGATGATGGAGCAGGAAGAATAAGAGGAGGGGATTGTTCAAATTTCTTAATTTACATTTTTTTAACCGGCAACCGCAACTGGCTACTGCAGCGTAGGACATCCATCCACAACGTGGACATAAAGACTCATAATAAAGGAACACGCTGCATGCAAGCCGCTTACAATCGTTGTTTAGCAGTGGACGTCCTAAGACTGAGATGATGATGATGATGACATTTTTGTTAGACTTTAGACCTGGAATAAAACATACTTTTCAGATAATGATACTGCGAGACACAGCTAGTTTTGTAGTGGTAGGCCTCTTTTGCAGGGGGCCGACTGGGGAAGTACCACACTTTTGCCAGTTATTCATCCATCAAGCAGTAATGTGCAAACATTACTGTGTTCCGGTCGGAAGGGCAATGTCACCAGCTAAATTACTGGGCATGATGAGATTCAACAACTCATATCTCAGGGTGACAGGCGCAGTGCAGTGCCGCGCAGAATTTTGAATTTTAAAACACTGGGTGGCACTGTGTCTGATATGGACAATCATGATGCTTACCATCAGGCACCTGATTTGCTCGTCTTGTCACTCACTTAATAAAAAAGTACGATAATATTTTTTATTTCTTATAGAAAACCTATAGTAAACCCAGCGTTTGCGAAACGAAGCATAGACAACTCCGCAAAGTTATTTAAGAAGAAAATGCATGATATGCAAAAGAATACCAATTACCTCACTTCCCTACAAGAGAACAGCATTGAGTTTCACAGGAGTGGAAGGAAAAGCCTTTACGTGAAAGTCGAGAAGGTTTTGCAGGCGTAAGTGAAATTAAAATTTTAGGGGTGGGGAGTGTTCGGACGATTTAATTACTGAAGATGAATAAATTATTTATATTATTATTTATTTATATCTAGTGCTGAAGTCTACCAAACAATATTATGATTATTATTTAATTCATAGTTAGTAATACGAATCTAGATTGGGATTAAAAGCATTTTGAAAACAAAATTGTTATCCCTAGAAATAATAATCGTCAATGTCATAATATCATCGTCTCAATACATTGGGTTAGATTATTGCATTGTTAACAATTTTGGAAAGTATTTCTGGATTTATTTCTTACCATAAATCATAAAAAAATACAGATCTCTCTACATACAGGGCAACTTGGAGTTACGTGTTGCGGCAACAGGCAGCTAGCTGTTTACATTTGACATAAAGAAACTGCGCACAAATAGCAAATTCAGTTTCTAGTTTAGGTGAACGACTGCAGTTTTTGGTTGCAAATGTGACGTCTAAATTAATTTCAAATCGCTGCAACTAGCAACTGTCGAATTTGTAACATAGTTGGGTCAAGTGGCTGGTTTTCTCAATCGGCAATCGCAAGGAGTCGAATGATTTCAAAAGTTGATTAAGAATTACGGAAATCGAAAACAGGAAAATTTTATTGCTACAACTTGGCAGCTTTTAACGAAAACTTTCAAAAAGTATTATACTGTCTTAAAAAGGTTGATGATTTCTTCGACTGAATGCTCTGTAAGCGGAGAGCCTTAAAGATTTATATTGCTGAAATTTGATAGTAAATCAAAAGTTAAATAAATAGAGTTATAATAAAAATCTTACTTGATAAGTAATCATCCGGTCCAGTACCTCGTAGCCTATAAAATTATATGTGCTTAGTGGAAGCTTTCATTAATGTGATGGGATTCTGAGATAGGTCATTAGAGATAGCAGCTGAACCGAAAATGGTTTCGGCTTTTGATATTAAAATCATTATCATTTAACTTTATAACTCTTTGAAGTACGTATATAAAGGCAAATAGATGCAATCTTATTTAGATTTCGAGGTACAATAACACCGTGTAATTTTATATAGATCTTTAAAAAGTGCAAATTCTCAAATAACCAATTGGTACTCAAAAAATTAACAAAACATTTTAAGAACAAAAACTGTTTGGGTATACTACAAAAAACATTCCATACATGGGTCGATAGGTACCTTCTACATGGAACCATTGTTTTTTGGGGTTTCGTACCCAAATGGTGCCGAAGGAATCTTATTACTAAGCCTCCACTGTCTGTCCGTCCATCTGTCACAGGGCTCTACCTCATAAACTGTAATAGCTTTACACATGTAATTTTTACAAAATAAAATGTATTCCTTTGCCGCTACAACAATTAATAAAAATAAAATAAAGTTCATAATTTAAAGGTGCTCTCCATACAAGTAACGTGTTTTTAAAAATGTCATATACGACTTTTACTGCAATAGGTATAAACTTTTATACTAGTAATAATAATTTTATTTAGTACTTCTTAGATGAGGAAAGGAACCCTTCATATGCTCATTTAATCTGTAATAGACGATTTAAGAGTTGGTTCCATAATGAAAGTGTTTCCAAAAAGTCACTCAAGAACATGAGCTATACCGGTCTTTTGATAGGCACGGAGACCATTTTTTTAAGTCCAACGTGCAGAGGCCCCTTTGAGCTTTTAATCTAAAGGTAATATTATAGCACCTATCGAGGTAAATCTCGGAAACCATCTACAGAAGATGACTTCAAAGCCAGCCACTTCCAGGTGCAAGGACTATTTTGAATGGATGGAAACTTCTTGATTGGTAGGTGTGATTTCTAGATGGATGGTGACCGGGCTTTTGCTAGAGACTCCGGCACCTGCCACTTCCGTCTCATGATGGAATATGACGGCAGGCGATGACTCGTCGCTCACTAAACGGTCCCCCCATAAAGGCCACCTACTACAAGGGAATAAAGACGAGAGGGGCAACGTTGGTGTGAGCGGTTTAGGGTAGAAGAGGTGTCCCTGGACTATAAACTATTATTATTATAAGAAAAATTAGCCTTTAATAGTTTGCTAACTGATTATCAGTATCCCTTCTGATTATTATTTCTACTTATTTTCCTTTTGTGTCGATACCAAATCGGTAGGTTTATCTTATAGTCAAAAATTTTATTGAGTTTTATATCCTTTTCACAGACTTGGATGGAATGGCAGAGAATGTGTGTTAAGAATGTTGTGCGAGTCTAAAAAGCCGAAAAGGAAGCAAGGAACGTTTTTGGAAGAAATTCTCAAAACCACTTTTACGTGAGTATTTATTATTTTCCATGCGTCCTGTCAATAATGTAAGCATGCGTCTACGTCATTGATTTAAAGAAAAGGGGAGATGGGGTACTGGCTTCTCGAAAATGGATGTTCAAATTAGGTCCCATTAGGTCCACGTACGTCAGTAAAATTAGGTTGTACGAGCGACTAATATTGTCGTCTCGGGCGCATTTTGGTCTTAAGTACGTCTTTCTATCTTTGTTGTTCATTATATTTCACTGTGCAAATTTCACACTGAACAAATAGCGCGTGTCAGTTGTTGAGTATGCGCTGGGAGAACACTTTTCTTTAAATCAATGGTCTCCGTAGGTACATCTAAATATAAGTATAATAATAATAAGTAGTAATAAGTGTCAATTTTGTATATCTACTTCAAAAGGTAGATTTCGTCACCTTTAAAAATTTTTATGTCAAATGTAGAGAGATAACGTCCATTGCATTTCAAGTATTTTCATACACAGTAGAGCATGCATCTAACACAAGATATACGACAAGAAAACGATTCATAAAAGTATCGTTGCGAACATAAAACCTAGGGGGTCCATAGCCGTCTTTCTTTCTGAATTCGGAACGGACTTTATCATTAAGAATACGCACCACACACACAAATAAATTTTACAATTATACAATTTTATTATTTAATTACAATTTTCATGGTACAGAAGTACCAGGTAGTGGTAGGCCTCTTTAGCAGGGGGCCGCCTGGGGAAGTACCACACCTTTGCCAGTTATTCATCCGCCAAGCAGTAATGTGCAAACATTACTGTGTTCCGGTATGAAGGGCAATGTTACCAGCGAAATTACTGGGCTTGATGAGATTCAACAACTCATATCTCAGGGTGACAGGCGCAGTGCAGTGCCGCGCAGAATTTTGAATTTTAAAACACTGGGTGGCACTGTGTCTGATATGGGCAATCATGATGCTTACCATCAGGCACCTGATAAGCTCGTCTTGTCACTCTCTATCATAAAAAAAAAAAAAAAAAAAAAAAAAAACCATGCCCCATATTACACGGGAACAATAACATACTGGCGTAATGTGGGTATGGGACTATGGGACTGAGTCCTGGGTACACCTCTGCCTACCGCTCCAGGAAAAAGGCGTGATTGTATATTATTACATGTATATTACATGTAGTGGGAACGCGATCAATAAAGTAGATTATTTATAGTTGCATTCCCTGTTTTTGTACGGTGGACACCAGGCCCGCCCGCGAGTGTGTGTTAACCTTTACAGAAAGAACCACAATAATTCCAGATTACCAAAAGGTCGTGATTTTGAAGACGACGATCACAAACTGTACGATGTGGCCCACGGGAGCACTGACTGTGCCACTCGCTATCCGTCCTGTGAAGATCTACATGGCTCGGCGTTCTATGATCATTGAATTATATGTATTTTTAGACGGCGCTGTTTTATTTCGGACAGGGGAAATAACCTTGATTGGACATTTTCTTGTTTTGGTTGGTTTTTGGCCAATGTTTTGAACTTATGACGCGATTTGGTTTTTAAGTCTAATCTTCAATGCTTAACAATAACGACGGATACAGTAGTGTACGATTTTTAATTACGTTTAATTTTAATGTACAAAAAACCGCTTATTATTCAGTTTACGCAAATCGCTGTGAGTATACTAATGTAGGGTTATCATATAATGCGTGTATGGGGGCATACACGTTGTCAAGTTGGCCGAGTGCAGGGTTGATGTTATTTTGTGACGCGCATGCTACGGATTCTGTGAACGTTTTGGTGGTTTTATGGAAAGTATTAATGGCAACATGTGGTTTCACAAAGATCAATGGCATGTGCGAGGGCGCGATGGCAACACAGGGAGGTGGATGCCAGCGCGACAAAGTCAAAGTCAAAAAGATTTATTCAAATAGGTCACAATCTGACACTTTTGTACGTCAATGAAAATAAACAGTAACGAGTCTACCGTCTACGAGACAGATGATTGTAGAGCGAGATTGAAGATCTCGCTCTACAATCATCTCGGTCATCATCTCATCATCATCGGTGGGCTTGGAATAAATCATTTAAAATAAATATGCTGAAGTGTTCGAGTACTATTTAATGGAAAAGGCACGTCTACACTAAATATTTATAAAAATGCATAAAGAAATTATAATTGTGTATAGGTATGAACAGATAACAAAGAAAATAACAATTGCAAAAGGAGTCTTATTAAAACTCATATAAGAAATTATAACTGATTTTCAAATGAAATCTTTTCATATCTTACAAACTGGAAATATCTTCATATAACTTTAGTAAAACTAACGTTACAATGTTGAAGTACTTCTTCTATAATACGCGACAGTGAGTGTGTACACAAAATTATTGACACAAAATGCTATCTGGTAGTAAACATTAAACTTGAACAGATGCTATAATCTGGACATCTTTAAGGCCAAAGTGAACAGACACCTTCTAGGCAAACGTGTACCATCTTAGGCCTTATCTTCGGCCACCTTCCATCAAGCGAGATTGAGGTCAAACATAAGTCTATTGTATATTTAAAAAAAAAAGCTGATGGAAAAAAATCTACCTTATCACAATACCATAAGAAAACTTTTGGGTTTTTCCCTAATATGTTATGATTACTATGCAAAACCAAAGAGGTGCTAATAAAAATGCAAATAGTAACTATATTCTAACAAGAAAATAAACAAACTGCACATATATTGAATACATTTTAGGTTGAAATAATATGGACAAGACATTTCACTGTTTCTAATACTTTTAGCTGCGTGTTCATTGTGTTTGTAAGGGGATTCAGTACCTCAAAAGGAAAAGGGAACCTTTAGAGGATCACTTTGTTGTCTGTTTGTCTGCCTGTCTGTCTGTCCATCGGCCAAGTATGTATACTCACCTGTTCGTTATATTTATATATATTATATGTTTATAATATGTGTATTATGTATGTATGTGTATTATGTATGTAAGTATAAAGTATGTATATATGATGTGTTTTATTATATATTTATTTACTTATATAATTATATTTTATATTTATTTATTATTTTTTAAAACAACAATGAGTACACTGCCGACCAGAAATATTTATAATTTCTGTCCTTTCCGTTCGGTTGTCTGGAAGAAATCGCTTTAAGCGATAAGACCGCCACTTGTACTAGCCTAAGACTATCTGTACCTACTTTATTTACATAATATTATGTTCGCTGTAAGGTGTACAATAAAGTGTTAATCTATCTATCTATCTATCTATCAAGACACTTTTCCGAGAACGCGTGGTGGTATCGAGTTGAATATAATATTAAATACATCATACTTCTAAGTGATGGCCATGTCACTGCATATTTTTATACTTTGCGTACGGGACTTTAAACCTCTAGTTGTTTGCTGCAGTTTACAACTAGATGGCGCTCAATTTTTTTAGCTAATGAAGTGGTAGCGCGTTGTTTAGGTATCTAGGCATGGAACCCTACTTACACTATGCATACATACGTGTGCCTTAACAATTTATATTTTTCTAAGTTCATTCTCCCAAGGGGTGCGAATAAGGCATAGTTCCCCCTATACCCCCTGTTATGAATTTTAATTTTGAGCTATTATGAATTATTTATATATCCATGTGGATTTATCACCTAACAAACAAATTATTAAAAAATGATTTATCTGTTTCATTATATTTATGAACTCACGATGTTATTTGAACCTATTTTAAGAAAATCGTAGATTTTTTCCTATTATTTTAGTCAATTTAGTCCCACATACCACCACCATTGGGAAGAATAACTTATTATATTCACATGGATGTAGGTACCACCGTGGAATTTGTTATAAATGATAGGTTTAAAACCTAGAAAAAAAGGCGAGCAAATCAGGTGCCTGATGGTAAGCATCATGATTGCTCTTGTCAGATACAGTGCCACCCAGTGTTTTAATATTCAAAATTCTGCGCGGCACTGCACTGCGCTTGTCACCCTGAGATATTAGTTGTTGAAACTAGTCAAGCTCAGTAATTTCGTTGGTAACATTGCCCTTCAGACCGGAACACAGTAATGTTTGGCAAAGTGTTTTTAACTGTCAAAGGTGTTGTACTTCCCCAGGCGGCCACTGCAAAAGAGGCCTACCACTACATAACATGGTCATGCTCTACTACAATATTTTTAGAGATGGATTTAAGTACAAGTGTATCGAAAAGTCCCGTCCACATTAGTCTTATTGCTAAGAATCTTGCAGTGTACTTACAGTAAACAATCACGTGGATTTCACCCATAGACAATTTAACTTAGGTACCTATAGATTATTTATTGTATAAAAACTGAATCGCTTAAAATGCGGTGTGCGGGTGGAGGTCGGATAGTTTTAATTGAATCTTTTGACTTCAAATATGGTATAATATTCCGTGAAAAGTTATGAGCAAACATTGAATATAAGTAAAGGGGCGGGGCCGGCTGCATATTACTGCATAATCTTAGCGAAAGCATACTCCCCCTAAAGAATCTTCTTTAGATTGAGATATTATTATTTCAGATTACTTTATAAAGAATTTTTTTTATGATAGTGAGTGACAAGACGAGCAAATCAGGTGCCTGATGGTAAGCATCATGATTGACCATATCAGACACAGTGACACCCAGTGTTTTAAAATTCAAAATTCTGCGCGGCACTGCACTGCGCCTGTCCCCCTGAGATATTATGAGTTGTTAAATCTCATCATGCCCAGTAATTTCGCTGGTAACATTGCCCTTCATACCGGAACACAGTAATGTTTGCACATTACTGCTTGGCGGATGAATAACTGGCAAAGGTGTGGTACTTCCCCAGGCGGCCCCCTGCAAAAGAGGCCTACCACTACAAAAAATATTATATTATTATAGAGGTATTATGTAAGTACGATTACATACTACATTTTTGGTATGGATTAATTTGCTTGAAGTGTGAAACCACCGTCCTTCCAGCATCTTAGTATTTCCTAGTAATTCCTATTATTATTGTTAGTAATTCCTGTCACCGCATGGTTGCCTGGAAGAGATTTCTCTGAGGGATAAGGTCGCAAATTGTTACAAGTTTTCTAGATTTACTTTTTGTTTTCTGTACTAATTGTGATACCAGTAAAGAGTTTTCTATTCTATTCTATTGAGTCGTCTATGAATTAACCTTACTGAAGAATTAGTCACTTGTTAAAATATCTCTCGAAATATGAACGTGTTATTTGTAATATTGACAGTGTTAGTGATTCAGTGTAACAGTGAGAGCAATGATTGTTCGAATGTGAAGACGCATTTAGAGTTGATGCGAAAGAAGAGACATTTGACCTTTCCTGACAATAGTAATATGGTGGTACGTGTTGGTTTATTAATCTATGTTTGAAAAATTTTCAAGACTAAAGTCGTGTATACATCGTCAATTCACACGAACCGAGCAATCGGCCGAGCGCACTGTCGCGCCATTTACTCGATACGTGTGATCAAGGTTTAAAATAATAGTTAGGTACTAGCTTTTTATTTGGTGATTGATGATAAAAATGATAAAATGCGATTTAAATGAAACTATATACTACAATGATAAAACGTGATTAATAATAATAATAATAATTTGAATTTATACTCTAACGGAACGGGTTACCCCAATAACACTGCTCGAGTCAATTCATATGGGTTATGTGGACAACCCATATTGTCAGAGTTGACCTGACATGACATAAAGATATGTAAATCTTATAGGAAACAGCCTAACGTGCCATCCGAACACGGTAGCGCCCAGGCGAAAAGTCCACATGGTGACATTCGATCCAGGGACTCCGGATTTAAAGCCGGGCATATTCTTGCTGGACCACGGACGCTACATTTTTTTTTTTTTACATACGCAGTACGCGTAACGTGGTGCTGTGGCCATGTCTAATCGCGAAATGATCAATTTTGTCATGTATTAGAAATGCTGAATTAACTGAAATTCTTTACAAATACTGATGTCGACATTTATTTTGTCAAATGGTCTACCATTATGCCTGCAGTAATAAAATATGGTGAGAATTTAAAAGATCAATGGCGCTATGCAGGTAAGCCTGATGACAGTGATACCTACCTATTTAATTTAATTTTACAATTTTATTCAATTTACTGTATAATAATAACTTATATATAATTGTAACATAACACTAATTGTAATTCCCATTAATCTTATTTTGTAACTAAATTTTAAGTTCTTTTTTTTAATATGTATAATAAGTGTGTAACGTGTAATAAGATCTGTTTGATAATCGTAATTGGTTTAATTTGTAATTCTGAGCGGTATACCGTACACTTTTTATTAACTTACAGTGTGTGTATGTATGTATGAATGTTTGTATGTATGTTATAGGTTCAAGACTATAAAGAAAGATAGACTTGCAGTCAGAAAACATAACATATAGATAAAACATAACCTACATCAATATCATAACAAATTGTATTTAAAAGCTACGAAAATTCTAATTACGCATTTTACCTGACCTGGATATCGAACCTACAACCTCATGATCAGCAGTAGCGTTACGAACCGATATAGTATACGGCATAGTTTATTTTATCCCTTTAAGGTGGCTCAGTGTCGAAGAGCATTTCCTTGTAATGTATAATTCTTGTGAATACTCAATGCTCCGCTCGCCGAAATGCTCACGATGAGAGCGTCGTGTTCAATTTTCTCTGCGATAAAATGAAAACCAGCGAATGCACGATGTTCTGCTCGAGAAAATGCTCAAGTCTTTCACCACCTTAAGGTATAATAAAAATAATTCTTAACACGGCACACATCGTCCGACGATTCCTCATCCAGCAGTCCTAACCACCGGTAGCTTGGGCCCCCCGCCCCGCTGTCGGCGGCAGTTTTAGTATTAAGTTTTTTATAATGTTTTTATATTATTGTATATTTAATATATATAATTTTTTTTAAAGAATATTGTAAAAAACTTAGTTCTAAGATTATACATGAATAAAGAGAATAATAGTTTGGGAAAACTTCCACACACGATCATCTGATCCCAAACTAGGCTAGAAGCCTGTACTATGGTAACCAATTGAGTGATATAAATACTTATATAAGTTTTATAACACCCACACACAAATCAGACATACACACAAATGTTTGACCTGGCCGAGGATCGAACCCGGGGCCTGCGGCACAGAAAGCAGAGTTACCACCATCTGAGCCAACGAGGTCGTCAAATAAAAATATGTAAATATGTATGGAAGCAAATGATTTGACAATTTTTATCCTCTGGTTTTCAGCTAACAATGTCCCTGGTAAAAGCGTTTATGACACACGCCCCTTCAGGCTGGAACCTTGCGCTTGAGATCGATGTGATGTATCCACTGCCTGATGAGAAGACCACAAACAAGTACTTCAGAAGAAAGTTGCATCATAAACAGAAGAGGGAGTTTTGGGACAACATTGAAAGTGCTTTGGAATTGTAAGTCAATGAGGGTTTATGCTAAGTTGCTTATAACTTCAACTTATATGTTACTAGTGGCCCACCCCGGCATTGCACGAATAGCAAAAAGCATAACGTTTTATAGAGAAAAATTCGTGATACATTGTATTTTTATAGATGACCCTAATTGTAGTGATAGCCCTCTTTTGCTGGGGGCCGCATGGTGAAGTACCACACCTTTGCCAGTTATTCATCCGCCAAGCAGTAATGTGCAAACATTACTGTGTTCAGGTCTGTAGGGTAATGTACTAATGTGTAATGTACTAGCAAAATTACTGGGAATGACGAGTTTCAACAACTAATATCTCAGGGTGACAGGCGCAGTGCAGTGCAATCATGATGCTTACCATCAGGCACCAGATTTGACACTCTCTATCATTAAAAAAAATGGTTTACGCAGCGCACGCAAATTGATGACTATTTCTGTTATAGTGAACAAACCTAAACAAACGGATTAATAATAATTGTCTACGGACTATTTTCTAGATCCGAATATGTCCCTCTGGCGGGTCTCACGGCTCCCACGGGATGAGAAAGCACCCTATTATATAGCCGGGAGCCGGGAACCACACGGCCATTTATAACTAAATGTTAAATAAGTTACCTTTAAATCCGAAAACTCGTTTTAGATTCGAATATGCAAACTTGAAAAATCTGTGAACATTTTAAAATATTAGCTTATTTAAAATTACAATTTTGTAGCCACAACATAAACGGCAGAGCTTGCATCGTGAGGAGTATCTGCGAGGCGAAAACTTATATCGCTCCGAAGGGGAAGTCTCTCATTCACGACATGCTGAGGGTCATATTCACGTGAGTTTTTAAACTGTTTTTTTTTTATAATTTTAATATGGGACAACTTCCACACACGATCATCTAGTCCCAAAATAGGCTAGAAGCCTGTACTATAAAATAAATAAATAAATAAATAAATAAAAATGTTTATTAACAGAACTAGATTTACAATAGGTATACTAAAATAGGTAAAGAAGTACAATTTAGTATGTGCAGTATCGCACCCAGAAAACGCGTCCCTCACGGGAAGAGCCCTCGTTCCCTGAACTAAGGACAACCTTGTATCTCAGGTTACGAGAGTCCCCCCAAGAGAGACACGTCCCAAACATGCGCCTCTGTTCACAGTTTATATATAAATATACCATGGAAAATGCAGTTGTAGTGCATCCTAAATTTATACCTTTTACTATGGTAACCAGATGACTGATATACATACTTATATAAGCTTATAACACCCAGACACAGATCAAACAGACATGTTATGTTCATGAATATGAATATACGATATGAGAATGAATATACAAATGTTTCACCTGGCCGAGGATCGAACCCGGGGCCTGCGGCACAGAAAGCAAAGTTACTACCATCTAAGCCAACGAGGCTGTGGTTGGCTTACATTAAGAGCATAATATTAATAAGACACTTTTTAGCATTTTTTTTTTATGACGGTGCAGTGTGCCAATTTGATCAAATCCTGTGAAAAAAAAAACGAAATCGATGTTTGTTTACTCCGAATATAATTAACGCTGTGTTTAATTTTTATTTAAATGATTAACTTACCTAAACGGTCTGACTCGGTTTTTTACTTTTTCAACATCTACCGAGCCTTTTAGATAAATCCTCTTGTAGGTATTTCAGATTCCTGCGACTCGTACAAAGCGGTTCAAGTCAATATTTATTGTTTGAACTGCCAACCTCAAACTCAAACTCAAAAAGATTTATTCAAATATCTGACACTGTTGCACGTCAATGAAGATAAACAGTACTGAGTCTACCGTGCGTTCGGAATGATACCTCTACAAGCAGAACGCACAAGAAACTTGTAAGGCTTAATTTTTTCAATAGATAGTTTCACAATATTTGGTTTGGTTACATTCGTTTTCTTTGACGGTGCCGCGAGGCGGCTATGCAGAAGTTTCCAGGGATCTTTGTCCTCTATGGTTGACTTTATAATAATAATAAATTATAATATAATAATAATAAGCCTTCTTTAGTAAAGTAGATTCTATATAGGTCTTATATAAAATACCTATATAAAAGCCAATGAATGGAACACCCTGCCAGAGTCATTGTTTCCTGAAAAGTACAATCTGGAGGTCTTCAAGTTAAGAGTGAATAGGTATCTAAAAAAATCCTAAGATTTACCAAGTAAAAGTTCGATGACCACAGAACTGTTCATACTTTTACCATTAAGAGTTGGTAAATCTTAGGTTTTACTGAAAAATCTTAGGACTTACCGTAGTTCGAGATTTTACAGTAACATAGTTTATACTTGAGAGACAAGGATATAGGTAAGATGCCAGTATTAGATGCTTATCTTTGCAAGTCAATCCATTATTAGAGCCATTATTAGATGCTTATCTTTGCAAGAACTTGAGGTACATATTGTCTAGGTAGAAATGTATATATTTAGCATAATGTTATGTACCTATATATTAAACAAATGAATGAAATAAATACAGTTTTAAGGTTGATATTAGCTTGTTAAGTTATACCAACAGATGGTACCGTGATGCCAGTCTGCATTGCGCCTCGCTGCGTAAAGCAACGTGAGACAATCTCGTATTTCTTTTACGCTCTGACGCCTCGAACATTAAATATAATTGTCGCAGATAAAACTATGTTATCTTATTTCATGATTATTGTGTTTCATTTCTTAAGGTTAAACGTCACCCATACAAAATGAAAATACACAAATGTGAAGAAATAGGGAACAGTTTTCCAGAACCAACGACAAACAATTGAGTGGAAAATTATTCCCTGTTTCTTCATATCTGTGTATTTTAATTTTGTATGGAAGACGATTCACCTTAATAAGTTCACACATAACATAACAGCACACCTTTTCGAAGATGTAGGTAGAGGTGTACTCAGGACCGAGCCTAATTACACCCACATTTTGCCAGTTATATATTTTGGTCCCATGTAATAGGAGGCGAGCCTATTGCCATGTACGTCATCGTGAAGATTGATTTTTTTAATGTGTATGCGCATAATAACTCTTTACCTGATCTGTGGATCGAACCCAGGACTTCATGATCGGCAGTAGATCTTACGACCACTACGCTATCGAGGCAGAAAAAAATATTTTCTTAGCTGTGTGATTCCCGACTACCCCTTTCTCATCTGATGGGAACCGTGAGACCCGGCAGAGGGATATATTCGGAGAGAAGGCAGCAGCACTCTCCGGCACCAAGTATTCCAACTACTGCGATCACCAAGCCGCACAACAAGCGTGCTGATTACGGCAAAATCCCCCCATAAAGATAGTTTATGGTGTTCTATGGGGGAGGCCTGTGTTCAGCAGTGAACGTCTTCCAACTGATGATGATGATGATGATGATAATGACGCAGTAATAGATTAGTGACGGGATTTCCATTTACTACACATTAACTCATATTTCACCCTGTTGGCTGGAGCACTAGCAATATACTTCAGAAGAATAAACAATATGATTTCGTCACATTAAATGTATGCTAAACTCAATAACTTTAATCAAATTGTCGATAACTTTTGTAAGCAACTTTTTTTTTATGATAGTGAGTGGACAAGACGAGCTAATCAGGTGCCTGATGGGAAGCATCATGATTGCACATATCAGACGCAGTACCACCCAGTGTTTCAAAATTCAAAATTCTGCGCGCTGCGCCTGTCACTCTGAGATATTAGTTGTTGAAACTCATCATGCCCAGTAATTTTGCTGGTAACTTAGCCCTTCAGACCGGAATTCAGTAATGTTTGCACATTACTGCTTGGCGGATGAATAACTGACAAAGGTGGTACTTCCCCAGGCGGGCCCTGGCAAAAGAGGCCTACCACTACAACTCACAAGAGATAATAACTAATTGTGTTTAAGTATATGATAACCTCAAACCACCAAATATTACTCGGTTGCAATTGCAGTAGCTTTTAAATAGGTTCAAGTCACATAGTAGAAGTTGAAATTGGATCCGCAATAGTTTCCTATGCAATCGAAAATTGCTCTAAACTTTTGTGTTGGCGCGACAATTTGTCAAACTTTCGCAAGCAATATTATAACATATTATATTGTTAAATTGTATTATTCGACGTACTTGGTAAGTGTTCAAATTTACAGGCAGAGAGGTGAAAGAGTGTCTTGTGTATACATACAGCTCATTTCTGATCAATCGTCGGGCGTTTTATGGGTAGACTCGAATGATGAAGACTTTTTGCGCTCTGTTAAAAAAACAACATAACATAACATACATTCACGCCTTTTTACCGAAGGGGTAGGCAGAGATGTACCCAGGACACAGTCCCATGTAGATACACCCACATATCGCCAGTATGTTATTGGTCCCATGTAATAGGGGGCGAGCCTATTGCCATCTACCGGGCACAGTTCCAGACTCCAGGCAGTTATTGAGATAAGTCCTAATGGAAAAATCCAATATTTTAACACTGCCTGACCTGGGGATCGAACCCGGGACCTCTTGATTGGCAGTCGAGCATGCGCCCTCTACGCCACGGAGGCAGTCCTGTTAAAAAAAACACCCACTTATTTAGAATATATATATATAGAATGTATAGAAACATTTTATTTAGTCATCACCACAGCATATTAAAAAATAGATAAAGGTATTAATTATTATTATTTATTATTAGGCTAAAGTGGGATTGGGCAGGTCATATTAGTCGCATGCATCCTGACCGCTGGGCAAAGATCACTACCGAATGGGCACCTGAAGACGGACATCGTCGCCGAGGCCGGCCCAGAAAGAGATGGCGTGATGACTTAGACGAGTACCACGCCAGCTGGCCAATGGTGGCGCAGGAACGTGACGTATGAAAGGACTTTGGGGAGGCCTTTGCCCAGCAGTGGGAAAGTATAAGCTGGTAAAAAAAAAAATATATTAATTAATTAATATTACTCTATGGTGCAAGCGGTCGCCGACTTAGAATAGGGCCGCCCAATCTTCCCGTGAGTGTCGTAGAAACCGACTAGGGGAATTAAAGGCTACTTTATGCCAACAATAGGGGGCCGCTCGTAAAAATCCTAGCCAAAATTAATTTTTTTTTTTCAGAGCTCCAATCCACGATGAAGAGTTCAGAGAAGAAATGAAACATTACCACGAGTTCTCAGATCCTGCCTTTTGTGAACGGATCAACGGCTGCCCGTTTTCCTTACTTGATTTTATTTTGGCTCTAAATAAACAGAGTGCATGGTACATGTTTGTTTTTTTATCCAAATATCAGCTTCCAATTTCTCGAAGGGGTAGGCAGAGGTGTACCCAGGACTCAGTTGGGACTTAGTCCTGGGTACACCGTACACAGGGTGTATTATGGGTAATACACCCTCATTTATGCCAGTATGTTATTGTTGTATAGTATGTAACAGGGAGCGAGCCTATTGCCATCTACCGGACACAGTTCCAGACTCTAGGAAGTTATTGAGATAATTCATGATGGAAATATAATACAATGTTTATTACCACTTTGCCAGACCTGGGGATCGAACCCTACTAACCTATCATAATGTATAACATATATATAATTATATATATTATTCAACTTACTTTATTGAAGTAATAGAAATTTTTTTTTTTTTAATTTGCAGAGTGCCTTTATTGAAAAAAGACTAAACAATAGAGCTACCTACTTACTACCTACCCTAACTAAATACACTATACCATAGAACGCTTCGAAAATCCACAGGCCGACATGCTTTATAGATTAAACATTTTCTTTCAGTTGATTGAATTGGTTTTTGTTCAATTTTTTTTCTTCTTTCCACTGCTGGCTAGGCCAATATGAAATATTTCCAGGGTCCTGGTAAGATCAACAAAGAATTATAAATAGAATAAAAATAACTTTTCAAGTCTTTTGTGGGACCACTTCTTTCAAACTAAATACAAAATAGACTGACTTTTGTATTGAAAATAAAGATATATTTTTTACAGCATTTTCCTTATCAATATCTATGTATTTTACAATGTACTTTTACCATTTATTGAAAATCCGGTATAGGTATATTATTTCCGATTTCTTCTAAGCAGTTAAATTGTATTACATGAACTTTATGTCTAGCGCTTTTAGGTTTAAATTGAAATGGCACTGTGACATGGAGTATAAAGTCCATAAAGGTGTAAATTGTGAGAGAGCTAATGGGTACAGACAGCGGACTTGCTCTAATTCTTTAACACAACACATCAGGTCACTGAACACGTACATTCGAATACTGGAATCAAGCCGTGTTGGAGAAGTATGGATAAGGCACTTTGAATTTTAGAAAAGTTAAGTGATGACCATGGCCTATTCTTTTATTCCCAGTTAAACTAACCTTTGGTTATGCTGGCTTATTAAATTGCTAACCACTAATTATCTCCTTCAGGAAAAAATTGCTAAATAGGTACCTATGTCAGATTTAACTATACTATAATTTATTCGTCAAAATTTTTTAAGCGCGGTGCAAACCTAAGCAAACCTTAGTGCCCGACCACAGCATCGAGTTACGGTCGTGTTGACGTTGACATCACGCCAATGTTTATCTGAAAGCTTGCTGACGTTCGTCTGAAAGCTTGCTGACGTTCGTCTGAAAGCTCGCTTAGTTACTAACAAAAAATTAGGCGCATTGATTAAAATACTGTTTGTAATAATTATAGTTAATGTAAAAAAATGCGTGGAGTACCGGCTTTAGAACAGTGCTCCACCCTCTCTACCCGTGGTTGTAACAGCCGGGTAAGGGTTAACAGATCCAGAGGACGGGCAGCAGCATCCTCTACAAAAAAACCATCGAACTGCGCTCGACAATCCGCGTGCTAAGCGTGTTGAGTATTGGCAAAAGCCCCTTTATGGGGGACGCCTATGTTCAGTAGTGGATTGCCAACGCCGGAGATGAGGATGAAATAAATATTTTGCTTATTTCGTAATTCTTTCTTTTCAATGTTTTTCAGTTTGACGAGTAGATGCACCACTACAAGAAGTATTATACTACACCTTTTATTACTATACTACACACCTATATATATATATATATATATACCTACGATTACCTCATAATAATGTATTTTTTTTCTTAGCAATTATTCCGGAATCAAGATCTGCCCTAAAATTTTTCCTTCTCCAATTATTGGTATTGGGCATCCTCTTTGTTAAGCTCATTGGCTGTCATATGGTCTCTGAGCGAGCTTTCAGACGAGCGACGCCAATGTGTGTTCTGTTCTTTTCATACAAATTAGCGCGCGACCACAAGGCCGCGTTAGCGTCGCGTTTACGTTGACGTTACGTCGACGTTCGTCTGAAAGCTCGCTAAAAACGACAAGCCAGCACCTTTACAGCCTACCACGAGGTCTTGCTACGGTGACAAAAAGCTAGCATGCTTTCTGGTCTATGCAAGCTGAGAGATGGCCTGATTTTATATCTTAAATCGGTAACACTGAAAAGTTTTTAGAATAAGCCAGTAAATTTAGTAGGTAGTAAATTTAAATAAATGTTTTATAATATGCTGCTTTTCCTACTGGCCTATTTTAAAATTTCAGTATGCCCCTTTGTATTTATTGTACAGGTAACCAAGGGAATAATTAATAAAAATTAACGGAACAAAAACGTGTATAATTTTTCATTTTTATTTATAAATTGATACGGTGTACCTATCATGGAAATGGCTTATCAGACGTAGATGAAATTTTGTATTTGGATAAAATTATTCTTCTTAGTTTAATCATTCTCTAGTCTCGTAGTGATAAGTGATTAGACCTAGATAGTGTTATAATATTGTGTAGGTTAAGTGACAATATCAACAGTATTTCATTCTGGATAGCCATATTATTGTTTACATCAAATTGGGTTAGGCTTAAATTGACTATTGAAATTTAATTTGGTAAACAAATAAATAGGTAGGTATTATACTCATTGAGCGAATTTAATTAAACGATCATGGTCTCTTTTAAACTTTTATACATTGTTTATTCTTTAATGTATTCGTACAAACATAAAAATAATAACATAATAATAAATAAAATGATAAATACGCAGGGCGGCTTAAGGCGAGTCAAAGTCAAAAAGATTTATTCAAATAAAAATAGGTCACATTCTGACACTTTTGTACGTCAATGAAGATAAACGGTAATGAGTCTACCGTGCGTTCGGAAAGATACTTCTACAAGAAGAACACACAAGAAACTTGTAGGGCTTAATTTTTTCAACTGATTGTTTTACAATATTTGGTTTGGTTACATTCGTTTGTTTGTAAGGTGCCGCGTGGTGGCTATTGATTTACTTTATAATAAGCCTGCTTTAGTAAAGTAGATTTTATATAGGTTTTGAATTTACCCTCTAAGAGCCCCGTTATCTCTTTCGGGATTTTATTATAGAAACGTACACTATTTCCTAAGAATGATTTTTATTTGTTTTAGATAATCTAAAGCTAGGTATAGCTATTTTGTTATTATTCCTAGTATTAAAATTATGGTCACTATTTAATTTGAATTTATGTAAATTTTTACGCACATACATAATGTTCTCATAGGTGTATATGGATGGTCGGGTCAGTATGTTTATTTCTTTATATAATGATTCATCATAAATATATTCATCTTCGGCTTGCCTTCACCGGCTGGCCGGTTATCACCTGCCGTAATATTTCACCATGAGACGAAAGTGGCAGGTGCCGGAGTCTCTAGCAATAGCCCAGTTACCATCCATCTAGAAATCACACTTATAGACTAATCAAGTAGTTTCCATCCATTCACAATAGTCCTTGTACCTAGCGGAGGCTGTCTTTGAGCTCATCTTAAAAAAAAACTGTGGATGGTTTCAGAGATGGACTTCGATAGGTGCTATACAGTTACCTTTAGAAGGGGCTTCTGCAAGTTGGACTTAAAAAAAAATTGTCTCTATGCACGCCTAGCAAAAGACTGGGTTTATCCCGTGTTTTCGAGCGACATTATAATTTGAATTTATACTCTAACAGAACGGGTTAACCAATTTTACTGCTCGAGTCAATTCAAATGGGTTATGTGGACAACGCATATTGTCAGAGTTTCAGGTCGCCAGAATTCCTACAGGCGTCTGATATGACCTAAGGACTGGACGAGCCCCCTACGACATAATATTATCTCATAGAAAAAGTTCTAAATACTGGTTACCGTAAGTTATTCTGCATCTAGATTATCTTCAAGAAAAATGACTAAATGAGATGAAAATGAGTTAAAATTACTGTAACACATAACATAACACATTCATTCCTACACACATACATTCACGCCTTTTTCCGAAAGGGGTAGGCAGAGGTGTACCCAGAACTCAGTCCCATAGTAGATACACCCACATTTCGCCAGTATGTTATTGGTCCCATGTAATAGGTGGCGAGCCTATTGCCATCTACCGGGCACAGTTCCAGACTCCAGGCAGTTATTGAGATAATTCCTAATAGAAAAATCCAATATTAAACACTATGCCTGACCTGGGGATCGAACCCGGGAACTCTTGATTGGCAGTCGAGCATACTGTAACACATTCTACCTTAATGAAATTCTACTAGTTTGATTAGAGTTGATCGGTTCGAGGTGGACAGTAGACAGTCCTAGACGTTCGGAGTTGTTACTTTGACATGAAACTAAATGCAATACTCAATAGTATATTTTAGACTGTATGTGTTACTTTAAAACTACCGAACAAACAACCAACTGGAAGCTGTCTTTGAGCTATCAAAAGACCGGGTATATCTTGTGTTTTCGAGCGGTATAATATTAATATGGGACAACTTCCACACTCGGTCATCTGGTCCCAAACTGGGCTAGAACCTTGTACTATGGTAACCATATGACATACTTTAATTATATAAGCTTATAACACCCAGACACAGATAAAACAGACATGTTCGTGGACACAAAAAAGCAGAGTTACTACCATTTGAGCCAACGAGGCTGTAAATTGTTGTATATTGAATCGATAAGAAGATTTTCATAAAATTCTGAAGGCAGAAGAACACCTGCTTAATGGTCTAATAGAAATTATAATATGTATCCTTAGGTAAAATCGGACGAAGAATCAATAATTGAGGATGAAGGAGTCGATCATAAAACCTGAGTTCTCTACATGCTATTAAATAAATGGCATTTCAAAATATAATTTTATTGTTATAAAATGTATGGACATTTTATAATAATGTTACAGTTTAATCCTCTCTGTCCATACTAATCCCACCTCAAAATATAGGAGATCTGCTGACGATGTAAAGGTGGTATACACACAGAGCACGCATACGCATAGAAATAATGGGCCTGTCTGATTGTAAAGGTATAAAATAATAGAGATTTTTAGAAAAATATATCAAGATACAATATTGGTATAATATAAAAATTTTCAGAGTTATGTTTGTATATTTTTAACGAACAATACTTCTGCAACAATCAGTGCAAAAACCTTAATGTTGAATCTTGTAATCATTTTATTAATTATTACTGTGTATGTATTCTTATTTATTTACTTAAGGATGACAAGTATTAAACTGGTAAATTAAAGGTAGCAATAAATTTTTTACAGTTTTCGCCCGCATTTTTTTATAAGCTCAATATGAAAAATGAGAATTTGAGAAGTAACATATAAAAATGGAGCAAAATACTAACTAATTGGTACTCCAGAGGTAGTAAACGAAATGGAGGCCCTTAATTCCTCAGATGGGAAGACGACTTAAAACCAACAGCTGGTCCAAATTGGAGAAGGGTTACCAAGGACAGAAAACAAAATAAATCGCTAATAGAAATCGCTAGAGGAGGCCTTTGCTAAGGCACACTGAACTAAGTGACATATAAATACATTTATAAAACACCAAAAGCAACAAGAAGTTTAGAAACAAAGGCTATTATTACTATCATAATAATAAGACTGTTTCAATTATTAAATTATATATGACTTTTATGTTTATTAAACATATCGAATTTAACATTTAATAAACACGTGAAGATCACGCGAAATACATGTTTACTCAGTGTGTCTGCAATTTTACCCAAAAACGCTTGACAAACACAATATTATGACATCACAATATATATAACATGTTCCACGGTCACAACCTTTACACCAAGTTACTATATAATCCGTTTATAAAATCATTATAATATAAAAAAAGAAAAGTCTACAATAATGGTCCATTTAAATATGATCTTAGTGTTTTTTTTCTTCGCGTTAGAAAGAGGTTTTACGGATAACATAACAGATTATTGCCCAAACGTTAAAAATCCGATTAGCTCAGTAAGGAAGCGAAGACATATCGCCTTTCCCGAGGGAAGTACTCTTTCTGTGAGTATTTTTGTGAAGTTTTTGTGGAGAGTATTCTGAAATTTCACCTAAGTTTGGTCTATTCAATGGCGGTGCGATGTCAGTGGAGTGCTTTTAGAATGGTCAGCCCATTGTTGACAAAAAAGTCTAATGTGACAGCCTCGTTGGCTCAGATGGTAGTCAGGTTATTGGAATATTCCAATAATATTCCAATAACCTGATCTGGGATCGAACTCGGAAGCATGATTGGAAGTACCTAGCGCTTACGGCCACTATCAGGCCCGGTACTTACGTATTACTATGTACTGTCCTTATATAACTGTGTGAAAGTAATGATTTTTAGGGTTCCATACCTCAAAAGGAAAAAAACCCTTATAGGATCACTTTGTTGTCTGTCTGTCTATCTGTCGGTCTGTATGTCCAGTTTAGACACTTTTTAACGGGAACGCGTGGAGGTGTCAAGTTGAAATTGATTAGTTCATATCATCATTCAGATTTGCGGTCCCATTGTGTCTGTAAAAAAAAATATTCTTCCAAGTTAACGCAATCAAAAGTTATGGCTATTTTAATGCATATTTCCATACTTTGCGCAAGGGACTAATAGATGGCGCTGTATGTTCTTAGTATCTAGTATGGGACCCTACACTATGCATACATATACGTATGCCTTAAAAAAATATATTTTCATAGAATCTAGGTCTTTTGTGTGAGCAGCTTACTGCAAGCGCGGCGCAAGTTTTATGGGAATAACAAGTTAGAGCAGCTTGTTGCAAGTACGATGAAAAATGTGATGGTAACAACAATGAATGTGCGATGAACTTGCAGCGAACACTGCAAAAAATTATGAATATAAATATTATTGCACGAGCAGCTTAATGCGAGCGCGGCGAAAAAAAAAGTCTACCATTACACGGGCGCAGGGTAAAGAAGAATGAAGTTGTCGCTCGCGGTGCTAGTGGTGCCCGTGTGCTCCTCAAACCTACATTACGTCACCGAAATAGCGAGGCTGAATATAAACGATATTATAGCCTATAATAGCTATAAAGAAAACCCTATCTTCCAGATGACAACATCAGTAGTAAAAACCTTCATGACCCACGCACCAGTCGGATGGTATATGGTCATCGAAGCCGACTTGGTATACCAACTTCCTGATGCCAAGTTTGTCAGCGCTCAGACGAGGAGAAAGCTGCATCATCGTCAAAAGAGAGATTTTTGGACTACTATACAAAATGCTTTGGAGCTGTAAGTTTATTCATAGGGTATTATTACATAATATCATAATATAACACCACATTAAAAAGGAGAGAAATAGAGTCTTGAAAGGTCGGCAACTTACTGGCAGTAACCCTCAGGTATCTATAGGCAGCGGTAACCGCAAGCACAGAATAGATTCTGATAATAATAATACTACGTATAGAATAGAATAATATAGAAACGTATAGAATCTCTGCATACGATTCATATTTGGTTTACGCAAGTATGATCGCATTTCCCAGTATCGCATTAAACTGAAGTGGCTAAATATTCGCTTTCGCCGGAATACTCATATACTTTCTTTACTTAATTTTACAAAAAATTATCAATAAAAAACTAACCACAAATCAAATTACAAAAACATAAATGTCAAAAGCATAATAAAATCATTCAAATAAAAATCATTATCACCAAATAAAATAAGATTAAAATTAAAAATGTCAAGGGCATAATAAAATCATTCAAAAAAAGCATGCAAATCAATGCATGTATTAACAATTTATTTAGTATAATTTGGATTTCCTTTATGATTTCCAATTCTATATACTTCCAGGCGGAACATGAACGGGCGGTCATGTATCATCAGAACGATATGTGAAGCCAAGACCTTCCTAGCGCCGCAGGGAAGATCGCTGGTCCATGATATATTACGGGTTTATTCACGTAAGTATTAAATAAAGGGATTCAATGATAAATAGACGATCATTTTATCATCCCCTATAATTGTAGGTATTATTTGTAGTGGTAGGCCTCTTTTGCAGGGGGCCGCCCGGGGAAGTACTTCACCTTTTCTAGTTACTCATCGGCCAAGCAGTAATGTGCTGTCATTAATGTGTTCCGGTCTGAAGGGCAATGTTACTAGCGAAATTACTGGAATGACGAGTTTCAACAAAAAATTTCACAGTGTGACAGGTGCAGTGCAGTGCCACGCAGAATTTTGAATTTTAAAGCACTGGGTGGCACTGTGTTTGATATACTCATGATGCATATAAAAAAAATCATCACCTATATTTTAAAGATATTTTTAACAGACATGGTAGTACATGGTTAACATGGTACATGGTGGCCGTATGGTTCCCGGCTATATAATAGGGCCACCCCTTTCTCATCCCGTGGGAGCCGTGAGAACCGGCTGAGGGACATATTCAGAGAGGGGGCAGCAGCGCTCTCCGGCACCAAGTAGTATTCCAACTACAGTTACTACGATCATTAAGCCGCCTGCCAAGCGTGGAGATTACGGCAAAATCCCTCCAATATTAATGTTTATGGCGTTCCATGAGGGTGACCTATGTTTAGCAGTTGACGTCTTCCGGCTGATGATGATGATGATGAATATAATGACATAGTTAATGTACTGACAAACAAACAAATGATTCAGAGGCAGGCGAATTTTTAGTAATACGAGCATCATCATCATCTCTGCCGTTGGTAATCCACTACTGAACATAGGCCTCTCCCATTAAGGGGCTTTTGCCAATACTCGACACGCTTGGCAGGCGGGTTGTCGAGCGCAGTTCGATGGTTTGTTGCAGAGGACGCTGCTGCCCGTCCTCTGGATCTGTGAACCCTTAGCCGGCTCTTACGCAACCACGGGTAGAGAGGGTGGAGCACTATTCTAAAGCCGGTAACTCCACGGCTAAGTAGTAGTAGTTAGTAATATTATGATGAATATTAATTTTTTCACTGATTTATATTTTATTTTACACTGATTTTTATTGATTTGTTTATTTATTTTTCAATTACTTAGATTTTATTTTTGATTTTGAAGTAATTTATTTGATTTGATTTTATTAATTTTAAATTTTAAATGTATATGATCAAAGTTGATCGAAATTATATTTGATTCGATTTGATTAAAGCGGTCAAATTACACCTACGCGCGGGATTTAAACTCATGACCTCCGCCGTTCCAATATGCCGACGTTCGTCTGAAAGCTCGCTAAGAATAATAAGAGTATTTATTTAAAAAATAATTTGCACCAAAAATGCACCTTGTTTACAGAATTAATTAATCAAAATCCCAAGCCACAGATATCATGAGCGAGATATTACTACCACACCGTGATACGTAGATACGGGATACTAAACCGCTAATTGCCACATAATCCCCGAACGTGCTCCGATACGGAGACGACGCGAGTTATTCGTTAAATTCACCGTCACACGCTAACTGCATTTTCGAATTTCATTTTGAAATTATTTATTAAAGCTACTTTGTGCCATATATTCTAAGATCTCGGTTGATTAATTATTTATTTATTTATTTAACTTAATTAGAACGGTTGCAATCGCCAATTACACTTATTAGTAAAGAAAAAAAAGCAGTAATTATACAAAAATCCAAAAACATAAATAAAATAATAATAAGTAAGTAATTATACTATGGGACTGAGTCCTGGGTACACCTTTGCCTACCCTTTCGGGAAAAAGGCGTGAATGTATGTTATGTTTTTAAGATAGATAGATAGTAAACTCTTTATTGCACATCATAGATAGGATACAATATGAATAATATTCAAATTAATCTCAGGCTGTAGGCAGTACAACTGGCGGTCTTATCGCTTAAAGCAATTTCTTCCAGACAACTAGAATACAGATAGGTGATGTGACGTAAACTTTTTTTTAACTTAACTGCAGGGCGTCCAAAATTATAATATAACGTTGTGTCTTTTCGTCGTGTTTCCCGAAGGGGTAGGCTTAGGTAGGCTTGGCTAAAAGTTAATGTAACAGGCTTTAATGTTAAACGCCACCCATACAAACTGAAAATACATAGATATGAAGAAATAGGGAATAATTTTCCACTCAATTTATTATAAAAAAATTTTAACCTCACATGAATTTAAGTTTACTTTTCATTGGTTAAATTTATTAAAAGTTTAAACTTGTATATGAACGTAAAATGGAACGCGTAACATTTTAGAGATTATACCCGACCTGTACGTGTAATGTCAGGAAGTAGGCAAAGTAAATGTACGGGAAACCCTTGATACAACCAACCTCCTCCGAAATATCATCACATTACATGCAGACCTACCTTTAGGGGTGGGATTGTATTAACTTTGATTCAGCGTTTATAAATAAAATCTATAAGGCATACGTAAAATACGTATTTATTCATAGTAGGGTAGGGTTCCGCACCTTAACTGAACACAGCGCTTTACACAGATCATCTTTCATCTCCTCTGTGGCGCTTTAAATCGCTTTTCAAATACAGCGCGATCTATTAGTTCATTGCGTAAAGTATGGAAATAAGCATTAAATTGACTATAACTTATGATTGCGTTAACTTAAAAGTATGATTTTTTTACAGCCACAAGAGACTGCAGATCTGCGTAGTAGATATCAATTTCAACTTGATACCTCCACGCGTTCCCGTTAAAAAGTGTTCTTGACAGACGGACAGACAGACAGACAGACAGACAGACGGACAACAAAGGGTTCCTTTTTTCCTTTTGAGGTACGGAACCCTAAAAATAAATTTCATTAATAACGACAGATAGATTGATCTTTTGTTGAATTGAACAAAATTACCTAACATCTCCCTGCTGCGGTCTTCCCGTTGAGCTACAACATGGGGCTCTTCAAAAAGAGAGTGAATAGTGTTGGTCGGATCGGCAACATACTGGCAATACCCCTGGTGTTGCAGGCATCCATAGGCGGCGGTAACCGCGAGCCTCAGACACACCGTCTGCTCGTTTGCCACGACCTGTGGCATAAAAAAAGAATACAAAATCAACAACATTACCATTTTTTTATGATAGTGAGTGACAAAATGAGCATATCAGGTGCCTGATGGTAAGCATCATGATTGCCCATATCAACACAGTTCTCCCCAGTGTTTTGAAATTCAAAATTCTGCGCGGCACTGCACTGCGCCTGTCACGCTGAGATATTAGTTGTTGGTACTCGTCATGCCTAGTATATTTTTGCTTGTAACATTGCCTTCAGACCGGAACACAGTGCTCATTACTGCTTGGCGGATGAATATCTGGCAAAGGTGGTGGTACTTTACCAGGCGGCCCTCTGCAAAAGAGGCCTACCATTACATAATTACCATAACTGGTAACCATAACCTACATTTCACCAGTTATGTGTTTTGGTCTCCTGTAATAGGGGGCTTGCCTATTGCCATCTACCGGGCACAGACCCAAACTCCAGGCTGTCATTGAGATAAATCTTATCTTATGCCTTATGCCTTATGCCTTATACTGAAGTCGTTTGAAACGCAACTTTTCTGATGACCTACAATTATCCAGTTCTCTTGCTGTATTTTTCAACAAATATTATGAAAATGACTTACTTTAACACACGAAATAAAAGTTTACTACTAGAAACGTATCTCCGTAAATAAATAAAAGACAGAAGGTAGTTTTCGATTGCAATCATATAAAAACCTATGAGATATCCGCGTCAGCAGCTATTCCCACTATGGCCTACGCCTGTACGCCCCTTCACATGATGATATCGATAAATTATCTTTATTTCCAGGGCCCCTTTGCACGAGCAAGAGTTTAACAAAGAAATAGGGTTGACTTACAATGAGTTATCGGACCCAAACTTTTGTGACAGAGCCAACGATTGCCCGTTTTCAGTGCTCAATTTTGTTTTAGATCTGAATAAACGAAAATAGAATACTTTTTGGTGGTTTTATTCAAACTGCAGTAAGGAATAATGAGGCAATGAGCGGATGCTGTTGGAATCTGCCATACGACGAATAGACGAGCGAACACAGTACGGCCGAATGAACTTGGTTCGCCACCTTACCATGTTCGATCGTCTGGCGAATTTTATTATTATTACTTGGTACGCTTCCACATCAAAGCGATTCGATCATGTGGCGTGAACACCGAGTACAGTCGAACCATGTTCGATTGTTTATTCGTAGTTTAACATAAAATAAACATCACGCCTTTTTAAAATATATAGCCTAAGCTTGTTATGTTTATATGGCCCGTATAATAGGGGCCTTGTAACCATTTTGTAAGAAGAATGGAATTTCTGTACAGAAAATTAAAATAAAAATTATAAGTATGTGCCAAAGTTCTTAGTGGTATTTGTAATATTTATTCATCATAATTATCATCATAATCCACTGAAATACTTCCACTGCTAAAATAAGTGTAACCACAATCTAAATCTCCAATACCGAGCAATTAGTTAAGTAATATAATGATGTAAAGTGTTATGTATATATGATAATTAAGTATGTATGAAATTACTGGGCATGATGAGATTCAACAACTAATATCTCAGGGTGACGGCCTCTTTTTCAGGGGGCTACCTGGGGAAGTACCACACCTTTAGAATAGAATAGAATAGAATAATCATTTATTTGCTTTTAACATGGTGTAAAAGTTGTACAGTAAATAGTTATTAGAACCGCATGTCAAGCTAATAATTAGCATGCAACATTTGCCTTAAAACTAATACCAATATAAATTATGTAATTAATGTCCTATGTCTTTATTAATATAATCAATACAATATAGATGTCTTACTTATAATTTAAAAAATCTTTTATGTCATAGAAATTTCTGTCATTTAACCACAAATAGTTTCTTTTTAAATGAATTGTAATTTAACAACTTCAAATCATTTGGTATTTTGTTAAATATATGTACACACATCGTCAAACTACTATTACTAAATTTAGCTGATCTCGACTGTTCCTTTAATACGAGCCTCTCCGGATTTCTCTGAAGTCTAGAACTTGTTTGCTCTACAGTAACAAAAAGATCCTTATGTTGTTTTACAAAGTTACATAATTCATAAATATAAAGAGATGGTAATGGTAGTAAACCAAGACTTTTAAATAGAGGTCTACACGACTGATCAGATGGGATCCCGCATATTGTTCTGACACATTTTTTTTTGCGCAATAAAGAGTCTATTTTTCTCGGTGCCGTTGCCCCATATTATTATACCATAACGCAGTAAAGATTCTATATATGCATGATAACAGGTTATTGCAGTTTTCCTATCTGTCGTCTTCTTCACCTGACTTAGTGCATATATAAATTGATTCACTCTGTTACACAGATTGTTGGTATGACTCTTCCAATTAAGTTGCTGGTCTATTGTTATGCCTAAGAATTTAGTTTCTGCTACTTCTTGTATTTTGTTGATATTTAGATTAGTATTTTAATGAAGATGTTTAGATCTATGAAATTGAATGTAAGTTGATTTATTAAAGTTGATTCTCAGATTCATTGATTCAAGCCATTGTATAATGTTGTCAATTGTATTATTTATGTCAGTTTCATGATTATTAATTGAATTATTAGTTTTATTAGAAGTCACTATAATGGAGATGTCGTCAGCAAAAAGAAAGCATTTATGTTTAATAATTTTAATAATGTCATTTATATACAAAACAAATAACATTGGACCTAATACGCTCCCCTGAGGGACGCCAAAATTGTTTACTCTATAGTCAGATGCATCATATAGTCATGCAGAGATCATCTCCTTTTTTCTATTTTGTTGATGACTACTTTTTGTCTGCGGTCAGTTAAATATGACGCTATCCATTTTTGAGCTATACCCCTTATACCAATATATTCCAATTTATTAATTAATATGTCATGGGAGACGAAATCAAATGCTTTCGATAAATCAAAAAACAAACCCGTCGTATAGTTATTATTATTTAAATTCGTCATTATAGTAGTTAGAAGGCTAAAGATAGCTAAAGACGTCGATTTTCTTTTTTGAAAACCGAATTGTGTTTTTGTTATAACGTCGTATTTATCACAAAATTCTGTTAATCTCTTGAGCATGCATTTTTCTAATATTTTTGATAATACAGGTATAAGAGTAATGGGTCTATAATTATCGATTTCATCTCTTTTACCTTTCTTATGTAGAGGGGTTATAACTGAGAATTTTAATAGATCAGGGAAGGTGCCAAAAAGTAATAAGTAGTAAAGGAAAGATTAATTAAGTAGGTCAAAACAGCAGTCAATTCATTAAGACTTGCCTTAATTATTTTTGTACATATTCCATCATAACCTTCCGCATTGGTGTTATTTAGGGACATAACTTGATTTTTGACCTCATTCTCAGTCATGGGACTCAAAAAAATTGTATTAGGAATATTGGAACTATAATTAATATTAAGTCCGCTTGAACTTTGTAATAAGCCCGAATTGGTTAATTCTATAAAATAGTTATTAAAAGTAGTAGCTATAGCTATTGGGTTTGTTATGCTTTCATTGTCTACACTTAAGTCTGTTATAAAACCATTTGACTTCTGATTGCCAGTAATATCATTAATAATGGTCCAAGTAGCTTTACATTTGTTTTGACTTTTATTTATAAATTTTATATTTGCATTTCTCTTGGACGTTTGGATACACTTCCTTAGTAGTTTAGAATAACGTATGTATTTATTTTTATGTTTCGATGTTTTGTGTTTGTAGAATGTGTATCGTAAAGATCGTTTTGTTTTACAACTATATTTAAGACCTTTGGTTATCCAACGTTGGCTGTTATTCTTTGTAGCATTAATTTTTATTTTTATTTTTGGAAAACATAGATTGTAGAATAGGCATAACAGTTTGTGAAAGTTACTAAAAGCTGTATTAAGATCTATTTCATTGAATACGCTGGACCATGATATATTTTCTATAGCGTTTCTGAATTTCAAAATGTTTTCAGTACTGTAGTTTTTTTTATATATAAAATAAGACTTTGGTCTTGAATTTTTTTGTTTCACTGGGATAGCCAAAATTTGCGCCGTGTCGTGGTCAGATAGACAGAGAGATAAAACAGTCACATTAGCTTTTTTTACGTTACTTAAAATATGGTCAATGCAAGTCTTTTCTAGTAGGGACATTAACATGGATTTGTAAGTTGTAAGAATGACAAATGTCCGTCAAGAGGCTAGTAATCTTTCTTTTTTTTAATGTGTTGATATTAAAGTCACCTGCTATTATTATATTCTTGTTAGGACCACATTTCCTTGACACCTCGTTTAAATATTTGTCAAGCTTGGTTAGAAAAATATTGGGGTCAGACGAAGGTGTACGGTAAAGGCAAATAACCAATAATTTGTGTAAAGGGACTTCAATTCCACAGGCTTCAAAAGTGTTTTGAGTTGCATGACTTTTTATGTTTGTTAATTCTTTATATTGGATACCTTGCCTAGCTAATATACATGTGCCACCTCTACTGTTGTCTCGACAGAAAGCAGTGGCTAATTCGTAGTTATTAAGTTTTAACAGTTTTTCATTTCCTGCACGCAAGAAAGTTTCCGATAAGCACAGTAGATCTGGCTCCAAGTTATCTTTCTTTAATTCTTATAACGTCATTTCAAGTATTTCACATTTTGATAATATACTTGCAAAATTTTGGTGCATAACTGTAAAAAACTGGTGTAGTTTCCATTTTTTTATTCACGAAAAAACTGACTTTTCTCTTGCACGGTAAAATAATCAAGTTCGTTTCTTATTAGGTGTTGTACTAATTGTGTCAGAACTAGCGTGGGTCTCGCGCGTCTGCTGTTGCCTTAAAAAGAAATATGGTATTGTGCCTTTCTTTTCAGCTATTGAGTCATTCACCTTATTTGGTTTATTGTTACGCATTACCATCTTTCTAATTTCTTTAACATTCAAAAATTTATTCTCATAATCAATACAATCAATAATGTAATTTACGGCTTTGCACGTATAGTGTAAGTTGTAACTTGTACATTTAACGAATTGACAATTTTGAAATTCATTGCAAATATCCTTTATGGTATCATTTAATTGGTTTAAGTCTAAATATCTACTCTTAAGTGGGCTTAATACAATAACAGTATTTTTACAAAGCTTTGCAATCAAATCTTTGCCAGTTATTCATCCGCCAAGCAGTAATGTGTTCACCGGAACACATTACCTTCATACCGATGAAGGGCAATGTTGCCAGCAAAATTACTGGGCATAATGAGATTCAACAACTCATATCTCAGGGTGACAGGCGTAGTGCAGTGCCGCGAAGAATTTTGAATTTTAAAACACTGGGTGGCACTGTGTCTGATATGGGCGATCATGATGCTTACCACCCACTATGATAATATATAGTATAATATAATAAAGTATAATAAAGATAAGCAAATCCGGTGCCTGAGCACCTGATTTGCTTATCTTGTCAATCATTATCATAAAAAAAAATAGTATTCTACAATCTATATCCAAATCCAATGACCAGCACTAGTCCTAGCATGAACATTTTCATATCGAATTCCTATCGACGTTATGTGAAATCCCATATATTTTTGACAAATAACGCTCGAATTCGATACGATTGCGATTGTCAAAAAAACTCGTGCTAGGGGCACAATGCAGAACAATCGAATACTTTGATCGTTTTAGTAACAATGGCGCAACGCTATTTTGCGGTTTAATGTAATAGTGTCAACCCCAGACACCCTCCTCATTTACCAGTAAAATGTCGATATTATGCTCGATCCATTTTTTATGTCAAGAAAAAATGAAAATATCCCTAATTTCACCATATTTTCCTGTATACGAAACGGGTGTTAGGTTTTCGTTATCTGGTGTCAATATCAGATATTCGATAGCAGAATCGATATCTGGTATGACAGCTTTAAGAGACACAAAATTTACTATTTTGTTAATAGCGATTTTGGGATGTTAACGATAAACTATAAGAATTACTTTTTGAGCGTCTATGGCACAGCGTGAATTGTCTTTGTGATTGAAATCTCATCATGACCATACATTTTTGAAACCGTTTTTAAACATTTTTTAAAGCAAATAGGAGCGGTGGTAGAAGATAATCGCGAAAGTTTGTGAGGATTGATGGATGGATGGATGGATGTTTGTTACTCTTTTACGCCAAAACAACTGAACTTCGGTAAGTAGATAGTTTAGACTCTGAAACAACACTTTGGGTACTTTTTATTCAGATACTCACACGGGAACGAAAACTACGCGGGTGAAACCGCGAGGCACAGCTAGTCCTGTATATATTATTCTGACAGAAACCACACCACAGAGAAACTCGACTAGAAGAACAGAATAAAATACGTTATAAACGTATTTTTTTTACGAATTTTAGGCGTTCAATTCTGGCAATGGTGTGTAGTAACAAGAGTTCTATACCTCTCGTAGGTTTTCTGTAAATATAGTCCCTGCTGAAACACAATTGTTCTAGAACCGTTCTAAGCGATTGGCAGCCAACAGCGCAAGAAAGCATTTTAGCACGGATCCCTAAAATAGTTATCGCCTTACACACCGATGGATTTAGAGACACCCCTACCATTTGATTTTGGAAACAATTTACGAAAATAAGAAACAATAAAAAACGGAATTGTATCAAAATCGATATTATTGTTTCCGTTAGTGCCAGACCGCACTACGGTAAACCGAGTGCGGTTTATTGCTGTCTCGTGTCGGTTTGGTTTAAACAATAACTAACAATGACCATGCACCTAGTTTAATTTGGGCTAATATGTCGCAAGACATACTTATTAAAGAAAAAGTTTGTAGCAAGATTTGAGTGCATTGAATATAGTAGGTAAATTTTGCAACGGGATTTTATGATATAGAATTGTGTAATTTTATTAATTAAAAGACTTTGTTTAATTTATTTATTTAAAGTTTATTCTCTTTATTTCTTTCATGAAACAAAGGCTTGTTTTAAAAAATATTTTTATTTTATAGAATCCAATAAAAGTTGACAAAAACCTCCCGCTTTAACCTCCCGTTGCAGGTTTAATAAAACGAAATAAGTGTAACATCTGATCTTGAACCTATAGTTGTGTTACACCCAGTTGACGCGGGTGATATATGTATTTCATAAATCTCTGGCCCGCTAAAACTGCTCGGATGAAAGGATTTTCTGAGGTCGTGGACCTTGCACAGGCTTGGAAAAATATCGCAATTTTATTTAAAATACTTAAACGTTTTCCTTAAATAATGGGAACTAATTAACTAAAACTGAACTTATTTTGATTACACCTATAATGTAGGTACAAATCTTCTATTATCAACAAAAACAATATTTCAGTAATTACACTGATTACACATTGATTACACCTATAATGTAGGTACAAATCTTCTATTATCAACAAAAACAATATTTCAGTAATTACACTCGTTATAATGATAATTATTGCATTTTTCTTATAATTCCTATAAATTCTGATCCAAAACGCTCGAAATGTCATGCAGGCGAAAGTAGCGAGAAGCGACATACATCTTCATGCACACAAATGTTTGACCTGGCCGGGGATCGAACCCGGGGCCTGCGGCACAGAAAGCAGAGTTACTACCATATGAGCCAACGAGGCTGTCTAATAAAAATATCTAACTTTCTCTTGTTACATGCAGTTTTGCCACATTTTATTATATTATGTGATGATTGGCGTAATTTAAAAAAAATGTCGCCCGTCACTTATTATCAGTCATGTTGATGGCACTAGATTGCTGCCAACCTACCGTGTAATGTATGCAATAACAGACATGGAAAAAATGTCGCGTATAATTGGTCAAAGAGTGTGACGTACCTATTTCAGTTTACCAAATTGTAGTCACTTAGCGTTATTATATCAAAATACAGTTACAAGTTCTCCGAAACAATCGGCGACCCAATTTTTGTCATTCCAATTTTTTACATTCGAACTGTCAGACTATTTGTTTTCCTATTTTAAAAGTGGCCAGTTGTTTTCACCAGTTTTTTTTCTTTCGTTAGTCGACTGTTTGTAAAATATTCTTTATATAAAACGCTGGTTGGTTATAAAGTTAAAAGTTAGTTTTATTTTGATTGACACTCAAATCTGGATAGCGAGAAGCGAATATTTTTTTAGAATGAATTTCAAATTGTGTGTGAAATATTTTGTTATTATTTTTACGGTGTGTGTTCACTTTTGTATCTGTAATGATGATGGAGAATCTACTTCCATTATGTTATCACGAAAAAAACGATACGTTGCTTTTCCTGAAGGATCAAGTTTTTCGGTAAGATATATTTTTTTTTTTGGTAAAATGTCGAATTATCCAAAAACTTACCCCCCGAAGTTAGTATTCGTAATTTGGAACCGTGCTTAGGAAGGCACATAATTCCGTTGGTCTCGACTGTGGTCACAGAAGATTTGTAAGTTGTAAGATGTTCGATCATATAAATCTCATAAAAAAGAAAATATTCGCAAATGTGCAGAGCTGATGAATTAGCGGAAGAATACGTAGCAACTGTGCCGACTCTACTCAATGCCTACATAAGATGAGATTGGCGTAGTGCGTCTTCTAAGGCAGGAGGATTAAGGTAGGGAGACGATGAAGATGACACCATCAGGATATAACCGAGCGTCGTATGTGACTTTTCTGCTATACGGTAGAAGGATTAAGGTATTAATAATAGGAAACGCGACCTCAAGCTATTAGACACAATCTTATGGAAAATTTATCAAATCAATTTTTTGTATTCCGCTGTTTCCTCTGAATATAAAATAAATATTTGATACATAATTTATATCCGGATATATAAAGGATGAAGTAAACTATGTTTTATAAACTCTTCTTTTGCAAACGCATAAATTTTTTGTAATAAATGTCCAATCACGTGAGTAAAACTGGAAGTTTTAGAGGTTCAATAGAAAAAACCGATAGTTTATAAGAGAAACTAAAATAACAGGGAATCAGTTTACTTCATTATAAAAATATCAGGAACTTGTAAAATGAGTTAATTATATTCGGAGGAAACAGGGGAATACAAATCATCAATTTGGTAAATTTTTCATACATAACATAACATACATTCATGCCTTTTTCCCGAAGGGGTAGGCAGAGGTGTACCCAGGACTCAGTCCCATAGTAGATACACCCACATTTCGCCAGTATGTTATTGGTCCCATGTAATAGGGGGCGAGCCTATTGCCATCTACCGGGCACAGTTCCAGACTCAAGGCAGTTATTGAGATAATTCCTGATGGAAAAAATCCAATATTTAACAATGCCTGACCTGGGGATCGAACCCGGGACCTCTTGATTGGCAGTCAAGCATGCGGCCACTACGCCACCGAGGTAAATTTTTCATCCCATTGTATCAAATTCCTAAAAGGCCGCGTACGCTCTTAAAGGCTTATAACTTATAGATTTATTTCATCCAGGTCGCCGGCTGCATGACAGTGGGTGTCATTGGACAGCCAGCTCCGGCGACAGCTCCTGGTACCTTCAGCTTTGGACTAAACTGGGCTATTGCATATGAACTGCCAAACTCCACTGAAACCGCTGCCTTCTATCATAAGAAGAAGCATTATAGCAAGTATGCTCATCAGAGGCGCAGTAGACGAGAGCTTTATGACAAGTTGGAGAGTATATTGGATAAGTATGTTGCATAAAATATTTTGATAATGTTACTAAAATTATTATATAAATAAAATAAATGTTGGTTGTAGTGGTAGGCCTCTTTTGCAGGGGGCAGTACCACACCTTTGCCAGTTATTCATCCGCCAAGCAGTAATGTGCAAACATTACTGTGTTCCGGTCTAAAGGGCAATGTTACCAGCGAAATTACTGGACATGACGAGATTCAACAACTAATATCTCAGGGTGACAGGCGCAGTGCAGTGCCGCGCAGAATTTTTAATTTTAAAACACTGGGTGGCACTGTGTCTGATATGGGCAATCATGATGCTTACCATCAGGCACCTGATTTGCTCGTCTTGTCACTTAATATTTTGAAAAAAAAGTTTTGTGTAATTTTGTGTGGAGTACGTGTGCATATGTTTATAACGACGTCGTCACGCCAAAACTACTAAAACGATTGAGTTGAAATTCGGCATGTAGACAGCTTAGACCCTGGCTTACATTATTTTTTGATGTGCCCATAAGAACGAAGAATACGAGGTTCAAACCGCAGGACATAGGGATTGTAAAGTTTTCGAATGTAGACCACGGACTGGCAAGTAGCGTAGGACGTCCATCCACAAGGTGGATAGACGATCTGATAAAGATAGGACCACGCTGGATGCAGGCCACTTATAACCAGACTAGATGGAAATCTATGGGGAGATCTATGTTCAGCAGTGGACGTCCGATGGCTGAGATGATGACGATGATGACGATGATATAAAATGGTAATTGTTTTAGCATGGGCTACAATGGAAGACAATGTATATTGAAGACCTTATGTGAAACGACTCAACGCGTCGTCCCCCATGGAAACAACATGGTGGAAGAGATCTTTCGGACATTGTTTACGTAAGTAACGTAGCCGTGCCTTTTCCATTAAATAATACTCGAACACTTCAGCATATTTTAAATGATTTATTCCAAGCCCACCATCTTCAATCTCGCTCTTACAATCATCTTTCGCGCTGGCATCCACCTCCCTGTGTTGCCATCGCGCCCTCGCACATGCCATAGATCTTCGTGAAACCACACGTTGCCATTAATACTTTCCATAAAACCACCAAAACGTTCACAGAATCCGTAGTATGCGCGTCACAAAATAACATCAACCCTACACTCGGCCAACCAGACAAAGTGTATGCCCCCATACACGCATTATAAGATAACCCTACAGTAATAAGTGTACTGCAAATCAAAACCTAAATAATAAATAAATAAATAAAAATGATTTATTTCAGGCAAAAAAATACCCATATACAATATGCAGTTAAAATAGACTGAGCCTTAAAATAAAAATAATAACAATAAAAAAAAATGGAAATAGAAACATTTTACGTCATTACTTTTTTGTTGGTAAGCATCATAACAAAAGTAAGGGTGCCTACCATCCGTCATTTTTTGTTCTCGTTCAGGTGAACAGCAGTCCAATACTTAAATATTTGACTGCTCAGATTGTCAGAGACTGCTCTAAGGATCACATTTCCAGAACGACTCAGTCTGCTCCAGAAAGCAGCAATACGAGTTCTTATAATTGCAAAAAAGTCAGGAACCCTCGCCTCAGCGAACATGCTTGACGCACTGCAGTATCTAGGCAACTTCATAAGAGTCCTATATGCGTCATTATATTGGACCCTTATTGTGGTAAATGTCTTTCGCGTAAATGACGTCCATAGTTGACACGTATAAAGGCATAGGCAATACGCTTTAAAAAGTGTGGTTTTGACATCCTTACTACATTTCGCAAACCTGCGAGCAATCATGTTGCTTCTGACGGCGAGGGCTCTCCGTTCCCGCTCAATGTCGCAGTCGTCCTGGAGTCGCTCCGTTAACATGTGTCCCAAATATTTGAACTGCTGCACAACCTTAATAGTTGTGCCATTCAAAAATACCTTAGGCACCCTCTCCGGACCATGACCTGATTTGAAAATCATGACCTCGGTTTTGAGGACGTTATATTTCAGCCCGTGCACATTCGCATAATGTTCACAGACTGAAAGTAACCTCCTCAGTCCTTTGATCGAGGGACTGAGAAGCACCATGTCATCTGCATAGCTGAGATTATTGACACATACGCTTCCTAAGTGGCAGCCTATCCTGGTGCCTCTCAGTTCCTCGACTAAGTCATTAACATATAGGTTAAATAGGTCCGGCGAGGTGAGCCCCCCTTGACGAACGCCACATTCTAGTGTATAGCTACTAGAAGTTGTGACGCCCCATTTCACAACTTTCGTTTGGCCTCCGTACCAGACTTTCAACAGATTAACTAGCTGTCCGGGAACCTTGGAGGCTAGTAATTTGGCCCAGAGAATTTTATAATTCACTAAGTCAAACGCGCGACTCAGGTCTAAAAAGCAGGCATAGACCGATGTTTTACGGCTAGTATAGTAGTGAACTGCACTTTTCAGGCTCATAATTGCTGCATCTGTTGAAAGCCCATTACGGAAACCAAACTGAGCATCGTCAATCCTAATGTTCTCCTGCAGTTTAGGGTGTATAAGGCGTTCTAGTATTTTTCCAACTATCGTCCCTAATGAAATAGGACGATAGTTGGAAGAAGAACTCAGATTACCGGTCCTATTTTTCGCTACTGGGATAACAGTTGTTCTCATCAGGTCACCAGGTAGGTGACTGTGTTTTAAAATTAGGTTGAACAGAGAACATAGATGGATATTGATTCTGTCACCGCCCCAGAGAATGTGCTCTATACTGAGGCCATCATGTCCGGGGGATTTTCCACGTTTCATACCTAGAATTACTTTAGAAACCTCCTCTTGAGTAAACATCATATCGTCTTCGTTAACATCTGACACACACAATCTATCAGTATCGAGCACAAACTTCGTAGGCAGTGGATCCACCTTAAACCTTTTAGAGAACAGTTCTGCGATTGCTAATGGGTCCTGAAGGCCTTCCACGGAGATCGGTAACGTCTGTTTGTAGTTAAATTTCTTAGTAGCATTCCAAAATTTAATAAAATTATTGTGCTTCTTATGTATTGCTAGAATATTACATTTTATAGTTTCTGCGTTTCTTTGACACCATCTTACTTTGTTTTTAAAGACCGCGCGGCTATCACGCATGTTATTATAAATTATTCCTTCAGAGGGCCTCCCAGCAACCACCCAGCATCTAAAATACATCCGAGCATTCTCGTGACTGCTCCGAACATGATAGTTCCACCCCACTACTTTCTTACGGAAAGCATCACCACCTGAACGAGAACTTACAATAGCTGCATTTTGCAGTACATTAACTATATGCTTATAATATTTATCAATATACTCTTTCTTATGTGTACATCCCGAAATATCCAAACAGTCACAATTAAAATCATCAAATTTATCTATATTCATATAGCAATACTCACTATATTTATTTATTTGTTCTGTGTTCCTAACACCCCATTTTATATATTTAAGCGAGTCACTGACACCGCAGACGGCTGGACCTTCCGCCACTCCCGCAATATTACAGTGTATGCATATCGGATAGTGATCTGACCACATTACGTCATACATGACATTAGCGCCGATCACCGTTTGCCACGCCGCTTGAGTAGTTAGACAATGGTCCAACCATCTTCGACTGCCATGTGATTCGCTCTGAAAAGTATATGTACCAGAATTCAGTCCTAGTATATTTATATCCGCACATTCCCATAAAATATCTTTACAAAATTGAGTCAATTCTTTACCAAAATTAGCATCCGGGTGAGCGTTAAGATCACCCACAATATACGCGAGCTGTGTGTCCGACTCTTCAATAATTGCGCTGATTTCGGCTAAGCAATCAGTAAACTCCGGCATATTTTCGGGAACGTCCACAGGCATATAGACGTTAACCACTAGAAATGAACATGTACCCGCCGACACCCGAATTGCATTAATTCTATGATTTGCACAATCAACAGGTGTGACATTCGGAAATTTGGTTTTATTCCACATTATGGCTAGACCGCCATAAGGCCGACCCCGAAGTATACCCTCGGAAGTGTCCACCGAAGACTTAGCTATACAACCAAAGTCTTTATTAATTTCATGCACGAAATTAAGGTCGTGTGGCAGGAGCCACGTTTCCTGTAGCGATATTATGTCAGACATGTTAGTTAGGTCGCGTACACATTGAACCGATCTCTTGATAGATTTACAATTAAAGGACGTTATAGTTATATTATTGGTTGTACTGTTCATAATGCACGTTATTTAGTTATACCTTTCACTGCATATTCACGGAAAAGTCGGAACTTAATTCCTTCAGGCCAAAACTCACTACATAAAAATGTGTCTAATTTTCGTCGTGCCACTGAAACTTTAAACGAATTAAATTCCGTTTCATGTTTTTGGGTCAATAAGTCTATCTTAAAACACTCCTCCCCTCTAAAAACGGCGAGACATTGTACATCGAAAACACATACATAATATAGAACAGAACAGCTGTAATACTCGACAACTTCGCTGCCGTAGTAGCGCTTGCTACTGCCGATCACGAGGTTAGATCCCCAGGTCAGACAAAAAGTGTTGATGAATGTTTCCGTGAATAAATTTGTCAATGAAAGCCTGGATTCTGGAATTGTGCTCCATAAATGACAGTAGGTTCGCCTCCTGGCACATAAATCTCTACTATCCCACTAAAGAACTACTCGCAAAGTGTTGGTGTACCTATAAAATGAGACTGGGTCCTGAATATACCTCTGCCTACCCCTTCGGTGTGTTTCCAAACTACGCCTGTTCACTTGTCGCCCTGTGATATGAATGGCTAAGAGACAGACAAATATATTATGGTATAAATCTTTTCCCTTCTAACGATAAACTAAAGAAGGAACTATTATTGTCTTCTTCTTTGCTCTCGCCTTGTCTCGTTCAAACGGAGTCAGCTTCCCTTATCTTGAGACGCCCAGCTGTTTTTTTTTGTGTGTTTTCTTGTTGTAAGTTCAGGGTTTCATAACCCTTTGGATACTCTTCAACCACGTGATTACGGAATTGTTATATGGCAGCAAAACATGGTCATCCAAAAGGTGTAATGAACAGTGGCTACAAACCGTTGAAATGCGAATGTTGCGGAGGGCTGGTGGTGTCACACTAAAGGATAAGGTTCGCAATAGTTACACCAGAGGCAGTTTCAAGGTCGCCGATAACCGATAAACCATCAGAATCCAGACTGAGATGGTACGTTCACGTCATGCGCAGACCCGACAATCATGTTTTGAAAAAAAAAAAGCCTATCCATGGCAACTACGTATAAGAAAGAACTTTTGTGATTTCATTTTTTTTTTTCAGGATGCCGCTCACCAAGATGGTCTCATCCGAGTCATTTGCACATGCCATCTACTCATCAGCACATCGTTTGGGAACGCTTCTAGAAAACTGTGGCAATATGTTCTCCTGTCCAATATCTCTTGTAGATTGGGCTCAAGGGTATTATAACGCTCCTGCACCTACTCTTGACACTCAGAGTAACCCATGGGCACTGTTCAGCAGCAATTTTGGTTAATAAATTTTTTTTTTTTATTCTTTTTGGTTTTATTTATGGCCAGTTTAAAAATACATTGAGACGTTTTCTTTAAAATAAATTGTTAAGGCATACGTATGTATGCATTGTGTAGGGTTCCATACCTAGATACCAAGATTATATAGCGCCATCTATTAGTTCCTTGCGAAAAGTATGGAAATATGCAGTTAAGTGGCCCATAACTTTTGATTGCCTTAACTTAAAAGTATGATCGTTTTACAGCCACAAGGGTCCGCAGATCTGAGTAGTTGATATCAATTTCAATTATATCTCCACGCGTTCCCCTTAAAAAGTGTTTTGATAGATGAACAGACGGACAGACAGATAGACAGACCGACTGACATCAAAGTGATCTATAATAGTTCCTTTTTTCCTTTCTTGTTCTCGAAGGAATAATGAAGATGGCGTATTAATATAAATATCAAAGTAAATGTCATCACCATTGGTCTACTAAAGATGGTTTTTTTTATGTTGTGAATCGCATGCAAACAAAATGAGAATAATGTCAAATACAAAATAAAGCACACACATACAAATATATAATGCATATTTAAATGCATTATATATATATATATATATATATATAGCTCTACAAGGAGAGTCCACATGTTGAGATTCGATCCAGGGACTCCGGATTTAAAGCCGGGCATATTTCTGATGGGCCACGGATGCTACCCTCATGGCTCATGAGCCTAGAGAGATCATGAGATGGCTATTGCCATCTACCAGGAACAGTTTCAGATTCCTGGCTGTCATAGAAATAATTCCTAGTGGCATAATTCAGTAATACTTTGCCTGACCTGGGAATCGAACACGGAACCTTATCATCATCTGCAGTTTACTCCCACTACCACTGAAACTACCACCACTACCACCACTGAAGCAGTCAGGACACATCGTAGAGTTTTTTATATCTTCAGAAACAGAAGTTAAATCTGCGAAAATCAGTACTAACTTACCATTGAAATTTTATTTAACTAAGTACATAGCATCAGAGTGTCTTACCGTGCCAAGTCAATTCTCCTCCTAAACATTTTTGTTGTAAAATGAAATAGCTAGTTTAATATTTTCTAACGACAAAGACTAGCTACAAAATATCTCGACGGCAAAATCGTGTTTGTAGAATTTATTAGAACCACCACGTCAAGGTGAAAATTACCTTCCGTTGCTTGCCCTGGTACACTTTCCTAATCACGTTACTCGTTTCAACCTTCTTGCTTCTTATCTTTGACCATCTTTGAAACATGTACATGTGCCTTAATACTTTAACAGGAAAATAGAAAGTTCACAATGATTCGGAATTCGAATACACTCGTATTTGCGTTTATGATACTGGCCAATTGCTTTTTGGTTTTAAGTGCTTCAACGGATATTGAAAGTTCGAGAACGAGCGTTCTCTCGCGAAGGAAACGTTATGTTGCGTTTCCTGAAGGGTCTAGTTTTTCGGTGAGTTTTTGATGTATGAATATTTTTGATTTCGGCCAAAAATGTAAAGTAAAACTGGGTATTGAGATGGAAATTATTTTCCATTCATTTTCATCATCATCATCATCATCAGCCGGAAGACGTCCACTGCTGAACATAGGCCTCCCCCATAGAACGCCACTCTGTGCGGTTGCTCGCCGTACGCATCCACCGCGAGCCCGCGATCATGACCAGGTCGTCGGTGGTCGTCGGCGTGAGGGGCCGGCCTACGCTTCGTCTAACGGTCCGTGGTCTCCACTCGAGAACCTTTCTTCCCATTCATTCTAATTTCAGTATATTATGTGATCTATTGCAATCATACCAGTAGATAGTTTAAACAATTTACAGGACTATGTAGAAGTGATTCCAAATTATTATTAATCTTGTTTAAAGTTTTAGCTGGCTAGCGTCAGAGTTCCGCTTTTAAATTTTTTCCTACACCTATTTATCTATCATTATCTATCTCAGTCTGTTTGCAATCGAAATGATCTAACGAAATATTAAATTTCATAGAAAACTTAGACAGATTTTCATACAAAAAACCGTTCTTATCATCACAATTTTGTTGTTATAGTGTGCAGGATGCATGACAGTAGGTGTCATCGGGCAACCAATGTCTGTACCAGGCACTTTTACGTTTGGTCTCAACTGGGGCATAGCTTACGAGTTGCCCAACTCTACGGAAACCGCCAACTTCTACAAAAGAAAGAACCGGTTTTTTAAGCCCATGGTGCAAAGAAGAAGTCGAAGAGAACTGTATCAGAAGCTGGAGTCTGTTATAGACAAGTAAATAACATTTCTAAAGTCGGTAACTCCCGCCGTGGAGTAACCGGCTTTAGAATAGTGCTCTACCCTCTCTACCCGTGGTTGCCGTAAGAACCGGCTAAGGGTTAACAGATCCAGAGGACGGGCAGCAGCGTCCTCTGCGTTTTTTGCACCGAACTGCGCTCGACAACCCGCCTGCCAAGCGTGTCGAGTATTGGCAAAACCCCCCTTTATGGAGGAGGCCTATGTTCAGTAGTGGATTACCAACGGCTGAGATGATGATGATGATGAAATAACTTTTAGGAAATCTTGAGGTGAAGAAGCTTTTGGGCGACGACAATACCCATGATATCCTACCAATCATACTCAAAATTTGAAAAAGTTTGTGATGATGGAAAGAAGTTTGTTACTCTGTCACGCCAAAAATACTGAACTGATTGGACCTAAATTCGGTTTGTAGATAGTTTCAATCCTGAAATAACACATATGATACTTTTTGTCCCGGTGTTCCTATGGGAACGAAAACTACACGGGTGAAACCACGAAGCACATCTAGTAATACCGTAATACTAATGATAAAAACATAAAATAGAATATAAAACAAGTCGGCAGGTCCATGTCTGACAATGGGAAATGGTTTTGATTTTCAGTATGGGCTATAATGGCAGACAGTGTATTTTGAAGACATTGTGTGAAACTACACAACGTATTGTTCCACATGGAGAGAATATAATTGAGGAAATGTTTAGGATTATGTTTTCGTAAGTATTATTTGAATTCTGTGCTCCCATCTCACACTTATTCTACTACTACTAACTATTCTAGTATTTATATTTTATGTATTTTTTATATTTTATATAGTATAGTATAGTTTTATATAGTATGTTTATATAAGTAGCTATATTATCTATGTATATACCTATATATTGCACACCGCCGTCATTAAATGTTTACTGTCCTTTTTCATCCCCAGGTTGTCTGTAAGAAATTGCTTTACGCGATAAGACCGCCTGTTGTTTACCGTGTCTTTTGTATTGTGTCTTTTTGTAAAATTGTTTTTTTTTTGGTATGTAATAAAGTTCTATTCTATTCTTTTCTATTCTTACGCTGTTAACTGAATAGCGGCGCTAGTGGAGAATTTGGATAGTTCCAATTTTACTTACCTATACAGTTAAGTTAGAGGTACATTGCCTCTAATATGTCTGATCTATCTAAATAAAATATATCTAATGTATTGTGTTCACTTTTTCCTGATTGTAATTTTGGTTTATCCTCTTTTTATGGAATAATTAAAAAAACTGACTGACTCACTGAATCAACGCCTTGCCCTTGGATTTACAGAGCTAAAATATCGTACAGATATTTTTATTATGAAGTAAAAAAGTTACAAAAATCCGGTCGTAACGGATATTACGTTGGTTACGAGTAAGAATCGAAAAAAAAAAAACATTTAACTGTATGTAGAAGCTTCACATTGGCCTACAGTATATTTACTACACTAAAGCCTTTGAACACCGCGCATCGTGCATGGCACGCGACGGTGTTGAAACGATCTAGTGGCTTCTCAAACATTTCAACACAAAAATACTTTTAGCAGCATACAGTTACGGTCCTATTACGTTCCTTTTCCATTCTAGTCCTTTCCAGCAGTCAGCTTAAAGTATATTTTTTTATTACAGGTTACCTTTGACCAAAGTTCTGCCCATCGAGCCTCTAGAGCATACCATATACGACTCAGCACATCGCCTCGGCACCCTGCTGGAGCAGTGCGACCGGTTCCACTGTCCCTTCTCATTAGTTGACCTAGCCCGGGGTTATTATAACGCACCTGCTCCCAAGGGTAACCCAGCATTGAGGCCTTGGTCTTTGATAAACAGCAATTTTCAAAATTGGTAAAAAACAAAAATTGTTGAAAGAAAAACACGTATGTTGTTTGGTTTTGTGAAAATAGGTAAACAAAAATAGGTACAATGACTGATAAATGAAGTTTTTGGAAAGATTGGTCAGTTGAGACTCAGAAGCAGCGACGAAAAACTTATGGAAAAATACCTGAACTTGACAGATTAACACAATTTGCAAGGTCTGATTATTGACAGTTCTCTGCGCGGACTCCGACTTGTTGACGCCCTTAATGCCTTATTGCCCTTCGAGCAACTCGATCTTCCGTTCCGGAAGACCGTTTTAACTTACACAATTTTACTAGCACAGCAACGTGAAAAATGCGCGTGCGCGTGATTTATTTAACAAATTGAAACCACGGCATGCGGGTGCGGGCCACCTCTGATATTATTTTTAGAATACCTTATTATAATATTATTAAGTAAATCCTTCCTTACAATAGATGTTAGGAATATCTTATTCAAAGAACTAGATTTAGTAACATAGCATGGTGTCTAATCTAATGTAATTTAATGTAAAGTGGACTCCTTTTCCGCACTTAGACTCTATACCTGGTCCGTTGTACGTGCATGCATGGTGTCTATTTGCTTAATGTAAAGTTTACTAAACGATTGTTTGTGTATCATTGCTTTTGTGTATCATTGTGGTGTATCTGAATAAACGCTAATAAAATACTTTTTGGTCGTTTCATTAACGGATACAGTAAGAAACAATAATGGCACTGAGTCTGAGAGAGCATGCCATTGCAGTTATTGCGGAAATTTACCATTTTGTAAGAGAACTGAATTTATTAATAGAAACTGTAAAAAATACCAATGTATGTGGTCAAAGTTCTTGATGGTATCTGTAATATTTGTTCTGTAATATAATCCTCGTCATCTGCCGGAATATTAAACTTACAATCACGCCTTTTTCTCAAAGGGGTAGACAGGGGGGGTGGGGTAGACAACATTTCCATACTCCAAGAGCTCGGCATTAAGCAGCGTCTATCATCTTTTGTCCAGGCTCGCATGCTCAGTTTCTTTGGACATATATCGCGGAGAGACGACCCATCTATTGAACGTTTGGTGGTTCAAGGTGGAGGGAACACGTAGGCAGATCACCAATGCGATTGACTAACCAAGTAAAAACAGCCGTGGGTGGTCCGTTGCACGCGTGTTCAAAGAAGGCATCAATTAGAGAAGAATGGCGACGGATTGTGAAACGGATCACATCACAACCATCGTAACGACCACGACCACTCTGTCAAGAGTGATGCGACAAAGAAGAAGAGACAGAGGTGTACCCAGGACTCAGTCCCATAGTAGGCACACCCACATTTCGTCAGCATGTTATTGGTCCCATGTAATAGGGGGCGAGCCATGTAATACTGGGCACAGTTCTAGACTCCAGGCAGTTATTGAAAACATTCCTAATGGAAAAATTAAGTATTTAACACTTTGCCTAACCTGGGGATTGAACCCGGGACCACCTGATTGGTAGTCGAGCTTGCGCCTGCTACGCCACCCAGGCAGTCACTGCTGAAATCCGGAATACTTTCACTGCTGAAATCACAGTCTAGTTAGAATCAGGGCTTAGAATTGGCATAGATACAATTTCCAAATACGACTTATTAAGTAATTTAATATTTTTATATATTAATAATTTTAAGGAGATATCCAAACTCCTATTAGAAACAACAATTGACCACAAGTGTAAATTTAAGACATTTAATAAACCCCCTCCCGCTCCATTATCACCATGGTCTGAACCCTGGTCACTGACATCTGATCTGTGATCTATAACATACTCATTGAGACAGTTCCAATGAGCTCAAACACGCTATAATATTTGACTAATGGCCCATCTAAACCTGAAGCTGCAGCATCAGGTGAAGGTTACCTCGTTATATCGTTTTAATAATCAGATCAGGGAAGTTGCTCAGCCGCTAAAAGAGAGCTGATAATCTTCAAACAGCTGAATCGATGTAATTCATGAGTCATAGATAAGAACACTTTCGAGCTTTCAAACCAAAAAAACATTAACATATTGGGTCACACAGACACGCATACAGATACATTGACACGTGAAAGCTATAGCATCCCTTTCTTATTGTGTTCGGGGGTTAAAACTTCAGACCATGGCACAAAATAATATAAGTGTGGCCACACACAGAAAAAAATTAGCCAGCGTTTTGTTACAATTTACCCGCAGAAAGCAACTTTTATTTCGATATTTTAGTCGATATTTCGTATGTTAGATATGGGACTGGATCCTGGGTATATTTATTCTGGTTCCCCCTTCGAGATAAAATCTTAATAACATACTGGCGGCTGAGGAAAACGGCTTTAAAATTTAGTTGCCAGATTCGACCCAAACGTACATACAAACAAACACTGCAAGTTAAATAATAGCTTGTAAAAAAAATAAAGGACCCAGGATAGATCCCTGTAGAACCCCCGTTTTTTCAAGAAAGCTAAAAAATTTGACAACATTGACAATCACCTTAAGATACCTAATAGATCATCATGCTCAAGGCATTTCCATGAACTCAATAGACCTCCAATTTGCGTAGTAACGTGTTAAGCTAGAGCATGACACAACCATATGGCGTCGATATACTCAAATGCTTTAGACATATCACAAACACCTCAATAGCATCCTGTAAACTCTCCCAGTCCTCCAAGAATATAGTCATAAGATGTCAGCCCGTATTGGTAATTGATCTACATTTGGTGAAGTCATACCGGTTTTGATGCAATATTATTGTTTTTATTGAAATGAGACATCAGTTAGTTCAGCATCAATTCAAAGATTTTACTTATTACAAGAAGAAGAAGAAGAACAGAGAGAGAAGAAGATTGGACCTACTTGTCGGTATAGTAAGATAACACTACTTTACGTAATGTAAACGTGATAGACTCGTGATGTTATGTAGAATTTGCGTGGGTCAGGTAAAGACTGACGAGTGGTAAAACTCGTCAGCCAAGGTCTTAAGACTACGAAAATTTTTAGATGAACTTAAAAAATTTGAAAAAGATAAAATAGTAACTTAGCGAAAATCAATTGAAACCCTCTTTTGCATTTAAAATACAGAAGTATGCACCAGAATGCTTCTCCATGCCAAGTCAGTTCTACTTCTAAACGTATTACTTGCAAAATAAAATAGGTTAAAGTTATATTTTCTAACAGCAAAGTAGACCATGCTACAAAGTATTTCAAAGACGAATTATCGTGTTGTTATAATTTATTAGAGCCAACAAGTGAAGGTGAAAATTACCTGCCGTTGCTTGACCTAATACACTTTGTTAATCTCGTTTAAACTTTTGGCTCTTAATCTTTGACCATCTTTGGAACATGTTACTTACAAGTAATACTCTAACTGAAAAATATAAAATTTAAAATGATTCGTAGTTCAAATGCACTCGTATTTGCGTTTATGTTACTGGCCAGTTGCTTTTCGGTACCTAGTGCTTCAACGGATATTGAAAGTTCGAGAACGAGGGTTCTCTCGAGAAGGAAACGTTATGTTGCGTTTCCTGAGGGATCCAGTTTTTCGGTGAGTTTCTTGCATGTATGGTTATTTGAAAAGTATACTTTGAAGAATTTGATTTCGGTCTGCGAAGTTTGCTTTGACCTTTTGCGTAAAACCTTTTATCGTACATTTTAGATTTAGTGAATCTAGGTGAACCTATCAAATCAAAGTTTTCAAAGTATCAAAGTTTTTTGGTGCTACTGAATAGTAGCACCAAAAAACTTTGATACATTCTGATTTATATTTTCATTTAAATGTATATTTTTTACAATTACATGTTAACAAAACACTAAACGTTTTTAGAATAGACCAGTAAAAAAAGCAGCCGATAAAATTATTAAATATTAAATTTTGAATTAGGAACTCTTTGAGAATCTGTAATATGTATGAAATTCATATGTCATTTCTTATTACAAATTGGTGTCTGTCAAGCGTCAAAATGCCAAATGCATTTTTAGCACTAGAGAAAATGATCCATTTTGATGCTCGACAGACACTTTTTAAATTGCTGCCAATTTGCATAAACAAATGACATAATGAATTCAATACACATCACAGATTCCCAACGAGCTTCTAATGAGAAAAAATACATTTTTCATCAACTACTTTTCTTACTGGCCTATTCTAAAAGCTTTCAGTGTTATTCGTATACTTTACATTACCACCTGAGACTAGATAGATAGATAAACACTTTAATGGTACACCACAAACAAGAAGATCTTAAAAATAATAACTATTAACAATTCATAATAAGCTAGTGTGTCCATGGGCGGTCTTATCGTTGAGCGGGACACGTCAACGGGTCAACTATCGATACCTACTTCTCAATTCTGCATTAGATCTATACTAAACTTATGCTTCTACAATAAAAGAATACACATAATGTCCTGCATGGGCACGATCAGTACATGGATACTGATAATTTAATTACCAATTAGAAATCTCCTGTCTTGTGATAAGTCCTTGATTTTATAAAGACATAATATCTATAGGTATATCTACTGCTGTTAACCTAAATATTTAAATTTAATTGACGTGTCATAAAATCAAAGTTGTTGTTGTAAAGCTTACTAAGGATTCTAATGTTCGCGTAAAAATATATTACTTTACAAACGTACTTACAAATATTTTTTGCTAATAATTTTTTTTTAGTTAGTGTGACAAGACAAGCAAATCAGGTGCCTGATGGTAAGCATCATGACTGCCCATAACAGACGCAGTGCCACCCAGTGTTTTAAAATTCAAAATTCAGGCACTGCACTGCGCCTGTCACCCTGATATATGAGTTGTTGAATCTTATTATGCCCAGTAATTTCGCTGGTAACATTGCCCTTCATACCAGAACACAGTAATGTTTGCTCATTACTGCTTGGCGGAAGAATAACTGGCCAAGGTGTGGTACTTCCCCAGGCGGCCCCCTGCAAAAGAGGCCTACTTCTACACAAATTATATTTAATTTCATTTCAACTGTTTAACTATTACATACTTACACACAGTGTGCAGGATGCATGACAGTGGGAGTGATCGGCCAACCTGCACCAACCTCGTCACCTGGTACCCTCACGTTTGGCCTCAACTGGGGCATCGCATACGAGTTACCCAACGCTACTGAAACTTCACGCTTCTATAGAAGAAAGAACCGGTTCAAGAAGCCCATGGAACAGAGGAGAAGTCGACGAGAGCTGTATGATAAGCTGGAGACTATTATGGACAAGTACGTAAAAGACAAAATTTACTTATTATATTATTCTGCTAACTGATTACCAAAAACTTTCTCTTTCATAATAAATAAATTGTTATGGCATACGTATGTATGCATAGTGTAAGGTTCCATACCTAGATACCAAGAACATACAATGCTATCTATTAGTTCTTATCGCCAAGTATGGAAACACGGAATAAGGATGGATAAGGATATGGAAATATGCAGTAAAATAACTTTTGATTGCGTTAACTTAGAAGTATAATTTTTTTACAGCCGCAAGGGACCGCATATCTGAGTAGTAGATAATATATTCCAACATGATACCTGCACGCGTTCCCGTTAAAAAGTGTCTTGACAGACGGACAGATAGACAGACACCAAAGTGATTCTTTATGGGTTGCTCTTTTCTTTTTGAGTTACGGAACACAAAAACCCTCTTATAGGGTCCTTTTAATCATCTTTTAAAAATAGAATCTAATCTATGTCCATGGAACCAACCCTGATAATTCTATAAAATCAGCAGTTTTACAAAAAAAGTTACTTGACCCGTAACAAAATGTATGGATCAGCTTTTTAGTTTCCGCGATTTTGGAGTTAGCTCCTTAACGGTAGTGATCCTCCATAGTCGTTACAAATTATATGTACTAAATATACTTTAACTAACTTCTTACTATTATTATAAATTTCAAATTTCAGAACAATGTAAAAAACAAATGCTAGCGCAATCTAACTCTACTCCAGCGCCATCTAGATGGCACAACAAAAATGCTACCGCTGCTTATTTGTATGTATGTTTATTCCATTTTCACGCCAAAACTACTGAACCGATTTAGCTGAAATTTAATATGTAGATGATATTTGATATGTATTTGATTTGTGTGTGTGGAATAACACTTTTTATCACGACATTCCCACGGGAACAAAGACTACGCGCGTGAAACAGCGGGGCTCAACTAGTCGGTAGTATTATGTCGGAACATAATAATATCTAGATATTTTACTCAGATTTTATATTCTTTCAGACCAGAATGATTTGTGCCAATCCATATCTGACGGAGTAGTAAATAGCAGTAGGAGGTACTAAGTGTTAGCATGCTCAGTCAGATATGTCTCCTACATTTTTATAAATTATGCTGAAGATTGGATTTGATTGTTGTGACAAAGATAGTTCAACGTGCAGGTCCAAGTCTGACTATGGGAATTGGTTTTGTTTTTCAGTATGGGCTACAACGGCAGACAGTGTATTCTGAAGACACTGTGCGAAACCACTCAACGTATTGTGCCACATGGTGGGAACATGATTGAAGAAATGTTCAGGATCTTGTTTTCGTGAGTATTTAAAGAAATCTTTGCTCGTCACAGACACCTAAACTTAAAAGACCCCGCCGTCATGATTTTTTGTATAGAATCAAATCTTCATTCATCCTATCACTAGTTCTGTACATAGAACCAGTGGGACAAAAAGTTCGACTAGTTTTACAGCAACTAGTGAGCCAACTACTAAACAGTTTCAACACTGTTCTCGTAGAAAATGGTTGACGTTACGCATCGTGTACGGTGCGCTACGGTTGTAAAATGATGGGTCGTTCCCGCTGGCCTCACTCCTTTGTCCCCACGGTCCAAAAGTGGGGACCAGTGCGAATGACCCAAAATAATCTAGCTGGCATCAATACAACAAAAATATTTTTGTCACATAGGTCAAAATATTTCTTATTCAGCATTCAGCTTAAAGTACCTTCTTTATTACAGGTTACCTTTGACCAAAGTTCTGCCCATCGAGCCTCTAGAGCATACCATATACGACTCAGCACATCGCCTCGGCACCCTGCTGGAGCAGTGCGACCGGTTCCACTGTCCCTTCTCATTAGTTGACCTAGCTCGGGGTTATTATAACGCACCTGCTCCCAAGGGTAACACTGCTTTAGAGCCATGGTCTTTGTTTAGCAGTAACTTCGATAATTATTGATGATAGAAGGACAAAATTTTAACTTTATTAGTACTGTTTGAGTCAATTTGGAATTATATTTTTTTCATAAAATAAAACTTCTATCTTATATTAACTAAATATCACTCTTTTTAGTCATTGAAGCTAATGATTAATCTATAAATAATAAATATGATATTCGAAAAGATTCTCTGCAAGAAAAACGCGGCTCGTCTGCTTGTTTGCTACCTATGGCATAAAAAAGAAGAACATAGCCGTGCGTTGGCTCAGATGGTGGTAACTCTGCTTGCTGTGCCGCAGGCTCATGGTTGGGTCCCCGGCCAGGTCAAACATTTGTGTGCATGAACATGTCTGTTTGATCTGTGTCTTACATAAAATATGTATATCAGTCATCTGGTTATCATAGTACAGGCTTCTAGCCTAGTTTGGGAACAGATGACCGTTTGTGGAAGTTGTCCCATATTTTTACTATTTATTATTATTACTCTATCTCACAAGAAACTTGTAGGTTTTGCTGGATTCGAAGACTCCAAGCTGAGAAGCTTGACAAAGTAACGTAGGTAATTGCGTTGAACATACTGGAATGAAGTACTTTCTGTACTATCTGAAGTTAGGATGTAACTATAGCTAGACAGAGAAGACTAGAAAATAACAAAGGCACTGTATTTTAACGATAAAAAACAATTGAATGAGTTACACTTAAATTAGTACCTTTTCTACTCTTTTCAAGTCGAACTATAGTTAGGGACGCTTTGCACTATCAAATTAATGATATACCTATGGACCGACCTTGTATAATATGCTCCATAACAGGGGTACTTTCCGCTGGTCTCCTCCTTCGTCCACTGCTTATCACTAGCGTCCAATAAACTTTCGTGCCTACATTTAGCTTTTCGACAACTTTGGGCGTTAGTTTGGTAAAAACATTTTTAACATAAACCAGGAGTTACGCATAAATGAAACACATAATATATTATTAACGCATAACATTTAATATTTATAGTTCATATTTATAATACATTTCAATATTAGCGTAAGAAGTCATGAGTGTAATCATAATATATTAGTAATGGTAGTGCTTGATTTTGATTTATATTAATTTTAACATTACAAAATGGATCTTACGTCGTAAGACTTAAAGTTACTTATTACTTCATATTCACCTTAATCCAAAATTTGCATATTATAACTTATTATTACATTATAACTTACTCACTATTTATTACACTTATAGATTCAGTAAATTATTGAGCTATTATGACTTACAGAATATTATTATTTTTATAATAATATGTATATAGCATAGTGCGTAATAAATCTTATAATATAATCAGTGGCGATGATTATTTCGTGATACAAACGACTGATGTACATTAATATTATTATTCTTGTTAATATTATACAGCTATTCATTCTAACACTAATAATAAAGAGACTATTGATTTCTCATAGAAGTCTATTATTGTATGACATTATTATAAGAAGTACCTTATATTACAATTTATTAGGAATATATTATTCTAATCACTATGTTTTTTTAACATTATATGGTGTTCGATTGTTCAATTAATGTAATTTTCACCAGACGATTCTTTGTGTGTAAAAATTGTATATTATAGGCCAAAGCCAGTATAAATACCACGTCATGTTATGGATTTTATTCAAAGTTTTTTACATTGAAATAATGTATTAGATGAAATAATTTCATAATTTAATTGAATCGATCAATTTATTTAATGATAAACCTTTTTTTTGCAGTTTTCTTCTAATTATCCGCAATAAATAAATAATCCGTTTATCTGTGTCCAGTTTTCATAACTGTTCAGTTTAAATAGTGTTATTCCTACATTACGGCTGTGTATTTTACAATTTTACACACATTTTCGCCGTTACTCGTGACGAAAAAGATCAAATTAAAATCAATACCAACCGAAAACATAGTTAATACACCTAGTAGAGGACATTACATTACTTTTAGAATCATTTACACTAGAATTCAATTACATTCACTTACATTTTCGTAATAAATACACTATAATGTCGTTACGACAGAAAATATAAAAAGATACAAACATTTTAATCGACAAACTCTTAAAAACTTTGAGTCTTAATTATCAAACTATACGCCTAAATGATTGCTTTCCTTAAACTCTTAGATTATTGGGAGATCTCCGCGGGTGCACCAACGAGATACCGCCTTTACCATTAATTGCGGCAACTAATAAGTACGCCGAAGTCAGCGTACCCGAGTGCAATTTAGCTGCCTTCTTTAGATGTTGACCAGCAGAGCTGAGATGCTAAACTATTGATATCTTACGCATGAGATGACTAATTAAGTCGACTCCGGTCCGTATATCGACATGTAACGCCCGTAAACTCGAATCATTCGCGACATAATAACTTTTCTCGATGATTATTATCAGCTAATAAGTACAAGACATGATTGCCTTACTATTTTATTATTTTCACGTCGACAGATTTAAGGCCGAGTCAATTTGTCATGGTAGTCATACCACTGAACTAATTCTTAAAGTGTGCTGAATTTTTGAGATACCTCAAAAATTTAATCTAAAATCCGTATAACTATTCACTTAATAACTCCATCTTATGTTTTAAGTATTATAAAAAAAATTATATATATAAATATTATTTTATTTTTTTATTTTTATAATATATAAGGTTGAGCTGTGGACATAATGTGTCTGATAATAAAGGCTTTTTTTAATACATTATGTATCTCTTCAGACAAAATCATTTCAAAGTAAACAGACCAAATCGTAATATGAAAATGAATGAATGAATGATGGCAGTAGATATATCTATATCACATAGAAATATCTCGACCGTAGACAAATACATTTCGACGACGAGTATGACTCGACAAATGCGTGCATGCTAGCATCTTATGGCTACTTATCAAGAAAGTGATATTTGACGTTTGAAATCGACAAAACGCGTGATAAACGGTATCTCGCGGTCTGCATGAACATGCCCTACTGACAAGCATTGCGTTACGTACCTACACTACAGTTTGAATGTTTCCGCATGTTCTAAGCTGTTGCTTCTATGTAGAGCAGTATCTGGTCAGAGAGCGCGCGGAGACTTATCAATGATCTAAGATTAAACCAATGGTTAATTTTTAACGTTCTCAATTTGACGATCATGAGACATTTATTATGAGGCCAAATTGAAATCGCCTTGAATGACATCTAAGTATAGATATACAATAAAGTTAATTATACCGAAGTTAACTATCGTTTTCAACTTAATGTTATATCTAAGTAGAAATTATTCTTTGATAAAGGATTATGGAAATAAATTCACACTTACTTTCACAATTTCGTCAATATCGATGTTGTGGCGTAGGTTCAGTATACCATTGGAGTTGTTCCATTAATGGTACAAAATTTTAACCGTTTTATCTCTTGTACCATGATAGAAAAGTATGGATATTCGTTCGTTATATTAATAGAACAAGTAATACAGTTTTGCTTCAGTTTTACAGCAAAGAAGCCACTGACTCAGTAATGATGCCACATCACTGTGAATGTTATGTCATTACACAGAAAATATCTTATCACTGTATTTTAAAGGTGACACAAATTAAAGACGAAACTTTTTATCTATCTGTGCGAAACATTATGTACAATGTTCATGAAAAAAGTTTGAGGCTCAGTTTCACCAGCAACTGTACTAGGTACCGATGTTTAACTGACAGTTAAATCTCTAGTTAGACTAATATTACGCGTTAACTATATTTTTGGCTTCATTTTTAACAGTCGTTTTAAAATGGTCCAATGCGTATAGTATACGTATAAGCCTATTGGTCTTACTAGAGATTGGACTAGCGGGTAAGTATCGGTGATTCTTAAACTTAGCCTCGTCCATAGTTGTCTAAAATTCTTCGGGCCACGCGGTCTTCCGCCTTCGCCGTCACAGTAATAATATAATTACCGTGCCGCCGTTCCGGCACGAAGAGGCGGGAGACTGAGTTGCTCGAAGCTATAAGTAGCCCTGAAGAGAGGACATGTGTAGTTCTCGTACATGCATAAAGAGGAATAGTAATATTCTTTGACCCTTGACATACATAAAAACATACATTCACGCCTTTTTCCCGAAGGGGTAGGCAGAGGTGTACCCAGGACTCAGTCCCATAATAGATACACCCACATTTCGCCAGTATGTTATTGGTCCCATGTAATAGGGGGCGAGCCTATTGCCATCTACCGGGCACAGTTCCAGACTCCAGGCAGTTATTGAGATAATTCCTAATGGAAAAATCCAATATTTAACACTATGCCTGACCTGGGGATCGAACCCGGGACCTCTTCATTGGCAGTCGAGCATGCACCCACTACGCCACCGAGGCAGTCCCCCCAGTCAGTCGAGGTGACCCTTGACAGTTAGAGAAAAATAATAACTATGATTTGACACGTGTAATTATGAAAAAGTGAGTGTGATATATCATATTGTAAATAGTTTAAGAAAAGTAGAGAAATAATCCAAAGAAGTATAAAATATGTGCACATAGAAATTAAACATTTTTAATATTTATTGTACAATAGTTTAAGTTAAATTTACATTTAGAAATTGGTGCTCTACCTCACAGTTTTTAAATAATAATTAATGTTACATAATTACAAAAACCGACTTCTATACTATTTGGGTATACCTAATAATACCTATACATAATTTATAGGTATGTATAAACTTAAACCAAAAAGTGTTTGTTGCTTTTTTCGAAAAGCACTGAATTAATTTCTATAAAAATTACAATAATGGTACCTCTGAATTAAGTGGTAGATTTGCCCAAGATGCTACCAAACAAATACTATAACATGCTAATACTACTACTACTACAACACAACCAACATTAACAACAACACACCGTCGAATTAAGATAAAGAGCCGGCAGTCCGCCGCGAGTTGCGATCCGGCACACGCGTGAGCTCCTGATGCAGGACACCGGAGTTGTCCGAAACCTAGGTCGAGCGTTTTCTACTTCGAATGTGAGTTAAGTCGTGTAACATAAGAACTTCCTTATTAGAAGTCGGTTAAAAGACAATAATAAGAAATAAAATACTTTTAATGATCAAAATTAAAGAAGTACATGTTTATAAGAATAAACATCCTATAATAGGATTTCTATGTGCACATAATAGGCAAAAAAAACTTTTTACAAAATGGAAGGTTTATATTATAGAGGTATTATACTATATTTATGTATTTACATCTAATCGTGTTGGAAGCTCAACGCAAATGTCTTGTGATTTTGACTAGGTATATTCTTTTATTAATAATATTATTATTCTATCATGTAGGGTTTAATAATGAAGTAAAAAAGCATGATCCAATATTATTTATACACCTAAATATTGCGAGTTCTAATAAGTATATTATAGAGGTTAAATTATCTTATTTTTTTAAGGTAAGCAGGTCTAGTGTACCCAGGACTCAGTCCCATAGAAGGCACACACACATTTCGCCACTATTTTATAGGTAATATGAAGCGATTGCCATCCATCGGGCACAGTTCCAGATTCCAGGCAGTTATTGAGTCAATTCCTAATTAAAAATCCAAACACTTTGCCTGACTTATTTTCAAAAAAATTAACAAATTAATGTCATAATAACTAAACTTTGCATGAATAACTGAAAAAGTAACTCTGTCGGTTTCTCTGTGTCCGATTTGTACATAAAATTATATATATAAATTTTAATGAATTATAAATTCAAAGAAAGAAATGAGACGTATGGAAAGAACATAACTTTTTATGTCAATATTCATGACTTATGTAATTATACTTTCTTAAAAACATATTAAAAAGGTTTATAAATAATATTGGATCATCATACTAAGCTATTATAGTTTGAAATACACAAACAGATCTTAATTGAAGTAAAAGTATTCGATCCCAAGAGCCTCTTATAAATTTGAATTACTTCGAAATCGGAGGGTTATATAAAAATATTATTATTATTATCCTTTATATAATTGTGTTAAATAATGAATATCTGGAAGTTGTAAAAAATATTTTTATTTATGAATATGTCCGTTAAAAATACCTGTTCAAAGTTAGTAACGCCACAATCACTAGATTGTGGCGTAGACAGGAATAATCTCAGTACCTGATTCACATCAGCAGCCGGAAGATGTCCACTGCTAAACATATGCCTCCCTAATTGAACGCCATAAACTAGTCATAAGGGGGGATTTTGCCGTAATCACCACGCTTGGCTGGCGGCTTGGTGATTGCAGTAGTTGGAATAATTGGTGCCGGAGAGCGCTGCTGCCCACTCTCCTAATATGTCCCTCTGCCGGGTCTCCCAGCTCCCACGGAATGAGAAAGGTAACCGATATTATTGAATTTATTTATGTCTCAATGATTATAAAAATTCATCACAATTTTGCCGATCTTTTACAATTTTATATATTTTACTTATTAATTATAATATTTTAATGAAATAAACGGATCACATATAAAGCATACGTACCCGAAATAATTAAAATTAAAATTTAATTACTACTCTACTTGAATGAATTGGTTAAATCGTCCTAGCTACTCTATTGATGTTTTTAAGATACTCCTGGGTTCGATGAAGACAAAGTTTGGATAAGTGACTAAGACATGTAGAAATAATTAAAGCAAGTTTCAACAAATTAAACACCTTTCGCCACATTGGAAGACATGTGATTAAACATGCGAGTACGCTTACCTTACGTAGACTAATATTATCAAGATAATGATAGCATAATATAAGAATGCAACGGAAGTGAACGTGCGACAAAGCAAGATCAAAAGTGTAATCGAGAAAATTACTAGACGAAATTTCTACTTGGTGTTACAAAAAAGTTGTAGTAATACTCTTATTTCCAGATCAAATCGGATAGCTCCAAAAAAAACTATTTTCTTAATAGAGAAAAAATTTCCTAGTCAAATGCATTTTGACCCTCGACAGACACTTTTTAAATTGCAGCAAAAAAAAATACATTTGATATTACATATACATTACATATATATTATTTAATATACATTACAGATTCCAGTACGTAAATCAAAATTTAAAAACATTTTTCATTGGCTGCTTTTCTTACCGGCCTATCGTAAAAACTTTTAGTGTTCTCCCAATATAAGACATTTTAAAGAAAGAAACTGACAGATCGGTTACATATATATTCTGATTTTAGAATTCTAATCTTAGTATTTTCATTTGAATTTCTATGAATAAAATAAAATTTTAATGCTCAATAAATTTCGTTGAATTTTGAACTTATTTTTACACGCCTTTTTAGTTTAACGTACATTGAAGGCATTACTACAACTTTATGTTGCACGTTGTATATTTCGATGAACCTAATTATAAAGCGTTACGGATTGTTTTATACCGACTTCCTTCCAAACAAAAATGAAATAAATCGAAATAATAGCGCCGAGGAATTGAATTGCTGTCCACGGATAAAGCAAACTTTACCCCACTATCATCTACGAACCTACATTATAGCCTTAAAGTAAAGAACGGAAAGTAGAAAAATAACTTCAATTACGATTAATACATTAATATTCTCTGTTGATCAACTATATTTACATGTCAACATTTCGGTTCCTTAAAATTATTGACAGCCATATGATAGCTGACTATGAGTTTTCAACTCCATAACTTGATGTAGACAAACTTGTTGTCTACAAAATAAATATTTTAACAATCTAAATTAATATTAAAGAGATGTTTTTATTTTCTAACAACTTAATTAATAAACTCTACGAATTCAAAAATTAAAACGAGAAAACAAGCTTATTGCTCTAACTTTTTTTCTTCTTCACGTTGACGAAAAGTTTTGATTTGGAAGTTGGCATTTTTGATAAAACGCAACTATAGCAATTATTACTAATAGTAACTATTAGACAGAAAGCTAATTTTACATTAAGAATTAACAAATAGTTACTTGTTCAACGTAACGTACAGTGAATTGTTCAACGGTACTGTAACAAAATAGGTAAAAGACAGTAAATTGTTCAACGGTAACGAAGCATTTGGCACAAATTTTGAGACAATTTAAACTACAATTCAATCGCAGTATAATTAACAAATTAATTATAAACATATAATCATCATCATATAATCATCATCAGTAGCTGTACGCGTGATGGTCACAATATTAATGATTCTTATTTAGAACTATAAATTAAACTACTTTCGATCGATTCGAATATTTTCAATTAGTTATATATAATATTTTTACGTACCAATTTTTCATTCTCTATTTATCATTCAACATCTATATTTTGTCAGTATAAATACTGTTAATACTCACTTGTATTAGTGACTTTCTGATTCCGAAACTCTAAAAGAAGATTTAGTATCTACAGTGTTATTGTTGACAGTCCTTATCGATCTTTCTTAAAACATGTCCACTCGGTTCGATTTTATTTGATAAACTACTAAATCGCATTCGATTCGAACCATTTGAACAGACTATCAATAATTTTTCTTTCAATTCCATGAACGAAAATCAAATTCGTTTAAATTTTTTGTCTATTAAAATCAACTAAAATCAGACCGTATGAACCCGCTTTTATTAATTAATTAACGGTGGCTATTGTATTTAACCCGTTACAGATATATACTTTATTTATCTTTTTCATTGATTCATGATAAAAATGTCACCATCACGTGTCCAGTTTATTCTTCAACTCCAAATCATATTAAAACAAATCCATCTAGCATCAAGCTTTCGAGTTGACCCATTCGTCGACTAACTCTAAAAACACTGAAAAGCTAATTCATTATTTCACTTATATATTAGATAATATACGTATTCTCTTAGACTAGTCATGTGAAATCTAGCATTTTGATTATAACCTATCTACAGACAGATACAGTTTCTACTTTCATAAACCCGTTATCACCCGAAATATCATACATTATATAGATATCTGACTAATGACACACACACGGAAATAAAGGCCTACGTAACAACATGAGCAAGAATATACTGCCACAGTCACAGAACTCATAATAAGATCCTAGAAGTGACATACCTTGTCGCTACAACAGGTGACTTACTTCCAGCTACGGTTTTGTATAATAAGAACTAGTCACGGTGCAGTATTCCTAATATGGCGCTGTTACGAATAGACGATCGAAAATGATATGGCCGTATCACTGTACTACTTAATCTATGACCCTTACCGTTCGGTACGGTGTTCACGCCACACGATCGAACAGCTTTGATGTGCAAGCGACAGTACCAAGTAATAATAATAAAAATTATCGCTGGACAGTACGCCATACGAGCGAACATGGTATGGTGGCGAGCCAAGCTCGTGGTACGGCCATGTTCGACCGTCTATTCATAGTAATTAATTGCGTATGTAGTAGTGACAAGCAAGGAGGTGACCTTAATAGTTTTGTATTACTTTTGACATATCTGTGAAACTTGTTAGAGCTTCTGTGGTCAGAATATTGTATAGAATATTTATGCAAATTCCATAACACTCAGAAATCGACTAGAACTCCCACCAGGTAAAAATAACTTACGATGAACTTTCTCAAATACAGTTAAATAAGTTTATTAAAGTCAACTCAATTTAAACGGAAATAAATTAGATGATAAGCTCATCTATTAAACAACAATATACGATGAAACTTAATCAAAATTTCAGCTGTTAAACTCAATTAACGAAATAATAAATATCAGCTTTCAAAGGTTAATAATGAAGTTCGATGCTTTTAATCTGGCGGTTACTTACTACAGGAATTTTGATATAAAATTGTTTGTATGAGCATCATTATTACACCAAAAGCAATAAACATTATTCAGTCACACCACGATCGCGTTGGATCGTAAATTTTGTATCGAAGCCACTGCTCAGTAACAAATTTTAAGCGCTTTCTTTTCATATTTTAATGTCTTTCCCATAATTTTCCTATGACATTTCAATATATTATGGTTTTTGTTTAAAATCATTGCTCATTGCGTCATTGCAAGAGTTCGCCAAATCTAAACCTCTTATAAAACTGTACTTTATACGTTTTTAAAGGTTTCGATTGATCCAATATTAAACGGTCTTTAGATGACGTTACCTTGGCGGATTTAAAACAAGAGGGTGAGGCATTTTCTATAATATTTCCAAATAACCCCACGCAAAGGCAAGATAAGACTCATTATTCTAACACACATCTACATACTAAACAAATAATAAATATTAACATAGCTTTTCCGTACCCATTTTCCATATCACTATGGTGTTAGAAAATCTAATCACGCAGTCATATAAAAATAACATAATGTATTTTAAATATTCTAGCTGTTATTTATTGACCAGGAAGTAAGCGGTGACTTATTGTTGCTAAGTACTTTACCGTGCGTGCAATAGCACAATTCTATCCGTGTTAAAATTTATTTTAGAATCTGTGACAATTCCATCCAAAATTCCATCGATGGAGACTAAAGTTTGAACGTGAGCTCTCACAATGCCGTTACTGCACACATATACCTACGTTTCACTAATCTAGACTAGCTCAGTGTATTCATTGACACAAACAACTATACACATTCAATAACATTTATATTACAAAGACGAACCACTCAAAACATTTTTAATACAATATCCATCCCTGTTTTCCTAACTGCTCGCTGTGGAATTCCATTAAATATTCAGAATTACCTAAATTACCTAATAAACATTATCATGAGTTACTTTGACATATCAATAACGCGGCTCGAAATATTTTTTATATAGTTAATCTGCTACAATACCCTATAGAATGGGTAAAACGTGAGGTAAAAACTTCAAACACGCGAAGGATCAACATAACTGTAACAAAGTAAACAATGAAAGTGAGAAAGGAAATAAACATCTAATGTAAACGCTAATCTAAGATTTAACCGATAGGTATAACGTTATCTAAGTTAAAGACTAGGTCACAAACCTCAACAATGATTTTTATTATCTAGATCTAGGTTAAGTGCCGATAAGTGTGATCAAAGATATAACTTTCGGTGAAAATTGTGACAATACTAAATCAAGAGAAGAACGTGTTCTAAATTTACCCTGTACTCTAGGATTTATTAGTGACATTACGGTTAATATTATTTTACGGAAGAATAACACCAGTACTTTTGCAAAAGATGCATTTGAAAACAGAGAAGTTGATCAGTCATTACGTTAAAGGGCAAGCATTCGTTTAGTTTCTTAAAAATATTTCAAAACATTAAAGCGATTCTAAATGTCGAACTTAATTAGCGCTTATAAAACAAGTCCAGTTATCATTATTGCGAATATTTCGGGCTACGATTTTGCAGTTGGCAAATGGCACTTCTTTAAAAAAATCTAATAAAAACAAGTTTAACTATCTAAGAATATCGATTTTTATAAAAATGTACAATTGGCAGTCAATTGTGTTATTTTTTCACAAATTTTATCTAATCAAATAATATCACCATCGCGATGTAACTATTTAACTATTCTGACTTTTTGATAAGTGTACTCTTAATTATTTTTATGACTAGATTTCCTATCGATATCTACATTAGCTTAATTCTCAATTATGTCTATATCAAAATTAATATACCATTCGTCAATTTAATCGATATTGTCCATATTATGATTATTACGTGAGTACGTAATTATAAAATGCTTGATGTATAATTCAAATTAATATCTAAGATACATCATCTACAAAGTCCGGCTCTTGTTGAGGACATTTGCATGATAGTAGTTATATTTTTGATACTAATCGACTCGATTAATTACTTGTTTACATTTACTTAAAACTTACCAACTTGAGCTCGATTTTATTCGAAGTTAATCTTATTTTAACTAACCGTTACATTACGGCCGTCCTATGACGCGTTACCTATCGCGAGAAATAAATATAAACACCTATAGATAATATTATCTGTACAATGTTTGTGCGCTCGTATCAAATCATTCCTGAGAAAGAAACTATCCATTTGTATACAAAAGAACTTAACACTCGCTTAATTACAGTATGGCAATTCTAATATAAAAATAGTGGCAAATACAGCGGCCGGTAACACGCGATGGCCGCTAGTGGTCGCCCGACTGCGACAATCGACGGAAACAGTCTCGAGATCGAGTTTAATACTGGTACATATAAAAAGACGGTTTTGGTGACGCTGAAGGCGTGAAAACGTCCGAGAGCGCACCGGCTTTTGGCACCGCACTGAGCACAATGTTCTCGCCTGAAAGTTCCCCGCTGGGAGCCTCACACTGATCATCCATGCCACCACATCACGATCAGCTCCCAGAACGTCTTCGGCGGCGAGTGGCCGAAGACGTGAGACGAATTTCAGAGACCCGGGTCCCCTTCGGAGCCCATCTTTAGTAGCTCCAACTTCTTTTTCGCGATCTTCGAGTATAGGATGTCGATAGGCTTCGTGTTATCGTAGAAGGTCGGCGCTCTAAATATAATGAGCGCCGTGCCCAACACGCAAGCTATCGTGAACAGGAACAGGAAAATTCTGTCTAACACCATCGCTACGTACTTCCAATCGTCCTCCACCTGTAAGAAAGACGACAATATAAACTAAATCAATATCTTTAAACTACGTAACGATCCAGTATGATACTTACACTTTCAAACTTGTCTTTATTTCTGACATGCTGCGCTATGAATTTAGATCCTTCTATAGTCTTTTCCATGCTTCTTACGCAGGGCTGTTCTAACGATGCCGAGACATCATCTAAGTCTAAACGGCAAGGAGATCCCGGAGATGGTGAGAACAGTTCATCATCACCTCCAGGCGGAGGCGGTGGAGATGGAGGCATGCCCGGTAACTCGTACTCTTCGCAACCCCACTCTTTAAACTTCCCATCCATTTCGTCCGGACCAAAGACATCTGTGAGCACCTAAAAGTATAGTTACATTATTGAAATTGTACAGCTATTTTTCAAGTGGTGCAGTATCTATCGAAGTATCGAGGGATTAAAATGTCTGTGTAGTGCGGGGGCAGCGGCTCGGCGTAGTGCGGCGTGGCTTAAGCCGGCACACAATTAGGCCGGAGTGGTGGTTTCGGTTTCGAGCCGTGTCTGCTGCCGTCGTATATATCTCGCGATCCGTCCGCAGCCACCAGGGGAACATAAATAACGGAGCCCGCGCGCTCGTTAAGCCCGCTGCCATTGAGTAATAAAGGAAAATCGAAATGGAACGAAATTGGGCTGGAAGCGATATTTTCTCGATATACGTTCTCCACGATGATTTTAGAACATCGCGGATAGGAGTCCTCTTCAGAACAGTTCCGCGGACCAGGACAATTATATCGGTTATTGTCGAGACTTCGACTCGCTGTTATAGCGCACCGTTTGTATTGAATTCGATGGAAAATGTTTTGAATGGCGGAAGCTCGACGAGAAAAGGCTCCGTGTTGTTTTTTCAATGAATGAGATCCCTTCTGAAGAACTTCATTTGAGCGGGCTTTTATTTAACAAATTTAATTAAAATGTTGCGCAGCGGGTTTATATTTCGAGTGTCCGCGTTAACGTTTATGCTTTTGGAGATGATTAATGTTTCTTTAGCGCGTCCTATTTCTTATTTATCATCTGTGATTTATTATTCATGGTGATATCTTACCTCTGATGGTTTATCATTCTCGTTTTCATCGTCATCATCTGAGGGCTTCTCCGGCCTCTGTATGCACAATATAGGAGGTAAAAAATCTATAAAGACTTTCCGTACCCACGGAGCCATGTGGTGGGTGACGGGTGACCTAAAATTTATGTTTAGCACCACGATAGTGACGACTACTGACAATGTGACCAGCATCATTGTGAACAGTAAGTATTTGCCTAATAATGGAACTGTTAGAGAAGTGGGAGGGATAATTTCCGCTAGCAGTAGAAAGAACACCGTGAGGGAGAGTAGAATAGAGATACACAATGAGATCTTTTCTCCTGAGTCGGAGGGTAGGTAAAATACTAAAACTGAAAGGAAAGAGATTCCAACGCAAGGTATGATAAGATTGACCGTGTAGAAGAGGGTTTTCCTTCTGAGAGTGATGTTGAAGATAATATCGGGATACGGTTCTTCACAACATGAGTAGAATTTTTCGTTTCTAGTGGCCGGGACTTTCATGATGTCCCATTCTACAGAGATATAGTACTCGGAGAGGTCGATGCCCATTCCTATTCGATCGGAGTCCGGGGTTTGCTTCAAATGCCTCAGATCCACCTGCAAAAGGAAATTGTATTAAAATGGTACGAGAAAAAATACGTAAATGCTTAACTTAAGCGGTAGAAGTAACAGCAACAGGTAATGCCGGTGTTTTCTCCGATTGGACATTTATTATAGATTACAATTTGTGGCAGACTTTTGTTCGTGTTAAAATATAGTAAGTAGTTTCTTTGGGATTGCTAGTGATTAATTTATTTAATTTTCATACAATAATAAGCTCTACAAATTAATTTAAATTTAGTTTAGGCTCAAGTCGGTTTAGGAAGATTAAGAAAGAAAGAGGCCTGTTACAGTTCAAGTTGGATAGTTATCAATTTATGGTTCAAATTAAAATTCATACAATTTTGTAATGGAACGATTAGGGGAATAAGAAGAGAGTCAAATGAAGTTTTCTTTCACATTAAATAAATCTGGTTCCTTGTTCATACTTATTAGTAATTTTTTACGTAATAAAATTATTTTTAGATAATATATAACTCTTTAATAATTGTTTATATACTTCCCTCTGTAAGACAATATAATGTATGTTATGTAGGACATCGTTCACTTTATTTTCAATATTATCTGGTTATACCCATAAATAATATATGAAAGCTAAAGGTTCATTATTTTTGGAGAAAACAGGGTAATATTGATTGGCAATTTTTTCTTATATGATTGTAACAAATTCTTTGGTTCTAGGATGTCCTCGTAAAGCTTTATAGGCAGTGACAAAACATCTAAAATACGTCTGTCCTTTAGAATCCACAAATCCTTACAAATAGTTGATCTACCTATCTCTAACAAATATAAAGGTGTGAAAGGGACAAGTTGTTCTAAATTGAACCTTAACTCTAGAGCTTATCTAGAGCATAGGGTTAACCGGATTTATTGGCTTTCTATTGCGATAGATGACTTAGCTATTGGGTAAACGACACAAAATCAAAGCAATTTATTTCTGTTGTTGGAATTATGTAGTTAAAAAGTCGACTTAGTCAGGCCTGGGACACTTAGCATTAGAGGTATGAAGCTGCAAGTAGCTGTGGCGCCCATCTTGAAGGTAAAATTTCTATGTGCTAGACAGAGAGAACAGATAAAGAGATACCCGATAGAAAGAGAGGCAGCTTTCAAGTTAATATAACGATAATTAGTTAGGCGCTGTGCGACCTGAATTGCACTTTATTGCGTTAGAGCTAGAGTAGCTATTCATTTAAATAATTTTGAGGGGTGTCTCCTCTGTCCTTTTAGTATTCTGTGACTTAGTGAAACGAAAATAAACTTTCAAATCCCATACATAATTGGTTTTGAGGTACGATACCAATAGCCCGGTCAGCTCACCGTTTTGTAAATTCTCAAAACTTGCAGTAAACGTAATATTGACTTTACAATCAGACAACAGAGGTGATTGCTAAAATGTGTGTAAAGTGATATGACATAACATTACATCCCGCCTTTTTCCCACAGGGGCAGGGGTGTATCTTACACAGGCTCCAGCCCCATAGAAACCTAGAAAATACTACCCTCGCCGCCCTTTTATGTTTAAGTCCTATGTTATAGGGCCGAGCGTATTTGTAATCTACCCGGCACAGTTCCAGGCTTTCATTGAGAAAATTCCCAATTGAAAAATTCAATGACACTTTGGCTGACCTAAAGATCGAAACTGGCACCTTATAATCCACGGCTCCGCTTGCGAATCGTTACACCACCAAAGGAAGTTCATATGGTATCATGAACTACATTATGTAAGAGGAAAATAATCTTAACAGGAAAGGAGACCTCATACCTGTTTGACACGACCCTACGGAAAGTTTACCAAATCGATGTTTCCTCCGAATAGAGTAAACCTATTTTATATATTTATAATCTGATATTTTGAAGATGAAGTAATACTATGTCCATATTATTATTATTTTTTTTTATAAAAATCTTCATTTTTTGTAGTAAACGTCTAATCACGCAAGTAAAACTAGGATTTTTATAAGTTCACTATGAAAAAGCCGAGAGTTTATAAGAGAAACTAAAATAACAGGGAAAAGTTTATTTCATTATAAAATATCATGTTATTATAAATTTATATAATAGGTTAATTATATTCAGAAGAAACAGGGAAAAACAAAATATCGATTTGGTGTTTTTTTTCAATTTTTTTTTGTAGGATTGTGTCTAATTTCTCGTAGCTAAGATACGCTCTCAACTTCTTTGACAATGCTCAACAAAAACATATATATTTGTAAAGACTTCGTACTTACAATTTACAAAACATTGCGTGACTCATAAATAAATATTGCAATAACACAAATGACGGCGTTCATTGATTTCGATAACAGAGTATGTCTCCTTGTTTAACAAAGCATCTTGTGTATATTTCTCTTGACAGTAAGGTATTGGAAAAGGCTTTTATGCGGAGGAATTCGATTACTTTCTAAGCGTTCGCTACAATTTTCTTTCAAGACATTGTCGTTTCTTCATACAATTTTATTTAGGCCCTTGACTTCGTAAAACATTTTTCCATTCCTCTTTGAAATAATTATCTGTCGAACGAGGTTTGAGTATTGAATATGATTTCAGAATATGGTTTGGGTATAAACTTAAGAAAATATTTATTTCTTTATTCTTTGGTATCTTTATTGAAACTACTTCTTTATAAAGAACTCTACTTTATATAAAATGATAAGGTTTTTTGATACTTTTTGTTCTTTCTCATTGTTAATTCATCTTCAAAATATCAAGATATACAAAGCATCGATACAAGGGAATACAAAACACCGATTTGGTAAATTTTCCATAGGATTGTGTCAAACTGCTAAGAGACTGCGTTTTCTGTTAAAATTGTAGAGGTATAAACAGTCTGCTCACCATGTATCCATCGTAGCTCCAGGAGCCGAACTTCATGAAACAAGTCTGCTCATCAAAAGGGAAGTACTCCACATCGATCTCGCAGAATGACTTGTAAATGGCGGGAGGTTTCCAGACCACCTTACCGTCGTGATGGAGAATCGCCTTCGTCATGATCGTCACTTCGTAGTTACCGTCGGCGCTAGTGGACAAATAAAGATAATATTTATTGTAACTCTGATATTATATTCCGTTTCAAAAGAGAAACGGCCATTGACCTAGACTAGGTATTATGGTACAGGGTAGAGTAAACGCTTCTTGCTTTCGCGTTCTACCCTGTAAAATATGAAACGCCGGCGAGGTCAAAGATCTCTCAGATTGTTCATTCAAACAGATCAAACCATTGATAGGGCCTTAGGACACTCTCCTTCTGTCTGTAAGTCTAATCCCACGTATTCTGGTGACTGTCCAAGCCGAGGTTCGTGGCGTCTGGGTACCCTTGCGTTAGTCACCCTTAAACTTTGGGTCGAGCGCCTCCTGCGCTCACCACAACCCGATAAATCTGTAGAGATCATCTGAGGCCTACATGTCTACAGGCCTACAGCATAGATCATTAAAAAAAATCTCATTCTGCATTTGAAACGAATAAGCCCATAATTTACATGAATAAGTTACAATAACCAAAATAATGTTGTCTTCCAAATCGTGATAAATCTAATATTAGACTAAATAAAAAACGAGCCGAACGAAATACACCTGTTGTCCGCGTCGAATCGGTGCGGTGTGCGATGTTTCATAGGTTTCCATAAAAAGAATTCTTAATTTGCTTCTACGCGTTCGGCGAGTTCAACTCGGATAGATTTGCTATTAAGTACACGTTTAGATTATCAACAAGGGAGTATTACTGAATCAAGTTATACCTGTCAAAGCTAACTATTCCAAACTACATGATATACGTTCAGCTAACTAAGGACATTAGCAGTCTGGAGCATAATTGGTAGACCCTTCGGTGGTGCCGTAATGGCTGTTCTTACAGTAATGACCGGTGTCTCTATATTCTAATTCATGACTCCTGGGAAGACTGCTATAAGGCTTTAAGTAAGTCATTTGACACAAGATAATTGATTGAATTTGCCGTTACTTTTCGGAACTCCATTGTAGACTATTACATATTGATGTAGACTATTACATGCCATATTTCTGGAACAAGAATCTTTAGTTTTATGTTCCGATTTTTAGTGTCAAAAACAACATGCACAGTGCACCGCCCTCCCGCCCGCAATATTGCATGTAAAGAGGAAATGCTATTTAGGTATTATTTTTGTTAGTGAGTTTTTGTAGAAATTTGACACAAATCTGTGAAAAAATTAATCCTTCCCACTAATATTATTTATGCGAAAGTCTGTGGGGATGGATGGATGGATGGATGTTTCACGCAACTACTAAACCGGTTGGGTTGAAATTTGGTACATAAGGTAGCTTAGAACTCGGAATAACACATTAGGATCTTATTATTCAAATATTCCTTTGGGATTAAAGAGTATGTGGGTGAAACCGCAGGGCACAGCTAGTATATGAATATTTTTAAGCGACTTTATGACCGAATTTTATCGGTAATAATCGTTAGCACTAGGCTCGCCCCCTAAATAACATAACCTAAATAAATAACATAACGTACAATTTACGCCTTTTTCCCGAAGGGGTAGGCAGTAGGCAGAGGTGTACCCAGGACTCAGTTCCATAGAAGGACCACCCACATTCCCCCAGTATGTTTTTGGTTTCGTGTAATAGGGGGCGAGCTTATTGCCATCTACTGGCCACAGTGCCAGACTCCAGGCAGTTATTGAAATAATTCCTAATGGAAATACCAATATACCTGGGGATCGAACCCGAGACCTCATAATCGGCAGTCGACTACGCTACGACTACGACTACGCTTACGTCCACTACGCTATCGAGGCAGTCAATAAAATAAATTCATAAATAAGTATGAAACTGTTTTTGATAATAATGCTCTGCCGTTACCCTAATGTAAATATTATCAAATCCTTTAGGGACTATGATTTTGGTTTATACTTCTTGTTATAGCAACATTAAAAAGACAAGAGTTTCAGGTTAGTTACGAAGATATGTTAATTCCATACAAAGATAACCCAGATCGACTAAAGGTAAAGTGCCCTAATAAAAGGTTACGACAACAGGACGGTTTACAAAGGGAACTTGATAAATTTTACCCCTCATATTGTTTCGTCGCGGGACATATATATTTGATCATGATTTTTTTTTTATGATAGTGAGTAACAAGACGAGCAAATCAGGTGCCTGATGGTAAGCATCATGATTGCCCATATCAGACACAGTGCCACCCAGTGTTTTAAAATTCAAAATTCTGTGCGGCACTGCACTGCGCCTGTCACCCTGAGATATGAGTTGTTGAATCTCATCATGCCCAGTAATTTTGATGATGATGATGATTACGCGGGTGAAACCGCAGAGTACCGCTAGTATACTTAAAAGTAACCATAAGTCTATAAGAGTTATTTTTCTTACCATAATGATTGAAACACTTGAAATACACAAGTAGGCATAATGATTTTGGAGAACAAAAGACGCGGATAAAATATGCACTACAATATTCTTAGGCACGACTGAAGTCTCATTAGTGTAAATATTGTCGGGGCGACAACATTTAATAGGCCCGACCAACAAAACTGAGTGATCTTTTAATGTTACGTATGTTTTTTTTGTTGTCAACGAAAGTTATCGACATAGCCCAGCGGATTAGTAAGTTGAAGTGGCAATGAGCAGGGCACATAGCACGTAGAACTGATGGCCGATGGGGTACAAAGTGGGGTACAAATGGAGACCACGGACCGACAATCGCAGCGTAGGACGTCCACCCACAAGGTGGACAGACGATCTGATAAAGACGGTATAGGAACACGATGGAGGCGGGCCGCTTGCAACCGGACTGAATGGAAATCTATGGGGGATGCCTATGTTCAGCAGTGGACGTCCTGTGGCTGAGATGATGATGATGATGATGATGATGATGTTTTTTGTATAATGTTTTTTCATTGATATTGATTATCTCATTGATAATTTTCAGGGATATGTTTATACGATGGGGTAACACGGGAAGCACCCTTAAACTCTGCCGATAATCTGGTCATCTATCACAAGGAGCCAAAGCGAAAGCTAAATTGGCTGCCGTCGGTGCTTCCATGAATTTAGTATGACTAGGTATGTACCAATAGATTATTCCGGATAGATTATACCGGATACTCTGTCCGGATGCTGAGAGGTCAAGACCCTTGTTACTTTATGATTTGGCTCACATTCAAGATGAGAATTACGAGTATATACCTAATTGTGATTCTATTCGCATTCTGCCTTTTTTATTACTAATTCTATATGAAGATTTGTGTAACTATTATTATTTTGCAAATTGTGATGCGAAAAAATCTTAGCTTTAGAAAATCTCGGAAAAAGGTAAGTTTAATAAAAATGTGTATTACATAACATTGCATAACATCAAGCCTTTCCTAAAGATTGTCTCACAGTAGGTACAACCCACACTTCGCCAGTCAGGTTTTTATAGTCTCATGAAATGGGGGCTTAATGCCGGTTAATGACAATAACATAACACACAATCACCTCCTTTTTTCATTCTCCTTTTTCTCTAAGCGGTAGGCAGAGGTGTACCCAGGTCTCAGTCCAGTAGGTACACCCACAATTTGGCCAGTATGTTAACGGTACCATGTAAAAGGGGGCGAGCCCATTGACATGGCACAGTTCCAGACTCCAGGCTGTCACTGAGATAATTCCCAATGAAATAAATCAAATTATGCTTGCCTGTCCTGGGGATCAAACCGAGGACCTCGTGATCGGAAGTCGAGCTTGCGTCCACTACCGAGGAAGGCCTAATGGTAATTAATGGGCACAATTCTAAACTCTAGACTGTAATTGAGAAAGTTCCTAATGTAGAAATCCTTTACGTGCTTTTCGTTTACGTGCTTGGGTACTACGTTAACAAGGCAGTATTTACCAATAAATTATTTACACAGAATATAATCAAGTTAAAATCCATACTGATTCAAATTAGGACGGACGAAAAGTGGCCGGAAATTAGCCCTATCTCTTAAGAACACCAGTCATTATTCATAAAGATTGGTAAACGCCAACAAGTCTAGTGAACCAACTTTAGCTCGCTTTAACCAACAAGTTTCAGTCTGTTTCCAGAATATTCCGGTTTAATTGAAATCACCTTCATATAGTGTTTACTTTATAACCCATCAAATCTAATAAAGAGTTTTTATTTTGCCTTCAAAAATTCATTAATTCTGTTTCCTACAAGATATTATGTAGGGGCAGTTGTCGTTAGGTCATGTCGGACGCTGCGTAGGAATTTTGGCGACCTGGCAACATGAGTTGTCCACATAACCTATATGAATTGACTCGAGCAGTGTAATTGGGGTAACCCGTTCTGTCAGAGTACACATACATTTAAATTATTACCAATTCAAATAATTCCATGGTTTTACGGCCAGGGTTATTGAAATTGTGTGAGTGACGACTATGCAAAGTTATTGAAGTATGAAACGTCAAATAATACTTCTTAGACTCGATGAACTGTAGTTTTTTTTTATTTTGTTATAATTATTTTTCAGGTTATTACAATAGTTAAATTTGTGTTGTTTGGGCTCTGCTTTGCATGTCAGTCAGTGACTCATTTAGGATTTTATAATATGATGTAGTGATTAGGATAATTTGCTTAAAAAAGAGAGCATACTACATTACTTAAATCACAATTTATAAAGATCTTAGCAATTGGAGAAAAAGTATGTCAACCGCAACGGGAACAAGGCTTTACTATTTGTATGTATGAAAAAATATTAAAGAAGTAAATAAATTGGCAGATAACGACTCGTAAAAAACTACTCAGAAGAACAAGGGAGCTAAAACAACTATATTTTTAAATTTAAGCAGATATGTTAAACCGCCAGTTTAATGCACCTGCGACTTCTAAAAGCTCCCAACGTATTCAGTGCAAAGTTTATTTTTAATGGAGGTGGTACGTTAGGCTAATGGGGACCACGTGACCTATTTCGCAGGATGGTTTTGGTTATGGTAGTTTTCGGAGGTAAGATTGGCCAATGGTATATAGCAGATGAATGTTTTGGTATGGTTAAGATTCGTATTTTTCGTATACTTGTATATTTTTTTAGTAGGTCTATAGGTCTCCTAGAACAAGAATATTTAGTATTTAGTTCCGATTTTTAGTGTCAAAAACAAAATGCTCAGTGCACCGCCCTCCCTCCCGCTAAATTGCATGCAAAGAGGAAATGCTATTAGGTATTATTTTTGTTAGTGACGCCATTCATATATCCGAATTTGTGTTCGGTTGAAGGAAATAGGCTCACCTGGGAGGACCAGCTGGTAATTAAAATATTTAAAGCTTTGGATCTGATTGGGAACAAATTTTTAGACCGCTGAGCCCTTGAAATATAGCTAGCAAAATGTCAGTGTACCTACTGGATACATCTCTACTAATCCATCGGCATAATGAATTATCTCAATAACTGCCTGGAGTCTGAAACTGTGCCCGGTAGATGGCAATAGGCTCGCCCCCTATTACATGGGACCATTAACATACTGGCGAAATGTGGGTGTATCTACTATGGGACTGAGTCCTGGGTACACCTCTGCCTACCCCTTCGGGAAAAAGGCGTGAATGTATGTTATGTTATGTTATAATAAATGCGAGATGTCATATTTCTACCAAGTAGAAAACAATTTTTTTTTCTATTATAGTGAGTAACAAGACGAGCAAATCCGGTACCTGATGGTAAGCATCATGATTGCCCATATCAGACACAGTGCCACCCAGTGTTTAAATATTCATAATTCTGCATGGCACTGCACTGCGCCTGTCACTATTCTGCACTTGAAACTCGTCATGCCCAGTAATTTCGATGGTAACATTGCCCTTCAGACCGGAATTTAGTAATTTCTGCACATTACTGCTTGGCGGATGAATAACTGGCAAAGGTATGGTATTTCCCCAGGCGGCCCCTGCTAAAGAGGCCTATCACTACAAAATTAATGGATATGGTATTTCATCGATAGATGAAAAACGTATACTTGAATCACTTGATTGAAGAGCAAGGTCGTATATTGTATATGTATAAGCGCGAATACTATGCCAACGAAGCAGCGCCAGAGTTTTGATACACAAGATAATTATTATAGATTTACTTGTATTATACTAGAAGCGAGTTTCAGAAACTATTACCGGAACATGAAGCTTATCATGTTCTCGTTTATCAAAGTTTAGTTTAATACACTATTAAATTGTGCGAATTGTGTTCGATTCCCGGCTGACATAAGTTAAATTATAGGATTAATTCTGAACTTAGAAACTGTTTGAGACTGTATCTGTACTTGTTTAAATGATGCTAAGTTATTAGACTTGAATAGATAAGTCTATCCTTTAAATATTATATATTATCACTAAGGAATCGCCCTATGCTACTTCCAGAACTAATTTTTTCTGTCAATTTTTGCCGAAAGGTGCGGTAAAAAGGTACAGCATACACACACACACACCCCCACAGGTACAGGTACATAATACGCAACAAATGCAGTAAATCAATGTATACGAGTATTATTATAAAATCATAAATGTCTCACTGACTGACATGAAACGCAGAGCCCAAATCCTACATACATACTTGAAACTTGAAATATAGGTTGTTTTCGTTTTTTTTAGTAGGCTTCTGTCCCCCAACAGAATCAGGGATCGTTTCTTCATTCATCCTTTCACTCACACTCCTTCATCCATCATCTTGCGCTGTCGCGCATTCGTCCATATTTTATCATTCACAATCCTCATCCTTTCTCACACTCCTTCATTCATCATCTTGCGCTATCGCACCTTTGTCCTATTCCGTTCTATCACTACCTACATCAATCGCTCAGCATACTTCAAAAACTCTCCTCTCTTACGCCCTTTCATAATATCCCATACAGTCTCTTTCGTAACATCCATCTCCAATACCGCTCAAAGGCTTGGCACTCAAACAGGATATGCGGTACTGATTCTTGCTCGTCGGGATCGCCCGTGCACGAAGGGCTTTCCTTGCACTAGAAATGGTGCAAGTACTCAGAAAGCCCCCCGTGCCCCAAAAAAAGTTAGTGACAAATCTATAAAACAATTTTTTTTTATGATAGTGAGTGTGACAAGGCGAGCAAATCAGGTGCCTGATGGTAAGTGATATGAGTTGTTGGAATCTCGTCATGCCCAGTAATTATGCTGGTACCATTTCCCTTCAGACCGGAACACAGGAATGTTTGCACATTAGAATAACTGGCAATTGTGTAGTTCTTCCCCACGCGGCCCCCTGCTAAAGAGGCCTACCACTACAAAAATCCTCAGACTATAAGTTTTATTTGTGGTCAAGCTGAAAATTTCGTAGAAACATAAAACATAATACGTTCACGCCTTTTTCCCGAAGGGGTAGGTAGAGGTGTACCCAGGACTCCCCACAGTAGATACACCCACATTTCGCCAGTATGTTATTGGTCCCATGTAATAGGGGGCGAGCCTATTGGAATTCCTAATGGAAAAATCCAATATTTAACACTGCCTGACCTGGGGATCGAACCCGGGACCTCTTGATTGGCAGTCGAGCATGCGCCCTCTACGCCTCCGTAGAAAGAAAGAGCTAAAAATCAAGCTTTTTTTCTTTGCCATAGTGAGCGTGATGGTGAGCGGTAACCACCGCACCAGGGACCACCAGGGGTATTGCCTATATGTTCCCGACCCTTCAAAACTCTATTCACTCTCCTTTTAAAGAACCCCACGTTGTAGCTCAGCGGAAATACCGCAGCAGGAAGATCATTACACAGTTTGCACGTATGCGGCAATAAAGATCTCCTAATAAATAATGATAAACGCACGCAGCTTATCGATTCGCCAAACTGTTAATTGAATTAGATTCGTAATTGGTAACATACCATTGATGTGATCATTATCTTTAATGTTCAAAGGATCAGTTTTGGTGTAAGTACTCACCGGGAACTATTAATTACTTGTGCTCTAACGATTTACTTAAAGCTTACGTGTTAAGGCGAATGTAATGTAATTATTTCTACGTTAGAGGTGAAATCAATATATACTACAATTACATGCTTGTGGAATATAATATACGTTTTGTACCCGTTGTGTTATGTAGAGACTACCTAGTTTAAACTCCTGGAACAAGAATATTTAGTTTTTAGTTGTCACTAACAAAAATAATACATAATAGCATTACCTCTTTGCATGTAATTTTGCAGGCGGGGCGGCGGTGCACTGGGCATGTTGTTTTTGACACTAAAAATAGGAACTAAAAACTAAATACTCTTGTTCCAGGAGTTTACAATGGAGTTCCGAAAAGTAACGCCAAATTCAATAAATTACCTAGTTTACACAGTGCAAGCTGCTGCCTAGCCAGTCGACAGCTACTCGGCTTGTCCACTCGTACGCCAGTAGCTTGGCTAGCCTTAGCTGTCAACTGCTGAAAACAACGAGCTACTGACCGACTCGCACGTACGAGTTACTGGTAAGTTACGTCCAAACGGTGCGAGTTACAGCTGGTCAGTTACTTGGCAGGCTGACTCGTACGCAAGCTCGCACGAGGTAAACAAAGCTATTTTAGTATTATTCTCTCTATTTGCTACGATACTGTCACATGACTTTTGATTCTTCCACTCTCATCGCATTTTTTTATTTAAGCTCATCGGTTGTTGGTGTACTTCGATTAATGATGATAAACTAAATTTAAGCGATAAAGAATCGATTATTATATATTATCTTCACCGGTGGCTTTCAAAATGTAAAAACTAAAAAGTGTTTGCTATAGCTGGCGCATGCGGTAGGATACACTTTATCTGACCTTTAAATAAATAATATTAATTTGTTTGAATATTAATTTCGGTTTCACCTTAGAAAAGTAGTGTTATTTTGAGAACAATGCACATACATTCAAAAAAAAAAAAAAAAAAAAGAAAAAGAAAAGAGAAGAAAAGAAAAAAGATTATAAGTTTTAACAAACAAACATAAATCTCTAAATTTCACATGTCAGTGTAGTAATGTCAGTGTAGTAGGCAATAGGAGCTAAAATCCTTTAAAAAATAATTTTTATATAATACTTCGTAAATTTTTCATAAATTAAAGTTTTGTTTTACGCGGGGAAAGCGAAATTTACGCATAAACGCCAACTGAAGGAGCGGGCGAGTTATGTCGGACATGACACCGGCAACAAATGCCACTACTGACTAAAAGCTCCACGGTGTCCCTCCTGGAGTCTTTAAAGAACCTCGGTTATCTTAAGATATTAGCTATAACCTGTTTTTCTCTTAACCACCCTTTGTACAAAGAAAATATTTAATCTAATATACACACTCCACGCAAGCCGTGATACTATTTAGATTAAACGAGCACTTATCGCGCGTTTCGCTTCGCCTACCCTCCAAAGCTACTAAAATGATCACGCACACAAAATCCAACCTTAACCCCACGGGTTAAGCTTTAAAAACGTACGATAACACCTAATGCATACAAATGCGGTGAACTGCCGCTGGCTTAGAGCATTCAATACGGGAGTGGTCAAGCGTATGCCCTCACTCTGTAGAGGTATACAAATTTGCTCACGTATCTTTTTATTTGTGCAGGTTATTGGGTGTTGTTTTTGTCATAAAGTTGCTGAGATTTTTCCATACATTCATAATTATCTCGCCACAAGGTTAATAAAGTGTCAATATGTGTCACAGATACTGTCACACGTCAAACGAAAAAACTATAACCCTTATTAATAATTAGTTATAGTATCTCGTTAATACATCTCAAAGTGCTATCAGCAAACAAAGTTTCAGAGATATTCTCGACTCGACAGTCAAAGGATTATATTGTTGAAACCTTAATATAAGCATTAATTTGCGTTGTACGTAAATGAATGCTGTATCTGCGACCTCCTCAAAAACCAGCAGATTTTTTGTATAAGATGTATCGCATGAAACTTCCCGTGCTCTATGCTTTAGGGTCATTGATAATGTGACGCCGAAGTTTTAAACCGATGTCGTTATAAGATGGAGGAAGGTTCGATTCGGTTCTTGAGCCGGTGCCAAAACTTAGATATTGATTGAGGATAGGGAATTGGAACTGCAGTGCCATCGGCTAGGAACTGCCAATAACATGCTCTGTTACTGCTTACTGATTTAATATTGTAGGTATTGCATAACCCTAAATGAAACCCATCGTAATAAAAATTGTATTTTACAGAACCTATGTCCCGCGGTTTCACCGGTGTAGACATCAGACATAGTTCCTGGGAGAATATCGGAATAAAAAGTACCTTAAGTGCTATACCAGAGTTTAAGCTATCTCCTCACTAAATTTCAGCTCAATCAGTTCAGTAGTTTTGGCGTGAAAGAGCAATAAAATCTGTTGAGTGATTAAGGAGGAATTAGTGGATATACTGAAAGATGAGAGCGACTTTGTTATACACTATGTAAAGAGATCTAGTATCTGCGCCTTGCGGTTTTACCCGCCGATAAATTGTGTTCTAGAGTCTAAACTATCTTTTATTACCAAAATGTCTAATCGATTTGGAAGTTTTTGCCATAATATAGGTAATAAAGTCACACCCACTTTTGTATTTATAATATAACTTAGTGAAAAATACGCATTCCTCGGTTGGTAGAGTCCTAGCCAGTTATATCGTAACTTTTCAATATAATAGTTCAATTTTATTTCAATATAAAGTAGGTATTAGTAAGATATTAAAGATACAGGCCGTTAAATAAATGGAATAAAAAAGTTACTACAAACTCGCAAAGACACGTTCGCTATAATATAGTTCACAGGCGTGCAGAAAACTCCGCAACAGCTAACTTTGAAATTAACTGCGAGTCTACGAGAAAAGAAACAAAAAACTACAATAAATATTCATCTCGTGCCGAAACAAACTGCGGAATGAATCGAGGCAAGACTTGAGGTCAAACTCCTAACCTAACACACTACTTTGGGGCGACCAAACAAGATAAAGTCACTCTTCAAGATCACTCGTGATAACACGAAATAATGGGATTTTTGTCTGCGATCCGGAAATGAGGAGATAAGACCTTTACAAAAGAATTTATAGAGAAGAGAACTTTCATTGAAATAAATGGATGAAGTTTGTGGGTGTGTTCTTAGGCCTAATGGATACGACTTAATATAATATAGAGAAGAAAGAAAAGGCCAGATTTTAGATTATAAAATTATCATAGCTATGTTTTTCCAAAGATCTGGTATGTCAAAGATGAACACACAAAATGGAATGTGTTCGTGAAATAGCAACAATGCAATGATAACAGCATGAATCACCTGTGAAAAATGTATTTATTAGCATTGTAATACTTTGTAATGTTGCATTCGCTAACGGCACAAGACATTATGGTGCTTGTAAAATATGTTATATTTTATGTATAAACTTTGATTTTATAAAAAAAATCGATCAAAGCATAAAAACATTGTCATACTGTCAACACTGACATGAAGTATCACTATCTCTATCATATAGGGTCAGCGGTGTTTAGAGGCAGTTTCCGATATGCGTCAACAAAATGTTGGAACAACATACCGCCACCAATACGGAACCTGCATAGCGTTTATAGTTTTAGAATTCAACTAAAGAAGTTTCTACTACTACATCAAAAAACGCAGGAAACTTACGTGCATGAGACCAGCATTATTTGAAGAAGTGTATGTACATACATACATACACATATTAGGGAGTACATTCATACTGTTACATATTATTATAAACCTGTACCTGTCTTCCTGCTTGGGTAGAGACTACCTAGGGTGCGTAAAATATTTTTGTTTGTTTTTAATGCATAATATAGTTTTTTTTTTTTCAAAGCTATACATAGTACTGCGCCTTTTTGTATATATTTTCTTTATAACGTCATAATATTATAATATTTTCTCTAATTGTATTGCCGATCTGTTTGTATCTTTTATTTATTTTTTTCATCTATTTAATCCATTTTGTATGTTTATGTTATTCTCTATAATCTGACGTATTTGACGTCCGTCACGTCATCATGCGGCTCCAACGGAAGACCAGCGCTGACTGTTTGCAGTCAGCATTATGCTGAGTTGGAGCCGTGTTGTGACACGCCTTGTTCCTGTCTTATTGTGTAATGTGCGCCTACAATAATATAGTTTCTTTTAGTTATTATTTGGGAACAATGTTGTGTGTTGCAATAAATATATTTTCTTTCTTTCTTTCTTTCTATTTCTTTCGCGATAATTTTCTTGCTCTTGCTCACCAAAGTTCCCAAGATTTGTTGGTCTTTTGAGCATAGCGAAAATAATGCTAAGACATTGGTTTATTTACTAATTTGTCAACTCGAGATGATTATAATAAAATTATAACTAAAATATTAGGACGCACTGATTGCAGTAAAATACATTGATGTCTAGTAATTAAAGATTTATAGTAAGTGCATGTTTCATATAAGTTATTTGATTTTATATGATTCTCGTTCCACATTATACCTACGGAATACTTAAGTTTGGCCTACAACTTTGAATCAGGGTTGCATTTCCACAGAAAGTGAAATTACACAAATATGAAGAAATAGAAAAAAAAATGCCACTCAACTGTTTTCTTTTTCTACAAGTTTGTAAAATTCTACTTTGAAAATAATCAGCGACATAACCCTCTTTAAGTAGAAAGTTTGATGGACTATTATTCAATATTATAGGCCTAAGAAAAAAACACTTGATATGGGAATCAAACACGGGAGAGAGAAAAACAGCTATTAAACCAAGTATTATGTTCGCACCGAAACAAAACTATAGTATCGTTTTCGGTACTTTTATTTTTGTGGCGCTGTAAACGCACGATCATGAAACCATAAGCTCTTAGCTTTTTTTTGCTCATCCTAAAGGACAGTTTTCCTACAATATTGACAAATTGTACTTACTTGTTATAAAGCACGATATCCGGTAGCCATATGTGTTCTGAAGGCACATGCAGAGTCTCAACACCACCGTAGTCGTCCGGGTTCCACTTGAGTTTGTAATCATTCCATTCCTGTGGACAAATAATAAAATAATATAATGAGAACATCTGAAACTGAGAAACAATACATAAAATGTAAAGCTCTTTCAATCGAAATGCCACGCCCTCCACATTAACGCCTATATAAAGGTAGAGAGACGGGCATATTGTAATAAAACAATTTAATTATGATAAGACATTTCCAATATATAATAATTTAAACTAATAGACTGGTCAATTACGAATGGATCTCGCATATGAAGGCTTCCTACCTACCATGTACCTATTACCTATATTTTTATAGGTGTCACCTTTCCTCACGTACCAAATAAAATCCTTGTTACTATTATTCTAATTAGTTTAAGAATTTATTCTTATTGCACTAAAAGTCCATTTAGTTGTTAATTTAATTTTATATTTATTATAGCGGCAAGAGAAATACATTATAAATATTGTGAACATTACTAGTGTAAAAGTTAAGTGTGCCTATTATGGTTTATGAGATGGAGCCCTGTTTCAGGCGGACGGACGGACGGACGGACGGACGGACGGACGGACGGGCAGACTATAGACTTTCAATATCACGATGTAAGGTATATTATTAATTGACAATAAATAATTCGTCAAATTAATCTAAGTCAAGCACTAAGGTGGCATAACATTGCATATTCACAAAATGTTAAAAATATTATAGCACTTTGTTTTCGGTATATCTGAAGTCGGGTAAATAGGTTTTTTTTACAGCAATATATAAAAATTATAATCCCTCAATTTTCACATTGCCTTGAACTTTAAAACAAGTCGTTTTCTTTATGGATTTCCTCATTTTAAGCATCCGCATACCTATTCTGGAATTCAGAATCGAAAAGCATTCCGATTCCAAACGCTCTAAAAATTCGATGTCAATTTAAACTTTGCGAATACCTTTCAAGAACTTCAAGACGTTCCGAAAAGTATTTCCAGAGAAGGTCGAATATAAAACATAGTTGTTGACTGTTGACTTGGCCCAGTGAGGGCGGAAATTGCGAGCCTTATTAGGTTCCGGCAGATAGACGATTGAAAATCTCGAGCCGAATGGACTTGACCACTCACTTAGCGATTGAGGCAAAACGTGTTTCAGTTTCGGTAATAATGGACAACTAAGAAAAGTGTTTTACCTAATAGCTTAAAAAAATATTGTTTTAAACAAGTATATGCTTCAATTTGCGTTTATCTATTATGAAACGTTTAATAACGTCTCTCTTTTGTCTAAGTATTATGAACTTCAGAGGTCAAGCGTTGTTAAAATTTCTTCAACCTTTAGTCAGATCAAAGTCGGGACGAATTAATATCTCATCCAGTCAAAGTAATTCTTAAACTTTCGATTCCCGATGCGTACATGTATTTCATTAAAAACGGGACTTAATTACGCTAAAATAAATACATAATTTAGTATCTACCTCGTGCCCACGGCTGATTCTGTCGAAACGACGAGGTAAACAAATAATGTTTTAGGCGCGATAGTCTTATTTTTTGCAATAAAATATGACATACAGTATAGATAAGTGGTGAAAAATGTACTAAAGAGATGACGTGAATTTTGTATAATTTCATCTATATTCATTCAACACGTATATATAATATATAGCTCGCAAAATAATAAAATAAAAATAATAATATCGAACAACTTCCACACACGGTCATCTGGTCCCAAACTAGGCTAGAAGCCTGTACTATGGTAACCAGATGACTGATATACATACTTACATAAGCTTATAACACCCAGACACAGATCAAACAGAAATGTTCATGCACACAAATGTTTGACCTGACCGGGGATCGAACCCGGGGCCTGCGGCACAGAAAGCAGAGTTACTACCGTCTGAGTCAACGAGACTGTCACCAAATATACAATAGTAGAGATTTCAAAGATCTTTACAATACCAAATAATATGTATTATGTTAAAATCTCTGTTGTTATTCGTAACATTTCAGTGAAAGGCTCGTGTTTTTATTATCCCAATGTGACAGATGGGATATTTTCTTGTTTCCCGGGTATTTTATGTTTACCAAATCAGGCTTCCCCTGGCTCTTTGGCTAGGAACTGAATAAATCTAGTTGAAATCAAAACACATGTGTTTATTTGGTTACTATTTTGATATTGAAGAAAAACGTAAACTTGGACACTGAGTTCAAGAACTGATGAATTGTATGATGTATTGACGTAATGTATAATAATGTCTTTTTCCCGAGGGGTTTAGGCAGAGATGTACTTAGAACTCAGTCCCATGATTATTTTTTAAGTCCCATGCAATTTGGGGCGAGCCTATTGCCGTCTCCAAATCAACACAGTTCCAAAATCCAGGTTGTTTGTAAACTATTGTGAAAACTCCTAATGTAAAAATCCAATGACACTTTTTTCCTGAGCTGGAAATCAAACCCAGGGTCTCATGTTGGGCAGGAGGCCTTTAAATACACCAATGATACAGTCTTAAGGCGCGGTGCAAAGCTAATTCGCCCTCTCGCTCACACGTACCCACTGTTTTGAAGATATAAAAAATACTACATGTAATATTACATAAAATAAAATTTACTAGAAAATAGCAATAAATTTTTTCAGTACTTTAATCCAAACAAGTTTTCAGTGTCTTCTTTTCTGCGATTTTTTTCTTTGTATATGTTTTTATACATGAAAACTTGTTTGGATTAAATTGGATTTTTACTGAAATTTTGTGTTGTTGTTTTCTAGTTCCTAGTAGACTTTATTATACGCAATTACATGTTGTATTGTTATATCTTCAAAAATGTGGATACGTGTGAGCGAGAGGGCGAATTAGCTTTGAACCGCGCCTTAATATTATTTATTGTTCTTAATGCTTTGATCAAGTTAACGTCTCCCGTACTTTTAATTATTATTTGGCTCGGATTGTGCTCCGTTAGATGAGATTACTCCTCAGCTAAAATTCAATTTAAATTTTCTACGTGCAGTTAATTCAGGTCGTCTTATTGTGTATTATACAGTCAGAGTGCAAGCTTCTGTTGTAACCTTTTCGAGTAGATTTTTTCGGCCAACTTGCAAATGGCTTAAATAAATTATTCATCTGGCGCCATCAACATTTAGAGCATAACCTTTTAGATTTTAATTAACTGAATCTGTGTTTACAAACTCTTTATACATTATATTATTTAACCCTTATTATTAATTCCTTGCAAGGCCTTATTGGGTTATATAACGTTTTTCAGAGAGCAATTCAAACTGCTGTAGGTAATTGGAAACAGTTTTGTTGTAGTTTAAACTGGAATTAGTATTTTAAGTCACATATCCACTTATCCTCGAGCTATGGAGAGGGCTACGCTCGGAATTTATTTTCGAGATCGAATAAAAAATGAGGAGATCCGTAGATGAACGAAAGTTACAGACATAGCCCAGCGCATTAGCAAGTTGACGTGGCAATGGGTAGGGCACATAGCACGTAGAGACCACGAAGCGGCAAGCGCCGCGTAGGACGTCCACCCACAGGTGGACAGACGATCTGATAAGGACGGCAGACATGCAGGCCGCTCACAACCGGACTGGATGGAAATCTATGGGGAGGCCTATGATCAGCAGTGGACGTCCTGTGGCTAAGATGATGATGATGATGATCATCCACTCATCACGGGTCAAGCAACGGTCTCAAACCGAGGCTACTGGATTGAAAACCGTGCCTCACGTCGATTTTTTTTCTTTTTTTTTTATTAGTGAGTGACAAGACGTGCAAATCAGGTGCCTGATGGTAAGCATCATGATTGCCCATATCAGACACAGTGACACCCAGTGTTTTAAAATTCAAAATTATGCGTGGCACTGCACTGCGCCTGTCACCCTGAGATATGTGTTGTTGAATCTCGAGACTTAAAATCGAGGCACGGTCTTCACTTGAGTAAACTGAGGCTCAATCTAGTGAATACGCGGCTTTAACAAAATCGTATGTCGTGACAAGTGTTCTTATTATGTCAAAAGTTTGAATACTGTTTTACACAGCTCCCCGCTGTTACAATGAAAATGTTTAATTGAATTCTAAAGTGGAATGCTCGAGACATTTTTAGACGCGCCATAAACGTACAGTTTCTTTATGTGGCGAAGTGGTTTTGCTTAACACGTTTTAATCTAATTATTACTTCGCATTCGTTGTTATGGTTATTGTAATGATGTTAGTGTTCCGTCGTTATGTTTTACACGATGGTTTCTGCTTGAGAGGATTCTTGGAGTGTTAGCTAATAGGTGGTTTTTCTTGTGATTCTGAGGTACTCTGAATTTTAGAAAAATGTTGTTTAGTTGAAGTAATTAAAAACTAACTGTAGCTATATGCTGCGCACATAACTGCTTATATATTTTATATTAAAATATTTTAGGCTGTATTTAAGAGTCTAAGATAACAAATTGCAGCCAAATCGGTTCAGTAGATTTGTGAAGAGTAACTCACACACCCTCACAAATTTTGGCATCTTTAAATTAGAGGGGTTCTTCTTTAAGGTTTAATGTCACCCATATAAAATGAAACACACACACATACAGATATGAAGAAATAGGGAATAATTTCCCACTCAAATATTTATTTGCTCTGGATCTGACCTTTATTTGCGCGAAAACATATTTTGTTAAAGAAAACCGTATGGATTTTAGCTATTTAAAAAAAATATTCTAAAGACTACTTTCTTAAAATTTTCATTAATACGAAGAAACTGTAAGGATTTTTTTTTAGTTTATGTATATATAGTTATATTTTCGTACAAATAAAGGCCAGATCCAGAGCCAAAAACAAACAATTGAGTGGAAAATTATTCCTTATTTCTTCATATCTGTGAATTTTCATTTTGTGACGTTTAACCCTAAATATGAAATTTTACTTAAAAATTTCAACGTTATAATTATAATACATCTGCACTTTCAATAAGATTTCTATAAGAACTACTAACAATCCACGTGGTTTCATCAAAAGTACTCTATGGCATACGAGGTTCTGAGCTTCAAGCTTCAACAATTTCATACAAAAATTCAAACAGGTGTTAGAAAATTTCATCCACACATTATTTTCGCTTCATCATCATCATCATCATCTCAGCCATAGGACGTCCACTGCTGAGCATAGGCCACCCCCTTAGATTTCCATCCAGCCCGGTTGTAAGCGGCCCGCGTGTTCCTGCCGTCTCTATCAGATCGTCTGTTATTTTCGCTTATTAATCACTATATTTTATATTATAATAAAATCTTATATGACTCACTGACTGACATGCAACGCAGAGCCCAAACTGCTGATCCTAGAGATTGTTGATATTATTACTTAATATATTTATATTTTATTATAGGCCTCTTTTGCAGGGGGCCGCCTGGGGAAGTACTACACCTTTGCCAGTTATTCATCCGCCAAGCAGTTATGTGCAAACATTTCTGTGTTCCGGTATGAAGGGCAATGTTACCAGCGAAATTTCTGGGCATGATGAGATTCAACAACTCATATCTCAAGGTGACAGGCGCAGTGCAGTGCCGCGCAGAATTTTAAATTTTAAAACACTGGGTTTAAAACACTGTGTCTGATATGGGCAATCATGATGCTTACCTTCAGGCACCTGATTAGCTCGTCTTGTCACTTACTATCATAAAAAAAAAATTCTATTCCTTCATAATCGAATTCTTGAATCCAGTTCAGTATTGCATGTTTAAATTGATTATGTCATTTTTGTTACTACAATGTTTTTTATTTGATTTGATGGATTTTATGGAAGTACCATAACGTTAAGATGATAATATAATGTTATGTAAAGGCACGTTAATATTCATTTCAGAGGTATGTTATATATACAATATTATATTATATAAAAATATTCCGTTGTTCGTTATGGGCTTACAAGCTGTTTATAAATAAAAGTATCAATTTCTCTGAGGCTCGAAGAATGTTTACCTTTTGTTTGAAGCCATTTTCTGTTTCGTTTACGTGAATGTGTTTCCATTTCTTATCTAAATTACATTTCTAAAGCACAATCAGGTCTTCGATGTTCTTTAATAGTGATGTGACACATAATATCCTTAAAAGAGTCTATAACTGTCACTGGAAATTTTTGTTATCCAAATGTTTGATAAAAATAAATCTCCGTGTACGCCTATCAAATGACCGTGTAAAACCCGTGTTTTCAAGCGACATAATATAGTAATTAATATTTCACTATTATATGAGGCGAACGTAGTGCCGGAGTCTCTAACAATAGCCCGGTTACCATTTATCTAGAAATCACACCTATAGCCAAATCAAGTAGTTTACATCCATTCAAAATAGTCCTTATACCTATCGGGGGTGGTCTTTGATCTCATCTTTTGTAGATGGTTTCAGAGATGGACCCCGATAGGTGCTATCCATCACGTTTAGATTAAGAGTTCAAAGGGTCTGCACGTTGTATATAAAAAAATGGTCTCCATGCATGCCTATCAAAAGGCTGGGTATAGCCCGTGTTTTCGAGCAATATTTTATGTAAAATATATTATGTAATGTATTCAAAAAGCAAAAATTAAAAATACTACATTAAATTAATTTTTTTAGACATGGGTAATTAAAAAAAAAAAGGTATTTAGGGCCATCTGTGAAACTGCGCCGGATTCCGAAAATGCAGAAGGGACTCATGTGACAGATTTAAATAAAAAATAAATCTACATCGTTACATAAAAAAAATACAACATAACTAGTGAAGAACGGATGTATCAAATATGAAACCTTTGCCTAACCCTTCAGAGAAAAAGTGTGACTAAGTGTGAGTTTTTTATCGAGCCTAAACTACAAGTTAAACATAATTTATTAAACTAACATAGTTTGAAAAGAATATCCGGCTAAAGCTTTCACTATCACATCACCAATACGTGCCTCTCTACATATAAAGTAATTATAAGTCTTCCATATTCTAAACACATCCCTACCCTTTGTACAATAAGAGCTTTGTTTTCCTACGAGATTCAACCTAAATACATTCGGTTTATTATTATTTAAAATGAAATTAAATTAATGAATATACATAGAATTAAGACTTGAAAGTTGGGTACTCCATTTTCAACAAAACGGTTTATTTGGCTCGTAAATTGTATAATTTCAACTTCACCCTGCGTAATGTGGAGTTGACGGTTCTGGCAATAATGATATTAATTATGATTGGGGACGATAAAAAATATCTTTATTCACTTAATTAAATTATGAACATATAATGTAAGGCAAGGCATTTTAAGCAAATCATCATCATCTCAGCCGTTAGTAATTCACTACAGAACATAGGCCTCCCCCATAGGGGGGTTTTGCCAATACTCGACACGCTTGGCAGGCTGGTTGTCGAGCGCAATTCTATGGTTTTTTGCAGAGGACGCTGCTACCCGTCCTCTGGATCTGTTAACCCTTAGCCGGCTCTTACGGCAACCACGGGTAGAGAGGGTGGAGCACTATTCTAAAGCTGGTAACTCCGGTAATTTTAGGCAAATATAGAAAAATATATATAATATTAATCTGCCTCGATGACTTAGTAATCGGAAGCACTACAGCCGATCAAGGAGCCGCGAATTTAATCCCCAAGTCAGGCAAAAAGTATCATTGGATTTTTCTAAAACGGAATTTTCCTAATGACAGTCTGTAGTCTGGATTTGTGCCGCGTAAACGGAAATAGGCTCGCCCCCTATTACACGCGATACCTTAAAACATATCTGGCGAAGTTTAGGTGTACCTACTATGGGACTGGGTCCTGGGTACATCTCTGCCTACCCTTTTGGAAAAATGGTGCGATGTTAAAATATTATGTATTATCTTAATTTGGAACTATAATCTGGAACAAATAAACCACAAAAGATTTAAAATGTTGTAGCTAGACCTGACGGTCGAACTTTGACCAATGAACTCCATTGAAACCTCATACGAGCCAAAAAAACGTTTTACAAACCGTTCGAACAGAAATGAAGTCTTTATTAAAATTTCAAGGCTCTCAAATCGCCAGCGGGCGAAATCGTTTAGAGTGTACCAATTGACCGCAGCACACTTGCCCCTATTTCCTAAAGACTTTTTCTCTCGATTTTTTTAGGGTTGAAAGAGGTTTTGTAATAGGAAGTTACGGGTGAAACGTTACTGAAATAGGGAAACAAGATTCGCCTTTCGGAGCAAGTGTGGAAAGCTAAAAGGGTGGATTGTGCGTGCAGCCAAAAATGGCTATTGAACACGAAATATTAGGAAGTACGTGAATAGGCTATATTTTCTATATTTAAATCTCCGAAATGAAAAATCGAAGAGATTAACAAATAGAACAATCAATATAATCATACAAAATAGAAGTCAAACAGCTATACAATTTAACTCAGAGTCTTTTATATTCGGAGAGAACGACAAAGGAAATAAACGGAAAATATCTGTTCAGCGTTGAAAACTCCAAACTAACAATCGAAACGGAACCAACTGACCAAAAAGACTTGGAGTTGTTACGCTGTTTACAAAACAATTCCGTAACGAAGTAACAAAATAACTTGAAATGTGAAATACTAAACCGAAATATCATCAACAAAGCGAAAAACAAACGGTAATACGAGATTGTTCAGAACAAAAATGTTCAGAGTTGCTCGTCGGCTTCCCGGCAAGAATTCGACTAAAGTATGCATTTTAGACTGTTGTTTTTAACGTTGCGTTACAAGCTGGAATTAATCCAAAGGAATCCACAAGAAACCTCCAACAATGACGATGGGTACCCCAAAGTCGGATATTACAAAGAGAAAGAGAAAATTTCAAACTTTTAATTATAGAAAATCTTTCGGAGTCACCTTCGAGTCGCGAACTTTGACCAGCGCCTGAGAATTCCATTTAAAAACTTTGAACAGACATAAAAGCGGTAATCTAACAATGATTTATTGTGGTTAAATTCTAAAATGGAGCTGGAATGTAGGATAAGTAGATAATCCTCGAGAGTGGGAGAAAAGGTTCAAGAATACTTACGTAACTGCCTCCGCGAACGAAATAAGGGATTGTAATGGACACAATAGATAAAGGTCTTATAAAGCAATCAACTTCTTTGGAACGAGAATCTTCTCTAATGGTTTTGTGTTTTCCTTTTATGCTGGTGCGAGTATATCAGTGGATTTGTGAATAAATTGATATGCTATTAAGCTTCTATATAAAACTTTGGATTAGATACAGATAGAAATTGGTCTCCATTGCAACCTTTTACTAAATTGCAAAAGTGAGCAAAAGTTAGGAGAGATAGCATACGTTCTCTCAGCGCTTACTCAACAACTGACATGTGCAATTCGAAACAAAAAAGATAGAAAGACGTACCTAAGACCGAAGTGCGAACGAGACAACAATTAATTAATTATTTATTACGTGGACCTATCTCCCCATTTCTTTAAATTAATGATTAATTTATTATATATCACATACCTACAAAGAAATACGAGTAACATACATTACTACCTATTTTCTATAATAAGATATTTCAAATAACCTATGTATTGATAGATTGACGTCATTTCATAAATGAAGGGAAAATAACATCATTGGTTCAGTGTTAGACAAGGATGTGTAGCTTCACCGTGGCTGTTCAACGTATTCATAGACAATTGTCTGAAAGATTTGAAAGAGAGTACGTACGGGTTAAGAATGAATGGGTTGACCGTCAAATGCCTCCTATACGCTGATGATCAGGTCATATTGGCATCGTCGGAGGAGGAGTTGCAAGCGATGGTTGATATTACGAATGCTGCTTTAACAGGCAAAGGAATGAAAGTGAATGTAAGCAAGACGAAAGTTATGGTCTTTGAAAGAGAGGAAAGTATGACAGTTTGTAATATTCTGATTGGTGGAGAAAAAGTGGAACAAGTGAAAGAGTTTGTATATCTGGGTTCTAAGTTTACAAGGGATGGAAAGTATGATTGTGATATTGAACGAAGAGTGTTGGCAGGGAATCAAGTAAATGGGGCGTTACATACCTTTATGAACAGTCAGAAAGTGTCTAAAAAGGCACGACTGGCTGTCCATAGAGGGGTACTGATCCCTACACTTATGTATGGTAGTGAATGTTGGGTCTGGCAGAAGAATCATGAAAGTAAGATTAATGCTGTGGAGATGAGAAGCCTGAGAAGCATGACTGGAGTGACATTGATGGACAAAATGAGGAATAGTACGATAAGGGAACGCTGTGGCGTGTTAGAAGATGTAGTGACAAAGATAGAGAAAGGAATGCTGAGGTGGTTCGGACATGTGGAGAGGATGGATGAAAGAAGATTAACAAAAGAGATTTATAAGGCTAGTTTGTATGGTCAAGTTGGTAGGGGTCGACCTAGGCGTACTTTTCATGAACAAATTGATGTTGTTCTTAGGAAAGGCCAAGTCAAAAGTACCTACAACCGACGAGCATGTATGAAAAATGTCATGAAAGTGAACGAAGCGAAAGTTGTATGTCAGGATCGTAGCAAGTGGAGGGAAATAGTCTCTGCCTACCCCACCGGGAACAAGGCATGACTGTATGTATGTATGTAAATTCACTTTACTGCACTAATATAATATAAAAATAAGGTGTTTTGTGGTTACAAAAAAGAAAATGCTTTTTAGACTACGTATTTCTCTTTTTACTTTTACCTACACTCGACTGCCTTGGTGGCGTAGTGATCACAAGTGCTGCTGCCGATCATGAGGTTCCGAGTTGGATCCCCAGATCAAGCCAACAGTGTTATTGGATTTTTCCACTAGAAATTTCTCTCAATGACAGCCTGAAGTCTAGAACTGTGCCCAGAAGATCGCAATCGGCTCGCCTTCTATTATAACACGGGTCCGGCGCAGTGTGGGAGTGCCTACTATTAGAATGAGTCCTGGGTACAGCTCTGCCTACCCCTTTGGGAAAAAAACGTGTTAATTATGTTATATTGTTTACCTGTAGTGGTAGGTCTCTTTTGCGGGGGGCCGCCTGGGGACGTACCACACCTTTGCCAGTTTTTCATCCGTAAAGCAGTAATGTGCAAACATTACTGTATTCCAGTCTGAAGGGCAATGTTACCAGAGAAATTACTGGACATGACGAGCTTCAATAACTAATATCTCAGGGTGACAGGAACAGTGCAGTGCCGCGCAGAATTTAGAATTTTAAAACACTGGGTGGCACTGTATCTGATATGGGCAATAATGATGCTTACCATCAGGCACCTGATTTGCTCGTCTTGTCACTCACTTTCATAAAAAAACGAAGGAGGCGGAAGCATATATTTCCTTCAAAAGCTATATAAAGATATTTATTATTCTTTGATATTATTTTGATCAAGGTGTTTTCCTTATCCCACCCAATAATAAGGAAGGTACGTAATAACTAACAAGGATGATTCGGCAAAATAATTTACGCTCCATAATTCCGACCATATTTATCAGAGATAAGTTAACCCACATTGATAATAAGATATAACTGTATATAAACATGGGGATAGTATGTTCAAAGCCGTGTTAAAGGGAAACCAACCCTCCGATCATCGGATGATTTATGAAGCTCTGAAAGGGACAGTTTGGGGAAAAAACACTTCGGAGTTATGTTATGGTTTGATACATATTTTCAGCATGGTTTATAGTTGACAAGATATTGAGTTCACGCTTTATCCTTGATAGATAGTATTTGTTTCACGGTTGCACGAGTAAAAACTGAGTTTACAGGCAAAACGCCTTTAATATACATAAAAGAAAACAATGCGAAAATAAAACAAAATAACAGTAATAGCGCGCGTACCTATAAGTTTCGTCTGTCCGACTGACTACACGTCCCACAGACAGCCCCGGGGCGCGGGTATGTAGCGCGGGGAAGTTAGGCGACCGCCCGATGGAGCAGGTAGCGGCGTGACCAACACATAGCGCAGATTTTGGCGCGTCAACGATCCCAACGCCACATTAAGATGAACAGCAGTTAGAATGGTACATAAATTATATTATTATATGTAATATATAGGGGTAACGAATTAAATAAAAGCAATAGGCGTAAAATGATTAAGGTTATTTTTGTAATTATTTTCTCAGTTGTCTCACTAATACTCTAAATTAGTTGCTTTTCCTTTATGCATCCCATCCCTTTAATAATTGTACCTTTGTGTGAAAGTTTGTGTTTACGTATCTGTATCTTTGATCTTCCTGTCAAAACTACCAAACCGATTTGTCTAAAATTTAGATAGCTTAAGGCTCGTCCAGATCTGGCGAATGCGCCGCGCGTTGCAACCGTATGTATGAGTCGCTCGTGCGCCTGCATCTCAGTTCACTGCTACTTTTAGTTCATTTGTTAGCTTGCATCCAGCGTGTTCCTGCTGTCTTCATAAGGTCATCTGTCCATATTGTTGGTGGACGTCCTACGCTTGCTTGACGCCACGGGGTCGCCACTCAAAATCTTTACAGACCTATCAACCATCAGTTCTACATGCAATCTACCCTGCGCATCGCCACTTCAACTTGCTAATCTACTGGCATAGATATTTTAAGATTGGATTATTAAACTAAACCAGTGTTTGGATTTGAACATGTTTTTTTTTCAGTCAGTCAGAGCAGAAAACAGTAACAAATTGATTGGTTTGTTCTCTGCTTCGCAACAGTTTACAACTGCTGGAGCTTTTACAGAACTTTTTGTTGATGTAGCTTTTGTTGATTTTGAACTTCTGTTAGTATTTTTGTGTTGGAATCAAAAGCTTCGTGATCAGTTTTGAAAACATTGCTCTATTTCATACTAGTGATCCGCCCACGTTTTCCTTCGGGTAACGTTAAAGGTTGTAATGTAGACCTTCCTTTTGAATCACTCCATCTATTGATGAAAGCGGCATTAAAATCCGTTGCGTAGTTTAAAAGATCTACGCTTACAGACGGCGAGAGGTGACTTCGTTTTATACCACGTAAGGATAAGGATTTACAGAATCAGTACAATTCTGTAGTGGTTCAATTATGTAGTGAGTATTCTCAATTATGTAGTAGTAGTACCTAACGTGCAATAATTACTGTGTTTCGGTCATTGCCGCGCAGAATTTTGAATTTTAATACACTGGGTGGCACTGTGTCTCATATGGGCAATCATGATGCTTACTATCAGGTACCTGATTTACTCGTCTTGTTACTTACTATCATAAAACTTCTTCTTCATGTTATTGTGAAGTCTGTGTGTGGCGAACCCTATCGTCAGAGTTTTTGGATCTTCGTTAGGTTTCTCGACACTATTATAAATTTTAAAAAGTGTAATTGTAATTTATGCTATTCTATCTTAAGAGGTCTCGGATTCTCTAAAGTGGTTAACTTGAGTGGTGTGTACTCAAATTAAACCATTACATATGGAGAATGTCAACCCATAGCCCAAACGGATGTGGATGTAATGACTGCCTTTTACATATCGTATAGGAAACGACCGAGATCTACAGTTTAACGTGCCATCCAACACATGGTGGCGCACATGCTAAAACTTAACCTGCCAATGAAATTCGAACCCAGGGACTCCTGATTTAAAGCCATATATACTATCACTACACCATAGACGCTACATCAAAGCTACTAAACACTCGTATTCAAGAACAACAAACGCATAGAGCTGGTAAATCCAATTAGAAACAATTGCCTGCCATGGCAAACGCGGTGAGAAATTCCTTACTTAGCACAGTACCTTTCATAAGTATTGTTCTTGAATATGGGTGTATGATAACTTTGAACCTTGGGAACCCAATGTGAACTTTTGTATACATATAATCATTCGGAAATGTGTTTCGGAAACATCTAGCACACCCCCATTCTACTACTGGGTCAAGGACGTTACAACGCTATAATAAAATTCGGGATCAAAGATGATTACAACGACATCGTTCTATTTTATACACTTCCCGTAATTACCTACTATCTCATATTATATTAATGACCTTACAAGATAGACTGTCATCCCGATCTCATTCTTATGAGTAATTCTTTCCCTGTCTGAAGTTACACCATCCAAACACAAGTAACTCTGACAATAAAAATGTTATGATGACAGTTTACGATTTATTTGCTGAAACGTTCTCTCAGTTTGTGGATCAGATGTATTTGGGTTGAACGCAATAAAATTGTAACTAAGTCCAAGTTGATGCGAAAGTTGTGTAGCTTCTATAGGTAGTAGGTATATCTATTGTTTTTGTTGAATTAGATCGGCAGACGGAGGGTCGTAGATTAGCAAATTAATGTCAGACTGATTTTGAAATTATTTAGGCATTAGTTTGTTCAAGTAGTTTCGTATATTATGGGACAGTTTTGTCATAGTATAACTATCGAAAACTACGAGTTTCTTGGTCATTTAACTCATTTAGGTAATCTTTATAAAAATACTAAAGACTTTACACGAACAGTTCTTTACAAACAGTTCTTTGCAAACTTATTAATTTATGTTTATTTATTTATAAGGCCAGTGTGAATCGTTATGTCGGTAGGAGTCGACCTAGGTGTACTTTTCAACGTCGGTGGGGGACTGGACGTAAAGGCTGTGCCAGCTTCCCAGTCCTCCGCCACAAAGACGATGCGGGAAAGACGCTGGGTCGTTTTAGTGGATATACTGGTTATCCGGGAAGTCCCATATAACCCTTCCATCCCCCGATGGGAGGGTATGCGTAATGCATTTTTTCCCAGCGACAACAAAAAAAAAAGGTGTACTTTTCAAGATCAAATTAATATTAAGAAATGGTCAGCTCAAAATTGCAACTAACGAGCATGTATAAAGAGTGAGATAAAAGTGGAAGAAGCAAAAGCTAATTTCAGGATCGTAGCAGGTGGAGAGAAATGGACCCTGTTTACCCGACGGGAACAAAGCATGAACTTATTTATGTATTAGCCTCGTTTATCTCACTGCTGGGAAATAGTCCACCTACATCTACCACCACACTACCTACACTTTCCTACTCTTTACCTACACCTACACTTTCTCCGTTCTTCACAATTAAGTGCTTCAGTCTTAATTTTATGATTTTTATTTTAAATAACTTTACTTATGCTTTAAAATTTAAGTAGTGAGTAAGTTGTATATTTACGAAAATTATAAACAAACTTTGAAGGTTTCTATAAAAACCTAATCCTCTACAAAATTGACAGGTTTGTTTGATACAAATACCCACGTCAAATGGAAAAGGATCTCCAATAAAGGAGTTTACACAATTTCCCAATAAACACAGCCAAACTGAGGGCCTAAATTCTATAAGTCACGTATGAATTGACACGTCGACAAAAGGAGTCGAAGGAAAGGAACGGTGGCCGTCACGCCCCGTCTCTGTCCGTCCCCTGGCCGGAAGGGACGTTGACCATTTGTCAAGGTTTAACTGCTGAGAATGAGATGTCTCCGCTGTTTGTCCCGAGGCTTTAGACCGCTCATTTTCCCTTGTTGCGGAATTAAAAATGAAAATGGAGTAATGTTTCAAGTAATTTTTGGAACCGTTTGAGGAATGGAAATGTAGTGTTTGGTTTGGTTTGGAACATTGGAAATCAAACATTGTTGCTATGAATTTACAGTACGTTTTTCTTTTACGACTATACTCTTTAATAATGACCCGACCGGCGGCTTTACCTACCTTCCGTAGCACGGTAGCAATCAGATGTAATACTATTCACTGTTAATAGATTAGAACCAGTAACCAGGGTGCTCTGGAATCGGTACATACCATATTCCTACTTGAACACAGACCCTTATATTTACACTAAGCGAGCTTTCAGACAAGCGACGTCGACGTGTGTATTCTACTGTTCTTTTTCATACAAATTAGCGCCCGACCACAACGCGACGTTAGCGTCGGGTTGATGTTGACGTTACGCCGATATTCGTCCGAAAGTTCGCCGACTTTCGTCTGAAAGCTCGCTTAGTTGATAAGCTCAGACACATTCATCACTCTTAATGATTATAATAATGTATAAAACATTATTATTTATTTTATTTGCTAAGAGGTAAAAATATTATTAAAATACTCACCTGTTCTACCCATACGTTCGTTGTCATGATTTGATTCTTAAGATTCTGTGAACAAAGAAAACACAGTATTAACATAAAAAAATACACCTTGTAATAAATACCTTGTAGTAATGTATAAAACTTGTAATATTAAAGCGGATGTAAATCTGTTGTGGGACGAAACGAGGAAGGAGACTGATTTTGTACACAAATTGTATATCTTACACACATAAAAAACCAAACACGATATATTTCTGTAATTCATAAACAAGTTTATACAAACAAATAAATATTATTTAGATGTATATTCACCGACTACATACATACATTCACGCCTTTTTCCCGAAGGGGTAGGCAGAGGTGTACCCAAGACTTATAGTCAGTCCCTTAGTATAGATACACCCACATTTCGCCAGTATGTAATAGGGGGCGAGCCTATTGCCATTTACCGGGCCGACTCACCGACTAAGTTTATATAATTTAGTATATATACAAATATACTAAATATATAATTTAGTATATTTAGTATATATAGTATATATACTTTTGCCAAAATTTCAATTTTCGTCGGTCATCCAGATAATATTTAATTATAGACATGGCCGGTAAACAGGAGGCTGCGTACAAAGTTAAAGTGGCACAGAGAGCTGCATGCTCGGCATTAAACTTCCAGATCGAGTCCGTTATACCGAAATCCGGAACTGAACTAAGGTCAAAGACATCGAAATTAGGGTGATGGAACTCAAGTGGAGTTGGGCAGGACACATGGCAAGACGTGGTGATGGTAGGTGGTGTACAGCCATAACAGAGTGGTGGTCTAGATTGGGACGGAGAAATCCAGGTCATCCTGTGGCGCGATGGACTGACGACATCAAAAAAGTGGCAGGAAGCACCTGGATGTGATTGGAAAGAGATAGGGGAGAGTGGAGAGTGGAGACCATGGACCGGTAAGCACAGCGTAGGATGTCCATCCACAAGGTGGACAGACGATTTGATAAAGACGGCAGGAACACGCTGGAGGCGGGCCGCTTACAACCGGACTAGATGGAAATCTATGGGGAGACTTATTTTCAGCAGTGGACGTCCTATGACTGAGATGATGATGATGATGATGAGAAGGGTAGAGTGGCAGAAACAAAGGGAGGCCTATGCCCAGCAGTGGCCTATAAAAGGCTGTTAAATAATGATTAGTTTTATACGCCCTAGAGTAATTCCTACGACTACTCTCGTGAAAATTTCGAGAATAACATAAAAAATGACAAAATGGACTGAGTCTTGGGTACAACCTCTGCCTACCCCTAACGAGAAAAGGTGTGATTGTGTGTTATATTGTTAAAAATAAACTTTAACACATTAAAATGAAAAGAAAAAAACACATGCCATTACCATTATACTCGTAGTTCCCAACACGTATTAAAAAAGATAACAGTAAATCTACCAAGATCTAAATACGGATATTCTTCGATAGTAAAATTTATTCTAATTTCTGCACCAAATCGCATTTTAAAACCCCACCATCTGGCAATATAATTAAAATCTTACCAAATCATCCCAACTTTGAAAATTACGAAGTCTCTTCGAAAGTCAATAAGTTAATCAAAATGGCGGATAGCCAATGAACCGTTAGTACTTTTAACCCTTTAAACATACAAAAGTAAAGTTAAATTCTGTCTGATAGGGGAGGACATGTTAGTTACATAAAGTATCCAAGTGGTCGGACCTCTACGTCTTATAGAATATTGCAACGATTAATTCAATCCGCATGTTTATCTTATAATATTCTTGTCTTTGTATCTATCAACACTGCTGATTCAGGAGTCCAACCAAAAGGAGTGCGTATCGCAAAATAACATAAATTTTATTCCAACAGCTTTTGTATTGGTCTACTATTTGTGACTAATTGAATAATTTTTTTTTAATTCATTATTTTTAAAAGTAGTACACATAGAACTGATTTAATACGGTGTACAGTATGGTGTGGTCTAAGCAACTGCATCAATCCGCATTATGTTATCGCTTTTTTAATTTTATCGTAACTAGGTAAAAACACACATTACCACAGATCCTGTCGTATTAATTATTATTAATACATGAAAAAAAATAAAAAATTTATATCATTGAATAATATTTTTTTTATATTTTAAATATAACTAATAATATAAAAAAAATATCATTAATTTTAGGAATTAACGTAACAAGTAGGAAGAAGCACAAAAATTGGATAAAACCAACATAATTTCAGATCTATTTGAATATACTGTCGATGGATACAAACTCTATGTTACGGGCCTTCAATTTTATGGCACGATCTGAGGTAGATTGGATAAGTCGAACTAAGTAGAAATAAGGTAGGAAGTACGTGAACTAGCTGATGGAATAGTTTGGTAGATTTATTTTATGGCTTGCAAGTTATAAAAGCTATTCTTGAGACTATGATGTAGTAACTGACTCGGTAGCAACTTGTGTACCACGGTTAACATATCTCTACGTCATTTATTTTAACAAAATTTATATTATTTAAATAAACAAATAAACATTATAAAATATTTTAAACAAGTTTAAAAAAACAAAATTCTTTACCTAAATTAAGTTTTTTTTACCTAAGCAGTGGTAGGCAGAGGTACACCTCTGGGTACACCCAGGACCGAGTACCATAGTAGGTACACCCATACTTCCTTAGTTATGCTATTTTATATACATGACCTATGCTGTTGGCCTCAGATGGCCTCAACAGCTTTACCGGGCAGTGGTGAGCGCAGGAGGCGCTCGACCCATAACTTTTAAGTTCCAAGTCAGACAGTGTTTCCCTTAGCTGACTCTTACGGCAACCACAGATGGTGGGTTCTATTCTATAGTGGCATACACGACCAAAATATGGATCAATTACCGTTTTTCTCTGCATTTTGCAGAGTATTATAATATTAAAAACCGCCGGCACATTCCAAAACCGTTCCTCGTTATCCAAACAACAGTTTGGCATTTTTATGCGCCATTTTATATTTACGGTGTTGTGACAACAGCCTCAATAATCGTTTGATTCAAATCCACAAAACCCGTTAAGCATCATCCATTACTTTATATTGGTTATAAAATTATATGGGCCTTGCGAATAGACGAACATAAATGGTGTCTCACGTGACATTGGGAAGACAAAGCAATATCTCCTTCAGAGTTCGATGTTTTGGTCAAAATTTTGCTTTTGAAAGCACCTTAAAAATTAAGAATGACGCGTATTTAAGACTGCTTAAGACGCGATGCTGAGCTAATTCGCCCTCTCGCTCACACCTACCCACATTTTTGAAGATATAAAAATACTACATAATGTAATTACGTAAAATAAAGACAACTAGGATCTAGAAAACCACATTACAAAGATTCAGTAAAAATTCAATTTAATCCAAACGATTATTCATGAATAAAAACCTGCACAAAAATATCTAAGAAAAATAATAAGACGCTGAAATTTTTTTTTGAATAAATTATATTTTTTACTGAATCATTGTATTGTTATTTTTAGTACAAGTTACAAGATGGAAAGACGATCTGATAAAGACGGCAGGAACTCACTGGATGCAGGCCGCTTACAACCAGACTGGATGAAAATCTATTGAGGAGGCCTATGTTCACCATTGGACATCCTATGGCTGAGATGATCATGCTGACAAAAAAAAATTGGACGTCCTCTAGAGTAAAAAATAATCCCAGGTCTATTTCTTCCATTTTCCCGAGATTTCTAAATGCAAACAGTCTAACGGATAATCACAAAAAACAGCGTCTTCTTTCGGTCCATTATTCGTTTTTCTCTTAGTTTCTTCTTTTAACCAAACGCAGTGCTAAAATTACCTTTAACTACGTAGAGAGTAGAGAGCCAAGATGCGGAAAACTACGGAATGCAATTCTATCTGATCCCAACTGTGAGGGGGTAATTAAAGTTAAGGAATCCAAAGTTCTAGAACATTGTAAGTTTAGACAACCACCGTTACGGAGTTTGCTTTTTGTCTAATGGAATAAATTAGTTTAATCTTCGTCGAGTTTGGACGTTTTATGTAAAACTAGACGGAACAATGTGTACAAAGTTAGGTCATATTTGTAACGATCATCATATCAGGCATTCTTCCGTTTCCGAACCGAAACAAATTTTAGAATAAAATTATTTATGGGATGCCTCGCAACGCACACCTGTCCGCTCCGAATCGTCAAAATCCTCCGAATCGGGCGAGGTCTCATTAGATTTTTTATAAAGAATTCTAAAATTCAATTTTTTCGGCGAGTTCGGCGCGTCCCTCTGGGATAGTATGTACGTCCACCTTAAAATAGAGTAAATAGACAGCTTTACTGACACAAGTATTCTTACCAACCGATTTACATAATATACAGTCCGGCGCAGGAAAAATATTATTTTAATAACTTGTACAAAATGACAAATCAGTGCTAAAATCAATAACTGAAAGAAGTTTATGCTTCATCTTAATAGAGCACAAATCGGGTGATAAATACAATAACTTTGTATATACCATTATATTACGAGTATAATCATTTATATGTTTTTATTCTGATTTGTCCATTTTTTTTTATTATTTTTTTTCTAAAAAAAACACAAGTAAAACGTACCAACAATACTTTTTACTTGTTTAAGATCACGTAATTGATTTCTTTGCGTATTATATTCGTATAAAGACGAATCCTGATTTTGTGTTTCCCGGCAAGTTTTTTGTTTTTATACAAAATTGTCTTCAAACATTTTCCGATGTCTGCACTCTACCCGATTTATGTAACATTTTCTATAGTTTCCAGGATAATTAGCAGAAAATGATATTTTAGCATTAAGTTAGTCCTAGCGTTGTGCTGAATTATAAATAAATAAATAAATCCTCTAATAAATAAATGCAAAATAATTATTGACAAATTTTAAATATACCTTGACAAATAATTTATGTTATACCTATAACAGCTTTAGCGATCACGATCACTTTAATTTTTCCGTCAAAAAAAAATACTTTAACAGTATTATTCAACAGTAAAAGCCAAGCAAAACATGTTGAACAAACACAATTTTACCTGATCTCGTAACTGTCTAATTAAAGTTGGAGAACGTGCTGTACCAAAAGAACAATGTAAAACTAAGTTTTAGCGTTGAGTTGAGTAATGCAACATTTTGGAAGTTTATTTTATGTAGTTGCTTTTGTATTTTCGTCACGTCTGCAAACTTATCAAGGTTTTTATGCATGTCGGTGCAGTAACAAGTTACAAATTATTTACATCAGCGTTGTATAATACTTAGGTGTTTTTAAAGTTCATAAATTAATAACATCAGTCATTGTTCATAAGTAAAGTTAACTACTGATCATGAAGTCCCGGAGTCGATCCCCGTGACAGCCTGGAGTCTGGAACTGTACCTGGTAGATGGCAATGGGCTCGCCCCCTATTACATGGGACCAATAACATACTAGCGAAATGTGGGTGTAAGTACTCGCTACCTACCCCATCGGGAACAAAGCGTGACTGTATCGTCATCATCATCATCATCATTCAGCCGTTTAAAGTCCACTGCAGAACATAGGCCTCCCCATAAGTGGGGGTTGTTGCCAATACTCGCCACGCTTGGCAGGCGGGTTGGCGAGCGCAGCTCGATGGTCTTACGCAGAGGACGCTGCTGCCCGTCCTCTGGATCTGGATAAGGAAAGCCGGCTCTTAAGGCAACCACGGGTAGAGAGGGTGAGGTACTATTGTAAAGCCGGTAACCCCGCGGCAGTGACTTTATATATGTATGTATTATTTTATCGTAAAATATATTTTAGGAAACTCTAAATCTCTCTAATAATTTTAAATTACTGATATCACATATTACTGAACCAAAGTGCTTTTAATAACACCAAAATGCCACCATGATTGATCCCAACACTTTCATCACTTTCCAAGAGCTGTCAAATAAGGGCCCGCTATCATAAATCGCGTCCCAAGGGCCCGTACATTACTTGGCTCTAAATCCTTCTGATCCCTCGATGGTGTAGGCTACGCGACAGTTTCGATTATGGGGAATTCTATTGTTGTTGTCTGGGTCAGGCCTTGTCAAGCTTGAAATGGTAATGTGGGATTATAATGATGGAAAGTTGGTCTTCCCAGATAACCTTTTGAAAGAACGTGGAATAAACGAGACTTTCAAAAATACCCTCACTTTAAAGAAACTACTTTTCACTTTAAAATAGAGGTATTATGTATATACTGGTTGTAATTAGATCATCTATAGAATATATTTTTTTTATTTTTTTATGATAGTGAATGTGACAAGTCGAACAAATCAGGTGCCTGATGGCAAGCATTCATGATTGCCCATATCAGACACAGTGCCACCCAGTGTTTTAAAATTCAAATGTCTGCGCGGCACTGTACTGGCGCTTGTCACCCTGAGATATAAGTTGTTGAAACTTGTCATGCCGAGTAATTTAGGTGGTAACATTGCCCTTCAGACCGGAATAAAGTAGAGTTAGAACTCTAAATTAAAGTGCTTTTGAGCTCGAAACGCACCTCACTCACACTCTTGCACAAAACTCCATATGTGCAGTGTCTGAGTAGTAGGTAGTTATATCGCGGCTTCTGTATGGGAACTGAGTCGTGTCCGAAGTGTGGCTAGATATATTCGTAACGATGACAATACAACATTAAAAGTCGAAAAACACAATCCATGAATTTCAGCGATGCCCAAATAATTCGAGTCAATTTACCCAGCGTTCTCTTGAAGCCCTACAGTAAATAAATGTACGTCGTTGGGACAGAGAGCCATTTAACTTTATAATTGGCTGGGTTGAAGCGACGCTAGAAAATATTTCGCTAGCACCCTCTCGAACAATTTGACATCGAGCCTTGATAGAATTCCAAATTATTTTGCCCCTCTGATATTATTTTTTTTGAATTTTCATTGTAGTATTTTATAAAACCTCACACTACGTTCTGCCCATCCTTACATGATTACTATTTATAGGACAATTTAGTGTAGTGGATAAATAATTATGTGTGTAGTGGATTTATAATAGAATAACATTTTATTATATTATGCAAAAAAATGTTTAGTAAACCATTAGAGGTCTCATCGCATTGATATAAGCCTTTGTTGTTTAACATGTTTTGTTTTTAGCTGCTTTGTCTGTTGAGTTAGGGCTTTATTGTAAATAAGTAATTAAAAAAAATCTTTTATCTGGCCCAACCGTATAAGCTATTGGCGGCATTGCCAAATTGAATAATTTCTATTCAACGTGGCATCCCCCGGCTGCCTGTGGTGCCCCCGACATCTTGGTTACGCTGCCATCTTACAATGGTTTAGAGCACTTGGATTTTCTATGGCTGACATGTCGGCCTATACATTTTCTAAATGTTCAATGGCATAGATAAATAAACGCTTTATTGAATACCATAATTAGGACATAATAATACAGGAAGAACATTAGGACATTAGGTATAACACATGATTAGGCATAGTGTATTTAGTCAGGGTAGATTGTAATTAGGTAGCTAGTTTAGCCTTTTTCCAATAAAGGCACTAAAAGTTATCATTCATTATTTCAGTCATTCATTCACTCTGCCCTATTAAAATATAAAATTTGTAAGAGACCATTTCTGCCTGTAAGGTGACTGAAAAAAAGTGAACTAGGTTATTCCATAAATGAACTAGGTAATTTTATAAAGATGATTCGAAGCAGCGCAGCGCGGCAATAATTACGCTCCGAACTGAAAAGTCAAGTAACCTCTCCACGTACGCTGCAATGCCTGAACGTAATTTAAGCAGCGAATGCACGACCAAATCCAACAATACCTCTCGACCTAACCAAAACTATTTTAACCATATCTAGTGATTAATTTTCCCGTTATATATTTTCTACCCCACCCCTTTTAGGCACCCACTTGTAGAATGTAGGCAAGTTGTGCCCCACTTTCTGGAACACTAGTCCCGACTGATGCGTAATTAAACTTTATAATTGGATCGGGAGGTCAACGCGAACTTACCAGAGCAATTTTATGGGTATTTATTGCAGAGCGTGTAATTTAAATGGCGTCACCATTTTGGGTTTTTAATTGATTTGGCCAATTATATAACCTTTACAAACTAATAAGAATTAATAATAAGAACTAAAATAATAAAACTAAATTATATTTTATATTTTTATAGACTAAGTGGTATATATTCGCTTGAAATTATCAACCATTGGTGTCCAACTGCTGGGAAAAGGCCTCTCTTCCATCATGCCATGTGTGTCTGTCTAATGCTATTGGGCATCATTCCGGACAGTGGGATTCAAGTTCATCTCGCTATCTCTTCCTGCCGACGACGTCTTATATTGTTTGGTGACCACGTAGTTATGATTTTGGCCCATCGGTCGTCGGTCATGCGCTTAAAATACAACATGAAAAATGAGAAGTAAAAATTCACTCACGAGTCCGCTCAAGTCCTCTGCTCGTGGATAAAATTTTTCTTCCCATTTTCATATTGCAAGAGAACTATAATCTCTGTAATATTAAACAACACGCCATGAAGACAATTCTTATTTTTTCAATGCCCAATGTGCTAAGTAAGTGAGGTAGCACTGATCAGAACTGCTTTTCAAGTGGTTTAGCGTTAAAGGGCTGCGCGCTGCGCCAACTTTGTCAAAAATTATCTAAGTTAGATAGTAATTAGACTGTGACTGGTGCAAATACCCAAATCGATTCTTGACCTTAGCCACGAGAAGACACTACTGCTGTCTGTACTACCTTGCTACTTGTCAAGACTTTGTTTAGAATCCCTTTATAATCTCTTTAAACAATAGAATCCAACGGTACTTAGGACATTTTCCCCAGTTGCTCGTCCTAAGTCCAAGTATGCTCTCTTCACCTCCTGGTCCTTACTTTTAGAATACCCTCACCCTTAAACCCGCTTGTTCCTCTCTGTTTGAAACAAATCCGCCTGAAAGAGACCTACGATTATTGTATGATTGTATCTTGGCACCATAACGTTATTTCCATAAAATTAACGAATTAAATAACAATACAGTCGTAATAAAGTAAATTTTTTTCAATATCGCCATATCCGAGGGTGGTTAAAAATATTATTTAACGTACTCAATAGCCTGGAATGGTGGGGGACTATTGCCAATTTCCGCGTCGGCTGCCCTATGATGAATGTTTTTGGAAACGAGCCAAAACTATTCTGCGTACAATGAAAAATCTTTTTATGTAGTTATCTCAGAATGACATAAATTTATCTGCCACTGACCTCGTTCTGATGCTCGCGACTTGTGTAATTGTACATTGTATTGTTTTCCTTGTATCCTATGTCGTCTCTATACATAAAATAACTTAGATGTATTCGACGATTGCGATTCGAGGTGCCGTGGAGTTACCGGCTTTAGAATAGTGCTCCACCCTCTCTAAGAGCCGGCTAAGGGTTAACAGACCCAGAGGACGGGTAGCAGCGTCCTCTGTGTAAAACCATCAAACTGCGGTCGCCAACCCTGCCAAGCGTGGCGAGTATTAGCTAAACCTGGTGGGTTGCTACCACCAGGCATAGCACCCCACCAGGTTTTGCTAATACTCGCCACGCTAATGGTGGGCCTATGTCCAATAGTGGACTTCTAACAGCTGAAATGGAGATGATTGTGATCTAAAATAGTACAATAACACGAACACACTACAGTTATTAATGAAATGATAGCCTCATTAACATTACAAAAGGTCCAAGAGATTTCGAATGTACGAAATAAAACATGTTTTGCACAATTTTGACTTCCACGTATTGTAACTTGAGCTAAAATTTAAAGGTTATACGTAATATCCGGGTTTCATGGTAGCATGTTAGCAAGTTGTCACTTTTCCATTCATCATGTCGCTCCATATCTAGACTACGCCCATTGGACCACTGTTTTGCCATTCGGATCCGGAATGCCAAAAAAGGCCACGTCTTTTGTCGCAGGCCTTCCCTCTGACCAACTAACCTTGATCTTTCAATTCGAGAACAAGGATAAGTACAAAAACGTTAACGAAAGCTCAAGTTACACTGGTACGGGCAACAACTATAGTCACGCATGCAACAAAAGCTATGATAAAGGTCCGGTTTTTTATTAAAATGTCCAGTACTTTGGATATCGTTTTTATTTAGGTTTCTTTGAAGGTTGGTACTTGGATCGTTATCGGAACATGTTACTACTTACACATATCTGACATTTTTTATGCCATAGGTGGCAAACAAGCGGGACAAGACGGGCTGCCTGATGATGAGCGGTTACCGCCACCTATGGATACCTGCAACACCAGGGGTATTGCCAGTATTTTGCTGACCCTTCAAGATTCTATTCACTCTCCTTTTAAAGCAGCAGGGAGATCATTCCACAGATCACTCAACAAGAGTAACAATAATTATTATCTCCCAACTCCTTCCCAATATGTAAATATTAGCTTCAGATAAAATAATTATGTAAAATTATGTAGGTACTCATATCAAAATTGAAAAAGTTTCAGATAAAAAAGGTTATTTTGAGAAAACCGTAGTTGCTTTTTTCTATGGTTGTCGCTTCTAATAGAAGTTATATATAAGATATAATATGTCGCCGTTAAATTGTAAGAACCGTTAGCTTATAATTAGTCTAGTGAGATTGTCAACTAACGGTTAGGTTAGGTTGTTTAAAAACAAACAAAATAATTAACTAACTAAGCGAATTATAAACTAACGGTTCTTACAATTTCACGGCGATATATTTCATATGTATATACCTATATTATAGAGAAACGATTGCGGCTCAGCTGGTATTAAAAACAACATAAAGGTTCTACAACCCAATGGATTTGCCAACAATAGCAACTATCTCCAAAATTCTATACCCCGTAACCGTGAGCCCAATCCATTGTCATTAAAAAAGCCGTCAACTTTACACGGGGTCGCTGATTTATGACCCCCATTGTGCCGAAAATAATGGGATTATGTTATGTAATGCTCGGTAAGGCCTCATTAAAGCTCTTATAATAAATAACGTTGAAATAAGCTGAGATGTTCACCTAGTCCGTTTCAGCTTTTACGTTCGCTGTAAATGCTTAATCGCAGAGAGCGGTTGAAATTTTGACCGGATATTTTAGGACGGATAAAAGGTGACATAATTATTTCTACATTGAAAATATCTTCTCGTATGTTCGAATTCGTGTAATATTATGTTAGACAAGAAAACATTATAGTCTGAAAGATGTGGCGTTAGTTTAAAAACAGGTGGACGCGCATATGAAACATAAGATGTTACTTCGTTTAATTTTGTAGAACTTGACTTAAGGCGTAAGCGGCATAGCATTTTAATAAATTTAGAAATCAATTCACCGTGATAAAATAGTTTGTATAACATTTAGGTAAGGAGGTTCAATAAAACCAAATTGTCTCTTTTGGCAAATCTACACTGCACCTTGATATACTCATTGATTTTTCTTCCTCTCAGTAACACTATCAAGTAACATTCCGACCTTTTGTAAATATTTTCATGACACAAATGTCCGGAAAGTGGCTGGAAACGTAACAACCCTAATAAACGGTTGTTGTTGGATTTCACGAGACGGACATTTGGTTTGTAATAATTCTGTTAGTCAATCGTCAAGTAAATTTATCGGGTAAATGAACCCCCTTAAGATTTAATAACCTCTTTCTTGTAACACCTCTTATACTACACTAGTGTAAATTCAGCGGCTTCGTCTGCATGCTGCGTCCAATTTCAGACAATGGGAGTTTTATTTCAAAGCTTTGAGGCTCTTTTTGGACCCCTAACAATGTGAATATTTGAAAATCGTTTCTTAGTACACGTCCAGATAACGAAAAGAACCTACATTCCAAGATTAAGTCTCTAGGAGCAGTGGTTTGAGCTCGGCGTTGCATGTCAGTCAGTGAAGTCAGTGAGTCAGTCAGTGAGTGAGTCAAAAATATTTAAACGATTTGATAACTTTGATCTGATGCTGCAGCATCAGGTTCAGATGGGACAGTAATCAAATAAACCGTTGGGCTCATTGGAATCGTCTCAATGAATATGCACTGCTCAAGTCAAATACGCAGGCAGTTCTCCGCAACTCGACGACAATGCGCCTATTTTGCGTAATATGCACTGCTCACAGTAGTATTTTTTTCAAATTAATTTTCTCCCAGAGACAGGGTTGTAAGGCAGAATACACATTAAAGTTCTACTTTGATAATGTAAATATATTCTCGTATCATGTCCTCATATAATTTAATTAGGGTCTCGTCACTCGAACGGAGATAGGTGCCTGCGCGCCTATCTCACATTGATTTCCGCTTTTAAACTGTGTTAGGACGTCTTTCCACGGGTGTTCCCTGATTTAATGTGCTCATTAGGTAAAATATACATACATATAGTCACGCATTGTTGGCGTTGGAATCGTCAGAGACTATTTCTCTTCACTAGCTATGATCATGAAGTATGACTTTCGCTACTTCTACTTTACATCACGTTCTTTCCATTATGCTCGTTGACTGTGGATACTTTTGACCTGGCCTTTTTTTAGTATAACATCAATTTGATCTTGAAAAGTACGCCAAGGTTAATACGAGTACCTGTGTCTACCCCTTTGGGAAAAAAGCGTCATGTTGAGTTATAATAATAGTAATATCTAGATTGCCTCGGTGACGCAGTGGGCGCAAGTTCGACTTCCGATCATGAGGTCTCGGGTTCGATCCCCAGGTCAGGCAAAGTTTTAAATATTGGATTTTTCCATTAGAAATTATCTCAATAACTGCCTGGAGTCGGAAATGTGCCCGGTAGATGGCAATAGGCTCGCACCCTATTACTAGGCACCAATAACATACTGGCAAAATGTAGATGTGCCTATTTTGGGACTGAGTTTGTACATTTTGAAACTTACACCATCGAACCATTTGGACGTTTAGTCATGTGAACAGCCATGTCCCGTAACGGTCCTGGGTACACCTCTGCCTACCCCTTCAGGAAAACGGCGTGATTATGTTGTTAGAATTTAGTCAAACAAACTAAACCTACAACTTTTCTTCCAAATTCTATACAACATGGCACATTCACAAACCGAAAACTCATTTCGGGAATGCAAATATCGCTATTAATAAACATCCGGCGCCTTTATTAAAACCGACTGAATTCCTAATTTCCGTAGCGTCAACAAGGCGACGAATGCACTGCTTATTTTTTGTACAATATATAAGTATACGTTGGTTGTCTCAGTATTAGCGATAAGACATACACAGCTTTTTTATGATAGTGAGTAACAAGACGAGCAAATCAGGTGCCCGATGGTAAGCATCATGTTGGCCCATATCAGACACAGTGCCGCCCAGTGTTTTAAAATTGAAAATTCTGCGCGGCACTGCGCCTGTCACCCTGATATTAGTTGCTGAAACACGTCATGCCCAGTAATTTCACTGGTAACATTGCCCTTCAGACCGGAACACAGTAATGTTTGCACATTACTGCTTGGCGGATAATTAACTGGCAAAGGTGTGGTACTTCCTCAGGCGGCCCCCTGCAAAAGAGTCCTACCACTACAAGAAATAAATCTAATTTTGTTCGTGATTTCTAAGTTTAATTAACTGCCTGGCTTAGTGATCGCCGGTCTATGCTGATACTGAGGTCCCGGGTTCGATTCCCAGGTCAGGCAAAGTGTTATTGGATTTTTCCATTAGAAATCTGCAACTGCGACCGGTAGATGATATAATAGGCTCGCCCCATATTTAAATGGGACCACAAAAATTTTTAGTACTTTACGATTTCCACAATTATTAGTTTTTGAAGATGAAGGTAATCAGTGACTTGATGCGATTGCTTCTACCCTACTGCCTACCCCTTCGGGAAAAAGGCGTAAATGTATGTTATGTTATGCGATTGCTTCTTAGGGTAGCCAAAAAGCCTTTTTTTATTATTATTTTTTTTCAATTCAAAGGAAAATAAAAGAGAAGAAGATTGATATATGACAAAAAGTTTCAATAAATCGGTGTTTATCATATTGACATATTCGCGAACGAAAGAGCCGATTAAACGTGGAAGCGTGCGCGATTGCCCGTATGTTACAAACTCTTTTATGTAAAATATTGCCGCGGGGGTATAAGGACAAACAGGAATATAACTTGTCACTAGTGTGCTCTCTGTGACTATGTACAGAGAGACTGTTAATAGTTCTGCTGGTGGCATATTTATTTATACTATTAATGTTTTTGCAATAAAAAGAAGCCTCGCCTCGGTGGGGTAGTAGGCTTGACCGCGGATCATGAGGTTCCAGGTTCGATCCCAGGTCAGGCAATGTGTTATTGGATTTTTACATTAGGAATTATCTCAATGACAGAACTGTGCCCGGTAGATAACAACAGGCTCACCTCCTATTACATGGAACCAATAATATACTGGCGAAATGTGGAATTATCTAGTATGGGACTCATTTCTGGATACACCTCTGCCTACCCCTTCGGGAAAAAGGCCTGATTGTTAATAAAAAGAACAAACAATAATGCTACAGTAGATTAACGAAACGTAGGGCATAATATGACACATGCACTATAATGTCTAAAAGTGCTATCAAATCAAAATCAAAATCAAATATTTTTATTCATTCTTGATAACCACGATCCATTTGTTAAGTACATACATTATTGATAAGTCAGTTTATTACATATTATTAAAATTAAAATTTTTATTATTATTAAATATTATATTATATATTTCGAATTTCAAAAGACTGGTGGAGTTTTTACGCACTTTGCGATATCAGCGCGACAGACATGAGTTGATTACTGCTTTCGATTGTCATTTATTGTACCATATCTACGTAACATCAAAAAATATTGTAGACAGTTGAGAAATTTCACAACTATTGTGTTGCGATTGCAAATATATATTATGTATAATATGGGAACAATAATATGGGACATCTTCCACACACGGTCATCTGGTCCCAAACTAGGCTAGAAGCCTGTACTATGGTAACCAGATGACTGATATACATACTTATATAAGCTTATTACACCCAGACACAGATCAAACAGAGATGTTCATGCACACAAATGTTTGACCTGGCCGGGGATCGAACCCGGGGCCTGCGGCACAGAAAGAAGAGTTACTACCGTCTGAGCCAACGAGGCTGTCCTCATGAACATTATTCAAATGAACATTAAATAATGGGTATAGGAAGATACTAGAAAATTACACAAAATGTATTTGTGTTGTTGTGTTTGTGGTAGTTTTAACAACAAATAATAAAAAAAGACAAAGTTTATAATAAAACAAGCGAAAAACCTTATATTCAGAAGGGTGGATACAAATAATATGGATGATTTTACGCACAGAATACAACAAAATAATGTATGCTCATAATATTATGTATGTGTGTGTGTGGAGTCACGTCTCAGTCTATCGCAAGATCTTCATTTTCGCTCGAGGAAAATTTTGCTAGAATTTTCCTGTTAAAAATGTATCGAGCATTATTATATGGGAATTGGTTGGTAATTTAATAAGCTTATGGCAAAATACGTAAAATGATAATACATATGAAATAAAAAATAATCATACTCGTTTTATCAAACGCACCTGCAGGTTATTGATGTCAAACGTCACTTTTTGTATGAAAAACTTACATTTGGCAGGAACAATTACGTAATTTTACTGCTGTTGCGCGATTGCAAGTTTGTAATACCCCGGGTATACAAACACACGCTATGGAGGGAATATTTTTTTTGTATGGTCGAATGAAAAGATTTAAAGTTTTCCGGGGTACATACGGAATTTATTTTGATGAGCCAACTTCCTTGTTGAAAACAAGCCGGCAACTTTTGTCGACGACGATATCATGTTTTTTTTTATGATAGTGAGTGACAAGACGAGCTTATCAGAAACCTGATGGTAAGCATCATGATTGCCCATAACAGACACAGTGCCACCCAGTGTTTTAAAATTCAAAATTCTGCGCGGCACTGCACTGCTCCTGTCACCCTGAGATATGAGTTGTGGAATCTCGTCATGCCCAGTAATTTCGCTGGTAACATTGCCCTTCAGACCGGAACACAGCAATGTTTGCATATTACTGCTTGGCGGGCGAATAACTGGCAAAGGTGTAGTACTTCCCCAGGCGGCCCGCTGTTAAAGAGGCCTACCACTACAAAAAAAGGTGAGAAAAAAAGAGATTAGTATGTTGCTGACATACTAATGCACCTCTGCATACGAATCCTCGTTATCGCCAAAAAAAGCCACAGAGTTTTGTTGGTGGGTCGTCAGTGTGTAGAGTGCTTTAGAAACACATACAAATACAATGCACATGACGATACACACAGAAGATTTTTTTTGTTAAATCATCATCAACCGGAAGACGTCTACTGCTCAATAGGCCTCCTCCATAGAACGCCATAACCTATTCATATGGGAGAATTTTGCCGTAATCACCGCGCTTGGCAGGCGGCTTGATAATCGCCGTAGTTGGAATACTTGCTGCCGGAGAGCGCTGCTGTCCAATCTCCGAATATGTCGCTCTGCCACGTCTCATGGCCCCCAAGGAATGAGAAAGAGGAGGCCTTTTTTATAGCCGGGAACCCGGCCGATTTGTTAAATAATCGTAGATATTAATTAGGAATAACTTTGCCTTTTTGCTTGCATTACACTTTCATGCACAAGAAAGAAGAATAAAGCTTAAACATTAATAAAAATCTGTGCAAGATTCACATTAATCAGAGTTACGAGAGAGCTAAATAGGTCGTTTACTGCACACTAGACTTTACAGAAAAGCTAGATGCCCCACATTTTACAATTATAGCGTCAACTTCTTTAAAAAATAAACAACTAGTTACTGTAAAAAAGGGGTGAATAGAGACTCCAGGGTGAATAGAAATAAACTGGTCATGTTTATATTTTCCACATTTGACATGAAGAGTACATTTGAAGTACATAATTTGAAGAGTATGTTGGGTTAAAAATTGTTTTGTTCACAACACAAAAGGCATGAAGGAGACGCCATAATTGCTGTTGGGGAAATATAAATATGACCAGTTCATTTCTATTCACCCTGCAGTCTCTATTCATCCCGTTTTACAGTACTCTATGTGTTGTTCCCGGAACTAAGCTATCTTTTACCAAAGGTGATCCGTGTCCAATACTGGCCTTATATTTGAGCACAATACCTAGAAAAAGACAACACCTACTAAAAATTAGCCTTTTCAATGAACTGTTTGTCAAATATAATGTTTTTGTAGCAAAGCACAAGATTTGGGCTTGCTGACGATTCGGACACAATAAATAAATAATAATATGGGACAACTTCCACACACGGTCATCTGGTCCCAAACTAGGCTAGAGGCCTGTACTATGGTAACCAGATGACTGATAAACATACTTATATACGCTTATAACACCCAGACACAGATCAAACAGACATGTTCATGCACGCAAATGTTTGACCTGGCCGGGGATCGAACCCGGGGCCTGCGGCATAGAAAGCAGAGTTACTATCGTCTGAGCCAACGAGGCTGTCAAACCTCGGAGAAAGTATACTTGGAGAAAGTGTCCGAATGGACACGTTTTAATTTTATCTCATCATCTCATCATTTCTACGCGTGGTGCCCGTAAGAGCGCCCTCTACGTAAAAACCACCGAACAAGGTCAATGATGATTCTTCTTCTTTTCTTATCATCATCATCATCTTACCTGTTAGAAGTCCACTGCTGGACATAAGTCTCCCCCTAAGGGAGGTTTTGCAAATTCACGCCAAGTCTGGTAGGCGGGTTGCCCGTCTGATAACTCTAAGATCTGATAACTGAAATCTGGCAACAGGTCAAACATTTGTGTGCATGAACATGTCTGTTTGATCTGTGTCTGGGTGTTATAAGCTTATATAAGTATGTATATCAGTCATCTGGTTACCATAGTACAGGCTTCTAGCCTAGTTTGGGACCAGATGACCGTGTGTGGAAGTTGTCCCATATTATTATTATTATTATTTCAAAAATTGTTAGTCTTGTCGCTCGCTTTTGTTTTAAATTTAAAGGAAAATTGGAATCTTCTATGGCCTGCAACACCTGAATATAGCTGAATGTAGTCGCGCTGAGTGTGGCCACCACCCGCCTTTGCCTTCGCGCCCGCTTTAGGCTTCCGTCATTGGCCTCCATGCTAGGCTTGTACTAAGGCTTCCGCTGTAGACCGCCGCACTAGGCTTGCAGTGTGGCTATGCACATTGATGTATATATTATATAACTCATAAGCTCAACTTCTTTGTAAAATCCTACTTCCACTATTCACTTAATTCTACCATTAGTAAGAAAATAAAGTCGGTACGTCTATCCGTGGTTCGCTGTGGCGAGGTCATTATTTACCCAGTATTATTCTTTTTCCTTAAGGTTTTTCTTACGATTTAAATTAGCTGACTTTGCTGAAGCAGTTAAAGGAATCTTGACTAAGAGTGTTGTGGAAAGGAGTTTTAGTTAGTTTTTTTCAGGTCAACTTTTTAAATACGCATTTTATTCATTTTAATTGGATATTTAAAGCTATTTTTATCACGTGGACTGTACCAATAGTTTTAATGTTCAATAGCTCTTGCTTTAAAAGCCAGGTGAAAACTTTCGCACGAATTACGAGTGAAGCTGCGAACCAGCCGCAAAACATGATTGGGGTTTTTTTTCGCACGTTTGTACCTTGTTCACCGAAATATATATATATTTTTTTTTCACAACAAAGGGGAAAATAGACTAATCTGCGAACTGCGCAAGAAATAAGACATACTTTGAAAAGCCGACAAAGAAAGTAGACCGTCAATAAACTCACAGTGGAAAACGCAAAGCATAATATCACGTAAAGTGTGACTTATATTTTCAAGAAATAAATGCATTGGTACAAATATTTATGCACCTGTTTCACTTGTTAATCAAAAATTTTATGTTAATAAATTCACAAATCAGATAAACATAATATAGGTATGTTATCTAAAAACTCTAGTGTCGTAGGTATACAATACTCCAATCATTAATTTCTGCATACAATCGGTTTTCTAATAACAGTTGCTCAAACTGTAAGCTTCAATTTCCATCAATGTCCTAATCGATATACCCAATTGCCTCTCTATTGTTTTGCTTGTATCCAGAAGATGACCTAGTCCATTCTATACAGTAAAGCGCATGAATGGTGGTCAGACAGATTCAAACGACGTGACATGTCGAGACGATGTAAAGTTTAGATGACAAGCCCGGAGCGAGTATTCAGCTTTGAGCACTGCATAACTGTGAGTGTATATCTATAGTATATATGTAATATTAGATTATATTTAGCTATTGATCGTAACGAATTAAGGTTTGGAGTTAGTCAAACTGAAAGGGAGTGGTTGGCGATCCGCTTAGAAAACAAAAATCGGTAGGTACCCAGTAAAATATGTTTTGTATAATTGTTATTTATTATTTTATGGTAATTTCAGATTTATTTTATAAGTTGATCTTTTATGAATTCGTACACATTATGAGCTATTTCGAATTATTGTTTCCATCAATATGTTCATATTAAGTAAAAATCGAGCTAATCCAAAACACTAAAATGTTGTAAGCTGATAAAATTCTTCGATTTAAAAATGTTTCTTTATTGTAGACTAGCTGTGCCCCGCGGATCCAACCGAGTAGACATCGTTCCCGTGGGGAATATCGGAAAAAAAATTAACCCCTGTGTTATTCCAGGGTCTAAGTTATTTACATTCCAAATTTTAGCCCAATCGGTTCAGTAGTTTTGACCTGAAGGAGTACCAAACATCCATCCATCCATCCATCCTCACAAACTTTCACATTTATAATATTTTAGTAGGATTAGGTGTGACGCTAACCGTCGTATCAAAGTTTTCAGATGGAAATGATAATATGATAATAATTAAACGACAAATAAAACCATGCCTTATCAAAAGCACAATAACCAACCGTTTTAGGGACCAATCACACTAAACTTATTCAGCTCTGTTTAACTTTTGTCCATAGAAAAGCACGATTTTGTATGAGATGCGTACGCATCCTTTCAGCTTAACGGAGTTGAATAAGTATGATTAATCCCTTATCACAAAAAGAAACATATCCGAGGCACATTGATGCGACAAATATTATTCTGATCTGCAAAAGCTCTGGCAGAGTTAAACTACAATCAATTCGTTATCAAAATTGGCAATTAGTTCACTCGTTCGAGACTAGACCCTCATTGACCCACGCACTCGCGTGGCCACATCAATTCACCGAGTGGATCAGGTGATCGATCCTGCGATCCCGACCATTTCCTGGCTTCCCAACTCTACCCTCCGGTGGTAAATTGAGTGTGACGAATGCTGCGTAACCCTGTTTAATTACTTAAGTTAATTTTGGTGGGAGTGATGCTTTCAGTGTTTTTTTTTTCGTGGATTTTTAAGGAGTTTTTTTGGTGAAGTGAAATCCGTTGTTTGGAATGTTTTGACGGATACAAATAATTTTAGTTTTTCTTTCGAGCAGTGAGAGCGTGTGATATTAGATAATAAATTATCATTGTGTGATAATATTATGTGGGAATTGACACACTTTAAATAAAATGCTCAGTAAGAATACATTTTTGTTATTTTGAAATATATTACAACCTGTCTAGATGGAAATTTATATCCAACAGTAGACTTCTTTTTTTTTCTAATAATCTTTAGATACAAAATAATACCTTATGTAAAGTTTAGTTTATGCGTAATATAATTTATTTTTAAGCGGAATTAGGCACGAATGCGTAATAAGTTGAATTATGAACCTAAATGCGTTGTCATAACGAGTCCCTTTACGAGTGCGTTAAAAAAAAATTAATTTACTAAATGATTTTATTTATGTTATATTATATTCTTTTATTATAGTTGATTTCATTATCTATTCAAAAGTTTATTGGAAGCCACGTGAGTGAACCGCTTGACGTAGGTCTCGCAACTTCTGCGGTGTGGGTCTAATGGGAACTTTTGTTTGTACTGACTTTCCTTTTAGAAATGCTCTTAATATTAATATTAATTTCCTCAACCGAAAGTTTGGGGTTTCTATTTTGGTATCTTTAATTAAATTAGAGAAATAATGGTAGGTATTTATTTATGTCTCACTCAGAGATTTTACAAATATTTGGTGCTTATAATATAGTCTAATAGAACATATAAGGTACATCAACCTGTTTTGTGTGAGACTGATGCCTGAAATAGGTTTCCGTGAAAACCTGTAGTACAAGTCATCAGGCCCCCACTCCGCGGATTAATCTTTATATAATGTTCAATATTTATCAAGCGTTAGTGTAAAACATTTTAATTTTGATCCGAGAAATAGAGGTATATTAATTTGGGATAAAAATAAACAGGACTAATTCCTTCTCATTACTGATATTATAACATAAGAGAGCCTTTATCTCAAAGGGATAGGAGTTAAAACGTCTTTGAATAGTGTCTACTAAAAATGGAAGACCAAGTATTTCACTTGCGAGTTTAGAACATCATCAGCCGGAAGACGTTCACTGCTGAACACGACGCTTTGCAGGCGGCTTGGTGATTGCAGTAGTTGCAATACTTGGAAACGGAGAGCGCTGCTGCCCACTCTCCGAATATGTCGCTCTGCCGTGTCTCACGGCCGTGTCTAAACGGGAACCACACGGCCAAATTTTAGAACCCGTCTGTCTCTATATACATACATACATACAGTCACGCCTTGTTCCCGGTGGAGTAGGCAGAGACTATTTCCCTCTACTGGCTACGATCCTGACATACAACTTTTGCTTCGTTCACTTTCATGACATTTTTCATACATGCTCGTCGGTTGTAGGTACTTTTAACTTGGCCTTTCCTAAGAACAACATCAATTTGTTCATGAAAAGTACGCCTAGGTCGACCGCTACCGACTTGACCATACACACTAGCCTTATAAATCTCTTTTATTAATCTCCTCTATATATCGTTTCTAAATGTGTTATTGGATGCAAGTCTACCTATGACGATTGTGTGAAATCAAGAATCCTAAACTAGAGGTACGGTAAATCTAAAAACAGGAAATTGAAGCGGTCATAAAGATACGAGTCCATAAAATCACTCGTTGATAAATAACAGCCAATAAAATACCATTGAGTGGAGTGTTCGCCGAGTTCTAACTTCCAGTTTAAAGCACGTAGACGCCTCATACATAGAGAATCGCAGCGATATTGCGCTCCGGTAAACATGAAGCGACAGGAGCTAAAGTCTGGTTGAGGTTATGTGTGTGACAGAGCGGATGAGTTGCCATTATTTCCATTTTAAAGTGAATACGAGTATATATAACTATTTATATTTATCTTGACATATAAATTCAGACAGTTTCAGCGGCTTTATTAGATCGTCTATCCACCTTTTGGATGGATGTCGTACGCTGCGCTTGCCGGCCTGTGGTCTCGCCGTTTCTTGTCATCAGTTCTACGCGATATGTGCCCTGACCATTGCTACTTGGACTTACTATTCCGCTGGTCTATATCTGATTCGATCTCGTAGAGAAATCCTGTGCATAATCCAATTCATAGCTCGTAAAGTGGCTTTGAGCTTACTAAAAAGCAGTAATTATTAAAACGTCATCGTTACTTAGGCTAGCGTTATGAATGAACATCAAAACAACACGACGAAGTAGCACAAATAGTCCAAAAATCTCTACAAACAAGAGAAAATAAGGCAGCTAATATACTAGGAGCGCAGTACACAGCTGCATGTAACCAACTAATGGTTTCACTACACGACGCGGTCCGGAAAATATGTGGGGACCGCCGAGTGGCGGGCAAAACGTACGCGGGAATTTTTCATTACGCTACTCGGGTTGCGCAGCTGGGAAGGACACTTGACTAATGGTCAGGTTTGAAGGAAGAACTTAGAGAAATTGATGTCTGATTTTGATAATCTTGTTAATTTATAATAACCGTTTGTTGACGACTGCAGTGTTAGAGTTTTCAAGTTGACCAATAACCTTGAAAATTACCTAAAGACTATTATTTTCTATGACGACAGTTTCGAATAAATGCTTAAAATGCCTTCCAAAGCACGGTCCTGTATCATAATACAGGAAGTGAAAGTTTAAAATCATAAAATGACATGTATTTTTGTTTTACTCGTACCTATTAAAATCATAACTGGCTCAGTATAGAGTCTGTGTTCCTACTATGGGAATTGGTACATCTTTGCCCAACAATTCGGAGAAAAAAAAATGTCAGAATATACCGCAATTTCAATAAAGTTAAAAGTAATAGCTTTTTAATCTCACTTTAAACGAATCTGACCCTTTTTTGTGTAAATGTGTGTACATAAAGGGCGTAAGTGCCCGTAAAGTCCTCGTGATAATTTGAAGACAAAGGCGTTAAGCGGAAAGCCAGCTACCTTTATTTCACCTTCCGACAGCTTTTGTTTATAAGCTAACCTATTATGAACACATTACGAGTTTGTATACGACACATTAGTTCATTAAAGCTCGTTGCATTAGTGTATCCTAGCTGCGAGAAAATTGACACAATCCTATGAAAAATTTACCAAATCTATGTTTTGTATTCCCCTATTTCCTCCGAGCATAGTAAATTTTTTAATATATTTTTAAATTGCCTTTATTGAAAAAAGACAATTGAACAATACTAAAGCTACCTTTTTACCAATTACCCTTACTAAATACCCAGTACTATAAGAACACTTCGAAAATCCATAGGGCCGACAATTTAGCTTATAGAAAATCTATCATCCAATTACAATTATAGCTACCTACTTTATTATTATGTTTATTATCCCATAATTTGAATACTAGGAATAAAGACAAAATAGCTGTATCTAGCTTTAGATTATCTAAAACAAATAAAAAGACATTCTTAAGAAATAGTGTACATTTCTATAATAAAATCCCAAATGAGATAACTGGGCTCTCAGAGGGTAAATTCAAAACCTATATAAAATCTTCTTTACTAAAGAAGGCTTATTATACTCGTAAAGTCAACCAGTACATAGAGGACAAGGATGCCTGTAAACTTCTGCATAGCCGCCTCGCGGCACCTTCAAAGAAAACGAATGTAACTAAACCAAATATTGTGAAACTATCCGTTGAAAAAATTAAGCCTTACAAGTTTCTTGTGCGTTCTTCTTGTAGAGGTCCGAATCTTTCCGAACGCACGGTAGACTCATTACTGTTTATCTTCATTGACGTGCAAAAGTGTCAAAATATGACCTATTTCAATAAATCTTTTTGAGTTTCAGTTTGAAATAACTAGGTATTCTATTACTCTCTTTTTCTAAATTCTACATGTACACAGCAAAATTACATCCGTAAACTGAAGGTATCTAGTTTTACCATCGACTTTTACGAACGTTACTAGAATTTTAAAACATAACCAGGTCGCGAGTGCATTTACTGAAGCACCTTGCCATGTCTTGCGACATTTAGCTCTATGACAACATGAATATACGATGACGTGTTAAAAGTACATAGAAAAGGTATTTGTGCTTTTTGGTATCTTTTTGGCACTCCCCTTTGACGGAAATGCTTGTAGAATGTAAGGTATGCTTAGTTTTTCTTTACGAGCAATAAATGTCTCCTTCTAAGTTATGCTACCCTGGTACAATTTTAGCATCCGGTGACTTTCGAGTGGCGTTATTTGACCTAGTTTTTGCCATCCCTTGGTTATTAGAGTACCTAAAACTGAAGAAAACAGCTTGTTTTGGTTAATACCGATCATTACGATATTATCAAACATTTTCGAGAAATTCATAAAAAAATACTTTTGAAATTCACGCATAAAAAGTAAATAATAATCGATAAAAATTTATAATAAATTTTTATAATAAATAATTCACTGCTCAAATTAATTTTTGTGTTTGTTCAAAATCGCGTATAGGATTACTAGAAACGGTAAAAGTACTAGTTCGAATAAAAATTTCATCTCTGCTCGTCCATGTCTTCAACAATAAATATTTTTATATCTTAGGTAGCTTCAGGTAGCTCATAGAAAAACACTGTTTTAATACAATTTTATCCCTCCGTTCTTTGAGTAAGATTTTCTTTATAGGGAGTAGTTTTAAATTAATTATTGCTTACTATCCTATATAAAAATGACTCAAGATAGATTCTTATAGATTCTGACCTCCTGGTACTTCATATTTCAAAGAATTGTTTATTTTAAAATCAGATGATGGGCAAAACGCCTATAAATTCAAAAATCTATCTGAGCGCTTGGTCGAGGCGACGCGTGGTTGAAATGCTGGCGCTGGAAATCTGGCTCAACGTATAAGCATTGTTATTCAACGTGGCAATGCCGCCAGCATCTTGGGTACGCTGCCATCTGACAGTGGTTTAGAGCACTTGGATTTGCTGACATGTCGGCCTGTGGATTTTCGAAGTGTTCTATGGTATAGTGTATTTAGTTAGGGTAGATAGTAAGTATGTAGCTCTATTGTTTAGTCTTTTTTCAATAAAGGCACTATGCCCTATTAAAAAAAATCATTTTAATATAAAAATGATCAGTGGTATATACAATACAAATACATTACAAAGATGACTCTTTCCTGTTTCTGATCTCCTGGTATTTCCTACTAGGAAATACGTTTAAGACCGTATCTAACTTCAACTTGCCTAGCCTTCAAAGAGAAACTGGGGTGTGTTTTCAATATTATGAAACGCCCTAGGTCTGTTGTTAGGATGAGAAAATTCTATTTCCTTTATGCTCATACATTGCATAAACGGACACCAATAGAATAGTTCCTGCATTTTGCATACAACGTTTGGCCAGTTAAGGACAGAATGCCATTTCACATGCATTCTAAACATTTTCTAGGCTATTTTGAACTCTGCTACATTGACATAAATACTATTCTTAGAAAAAAATATATACGATTTTATAGTACAGTCGGCATAAACTGTTATGTTTGTTCATAAGGTATATTTTCTTTTACTATTTTCCTACAACACTGCATGAGTCAATCCTTATGCTGACGTTAAATTGTAAGTCCTCGCTGTTTTCTTGCTGTATCATGTTACAGTGCAGTTGTTAGGTTATGTCGGAGGCCTTGTAGGAAACTTGGCAACCTTGAACTTTGAATCTATGGGTTGTCCACATAACACGTATGAATTAACCATATGACGAGCAATGAAATTTGGAGAAATCCGTTCCGTTAGCGTATAAATTTAAATTATTATTTATTATGGATTGTGTGGTGAACCCATGTCGAAATTTTCAAAGTATAGACAAAGTAAAATGCTCAAAACGATTCCTCTACATAATATTTATTATGTCGAATATAATACTGTTTCACATCGGTCTTATCACATGAAATTGTCAAGATCTTATCGATAAATTTGTTTTATTAGGAGAAAATGGTTTTTAGGCTCTACCGATTAAAACATAATTTTTATGAATATACCTAACTCATAATAACATATTATATCGATAAACCGTTATCCCATAACTAACCAACTTACGAAAACCAAACCAACTTAAGAACTGCGTAGGACGTCCACCCACAAGATGGACAGACGATCTGATTGATAAAGACAACAGAATCACGCTGGATGGAGAGTCCTATGGCTGAGATGATGGTGATGACACTATGGAAATGTCATCGCAAAGATTTCCCCTGTGCTGGTCATTATTGATATTATAGTGGTCATATTGTTGACTGTATTCATTTGCGCGATTGAGTAATATGTGTGCTATAAAGGTTAATCTCACCCCTAGCAAAAATTAACAGAAAATAAATTGTTAAGGCATAGGTACGTATGTATGCATAGTGTAGGGTTCCATACCTAGATACTTCGAGCAACGCGGTCTTCCGCCCCAGGCACGGCGGCACGGTAATTAGATTATTACCGTGACGGCGGAGGCGGAAGACCGCGTTGCTCGAAGCCTGAACAAAAGGCTTTAAATCCCAAAAACAATCTACCTACTAAGAAAAAACAGCGCCATCTATTAGTTCCTTGCGCAAAGTATGTAAATATGCTGTAAAATGGACATAACTTTTGATTGCGTTAACTTAGAAGTATGATTTTTTACAGCCACAAGGGACCGCAGATCTGAGTAGTTGATATCAATTTCAACTTGATACCTCCACGCGTTCCCATTAAAAAGTGTTTGGATAGATGCACAGACCCTAAAAATGAGTTCTGAAAGTAATGTAGCGCCATCCCTAAATGCTATTATAGTCAGAGACTAATTTAGACAAAATAATCTCTTATCATAATAACCTTTTCTATCTCAACGAAAGTTATTGTTCTAATAAAAGTAGCTGGCATTACAATTATTTTCCGCAAGAACGTACATACCATAGAATATAGAACGTATAGAACTGGCATCGGGCGAACATCTGGCGCAGGACATTATTTTGTTATAGATTACAAGAATATACCAGCGTACATGCCACGTAGAATATAACACGTCTCTCTTTGTAATGTCAGTTCTTACTGTGTTATAGTCTATATTATTACAGTTGAGAATGGAATACGAAATGTGTTAGTAAATTATTCCAATATTTCTTGCGCTTGAATAGTAAAACAGTAACTATTTATTCTAAAGACAGAAAATGTCTATTGCGTAACTAAGGTCAGGCGATGTTTGGAATTCCTAACAGTTTCTGATCTCCTGGTACTTTGGAGTGCGAAATGATTTATAGTTAGTTTAAATAACTGCATTCGCCAACCCGCCTGCCAGGCGTGGCAGGTATTGACAAACTCTCACTTATGGGGGTGGCCTTTATTCAGATGAGAAGGTACTCTATTCTAGACTAGCAGTGCCCCGCAGTTTCACCCGCGCAGTCTTCGGTCCCGTGGGAATAAATCCTATGTGTTATTCCAGGGTCTAAATTATATACATACCTGAATTTGAGTCCAATCGGTTCAGTAGTTTTGGCGTGAAAAAGTAACAAACATCCATCTATATCCATCAATCCTCACAAACTTTCGCATTTACAATATTAGTAAGAAATAGGATAGGATAGGATAGTAGAACAATTTTTTTTTCGTAAATACCTCATATTAATTATCACAAAATTTCATTAATTTGATTTAAAACCGGAAACGCCCATAAATTCCATGAAAATATTACATTATAGAATTTGTCAGGATCAAAAAACTTTCATTGTTCTTAACACAGCTTTTTTGTCTTTGATAAAGACAAAAAGTCTGTTAATATAATAATGCAACAGTAACTGAACTTCCATCAAGTTAATGTTAGATAATTAATTCTTCTTACTCGTAATCTAATGAATATGGGTGGTAAGGTTAGATTAGTTGCTCATTGCCTTTGTTGTGATGAGATATTGGTTAAATTACGAACTTGCTTTTCTCTTAGCTGCCAAATAATTGTAAAAATAGTTTTAGGCGCCATATTGTCAAAATGGCGGCGCTTGTGGTAAATATTCTAAATGGGTGGGAAAGTAGAAATTCTGTTAAAATACTACACACACTTGTAAAAAAAAAGCACCAGTTTTCACAACTAGGGCTAACTACCCAGATAAATTTTAAACCTAGATTATTGACAGGTCTCTGCGCGCTCAGGTTAGATACCGTTGCCAAACTAGTCTAACGCAGAACTAAAACTACACCAAAACGGGCGCCCACTCTATGAAAACTGTTTTATGCACACTACAATAAGAAATCTAAGACTGCCTCGGTAGCTAGTGGCCGCAAGCACGCCTGAAGATCATGAGGTCCCGGGTTCGATCTCCAGGTCATCAAAGTGTTAGATGTTTACATTAAGAATTATGTCTATGACAGCCTGGAGTCTAGAATTGTGCCTGGTAGATGGCAATAGGTTCACCCCCTATTACACGGGAAGGACTTGGGACAAATTACATTACTGGCGAAACGTGGGTGTACCTATTAAGGAACTGAGTCATGGGTACATCTCTGCCTACCCTTTTGGGAAAAAGGCGTGATTGTATGTTATGTTATAATAAGAAAGTTGCTACATTTTCGAAGCTTTTATTTTTAGGTAGTGCGGTATCTAGCCCGCGGAGTCTTATCATTAATTTAAGTTTTTACACTAAAAAATCGTCCCTTGTCATATTTGCTACATCACGGACGTTAAACGCTTTAAACATGCTGTAGCTACTACGACAGAAGACAGTTTCCACAAAGTTTGTCTACTGAAAACGTAGACGTGCTTCAATTCACGTCGTCAGCGCTTTGAATACATAAATATTGTCTTCAAAAGTTTGCAAGAGACCTTTTCGTATAAACTACTCTTGAATTGGATTATGCTTTTAGGGAAATGGCCGGGGGACGTTTTTGGTTTCGTTTTCGGAAACTTGTTAAGTTAATAGACACGTTATTTTGTCTCCTTGGGGGTATGCGGTCAACACAGAGAAACCAACATAACAGACCCCGCTTTCATGAATTCAAGGTTAAACGTCTCCCATACAAAATTAAAATACACAGATATATGAGGTTTTAGGGAATAATTTTCCACTCAATTGTTGGTTGGCTCTGGATCTGGCCTTTATTTTTGCGAAAACATATTTTGTTAAAGAAAACTGTACGGTTTATTTGCTATTTAAAAAAATATATCAACATAACCTAATAACTCCTTTTTTACAGTTTTCATAAATACGAAGAAACTGTAAGGTTTTCTTTAACAAAATATGTTTTCACGCAAATAAAGGCCAGATCCAGAGCGATCTACAAACAATGGAGTGGAAAATTATTCCCTATTTCTTCATGTCTGTGTATTTTCATTTTATTTGAGTGACGTTTTTATGCACATTTGACAATATTATTAGTAGGTCTAGCAAATAAAATCAAAATTATATTTTGAGTAAGGCCGACATGGCCCAAAATCTCCTTTATGATCTAAGTCCTGATGCTACTAAGAAAAAGTTAGTACCTAAACTTCCCTGTTAGTTTCTATCAAGTGAAATATAATGTTAATAATATATTTATGTTAATATAAATTTATGTTAATAATATTAAAAGTGTATATGAATGAATGAATGAAATGAATGAAATACCTTTATTTGGACAACACTACACAGACACAAAACAAAAACACTCATAAATTAAAAATAAAAATAAAAACAAACAGATAATATAACAATATTAAAAGTAAAAGGTAAAAATCATAAATGTGTGAAGTTCATAGTCGCGTCGTGCAGTGTCGCCCGAATGGGTGCGAGCTCAGCATGTGTTGCAGACAGACAAGTCAGCAACGCTGATTTTCAGCTAAAGAAAAAGAAAGAAAGAAAGTAAATTTAAAAAATCGTTGTCAGACTGGCTTCTTGATAAGTGTTTTATAGTGTTAAAGAGTTTAAGGAATCCTGTAATGCGGTAATTTAAAAACGGTTAATGATAGTATGTAATAAATTATGAATTATTTTAGCAGTATTAGAATTGAAGATTGTGTGAACATTGTGTGAAATTGACGTAATATTTTAATGTGATGTTAAAATAAAATGATATTTTTGCCTTTAAAATTGTATTTCTTGCAAATAAACTATTTGATTTGATTTTATTTGAAAATCTAAAACTCTCAGCTTTACTCGCGCGATTACATGGTAACTAATGCTCGCAAATTTCGTTTTAATTTGATTGGCCTCAGTTTGGTTTCTTAGAGCCTTTTTTCTCAATGCCACAATTCCAATATTAATTTCCCAATGCCCAAGTCCTTGATATCAAAAACAAATAAAAAGTCATTCTTAGGAAATAGTGTACGTTTCTATAATAAAACCCCAAAAGAGATAACGGGGCTCTCAGAGAGTAAATTCAAAACCTATATAAAATCTACTTTACTAAAGAAGGCTTATTATAAAGTCAACCAGTACATAGAGGACAAAGCTGCTTGGAAACTTCTGCATAGCCACCACGCGGCACCTTACAAACAAACGAATTTAACCAAACCAAATATTGTAAAACAATCAGTTCAAAAAATTAAGCCCTACCAGTTTTTTGTGCGTTCTTCTTGTAGAGGTGGTATCTTTCCGAACGCACGATAGACTCATTATTGTTTATCTTCATTGACGTATAAAAGTGTCAGATTGTGACCTATTTGAATAAATCTTTTTGACTTTGAGACCAATGTCTACATTTGTCTACCGCCTGTGTATCCCGAATGGATGCACTTTCTCTCGAAGATATTTAATTCATGTGAATTTCACCTCTGAAGTAGTTTAAACAGCATTCCGCGATATTGGCCCTGCATATTACAGGAGGCAATGCGATATACGGGTGTTGAATCTCATACATTTATTCTTCTGAAATCTCTTTCTGGTTGTTTGAAAGAAATCGCTTTCATGTACTTACTAGCCTTAGATTAATTAAAATATAAGCCTATTATGATTATCTAATTTAATAAACGTTCCTTTAGCCCATAAAATAAAATGTGCCCATACTCAGAAATACCGGTACTTACTTATTTTTGAAACATTCCAAAGAAAAACATTCCAAATTGAAAAGAAAACACTTTTGTAAACAAACCTAACATGTTTACGCTAACGAACCTCATCGATAATGGAATATGTAACGAATTCCAAATTCAAATTCCAATAACCCATACGGGCGAGTGTCGTCGCTGATTCATCAATTTGAATATCGAACGATAAAAATGCTGTGATATCTTTCGATTTTATTTTTCAATTTTAGAGAAAAGTGACATTGCTTACTCCTTTCTTAAATACTTTTTTTAGGGTAAAACGTCACCCATACAAAATGAAAACACAACAGATATAAAGAAATAGGGAATAATTTTCCAATTGTTTTTTGTTGACTCTGGCCGTTATTTTGCGCCTAAACATATGTTGTTAATGAAAACCTTAACTTTTCATTTCGTATGGGTGATGTTTAACCTTAAAAACAAAATTTGTGAAGTGGCACCACTAAAGTTCTAGTTTCCTGTAAAAAAAAGTATTTTCACGTAACTGATATCGTACGAAGTCGAGTTCGTAACTGGTTACGGTTTCGTAGACGTCGGAAGGGAATCATGACGATAGATTATTTCACATAATGTTCGATATAATTTTAACACTGTACCTACAATCAATTCTCTATGAAGTAAGTAATTCATTAGAAAAACTGGCAAATACAATAAACGTGCGGTAAAATAAAAAAGTAATTTGAATTTAGTTCGATAGAGTACTGAGGTAGAAAGTAGTTAGTTGAAATAACTTGTAGAACACCGCCGGTGCCGTGTCTGTTCTAAAGTTAAATTGATTTCGTATGATTGGAATCGGATTATTGAATGTTTTGCTTGCATTGTGACTGTTATTGAAATGCATTTCAATAGTGATTTGAGAAAAGAATGAGATATGTTTGTCTGTCCTTTGAGGATTTACATTTTTTTTTGTTTCTGCCAGAACATTTTATTCGTGATAAAATAATTATGAAAACAGTTTAAAAAAAAAAGTAGGGTTTTCTCCATTCTGGAGGTTTAGGTTTTTTTATTTTATTTTGCTTTATGCTTATTGTAGCCCTTATTGGACTTTTTTAAGCCGTCAAATGCTGTTGGCCTCAGATGGCCTATACAGCTTTACTGGGCAGTGGCTCAAAGTTTAAGTGCGACTCAAGAGATCCGAGATCAAGGGCACCTAGACGGTACGGACCTCGGCTTGGGCCGTCGCCAGAATACGTGAGGTCAGACTATGGTATCCCAAAAGGAGAGTGTCTTCTAGGACCATTGATAGGGTTCTAACCCTATCAATGGTTTACACTGTTTGATTATTTGGAGAGAAACTAGGCGATCTGATGGATCTGAGAGATCTCTGGTCTCGCCGGCGAGGTCGGTGTTGTGATTGTATGAGTGGGTGGATCTTATATCTGGCACCAGTACCGACAACGGAGCGACTGTTGCGTGTATTGGTGAGATTGGGTGAGCTTAGCGACGCCGATGTGACAGCGGCGATAGAGTCGTCCGGGTCGTCCAGGAGAGCGAGGGCTTCTCTGAGGGGAGGTTCTATTTTACAACATTTTATATATATTAGATAAGTAGGTTCAAAAATATTATATAATATACAAGTAATACATCCGGGTTCGATCCCCAGGTCAGGCAAAGTGTTAAATATTGGATTTTTCCATTAGGAATTATCTCAATAACTGCCCGGAGTCTGGAACTGTGCCCGGTAGATGGCAATAGGCTCGCCCCCTATTACATGGGACCAATAACATACTGGCGAAATGTGGGTGTATCTACTATGGGACTGAGTCCTGGGTACACCTCTGCCTACCCCTTCGGGAAAAAGGCGTGAATGTATGTATGTATGTAAGTAATACATACAGAAACCAGTTATAATTCAAACAATCTAGTTAGTAAAAGATAAATCCGAAACGGGCTCAGACACGATGAAATTCCGTTTTTAATGAAAGGATTTCAGATACGCTGGGTTAAGCCGACTCGTACCGCGTAACGAATGTTTGGATATGTGCTTATGAATTAAATTTCAAATACCTTGGATAAACTAAGTAATTATAATATTATATCACTTATTATATTTTAAGAAGATGTCAAGTTTTCGTGAAATTTATCAACATTTTTATTACAAAGCTGTTGGAGTTAATTTTCACTAAGTATAAAATATGTTTTATATTTGTGAAAAAATTATCAACATTAAAAAAGGATTGCTAAATCGACTCGATAATGGAAATATGGTAGAAATAAATAGATCATTAATTATTTTTATTATTATTAGCCGGGAGAGTCCCACTGCTAAGCAAAGGCCTCTTTACCCTCAGACCGTTCCTCAGAATCCAGTGCCCTATTTTACTAATTTTCCTAGTAGCGATTAAGCTCATTCCGCCATCACTTCTGGGCCCACCAGCTCGATCAACATACAGCAGACGTGTCCAGCCCAGTTCCACTTCATACTGATTACTAATTAGATGGAGAAAACCATGTGACTTGAGAGACATCTATATCTAAAGTACTAGGCTTTCAGAAATTGGGAAGAGGTCTTATAAAATAGTGTACTTACAACGTCGATCAGCTGACTGAGCCTAAGTCCCATCTTGACGGTGAGTCGATCAGAGTTATTACCGACCGGTCGGATCAGTCGGTTGTAGTTGGAGAGAAGGTCGTCATAAAGGCGTTTCGCCTCTGGGTTCGCGACGCTCAAGCGGCCCCACACGCACAACACTCCGACCACCAGCGCCAACACCATCTTAGGCTAACACCACCCCTGAAACAATCAAAATAATGGCTTTACTAAAAAGTTTCTATCTAATGTGTAGAGGACTACTATACAATACAAGACATTGCTACATTCAGTACAAATTTTATCTGTCAACTTTTACGCGGCCTGAGGTAACACATTTATACACAAAAACAAATGCAGCAAACCTCGTGTCAGTGATGGTGCGTGAATTAGATTCTGATAACATATACGGGCTGCTGGAAACTTGACCTGGACACTTCTGCATAGCTACCACGCGGCACCGTCCAAACAAATGAAATTTAACCAAACCAAATATTGTAAATCTATTCGTTGAAACTGCCTCGGTGGCATAGAGGGCGCATGCTCGACTGCCAATCAAGAGGTCCCGGGTTCGATCCCCAGGTCAGGCAAAGTGTTATATATTGGATTTTTCCATTAGGAATTATCTCAATAACTGCCTGGAGTCTGGAACTGTGCCCGGTAGATGGCAATAGGCTCGCCCCCTATTACATGGGACCAATAACATACTGGCGAAATGTGGGTGTATCTACTATGGGACTGAGTCCTGGGTACATCTCTGCCTACCCCTTCGGGAAAAAGGCGTGAATGTATGTTATGTTATGTTATTCGTTGAAAAAACTAATTCATGTGGAGGTATCTTTCCGAACGGAGGTGGACTCATTATTATTGATCTTCATTGACGTGACAAAGTAACCTATTTGAAAAAGTCTTTTTGAGTTTGAGTTTTGAGTTTTCTGCGCACCATATGGGCAGCAAATGGGAATCATTTGCGATGACATTTCCATATTTTAAGCTGTCACGGTTTTATCCACTTTCAGTTAAACGTATAAAAACACAGTATCACTGACGCTTTGTCCAATTTTTTTGATTCGTTCATTTTTGTATCATACTCCATAACTACATGTTGTGCTCGTTTTCTATATAAGTAGAAAAGTTCACAGCGCATCACTAAATATCTCGACGACTACACAATAACTATTTCTCAAGGTCGCTGTCGTAATAGTTCCAAAATGAAACAATATATAGCACAGTTAATACAAATAAGGAAAAAGAAAATTAATTACAGTGTAACACGGTCCATTGCACGTACAAAATTCAATTTGTTGGCTATAAATTAACGTCGTGCTGTACGAAAGCTTTTGTAATGAAATATTGGAGTTATTGGAACATTTTAGATTGTGAAAATGATAGGAATTTGTGGGTATCTGTTTTGTCAAGGATAACTAGGAAATGGTTACATTTTCTCATGAGCATTGAAGAAATATGAAATGTTTTTTTTTTTTATGATAGTTAGTAACAAGACGAGCAAATCAGGTGCCTGATGGTAAGCATCATGATTGCCCATATCAGACACAGTGCCACCCAGTATTTTAAAGTTCAAAATTCTGTGCGGCACTGCACTGCGCCTGTCACCCTGAGATATGAGTTGTTGAATCTCATCTTGCCCAGTAATTTCGCTGGTAACATTGCCCTTCAAACCGGAACACAGTATGTTTGCACATTACTGCTTGGCGGATGAATAACTGGCAAAGGTGTGGTACTTCCCCAGGCGGCCCCCTGCAAAGAGGCCTACCACTACAATAATAACAATATAATGTTATGATATGATTGCAATAATCCTACTAATATGAAGAATATCAAATCTTAGTACAATGTATAAAAGTTTCGTTTGAATGTAAGAATGTTTTAATTCGACTCACGCGCCATCTAGATGGCACAAAAAAAACAATGCGCTGTTTTTTTGTGTGTATGTTTGTTAAAAGTGTAAAACTGAATCAATTGAGCTGGTATTTGGTATGTAGATAGCTTAGACCCTGAAATAACACATAAGGTACTTTTTATCTCGATATTCCCACGGAACTTATATTACTAGTAATATAAGATATTTTTCCGATCGATAGATTTTGGAAGCCTGCAGAATAAGCCACACCAATCTTTATAAGTATATTTTTGCGTGTAGAAGTGTTACGAAGTCGTTAAATAACTGTTTATTATATTTTATTATGAAGAAATAGGGGTGTTACACACATTTTAGGAAGCAATGATGTGGGCAATCATGATGCTTACAATCAGGCACCTAATTTGCTCGTCGTGTCACTCACTATTATGAAAAAAAAAAGCAAAAAGAAGCGATAAGGGAACGCTGTAGCGTGTTAGAAGATGGAGTAGAGATAGAGAAAGGAATGCTAAGGTGGTTCGCACGTGTGGAGAGGATGGATGAAAGGAAATTAACAAAAGAGATTTATAAGGCCAGTGTGAATAGTCAAGTCGGTAGAGGTCGACCTAGGCGTGCTTTTCATGAACAAATTGACTTTGTAATTAGGAAAGACCAAGTCAAAAGTACCTAAAACCGACGAGCATGTATGAAGAATGTCATGAAAGTAAACGAAACGAAAGCTGTATGTCAGGATCGTAGTAAGTGGAGGGAAATAGTCTCTGCCTACCCCACCGGGAAAAAGGCGTAGCTGTATGTAAAGTATGTTGTAAAAAGATAAAGCACAGAATTAGAAATGAGGAAGAAGAAATGTTCCAACATAGTAACAAGAATGTTAAATTAAGTTATTTATGGTCCCGGGTTCGATCCCCAGGTCAGGCAAAGTGTTAAATATTGGATTTTTCCATTAGGAATTATCTCAATAACTGCCTGGAGTCTGGAACTGTGCCCGGTAGATGGCAATAGGCTCGCCACCTATTACATGGGCCCAATAACATACTGGCGAAATGTGGGTGTATCTACTATAGGACTGATTCCTGGGTACACCTCAGCCTACCCCTTCGGGAAAAAGCCGTGAATGTATGTTATGTTTATGTTATGTTAATATCTAACTTATTGCCAACCGAAAACCGAAAAACTTAAACGAAAACCTAGTTTCGATTTATTTTTTCCTTCTCTAGAAAATCCGGATAAGGATCAGCTGCAAAACCTCAGGCCAAATAGAATCCGCATTTAGTTCGTAAAAATAAATCAAGTGACTTTAAAATCAGGACCGCGTAATCTCCTTCTATCACTTGATCAGGGCTAAACCAAAAGTAAACCTTAGCTTTGTTGGATTAAAATTCAAATTTATGTGGCAAACTGATCCAATTTGGGACTAAAAGAGGTTTTCCGCAAACAAGCTTCGATTTGCTCGTGTAGGATATTACGACACGTAAAATTACTTTTGAGGGAATGTTTTATGACAATCTTCGATTTGTAATATGTACTTGTAATCCAAGCTTGTTAATAGACTTGAGAGATACGGAGTAATGAAACTACGAAAAATTATTAAGAACGGTTGCCAAACAACAGCGGAAGACCCAGTTGAGTGGCGACCCTATCCATATTATCCCCATACTTCCCATACTAATCCATATCTGTATTAATATTATAAATACGCAAAGTGTGTTTGTGTGTCCTTCTTGCGCGTCACAATAGGGCATCGGCATGACATGATTTTTTTGTTTAGAAATAGATTGGAGGCTGGAGAGTGACTGCTACTTTTAACCCGGAAAAAACCATCTCATTCACATGGGAAAATCCATTATGTTGTAGCCATCTAAAATATGTAGGCTCTATGAGATTGTAGACTTCGCGAATCTGTCCATGCATATTTTTATATGATGTTCACCTTACACAACATCTAAAACTTTTAGTCGAATTAAAAACCATCTCCTTTTTTAAAAGACTATCCCACTTCAAAAACAAACAATCTTAGTATAAGCATAATTGCATTAAGCATGCATATAAGCATTGACAGCCTCGTTGGTTCAGACGGTAGTAATCAGTCCTCTGGTTACCATAGTACAGGCTTCTAGCCTAGTTTGGGACCACATGACCGTGTGTGGAAGTTGTCTCATATAATTATTATATTTCGAGAGCTGATGAAATTCCCTTGTGATTTAAGGTGACATCTGTGTTAAAAGTGTGACAAAACAATCAATATCAAATCTCCTCATAAAATTTCACGAGAATCGGTCGAGCAATGCGACCAGTAGAGGAGTACAGCTCAAATAGAACGGACAGGCAGACATATGAATTATTTGACTTCGGGTCCATCTGATTTAATTGAGCTAAGTACGATTCATCGAATCATCATTCATCGAAACCAACCATTGAAACTGTTCTTCATCACTGGTCAGTTCACTTATAAATGTTTTTGACGATATTCTGAATCTGATGCTGCAGCAACAGGTCATTGCCAAATCATTGCAACATTGTTGAAGCGACAGTGTAACCAAATCCGGAAACGATCAGACCACTTGAAGTTGCTCATATATACTTTTCAGCCTTCAACCGCTAAAAGAGAGTTAATAATCTTCAAACGGCTGAACCGATTTTCATGAGACATAACTAGATCAATCTCGATTAAAATTAAAAAAAAACGATTGAAAGTAGCTCATGCAGAAACTACGATGCCAAAGATAGAAACAAAAGTACACATAACATAACATACTATCACGCCTTTTTCCCGAAGAGGTAGGCAGAGGTTTTCCCAGGACTCAGTCCCATATTAGGTACACCGACATGTCGCCAGTATGTTATTGGTCCCATATAAAAGGGGGCGAGCCTATTGCTATCTACCGGGCACAATTCTTGACTCCAGGCTGGCATAGAGATAATCCTTATGGAAAAATTCAATAACACTTTCCTGACCTGGGGATCGAACCCGGGCCCCCATAATTGGCAGTCGAACTTACGCCCACTACGCCACCGAGGCACAAATAGACATACGGTTCAATAGATACATTAATATACAAACTCTTTGGGTCTAATTTATAATACACCTTCCATATTTCGGTCGGCGGTTACAAATGAAGCGTTTTGATTTTTATACACAAATTCTATAGCACCTAACTATCTATCATGAATCATAATTTGTTACCCATTTTTGTACTTTATTTATTTGTAGACAGTCTTAAGCTTTATTATCTACTTCAATTTCCTATTCTTAGAAAAAGCACTAAGTTGAACATAAGATTGTATAATACCATGAAAGAGAATTATTATAATTTCCTCGTAGATATTATGTACATAAAAGAAATTCACGTTCCTTTTTCAATTCACACCAGAATCAAGGTAAAATAATCTCCTTTGACGACACATAAGAAAATGCGTACAAATGAGGGTACATGTGAAGAAAATGATATATGACGTCACACGCTATAATGGTGGATTGTTGTCGTTAAGATATTTCCGCAAGATACTCTTGAGGAAGTAAAATGAATGGATATGTTTCTTCCAAATCATTTGAGAGATCGTTATATTATGTACATTGTATGTGAGCGTAATGTATGGGCGTTTAGGGCGAGGTGATACTCAAAAGCAATTTATTTGAGTACAATATTTAAGTGATGATTTTTTTCTGTGGCAAAATATTGATCATTATATTGTCCTTCGCAATATTCTGACTTCCTGCAGTAAGGATAGATATTCGATTATCAGTCTTTTCTTTTAAAGATGAATACCTACAGAACTAAAAAAGACCTTGGCAAGGATTGATAAGTCGGCAAGAAAATTGGTTTTATGTACCAACATGAACTCTTGTCTTCTGCTTACTTATAGAAAACGAAGCACATTTTTAACATTTTGAATGGATGACATTCACTATTGAGCACTGATCTTCTTTTTAAAACATCAAACGCGCGTTTAAGTACTTGATGTTTGCATCCACCGCAAGCCCACGACTCTACATCCCATCCTATCCTACTAATATTATAAATGCGAAAGTTTGTGAGGATGGATGGATGGATTTTTGTTACTCTTTCACTCCAAAACTACTAAACCTACCTGAATAACATAAAAAGTACTTTTTATCCCGATATTGCCACGGAAACGAAGACTACGCCGGTGAAACCGCGGGGCACAGCTAGTTACTTATATTGCTGGAAAAGATCCGATTTTTTCCAAGAAATTTTCAACTTAAGCACAGGCGAATAAAAGTGCAGAGTGTATACTCTGCACTATAGTTTTTCACAAAAATCTCCAACTACCCTCCACCTCCCAAGAGAGCGATTACCCAAGCATTACGTCCATAGATTACTCGACCCACTTTCGTTCTAGTTTTATCTACGCAGATTGATTTATAACGGTGTGTTTTATTGTTCAAGGTTCATCTAGTTTATCCTGTAATTAAGTTCGACTCAGTACGTAATCCCGGTTCGGGATGAGCTCAAAATTTCCGGTGTTTCAAATTATGGTAACCAAGTCTCGTCGGGAAAAATCTAGTTTTAATCCATTTTAATATTGGTTTACTAATGATACGCATAATATGTATTGTCATAATAATATACTTTGGCATAACAACATTAAGCGTAGTGATCACTACACATTATAATATTAAGCACAAACATTTTGCCATAATGTTTATTAACATAAATACTATAAGGATAATGGTAATAAAGCATAATTTTATTAAGCATAAGATTATAAAAGCATAATGTATATGTATAAAATACTGCCTCGGTGGCGTAGTGGGCGCATGCTCGACTGCCAATCAAGAGGTCCCGGGTTCGATCCCCAGGTCAGGCATAGTGTTAAATATTGGATTTTTCCATTGGGAATTATCTCAATAACTGCCTGGAGTCTGGAACTGTGCCCGGTAGATGGCAATAGGCTCGCCACCTATTACATGGGACCAATAACATACTGGCGAAATGTGGGTGTATGTACTATGGGACTGAGTCCTGGGTACACCTCTGCCTACCCCTTCGGGAAAAGGCGTGAATGTATGAATGTTATAAAATAATAGTAGATTAGTAGCCAAGGGCTGTAAGGCATTAATTGCAGCCCGAGATATTTAGGCGCACGAGCGCAGCGAGGGCGCCTATACTTCGAGGGTGCAATTGATGCTTACACCCGAGCTAACTACTCTGCTTTACATCTCGATTGTGAGGTAAGTAGAAAAAAATCCCAAAAACAAACAATATTTAAAGTAAAAGTTTTCTATTCCCGCCTTTTTTCATCTTTTTTTTAAATTATTTTTTTCAAGAACGAAAATGAGCTTCGTAGTTCGATATTTAAAATTGATGACTATTATATACTTATACGAAGACAAGGCTGAATAGCGAAGCGACCTCTTTTGTCATTGGCCTGAATGCATGATGTCTATTGCCAGTGTGATGTACGCGAACTTTTTGAAAGAGTGAAGTTTTTTTTAAATTACTTACCGCCCTAGGGCTTTTCTAGCTACATTATTACCCTAGAGCGCTAATTGGTCACTTACAAGCCCCATTTGGGGGTAATAAGGACCTACTTACCGAATATGAGAGATGTAAAATAAATATTTACACAAAATCTTCTTTGTCATAAAAGCGCTAATAAATAATAATAAAACTTACCTAACCAACTGATTTTGCAGTATATTTTTAAGCCACATGATTATTATACGTATTATTAGTATGCCTTAAAAATTTATGGGACAATCAATTATGCCTAAACAATAAATTTAATAGACCAATTACTACTTATACTAAAGTTTCTATTATGACATACTAGTATTACGCCAGAGTATTATTATGCTAATAAAAGTTAGGCGATAACGTTATGCCATACAATTTATGCTTAAAAAATTATGCCAAACGGAGGAATCTCTTTAATATTTAGTGTACATTTTAGGCGATAAGGCATAGCGATGTTTCCATAGTAAATTACCTTGGACTTGTAGTTTAACACTATCAATTAGACTTATCGATACTTATTACCACTAGACTTGGAGATACCATCGATAGTGGTGATAGTAAAAATCTCATGATACTATTGCTTGAAACCGGTAGTATCGGTAGAAAATTACCTTATTATTACAAGTCTAGTGCGGTTACCTCAGTTGTTTTTTACAGAAGCGGCATAGGAGGGGTTCATATGTCACTCCTCCCGTGCCGCTTCCATACTTCAAGAACTGACTCATTTGAGATTTAGACCTAAAGTGATCAATACTTTCTTTACCCTATCGATAGTCAGCTAATTTAGTGGACCCATTGGTTCTAGAAATAGAATAGAAATAGAATAAAACCTCATTGCATACCAAAAAAGAAATAATTCTACGAAAGATACAATTCAAAAGACATGGTTAACAACAGGCGGTTCCATCGCGTAAAAGAATTCCTTACAGACCTATTTAAAAAATAGTCAATGCTATCGACAGTATCGATGCTATAGCTATCGATACGAGGTATTACTATCGATAGGCCTATCGAGAGTGTAACTCTACCAAAGCGGGATTCCTGGCGGATTTGAACCCTTTCCTTGTAGGTAAGTAAGTCTACAATGAACGGGTGTAGACGGCCTTTTATTGTAATAAAAGTTTGAAATTATTTCTATTCTCTCCTCTAATTACAACCCAAGATACTTTATAATTCAAAGTTACCCCATAATTTTATCAAACCAGACGTTTTGTTTATTACCTCCTATTTCATGGGGAAGTTAATTCAAGTTTTAAGTTTTACAGCTAAAATTCTAAAATAAACCAATTTACTTGGGTGTACCCTTTTATTTAATTAGTTTACGTAAACATCCCTACATTTGCAAAATCGACGGAGTATAACTAAGCTCCTCTATTCGACGAGACCTCTTCAAACATTCACCGGAAACGGTACTCATGATATTATATTTTTCAAACGAATTTAAACTTTATTCATCTGGAGTTAAAGTTCACTTTGATGCAGGTGAGAAAATAAAAATGTTTAATTTATATGTGATGGAATCTGTGCACTGCTTGTGTAAGTTGGGATGTTCTTTTTTAAGCTTAACATTGGTAAATTTAAAATAGGCCTAAAATAATACAAACCGAGGTTCGTTCGAAAAGTAATATGCCACATTGCAGAATGGTTCCGTGTACTTGGATCCACAGCTCGGCTCCACATAATGTGCATCATTTTCTCCATTTGAATCCACATTGGAGTGTAACAAATAATAATATGATATTTTGTTGAGTGTATATTAGAGTAAGTGTTGATAAAATTATTAAATATAGGTCGTGAAAGGATAATTGGCCCAGTCATTTTAGGGAAAAAGAAGGAGTCAACCTCGGAATGAAAGATAATAAGCTGTAAACTGGTATAAACCTTTGTTTTGTCGTTCTAAATGTTGTCTCAAAAGTCACAAGTGCTATCGTATCCGCGTCTTAAGATATTTTATAACCTGTGACCTTCAATATCTTAAGACACGGACACGATAGCACTTGTGACTTTTGAGACAACATTTAGAACAACAAAACAAAGGTTTATACCAATTTACAGCTTATTATCTTTCATTCCGAGGTGAAACCCCTAAAATGACTGGGCTAAATCGACGTTAGACAATAAAATCATGACAAATTTTATTAGATAAAAAATTCTTAATATAAAAAATAATTATAATTTACTTTCAATATCACAAATAGTGACCTCCATAATTTTAATACTAGGAATAAAGACAAAATAGCTATACCTAGCTTTAGATTATCTAAAACAAATAAAAAATCATTCTTAGGAAATAGTGTACGTTTCTATATTATAATATAATATAATAATAATAATATAATATGGGACAACTTCCACACACGGTCATCTGGTCCCAAACTAGGCTAGAAGCCTGTACTATGGTAACCAGATGACTGATATACATACTTATATAAGCCTATAACACCCAGACACAGATCAAACAGACATGTTCATGCACACAAATGTTTGACCTGGCCGGGGATCGAACCCGGGGCCTGCGGCACAGAAAGCAGAGTTACTACCATCTGAGCCAACGAGGCTGTCAAAATAAAATCCCAAAAGAGATAACGGGGCACTGAAAGGGTAAATTCAAAACCTATATAAAATCTACTTTACTAAAGAAGGCTTATTATAATGTAAATCAGTACATAGATGACAAATATGCTTGGGAACTTCCGCATAGCCACCACGCGGCACCTTCTAAACAAACGAGTGAACCAAACCAAATATTGTAAAACAATCAGTTGAAAAAATTAAGCCCTACACGTTTCTTGTGCGTTCTTCTTGTAAAGGTATCTTTCCGAACGCACGGTAGACTCGTTACTGTTTATTTTCATTGACGTACAAAAGTGTCAGATTGTGACCTATTTGAATAAATATTTTTGACTTTGACTTTGACAATCATTGAAAGTAAATTTAAATTTATAAATAAAAATATATAATTTAAAATCGAAATATATAATATAAAACATAAACATACATTCACGCCTTTTTCCCTAAGGGGTAGGCAGAGGTGTACCCAGGTCTCAGTCCCATAGTAGATACACCCACATTTCGCCAGTATGTTATTGGTCCCATGTAATAGGGGGCGAGCCTATTGCCATCTACCGGGCACAGTTCCAGACTCCAGGCAGTTATTGAGATAATTGCTCATTAGGAAAAATCCAATATTTAACATTTTGCCTGACCTGGGGATCGAACCCGGGACCTCTTGATTGGCAGTCGAGCATGCGCCCTCTACGCCACCGAGGCAGTCATATATATAATATAATAATAATAAATAATATTATAATGTAATGTGTATATAAAAAAAAACAAAATATATGGTTCTTGACTGAAATATAATGAATATATTATTAATAATATAACAATTTTAATAAAGTGTATTTTTAACGTTATCACAACATAACACAAAATAACGCCTTTTTACCAAAGGGTTAGACAGAGTTGTATCCAGGACCCAGTCTCTTTAACTCACTTATTCACCATAAACTTCATGAACCATAGACAGTCCTCTATAAAGAGGCTGTTTCGAAACGATGAATGACGAAGAATTTGTGCACACGTCGCCGTGCATAAACTAGTGTTATGTGGGTAATGCGTTCGATTTACGTTTGTATCATGTAGGGTTATCACATGATGTGTGTATGGGGACATACACGTTGTCAGGTTGGCCGAGTGTAAGGTTAATGTTATTTTGTGACGCGCATGCTACAAATTCTGTGAACGTTTTGGTGATTTTATGGAAAGTATTAAGGGCAACCTGTGGTTCTGTGAAAGATCTAAGGTATATGCGAGGGCGCGATGGCAACACAGGGAAGGGGATGCCAGCGCGACGGATGATTGTAGAGCGAGATTAAAGATGGTGGGCTTGGAATAAATTATTTAAAATATGCTGAAGTGTTCGAGTATTATACAATGGAATAGGAGCGGCCACAATCGCATATATAATATGGTCGATCAACAAGCTAAAACAAAACTCTGCGCTTTATATTTTAATACCATAGTCCATAAGCATTAAAGAGCGAACATTGGACATGTGTGAGGTAATCCCTTTATCGCAGTTCGGCAAACATTCAAATAAAGCTATTCATACACATAACAATTTTGTAATTGTTAGTGTATTGCTTTTTAACAAGTGAAATTTATACCTATTGGCCTTTTTATACAAGGTTACGTTAAAACCACCAGCAAACTCGTAGAAGCAGGTAGCCAACATCATTAACAACAACATTTATTGTTATGATAATTTGTTAGATTTTACTTTCATACAAAAATAAATATCAATTTAATATTCCACTTGAATGTTCTTAACTCTACGCGCACCGTAACAGATTACGTTATGGTGCGCGTACTACCCCTACAGCCCCCTGAGTCTCTGGCGGAGAAAGTGTCTTTTAGTTTGTGAATGAAACATAGACTTACAAATGTCCGACAGTACAATGAAAAACTTGAAAAATATTTTTGTTATATTTATTGAGTTATGTCAAAACTCACAGAACAAATGTTGTTATTTATGATGTTGGCTGCTTGGTCCTTCGGGGTTGCTAGTGTTTTTAAGGTAACCCTATGTATAGGTTGTAAAGCAAAAGAGTCAATAGAGAGAGAGACGAGAGCCAAGGTAAAGTAAGGAGAGTCTTAGGTCTTCCAACTTTGATTGAAGAAAGATCTCTTATGTTAATATCATGGTAAAATAACAATAAAAGCAAAATCAAGTGTTTCTTTTTTAATACCAATTAAAGAAATATTCCTTTATCTAAATGCAATCTGCAAGATAAATATCTCTCTGAAGCGAATGCAAATGGTGTACGACCACTACCCTACCATAGTCAAAAAGTTGTTTTTCTACAAAATATTGTACACTACATTTAACATAACCTCTAACCAGTTCGACACAATTCTATGGAAAATTTACCAAATCGATGTTTTGTATTCCCCTGTTTTCTCCGAATATAAACAACGAATAAAGATCTAAAAATACAACAATATTTCTTTCTTAAAAATTTACTGTAAGACATAAATACTATGTCAATGATAATGAGCTTCCGAAAAGTAGATAAATGTAGTTAAGGTTGAAATATATTGTAAGCTATAAAAACCCCGAAAGAAATGATTGATTGACTGAGCCTTGGTTCTATATCGCATAATAGTGTTCACATCATTTGCTTTAATACTCGTACCTACATGACTAATATTCGTGGGAAATTCGCCTTTAGATTATACTGATGTAGTCCTTATTACTACTTAACTTACTACCATCCCAAGGACCTTTTTTACCCCCAGTAAAAATGGGTATGCGTTAAACTGTGTCCAAACTATGGGCGTAATCAGGACGCAGCTCGCGCGCGCTCGTTTGATGGAGTGTCAAAAACATACGATCGGTTCGCCGCACGACGCGTTAGAGGGGGCATGAACGAATGATATTTGGACAGCACTGCACAAAAAAAAAACAAACAAATATAACACGAATAATAAGGAAAAGAATGAATGATAAAAATTGTATATGTGAAGTTCACAGTCGCGTCGTGGCAGTGTTGCCCAAATAGGCGTGAGCTGAACATCGCTCGCGCCTTGACATGACGACACAATACACAAACATTATCCATAGCTCGTTGTGCTATTTTGAGCCTGCTGATAAAGCCCACAGTCAGAGACAACGTTTCAGATCCCTGCTTGAGGGGTAAGACTTCCCTTACGAAAAAGGCGCTATGGTAGGTCCCCTTTACCCTATAAAAAGGACTACTATTTATATTTCTTTGTTTCACAATACATTTTAACAAATATTTGTAATTTATATCATACATTATGTACGCAGTCCCTTTTACAAGGGAAGCTACAAAGACCGGAAATCAAATGACGAGATCCCAGAGAGGAAACTCTCATGATGTCGTCGCAGACATCCTGCCCGTGAATACGGACAGGATATTATCTTATAAACTACCTCGAATATATTACCTACACGGTTGGATTAGGAAGAGATTTGGATGTCATTTTTGGGAAATGAATAGATAGATAATATTTTATTGTACACCAAACACAATTAAATAACATTACAAGACACAAAGAGTAAACTTAAATGTACAAGCGGCGGTCTTATCGCTAATAAGCGATTTCTTCTAAACAACGGATGGATTTATTTACAGCAGAAAGACGTGGCGCATCTTTACAGTTTAAGTATATATTTACCAATAATGTTCATAATATATAATAAAATAATTACTAATAATACATATTATTCCTATATATAGTATATATGTATAAATAGGTACATTTTTGTGTTTTAATTTTTACATCTATGACAGATGATTTAAGCAGCGCTAACGTGGGCCACGACATTTGCGCTCGTAGCTGAAGAGTCCAATCTGCGAGAGGCAGCTACGGTCGCATTTTGCTTAGTATTTATTATTTTTTGTAGGCTTTTTATGAAAAACAGCACGCCCTATGCCAGCATGGAACGCATAATGAATGAATAATATTGCCACGTATTAATGAATGCCGTATGTGACTATACCAATTATATATTCTTAATGTAATTATATTAGCAGTGCTTTGGAACGTAGCCGATTTCCGTTTGCGGTCAAATGGCCCGCGGTACATTCAATTTGGTCCTTTCAGACGTAGAACCCATGCTGAGCTATTGTGCTTTTTGTTGCCAACTAGTAAATCGAACTTAAGTATAAGTCCTAATCGTATAGTCTGTCTTAGTACATAATTTGAATTTATAATAATAAAAATAATTTGAATTTATACTCTGAACGGGTTACCCCAATTACACTGCTCGAGTCAATTCATATGGGTTATGTAGACAACCCATTTTGTCAGAGTTTCAGGTCGCCAAGATTACTACAAGGCCTCCAACATGACCTAACGACTGCCCCCTACATAACTTATAGGAAACAGCCGGGACCTACAGTTTAACGTGCCATCTGAAACACGGTAGCGCACAGGCGAAAAGTTAACGTGTGAAATTCGATCCAGTTACTCCGGATTTAAAGCCGAACATATTCCCGCAGGACCACGGACACTATACATAATAATACACAAGTACAAGTGTACATAATAATTATTATCATAGAATAACTACCTACCTCCATAATATAATATATTTTGTACTACGCTATGGTGATGAATTAATGATATCTTTTCTATTCTATTTAAGTGAAATAATTGAAAAAAGGAAATTTTATACCTATAACTTAACCATATTTAATCTCTAAATCTAACTACAATATAAACAGCTTAAAAGTTTTATTTATTTATTTATATCATTATTATAACTGCAGTTTTTGTTCCTTTTTTGTAAGTAAACTGATATGATTTAACAGCCTCGTTAGCTCAGACGGTAGTAACTCTATAAATAAGTTAGAACAAAATTATTTATATAAGATTTATTCTTATTAAATGTCGCTTTAAGTTTGAGGTTATATTAGTGAGGATTATGTTAGGGTTTTTATTTAATGTTCGAGGGATGAACTCAATAAGCAGAAAACTTCAAACTCAAAGCAACAGAATATTATGGAATAAGTCATCGTCTCTTCACATAACTGATTATCCGCTTTAAAAAATCGATCACATTTCTACTTTTAAGTTAATTTTACAATGAACAAATTGCAACAACAATTCAATGAGTCTGTACGGCGATTATTTCATGCATGCTTTGATTCACGCCAATAAATTCCAATCGGTGTAATGAATTACGGTTTTATATATTATGTCCAGTTACTAAATTTATTTGTGGTGTTATGGTATTCGCTATTTATTATCGAAGTTGTTATCGTTCTCATTTATCAGCAGTTAAAAGCTATCAGAGGTCCCGGGTTCGATCTCCAGGTCAGGCAAAGAGTTAAATATTGGATTTTTCCATTAGCAATTATCTCAATAACTGCCTGGAGTCTGGAACTGTGCCCGGTAGATGGCAATAGACTCGCCCCCTCCAATAACATCCTGAGTCCTGGGTACACCTCTGCCTACCCCTTCGGGAAAAAAGCGTGAATGTATGTTTATGTAGAAGCTATCTGCCCACCAGAATGGAACTGCAATGGAATTAAAAATGGAAACGGATACGAAACTGTCTACTCTGCCCACAATCCGTTTTGACAACGTTCTCAGAGAAAACTGTTGCCACAACATTACCGATTCTTGCACGGTACCTAGGCGATGGTCACAACACAGTCAAATGGGCATATAGTCTGATACATTACAATACAAATAATTGTTTTTTTTTAACATTAATGTTTAATGATTAACATGCCATCTCTCAAATAAAATTTCCCTATCTAATCAGCATCTGTAGCACAATGACCAGGGAAAACGAAGTCCCAGGGGGTTAGAACGAGACAGCAGATATGCAATGTTCGGGAGCGAAAGAGAAAAAAGACGGGGGAAATAAGTTATCCCCGTGCTATGCTAGGTGGGCAGGAATCCAGAATTTCTAAACCCCTTAAATACACAAAATTCTTTCACGCATTTTCCAAATATTCAACTTATAAAGAAAAAGGTCGCAACAAGAATGTTCAGAGATCTAAAGCGTGAGCCCTTAATATCCCTATTTCTATGGGTGTTCAATGGGAAACGGTCGTGTCAAATGTCCCGGGTCCGGACACTTGTTTAGTTATGTTAGTGTAGAAAGAATGTTAAGCCATACAAAATATATATTTCAAGCGGTCCTTCATAATACCTTTATTATATTAAAAATGACTTCGCAGACTTTCGCAGCTTTTTTATATCTAAAAATACCAGAAAAAATAAAATAGGAAAATGGGGATAAAAATTTCACTCATCATCATCATCATCTCAGCCATAGGACGTCCACTGCTGAACATAGGCCTCCCCCATAGATTTCCATTCAGTCCGGTTGCAAGCGGCCCGCCTCCATCGTGTTCCTGCCGTCTTTATCAGATCGTCTGTCCATATAGGAATGATGACACTATAACAGAATAATAAAATAAATGGTTTTAGTGAAAAATATATATCGAAAGGATTCTAAAAAACGACCCAGTATTATTGAAAACATTGAGATTAATAATAAAAATTTTTATTAAAATAAAAGTACAAAAAATTGCAATCGGCCATCTTAACTGAAACGGCAATCAGAGCGAATGACGTCACACCTAAGTAAACTGTTACTGAGAGTATAAACACTTGAAGTATATATTCACCATATCGCATTAACTTTTGTTGTGTTGTGATCAGTCACTTGATTTGTAATATATTTTTTAAAAATAATGTTTTTTTCGGTAATATTAGACGTGTACCTACATTAAGAAACGGGATTTCAAAATCTGTCACCATGCCTATTCTCTCTCATCTGTGTAAAAATTTCACTCACGAGCGGGATTTGAACCCACACCTTCCGCACTAATCCGCATAGTGGGCACTCTACCAACTGACCTACCGTGAAATTTCTAGTGTACGGCGAATTTTTTCCATCCCACTTACTAACGCACTATTGGGGCGTGTGTATTATCTAGTGAAGTTCATTCTTCTCATAGAGTTCTTCTATTCTCATAAATAAAACTATCTTAACAGTACCTTTAGCGTTTATTCGTTTGACTTTGATTTTGGTGTGATTATTAGACTATAAATACAACAGCGAAACATTTGAGATGTAATTATATTTTTGATTTTATTGGCACAACTTTATATAATAATAATAATAATATGGGACAACTTCCACACACGGTCATCTGGTCTCAAACTAGGCTAGAAGCCTGTACTATGGTAACCAGATGACTGATATACATCTTATATAAGCTTATTAACACCCAGACACAGATCAAACAGACATGTTCATGCACACAAATGTTTGACCTGGCCGGGGATCGAACCCGTGCCCTGCGGCACAGAAAGCAGAATTACTACCATCTGAGCTAACGAGGCTGTCAATATATTCAACTAATTCCAGAAGCTAGTAAATCTCAACTGCTTTGCAACACAAGCAAAGTTAAAACTTGGTTTATTCTTGCTAGGTATCTCGGAAACTGAAACATAAATTGCAAACACAACCAGAAACTACCAGAGAACATCAAAACACCAAACTACTAACGTCCAAGCTCGGGGTAGTACCGAAATTGCTTGAATCCCCGGACAAATATAAAACGATTCCCCAATAAATGCAAGTTCACAATGGACGTAGCTACTGTCACCCCCTTTTGGCAGGAATGTGGTGCTCCAGGCGTAAATGTCTTCGGTGCAATATACTAATAATATTTACTATTAAAATCTGTTTCAAATAACGATAAAATAAGCTGGTCAAATGCGCTCGCATACATGGAGGGTTCCTACCCAATATGTATCTACATAGTGGGTAGGACCAGCTTATTTTATCGTTATTTGAAACAGATTTTAATAGTAAATATTGTGTGTCTATGTGTCACCTCTCTTCACCTACCAAATCAAATTTTTATTAATGTTATTCTAACTGGTATTAGAATGTATTCTTGTTGCAGTAATAATCTTATTCGTTACGGGACATGGCTGTTCACATGACTAAATGCCCAAATGGTTCGATTGGAAATGTGCCAAATAATGTGAGAGTCAAGATGAACATTAGACATTTATTACTCTTGATATAAATAACGATTGTTAAATACATCACTTGTCATAATATATTTTATCTGTCAGAACGAGTTAGTATCAAATTAACTAATTGTTACAAAGTGCAAATCTTATTTGACATTTAAAAACACGTTGCGTGAATGGAGAGCACTTTTAATTATTAATTTTTTTTTATTTGTAGTGGTAGCAGTAACAGAAATACATATTTTGTGATAATTACAAGTGTCTAGCTAGTATGGTTTTTGAGATAGAGCTCTGTGCTAGACGAACGGACGGACGGACGAAGGGACAGCGGAGGCTGTGCCGCATGCTTGAGGTGATGCAGCTTCTGCGCAAGGCTGCTTAAGTGGATCCGGTTTTATAGTTCGAAAAAGAGACATGCCAAAGGCAGATTATATGGAGAAAAGTAATAAACGCTTTACATGCCGACGAAAATCCATGATGACTATGGCTATGATTTAGAAGACTATCTTCTAAATCATAACAAGTTCTTCTAAGATTTACGTGTTTATCTTGATTTTCGATCCTCTGGCTCCAAGGGTGATATATAGGGAGGGCCCTACACGAGAAGGATATAATATATATAAGTATACGTCACTGAACTTTATTATTCCTAAATGCAATCTGCAAATGTTCACTTTGAAGCGATAAATTGCAAATGCTGTGTTCTCGAGATAAATGCCCTCACTATCTGGGCAATGCTGCTTCTGAATTTTTAATACAGTTTTCGTCTGCTAAACATTATGTTGAGAATTGTGTGTGATTAAATGGCTCGGTTTTACTATATATATTATTTATATTATATATATTAAAATTTTTAAATATCATAAGGCTTTCAAAAAGCGAATTAATACTTTAAAAGATGCATTTACCTGTTAGTGCTTAAAACATTACAAGTACTAATTTTGTAATATTTTTTTTTTAATTTTGTAATGACTGCCTCGGTGGCGTAGTGGGCGCATGCTCGACTGCCAATCAAGAGGTCCCGGGTTCGATCCCCAGGTCAGGCATAGTGTTAATTATTGGATTTTTCCATTAGGAATTATCTCAATAGCTGCCTGGAGTCTGGAACTGTGCCCGGTAAATGGCAATAGGCTCGCCCCCTATTACATGGGACCAATAACATACTGGCGAAATGTGGGTGTATCTACTATGGCACTGAGTCCTGGGTACACCTCTGCCTACCCCTTCGGGAAAAAGGCGTGAATGTATGTTATGTTATGTTGTAAATTACGGTACGGTTTTGTAAGAGATGGTACATGTGTAAATAAATTGTTAAGGCATACGTGTATGTGTACATAGTGTAGGGTTCCATACCCAGACAAAAAGAACATAAAGCGCTATCTATTAGTTCCTTGCGCAAAGTACGGAAATATGCAGTAAAAAGCCATAACTTTTGATTATGTTAACTTAGAAGTATGATTTTTTTTACAGCCACAAGGGACTGCAGATCTGAGAAGTTGCTATCAATTTTAACTTGATTCTTCCACGCGTTCCCGTAAAAATGTGTCTTGACAGACGGACGGATAGACAGACAGACAGATAGACAAACAGACGGACAGACCAACAGACAGACAGACGGACAAAAAATGATCCTATATGGGTTCCTTTTTTCTTTTTGACGTACGGAACCCTAAATAAATACTTTCGTATTTATTCTTTTCTCAACCAATTCTCGTAAATTAAAAAAATGTAAACTTTTATGATATTCAAAACTAAAGACATTATTGACAAAATATGAATAACTAACTTACCTACTGGGCTGTAAGGTATTTTAATAGATTCGATCCACAAGCTGGACAGACGACCTAATAATGACAGCAAGAACTCTGGATGCAAGCCACTTAAAACAGGACTAGATGGAAATTAATGGGGGAGGCTTATGTTATATCCAGTAGTGGGCGTCTTAAGACTGATGATTTTTTTTTATGATAGTGAGTGACAAGACAAGCAAATCAGGTGTCTAATGGTAAGCTCATACATACATACATACATACAGTCACGCCTTGTTTCCGGTGGGGTAGGCAGAGACTATTTCCCTCCACTTGCCAACTTTCGCTTCGTTCACTTTCATGACATTTTTCATACGACATGCTCGTCGGTTGTAGGTACTTTTCACTTGGCCTTTCCTAAGAACAACGTCAACTTGTTCAAGAAGAGTACGCCTAGGTCGACCATATGATTGCTATTGGATATATATATATATATATATATATATATATATATTATTTATAGATTGCCAATATCAGACACAGAGCCAACCACTGTTTTAAAATGCAAAATTTTGCGCGGCACTGCACTGCGCCTATCTCCCTGAGATATTAGTTGTTGAAACTCGTCTTGCCCAGTAATTTCGCTGGTAACATTTCCCGTCAGACCGGATGGAATACAGTAATGTTTGCACAGGTTGTATGTATGTTGTGTTTTTCTAGTGGTAGGCCTCTTTAGCAGGGGGCCGCCTGGGGAAGTACCACACCTTTGCCAGTTATTCATCCGCCAAGCAGTAATGTGCAAACATTACTGTGTTCCGGTCTGTAGGGCAATGTTACCAGCGAAATTACTGGGCATGACGAGATTCAACAACTAATATTTCAGAGTGACAGGCGCAGTGCAGTGCCGCGCAGAATTTTTGATTTTAAAAAACTGGGTGGCAATGTGTCTGATATGGGCGATCATGATGCTTACCATCAGGCACCTGTTTTGCAAGCCACTTCAAACACAACTAGATGGGAATCAATGGGGGAGGCTATCCAGTAGTGAGCGTCATAAGACTGATGATCTTTTTTTATGATAGTGAGTAACAAGACGAGCAAATCAGATGTCTGATGGTAAGCATCATGATTGCCCATATCAGACACAGTGCCACCCAGTGTTTTAAAATTCAAAATTCTGCGCAGCACTATACTGAGCCTGTCACCCTGAGATATCTTCTTAGTCTTGACCTAATTCATGACTGAGGGACGTGATTATGGTTCGTCAACACCCTTGTCACCATCTCCTTCCAGACATTCCTATCCTGCGCCATCTGTATAGATGCTTGCAGGGTGGCCCCCGTCCTGCGTCGTGTGTGTCCATCTTCGTTGAAACTCATCATGCCCAGTAATTTCGCTGGTAACATTTGAATGAATAACTGGCAAAGGTGTGGTACTTTCCCAGGCGGTCGCCTGCAAAAGAGGCCTACCGCTACAACCAATGTCGCAAACTTTACTGTAACTCTACAACCAGACTTTAATAATTTATTTAATATATATAATTCATAGTAAACCTAAAAATACATGGGCGTGTTGAAAGCGCAGCTGGGTGTGACATCGAGGGCAATTAGTCAAGCACTTGCTCCCACTTCTGATATTAATTAAATGTCGTTTTGTTCCTAAATTAATCCTTGCTTTGTTGATTATCTCATTATACGAGTACTGACGTGGGGTCTGTTGCGTTCATTGATTTAATTTCATTAAGGCTTTCGTTTATTTTGAGGTAAAACTCACTGCTGTTATTTGTCTAGCTTAACTTTGTTTAATTTTGTTGGTGTCGGAAATAATTACATAAAATATGTATGAGAAAATATTTTTGTAGAAAAGTAGATAACCTAACAGTTATTTCTGGAGTGTAAGAGTCCCATCATTATCTTTAGGACTCAAAGTCAACCTCATCTGCACGCGGTGCATCCTGCTGGCATACAAACGAGGCTCTGGCTTCTCCGTATACAACATCTAGGTGGAAATGGTCTTGTTATCTTTAAGACCTGCAACCGACCCGGCACCACCCGTATTGAATCGTCATTCCTGTGGATCCTGTGGATCTTATTTGCGTCCCAGGCGATGCAGCGTCCGTAGTGAGGGCACTAATCTTACTAGTTATGTGTGTAAGTGCCGATTCTCGAACATGGAAGATGCTTGAATAATAATCATCTTCTATAGATTTAGAAGGCCATTGATGATTTCTGGATCTCAAGCAAATTCCAAATTAGACTACTAATTAGAAATGTGTTTTACAAAACTATTTGGACCAACGTGTTTATGTAGTACTTATTATGTATCTACATAAACACTCAAAATAAAAACCATTATTTCTGGTTTTTCAAGCTCAAATTAGATCCCATTAAGTCCACGTACGTCAGCAAAGTTAATGCCTCGTTCGCACTTCAGTCTTAGGCACGTCTTTCAATCTTTGTTGTTTCAAATTTCACATGCCAGTTATTGAGTAAGCGCTGAGAGAATGTACCCTATCTCCCCTTTTCTTTATATCAATGGCCATGGTAAGGTTAATGAACAAAGTATCAAAACTCCGTTAACCACTTTCCCAAGTGTAAACTAATGAGTGGTAATAAAAGAACTAACAATTATTGAAGTTTTCTATTCAGATTGTCTGTTACGACTTCTAGTCGTGTGCGACGACGCAGTTGATCAATTAATACTGAACGGTGTAAACCCGCTATAATATCAACTTTAAGGTAACCTGAAAGATGACACTGCCGTCATCCACAAAACAACTGGAAAAGAGGAAAGAAGAATGTCACCATTCAAGTCGCAAATTATCAGCCATCTTTTTTACAAATACCTGCCTAATTTCAATTGCTAGGTCACCTTAGTCTCTTAACCAAAACTATGTAAACTAACAGGCAATGAGTACAGAACGAAGAAACTTGAGAAGTGGCATCAAAAATGTACGAACACTTCGCGACAAGGTGACTTCCCCGGTGTAAGTTTGTGAATAAAGTTTTCCAATTAATTCGATGTCGAATATGTCCCTATGATAAACAAACAAACTACAGAAATTCCAGCGACTGGCATGCTTAGCAGCCACCGGAGGCATGAGGACTACCCCCACCGCAGCGATGGAGGTCATGCTATCGCTTGAACCGCTGCATCTGTATGTAAGACAAGAAGCTGCAATGGCAGCGATCCGCCTAAAAACACTGAACCTATTGTCAGAGAACGGGACGCTTCACACAGGTATACTAAAGGAGGTGTACGAGGAGATACCTGTAACGATGGCGGTAAGCGACAAAATCCCAAAACAATTTGTCTTCGACAAAAAATACAAAATCCAATTAATGGAGGACCTCGAATCGTACGAAGGACTGAACCCAAGGGAGATCAGGATTTTCACAGACGGTTCGAAAACAAAATCAGGTACAGGTACGGGTGTCTTCTCAGAAGACTTAAACATCAGAATCTCGGTACCCCTAGGAATCCACAACACCGTATTTCAAGCGGAATGTATGGGGATTATTCTAGCAACACACGCCATTGCTGACAGGAAAGTAACAAATCAATCTATAAGAATACTATCCGACAGCATGGCGGTATTACAAGCCTTAACTAGCCACAGCATGAGTACAGGTTTAATATACAACTGCCATCAGAAACTCTCGGAGGTAAGTTTAAACAATAGTATTACCCTTCAATGGATCAAGGGACACAGCGGCTCTCGAGGCAATGATGCAGCGGACGAGCTGGCCCGGAGAGGCTCGGATATGAAGGCGGTAGGACCGGAACCAATAGTCCCGATACCTTTCACTCAAATCCGCAGTCTCCTAATACAACAAACCCGTAGCAAACATTCCACTTACTGGGGAAATCACAATGAGTGCAGACAGACGAAACTGGCGCTTCCAGAAATAAACTGTCGGCTCACAAAGGCGCTCTTACACCTGAGTAAGCCCCATCTTCGAACGGTCACAGGCGCCATTACAGGTCACGGACTTTTTAACAAACATCTATATGTTTTAGGTGTTACAGACAGCCCTCTATGCCGAGCGTGCATGGAAGCGGAGGAGACAGCTGCTCATGTCCTTCTCGAGTGTACAGGAGTAGCAGCATACCGGGCACAGTACCTCGGAACTCCGAGGTCGCTCACCGAGATTGTCAGCAACCTGAAAGGGCTGCTGAAATTCTTCGGAGAGCTAGGGTGGCTCGAGTGAAGAATCACACCCCACCCACACGCAAAATAGGCGCATTGTCGTCGAGTTGCGGAGAACTGCCTGCGTTATACTACTACTACTACTACTATGTCCCTATGATGAAACGTGAAACGTTCGTTATTTTAATTATTGGAATAATATTATAAAGATAAAATGGTAGACAATAAAAAAATACTTTTTTAAACGACTTTTTTTTAAACGGGCTTTTGTATTCTTCTCAGAAACCCCATTTTATTCAATACCCAAATTTTAGGGTTCTTCCGAGCAACGCAAGCGGACCAAACATGCAAATCTCGGCAATGGTTACATATTTGAACCGTTTGGAGTCGAGACTCAAGGACCCACGATCCTTGAGTCTCTTGAGGCCGGGAGCACACCGCATTTCCAAAAATCTATCTGATAGCTTGGTCGAGGCGACATGTGATCAAAATGCTGGTTTGTCTGGCCCAGCGTGTAAGCATTGCTATTTACAAGGCAATGCCACCAGCATCTTAGGTACGCTGCCATCTGGCAGTGGTTTATAGCACTAGAATTTTCAATAGATTGACCATCTCGGGTTGTGGATTTTTAGGAAATGTTCTGTGGCATATTGTCATTTTTAGTTAGGTTAAATATATAGGTAGTAAGTAGTAGTAAGTGGGTAGCTCTATTGTTTTAGTATTTCTCAATAAAAGCACGCTGCCCTAAAAAAAAAAACTAAATAAGCATGCAAAATATCATCTGTGTATGATGGCTTTAAATTAAGGTATAAGATTTGACCAGAACATCTTCTAAGTCGGGCGCTTATCAGAGTAGTCGTGGTCTTCACTTTGGGTCTCTGTGATGGCTTGCCATTTCTAGCGATTTATAGCGTTGCAAAACCACCGGACTATGCGTCCGTGGCTTTCATGATACGTTAAAATAAATTCAAAAATTGCAAGTTAAAGAAAAGCTTGTAAAAAATAATACAGTTTTATTAAAGCATCGACGTATTATGTGGAATCTTATGGTAATAAAAGTCAAAGGTTCAACTTGAGGAACGCTCTTCACATGAAGAGCTTTGCTTTAAGCCAGCCGCTTGACTAGATGCTGCCTCAAATGGATACGAAGCTAAAAAGCTCATTAAAATAATATCACAGCATTGTTCCTATATGATTTTACAAAAAAAAAAAATCATGCCTTAAAAATTTCACTGACTTAAAGATACGTCATAGGAATTCTTCAAAGCAATTTAAACGTTTCCTATTAGCGCCGGTTCGGGTCAACGATCTAGACCATTTCCTTCAATATCCTCTATAGCGTTGCAAATAAATTCTCAATGCTTTATTGAGAATTTATCATGATAAAAGACTATAAATCATATTACAGTATGTATATAGCTTTTACAAAAGAAGTTTTATTTATATTCATGGCTGGCGGACTAAGTATAATATAGCTAATTAGTTGTGCCCCGCGTGTTTCACCCGTGTAGTTTTTTTTATTTTTTTTTTGTTCCCGTGGGAATATCGAATAAAAAGAACCTTAAATGTTATTCCAGGGTCTAAGTTATTTTACATACTAAATTTCAGCACAATCGGTTCAGTATAATAACAGTATTAGCTTGAAAACGGAACAAACATACACAAAAAAACATTCATGTTTATTTTCTTGTGCCATCTAGATGGCGCTGGAGTCGAGTTAGAACTCGCTAGCCTTTTGGTTACCTGTTACAAACGTAACTTTTTTACATTGTACTGAGATTTGAGAATTTTAATATTAGTAGGATAACATGTAATTACTGTGATAAAAAAAAAATAACTGTAAATGTCGCGTCATTTCGTGCTTCGGGTAAGTTACGTCAAGGGCTAAGAGATTTATATATGCAATGGCCAATTAGGGTCTAGACAAATGACAGTCGATGTGCAGTTCGCTGCACAACGGACTGCATGCAAATGCAAATGCTGTCCGTATATATAGACCCTTAGAGATAAGCAATGTGTTTAACATCGAATGTGTTGCGAAGTATTCGAATTCCTAACTAGGTTACTGTGACTGGCATGGTCCAGCGTAATGATTAGTTACTGTTATCGTTCAAACATCGTGCTCGTCACGTTCATAAAAGAAATGTCTTGCCAAAACTTGAGGTAAAACATGTCTTTATATAAAATCTCGTTGGTTTTCGATGAAAGTCTTAACTTTCGGAATCCAGTTATGAAACCGTTCGCCTTTCCGATGAACGAAATTCAATGAATACTTTGAAAATTTAAATTGCGTTTGATACATCAGCTGCGTAGCTCAGCGTAACTCCATTTGCATAGCGCGCGGATCAGCCGTTTTTGGAAAAAATACTCTGCAATTTATTGTTTTCGCAATTTCGAAAAAGAGTTGGGATGTGATTTTTTGACGTGTTTATTTATTTCCTTTGCACTCGAAACAAATTCAAAGCACCTTTAAAAGAGGACAGTTTAATAACTTTTCTGTAAAACAAAAATTTTATATCAAAATCGAGGCATGTAGTTAACATGTCGTCTTTATTATTTTTAATTTTTTTACAAATAAATTGAATAATTATTTATGCCTCTTCAAAAACTAAAAAAAAGCGCCACCGTCTTTTTGCTGCAAAAGAATACTCTTCATCCATCGGTTGTCTGGAAGAAATCGCTTATTAGCGATAAGACCGCTGCTTGTACATTTAAGTATAGTTTCTCTGTATCCTTTGTGTTGGTTCTATAAGTTTGGTGTACAATAAAGTATTATCTATCTATCTATCTATGTCATCTTATTACAATTATTAACAAATATTAACATAAACATTAAAACTATGAATGTGTCCATTAACACTTATTATTATTAATATTATTATTGTCCCTATTAATAGAGTTTTAATATATTTTTAAAATATCACATAGGTTTATTGACAGAACGTGGTCCGCATACATAATATTATTATCATTCTCATAGCTTGATTGTTCATTGTTTGATGGAATAGGTACCGAATTTATTTCTGGAAAAACTCGACCAAGAGCATATTGACAGTACAAAAACAGAAGACGAGTTTCATCACTTGAAAGTACGGCCTAGTAAATTGTGTTTACGCGTCACAATTGACTTCAGTCGTGCTTATCAAAGAATATGAGTGATTCATTTTGTACTACAATTAGGCATCATCAATGATCATGCCCTTTTGTGTGTTTCAAAAGTAAAAGTAATAATTAATCCAGGAAGAAAAACAAGTTCAATAAAATCTCTACAAAAATCCTTTTCATGCGGATATTAAAATAAATAACTGTTCCTGTGACAGTAAATAATTATGTATTTCGCCATTTTTGAGCTACTATGAAAAAATATACAAACCAGCGTGAAAGCCCAAGTCTTTAACTGCTATGTTAGAGCGTCACTCATATTTTATTACTTTGACATGAAATAATTATTGAAGAAAGCCCAATCGTCCCATATTTTAAAGTTAAACAAAGCTAAAGTAAAAGAGTAAAGTAAAAGAACGACTATTTCCCAGTCGTCGAACACCGTTCGGCGTAGAACCTCGTGATTGATAGACAGTATGCTCCAAATAAACTTACTAAATAAACAAGTGAAAACTATCTTTATGTTCATACACGTACGATCATAGGTAACCAGACAACCACTACCGTGGTCAAGCAATTGTAAAACGAACGGGCCAGTTACAAAATGACTATTACATCAATTTCGTGAGTGGTGTAGCTACAAATATTTAAAAATTTGAATTTAGAGTTTGAAGGGAGCTGCCTTTTCAGTTTGGAAATCCGAGCGAAGCAGCTAATGAAAAAAAAAAACATTTGCGGCGGGTGCATTCGCCAGGATAACAGATTGAATACATGAGTTTTATAATAACCCGAAGAATGTATAATAGACACGCTTTTCAATAAATACTATTACGTGTACATACCTATATTTAAAAATACTATATACAGTAATCTCTTAAGCCGGTGTAAAAAGGCCCAAAACATTTTAACAGAGATATAAAGATCTCAGATGTAACATAGCCACTCATTACCATCCAAAGTACTCGGTTACTGCTCCCAAGACACACTCAGTGGCTTAAATCTTTAGTAACGACGCGCTAGGGAGATGAGGTGTACTTCTATACTGAATCTGATAGCGTTGCTAAGGGAGGAGATGGAATAAAATACTCTTAAAAGAGTCCAGTATAAAATAAGTGGTTGTATCTAAAGGTTGGTCGACAATATTTCTTCTCCGAAATACTATTGAGATTACAATAAGGTTTTGTTTAAATATATTGAATGAATGAATGAATAAAAACTCTTTATTGCTACCACAATATAAAAGAAAATAACAAAGAAGAAAACCTTAAAACTAGAAAGAAGTAACAACTGGCGGCCTTATCGCTCAGAGCGATCGCTTCCAGGCAACCATGCAGGGAAAGTAAATACATATAATGAATGGACGGTGGTATCAAACACATTATACTTAATTAAATAAAATACATACCAAATACTTAATAATATAAATACATACATAACACTATAATAATATTATACAGATTATATAATATATAGATACACAATTTTATATAGGTACTTATAAGTGAGCCAATTTATAATATAAATAACAAATTATATATTTATAAAGAAATAGAAGAAGAGTATATTAAGGATGGTAATGAATAAATGTTACAATAAGATGATTGGTTTTTACTCTCAATGATATAAATTTTACTTTATTATCATTTTTTAATGATAGTGAGTGACAAGAAGAGCAAATCAGGTGCCTGATGGTAAGCATCATGATTGCTTATATCAGACATAGTGCCACCCAGTGTATTAAAATTCAAAATTTCGCTGGTAACATTACCCTTCAGACCGGAAAAGTAATGTTTGCACATTGCTGCTTGGCGGATGAATACCTGGCAAAGGTGTGGTACTTCCCCAGGCAGCCCCCTGCAAAAGAGGCCTACCACTACATAATTACCTACCACAACCACAACACCACACCTACCTACCACCACAACATTTAGTAGGACTAATCAATCTTAGCGAGTTACACGTCTATTAATCGAAGTCAATAATTTTTAAAAATTATTTAAATTTAAACATTAACAGAACGGGTTACCCCAATTACACTGCTTGAGTCAATTGATATGGACAACCCATATTGTCAGAGTTTCAGGTCGCCATGATTCCTAAATGACCTACGACATGATTTGTAGTGGTAGGCCTCTTTTGCAGGGGGCCGCCTGGGGAAGTACATCACCTTTGCCAGTTATTCATCCGCCAAGCAGTAACGTGCAAACATTACTGTGTTCCGGTCTGAAGGCCAATGTTACCAGCGAAATTACTGGGCATGATGAGATTCAACAACTCATATCTCAGGGTGAAAGGCGCAGTGCAGTGCCGCGCAGAATTTTGAATTTTAAAATACTGGGTGGCACTGTGTCTGATATGGGCAATCATGATGCTTACCATCAGGCACCTGATTTGCTCGTATTGTCACTCACTATCATAAAAAAAAACCTGCAGTTTAACGTGCCATCCGAAACACGACTAATTAAGTCAATGACAAGAACATGTAAGTATTTGAAGTGGAGCAAAATCGATGAAAATGAATAATTATTATTAGTACGAGTAATCGCAATAATAACATAAAAGAATCAAAAACTGTAAAAAAGTAACTTATTTAATAAAATCTAATTGCAGAGGCGAACATTTCGAGAAAAATCTTCACAGATTTTAATTTTATGAAAATTGTTCCACAATTCCTCATACATTTGTCTATTTCAACTTGTTGCTCGCTTTTATAATATTTACAAGAATCCTTAAACGGAGGGAGATTACGAACTTGACTGACAGGCCCTTTATTATGCGAGAGTAGATTCCAAAGGAAAAAAACGCTGTTTTTTGTTAGAAATACAAACTTTCGCGAAGAGAACCTTCGATATTCGTTTGCAAATATCTATTGAATACACGAGAAATTTTTTGTAAAAAAGACGAACTTTAAGAACTTTCGAATAACCTACCGATAATAATTTTACCATCTCTTTTATCATGTATTTTTCTACTAACTGGAACGTCGTACTCGTTAGTTTTATTTTACTCACGTGGAGTATTTTAAACAACCAAACTGCTCTCTGCAAGAACTGGTTTTCAGGATTTTCAGGATATAACACCTCTCAAGAACAAACTAAGTCTTAAAACTACAACTATATCCCACAGCTGCTGCACAGGTCTATCTTCCCTTAGATCATTCCTCACGATGCAGAGTTCCTCTTTTGCCAATCCTCCCAGTAGCAGTCTAGATCGTCTTACCAAAAAATTTTGCTTACATATTTAAATTATCCACAAACGAAACCAATTTAAACTGAGCACATGAACGCGACCACATTTTGACATACTAATCAAACTACGACAACCTCATTTAAAACTCTCACTGAACTGCCGAGAACTCACGTCACACGTCAATAACTCAATCGGCACGTCTTTATTAATTAAACTTTTGAACACACCGCCTTAACACATTCTACTACAAACTTTTTCAATTAAGGCCCATGGGTAGCATTAAAATTCCGACATAATTTCCCAAAGGTAGAGTGATGGGTGTTGCGAATTCCTCGAACTCGATTAGAAGTCATGTTAATTATTCGATAGTGCGAGTGAACTTTAGTAGCTGCCTAAAGTACTTAGAGTTTGCGACTTGATTAGGTACTTTGCTGTTTCTGCGCTTGCTTAAATCGCAGAAACAGCAGTTATCGTGTATAACCTGGTTTTTGACATATTTTATATATTTATAGACTAAGCGGTCTATTCACTTGTAAAATACAATATGTTCAAGACAAACAGTTCCAGATTATCATTGAAAAAAATCCTAATGAGAAATCCAATAAAAGTTTTTGCCTGCCCTGTGGATCAAACCCGGGTCATGATCAGTATAAGCTTTTGCCACGCCACCGAGGCAGTCACACAAACATACTGTATACATTTCTTATTGTAGTGTTAGGCCTCTTTTGCGGGGGGGCCACCTGGGGAAGTACCACACCTTTGCCAGTTATTCATCCGCCAAGCAGTAAAGTGCAAACATTACTGTGTTCCGGTATGAAGGGCAATGTTTCCAGGTGACAGGCGCAGTGCAGTGCCGCGCAGAATTTTGAATTTTAAAACACTGGGTGTCACTGTATCTGATATGTGCAATCATGATGCTTACCATCAGGCACCTGATTTGCTCGTCTTGTCACTCACTATCATAAAAAAAACACTTTATAGTGGTACAATCCTTAGCATTTCATACACCTAAATCTTCTCAATATTCCGTATTTCCTTTCACTGCATGGTTGTCTGGAAGAGATCGCTCTGAGCGATGAGGCCGCCAGTTGTTATTGTTTCTAGTTTTAAGTTTTACACCTTTGTTATTTTCTGTATGGCTGTGGTGCCAATCAAGAGATATCATTCATTTAGTCATTCATACTCGTATATTATCTTAAGTAGAAACGATACAGTTATTACAATACTAGCTGTGACCCGCGGTTTCACCCGCGTAGTTTCGTTCCCGTGGGAATATCGGGATAAAAAGTACCCTATGTGTTATTCCAGGGTCTAAGCTACTTACGTACCAAATTTCAGCCCAATCGGTTCAGTAGTTTTGGCGTGAAAGAGTAACAAACATCCATACATACATCCATACTTACAAACTTTCGCCTTTATAATAGTATATTAGGATAGGATAATTTAAAGCAATTCCTCATTATTCCAAGCTAAAATTAATTTACAAAGTTAATACCAGTAGCGCAGTGTGCTCATTCACAGATTTGCACGAATAATCTAGCGGTGCGATGCGACTTTGTTAAAATATGCACGAAATATTAGTGCCAAAACTTTACGCCGAGTTAGCATGACTACTCGGCATGTAATAGCACTAGAAAAGGGCATGTAATAGAATTATTTCGATAATATCAAAGTGCCCGTATGCAGTCGGCACTAAAGAGAATTAGACCAGAGTTTAAATTTTGTTATAAATATTTATTGAGGAATATTGCCGTCTGGTTTTAATGGCGTTCTATGGAGGAGGCCTATGTTCAGACGTGAACGTCTTCCGTCTGATGATGTGTATTCTGGAAAATTATTGCTTAAATTATGCAAAAAGTTTATTAATTACTTTTTTATGAGTTTTCGACTAAACAACGTTTGAATGCAATCAAACTCAAACTCAAACTCAAACAGATTTATTCAAATAGGTCATAATCTGACACTTTTGTACGTCAATGAAGATACAGTACTGAGTCTACCGTGCGTTCGGAAAGATACCTCTACAAGAAGAACGCACAAGAAACTTGTAGGGCTTAATTTTTTCAACAGATAGTTTCACAATATTTGGTTTGCTTACATTCATTTTCTTTGAAGGTGCCGCGAGGCGGCTATGCAGAAGTTTCCAGGCATCTTTGTCCTCTATGTACTGGTTGACTTTATAGTATGCCTTCTTTAGTAAAGTAGATTTTATATAGGTTTTGAATTTACCCTCTGAGAGCCCAGTTATCTCTTTTGGGATTTTATTATAGAAACGTACACTATTTCCTAAGAATGTCTTTTTATTTGTTTTAGATAATCTAAAGCTAGGTACAGCTATTTTGTCTTTATTCCTAGTATTAAAATTATGAAGGTCACTATTTAATTTTAATTTATGTAAATTTTTACGCACATACATGATGTTCTCATAAATGTATAAGGATGGTAGGGTCAGTATGTTTATTTCTTTAAATAATTCCCTCAGGGATTCGCGTGGACGCATCTCATAGATGGCACGAATCGCACGTTTTTGTAGTATAAAGATAGTTTCTATATCTGCAGCTGACCCCCACAACAGAATCCCATAAGACATCAAGCTATGGAAATATGCAAAGTACACTAATCTCGCCGTGGCTACATCTGTTAGTTGCCTAATTTTATAAACCGCGTAAGCTGCAGAGCTTAGTTTCCCTGAGAGCTCGGTGATATGAGTGCTCCATTGCAGTTTAGAGTCTATATTTATGCCAAGGAACAAAGTTGCATTGTCAATATTGAGTCTTTCACCGTCAAGAACTATGATTGGTTCTATACTTCTGACGTTAGGCAACGAGAATTTCAAACATTTAGTCTTTTTCGCATTCAATAACAGATTGTTTGCTGTGAACCATCTGGATATACTTGCTAAAGTATTATTAACATGTACTAGTAAAGTATCCTTCCTATCAACTTTAAAAATCAATGACGTATCATCGGCAAATAGAACTATATCTGCTAGACCGTGGACCATGTAAGGCAAATCGTTAATATATGCCAAAAACAGGAAAGGACCCAAAATTGATCCCTGTGGGACTCCCATCTTGACAGGAGAACTAGCAGATGTGATACCATTGACGCTAATCTTCTGCTGCCTACTAGACAAGTATGATTCCACCAGGTTCAGGGCATTCCCATGAATTCCATATACTTCTAACTTGCGCAGTAACGTGCAGTGTTCTACACAGTCGAATGCTTTGGAAAGGTCACAAAACACTCCAATGGCATCCTGTGAACTCTCCCAAGCCTCCAAGACAAGAGTCATGAGATGACAGCCTGCATCGGTTGTTGATCTGCATTTGGTGAAACCATACTGGTTTGAATGCAATATTCTATTTCTATTGAAATGTGACAGCAGTTGGTTTAGCATCAATTTCTCAAAGATTTTACTTAATACTGGCAAAACAGAGATTGGCCTATAGTTTGAGGGATCTGTATTACTTCCCGATTTAAAGATAGGAGTGATTTTACTTATTTTCATTAGTTCTGGAAACGTGCCTTTATCTATGCATAGGTTAAATAAGTCTGCTAAGTAAGGAGCAATTGTGTTTATTATAGAATCTAGCATTTTTACAGATAGACCCCATAGATCTTCAGTAGCTTTAACATTTAAACTCTTGTACGTCTTTTTGATATCAATTAATGAGATGTGTTCAAACGAAAATTCAGGTATGGTGCGTTGGAAGTTTTCTTTAAGAAAAGCCTCCGCCAAGTCTGGGGATGAATCAAGTGACTTGGTCGCGTTCAGGGCTATGTTAGAGAAGAAATCGACAAAAATATTAGCGACTTCCTCAACATTTGTAATGTGTTCATTATTAATTAATAGTTTATATTCAGAATCTCTACATTTATCTTTACCTGTTTCTACGTTTATTGTTTTCCAAACCGTCTTAATTTTATTACTTGATTTGCGAATTTTGTCTCTAATATTTATGGCTTTTGCTTGGATGCAAACAGCTTTAAAAATTTTTGAATAACATTTAACATACTCATGAAATGATTCTGAATTGGAATGGGCTTTATCCCTATATAACTCATACATATTATCTCTACTTTTCCTGATACCCTTGGTAGCCCAATCACTAAATTCTAGTTTCCCATTCGTGTGTAATTTCTTTTTGGGACATATCTCATTGAACTCCTTACATATTACAGAAAATATGTTTTCATAATTGAAATTAGGGTCTTCCTCAGAGACAGCGACATTTTCCAGTTTTGATTCTATATTATTCCTAAGCTTTTCGAGTTTATATGTTGTTAGGGGCCTATGTTCAATTGTTGGTTTTTCTTTTGATTTTTCACTTATAAATTCTAGTGAGAGACCCTTGTGGTCAGACCTAACTCCACCCGTTATTGATAACTTCCTACTTTCGAAATTGGTAAAGATATTATCAATACAGGTCGATGAGGTAACTGTAACTCTTGTGGGCTCAGAGAATAGGTAACTCTTCTGCTGTAATCATCTGCTGGAAGTGATGATACGGCCTAAATTAGGGCACGCTTGTTCAGTAAAAACCTATTCACTCTTGACTTGGATATACCAACGTTATAGTTTTCGGGGAAAACAGACGAAGGTAGCGAGTTCTATTGCTTCGCCGTTCTAATGACAAATGATGAGGCAAATTGCTTCGTGCGAGCTGTTGATAAATCCACCAAATAGTTGGTGACGCTTTACCGTTTGTCTAGTGGTTAAAAGTATAAAAACTCTTCTACGTTACTTTCTGTGCAAATTTACCTATATAATATGTGTAGTGTAAAACAAAGTTCATATTTGTCTGTTTTTTACGACAAACCGAACAGAGGGCAGAGCACGAGTATTTTTGACAATCGCAATCGTAACAACGATACGAATTAGTCAAATGCGATTGTCAAAGAATTCGTGCTAAGGGTACCGATTTTTATACCGTTCTGCCAACGGACGGGCTGAGTACGTATTAGCTGTATAATTTATTGAGGTATCATGCTTTTTGGCTTTGATTATTTCGGGAAATAACCGCTACAGATTTTGAAAAAAAAAGAACTTTAAAGTTTTAAGGTTTTCGTCTTTTTTTTTTTATGTATTCATCATTTAAATCCTGCAATAGTTAATTTGAAACATAATTTAAAGGCTCATTCAGAGAATTCCTGCTACCAGCCCAACCGCAGCCACCGTTTCGCTCGCTCGGCGCTTTCAACATTGAGACAGATAAGGAAATGTCGATTTTCCGCTCACTGTGTCTGTGTGGTGCGGTGGATTACCTCACTACCTTACAGTATTCAAGGTTCAAACGTGGATTCAAACACAATCAATGGATTCAAACTGAAGACAAATTTTTTTTTTTTTTTTTTTTTTTATCTTTAATTTATTAGAAAGGAGTTTGGTCACCAAGTGACTAAGTCACTCCCGTAATTAAAATTTAACAATTATATTACAATTTAAAGTAGGTATCAAAATACTGAACACAAAAAGAGAACATAAACTAATTAAAAATTTACTTATATTATGGCATGTGAGTATAGGCGTACCAGCATCTTGGCCTCGTCCGAAGTTGGGGATGCCAAGATGCTGTTACAAATACCTACACTACCAGTGCGCATAAACTCCAAAATATAATATTATTCATGTATTGTTGAGTCCTATTTGTGTCCAATAAATTGTTTATCTATCTATAAATTATTCATAGTCATAATTATTACGTTCTCGCATTATTTATTTATTTATTGGCTTCTCAGAAATAACTACATTGATACTTGCATTTAATTAAAACTAGTCTTAACCCTATTTAACTTAATGCATTGCAATTTTCCAAGAGGAACACCACAAGCACATTATAATTTTTGCTCTTGATATATAAAAAAAGTTTGTTTGTATTAAAATTAATTCCTAGTTACTTTTTATATAGGTATGTATTATGTATTTAGTTCTGAATGAAGGCTCAAAGAAATAATGTGATTGTATGTAATTATGTTATGCACTAGCAACCCGCCTTAAATTAAGTAGGCTTATCATAAAGTCAACCAGTACACAGAGGACAAAGATGCCTGGATACTTCTGCATAGCCACCACGCGGCACTATCAAAACAAACGAAGGTTACCAAACCAAATATTGAAAAACAATCAGTTGAAAAATCAAGCCCTACAAGTTTCTTGTGCGTTCTTCTTACTTGTAGAGGTGTCTTATCGAACGCTCGGTAGATTTATTACTCATTAGCATCATTGCAAAAGTTTTGGCATTGCACGGGATAAAATCATACTACCGCAATACGCGGTTTTCGGACCTAGAACAGCTAATAAGATCGGAGAAAAAAAAAAGTTTATGAAAGAAATTAAAATGATATGGACATAGTTTCGTCTAAAAATAGCTTATTTTACTATAATATTATAAATGAGAAAGTTTGTGAGGATGGATTTTTGTTACCATTTCACGCAAAAACTACTGAACCGATCGGCCTGAAATTTATTAGATAGTTTAGACCCTAATATAAGACATAGGGTATTTTTTTATTCCTACATTCCCACAAGACTGATGACTGATCCGGCTGAAACCGCGGGACACAGCTAGATAGTACATACATTTATCCAATGAAATCATTATTCTAATGATACAAGGAAATACGTAACATCGATTTGGTAAATTTTTCATAGGATTGTGTTTAATTTCTAATACGTGTCTTAAATTTTGTAGTGGTAGGCCTCTTTACTTCCCTAAGCAGCCCAGGGAGGGGAAGTACCTTTGCAAGAGATTCATCCGTCAAGCAGTCATGTGCAAACATTACTGTGTTTCGGTCTGAAGGGCAATGTTACCAGCGAAATTACTGAGTTTGACGAGTTTCAACAACTAATATCTCAGGGTGACAGGCGCAGTGCAGTACCGTGCAGAATTTTGAATTTTAAAACACTGGATGGCACTGTGTCTGGTATGGGCAATCATAATGCTTACCATCAGGCACCTGATTTGCTCGTCTTGTCACTCACTATCATAAAAAAAAACTTCACGAAAACTAAGATACTGTTTGAAATTCCATTGTTCCGTTTGAACATTTCTAGCTCAATGAAATCAGGATCGTGGTATGATGAGATTGTATTCGAGACTAGTACGAGTTGATATTGCAGTTTGCCGTTTATTAAACACGCACTGAACTAAGAGTTTACTGAGTTTAAGAGGATTTACTAGGGGCAATGAATTTCAGATTTTCTGTCCGTGGAGTTACCGGCTTTAGAACACCCGGGACAATTTTCAATTTTCAATTTCTTTATTGCATAATTCATGATATAATAATAGATGGTAGTACATAATCATGATACCCGTTTGGGCGTAGCAAATTGTTAACGAATATTTTATGAAGTATTACTTAAAAATAAAAAATAAAAATGAATAATAATAACAACAATTTCTTTGGCTTTTAATTTATGAACGTGAAGCAGGTCACTTACTAGTCCTCTTTTTTTTAAACTGAATTTGGCTTACTTAAAGTAATCCCATTCAAAAGCCGTGCTATAACTTCCTACTACACAGGCACTGCACACATGGAGTTTTGTACACGTGCAAGAGGCTCGTGGAGAGCTCAATCTCGCTGGCGCGGTGAGGAAGGCCCGATTGGTGGGCGGATGACAGTATTATCACCTGTTCTGTGAAAATAGTGTATTTGAAGTAATGTTTTAACATACATCACATTGTTTTCCCAAAGGGGTATAAAAGCAGAGATGTATTAGGATCCTGTCTCGTAGTAACAATTGGCGGTCTTATTGCTTAAAGCGACAACCGTGCAGGGAGGCACGGTTGTCTGGAAGAGATCGCTTTTTTAGGAGAGTAAAGTAGATCACATTTAGTCGGTGGTGTGACTGAAATTATGTTGAAATAAATACATTCATACATAAAATTTTTTTTATTATACATGCATTACACTAAAATATAAAACATAAACTACATGCATAATCATTCAAATATAAACATACTTATATCTAGTAAATAACAATAAATTATTATTAATAATTTATAAATAATCTATATATTTTATGAACTTATAGTAAAAAAATACTTTATAAGAATAATATAAGTATAATATATAAGTATTTTCAGTTCAAATCTAAACCGAAAAAATAAATCCCTTCGGAGACATTAAAAAATGGAAGAATGTAATAGGTTTATTGTAATAGGCTTATTATAACAATGTCATTGATATGCTCGTACATCATATTTTAATAACACTCTTTGGTAATTTAAAAACTAAATAGTAACCCAATTTTTTGCCGTTTGCATGATTATCAAAGCGTTAAATTTAATTAAAAAGTTTAGCGTTATCCAGCAGAATCTCAATTAAGCAAATTCCTAAACAACACAAAATTTTGTATCGATACAGTCCAATTTCAGTGTAGAGCAATAACTATTGCTGATTATGAGCATAGGAGTTTGGGAGCAATAATCATTGATTATTACTAGCCTGTCTCTAAAATCGTAGGTACATACCTACTATTTTGTAATCTGTGGAGAATAATATAACAAGCAATCATGCTAAGGGGTAGGCAGTGGTGTACCCAGGACTCAGTCCCATGGTACACCCACATTTCGCCAGTATGTTATTGGTCCCATGTAATAGGGGGGCGCATATTGCCATCTTCCGGGCACAGTTCCAGACTCCAGGCATTTATTGAGATAATTCCTAATGAAAAAATCCAACTGTTTTGAGTGAAATATATGATCATTTTCGTGATTTCACATTTTCACCGATAAAGATATTCAAATTCGTTTTAAAGTTCTTTAAATCCGTAAACCTCATGTAAGGGTACGTAAGGTATTATGGTACTCGGCATTAAACCAAAATATTTACAGGCAGAGACAACCCTAACACAAAGATGTAGGACTCAAATTCGCTTGAATACTAATCTAGGATGTCGGTTAACTCGATCACATTGTAGGGCTTATTATAAATCCGCTTTAAGTGACTTCTTTCTATATCAAAATGTATTTATCCCACGATGATTAAAAGGAGGGGTTTTACTTTGTAGGTTTCTATAAAATTCATCATAATATGTAGTTCAAAGATAACTTTTTTTTTTATGATAATGAGTGACAAGACAAGCAAATCAGGTGCCTCATGGTAAGCATCATGATTGCCCATATGCCCAGACACAGACACATTCACCCTCAATACACAGACACACTCAATAACTTAATATAAATTCATATTTTTGGTAGTGAACGTCTTATTACGCGAGTAAAACTAGAAGTTTTAGTAGTTCTCTATATAAAAGCCACAAACACATGTCTCTGTCTTTTTATATATACGACACTGGGATTGATTGACAAATGCCGTTTAATAAAATTCGTAGGGGCTTGTTTCTGTCTAGACTAGACAAACTGCCCTCAGATTTTCAATTTGACCGGCGAATATTCCGGTCCCCTAAACCGTGGTGTGGTATTTTTACGACACTAGGATTTAAGCTAGGTCCCAGTTATATAAAACTAGGGATACAGATGGATTGGATTTTGTTTGGGAACTTTTGTGCGTATTTTTACAAGCTTTATTGGGTTTCCGTATCTCCGACGTACAAAGAACCTTTATGTGGTGACCATGGATTGGCCATTCTGCACCAATGTGTCAACATACATACATTCACGCCTTTTTCCCGAAGGGGTAGGCAGAGGTGTACCCAGGACTCAGTCACATAGTAGATACACCCACATTTCGCCAGTATGTTATTAGTTCCATGTAATAGGGGGCGAGCCTATTGCCATTTACCGGGCACAGTTCCAGACTCCAGGCAGTTATTGAGATAAATCCTAATGGAAAAATTCAATATTTAACATTTTGCCTGACCTGCGGATCGAACCCGGGACCTCTTGATTGGCAGTCGAGCATGCGCCCACTACGCAACCGAGGCAGTCAACCAATGTATCACGGGTTGTTATTGGACTGTAGTGGTAGGCCTCTTTGCAGGGGACCGCCTGGGGAAGTCCACACCTTTGGCAGTTATTCATCCGCCAAGGAGTAATGTGTGCAGTAACGTGGGAGCTGTGAGACCCAGCAGAGGACATACTCGGAGAGTAGGCAGCAGCACTCTCCGGCACCACGAATTCCAACTACTGCGATCACCAAGCCGCACAACAAGCGTGGTGATCACGGCAAAATATGTTAAGGCGTTCTATGGGGAGGCCTATATTCAGCAATGAATGTCTTTCGGCTGATGATAATGAGTTAATTGCAATTGATGAATTTGATGATTGATGAAGTTTTTCACATAAATTATTAAGTGGCCCAATGACGAGGACAATGAAAAACATATTTTAAATGTTTTTCTTGGAGGAGAAACTAAGATAACAAAAGAGAGTAGAATTATTATGTAGGTATTCTGTTCAAAAACGACGACGATTGAATCAACAATCATTAAAATCAGTTTCCGTTTCAAAACTTTTTTCAAGTTGTACTTATGCTAAATCCTATGCTATCCAATTTCCTTTGAAAGTTAAACTTTTATACACTTTCGAAAATGGCGAAACAAATTCCGAAGAAACTAAACGTTCTCTTTTTAACGGAATTCTAATTTTAAATTCTCAACTGTTGGGGTACGTGGCAAAGCCGAAGGAGAGCGAAACTCACCGAATTGAAATTCTGAACGGACGTGGCAAATACCAGGGCGCGTGTGTTCGAAATCCAAAATGTAATTCCTCTAAAGGAGTGAATATTTGGAAACACTATTGAACCAATTTTAGAAGTGTTTTAAAAGTTACTAGCACCGCGAATTTACCCACTGAAAAGTACCGTATGTGAATTCAACGAAAATACATACATATAGCATAAAATCACGCCTTTTCCCCGAATGGGTAGTGTAACAACCCTAAACAGTATGCCTAAGCACAACCTAAATCTAAGTAAAATCCAATCCTAAAATAATCAGAAAAATGGTTTGAAGTTGAAATAATTTTAATATGAATTAAAATAAAGTTGGTTACAGTAGGCAGAGGTTTTTGTAGTGATAGGCCTCTTTTGCAGGGAGCCGCTTGTGGAAGTACTACACCTTTGCCAGTTATTCATCCGCCAAGCAGTAATGTGCAAACATTACTATGTTCCGGTCTGAAGGACAATGTTACCAGCGAAATTACTGGGCATGACCAGTTTCAACAACTAATATCTCTAGACAGGCGCAGTGCAGTGTCGCGCAGAATTTTGCATTTTAAAACACTGGATGGCACTGTGTCTGATATGGGAAATCATGATGCTTACCATCAGGCACCTGATTTGCTCGTCTTGTTACTCACTATCATAAAAAAATACCTCTAGCTATGTTATAGGAAGCGAGCCTACTGCCATCTGCTTGTAATTTTCCTAAAATATTTATTGCTTTTTGTGAAATGAAATGATATTTATTTGCAAGAAACATGGTCATAATACAAGATGTCATTGTAATAACAATTGAGGTCCATATGTTTCACCAGGATCTGGTATACAAATTAGAATGATTGAGTTTGATTATTGAGAATGATTGAATTAAAATCGATCGATAAAATTATTTAAGTTAAAAAAAAATTACAGTATGTCAAAATTAATAAATCATGTCAAATATTATAGTCACATTAAAATAATTATAATATTACCTACCACCCAGCACGGTAATAATTATGTCCTGAATTTTCAGTATTCTTTAATGTCGTTAAAACAATTGTCAATTAACCACGTCCGAAGTTTTTACGGAAATTAAGAGGCAGTTCTCTGTTTTCTCTAGGTAATTGATTATAGATCTTGATGGCCATGGGGTTTCGGCAATCTACCCATGGTTGCCGTAAGAGCCGGCTAAGGTACAGATCCAGAGGACGCGCAGCAGTGCGTTCGGAAAGATACCCCTACAAGAAGAACGCGCGAGAAACTTGTAGTGCTTATCATATGCGAGTCCCATTTGCATTTGACCAGTTTATTTACCATGATTGATGTTTTCATTTTAGTTGTATGAAGTGATGTAACCTTTTCATGCTTACCTGTAACAAAAAGAAATAATTTTATTGTAAAAGATCTCTTCAAACAAAATGCATGGAAAACATTATTGTTTATATGTACCTAAACTCAACCTCAAAGAAAATTTATTTAAATAAGTCTTAAAAAGACATTATAAACGTCAATCAATAATATTAAACTAGTTAAGAATCTACCGTGCGTTCGGAAATACACCTCTTCAAGAAGAACGCACAAGAAACTTGTAAGGTATAATTTTTTGAACTGTATCTTTTATAAAATATTATTAACTTATTATAATATAATTATATATAGTATTGCATCCATGAATTTTATTATTATTTGGGCTGTGTGTACAGTAAAATATAATTAATCTTTTAAAGTGAGGGTCGTTATGAAAATACATCTCTGTCTACACCCTACACCTCTTTTGGGAGCTAACGGGGACCTGAAAGATCGGTGGACCCTAATAGTTGGCTAGAAAAAATATGAAAATGAGATGAGTGGCCTTATTTTTGGGTGGCACTGTATCTACATAATGTAACATAACGATGTCATGCCGGCTATATGGGTCCACCGATCGTTCAAGGACCACGACATTCTATCGTATTTGGAGTCAAAAAAACTTTAAAAGCCAACGTTATTTTCCACTGAAAAAATGTTATAAATCATACAATCACAATTTATGTTGTCATAATGCGTGAGGACCAGGCAAAGGGTTAAACCAGATAAACTCCCTCATGACCGGAAAATTGATCGTCCCTCATTTACTTTTAATGTGGCCAGTGCGGAAAAATGGCTTATTTTAAAAGCTTGTGTTACTGTAAATGATGAACGATACGGTCTATTTTTGCCTCCATTTTTCATTGATATGGATCTCTGAAAGTAAAAAAAAAAGAAAAAGACACACACGATCACGACACACGACAGTATTCACACACGATCATTATCAAACTATATTTTGCGCACTGCTTTAATTTATTTGAAGCGCACAATAAATATGCGAGCGCCCGAAATTTCCTCCTCGATGAAAAATGAAAAACATCTGATATGTTGGTGACATAAGGTCTAGCCGCGGATAGGAATTAGCTGCGGCAGCGCGCAATCGCCGCAGTCGCAAACCGTCAACTTGGACCTTTATAAAGATCTTAACTGAAGTTGTTTAGACTAGGCTTAGAACTAGGTTCTTACACTAGTTGGCACCTGGTAAGATTTCCAATAAAATTATTACTAACAAAGTCTGGCTTTTTAGGATTTTATAAAAAAGGATTTTATAAAAATGATACTAATTTAAAAATTTGTATCATTTGACTCGTTGGGCGCATTCGTCTTTAACAGGAAACGCTCTTCGCACTGCACAATCCAAACATGAAAAATCCTTTTTACGATAGGTAATTACATAAAAGGTACCCTCTGTATTTTCTGACAAATAACTCATATGGTTTAATCTACTATCTGACACTGGTCTTTAAAAATATTTTTAACCGCTTGGCGCAGGTGGCCCGACCCGACCTAAATGATTTTAGCCCTTACAAGCCTTTGAGCCGCGAGTTTGAATTGAGGCGTTTATCTTTTGCTGGCACCGATTTAAGGGTTATCACCCATCGTTTTTTGTCGAGAGTTAAAAATGGATCTACAACCGCGGTCGTATAATATAAGGATATGAAAAAAAGTTTGCGTGGGTTAATTATTTTTTGGAGAGAATTTGCGATAGGCTATTTAGGGTTAAAACTTTGGGTCTCGGATGTTGCTCCTTTAAGAGAAGTAGTCATGTTAGAGATCTCGTAGAAATCTTGGCGGCCTAAAAGTATAACGTAATAATATATAATTTTAATTTAAATGTCTCCGAATGAGTTTTTCCTAGAAATTACACTACTGAACTCAAACCATTATGGCACATATTATTATGGGTTGGCCACACAACACAAGGAGCGTAAAAGACTTCTTATACAAAAATAATCAGTGTAAGAGTATTGACTAATGATAGCAGTTTAATTGAAAAGGGAGACCACAAACCAGGAAGCGTAGAATGTCGACAAGGTGTACAGATGGCATACTCTAATCTATAAAAAGACCTTACCGTACTTAGCATCTTTAATCTGATATTTTTTGAAAAAATAACTGAACCTCAAGACCACGCTAAACGAGGGGGTGCGGCATGGGACAGACGACATACTTAAGCCACTGATTCACTAAGGTACAAACGGAGGGACAAACGGACATGTTGCGAAACATGTTGCTCGTCAACTACGTAAATGTCCCGAGAGACAATGCCGTGGAACGTTGCCGCATGCGCTCGCTCTCAGAGCGGGAGCAAGCAACATGTCCCGCGTCACGTAAAATGTTGCGGAACTTGTAGCGGTACGGTTTGCAACGTTGCAGCGAAACGTGGATGATTAAGTGTTGCGCATCATCTAGCAGGATAAAATGACCCTTAGTGAATCAGTGGCTTTAAAGGCCACAGCAACACGCATGAGATGACTTACGACTGAGAGTAATTAGGGCTGAGTATAATTAAGAAAAATCTAATCTGTTACAAATAAATTCCATTTAATTATCAAGCTACGCAAACCAGAATCTGCAGCATAGCTCAGATTGAAACCAGGTCTAAACCAAACTACCCGTAGCTTTATAATCGGATCAGACCGACATAGTTCTTGTTTGCCCCACTGCGTTTCACACGCATTCCTGTCCATCCATGCGTGACTGTTTTAAGTTCACCGCACACATTATGGTGTATTGTGCTGTGAACATACTCGCATGCTCTCATTGTTTTACTGTGCTCTCTTTTGATCTTCCTGTATGTAATCACTATAGGGTTACCTTAAAAACACCAGCAATCCCAAAGGACCAAGCAGCAAACATCATAAATAACAACATTTGTTCTACGATTTTTGACATAACTCAATAAATTAAACAAAAAATATTTTTCAAGTTTTTCATTGTACTGTCGTGAAATTTGTAAGTCTATGTTTCATACTCAAACTAAAAGACACTTTCTTCGCCAGAGACCCAAGGGCTTGTAGGCAGTACGCGCACCGTAACGTAATCTGTAACGATGCGCGTAGAGTTAAGAACACTCAAGTGAAATATTAAATTGATATTTATTTTGTATGGAAGTAAAATCTAACCAATTATCAAAACTCTTAGAACAAATGTTGTTTATGATATTGGCTGCCTGCTCCTACGAGGTTGCTGGTTTTTTTAAGGTAATCCTGTATATTATAAAATCCTAAATGTCTTACTGACTGACATGCAACGCAGAGCCCAAACCACTGATCCTTGAGACTTGAAACTTGAAATGTCGGTTGTTTTAGTTGTCTGGACGTGTGCTAAGAAAGAATTCTTGAAAATTCACATTCTAAGAGGTCCAAAAAGAGGGACAAAGTTTTGGTATAAAACTACTATATTTAATATTTTTTATTGCGAGCGGGCAAAGCCGCTGTTCATACACTGATTGGTATATATTAGCCGAATACATGGACACGTTTAAACGGGTTTTTTAAGCTTGACATGTTGGTTGTTGTTTATTTATTGTTTCTAACCACCGCCAAGACGAGGAAATTGCAATATTTTGGGCATATTATGCGAAACGAAATATATGAACTCCTCTAGCTAATAATACAAGATAAAATACAGGGCACCAGAAAACCTGGAAGAAGACGAACCTCATGGCTCATAAATCTTAGAATATGGTTCAAAATGAGATACTAAATTCTTGTTCCGTGTGGCTGTCTCCAAAATCAGGATAGCCATGATGATTGCCGAACTCCGGAATTAGGAGATGATGCCATAAGAAGATTTATTGTTTAATTTTGTTTAAGTCTTTGAGCAATTGTTTACCACTTTCTTGGTGACAGATTTATCTGATATTTGTTACACACCTTTAGTTTCTTCTACAACTCAACATCTCTCAACAAAATTTCAATTCAATGTGAAGCAATTCAATGTGCAACTGAGCGACATTACCCCATCTATAATAAATATGATATCAAACAGTATAGTCGTATATTGTACAGTCCCCGTCGTAAATTAAACATGGAACTATTCAGTTATTTCCCTCGAGGCGCGGACTGGGTTCGCGGGATTTCAATCAGCCGACATAAGATTACTTCTACAATTTCAAGTTTCTATGTTTGCTGGTTTCATGGATCATTATTTTTATCAGTATCATTTATAAAACACATACATTCACGCCTTTTTCCCGAAGGGGTAGGCAGAGGTGTACTCAGGACTCAGTGCCATAGTAGATACACCCACATTTCGCCAGTATGTTATTGGTCCCATGTAATAGGGGGCGAGCCTATTGACATCTACCGGGCACAGTTCCAGACTCCAGGCAGTTATTGAGATAATTCCTAATAGAAAAATCCAATATTAAACACTTTTGCCTGACCTGGGGAACGAACCCGGGACCTCTTGATTGGCAGTCGAGCATGCGCCCTCTACTCCACCGAGGCAGTCATTTATAACATTTAAATATACACACATACCATACATACATGTGATAGTATTGTATATTATTAGAATGTTATAATGATATTTCCCCATGAGACAGAAGTGGCAGGTGCAGGAGTCTGGAGCAATAAATAAACCGGTCATCATCCATCTAAAAAAAATCATACCCATAGGCCAATAGGCCAGTAGTTTCCATCCATTCACAATAGTCCTTGCACCTAGCGGGGGCTGTCTTTGAGCTCATCTTTTGTAGATAGTTTCAGAGTAAACCCCAATTGGTGATCGCTGTAGTTGGAATACTTGGAAACGGAGAGCGCTGCTGCCCACTCTCCGAATATGTCCCTCTGCCAAGGCTCACGGCTCCCACGGGATGAGAAAGTGGTGGCCCTATTATATATCCGGGAACCACACGGCCAAATATAAGAACTACAAAACATTAATTGTAATAAATGTTATCTGGGGAGAACGGCCTCTTGGGCCTCAGCTAATGCTTCTCCAGGAGGCAGGGCATAAATAATTGTATTAATAATATGCAAAAAATTTGTGATCTAAATAAATGATATTGATTTAAAGTGAATATTAGCTGATACTTTTGTGTGTATTTAAATATATTTAAATGTTAGCTATTGTAATATTTTTAGAATAGAAATATTTAATTCTTAATAAAAGTACAATTTTTAGCGCAATGCAAGTTATAACTATTATTATAAAAATGGATAAAAAAGATATAAAACACTTCAATAATCATTAGGTAGGGCCGATATATCAGCCCTTACAAAATCCAAGTGCTCTAAACCATGACCGATAGCTGTGTACTCAAGATGCTGGCGGCATTTCCGAAAATCACAATACTTTCCATACATTGGGCCATGAAAAGAACAACATTTTGATCACGAATTTTCTCGACCAAGCGCCCAGATGAAATTTTGAATATATTGTTTATTAAAATTTCTATTTTCTATTGTGATAATAAATCCTACTATAATAATATTATAAGAGCATAAATATAAGTAAAGTGTGTGTATAAATCTCGGAGGATTTCCGGTAAAGGCAGTATTTTACATGAGCCGCGATATTTCACAACACCGTGGAGAATTCTTCTACAAAATGCATTATACTTGAAGAATTGCAAGCGTTTTCAGGCTATTTTGTGCGGAAGATTAGCTATGGTTTATTTTTATAGTCGTGCCTAAAGTAAAGACTATATTTCGGGGTTTTTATATTGAACTTCCCAAATTCGATGCAAATTTATAGATGAAAATGTTTGAGCATGGTATATGCTGAAAAACCAGCGCTGCGCAGGATTAACTTGTGAAGTATTCCATTGTCAGTGTATGGGCTCACCATACAGAGCACTTGAGTTCCCACGTTAACCTAACACTTAACATAACTCTACAGATTTCTTTAGCCATAAGTTTGTTAAAATCAACAGTACCAATAAAGGCGTCGTTCAGAGCACACTGCTCTTTTATTTTTAAACTAAGCGTCCCGGCGTCGCGCAACCGTACTCAACAAACAAAACAATTAACTATTAACTTTAACTTATAACTTAACAAATAAAACAATGTATGCAGAGTCTCCAAACAGTCGAGACTCTACAGTCAGAAATGGTGAAGACATTTTTTAAATGTGTATATGTATAATATATATGTGTATTGCACTCCCTCCGTGCTGCCTCCGTGGCGTAGAGGGCGCATGCTCGACTGCCAATCAAGAGGTCCCGGGTTCGATCCCCAGGTCAGGCAGTGTTAAATATTGGGTTTTTCCCTTAGGAATTGTCTCAATAACTGCCTGGAGTCTGGAACTGTGCCCGGTAGATGGCAATAGGCTCGCCCCCTATTACATGGGACCAATAACATACTGGCGAAATGTGGGTGTATCTACATGGGACTGAGTCCTGGGTACATCTCCGCCTACCCCTTCGGGAAAAAGGCGTGAACGTATGTTGTTGTTGTTGTTGTTGTTGTTGTGTATTGCCCAGCGTGTCGAGTATTTGCAAAACCACCCTTTATGGGGGAAGCCTATGTTCAGTAGTGGATTACCAACGGCTGAGATGATGATATGTATATATTTTTTTCCATTAATTTGTTCGGGACTTTGTCGCTGAGTGACCACATCGTCACATAAATCCACTACATAGTGTTTACTAATTAAACGTAAACAAAATAAACACAATCTTTATATTATGTGATACATATTATATGATACAAAATCTTTTGTTATTATATCTCAAAGAATATCTTTATATCTATATTTAACTAATTAGGCATTATTTTTCAAAATAATTGTAACCTATTTTATTTTTTTTCTGGCAAAGAACAATGTTTAATTTAATTTAAATAAGTAAGGATTTGTAAATTTAATTTTCTTGTTTGTTGTTTTTTGTTTACGAATTTGTGGTACTCACTAAGAACAAGGTTGAACAATGAAGGATTCAATAACAAAAGTAATACAATACGTTTAATTCGGGCAACCGTATCGAAATTAATATCGATATGGTGTTCAGAATTAATTAGTTAATTATATCAATCTGTTCAAATTAATAATTATTACACCAAGAATTAAAATAATTGTTATTGTATGCATAAATCCTCCTCCTTTGCCTCATGTCTCGATGGCGCAGGCCACGGGTTCGATCTCCAGGTCAGGCAAAGTAAAAGTTAAATATTGAATTTTCTCTTAGGAATTATATCAATAACTTCCTGGAATCTGGAACTACTATCTGCCGAAATGTGCGGTACACCTACTATAGCACTGAAACACCTCTGCCTACCCCTTCGGGAAAAAGGCGTGATTGTATGTTATGTATTCATAAATTAATACACAAATTAATTAGATAGATGTCGATACCAAGGAAATAAAACAAATATTTCGAGTAAGCTATTTTTTTTTAATATAATATGCCACTGCACGGCTTTCGCATTCGCCAGTGTAATCAAAGAAGTACCGAGCAATCGTAAAAACCTAATATACAAATAAATTACATCAGATATGAGATAAGCAACGTAAACAATTACTTACAAGATTAATAAACATAAAACTATTGGGCGAATGTGCCATAAAGTCGGTAGTGATGACGTCACAAATTAGTACACAAGTAGTAAGTACAGCAACGGGCGGTAGTAAAAGGAGTACCTATAGATTTCCTTGACCGCTACTTAGGCTAATAGAACATGATTTGGGTACAGATTGTTGAGATCTTTTAATTTTTTTTTGTTTGCGTAGCATGTAGTGTAACAGAACAGTGATAAATAAATGTGCAAATTTAGTTTACAATCTCTATAATAATATATAAAAAATGTTATTCTCGACGTCTACGCTTAAGGCTCATTTTCATTAGTCGTTGACTCTGAAATGCAAGTCCCATTCGAATTTGACCAATTTATTTCATTAGGGCACGTTAAAAAAGGCAAAGAGTATGTTTTTAACATAAAAAAAATAAAAATACAATCACGCTTTTTTATGATAGTGAGTGACAAGACGAGCAAATCAGGTGCCTGATGGTAAGCATCATGATTGCCCATATCAGACACAGTGCTAACCAGTGTTTTAAAATTCAAAATTCTGCGCGGCACTGCACTGAGCCTGTCATCCTGAGATATTAGTTGTTGGAATCTCATCATGCCCAGTAATTTCGCTGGTAACTTTGCCCTTCAGACCGGAACACAGTAATGTTTGCACATTACTGCTTGGCGGATGAATAACTGGCGAAAGTGTGGTACTTCCCCAGGCGGGCTCCTGCAAAAGAGCCCTACAATTATAAAACTGCCTTTTTCCCGAAGGGGTAGGCAGAGGTGCACCCAGGACACAGTGTCCTGGGTATATTATTATTGTAGCGTCCGTGATCCCGCGGGAATTAAATCCGAGTCCCTGGACATCTCACCATGAACTTTTCACCTGGGCGCTACCGTGTTTCAGATGGCACGTTAAACTGTAGGTCCCTATAGTTTCTTATAAGATATGTAGGAGGCAGTCGTTAGGTCATGTCGGAGGCTGTGTAGGAATCTTGGCGACTTGAAACTGACAATATGGGTTGTCCACATAACCCATATGAATTGATTCGAGCAGTGTAATTGGGGTAACCCATTCTGTTAAAGTATAAATTCAAATTATGTATAAAAATTATGAAAATGCTACGCTCACACCGTAGACAAGTGCTACGACTGCTACGGCGTAGACAGTGCTACGAAATCCACACAAAAATCAATCCGATTAAAACCCCATTAAATTATAGGCATACTTTTAGCGGTAAAGTAAATTGCAACGCGGCAAAATGTTGTGAATTAAATTTTCATGGAGGCTTCAACTCAATTTCACTCAAGAGTTTTACAGCTATGGAATTCGGATCGCTCCAATTTGGGTAAGCGTTCTGACGTGCTCGTACTTTGACATAAATAAATGGGATTGCTTCCCGTTTCAAAAGCTCTCATGGCAGATGTTTTTGTTAATACGGTATTTTACTTTTTTTAATATTACGTAGGTGTACATTATTGTTTATATTGATTTCATTATCAAATCAGCCGGGAGACGTCCACTGCTGAACATAGGCCTCCGCCATAGAACGCCATAAACTATTGAAATGCAGAGATTTCGCCGTAATCACCGCGCTTGTACGACTTGGTCATCGCAGTAGTTGGAACACTTGGTGCCGGAGAGCGCTGCTGCCTACTCTCCGAATATGTCACTCTGCCTGGATTATATAGCCAGGAACCACACGGTTATTAATATTGATTTAAAACTATAGAATCTTTAAATGAAATAAGTCAATTTTAGTTATTAAAGGCAGGTTGCATGTAAACTGTAGCAGTGTGATGGTACCATGAAGGAATTTTCCATAAAAAAATAATTTTATTATTAAGGTTTTGTTGTCACCGCCTCGCGGTAAATCCCTTTTGAAGAATAATATGTCAAATTAATTATTCTATCTTTTTCGAGATGTCGACAGATTTTTTTATACTATACACAGTAACTCAGCTTTAAGAAAAATGTGTTTTTGAATCAAACTCAAACTCAAAACTCAAACTCAAACAGATTTATTCAAATAGGTCATAATCTGACACTTTTGTACGTCAATGAAGATACAGTACTGAGTCTACCGTGCGTTCGGAAAGATACCTCTACAAGAAGAACGCACAAGAAACTTGTAGGGCTTAACTTTTTCAACAGATAGTTTCACAATATTTGGTTTGGTTACATTCGTTTTCTTTGAAGGTGCCGCGAGGCGGCTATGCAGAAGTTTCCAGGCATCTTTGTCCTCTATGTACTGGTTGACTTTATAATAAGCCTTCTTAAGTAAAGTAGATTTTATATAGGTTTTGAATTTACCCTCTGAGAGCCCAGTTATCTCTTTTGGGATTTTATTATAGAAACGTACACTATTTCCTAAGAATGTCTTTTTATTTGTTTTAGGTAATCTAAAGCTAGGTACAGCTATTTTGTCTTTATTCCTAGTATTAAAATTATGAAGGTCACTATTTAATTTTAATTTATGTAAATTTTTACGCACATACATGATGTTCTCATAAATGTATAAGGATGGTAGGGTCAGTATGTTTATTTCTTTAAATAATTCCCTCAGGGATTCGCGTGGACGCATCTCATAGATGGCACGAATCGCACGTTTTTGTAGTATAAAGATAGTTTCTATATCTGCAGCTGACCCCCACAACAGAATCCCATAAGACATCAAGCTATGGAAATATGCAAAGTACACTAATCTCGCCGTGGCTACATCTGTTAGTTGCCTAATTTTATAAACATATAATTGTCATTGTCTTTTATGGTTATAGACCATTTGAATTGAGAATAAAATTGGACTCATAAAAATGAAATAGTGGCTTGTTGTTGTTCATTTATCATACTTGCATGTGTTTTTATTATATAAAATAGAAAATTACATTTTCTTTTTATGATTTAAAAACTAATATAACATTCCTATCTTTATGATTTACATACATTTTCAGAAATGGTCATGCAGTTTAAAGGATCTCTTGACCAAATTTTGTATAAACAAGATTATGTATGATAATATTATTATTCTTAATCGTAAAATTGGAAATTATAGAAGAGTTATGTTTAAAATCAAACAATTACATCACTTTTATTCATAAGTATTATTTTATTATCTGTGGGTGCAAATGATAAAAACAGACAACCTCAATTACTCAAAACATTACAATTAACTAATTCTCTTAGCAAGTACCATATTATGCAGTACTGCATCCATTATGCAGTATTTTTTCTAAGGAAATTCTAAAATAGTCCATTAATTTGGTTATAATTCATTAAAAATATTTTTTTTTTGCATAATATTATAATTAAAAGTAAAGTTTGATCGTGTAATTATTCTATTTATTGTTGTTGATCTACTGTCATTAATGTTAAAAACAGTGACGTAATAATTCGCCACTTGTGAAAGAAAATGTACGAAAATGAGAAGATTTTTTTTTTAGGCTTTCGTCTTCTTAGATTACGTTACATATCAGCGAACTTCCAATAATTAAATTCTACTTACAAAATTTTTTGTATATATATGATAGTGAGTGACAAGACGAGCAAAAATCAGGTGCTTGATGGTAAGCATCATGATTGCCCATATCAGACACAGTGCCACCCACACCACAGTGTTTTAAAATTTAAAATTCTGCGCGGCACTGCACTGCGCCTGTCTAGAGATATTAGTTGTTGAAACTGGTCATGCCCAGTAATTTCGCTGGTAACATTGCCCTTCAGACCGGAACACAGTAATATTTGCACATTACTGCTTGGCAGATGAATAACTGGCAAAGGTGTGATACTTCCCCAGACGGCCCCCTGCAAAAAAGGCCTTCCACTACAGAAAACTGTTATAAAAATTGTGTGTCATGACATTTTTGTTATTTCATTTTTTAACGATTTCAAGGGTGGAAACTAAAAATTTGCAAGTGTTAATAAAACATGAAGTTCATGGCGAGAATCGGAGCAGAATTCAAGTGTAACCTACACTTGAATTTAATTTACATTTGAGTTTACTCATTAAGCCAGGAAAAAAATAAGGGACAAATTGAGTGAAATGTTGCGAAACATGTTGCTCGACAACTACGTTAATGTCCCGAGAGACAATGCCGTGAAACATTGCTGCATGCGCTCGCTCCCGGGAGCAAGCAACATGTCTCGCGACACGTTATATGTTGCGGAACTTGTTGCAGAACGCTTTGCGACGTTGGAGCGACACATAGATTGAGTGTTGCACGTCATGTTGCAGGATAATATATCCCTTAGTTTATTAACTAAGGGACATGTTATCCCGCGCAGCATGGTTTTAATCATGCAGTTGATATAAAAATGCTCCCCCCCCATCCCCCCCCAAAGTAAAGGTGTATTTACTATAGCTTTGTGTATCACCCAGTTTGTAATATTTTAGCTAGAACAAGTTATTTGTTTAAGGCTAGTGAGGAACTATGTCCAATAATCCTAATTTAGGTATTGAATACAAAACACTTAGTTAAGAAGTACTTTGTTATTAAGTTACGTAAGACTTGTTATTAAGAAAATAGAAAAAAAATGTTTTTCTCATAGATTATATCTTGGAACAAAAATATGAATAAAAACAAAGCTCTTGAAAGTAATATCTTGAAGACTTCTTGAATACTTGAAGTCTTGTTATGACCGATCCATTGACAACATATCTAAATAGACCGGACGCCAAGTTTGTTTTATTAAAATAGTTTGTGTTATTTGAGAAATACCTGGTGTGAGGTATCCACAATCGACGAGCATTTATTATATGAAAATTGTGATGTAAGCGTATGATGCAAAAGTTTAAGTTATTATAAGTTATTCTAGGTTGACAATGGGCGGCCTTATCGCTTTAAAGCGATCTCTTCCAGGCAACCAGTCCTTGAACGGATAGGGGAATGATAAATATTGCAATTTTTCCATTAGAAATCATCTCAATAACTGCCTGGAGTCTGGAACTGTGCCCGGTAGATGGCAATAGGCTCGCCCCTTTCGGGAAAAAGGCGTGATTGTATATTATGTTATGAACCGATACCTACTAACTACTACGTGATTTCAGAACAAGGCTTAACTCATTTTTCGCAATTAAATTTCCCAATATATTAACTCCCTCCTGTGACAATAGCATAAGGAAAGACACCGAGTAGGAAAGAAGCACGTGATATTCTATGAGATGTAAAAGTCTTAATAGTCAAAGACTTTAAATAGCCGTTATGTCACCCCCTGGACCAGGCTAATTTAATTGAAAAACTTTGGCCCCGATTCTGAAACTTTTGAGTGTATTCGAGGAATGGCGAATTGTTTTTGTTTGTCACTTTGGAATTCGTCTCAATGGCACTTAATTTTGTAATTTTTGAAAGTTTTTTTTAACTGTGAATCGAATCTCTTATTACTATCTCAAAAGATCTTAATATAGAATTGAATCGAATAGGAAACTCTTTATTGGTATCACAATTAGTATAGAAAACAACAAAATCAAATATTAAAACTAGAAAACGTGTAACAATTGGCGGCTTTATCGCTCAGAACGATCTCTTCCAGGCAACCATAAACAATTTTTTTTTAAATATGTTTGAAAATCAACTCTAAAAAGCATCGTCTTGACAGCATCAGGTACCAGGATATCATAAACATTAAGAAAATCTAAATAAACTTAATATGTTTTTGTTATCGGTTTACGGTAGCATAAATATAGTTCTATATAAAATTAACTCAGTACAATCTTGAGTAGAGACATACTATTGTCAATATCCAGCACAAATACTTGTGTAACCTTCTTAGAAGACAACAGAATAGTTGTAAACTGCCTTTCAGACAGATAATGCGATCCGAGACAGTTTACGCGGATGGAATATTTTACAGAAATTAGTTTATGCACCTTACAACGGTCCTTACTACTGAATAAAACATAGACTTGTACTGTATTTTATTTCAGAAAAGGTAGGTGATCATATTATTATAATTATGTTACTGGCTATGTCAGGTCTTTTAATACACGTACACCAAGACACATACGGAAGGGAAACGAGCCAGAGGAAGGTCCCCGATTAGATGGACAGACCAACTAAAAAAATGGAGTACGACCAGATTCCAGGATGTAGTAAAGATGGCGACCGATAGAAATCGCTGGAGAAGTTTCGTCCGCACCCGTGTGGTTGCATCATCGAGTGATCATGATCTTCAGACATGAAGGATCGACCAGAGAGAGAGACATGGAGACAATTTTTTTAATTCTAATTAGCAGGGGCCCCTTTGAGATGTTAATCTAAAGGTAATGGCACCTATCGGGGTCCATTTCTGAAACGATCTACAGAAGCTGAGCTCAAAGACAGCCCACGTTAGGTGCTAGGACTATTGTGAATGGTTAAGTGGACAGGTTATGTGTTTAAAAATTTGCTGCCGCCATTTATGCTTGAAAATGATATACTAATTACGAATACCTCTATTTCGTCAGTCAGAAAACAAAAAGTTGCCCAGTACAGCACGCGCGTCGGGTTCCCACTTCAAAATATTCATAAAACGCGTCAAAAGAAACGCCTCAACCAGACTTACATATTTATCAGGAGTCTGTGAGCTCTCAGCGCTTCTTGGATTCAATTTATCTGTAGTCGGTAGGGGGTGCTTACCACCGCCGCTGACTGCAATTTAAAATTTAGAGATGGTTTGGGCATATATCTCGAATGTGTTTATATCGCCATACTTTGAAGAGTCTACACCTAATATTACAATATCACCTAGACATATACAAGTGTAACAAAAACATGTAGTCGAATCCAAACAAATTTAACACCATGCAAAAGTCAGAGTTGCAAATTCTGCAAAACAAAAAATTGCCTACAATTATTATTAATCCCTACTTAGCTGGATAATTAGGAAAAGGGAAATTCGATAATTCATTTTGGAGATTTTTTTTTCATGCAATTAGTTCAACTTGACGGGTAAGTAGATATAATAATATAATAATATAATATGGGACAACTTCCACACACGGTCATCTGGTCCCAAACTAGGCTAGAAGCCTGTACTATGGTAACCAGATGACTGATATACATACTTATATAAGCTTATAACACCCAGACACAGATCAAACAGACATGTTCATGCACACAAATGTTTGACCTGGCCGGGGATCGAACCCGGGGCCTGCGGCACAGAAAGCAGAGTTACTACCATCTGAGCCAACGAGGCTGTCAAGCCTAGGCTGTCAGATAGATATCATATAAGTATTATTACTACACGTTATACCTTGTACTAATAACAATAAAACTTTTTAGCTAGTTGTTAGCTAGTGAAAACTTTTGTTTGGCTATTATAACATGATAGCCCATTACCACCACCGACCAAATGCTTTAGCGATAAGACCGCCAATTGTTACATTATTTTGTTATACTTTGTTTGCCAAAAACGTCAGGGACAACATACCTATATATTAAGTACCTACATGATATAATATTACCTCATTATCGTCCACAAAAAAAACTTCGTAACTTCAACAGAATGCTTGAAATTGCGCCACTACCTTTATTTTCTGAAACCCACTTTATTAAACTCTCGTACCAAGACAACTGAAATTAATACTTAAACCAATATGAATTCCCAGTGAAAATTTGGAGACTCTAAACGTGTTGCGATCCATGTCACACGCCCCGGATATATTGTGTTTACTCTCGGACGGGGCTCGTTTTCATCGAGGAATTTAAAATATGAATTTTGTCCAAATACTACATAATACATACTACGAAATTGGTCATTGCTCCCCGTTTGTGTTCAGTTTTTACACACAGAACATAACAACACGCTTTTATCTCGAAGGGGTAGGCTGAGGTGTACCCAGGACTCAGTCCCATGTAATAGGAGGCGAGCCTATTGCAATTTACCTTTATATTATTTATAACATCATCCATAAATAAATATGAGCAATAATTTTAATTTATACATACTCTAAACTCATTAGAGTTTAGGAACCATTAGGGTTCCATTAGGAACGGTTGCCCAATTACACTGCTTGAGTTAATTCACACGGGTTATATAGTTAACCCGTCTTGACAGAGTTGAAACTTTGCAGTGGCGATCTTCAGGTCGCCAAGATTTACCAGGTCTCCGACATAACCTAACGACCTCGTCGGATATAACTCTATGTCTTCAGGAAACAGCCGGGACCTACAGTTTGACGTGCCATTCGAAACACGGTAGCACTGGGCTGAAAAGACCACTTAATGTGAGATTCGATCCAGGGACTCCGGATTTGAAGTTAGTCAAATTATGTCCAATAATCAGAGTTTTCTACAATTTCCTTTGTAAATAATAGACAATTCATCAAGCGACACATTAGCCTGGTTTATTGGAACCACAGACCGCAAAAAATAAAAAAATACTTGGCAAATGTAAGGACAATTTACAACAGCTATCCGTCGTCTAAAAATAAAAATATTAAACCACGCGATGCGGTGAATAACAAGTATTGCAGTGGAAGTATCTAGTAAACATGGATAATGGATAGTAGTAAGAAAACATGGATGTATATTGTACTTATGTAATAGGTACATAATATAATATAATATATAGTAAGCCTATTGGTTTTGTACTTGCAATGATTCTTCCATAGATTCCTACGTGATTTGGTACGAAACGTAGTCGCACCCCGCGCACCCTCCGCCTTCTGACCACCTTGTTATCATTGTTTTTACCCAGTTTGTTCAGATCAAATCTTGCGCTAAATTTCAAAGCGGTTTTCCTCAACCAATTGAGATCATTTTTAGGTCCTAAAAAAGAAAAAAGGAATCCTTATGGAATCACTTTATTGTCCGTCTGTCTGTCCGTCTGACTGTCTGTCTGTTTGTCTGTCTGTCTGTCCGTCTGTTAAGATACTTCTCAACGGGAACGCGTGGAGGTATTAAGTTGAAATTGATATCAGCTATTCAGATCTGCGGTCCCTTGTGGCTTTAAAAATTCTAAGTGAACGCAATCAAAAGTTATCGCCATTTTACAGCATATTTCCATACTTTGCGCACGGGACTATAAACCTCTAGTTGTTTGCTGTAGTTTGCAACTAGATGGCATAGTATGTTCTTAGCGAATGAAGCGGTAGTAATCTGGAGGTCTTCAAGTCAAGAGTGAATAGGTATCTTTTAGGCACGCACGCACCATCGTCGACCGCGTCGTCACTTACCATCAGGTGAGACTGCGGTCAAGTGTTTGCTTATTCAGTAATAAAAACAAATACGAATGCCTTAACAATTTGTTTCTTACAAGTTAAATTTAGATGACATTGCTTAGTAATCTATAAAAGAGATGTCATCCTATATCCAATATAACTGACGGCCAATGACGTTGAATTGCTTCTTACTACAGACGTACTATCCCTGAAATAGCTTCACAAAAAAGTGTCCATCACTGACAATTATGCGCTATGACATCTACTGACATCCACTGAATTTCTATTATTTGAATTTAAACTCTAATTACCTGATTGTTTTAAAGCCTAATTTGGATTGAACTATTTTTCACAATATGAAGTTCAATGTTAAATTTGACACTAAGCGACGCGGGCGAACATAGGAGCATTGGAGTAGACTTATATGCACTAAAATATTTAGTGATTTAAATATGTAAATTTTTTAAATAAATTAATCACACTTATACATTTTAACTTTTATAAATATATATTATACAAGAATTAAAATTTAAAAGGGTCAAAAAGTTTTAAAATTAAAATGTATTTATGTTTGTAAAGATAATTAAGTTACATGATAGAATCTCGGTTTAATAGTGAGTACAGGTTCGTGGGCCTGATTCTAGCACGTAGAAAGGGTCTTACAACGATATTATTCTGAATTTTTACGTGATATGATTACTTTTATACTCTTAAGAAATAGTCGAAAGTCACAAAAATATTAAAATGTTATCATAAATGTAAAATTAACGAGGACTATGCAATGTAAACCAATTATAAACAAAATGTATAATATTATAATGCACAGTGCGTTATTGAGATAAAATAAACAAACATTTAATTCAATGTGTAAAATTTTTTCAATGCACTAGGTAATTAATGCCAAACCTTAATTTATGTAAAAAAATATATATTTATGTTCGGATAATATTATGCAAAAATATTTAATATATAATCGACTTCATAGTTTTTCATTCGAACAAAGCGCTGTTGTCCATTTTATTGTGTTAAAAAAATTAAAATATAATAGATACACGCAATGTAGATACATAAATTCCAAAAATTATTGTAAATACATGCCTAAATTATGAAAAGCTATCGCTTTCACGCACGTATCTGTTGTTATTTGGTTAGCTTTTTACCTAACGCTGGCATCTCGCGGTCGGCCTACGGTTGCCATGCAACTAACCACATAGTCTGGTAATTTATTGATTTAGTACCAGACTCGCGGCTTGGAACAGATTTTTGCACGACTGGTTCTCTTTGGTATCCTTACTCTGAGCTGACGGCCCAAGATGGCAGACTAGGATTTAAAAAGGGGTTATCAGAAAAATACTTTTTTAAATTAAATTATAACTTAATTATAATACATCCTGTTCTTTCTTCACCCACGTTCTTAGAGGTTTTTTGAATTTATGTTGCGCTCTAAAACCTCTTTGCATGTCTTAATTTCCTAGTACGCAATGTCGTAAACAACGTTACTAACTTTGTATGTAAATAAAGGCATACATCGCTGGATACATCTTAAATTATTTTCTGTGAAGTTATTAGTCTAGACTTCTTTAAAATAAAAACTACTTAAGCGCAATGTAAGGATAACTATTACCACCAACTTTTATCAAGAAATGGCTCCCAGAAACTCTAGAAATAAGACGCCGGCTTCCCGTATCCCGTAAGATATATCAGCGCCAGCCAGAATCCCATTAAAGAGTTATTTACAGAGCCCTCGGAGCGAGCCAACGGGCCGTGTTCGATAATTTCGCCAAGGAAATAGTTTCTCGCAAACATTTCTCTTCGAATAAGGACATGCAAACTTTCCGAGGTATTTTGCCTGGATTTTTGATGGGAATGCTGTTTGTTTGGGTCTTTATGCTTTAAAGTGTTTGCTGAATATTCATCTCTTATTTCTAGAGGTTATTGAAAGATTTTTCGTTGTAGAAAAATTATTATTATTATTCTCAACCAGATGGGTGCGGGGCAAATGCCCAGTATCAGTGCCCAGTTTTTCCAATCCTCCCAGTATCTTATTCTTACTTGCAAAATATGGAGATGAAAAAAGGAAAATATCAGTCGTTTGGGGAGTTGAAGTTGTCAATTTATGACGTCCTTTAAGAAATTTTGGTAGGTTTAATAAAAGGGACTGCCTCGGTGGCGTAGAGGGCGTATGCTCGACTGCCAATCAAGAGGTCCCGGGTTCGATCCCCAGGTCAGGCAGTGTTAAATATTGGATTTTTCCATTAGGAATGATCTCAATAACTGCCTGGAGTCTGGAACTGTGCCCGGTAGATGGCAATAGGCTCGCCCCCTATTACATGGGACCAATAACATACTGGCGAAATGTGGGTGTATCTGCTATGGGACTGAGTCCTGGATACACCTCTGCCTACCCCTTCGGGAAAAAGGCGTGAATGTATGTATATTAATCAAAGGGATAACACAGTGGGTACTGCACCCACTGTCAAACCACAATAAAACATGTATTCATAATATCAGCTCAATTGGTTGAGGGTAATTGTTCTAACAACAGCTAAGTCAGTATCCCAATAAGAAAACAAACCTTTCTTCCAGAGGGTAAACAACTTGTTTATTCCCCAAATAATGCCAACTCTCATTTACCCACCGCTGTCAACACCATTGATTGATTGGAACATTTCAAACTAACACCTGTTAGCGTCAACACGCCAAACTTCTCGTACTACTGGTAATAGCTTTGGCAACTAAAGTGAACTTTTAATGGTTTTGTTTGAGTTTTTGAATGTGGCGGTCACATTAAATTTTCAACTTCAATCAATGTCCAATGTTCAACTTTAGTGAAATTAACTTTGCTAATTGTATACTGATCCACACATTGGTGTTTAAAACTTAGAGTTAAATATGCCCAATATGTGGATGCCACATAAAGCTTTGGTCAAAAGACTTCTGGAATAAGAATCTTTAGTTTATAGTTCCGATTTTTAGTATTAAAAAACAACAACAACATGACAACATGCACAGTACACCGCCATCCCGCCCGCATAATAGCATGCAAAGAGGAAATGCTATTAGGTATTATTTTTGTCTTATACTCTGACTCCGCTGTAAGGGCGACAAATGTTAGTACGTCGCCGCTCCTCGAGATGTTACCTCGCTGAACGCTGCTAATAGCATTTCCTCTTTGCATGCAATTTTGCGGGCGGGAGGGCGGTGGACTGTGCATTTTATTTATGTTTTTGACAATAAAAATCGGAACTAAAAACTAAAGATTCTTGTTCCAAAAGTCTACAATGGAGTTCCGAAAAGTAACGACAAATTCAATCAATTATTTGGTCAAAAGGTTTGAATGTCATCATGATCGTTATATTAGACGACATAGGCCTTCGCTATAGATTTCTATCGATTCCGGTTGTAAGCATCCAGCGTATTCCTGTTTGTCTTTATAGATCGTCTAGTCATATTTCGGGTCTTAACCCACAATGCACAAAAATGCTTGAAAAGCCAAATTTTTTAATTGTTATTTAGATGTAGTATTACTTAAGGGGTGGATCTACCTCTTAATATGAACCACTTTCAAAAGAAAGAATTTCGTAATATGCATAAGAATTATCGATTTGCCATACGAAATGGTTCAGCTGATTGAAAAATTTGTATGGAAAGTCGATTCCCATATCCATCCGGTAGACTCGTTACTGTTTATTTTCATTGACGTACAAAAGTGTCAGATTGTGACCTATTTGAATAAATCTTTTTGACTTTGACTTTGACTTTGATAAAAATTCAATTACAGGTAGTTAAGGTTGACGGATTGTTACACGCCCTAAAGTACTACTACATGCTATTGTAATAACGTTGTAATTATAATTATCCAGCAGAGCATAAGGTGCCTGATTTGTACCGTTTTATTTTATTTCTACCCTTAAATTGTGTTGAATAAAATTTTCTATTCAAATCTATGCTTTTCCTTGTTCCTTCAATTTATAAACAGTCAATAATGGCTATCCGAATCTAAACCATAAATCCTCAAATTCGAATTCGAAACCTATTAAACTTTATACAGCTCCTTACAGTAAATGCCTCAACCAATTGGCGAGAATTCCCAATCAGACCAAATTGGTACTAATTTTGAACTCAATTAAAACTATTGTCGTTTGTAACATTCAAATGAACAAGCAATATACCTCAAATGTCCATTTGTACTGAACATTTATCAAATTCTAGTGACGTATCGTTGGGTTGAAAACGGGATCGATTTTTGGAAGGGTTACTGAAACGGGTTAACTAGTAGAACCAGGATGTGCAACTTTCGACTATAGAGAGATACGTGCAAATGAGACAGCGTGAAGCGTTTTCTTTGTGCGTGAAAGAGATATCGGTGATCTCTTCGCAAGTGTTGTCTTGAACACAAAATATATAGTAGACGAGGGCACTAGTGTACTAGATACTGATATAAAAAGGCTAGATTACATGACACTTTATTAATACCACAATACAAAAAAAACAGTATAAAGTAAAAATAAAAGCAAGAAACAGTATACTAACTATTACGGGCCTTATCTTTCAGAGCGATCTATTCCACAACCGTACCAAGAGAGGTAATATTTAAAGATTTCAAACGGTTAAATACATACATACATACATATTAAAGTACATAGATACTATAATACATACATTACAATATAATACAGCATAAACACATAGAAGCACGAATAAAGTGAATTACCTTTTGATAATAATATTAGATAACTTCATTGATTTGATTTGATAAATTTTAACATAATTTTTATATTGATTTCATTTTAAACTTCTATCTCATTCCTAATAATAGTGTTATTGATTTTCTTCGTTTGTTTATTGTGTATTTGATTAATTGAATTTTTGGATTGATTTTGAATATAATTTTAATTTTTCTTTGTGTAATGTATGTAATAAATGTTTAATTCATAATGTATAGTGTTGATGTTATTTTATGACGCGCATGCTACGGATTCTGTGAATTATCTCAATAACTGCCTGGAGTCTGGAACTGTGCCCGATAAATGGCAATAGACTCGCCCCCTATTGTAATAGGGACCAATAACATACTGTCGAAATGTGGGTGTATGGGACTATGGGACTACTATAGACTATGGGACTATAAGTCCTGGGTACACCTCTGCCTACCCCTTCGGGAAAAAGGCGTGAATGTATGTTATGTTGTAGAGTATGTAACATCGGTCACTCGTGATAGTCCTCAGTTATGTAGACCAGCAATCCAGTTCATGTCATGCGGTAGACGTTCGTAGTCGATTCTCATTCGATTGCGGTTTTGTCTCATATTTGACATTTATGACAGATGGTTTTACTATCAAATGCATATTGGATTCCGTTGCGGTTTTGGATAAAATTTTTTTGATAGGTCCGTTTGTTTTTGAAATAGCGGGAATTGCTTTTTTTAGTCTTGTGGTCTCCTTATTCTATGGTTCTATGGTGAATCGTATGAAATCCATATTGAAAAAACGACCGATTGCATTTGATAAAAAGTAAAAACTTTAATTATTTCATGTATTGAAAAAAAATGTAATGTTTTAAAATAGAGTATTATCAGTGAAATTCAATACGGAAGGGCCAAAATAAAACAAGCCAAAATGCAGCGCTGCAGCTGAATGGAGTCATATTTCAAGATCACAATGCCCAAAAGGGCAAATAGATCAAAAAGCGAAAAGTACGCTTTTAAATGGCGAAACAAAGGCATATTGACCATTTAAATCATTGTGCAGAGCTGCGCTCCCGTCACGAGTCACGGAACGCTGTCATTTATCAATAAAATGGAGATGTGGCGCGATAAATTATCAGTCGCTCGCAATATGTACGCCAAATGCAAACATCACACAGTCAAATTACAAGTGGGGAAAAATAACGGTATGTACACGACAGAGAATAATTGCGCGCTGCTGTCGACGAATAGTTAATTTCGCTTGTTCCACTCGTTTTGCTTATTTCGCTTATTTGTATTGTTCGCGATACGTTCCGCTACCAAGCGTTAGCTACATTCTCCTCCATCCAAAAACTCAAATTGAAAAGTTCGCAGTAACCGGAATACGTAATGGTTACGTGCACTTTTGTTGGATGCTCAAACTTTAGACCTCATTTAACAAACTTCTGGGACAAAAGGTCTAATTTTGTCATTTCTGTTTTACGCTAAAAATACTGATTTTTCCCGTCGAGAAGGACATTAATGAAAGGTTTTAATTTCAGAAGTTTTTGATTAAATATGGAGTTTTTTCGACTAGGTATCTCGCAATAAAAGAGCCGAGCCTCGTCTGTTTCCTGGAACGCCTCTGGAGGATATTTTGTTTGCCGAAGTTAATAAAAGTAAGCTTAGTCAAAAGATTATTTAAGCCAGAAGCCATTTTCAAAGTTTATTGGGGCGCTGGTTAATATAATCAATTTCATGCAAAACTTTTCAGTTAATTTATTATTCTTCTTTGTCTTAAAGTGCATAGTATTTCGTGGAAGTAAATTAAAATTATAATAAATGCAGTGAGAAAATAAATAACAAATTAAATTTTGTTATGGGGAAGGCTACAGTCTAAGCACGTACTATTTAAAATAAAAGACTTAATAAATTCGTTTCTCAAAAAAACCAAGTGACAAAAAATTTAAAGATCGCAGATCCCATCAGCAGCAGCAACTATCAGGGAGCAGGGAGACTGATTCCATCCCCATATCAGTCGTAAAAAAAAATCGGTAGCAAAAATGGAGGGTAGAAAAAAATATTTTCAGTTCGAACAACAAACGTAAACATTCAAATGTCGCTGTGAAGCTGTAAATCTCGGCAACGGCAGAAATGGGTGTAGATAAACAGAGGTGGGCGCACAATTTATTGGTATCTAAAACACGGCAAAACTGACGTTTACTAACACAGCGTGGTAACTGATCACCACAGAGACAAACAGAAGAATAAAGACAGGACATAATATTACTTTATACAGAATGGCGAAAGATGACGTGCTATTCTGACCCCGCCTAGTGTGGGAAAAGAGCAGGAAGATGATAATTACGTCATACAGAAAAAAGAAAAGAAAGAATAATTATAATGAAGAATGATGATAGTTAACAATAAAATAACTATCGTGGAGCTACCGTCGATTATGACTAAGCTCTTTTGATTGTACCTAATTATAATCTTCAAATTTGCTCTAGTTAAGTTTTCTTAACAGTCAGTTTTGTTTATAGTTGCTCTATAGCACAGAATATAATCTATAGTCGACAGCCTCGTTGGCTCAGATGGTAGTAACTCTGCTCTCTGTGCCCCAGGCCCCGGGTTCGATTCCCGGCCAAGTCAAACATTTTGTGTGCATGAACATGTCTGTTTGATCTGTGTCTGGGTGTTATAAGCTTATATAAGTATGTATATCAGTCATCTGGTTACCATAGTACAGGCTTCTAGCCTAGTTTGGGACCAGATGACCGTGTGTGGATGTTGTCCAATATTATTATTATTATTATTATTATAGTATATAATAATATAGATATCAAATTAATGTGATATAGATTTATTGTATAAGCAAATAACAGAACTAATCTAATGTAATGAGCTGAAGTTCCACGGATCGACACAAAGCAGAATTCACACAACCCTCATATGAATATGCTCAAACCTCACATAAATAGAAAGGCAGTTTACAGTTTCTAACATACCAGTGCACTGAATCTAATATTCTATTATTAACGAAGCAGTTGACATTGCTGTAGATTGCTATTTGCTCAAGACATAACTGTCAACATAGTGAATTGAGAAATCTTGATTGGATTCAATGGCTATGGTTGTAGGGTAGGTATGAGGATCAGCTAATTTTAAAACTGGTCGTTTATTCTTTGATAATTATCAGTTGTAATATTGAAGGCGCTGAAAATAAATAATTGTTATTATTTTAAAGTACGAGTAATAGCTAAAAAGAGTATCAAATCTAAGGAAGTATCGTTTGGCAGTTCTTTGTCTGCCTTGTTTGAAGGATTTGTTTTTAAATTTAGTGATAAAGTATTGTGTATCGTGTAATAAAATTCATAAATTCGGCTGAGGTTATTGAAATTAAAAAAATAAAATTCAAGTTATTTCGCCTTGAAAATTGTTTGTAAAGATGAATAAATGTCCAACTGTACTTAGATTTAATGGGATATAGTAATCAGTTAGCAAGCTGTCATTTTCTCGCTAACTGATTACTATAGCCCTTTGACTCTTTGAGAGTCATTGTACTTAACCTTTTTTGAACAGCCTTTAATGCGCAGCCAACTTTGCGAAAAAACTCAACTATTCCTGCCTATTCTACGAGAGACCAGATTTATTCTTATTTCTTATGTACAAATTATGTCACAAAGTATTACAAATTAATAAGTTGTAGTAATAACAATACATAATAAAGTGCATATACCATTATCTGAACTAAACCACTGAAACTGAAAAATTTAACCAATTTCAAAAGAAAGAACTGCATGGTTACCAAAAAAGATGTCGAATTCTAATACAAAGCGGATCGGATGATCGGTGATTAATTTTGCTGATTTAGCAATTTTTTTTTTATTGGTTCTGTTGGATCGGCAGATACACCCGCTTAAGGTTAACTACACCTTTATACTTTAATTATAGTACTAGGAAATAGAAAAGAGATAAAATAAATACATTTTGGCGTGTAAACATAATATTATATGTAAAACGTTTCCTCTTTCACATGCCTAAAATAGCAAATGTAGTTACCTCCGGCGCCAAATGAATCGAAATAAGATTAGGGGCATCGAATCAACAGTGGAATCTACCTTTTCTGGAGAATCCCTGGCCCTTTGAACCTTCATTTAACTAACATCCGAATAAAAAGACTGCGCCTATTGATTGGAATTCGAAATCTGAAACGGTTTTTAGATTGAATTTTTCAATTACTCGCGCCTCTCGAGAGCAACAACACTCTCGAAGCAAACATCTTGCGCAAATTTCTCTCGTACGGTGTTTACGTCAACAAACACATCGGTCTCACGACCAACGTGTCTAGGCCCCCCGTGCCTTCCCTTTGAGTTTCATCAAGCTGCACCGGGGGGAATTTTAGAGGTCAAATTTTAATGGTGTCGTTGTCATGACCGGGTTTATGGCGGAATCTAATATTCCATTATATAAAGAGAAGAGGGCTATGAGGCCCGTAATGGAGTGTACCTTGGAATTATAGAAGTTCCTGTATCGCAGCCGTGGAGGCTCCGATTACCGCGTTCATAAGCATGGGCTTAAGAATTGAGATTGCGGGACATTGTTTTTATTAGGTTTAAGTACCTCGGGATTTGAACATGTGATGAATATTACATGAGCTGTGAGTAAAATTTCGTTAAGACGATTCATATTAAATTTGAAGTGTTGAAAAAAGAGGGAGATTATTTTGTGACTGAAATAGATATTGTAGAGGTTATGTTGATGATTAAAAAATGTGCACGACAATAGTTATTATTGTAGTCACATGTATTAGGAACATGATAACGTTTTTATTCTTTATATCGAATCAGTCTGTGGTCAACCGTGGTGTGAGAATTTTCGTGTCACTCGAAGGCATCAAGCACTACTATCGTCTATGAAATGCTAAAGTTTAGAATGATTGTGATTGCAGCGTTTTCATATCTGGCTCCATAGCGAACGTTTTCAATATGAGTGAAATGATTAATATTTTTTTTTTATGATAGTGAGTGACAAGACGAGCTAATCAGGTGCCTGATAGTAAGCATCATGATTTCCCATATCAGACACAGTGCCACCCAGTGTTTTAAAATTCTAAATTCTGCGCGGCACTGCACTGCGCCTGTCACCCTGAGATATGAGTTGTTGAATCTCATCATGCCCAGTAATTTCGCTGGTAACATTGCCCTTCATACCGGAACACAGTAATGTTTGCACATTACTGCTTGGCGGATGAATAACTGGCAAAGGTGTGGTATTTCCCCAGGCGGTCCCCTGCAAAAGAGACCTACCACTACAAACTACTACTATGGGACAACTTCCACACATGGTCACCTGGTCCCAAACTAGCTAGAAGCCTGTACTATGGTGACCAGATGACTGACTACATACTTATATAAGCTTTTAATACCCAGACACAGATCAAACTGATATATTCATGCACCCAAAATGTTTCACCTGGCCGGGATTCAAACCCGGGGTCGGTGGCACAGAAAGCAGAGTTACGAGTACTACCATCTGAGCTCAAACTCAAAACTCAAACTCAAACAGATTTATTCAAATAGGTCATAATCTGACACTTTTGTACGTCAATGAAGATACAGTACTGAGTCTACCGTGCGTTCGGAAAGATACCTCTACAAGAAGAACGCACAAGAAACTTGTAGGGCTTAATTTTTTCAACAGATAGTTTCACAATATTTGGTTTGGTTACATTCGTTTTCTTTGAAGGTGCCGCGAGGCGGCTATGCAGAAGTTTCCAGGCATCTTTGTCCTCTATGTACTGGTTGACTTTATAATAAGCCTTCTTAAGTAAAGTAGATTTTATATAGGTTTTGAATTTACCCTCTGAGAGCCCAGTTATCTCTTTTGGGATTTTATTATAGAAACGTACACTATTTCCTAAGAATGTCTTTTTATTTGTTTTAGATAATCTAAAGCTAGGTACAGCTATTTTGTCTTTATTCCTAGTATTAAAATTATGAAGGTCACTATTTAATTTTAATTTATGTAAATTTTTACGCACATACATGATGTTCTCATAAATGTATAAGGATGGTAGGGTCAGTATGTTTATTTCTTTAAATAATTCCCTCAGGGATTCGCGTGGACGCATCTCATAGATGGCACGAATCGCACGTTTTTGTAGTATAAAGATAGTTTCTATATCTGCAGCTGACCCCCACAACAAAATCCCATAAGACATCAAGCTATGGAAATATGCAAAGTACACTAATCTCGCCGTGGCTACATCTGTTAGTTGCCTAATTTTATAAACCGCGTAAGCTGCAGAGCTTAGTTTCCCTGAGAGCTCGGTGATATGAGTGCTCCATTGCAGTTTAGAGTCTATATTTATGCCAAGGAACAAAGTTGCATTGTCAATATTGAGTCTTTCACCGTCAAGAACTATGATTGGTTCTATACTTCTGACGTTAGGCAACGAAAATTTCAAACATTTAGTCTTTTTCGCATTCAATAACAGATTGTTTGCTGTGAACCATCTGGATATACTTGCTAAAGTATTATTAACATGTACTAGTGAAGTATCCTTCCTATCAACTTTAAAAATCAATGACGTATCATCGGCAAATAGAACTATATCTGCTAGACCGTGGACCATGTAAGGCAAATCGTTAATATATGCCAAAAACAGGAAAGGACCCAAAATTGATCCCTGTGGGACTCCCATCTTGACAGGAGAACTAGCAGATGTGATACCATTGACGCTAACCTTCTGCTGCCTACTAGACAAGTATGATTCCACCAGGTTCAGGGCATTCCCATGAATTCCATATACTTCTAACTTGCGCAGTAACGTTATCTAGAGCTAAAGAAACTGTCGTGGATTCATTAAGAAAATGTCAACTTACTGACCAATAAACGTGTCATAATAAAATATCGAATCATGGTAAATATCCCGTAATAAGTGAGCCCGTCATACACGCAGTTATAATATATATTAATATACCGTCCTATAATTTATATTATAGCAAGCTACCACACACGGAGACGATGCTATAATATATATTTTAGCCTTCATTTCGTTGATACAGTAGTTTATATTAATATGCAATAATATATATTACGGTATATGTTGGTGACGTCATAGAAATGTATATTATAGCTGCGTGTGCGGTCAGTCGAATATTTGTATAGAAAATATATCGTAATAATATAAATATATCGTATGCCTTGCTATGATTTATATTAATATATATTATAGATACGTGTGTGACGGGCTTAATGCTTGCAACCTTGATAGTTTTAAATCTTATAGTGCAGTTTATAACAACACTACTTTTCAACCCTCGTTAAGATAAGAAGGACTGAAGAAACAGGGTCTACAATTATAAAATGATGTAGGAAGGCTTCATCTTGATATGTACTACGCACATGGTCCGCCAAATTTAGTATTCCGGTTTGGTTCGAGCGTAGTCCATCATATCAAGTACCCAGCCTTAGGGGATAGGTCACCCTATCATAAAAAGATCCCTCTATTGAATTCCAGATTTGACCCGACCGAAGTTCTGCGTGGGTCATCCGTAAAACCTTGTAAATAAAGGTAAATGAAAACTGTCTCAGCTGTAGACACATTTAAGTCACTTTAAGTTTATGGAAAGTCAGACTTTTGTCGCTTTTTTAACTGAGCGTTTTTACTAAGTTCCAATGGTCTCAAGAAAACGAGGAGCGTGTTAAATTTCGAAAAACATAACTTAATATGATCACGCTTTTTTCAGAAAGGGTTGGCAGAGGTATACCTAGAGGACTCAGTCCCAAAGTAGGTACACCCACATTCCTTTTTGATGCGTAAGAACTTAATGAAACTGTTGATTTTATCATACGTGTCCTTTTAAGGCTCCACACCGGCCCGCATCGTCCGCCTGTAGTGTGAGATAGTTCATATAATATGTACGAAAGTGATGAAGGCGGAATTTTTATTATGCGATGCAATGCGGCCCGTTGCGGCTGTAGTCTGCCCGAGCGTTTACTACACAGTCGATAGATGCGTTTCCTAGTCCTTCCATTCGTGTCTGGTCTTTTTTGTTATATTGTTTAAGAGTATTTACCTCTGTGGCGTGTGTGACTGCCTCGGTGGCGTAGTGGGCGCATGCTCGACTGCCAATCAAGAGGTCCCGGGTTCGATCCCCAGGTCAGGCAAAGTGTTAAATATTGGATTTTTCCATTAGGAATTATCTCAATAACTGCCTGGAGTCTGGAACTGTGCCCGGTAGATGGCAATAGGCTCGCCCCCTATTACATGGGACCAATAACATACTGGCGAAATGTGGGTGTATCTACTATGGGACTGAGTCCTGGGTACACCTCTGCCTACCTCTTCGGGAAAAAGGCGTGAATGTATGTTATGTTATGTTATAAAAAGGCTATTATCGTTAATGACTGCAGTTTGTTATTACAAAATGTTAAAACTAATCAACCTTGAGTAGGTACTAAAATTTCGATGTGAAAAGCAATCAAAAATAAGTTACTCGAACTAGGGATGGGGGGTACCATCTTAAACATGTCGATGGGGTTTTAAAAAGCGATTATATTGATAGGCTTGAGATGTTCACCTTCATTTAATATGATGATTTGATACATTATTTTATGTTTTTGAGGGCTCCGTACCTCAAAAAGAAAGAAGGGAAAAAATCCCAAACCTTATTATTAAAAAATATTGGTTACTAACCCACCACCATACTTACCAAGGTATGCCTTAAAAATGTATTTATTCGAAATGAGACTCAAAGTCACGACTCACACAGATCGCGTCACTGTTTATTAGCGCTGACCTTGAATGTGTGACCGTGAAAACCACAAGTGACCTTTAATTTAATTTTGAAGTAGAATATCCACTATCCTATCCCGATATTTTCTGTACTGAAATAAGAAGTGTTTTTAATGTATATACTGATGTTCCGGAGAGGGGCGTTGATGTCTGCGACACAGTTTTAAAAAAATTAATGCAGGTATCATCGTTTCACACATTATTTTTGTACAACATTTTTTGTTTCTAAATAAATAAAATTTAAAAAAAAAAATTGAAATTTGATATTCCACTATAAAGTCCTTTGTTAACTTTTCACGACAGAACTACGAAATCGATTGGGTTGAAAACTTTATATTATGATTTGAAATTATAATCCTGACAGACAATTTCTCATAAAAATGCGCGGAACGAGCCAGTATTATACAAACATTTTACATACATTCACGCCTTTTTCCCGAAGGGGTAGGCAGAGGTGTACCCAGGACTCAGTCCCATAGTAGATACACCCACATTTCGCCAGTATGTTATTGGTCCCATGTAATAGGGGGCGAGCCTATTGCCATCTATCGGGCACAGTTCCAGACTCCAGGCAGTTATTGAGATAATTCCTAATGGAAAGATCCAATATTTAACACTTTGCCTGACCTGGGGATTGAACCCGGGACCTCTTGATTGGCAGTCGAGCATTCGCCCTCTACGCCACCGAGGTAGTCCAAACAAACTTTTGCTTATATCTAAATTTATTTTATAACTACCCTACTCAATTATTTTATTTTAATATATTGTGAACTTTAATGTAATAATGCAACGACGAACAATTACATTTTTTTGTACTGTGGATAACTATGTGTGAGTAATGATATAAGTGGCAAATTACCTTTCTTAATAATAATGATCTCTAAACCGAAACCGTATTTATTTGAAAAATGTTTGAAATCGTTCGACTAGTAGTAATTGCTGATAGGTGAAACCAATAACAACACAACTATAGCACAAATATTCAACAGTTGTCGATTGCACCAATTACAAACTAAAACCAAAACTAGCAACTTAAGTTGCTACATCTGCGCAGTTTCTTTATGTTATATTATAAACAATTGTTGGTAGTTGCCACAAAACGAAACTCAGTTGCCCTGTATGCGTAAGTTCTCACTTTTATGTGAGAATTCAATCACGCAGAACGTCACTTTCGCAAAACGTCGACGTGAAAGTTTGGTCACTTTCGCATAGTGTCACTTTCGCACAACGTTCCTTTCTCAAAACGTCACTTCGATTACTATAGTTTGTAATTTATTAATTATTATCGATAACGGATCCCTTCCTATCGTATGAAGTTCATGAGTGCGGTTTTGGTGGAAATAGTAAATTGTTGACGTGCCATAAAGTTTGACGTCGTTCTCGGTGTAGTAACGTTATACTTTACTACGCTACGAGCATGACGTGGGCGTATTTAACTTGCTAATCTCATGAAAGCAGTTCAAATTCAAACTGTAAGTTACATAATACGAGTTTTATCGGAGATTAGAGTTCATGGTCTCGGTTTCGCGTTTGGAGTTAAGTTATTGAGACAAAATGTGTTTCTTAGGATTTTGATAGTTTTCTTTGTTTCATTGAGAGGTTAGACGATTTTAATAAGACACAATCTTAGACTTAGGAAATAGTGTACGTTTCTATAATAAAATCCCAAAAGAGATAACTGGGCTCTCAGAGACTAAATTAAAAACCTATATAAAATCTACTAAAGAAGGCTTATTATGAAGGCAATCAGTACATAGAGGACAAAGAGGAGAAGATGCCTGGAAACATCTGCATAGCCGCCTCGCGGCACCTTCAAAGCAAACGAACGTAACCAAACCAAATAAAACTATCTGTTGAAAAAAATTAAGCCCTACAAGTTTCTTGTGCGCTCTTTTTGTAGAGGACGGGACGCATGGTAGACTCAGTACTGTTTATAACATTTACGTGCAAAAGTGTCAGACTATGACCTATTTGAATAAATATTTTTGAGTTTGAGTTTGAATCCGATGAAAAAATGATTTATTACCCGTGTTCTACCCATATGGTTTACCAGGTTTAAAATCTCAGAATTAAAAAGGTTGTTAATAAAAAAGTTTAAGCTTGTTGTTTATTTCATATTTCGCATTCAATTTCAAATTAAACACATAATCTATTTGCTTTGAACAGAACCATACACATGTTTTATCCAAAGTACAATGATAGATACGAGGGGAGGTCAAAAAGTTCGCGGAATGAAAGGGAAGGAGGGTGAATTTAAACATGAAATTATTATTCCTTTTCAATATATTCTCCATTAACCCTAATACACTTTTCAGACCTTTCAAATAATTTGTTTATACCTTCGAAAAAAAATGATTTGTCAAGGCCTTCAAAATAAGCAGATATTGCCGACTTCATTTCATCGTCATCAGTAAATTTCTTTCCACGAACCCCTTTTTTCATGTTTGGGAACAAATAATAATCACAAGGGGCCAAATCTGGACTATAGGGAGGGTGGTTTAAAGTTTCGAAGCCGCACTTGTGTAAGGCAGCCATCGCAACATGACTCTTGTGAATGGGTGCGTTGTCGTGCAAAAGGAGCACACCTCGAGACCATTTTCCCCTTCTGTTTTCTTTAATTGCTACTTTTAATTTTTCCAGTAGTGTAGCGTAGTACTTCCCCGTGATATTGACACCTTTATCTTTATAATCGATCAATAAAATCCCCTTGGAATCCCAAAAAACTGTAGCCATAATCTTTCCGGCCGATTGTGACACCTTAAACTTCTTGGGCGGTGCTGCGCCTTTTTTATGCCACTGCATTGACTCCTGCTTCGACTCAGGTTCATAGCAATAAACCCAAGTTTCATCTCCAGTCACAATTCGGTTCAGAAATTCATCCCTGTTTTCTACACAGCTCCAAAAGCTCGCGCGAACACTCGACGCGCCGCTGTTTTTGAAGCGCTGTGAGCATTCTCGGTACCCATCTTGCACTGACCTTAGACATGCCAAGATGGTCATGGAGAATATTCAAAATGGTCGTAGATGATACTCCAGTCATCTCTGCGATTTGTTTCTTCTTTAGGCGTGCATCTTTTAGAACAAGTTTTTCAACTTTTTCAACAATGTCTGAGGACGTTGCTTCAATTGGCCGACCTGAGCGCTGATCGTCTTCAATTGAGTCTCTGCCTTGCTTGAAAAGACTATGCCACTTGTAAATCATTGTTTTTCCAGGGCAGGAGTCCCCGTAAACTGATGACATTTCTTTCTTAATGTTCTGAGGTGTTTTTCCTTGCTTAGTGAGAAACTTAATCACGGCACGATACTCAATTTTCTCCATAGTTGATATTTTCTACCCGATTGACTTGTTTATCCAGCGATATCTCAAAGGTTTATGAACCGATTGGGCTGAAACTTAGTATTTATAATTGTATTGAGTCAACAAGTAGCGACAGGTAAAAATAACTACCCCCTTCCCTCTCTAAACCCTCCATTCCGCGAACTTTTTGACCTCCCCTCGTACATGTATTGATAGTACATTTTCAATCAGATGGGGTAACGTTCGCCGTTCATTTAACATTGTCGAGTTTCTCCTGTAACCTATATTGGCGTGTTGACGTACTGATTTCGATCTTTTGTTGACATTTGTAAATATCAATTTAGTTTTAGCTGTGGTTTAAGATGAATTTTGCATGACAACTGAGTACACGCTATAAATGTTAAATTGATATCAATTATTTCCTGTTCTAACGATTGTATTTTAACCCCAGACCGAAAAACGAAGGGTTGTTATAAGTTTGACGTGTATGTATGTGTATTTGTGTGTCTATATATCTGTCTGACTGACTATTGGCGATTAGGTTGATATAGGCACGAAAGTGAGGTCTTGTAGGTTGAGTTGTCAAGCAACATAAAGTACGTAAGTACCACACCTAGTTTAAAGCCCTGTCACGGACTTGCATATTTTTATGTAACAGTACAAAAAACCGAAGCATTTTTTTTTGCCATAAGTAGCAAACAAACAGGCGGTTTGCCTGATGCTGAACGGTTACCGTCACCTATAGATACCTGCAACAGGGAGATGATTTATTATCTAAACATAATCAAAACGCATACGTATACCACAGTCATGATCCTGATAACAGAAATGAGCCTACCAAATACCAAATGAAATTCCGCACACCACACGCCCGTATACCCCTCACTCCAATGCCCAATGTCGGTTCAATTTACATCGAGCGTATCGTGAAGGCAGATGATCGTTTACAAGCCCGCATCCATTCTCGTCTCGATTCGTGTATGAACTCTCATCAACGGTTGACAAATATTTGGTGAGACGTTTGAAATGGAAATGATTTTCTTAATTCTATACATAGAATAGAATATTGTATATATAGTAGTACAGTAGACCTCGCGAGTCCTTACAATCATGAAATAACCAAAACTTTCCCCTTTCCTCTGGCTTAGCAGTCATTTTAGATCTGCCGAAAAAAAAAAAAAAAAAGTTGTTTTTCAATTGCTCTGTAAAATTGATATTTATAAAGTTTATTTTATTCGTTTTGGAGTATTTAAATAAAATCTTGTTTTTAAAACAATTAAGTGATCCATCGTATGCCTTTAAACGTCTCCAAAACAGACGTTCATAATATTATGTACCTCAGGATTTTGTAAGAATCTTTAAGAAAAAATAAAACGCAAATTTTCAGCTACTAGCCGATGTGGTCACCATCTCTGAAGTAACCGAAGTCTCACTAATGATAATTACTCCGAACCCGAGCTTGGAGAGGAAACTAAAGATCCACAAATAAATAGGGCCAAGAGATACGCGATTAACTAACACAGGTCTTTGTCTCTTCCTTTAATATCTTTAAGTGGACGTAGGCAATTTTGCAAAAAGCCAAAAAAGGGAAAATCCTCGGTAATTTGCGGAATCCACTCGGCTATAAATGAAATGAAAATTTTTGACGAGAACAAAAAGTAAGGAATTGCCGCTCTCGGTTCTCGCGTCGGACCTTTTTGGCGATGGCTTTTTTTGGAATTATCTCAAATTTTTGGAGTGTTCATGCTGTGATTAATGCACTCGCCTTGTGATGAAGAGATGCTTCACGGGTCAGATATAGTGGCATGTTTTAGGAAATGCGGATTAAATTAAAAAGTTAGAGTAAGTACATAATTAATGATGCAAAAAAGAATAAGGAAGTTTATGGGGAAAGTTTTATGTTAGATTCTTAACTTAAGTTTAAGTTAAATTAAGTTTTTGTAGTCTTGAAATAATAGTACATATAACTACCGTAGTGGTAGGCTCTTTTGCAGGGGGCCGCCTGGGGAAGTACCACACCTTAGCCAGTTATTCTTCCGCCAAGCAGTTATGTGCAAACAATACTGTATTCCGGTCCGATGGGCAATATTACCAGCAAAATTACTGGGCATCACGAGTTTCAACGACTAATATCTCAGGGTGACAGGCGCAGTGCAGTTCCGCGCAGAATTTTTAATTTTAAAACATTGGGTGGTACTGTGTCTGATATGGGCAATCATGATGTTTACCATCAGGCACCTGATTTGCTCGTCTTTTCACTCACTATCATAAAAAAAACATTACATATTATCACTTCTTTTCCAGAAGGTGTATTGGATCTTGTCCCAAAGTAGTTACATCTACACTTTGTCAGTTATGTTTTTTGTATTACCCCTAATAGGGGGCGAGCCTATTGTCATCTACTGGGCATAGTTCCAGCCTTCATGCTGTTATAGAGATAATTCAATAACACTTAGCCTGACTTGGGTAAGAATCGAACCCGGAACCTCAAGATCGGCCGCAGAGTTTAGTAAGCACTACATAAACATTTATTTTTACTTTTGACATAAAATGATTTAGATATTCTTAGATATCATGTTAAAATTTATCACAAGAAGCTTTTCCAAACTCGTTAATAATTTCATTTTAGTCAGCCTGGTATTAATAAAGTTAATTATAACGTTCACCATTTCAAAGGAAAAACCGTTTAATACGTCCTCTCACAGGAGCCATATAATCAGTCATTAATATTAATTTATTTACACGTACCAACTTTTCATTGGAGTGAAAATATGGAAATTGAGTAAAGTTTTAACGAAAACGTTCTGTATAGTGGACCTTACAGGAGATTGGGTGTCGTTGGTCGCCGTTTGTTATGCAAAACTGAACTCAATATAACTTGATGTAGACCTAGATAGTAACAGTTTTCGAGGCTTTTTTGCAATTACATCGGTAGGACAGGTCAAAAGGTAGATTTGCATTTTTATTTGAGCCGCTTCGAAGGGACTTTTTTGAGTTTTCAAAGCGGACGGTAATGAAAGTGATCAACGTTTTATTTGGGACAATTAAAACGGGATTGGGTCGTAAAGTTGACAATCTACTTACTAAGGATGAATAATAACGGGGTCAATCTTAGGCAGTCGTAGTTGGGTAAACCAGGGCTGGATTTTACACTTTTCATTATAGATTTAGGTTAAGATAATGTAAGGCATTCCGCATACAGTATAGTTTCTTCAGTTCTAGAAACCACTTTATGAGAAAGCATCAACTTTTTGAGAGTTTCCATTAAAAGTTGCCAGTTGTAGCATCTAAAATTCCCAAGTTTACCGCAATTCTTTGAAGTCGTTCGACACAATTACAAAACAAATTCGACAGACTCTAGTTGCAGCAAATTGAAACTGATTCACCCACTAAATTAATTCAATTACTAAAACTAGAAACTCAAGTTGCTCAGTAGTACGCAGTATCTTAATGTTAAACTACTGAGATTTGACAATTAAATTATAAATAGGATGTAAACAGGTAGTTGCTAGTTGCTTGTTGCCGCAACACGAAACTCAAAGTTGCCCTGTATGCGGAAAACCTAAGACTTCTCTTCGTATCTGTTTGCTCTTCATACCAAAACTACTGAACTGATTGGTACTAAATCTAAGTATAAAAAAGGTAGCTTAAATCCTTAACGAGGCGGAGACCGAAGAATTCCCCGTACAAACGTACAAATAATAGTCAAATCAATTGAAATCAGAGCATATTTTCAACATTTAAGGACGTTATTCGGAATGAGACACTAGTTACTTAAGTAACTAATTGTGTTTTAGTCTAAAATACTTATAATTTGGAGTTATATTTGAAAATACCAAAATTTTGGAGTTTTATCATATTTTAGTCCAAAGTACTTCTATTTTGCATTAAAATATAACTGGGAACCTAAATAACTAATGTCTCATTCCGAATAACGTCATTAAATGTTGGAAATATGCTCTGATTTCAAATGATTTAACTATTAGGTTTGTATGGCGAATTCTTCGGTCGCCGCCTCCTTAAACAACAAAACGTTATTTTTTTAATGCCAGAAGCAGACGGGTCGCCTGATGATCAGCGGTTACCGCCTCCTGTGGATATCTGCAACACCAGGGGTATTTATTGCCAGTATGTTGCCAACCCTTCAACACTCTATTCACTCTCCTTTTGAAGAGCCCCATGTCGTAACTCAACGGGAAGACCTCAGCAGGAGATCATTCCACAATTTGCTCGTTTACGGCAGAAAAGAACGGTAAAACCGCACAGTGCGCGACGCCCACGTATCGATTACGTGCGGATAGGATTATGTGTTTCAGTCGATCGTTTCAGGTTGAAAGTTCATTAGAACACTCCCCGTTGTAAATACGCTATAAAACACTAAGAGACCCGATATCTCTGCGCACACTGAGTGCATATTATTTTGTCTTTAGACTTTTAGCATATTACGGAACACCTATCACTTTTACTGAAGCCATCACATCATCGCGACGCTATTAACCATTTATTGCGTTTAAATTTCCGCGAGAGCAGTTAAAAGAAACTTATTTCCTTAATACTTCTACCCAGAGGATGTAACGTTCAAGATAACGTCACATGAGAATGTATTTACGACGCCCAAGATGATACTCAAATATAATGTTGTTTTATGTTTCATGGCATAACGAAAAGTATTTTGAAGTACAGCCAAGTTTGAAATTGCAGACTTAGTTTGGTAAAATTTCGCTTAACCAACCAACATAACATAAAATCACCCTTTTTTTCCGAAAGTTTTGGCAGAGGTGCACCCAGGACTCAGTCCCATAGTAGGTACACCCACATTTCGCCAGAATATTATTAGTCACATGTAATAGGGGGCGAACTTATTATTGCCGCTTACCAGGCATAGTTCCAGACTCCAAGCAGTTATCAAAATAATTCCTAATGGAATAATCGAATATTTAACACTTTGCCTGACCTAGGGATGGAACCCGGGACCTCATTTCTGACTATCAGACCTTTTCGTTGTCTGTTATATTTGTAAACAATTATTAATACCAAGAAATGAAGCATTTTTAACATAATAATTAATATAAGCTCTTTATTAGCCACTAAAATTTCAATCTTCAATTGAGAAAAATGTCACCCCGAAGTTAAATTCAATTAAAGTTCGATACATACGAAAGTGTGCGGAATTTCCTTCATTTAAACTTTTTAACCAGTAAATTTCATAGTATTAAAACTGGTGAGCAGACGCCGCAATTTATTTTAACTAAGGCAAGCCAGCGCCGGCGATAATTTGCATATTTTCATCATATTTACTGTGACGGTGGTCGCTAAACGAATTAACGTTACTTGATGATTTTATTATATTTGCTGAGGACGACCCCTCGTTTGCCGTTACATTATCATACTATAGATGTTTGGATGTTGACTTCTATTGAACGCTGCGTCGGGTTGTTTTGGTTTTGTAGGTGTAGAATCTTTAGCGGATTCACTGTCGCTTCGGCGCGCAGGTGACTATTTTGTTGCCGATTTTGATAAGTTTTAGATAAAAACTTTCACTTTGAAATTAAATTAATTGCAAGTCACTGATTAGATGGCACGTACCTCGTAGCCTTGACATTGAAGCACAGAATGAGTGGGGGCAATGACCGGATGACCCAGTGCCCGGAAGACGTTTTTGAAGTTTCTTCTAATGACAGGTGCCAAAGTTCATAGATAAGTCCAACTTTCACAGATCACAAATAGTTAACTAAAATATTGAAGGCACTTCACTTGAGTGTTTATGAATTGAATTGACACTACACATGCACAGGTAAGATGCATTTGACAGTAGGTGAGATAAAATAGTTATGTTGATTGCTATTTGTATTAGTTAAATTAATAGTTTACGATTTGAGATTGCAATGAATGGTAACATAAGTGCTTTATTAAAATACGCGTATTTTCCAGGAAAGACCTAGATGCGATCCGTCCAATACCTAAGAAACGGCACAAGAGAGAGTAAGGCCTATTATGGCCAGCAAACTTATTGATGTTAAAGTTAAAATGAGAAAAAATATTTCACCCACGGGCGGGCTTCGAACCACGCACCCTCCGCACCATCCGTCGTAGTGGGCACTCTAGCACTTGAGCTACCGTGAAGGCACTAGTTATCGGCGTAATTTTTCTATCCCATCTACCTAACGCACTATAGGGGCGTGTGTGTTTATCACATATAAAATAATAGGCCTAACTCTCTTTCTTGTGCCATTTCTTAGTTATTGGACGGATCGCATCTAGGTCTTTCCTGGAAAATAATAAAATAAAATAAATAAAATAAAAAGCCTTCATTGCTGTTTATAATTTACATTTTATGTGCCTAAAATAAATATTTTTATCATCGGCAAACGTACTTAATTAGGTACAGCTTGTCTCGCGACATAGGCCTCCTCTAAAGATTTCCATTCTATTCTGTACTTGGCTGTACGGGTCCATGTTGGGCCCGCTATTTTCCTGATGTCGTCTTCCCATCTCAAAGTCTGTCTACCTCTATTTCTTTTGTGTATATTTTAATTAGTGTATTTTAAGGTATACATATGAATGCCTTAACAAAGCCTTAACTCTTAAGACTCAAGAGAGAGTCTACCGCGTAATATTTTATTTAACAATTATTAAAATAATCTACTATTTTGGCCACTACTATTGGGTTATTTGTAATAATCTCCGTTACTCGAAATAAAACTGACAGCAAAAACGGTTCAATGAAATTGAAGACAACGTGTTTTAATATTTTGCTTTGGTAAAAAAAGGAGAAATTTATATTCCATAATTGTTATCTTGATAGGCGCTATGCATTTCATAAGACTTCAATGGACTTACCAGCGTTTTATAAAGTTACTTACTACTGCATTAATTTTGTTATGCGCAAGGAAAATCATCGTCATCTGCATAATTTTACACAAAACCTTCAAAATAAACAAAAACAACTTTCTGAATTACAAAGTAACTTCAAGCACGTAATTCACTAAAAAGAGGCTCGAGAGAGGTTACAAAATAACATTTAACGAAATGTCCGGGACAAAAGGTGTACGTGTCACCGGACGGCACGTGGACGAAACTTGTCCGCTCTCGGACATGTCCGGTCTGTGTTTTATATTTTGGAGTATTAACCTGTTTAAAGGAAGAGACAAATTATCTACGTTACTACTCGTAATTGCTAAAGTTCGCAGAGCCTATGTTCAGACTCGCTAAGATAAAACGCACGTACTCTATTAGTGCTGAGAGTACCCAGCCATTCTCGATTGATCACTATGTTTTTATCACACACTATGGACACCGTTCCATGCCATTAGTTGTTTTTAGAAAATTATTATTCGCTAGTAATACCGATCATTGAATCAGTTGCTGCTTGCATATGTTATTAAGTCACCATTTGAGAGGTATTTACTTCTAGGCGCTTGCATTAGGCACGTAAAGAAAAAAGGTTGGGTTTGACTTGTACTTGACAAGGGTCCTAATAGACAAGCTATGTCCTATGTATATTAATTAAATATACCCAATCTCGACAATATCGATGTTCCGGACAGGACGGCCGCTGTGCGACCTATTGACTTAGTAGAGTGGACTGTAGCCTTAGGGCGGTGATGTAGGCGACCGGCGTTGATAGGCAGCGATCCTTTCTTTAGTCGGTATATAGGTAGTTAAATTTTATCACTTACTAATCAATTGAGACAAACGTCGCAAAAGAGACTTGCATCGCCAATAAATCAGCAATTAGAATTTAAAACCCCATGTAAGAGAAGATCAAATTTTACCGCGAAAAGTTTGTTTTTATTGTGATATTATCCCGTTATTCCCGTTTCAACTTTCCACCTAAGTTATCCCGTTAAGTTTTCAAGAATCGTTAATTCGGGAGTTAAGTGATATTTGTTGGGTTTTCATCGAAGGCTTTGGAAACAAAAATTAATTATACTTTTCTTCTGTTCTGTTTGAGAGTTTATTGCTCTTTTTGTTTATATTTATTTTGTTTAATATTTTAATTTATGAAAGGTTATTGGAAGGGTTAAAACTGAACGACTTGACCGGAGATCGGTGAATGAACTGTACTTTCTTTAATTCAATTTGATATATTAATTTAAGATGAACTTGTAACTAGCTTAATGCTAGAATAGCGTTTTCTACTACATAATATCTTTATTAATGTTTTTATCTTTCTTTCTTCTTATATATCTTGAGACTGGAGAAAATGGTACTTATAGAAATTGAGTGTAAAATAAAAAATATTAAATTTAATATAAGAAAAACTTCTTGCTTGAACAAAACTACACCAAGAATACTTTCTCAAATTCGTAGGTTTTTAATAATTATCTATCAAGTGCACTATCATTACATAAATATACATATATGTTTGTAGTGGTAGGCCTCTTTTGCAGGAGGCCGCCTGGGGAAGTACCACACCTTTGCCAGTTATTCATCCGCCAAGCAGTAATGTCCAAACATTACTGTGTTCCGGTATGAAGGGCAATGTTACCAGCGAAATTACTGGGCATGATGAGATTCAACAACTCATATCTCAGGGTGATAGGTGCAGTGCAGTGCCGCGCAGAATTTTGAATTTTAAAATACTGGGTGGCACTGTGTCTGATATGGGCAATCATGATGCTTACCATCAGGCATCTGATGAGCTCGTCTTGTCACTCACTATCATAAAAAAAAAAAAAAAAAACTTCTAGAAGAAAGTCAATGCAATTTAATGTTAAGAAACAGGTACCAACGGAAGACGGCGCAGATTGTTCTACAACCTTTTTTTCTCTATCTTCTTTCTTTCTTACTTTTAATCTGCGTCTTAAATCTAAGTCAACTTGACTACGATAGCTCAGTCAGCAGGAAATGTAAAAAGATGGTATATTTTTTTGCCGTGATACAGACTATATTCAAGTCGAATTCGCCCCCACACCTGACCAATTTATTTTACAATACCAGTGTCACAAAATTCTCTTGTACAAAGTAACAAGTAACTCCCACAAAACATAAATAAAATTTCAAAGAGTCGAACATTTTAAAGTTATTTCGTCAATGAAGTAGAGAGGCAGCTTTACGACGCCGAGTCATAAAATGTATTGCAAGTAAGTGGCAGTGAGGGGAGCACTTCTAGAATAATGTATTGGAGTAATCGTTCTTTTGAAATGAGACACAATTATTTGTCTTCAACTGTAAATGTAGCACGGACCGAAGCGCAGCGTAGGATGTCAACCCACACGGTGGATAGACGATCTAATAAAGACAGTATAAACATGCTGAATGAAAGTCGTTTACAACCTTTAGGGCGCTGATGCGGCTGCCACGCTTCTGCAGTGCATCATCCATGTTCATGGCAGTGCGCACGGACGGATTTGCTGCTATCATGCGCAAAAAAAGTACTATTTAAGCAGAGGGGGTGATAGCAGATTTTTTTTTAATGACCTATGCTGTTGACCTCAGATGGCCTCTACAGCTTTACCGGGCAGTGGTGAGCGCAGGAGGCGCTCGACCCATAGTTTAAGGGCGTCTAGCACAAGGGCACCTAGACGGTACGAACCTCGGCTTTGGCCGTCGCCAGAATACGTGGGGTCAAACTTGCCCTGGCACCCCAGAAGGGGAGTGTCCTAGGGCCCTATCAATAGTTTTATCTGTTTGATTATTTGGAGAGAAACTAACCGATCTGAAGGATCTGAGAGATCTTCGACCTCGCCGGCGAGGTCGGTGTTGTGATTGTGTGAGTTGGTGGATCTGGTATCCGGCACCAGTACCGAAAACGGAGAGACTGTCGCGTATATTGGTAGGATTGGGCGAGCCTAAAGCCGCCAATGTGATGACAGCGATAGAGTCGTCCGGGTCGTCCAGGACGTTGCGAGGGCGTCTACGGAGGGGTTATATTCAATATATATCCCCTTATATTTAAGTATCTTTGTAGTGGTAGGCCTCTTTTGCAGGGGGCCGCCTGGGGAAGTCCATCACCTTTGCCAGTTATTTATCCGCCAAGCAGTAATGTTCAAACATTACTGTGTTCCGGTATGAAGGGCAATGTTACCAGCGAAATTACTGGGCATGATGAGATTCAACAACTCATATCTCAGGGTGACAGGCGCAGTGCAGTGCCGCGCAGAATTTTTAATTTTAAAACAAGGGTGGCACTGTGTCTGATATAGGCAATCATGATGCTTACCATCAGGCACCTGATTAGCTCGTCTTGTTACTCACTACCATAAAAAAAAAAAATCATGAAGCAAATAATTGGGACTGCCCCATGTTGAGGCACCACGTTCAGGTGCTGATCAGGTAAATTATTCTGCATGATGGGTACCTGAACGTGTAGTTAAATATTGCCAATTGCCACCTATATAACCTTAACCTAGATAATAATAACGATGATAAATTTAATTTTAATTTATTTTATTTTATTTAAATTGTAATAATATGTAATTAATTATTGAATGAATAATTGTGCCTACTAACAAATGGACCATAGTTGTCTTAATAAATAAAATATTTGATATGATTTGGTTTTGACAACCGGATTAGATGGAAATCTATGGCGGAGGCCTATGTCGAGCTGAGATGATGATAAATATAATGAACTAACTATAGCTACCGTTTTGTTGATTGTCTTTTATGTTAAAATACCACCTACGAGGAATATTACTCGTACTAATATTATAAATGCGAAAGTTTGGTTTATTCCACTTTGTTCACCCAGGTGAATAAAGTGGAATGTAATAAACTAATGTAATAAAGTAGTGATAAAAAATTCGGTTTGTGAGGACGGATGGATGGATGAATGTTTGTTAATCTTTCACGCCTAAACTACTGAAACTGTAGTGTAGTATCTTAATGCTCTGCAACATTCCCACAAACAAACCAAAAAGGATTACGTATGCTCATGCCGACGCCACAATGTTTGTGATCGGCAACTTTTACTGCAAAAATATCCAGAATGCATATCGGCTTAGTGCCAAGTCGGCACTGCAGTGTAGTATATTATGGCGAGGACAGATGCCACGGAGCTGGCAACTGGAAAATCGGCTGATCTGGGCTTCTATTTAGAAACTCTTTATAAGTTCATGATTTTTCAAACACCATTGAACTTAGAAGAGTAATGAATGCTTATAAATTAATTAAAAATATAGTTAGGTACTTATTATTGACTCAACTGAATAAATACGGGTTATGCCATTCCGCTCCACGAGATTTAATATTATTATTAATTTTAAAATACATTTGTTCTACTTAGCTCCACACGTTAATTTTTAACCTGCCAGGAGCAACGAATTTAGGGAACGTAATTTACCAACAGCAAATATTATGTTCATATTTCATTTAATTTATTTTTTCAGCTAATAAGTCACTAAATATTTATTTGAAAATAAATAATAACAGTTTTACAGTTTTCGGTTTTTTTTTTTCAGTTTTAATTTAAGACCTCGCTTTTTGCTTAATTTTAGGTCAACGAAAAGTACCATATTAGTACCATTATAGTACCACTATAGGTTGTGGTTCCCTTGCAAGAGTACCTATCAAAATATTATAGTATAATACCGGTATACTTTTATTATGTTTTGTAATTTTTCTGAGTTTACCGATATTTCGACGCAGTTGCATGTACCATCACTCACATGTACCATCAATCACAGACTGCCTCAGTGGCGTAGAGGGCGCATGCTCGACTGCCAATCAAGAGGTCCCGGGTTCGATCCCCAGGTCAGGCAGTGTTAAATATTGGATTTTTCCATTAGGAATTATCTCAATAACTGCCGGTATCTCAATGACTGCCGGTAGATGGCAATAGGCTTTTTACATGGGACCAATAACATACTGGCTAAATGTGGGTGTATCTACTATGAGACTGAGTCCTGGGTACACCTCTGCCTACCTCTTCGGGAAAAAGGCGTGAATGTATGTTATGTATGCATGTACCATGGTCATGGAAAAACTCATTAACTATAATTGACCTTGAATTTTATATAAATATTCCATGAAAATGCTTCATATCAACAATATTTCAAACAATAAATCATGCAGTTCTCCTTCTAAATCGAGCTCACTTCACGTCACAAACAAAGAAGTGAAGTCTAGTGGACCATGCATTTTGTCTCGTGGTACGTCAGGAACCATTAAAATTTCTCAAACCTTTTATTTTATAGAGCTAAGTGTGGTTTAGTTTCCGAGATTTTCTTTGTCTCAATAGGTTTCTTTGTGAGCTCTTTATTAATAGTGTTTCAAGTATAAGGAAGAAAAATAACCAGGAAAACTGATAAGTCACATAGTTAGACTGAAAGTCATCATTATCTTCAGCTGAAAGACATTCACTGCTGAACATAGACCTCCCCATAGAACGCCATAATCTATTCACACGAGGGATTTTGCTGTAGCGTGGTGTTACGCTTGGCAGGCGGCTTGATGATCGCAGTAGCTGGAATACTTGGAAACGGAGATCGCTGCTGCCCTCTCCTCGAATATGTCCCTCTTTTGGGTCTTACAGGAGGCTCCCACAGGATGAAAATAAGGTGGCCCTATTGTATAGATGGAAATCACACGGCCAAATTGGTGTCAAGTACTCTCTGCATGATATACCTCTTTAGACTGTTAGATAATTTCTATCCCAATTCTCTATTCGATTTCCGTTGTAACTTAGAGAGAGAATAAATAGGTTTCTAATTGAAACGGTACAGGGCGTTAGAGAAACGGTTTATTTTCATTATACAATTATATTAGAAGGTAGAAGTCAGAAATTATTCCCAAGCATGATCTCAGTATCATAGATTGAAACTGTTTTCAATATTTTTTTCATTCAGTCAATGCTTTATTGAAGCGTTCACATTAATTCCGGGTTCACAGGGTTTAATTCTAGTTAACCAAACTGTTACATAGCCTACGACTCGATCCATATGAAGAGACATTCAATCAAAATAATGCTACTTAACGCAGTTGATCTTGTTTGTTTTAGGTAATAAATTTTCAATGTTGGTCAACTAAAGTGGAACTGTGTAAACCCACTTTAATGTCGGAAGTTTTAATGTTGTCACTAGATTCTGAAATAGTTATTAATCAACGCTCCTGATTCTAGCTTTTCTGCAAATAACACAGCTCTATTAAACAATCTCAAAAGCGCAGAGTACGTCAAAATTCCCCCATTTCGGTTAACATGCTTCAGTATTGCAAGTTGACGCTACCCGCACGCCATCTGTTTTGGACCGTGGCAATGTCAAAGCGATCCTTCGTCTCTTCACAGGAAGCTTCGAAGCTAAACGCGGCTACCGGAAAATTTAATAAAGCTCAACATTTGAATTGAATTGCAAATGTGTTGAGTGCATGGAAATTCTATGTTTTGGATAGCAGGATGTACGTTATACCATGTATCTATAGATTATATTTTAAGCCGTTTTTGAGCTCAATTGTGTTAATTTGAAAAGCTTTTGTTCTTTTTTTTATTTTCTTTAAATGGAGGTTGTACAGTTGAAAGAATTTTTTTTTCTGCCTGATGAGTTCGAGCTAGGGTTTCTTCTTGTTGAAAAAAATAAGCCCTACAAATTTCTTGTGTGTTCTTCTTCTGAGTAACTGAGTTTTTTTCATTACATGAATAATAATAATGATGTAGGCAAGAAATAATAAAGAAATGCCCACGGGAGCAAAATCAGGGACTTGCTCTTGTTAACATTAAAATATGATAAGCGCCCTGTGTTCGGTACAATAAATTCAATCTAAAAGCGGCGGTTTGTTACACTCATTTTTACTTAAACGCCCTCAGAAAAAGTCACAAATCGCGAACCAATTTGGTCTTTATGTCCTTAATCGGCCCCACTTAGAGAGCCTCGGTCAAAAGAAGACATTTCCTTTTTCTATTGTTACATTTCATTCTGAATTTATAAAAGTCGATGCCCGCGGCGTTTTTTGATGACATACGTTAGTAATTTGCGAACTGTTTTTCTATTTTACATTATCTAAGGCATTATTAATTTTTTTCAAGTAAATCTGTTCAGATTACTTACTTAATATATTTGGTTTTCTTTTAAGATTGGTGTTTAAACTATACTAATCCTGCCGCTTTATCTGTGTCCTGTTTTCTTTTGATATAAGCTCAAAACGAAAATTCATTAAGCAGTACAGTATAATATGGAAATCCAAAAGGAAAAATTTGTTTTTCCTGTCCAAAAGGAAAGTTTTGAATTAAGTATACTCTTAGTATACTTAATTCAAAACTGTTCTTTATAAATTGATTACAATAATATGACGATTTTATAAAAATCGTTTTATATACGCGCGTACATAATACTTATATAAAAACATTGCATTACGGAATTATTCCTCGTATATAGATTTATTTAACAAGATAGTTCATTACGAAAGGAAAAGTCAGAAGACTTCATAAGCCCGCCAACTGAATTATACAGCTGAAATATTGGAAGCGATTGTTAAACTGGCGTACCAATAAAGTTCAATTACTTTTGTTCTTCTAACTCTAAGGCTTATCGATTGTGAGACTAGCAACGTTTGCGCTCGTAAAATCTGCCCGTATATTATCTATATTGCTTAAATTTTTCATGCTCACTTCTCGTCACAAATTGTGAAGAATCGTCGGCTCTGACGCAGGCATTTCTTGATATTAAGACGAACAAACATTCCAAGTTACCTCCATAAATTTTATTACGTGTGAACAAGTAAGGCGGAAACTAGAAGAATGGTTTAAACATGAGTTATTACTTGGAACAATGTTTGTAAAGAACCAACTGTTGGTTCGGTTGGAAGCCATTTTTCGCAGTTTTCCTTTTGTCTTTTGTAACTCGAAGAATATTGCAAGAAAAAACCTGTCTTGAATGTTTCGCGTTTTAATTATAAAAATACTTTTAGTTCTCGATTATGCGGTTTGTTTTGTGTTGAATGAATTGTTTTAACGCAAGCTTTGACGTTCTTTGTGTTTTATGAAGCAGTCTTTATCTTCTGCGTTATTTTTAATTTTTTATTGTCTTTTCTAATTTCTTAATTCGACGTCCAATAACACTTTGCCTGACTTGGGGATCGAACCCGGGACCTCATGCACGGCAGTCTAGCTTGCGCCCACGTGGCGTATAATTTGTTTTAATTCACTCATACACTCGTTACTATTTATTCCATGAACGTATAAACCTAAAGTAAAATTATTTAAATCCCAAAAGTGGATAGTTTGTGAAGTAGTTAGTGTTAATGTGACCATTCCAGACTGTGTTGTTGCCTTTTGGGATTTTACTGGGACGTAGCTTTAAACCTACCTGTATCTATAAGTATAACTACAACACGTACAAAATATAACAAAAAGGAAAAATAATACTTAGGGAAGTGCATCATTATCATCATCTCAGCCGTAGGAAACCCACTGCTGGATATATATAGGCCTCCCCCATAGACCAAAATCCAAATTGAATCAAACAACCATAATAGCCGACTCAACGACCGAAACGGCAGATCCAAAAGCACTGATAACCGACGAGTATGTATAAAGAATGTGACTGTAAGACGAGAAGTCGCGTTTCAAGATCATAGCAAGAGGAGAAACCAGGTATGGGCATATGTTTGTATTATGATAATTTTTAATTATAAACATCTATTTAAACTAAGTAAGATTAATGCTGTGGATATGAGAAGCCTGAGAAGTATAACTGGAGTGACCTTGATGGACAAAATGAGAAATAGTGTGATAAGGGAACGCTGTGACGTGTTAGAAAATGTAGTGACAAAGATAGAGAAAGGAATGCTGAGGTGGTTCCGACATGTGAAGGGGATGGATAAAAGGAGATTTACAAGGCGAGTGTGAATGATCAAGTTAGGCATGTTGTCCTAAGGAAAGGCCAAGTCAAAAATAACCTACAACCGATGTGCATGTCTGAAGAATGTCATGAAAATGGAAGAAGCGAAAGCCGTGTGTCAAGATCGTAGCAAGTGGAGAGAAATAGTCTTTGCGTATCCCAACGGTAACAAGGCGTGACTGTATATATGTATATATTAGAACTAGACTTTATCCAAGATAACGTTCAAACATTTCTATAAACTTTCACTACAAGCTTAAACATGATGGTATTCCACGATGGTAAATAACAACAGTACCTACTTTGAATGTGCCTTGTACTCGAGTAATTTTATTTAATATGTGTACTTGACAAAAGACATTTGGTGCGGTACATTTATTTCGTTTGAGTGATATTTCCACAGTCTTCGTGTGGTGCCGTGAAAATTTCAATTTGCAGGAACAATGTTTCTTTTGTACTAGGATACAGTAGCCTAGGTCGTGCACTTCATAATAATTTCATAGATACACGCGAAAAATCTTTTATCTTTTTGTATTGGAATTTGGTTGGTACACTGCTTATTGGCTTATTATAAAGTACATAGAGGACAAAGATGCCTGGAAACTTCTGGATAGCCGCCTCGCCTGCATAGGCACCTTCAAAGAAAACGAATGTAACCAAATCAAATATTATGAAACTATCTGTTGAAAAAATTAAGCCCTACAAATTTCTTGTGCCTTCTTCTTGTAGAGGTATCTCTCCGAACGCACGGTAGACTCAGTACTGTTTATGTTCATTGACGTGCAAAAGTGTTAGATTATGACCAATTTGAATAATTTTTTTTGAGTTTGAGTTTGAGTTTGCTATGAAATATTATGTTTAATTATTTTTTTACACACTTTTTTTTTAAATGTCCACAAAGCCGTGTTCAGACGGTGTAACGCCCGATGTAACGAAACACGATTCCCGCGTGTGGACTTCCAGCCAATGACGTTGAATTGCTTCGTACTACTTCCAGCATACCATTTTACCTATTGGTTTTTACATGTCTGCGATCAAAGCAATTTTTTTGTAACTGATAACAATAGATTAAACACACTATAACATTTCAGACCAATCGAACTCCGTAAAGTGGATAGTATACAAAATTTTTTGCACCAACCAATCCACAACAAAATGCACCTAATTGGGTCTTTAACAGTCCTTTAACAGTCTTTAACAGTTAATTTGTAGTGGTAGGCCTCTTTTGCAGGGGGCCGCCTGGGGAAGTACCACACCTTTGCCAGTTATTCATCCGCCAAGCAGTAATGTGCAAACATTACTGTGTTTCGGTATGAAGGGCAATGTTACCAGCGAAATTACTGGGCATGATGAGATTCAACAACTGCTATCTCAGGGTGACAGGCGCAGTGCAGTGCCGCGCAGAATTTTAAATTTTAAAACACTGGGTGGCACTGTGTCTGATATGGGCAATCATGATGCTTACCATCAGGCACCTGATTTGCTCGTCTTGTTACTTACTATCATAAAAAAAAAAAAAAAAAAAAAAAAAAAAAAAGTCCCTAGGTGAATGAGTTCTATATACCTTCAATAGGTAGGAGGTATATATAGAAATTTTTTATCTTAAACATTAAAGGAAAACTTCATTTCAAGAATTTATGGAAACACAACCCGTTTCCATGCAAAATGGAATTACAAAAATATGTACAAAGAGATAATAATTTTCCACTAAATTGTTTGTTGTTGGCTCTTGATTTATGGAAAAACATATTTGGTTACAGAAAAGCGTAAGGCTTTTTCATTATATATTATAAATATTGTAAAAAAATAATTTCGAGATTATTTCATGTTTTTAAAAATATGAAAAAATCCATCCAGTTTTCTTCAAATAATATGCTTTTTTTGTACATATTTGTATAATTCTATTTTGTATGGAAATCAAACCACCTAAAGGAAACTGGTCACACATTTTTATCCATGTGCAATCAAATACGAAAATCAAAAGCTTGACAACTGTGTCGAAATGTACGAGTTGTCAGCAAGAGTTTGTGTACCAATTCCAACTTATGTTGTGGTCCAATGTACAAGAGGGAGACGTAAACTAAATTATTTTATGTATAACAGTTGCACGCGACATTTCTTGCCAAGATTATGACTTGTGCCAGAATGTTGTGTTTATAGCACCGACATGATTACTCTAGACTCTAGTTTCTTGTGGTAGCTTTAAAGTGGTTGTTTTATAGACAAGGTCTATTCCAATTTATTTAAACTGGCATTCACAATAAATGATAAATAAAATTACTGTAGCCCGGTCACCATCCATCTAGAAATCACACCTATAGCCAAATCGAGTAGTTTCACAATAGTCCTTGCACCCCCGTTAGGGAGGGTGGCTTTTGAGCTCATCTGTAGATGGTTTCAGAGATGGATCCCAATAGGTGCTATCTATTACCTTTAGATTAAAAGCTGCATGTTGGACTTTAAAAAATGGTCTCCGTGTACGCCTATTTAAAGACCGGGTATAGCCCGTCATTTCGAGCGATATTAATATTAACGAGATTGTTTTAAAGTCCTAATAAGGACCACCATCAAGCGACCCGTCTGCTTGTGTGCCACCTATAGCCTATGGCATAAAAAAGACATGACCCGTTGGCTCAGCAGCAGCTGGTAGTAACTCTGATGCTGAAATAGTGATCTGATAGGTTTAGTATTATAAAATATTACGTTTAAAAATAATAGGTTATCTGATATTTCAAGTCTTATTGCTTAAATAATAATGAAAATTATCATAATACAGTATAGTTTGCCCCTACTACTGTAGCACCACCCCAAAACTTCTATATACCCATTTTTTTTGTTTGAAAATTCGCCAGCTTTGTGCAGACGAATAAAATTTTTAGAAAACTTTTAACGTTCAGTTTCGTATGGATGTGGAATGTAACTACATACTTATTATGTAGCAACGAACTCTTTATAACTTACGCTTCGAAAAATCAAGGATGAACATAGAAAAGGGATAAGAGCTAATTTCCAAGTAGATAAATAGTTCTAAATAAATATACAAATATAATTAAAAAATAATAAATTTAATAAAAAAAGGAATCATAATAATATTAGATTGATTTTAAATTTTATCCTCCAAATATTCCCACAAAATGATAATATATTTATCTTAGGTACCTTAAATATTTGGAAACATCCTACTTCATAATAATATTATATAATATCCTACTAATAATTTTATAAATTCGAAAGTTTGTTAGGATGGATGGATTTATGTTACTCTTTCACGCCAAAACTACTGAACCGAATTAGCCTGAAATTTGTTATGTAGGTAGCTCAGATCCTGGAATATCACATGGAGTACTTTTTTTCCCGACATTCCCACGGGAATGACGACAGCGCGGATGAAACCGCGGGGCACAGCTGGTTATGTTATAAAATTTGGAGAAAAGATAAAAAATCAATGTCATGCTCGTAAGAATCGCGAAAGCTTTATAGGTGGATTTTTTCTATATGGTTACAAGATTTTATCACAAACTATTTTTGTTCCTTTTATTTCACGCGCAGCTAGACCATCATTGAAAATAAACCGCAGACAGTAACTTTACGCGGCACTAACACGGAAAGGACGTAAAAAAAGCTACGCACAAACCCCAAACTAATCGTAAAAAGTTTCAATTGGAATTCTCGCCGTATATGGGTCGCGCGAATAAAAAAAGAGCTATGATAACAGCCCAACATATAAAACTGTGATAAATAAAGCTGTTTCTCCATTATACTGGGACGTTATATGAACGTATCCGACCAGAAGACTGATAGAGAACGGTTTACCTTGCCCACTAAAACCTATCAACACCGTTCTCATATAAATTGTTGACGGAGAGCTAAACAAGAAAGGGGACCTCTTAGCACCTCTTAGCAGTTTGACACAATCCTATGGAAAATTTACCAAATCGATGTTTTATATTTGTGTTTCCTTGTTTCCTCCGAATATGGTAAACATATTTGATTTCGTTAAATCCGGATATTTTGAAGATGAAGTTTTTATTTGATTTTTGTTTAGTACCTGGATGACCGAGCTTTGCTCGATTTTTTTATTTTTAAATTAAATGACATTTTCTAAAAATGATTCCTAGCTAGATCGATTTATCGCCCCCGAAACCCCCTATATACTAATTTTTTTTGCGTTGGAGCCGATTCCGAGATTCCAATTTATATAATTGAACAAGAATTGCTCATTTAAAGATATAAGATATACTCATAATTTTTTGTAGTGAACGTCTAATCACACGAGTAAAACCGGGGTTCTGAGAAGTTCACTAAGGAAAAACATATAATGAGTTAAATAAATTTGGAGGAAACAGAGAAATACAAAACATCGATTTGGTCATATTTTTATAGGATTGTTTACATAAATATATATATTATTTATATAAAAATAATATTTTTTTTGCCACTCAAAGTTACATAACGTTCCTATAGGTACCAATATAATGGACAAACAGCTTAGGAGTTATATCGTTTGAAACTACTGGTCGAGATGTCATTTAGGCTCATTTTGCCGTGATACCAGCTGAATATTACCCGCTTGGGGATGGAACACGTATAAAACTAATATATTGGAACATTTTTAGCCTCTATTGCCTATAGCCGTGGTTTATGTTTTTGGGCGTGGTAATTGTAAGCTATTTTAGATCGACCGATAGCGTTTTGTGAGGTATGACGTGAAAATAGGGCAGTTTTAAATATTATGAATAATCAGTGCCTATGGCCGTACTACTAGCCTAGCGCGGAGGCGACGGCGGGCACGAAATTTCTACTCATAAAGTGTATGAAAACGCTTATACGTGTCCATACTAATGCCTAGCGGGACTGACTAGATCAACCCAGTAAGCCTATCGGAAATGTTTCTAATCGCTTGTTATAGCCACATTAGGTTGAGGTGGTAGGTCTCTCTTGCAATAGGCCATCTGGGAAAGTACCACACCTTTGCCAGTTATTCATTCGCCAAGCAAGTGCAAACATTACTGTGTTCCGGTCTGAAGGGCAATGTTACCAGCGAAATTACTGGGCATGATGAGTTTCAACAACTAATATCTCAGGTCTGCGTGACAGGTGCAGTGCAGTGCCGCGCAGGATTTAGAATTTTAACTGAAAACCGGTTTGGCGTCGATCCCGAGAGTTCCAAGTTTCTCACTCGTCGAGGTACATAAAATAGATTAAATAAATAAATAAATATAGATACAAGTGTGTTACTAAACAATAGAGCTACTTACTATCTACCCTAACTAAATACACTATATCATAGAACACTTCGAAAATCCTCTGGCCGACATGTCAGCCCATAGAAAATCCAAGTGCTCTACCACCACTGTCAGATGGCAGCGTACCCATAATTTAAATAAACTACTTTTAATAAGTTTAGTAATTTAAAGAAGAAAGAAGAAGAAGAAAAATTTGTTTATTACCCAACCTTAATACGATATTACAATCTTTTAGAACATATATTTTACAGTGGTTGTAGCAATTGGCTTGTGTTCAGCATGTGCTGCGCTCGGCTAACCGTGCACAGCGCTGTTTTTCAGCATGCACCTATTAAGTAATTAAGTTATATGCAATTTATTAATTACTGGGACTGCCTCGGTGGCGTAGTGGGCGCATGCTCGACTGCCAATCAAGAGGTCCCGGGTTCGATCCCCAGATCAGGCACAGTGTTATATATTGGATTTTTGCATTAGGAATTATCTCAATAACTGCCTGGAGTCTGGAATTGTGCCCGGTAGATGGCAATAGACTCGCCCCCTATTACATGGGACCAATAACATACTGGCGAAATGTGGGTGTATCTACTATGGGACTGAGTCCTGGGTACACCTCTGCCTACCCCTTCGGGAAAAAAGGCGTGAATGTATGTTATGTATGTTTATTAATTACTTGTTATCTCTTTTATTTCGATAACCGTAAGCCTTTATGTAATAATTATTATAGATAATTTATACATTAAAGATGATTACAAAAATCACGGAAAAATATAACTAATAACGCGGCTGGCGGTTAGCGCGCGAGCCGAGCGGCAACCATTTACCAAACCCTACCCAGGAGGAGCGTTTGCCGTTAATACCTAAACTGTAAAGTGACACGCCCCCATTCTAGTAAATTCTGACAGAAAATTCTCACTTCCCTAACACATCCATTCTGACATCCAATTCTCAATAGACATGTACATAACACGCATCCAGCCTTACTAAAGGGGGTGGTTCATGAATTATTTCCCCTATTTTGACCGGGATTTTCCTCAACCCGTCGTATTTACAAGCATTACGCGGGGAGTGGTTATAGCTAGTTATTTCTCTTGATATTCCGGATTGTGACGTAATCTCTACGTTCTATCAATATTTTTTGTTAGTGTAACAGCCAAATGTACGCGAGACAATTTTAAGGATATGTGACGCCGCTAGGGCGGGCTTTCAGATGACCATTGTTGATACTTCATATTGTAAAACTGTTTATAAGTGTTGTGTTCAGTGTGTCAGTCAGTGTGTGATGTAGTGTGTGTATGGTTTGTTACTTTTAAACTAAGAACTTTAATTTCTCTGATTAACAATTTTGGCAACATCTTTAGGTATCGACACTAGGTTTTAATTTGCCCACCTACAAAATTTGATAAAAAATGGAAATTTTGCGAGAGTCATTATTGCTACTAGGGAGACATTCTGTGAAAGGAAAATTTTGCAATAGGGACATTTTGCGAAAGGGATCTGCGAAGCCATTGTAATTATAGCTTCTAACAAAACTAATATGGTATGTAGATATTTTAGAACCTTGAAAGTCACTTAGATTATTCTTCAGCGAGTGAAACCGCGAGGCATGGCTAGTTTAATAATATATCACATACAAATGCAGATTCCCACTATAAATAAGACCCCGACTTAGTTAGTCCATTCACAAGCAATGACTTATAGCGACACATAAATTACCAGCTCTTGAGACCCCCGGGACTATTGATCGTCTTTCAATTAACAGATCAAGATATTCTGGTTGTGCTGACTAGATACGAGCCCCTAATGTATGAAGTTTTGGGGTCAAAAGGGATGACATCTTGTATGTAGTGATGTAACAAAGTTTAGTGAATTCTGACCGTTACAAATCAATAAAGTTATCCATTTTCACAATTATCTACGAGTTGCAGGAAAGGTTCCTTCATTACAAAAGCTGCGAATTTGTAAACTTATTTTTTTTTAAGTCGTATAAAAATTGACATATTGAATTTATGAAAAAAAATGTCATAAAAGTTGAAGAAGAACACTTGCGCACTACGTCCGGACCGAGTTCATGATCGAGACATTGATCACGGATTTAGATCGGAGGTAATGCTAAAAGCAATATCCGAATTCGGTCAGACTTCCAAATTAACAGATTCGGATCGGATTCGATTCGGATTTGTACGTAACCGCTCCGTATTATATGTATCACACATGCAGACGTGTGATTTTGTGAACAAAAACCTCCGACCGTGTAACAGAAGGGGTGTTTTATGTTTTACGTATGTGTGTGTCTGTCTATGGCATCGTAGATCCTAACGAATACACCGATTATTATGCGCTTTTTTTGGTTTGAAATCTGATCTGATCGAAAGTTTTCTTAGCGGATTGGTTAAACCGTTTCAAATCAAATCAAAATTTATTTATTTGTATAAACATGGTTACATTAAAATGGTCTTATCATATTATTTCCACAACTGTCAGTAGTTATCCGCATGTTTTGCCTAGAAGGCGTACAAATGTCATAGATAATGAGATTAAAAATTTTATTACCTATGACATTTGTTTGAAGATTATGAGTTCTTTTCAAGCGGCTGAAGGGAATATGAGCAACATCCCGTGGTCTGATCGAATCGATACATGATCTCAGCCGTTCGTAATGTTCCTGAACATAGGCCTCCCCCATAAAGGGTGGTTTTGCCAATACTCGACACGCTTGGCAGGCGGGTTGTCGAACGCAGTTCGATGGTTTTTTGCAGAGGACGCTGCTGCCCGTCCTCTGGATCTGTTAACCCTTAACCGGCTCTTACGGCAACCACGGGTAGAGAGGGTGGAGCACTATTTTAAAGCCAGTAACTCCACGGCCTCAAATCGATTAATTCAACAATAATACAACGATTCAAGGTCAAGGTTACCAACCTTGACCTGATGTTGCAGTATCATGTTCCGTCGGGCCAGTAGTCAAATTAATCGTGTTTTAGGCTCATTGGAATCGTCTCAATAAATATGTTAAAGATAGCTGGTAACCAGGGTCTGAAGAATGAAAAGGAGAAGAAGTAGATTTTTAAAATTATTTATATACACTTGTTGCAACTCTAGATTCATAGAGAAAATGCAGTAGACGTTTTAGAAGAATAATGAAGAAGGATTTAGATTCATGGAGACAATGTTGAGTCCAAGTACCGATCGGCGTGTGGGTGCAATATACCAAAAGTGTGAGAGCCACATTTGAAAGTTTCCGATGAATTGTACGTAAATAACTTTCATATTATTATTTTATGTAACTTACAGAATGATGACTTTTGTGTCGACATAACATACCTGAAACAAAACCAAGATATTATTAGCAACAGGAACAGGATTAAGAAGATCTATTAAGATTAAATAGATATTTCGTGTTTCGGATGCCACGTTAAACTGTAGGTCCCGGCTGTTTCCTATAAGATATGTAGGAGGCAGTCGTTAGGTCATGTCGGAGGCCTTGTAGGAATCTTGACAACCTGAAACTCTGACTCTGACTCTGTTATGGGTTGTCCACATAACCCATATGAATTGACTCGAGCAGTGTAATTGGGGTAATCCGTTCTGTTAGAGTAAAATTCAAATTATTATTATTATTATATTTCCATATATAACATAACATCACTTCTTTTTCCCCAAAAAGTTAAAGGCCTATTTCATCTACACTGAATCAGGGTCACTAAGCCTAAAATAAGTGTGGTGTAATAATAACAATAAGGCAGAAAATTCCCATTGTAGTTAGTAATTGGGCTCTTAATTAGGGGACTAAATTAATTGTATCGTAATAGGCCTTTTAGGCGGAGGTGTACATAAAACAAAATAATATATTAGGTACACCCAAATTCGGCAGTTGTGTTGAAGGGTAATAAGGGCAAGCCTATTATTGTTATCAACCGGGCATAAATCGAGGCATAAATGGAAAAATCCAGTATCACCTTTTTTCCTGATTTGAACACAGAACCCAGGATACTCAGCAGTCTCGCTTACAATCACTACTGGTGTGCATTCAAACTGATTTTATAGGATTACTTCACGGTCTTAAATATTATATCTTTCAACAGTTATTTCAATCTCATGCGAATAACCTGGGAAAGTTCTAGATACATACACCTACTTATAGTGCAATGGGGTGCAAACTAAGCGTAAATCACACAGAACTTTAGCTCTGCGTCTGGAACTGAGACTTATGAATAAGACATTAGAACGCCTTTTGCTTTGAGAGTGATGGCAAGAGCTGAATTTGTGGTCCATGTTCTAAAATCAAAGCGTTTTATACCAAAATAGTACTTTGTCTTGTAATTTAATTTGTCTTGTAATCTTGTAGTTTGAATTCAACAGCAAAATGAAAACAAAAAAGATTCTGGTGAACGATGTAGGCCATAATATTATACAAACTTTTATGAGTAAGTGTACTTATACTTACTTATAAGGTAGGCCTCTTTTACAGGGGTCCGCCTGGGGAAGTAAGTACCACACCATTGCCAGTTATCCATCCACCAAGCAGTAATACGCAAACATAATGTGTTCCGGTCTTAAGGCAATGTTACCAGCGAAATTACTGTGCTTGATAAGTTTCAACAACTAATATCTCAGGGTATAGGCGCATTGCAGTTCCGCGCAGAATTTTGAATTTTAAAACACTGGGTGGTACTGTGTCTGATACCCGACTCCAGATTCCGATGTCCAGGCACCCGATTTGCTCGTCTTTTCACTCACTGTAATAAAAAAGTAAGCCGGTATTGTCAAACTCAAACTCAAAAATACTTATTCAAATAGGTTACAATCTGACAATCAGACTGCCTCGGTGGCGTAGAGGGCGCATGCTCGACTGCCAATCAAGAGGTCCCGGGTTCGATCCCCAGGTCAGGCATAGTGTTTAATATTGGATTTTTCCATTGGGAATTATCTCAATAACTGCCTGGAGTCTGGAACTGTGCCCGGTAGATGGTAATAGGCTCGCCCCCTATTACATGGGACCAATAACATACTGGCGAAATGTGGGTGTATCTACTATGGGACTGAGTCCTGGGTACACCTCTGCCTACCCCTTCGGGAAAAAGGCGTGAACGTATGTACAATCTGACACTTTTACCACGTCCATGAAGATAAACAGAGTCTAACGGGCGTTCGGAAAGATACCTCTACAAGAACGCACAAGATACTTAATTTTTTCAACTACTCGTTTTACAATATTTGGTTTGGTTACATACGTTAGTTGTATGTTTGTTATTGTATTTTGGTTCCGTAAATGGCCCTAAAATAGGGTACTCCTAAACACAAAGTAGATATCACTTTGTCTTCGCTCGATCAAAAATAAAAAAACTTTGATATTATCCTCTTACTTCAAGAAAACTTTCATTTTGATTTATATTTAAAGTAAGTCAAAATTGGCTTCGCAAAGAATTTTCCAGTCAAAGCACATATTATTAATCTTACCGCTTTTCAGTCATCTTGTTTTTTTTTTTTATGATATTGAGTGACAAGACGAGCTAATCAGGTGCCTGATGGTAAGCATCATGATTGCCCATATCAGACTCAGTGCCACCCAGTGTTTTATAATTCAAAATTCAACGCGGCACTGCACTGTGCCTGTCACCCTGAGAAATAAGTTGTAGAATTTCATCATGCCCAGTTTCGCTGGTAACATTGCCTTTCAGACCAAACACAGTAATGTTTCCATATTACTGCTTGGCGGACGAATAACTGGCAAAGGTGTGGTACTTCCCCAGGCGGTCCCCTGCTAAAGAGGCCTACCACTACAAAAAAATGTGTCTTTTTTGGTTCACTATCTGTTCAAAAATTACTCTTGATCTAGCTTAATATACGACAATATTTATGATATAGAAAATTATTATATAGCTATAATAATATATTAAAATTAGCTTCTGTTCTAGATATTAAAAGGAAAGAACGTATTTATTTTAATTAAGGGCGACTAACAAATAAACAAATAATTTAGACTTTAGAATATGAAATAGGTGTGTATGGTGAATTTAGACTAGAGTATATTATACTCGTAACATTTACCTATATGACCCAGTTACATGCCACATCCAATTAGGGTTAACTTCATAATTAGGAAAGTTTCGTAATATTTGGCTGCGCTAAATTTGCAGCTGCACCGCTAGGGATACATAAATAATATGCGAATCTCAGTTTCATGTGTCCTAAACCCCTGGTGGGTGGCATTCGGAGGACATTACGTGGTTTTATTAGTGGTCATTAATATTATTTGTGTCTTTTTTGGTTCACTATCAGTTCAAAAATTACTCTTGACCATGTAACTTAAAATGCGATATTATTTATGATATACAAAATTATTATATAGGTATAAAGTATATTAAAATTATTATATAAGCAAGTACCAGGAGATCAGAAACTGGGAATAGGTTAAAATCAACAAGCTCGCGCTCATCCTCAAAAATTATTCACGCACTGTCTGGAAGAGATCGTTTTTAGCGATAACCCTGCCAATTATTACGATAAAATATTATTAATACTTTTTTGGTTGAATTAGGGAGTATCATCATGATATTCTAATATTGGCTTAGTTAATAATTGCAGCATGTAAGTACCAGGAGATCAAAAACTATAAAGAGATTAAATTACCCGCGCTCACTCCACACTTGTTCCGATCCCAAAGCTGGCATGCTGCGGTGGTATAAAATATTAATGCCGTTTTAGTAGCCAGCGTGAAATTACGGAGATTGTCCACTGTAGGATGGAAATGATTTCGCTTGTCAAGTACCGTGGGCAAACATTTGGCCGTCCCTCTCCTATTTGATTAATTAGGTGCTCCACTGTAATATCGCTTTAGAGTTTAACGTTGAGTAAATGTGGTGTATAAACTTCATTAGCCGTATTTTCAAATGATATTTTATTTTCACATTATGCTGGTTCACTTCATGCTTTTAAAACTAAATTAAAGTGGCCTTGTGGAATCTTGGCGACCTGAAACTTTGAAAATATAATATGGGTGGTCCACATAACCCATATGAATTGACTCAAGCAGAGTAATCGGGGCAACGAATTTACCGTGCTTTCGGTAATATGCCTCTACAAGAAGAACGCACAAGAAACTTGCAATTATTCAAATAACCCTTACAATAGAAATTTTTCAAATTCTTAACTTTCTATAATTACGTACTAATTTCCGTCCATTAGGAAAGTAACAAATAAAATCTTATTTCACGACATAAGGAAGCAATCTGGCAACTCCATAGAACTAACAAACTCATTATGATTCTTGTCATAAGAGAGAATACATAAATACACACACATCCGCAAAGCGAGTGAAGTCGTGCTCGACGATAGTTCGGAACTCTCGCAAGAATGACAAAAGCTAAGCTACTTCTGTTACTTCCAAAGAAGTGCTTTTGCGAAATCTTACAAAGTTATATGACGAGCCTCGCACGGTGATTCAAAGACTTCCGCTTTTTCGCAGCTCGTTTACAAGAATCAGATGATTCTTTGTTGGACACGTTTGAGTTGCATGTATGATTTAGTTTTTTTTGTTCTTTGTCTGCGACTGCCTTGGTGGCGTAGTTGATGCAAGCTTGACTGCCGATCATAAGGTCCCGGAATCGATACCCAAGTCAGGCATAATATTATTAGATTTTTCCATTTCGAATTACATATCTCAAAGATCGCCTGGAGTCTTTAACTGTACACGGTAGATGGCAATAGGCTCGTCTCCTATAAAATGGGACCAATAATATACTGGCGAAACGTGAGTCCTGGGTACACCTTTGTCTGTCCTTTCGTGAAAAAGGCGTAATTGTATGTTATTGTATGTACTCTAGCACACTTAAATATAACAGCTCTTTGCACGTGTGACCCTACCCGTTGGATCCCACTGCAAGGCATAGGTTTCGACTCGACACGATCTTGGGCGATTGATTACCATCCTTTGCGTCCCATTTATTTCAAAAATTGCATTATAATAAAAAAAAGCAACCAGTATCAGGTCAATGAAACATTTATTCGTAATCTATACCGAAAACATTTTCCGAAAGGTAGTCTTAAATTTTAATTATTTAAGGATAAAGGCAGAGCAAAGAGAGAATTCCCCGGGGAGAAAAAAATCAACATTACAATCGGCCGAACCTTTTTGAAATGAATAATTCCCGATGTTTCAGTCTCGAATACCTACTTTTATTCCGTTTCAAACATTTAACATTTTAAAGAACCTTTATAAAACTTTTACATTGCTGTAACGTACACTAATTAGTATTTAAGAGAGGTATTGTGAAAGGTGGTTTATTATATTAAATTTTAAATGTACTTGAGTTGATCTTTTTGGGCTTATTCTATTTTAATTAGGTTACATTTTTCTGACGTTTAACGATGTAATGTTTTGTTAGAAGATAATACATATATTATCAAGTTAGTTTTTAATCATTTGTAAAATTGAGATCGTATACTTTTTAACTGTATTGTACCTAACTTAAAAATTGTTAAAACGCTAAGAAAAATGCATGCAGCAAAGATGCGAATGTTGATATTGGATGTGTGCAGTGGCAATCTATATCTATACTATCTATACTAATATTATAAAGAGAGAAACTTTGTTTTTTTGTTTGTAACGAATAGGCTCCGAAACTACTGGACCGATTTTAAAAATTCTTTCACTTATGGATAGCTTAATTCAGTGTGAGTGACATAGGCTAAATGAGATTTAAAAAAAATAGGGATCCGTAAGAAAACTGAAATATTGTGAACCAAGGTGTCACATAATTTATATAACCATATTCATTAATTTGCGTGCGCTGTGAAATCTATTGATGGTAAAATAAAATAATGTACTAAGGGTTTGTAGTTCTTAACAATATCTTCAAAATAGACAACTTCAAAATAGATTCGGAAATTTTATCCCTATATTTTGGTTGTAACAGAAAAAGTCATTAATTTGCGTGCGCTGCGTAAACCATTAGGGTTTTATATCTATAAATATACAATGTATCACGAATTTACTCCTATTAAAACGTTCACTTTACCTACTTCTGCTACCCGCACGAAGCCGGGGCGGGCCGCTAGTAATTGATAAAATTAAAAATGAGTATGTAAGAGGAAGCCTGAAAGTTGCAACAGTGACTGGGAAATTAAAAAGTCAACTACTATCCTGGTGGGACACGTTATGCGAATGAATGAAAATCGTGTGGCCAAAAGGACTTTGAAGATGAATGTTCATAGGAAATTAATTTCACTGTGGAATCTACTTTTATGTTGGGAAAAAAACTCTGTTTCAATTCAAGCAATGTTCATACATGGCAATATTTTTTTGCGATATCAAGAACATTACTGTGTTCCGGTATAAAGGGCAATGTTGCCAGCGAAATTACTGGGCATGATGAGATTCAACAACTCATATCTCAGAGTATCAGGCGCAGTGCAGTGCCGCGAAGAATTTTGAATTTTAAAACACTGGGTGGCACTGTGTCTGATATGGGCAATCATGATGCTTACCATCAGGCACCTGATTTGCTCGTCTTGTCAATCATTATCTTTCTCCATCTGCGGAATAATGAGTACAAGTACACTGTATAAACAAGCGTTAAATGTAAACTAACAAAAAGCTTACTGTTTTAATTAATATTCTGTCATTATTCTTTTGTTGAAATCTCCCAAACAAAAATCTGTATTTTTTGGAGAAACACGAACGGATAACCCGTCCTTATTTATTTTTGGGGTTAAATTATAGGCGCACCCTACACCGCGGTTTAGGGTTACCAAATGTAGTAAAAACACATAAAACTCGGAACCTAAATCCGCCATATATCTCCGGAAGTATCAGCTACAATATATCAGCACCAGGCACCAGGCTTACAGAGCCTTCAGGAGCATGTGCTCTGCAAATCCACAGTTAAAACCAAGGTGTACCAGGGGCTCTTTAAATTGGTATTTGATCTCTAGAATTTTCCACAAAAGCTGGATCAATTTATCAGCGTTTTCCAATAATGGTACGACTTTAAAGTGCACACTCTACACATGTTTTAATATACCTCTACAAGAAGAACGCACAAGAAACGTGGGACCCGGTTTGACACTGGGGATTTTGTGGAAACTCAAATAAAAAAGTAATTCCACTATTTCGTAATGAAGTTACGTAGCAATTAAAATCGGAAACATGATACGTTTCAAGTCCTTTTGAATTGCATCAAATATATCACTTGAAATACACAATCCAAAATGAAAGTGGTGATATCGTTCGGAAACACGTTTCAAGTGTTTTATTGCAGTCATACGATTGCAAGTTTTACGGCACATAAGTTTAACTTGCTACCTATAGCTTACGACAATGTACCAATATTTACTGCATTTGTTGCAACAATACAACAATAAAACAATATAAAAATAATAACAATAAAGCTGAAATCAAACTATCAGACGTGGCTGATGGGCGCGACTGATAGACGCGACTGACCAGTGTGCACAGTCGTTGGGATGCGGCCTTATACTACGAAGAGACGATCGTACATGGTTGTTAATCCACTACTGAACATAGGCCTCTGCCATAAAGGGGGGGGTTTACCAATACACGCTCGACACGCTTGGCAGGCGGGTTGTCGAGCGCAGTTCGATAGTTTTTTGCAGAGGACGCTGCTGCCCGTCATCTGGATCTGTTAACCCTTAGCCGGCTCTTACGGCAACCACGTGGACAGAGAGGGAGGAGCAATATGATTCTAAAGCCGGTAACTCCACGGCGACATTGTATGTTATGCATTGTATGTTATGTTAAGTCCGAAAGAGACGGATAAATGGAAACTACATCTGAAAGGACCAAAGACCGCGGGCCATTCATGTGACAATCAAACTTAGCGCAATCAAAGCCGCAGGGTATAAGTCAATCCACTATAACATCGGCACTCGGCATATACCAAAATATTTACCAAAACATCACACAAAACTACAAATAAATTTATAACACGCCCGGTCATAGCTTACGCTAAGCTCCGGTTATTTACGAGCTTGATTGACCGTTAGTGCGGATAAGTACGACCCCTGCAGCTCCCTTGCTCCTTAAAGCATTAACCCGACCTTAGAGCACTCCAAACGGGAGTTGTTTACCAAACGCCTCCCCTCTGCCAAGGTACATGAACAGTTTGTTCATAATCAGAAAAATGATGATAATAATTGAAAGTGGAATCGGACTTTAATATAGTTTTTAATAAAGATTAAGGACCACTACCTTTCATAATAAGTAATTTGTTACCAATTTTATTTATTATTGTCTCACTGGTATAAAGTAACGCTTTTATAAAATTTTGTACGTTTATAATATATAGTTTGTATATATATTAAATTGTTGTATGTTGTATGTAATTGTGTATGTATGTATCTATAATCTTGTATATTGGTTAAAGTATGGTATATTATAAATTGTCTGTTATGTCTTTTATTTATTTATTATTTAAGTATTTGTTTTTGAAACCACACAGCATCTGTATTTCCTTTCTCTGCATGGTTGTCTGGAAGAGATCGTTCTGAGCAATGAGGCCGCCAGTTGTTACTCTTTCTAGTTTTAAGTTTCTTTTTTGTTATTTTCTGTATTATTGTGGTACCAATAAAGAGTTATCATTCATTTATTTATTTTGTAGTTTTTATTTTATGTTTTTATATGTAAATTTTTGTTGATGCCATATAAAGGCTTGCGCTGAACACAGCCGCAATGGGCCGCACCGCATCGCATAACATAAATCCGCCTGTATCACTTTCTTACGTTTTATATGATCTATCGCACACTACAGGCGGACGATGAGACCCGGTGAGACCCTAATGTGCGCAAGCGTTTAAAAATCATAAATAAATAAATTTACATATGGGATATATATATATGGGACATATATGGACTTAGATTTGCGTAAATGTGTGCTGTACGTATATAGGTAAGCTGAACCTGACTCCTTGTGAAAATCAATTAATTTTCTGCAAAAATTGGCAGAAAACATAATGTACTGGTGGAAGCGTTACATACTTTCAGTGATCTATGCTCTAAGAATTCGACGTGGTTTACTTAATATTGTATTTCCAACTAGGTGTTGTGACATCGTTTTCATTACAGATTATTGGAAGAAACTTTATAAACAAGCACTGAGTATATTACTAGCGTTAAGTTCTAAGAAAGCAGTTGATTCATTATCATCATCTCAGCCTTTGGTTAATCAACTACTGAACATAGGCCTCCCTCATAAAGAGGGTTTTGCCAATACTCGATACACTTCGCAGACGGGTTGTCGAGCGCAGTTCGATGGTTTTTTACAGAGGACCCTGCTTGCTGCCCGTCCTCTGGATCTGTTAACCCTTAGCCGGCTCCTACGGCAACCACGGGTAGAGAGGGTGGAGCACTATTCTAAAGCCGGTAACTCCACGGCGGAGCCTGTAATTCCACATCTATCATTTGAATTACAAATTACCTGATATAATATATATATAATAATATGGGACAACTTCCACACACGGTCACGTGGTCCCAAACTAGGCTAGAAGCCTGTACTATGGTAACCAGATGACTGATATACATACTTAAATACGATTATAACACCCAGACACAGATCAAACAGACATGTTCATGCTCACAAATGTTTGACCTGGCCGGGGATCGAACCCGGGGCCTGCGGCTCAGAAAGCAGAGTTACTACCGTCTGCACCAACGAGGCTGTCAATTAATGTAGATAAGTACCTAATTCAATGGAATAAGTATGCCCAAAAATTAAATTTATGTTCAGCTGTCGGGTTAAAGCTATATTTTCATCAAATCATAACATAACTTAACATACATTCACGCCTTTTTCCCGAAGCGGTAGGCAGAAGTGTACCCAGGACTCAGTCCCATAGTAGATACACCCACATTTCGCCAGTATGTTATTGGTCCCATGTAATAGGGGGCGAGCCTATTGCCATCTACCGGGCACAGTTCCAGACTCCAGGCAGTTATTGAGATAATTCCTAATGGAAAAATCCAATATTTAACAATGCCCGACCTGGGGATCGAACCCGGGACATCTTGATTGGCGGTCGAGCATGCGCCTTCTACGCCACCGAGGCAGTCATCAAATCAAATCAAATGAAAAGTTTATTTGCCAGAATACAAAATAATATCCAAAGTGGTATCTTCAGCCCGCAAAGAGTAGCGCAAAAAGTATTTATACCACCACCACCACCACGATAGTCCATAAATTCCTTAATGCCATAAAAGCAGTTAAATAATAGCCAGCCACTTATATTTTTATTAAATTAGTTGCCTAACACACAACTCTTTTAACTTACAAGAGCTCAAACACCATGCATTGAAAATGTATTGAAAATCAGCGCTAGATGGAACATCTATGTTCTGCTAGCATTTGCTGAATGCACCCCTTTTTGCTTTCATGTTATATTGTATTAGTAATAAATTTAATTTTATTTATAAGTGTTATACTTATACGATGAATCACGTACACGCGATTTTCTAGTAGGTTTTTTTTTACAACTTCCACGGGCATGTGGTCCCAAACCAGACAGATGGTAACCAGAAGACTGATATAAGCTTATATACTTATTTATGCTTATAACACTCAGACACAGATCAAACTGACATGCTCATGCATGTATTTAGATTGAGATTGCAATTATTATTATAATTTAATTACTTCTTGCTTGTTTTTGAATTGATGTTATAATTTTTGAAGAAAATAAATCTTTTTTTTATTTTAAACATAAAATTTTCCGTTGTCAAATCTTATAAAACCTATGGCAACTGTATATGTGTCAATAGAAAACTATCCACACTATATACTCGTAATATTATTATCGATACGGGAAGGTACATAAGCCAAACATCAGGGGTCGAACTTAACTGCAAACGGTCAATAATGGCAATAAATAACATGCGCCACCGTGAAACGTAAACGTTGAGCTTGGGGCTTTACTGTGTAATAGTTGTTTTTCATTAGCTTGTAATAGTGTGTCGGCCTCGTTAGTGCAGTGGTTGCGTAGGCTACTGAAAATGAGGTCCTTGGTTCCATTGCCAAGTCAGGCAAAAAATTAATATCAGTCGACTTTTTTTTTAAGATAGCGAGTGACAAGACGAGCTAATCAGGTGCCTGATTGTAAGCATCATGATTGCCCTTATCAGACACAATGCCACCCAGTGTTTTAAAATTCTAAATTCTGCGCGGCACTGCACTGCGCCTGTCACCCTGAGATATGAGTTGTTGAGTCTCATCATGACCAGTAATTTCGCTGGTAACATTGCCCTTCATACCGGAACACAGAAATGTTTGCACATTACTGCTTGGCGGACGAATAACTGGCAAAGGTGTGGTACTTCCCCAGGCGGCCCCCTGCAAAAGAGGCCTACCACTACAAAACCCTACCACGACTAAAGTACTCTTACTAAATCCTGAAAAATCTTTCACAAAAACATCGCAAAAGTATAGAGGAGCCACAAAATTGGACGATAACTTAGTAAAAGTTAGTAAAGACTCGTAATAAAGTAGTTTTATCGTTTCTCAGTAGGGCCCGTCTCATTGTTCGAGGCGAACGGTGCTCGTGAGAACCGGTGCCCGATTTACGACCACCACATGTCACCAACTGCTACAATACCCCAGAATTATAGGTGTTTTACTGATTTTATTAAAATACGACTAAAGCTGGGTACAATGCGATTATGGGCAGAAAAATTTCTTGCACGAGCGTGATTTGAACCACGCACCTTCCGCACCAATCAGCGTGGTACTCTACCATTTGAGCTTCCGTGGAGGTTTTTGTATCCCACCTACCTAACGCCTGTAGGGCAGTGTGTGTTTATCTATAGGTTTATCTATTTTGCAGTCTACCCATTGACAAGTCTAATGTTAAGATTAGAATTCATATCGAAATTGATAAACACTTCCTTTTTCATAAAATTTTATACTTCTATACAAAGCTGTCTTAACTTAAAATACAATATTGTATATATATATATATATATAATATAGGTTGATAATGTTCACCCACGAGCGGTATATAAAATATTATAAAGCTGGATATTCACTAAGGATATTCACTGCCTCGGTGGCGTAGAGGACGCATGCTCGACTGCCAATCAAGAGGTCCCGGGTTCGATCCCCAGGTCAGGCAAAGTGTTAAATATTGAATCTCAATAACTGCCTGGAGTCTGGAACAGTGCCCGGTAGATGGCAATAGGCTCGCCCCCTATTACATGGGACCAATAACATACTGGCGAAATGTGGGACTGAGTCCTGGGTACACCTCTGCCTACCCCTTCGGGAAAAAGGCGTGAATGTATGTTATGTTATGTATTCACTAAGAAAATTGTTAAAGCATACCTCGTCAAATATGCTAAGGGTTCCATACAGCGTCATCTAGTTGCAAATATGTTAAATCACAAAATATTGCAGGCAGTCCCTGATCTTGATTTCACATTTAATTTCAAATTCAAAATGGCGGATCTCATATTGATTTTTGTGACGTTTTTTGTGACGTTGATTTTATTGTGACGGAAATAATTTGAAACAGTTAGTCACAAGTTGTATGGGTTGGAATATAGTAGATTTCGATGAGCAACACAAATTGTATCCATCCGTGCAAACTTTCCCATTAAAGCCCGTCACACAAGTAGCTATAATTTATATTTCTATGACGTCACCAACATATACCGTAATATATATTATTGCATATTTATATAAACAACGGTATCAATGAAATGAAGGCTAAAATATATATTATAGCATCGTCTCCGTGTGTGGTAGCTTGTTATAATATATATTATTATAGGACGGTATATTAATATATATTATAGCTACGTGTGTGACGGGCTTTATAATATTAGGGAAGTGGTTTTTAATTTATTACCGCACTTACGCCTTTTCGGTCTCAACTTGGAACTCCACTGTTGTAAATTAACCAAAACTTCAAAATTCTACGACAAAACTCAATTATTTTCTCCTCCCTCACTCAGCAAATTGCAAGTTCTTATTCCATTACAATAAAGTCCATTTTGCGACCATAAAACTTCATTACCTCGCTTCGTTGACTCCAGGCATAGGTCATATTTCCTAACTTAAATTGTGAGGTCAAATATAAAAGTAATTTTAGAGGTGAATTATGGGGTTATGGGGCCTTTTCTCAGGCAACATTAAATTAAATTTAAGAAGAGGGTCTTAGAAGGGTCTTACATTCTTATATTAGACCGATCTTTTTGAGTTTTGATTTAATTATGTTTTAAATTAAAAAATTATATGAATGAGCACCTGTTAAGATATTAAGATTACCTTTTAAGAAATAAAATGTGTACCCTTTTCCATCGCCTACTCATCCTATCTTTCCCTATCCGTCCAGACTGGTTGCCTGGGAGAGATCGCTTAAAGCGATAAGGCCGCCCATTGTCAACCAAGAATTAGTTTTATATTATTTTAGTTTAATATGTATTATGTTATTTTGGTGATAATAAAGAGTATTCTATTTTATTCTATTCTACAATATGAAAATGAGAAGAAAAAATTTACCCACGAACGGGACTTGAACCCGCACCTTCCGCACTAATCCGCGTAGGGGGACTCTATCAATTGAGTTACCGTGGAAGCTGGTCATCGGCGAAATACTTCTATCCCACCTACTACTGCCTATAGAGGCTTACATTTAATTGATACCACCTTTTTAATAATGACTGCCTCGGTGGCGTAGAGGGCACATGCTCGACTGCCAACCAAGAGGTCCCGGGTTCGATCCCCAGGTCAGGCAGTGTTAGATATTGTATTTTTCCATTAGGAATTATCTCAATAACTGCCTGGAGTCTGGAACTGTGCCCGGTAGATGGCAATAGGCTCGCCCCCTATTACATGGGACCAATAACATACTGGCGAAATGTGGGTGTATCTACTATGGGACTGAGTCCTGGGTACACCTCTGCCTACCCCTTCGGGAAAAAGGCGTGAATATATGTTATGTTATGTTTTTTCATGATATTTTATATTTTTATAGACTAAGCAGTCTATTCGCTTAAATACAATATTATTATGATGATATCAATATATCTAATATATATCAGGTAGGCCTCTTTTGCAGAGGGCCGCGTGGGGAAGTACCACACCTTTGCCGATTATTCATCCGCCAAGCAGTAATGTGCAAACATTACTGTGTTCCGGTCTGAAGAGCAATGTTACCAGCAAAATTACCGGGCATGACGAGTTTCAACAACTAATATCTCAGTGACAGGCGCAGTGCAGTGCCGCGCAGAATTTAGATTATTAAAACACTGGGTGGCACTGTGTCCGATATGGGCAATCATGATGCCTACCATCAGGCACCTGATTTGCTCGTCTCGTCACTCACGTTCATAAAAAAATTAAACAAATGTATCTTATAAGTATAGATAATACGTAAATGGACGAAATATAACGAAAATAGATAGATAGATAGATAAACACTTTATTGGTACACCACAAAAACAATAAATCCTAAAAATTAAAGTAAACAGTATATAGTGCAACAATTGGCGGTCTTATCGCTAAGAGCGATCTCTTCCATACAACCGTGCAGGGAGAGGAGTGTACCGTAATTACATTATACTACTACTATTATATTTAAATACATTAAACATAATGCACTTGTTTGCTTCCATATTATAGATTAAACTTAAAAATATTGTAACAAAATACCTTGAGCCTAATGGAACTTTTTTGTCACACCAAAGTCACACCTAAGACAGATATTTCCGCAAAAGTCACGCGTCAAAAGGAATCGCTGCAAATGCTTTCACGAACTAGATAATGTTACTCTGTAAGCCCCTTGAAGCAGCACGACGCTTTTCTAAGAGACCCTGCCAAGTTCTCACATAGTGGGCGATCATTGGAAATGACAGTGAGACGAAAAATCGCTTTCAGAAACGACTTTGTCTTACCTCTTGCTTCTATTTATGTTGACATAGCAAATGTATCGCTTCATAGTATCGACGTGTGACTAAAAGGGTTTTTGTGACACAGATTTTAACTAATAGAAAGGCTTTTAACTAGACAGGATGTTAAAAGCGCTAGTTAGTGAAAATTCATCCTGGGAGGAAGAATTTGTCGTAGTTTTTTTTATTTATGTTTGAGTCGCTCCCATAAACCGAGTCTGCTCAAGTGCTGCGTACACTGATTACAACAACAACAACATACATTCACGCCTTTTTCCCGAAGGGGTAAGCAGAGGTGTACCCTCAGTCCCATAGTAGATACACCCACATTTCGCCAGTATGTTATTGGTCCCATGTAATTGGGGGCGAGCCTATTGCCATCTACCGGGCACAGTTCCAGACTCCAGGCAGTTATTGATATAATTCCTAATGGAAAAATGCAATATTTAACACTGCCTGACCTGGGAATCGAACCCGGGACCTCTTGATTGGCAGTCGAGCATGCGCCCTTTACGCCACCGAGTTAAAATTTAAATAAATTCTATTTACCGGCACCAAATAAATTGCCTATTTCATTAAGTTTTTGGCAACAAATATTCTTCTAAACCCAAAAGGGGTTATTTTTACAAGTAAACAAAATAGCGCGTGAACCATAAAACGTACAAAAACGTAACTTTCATTCCTCAAAGTTCTTTCGTAAAGAGCAGGGAAAATCCTCCGCCGTCACGCGGTCGGCTCATATTTTACTTTTATAGGCGAAAAGGGCGTAACCAATGTTTGTCAAGGTTGGTAGTAATGGCGGGTGTCTAAACTCCAGTGGTACCAACCTAAAATTGAAATTCTCAGCCCTTTCTAAGTGGTAATGTTTTACGTTAAACTTTAAGTAATGAAGGTAGGAATTTTCTCTTTCAGTTGCGGTGGAAGGCGAAGTTTATTGAGGTTGATTTAGAATATGAGTGAAACCCCTTGGGTTTAAACGTCTTTGGAAATATGTGGGCGGGAACCGGATTGAATTTTTATCCTAGAAGGGAAAGCGTGTAACTCGCGATTAATTCCGAATAAGGAAGCGAAAAAGATCGATGGCGATGATGGGAATTTAAGCGGGGGATTAGATTCTTAAAAACCAATTATGTATCGTGTATAATCTGTACCTTGTTAACATTCTGTACGCAAAATAGAATATTAATTGGGAGTCTCAAACTCAAACTCAAACAGATTTATTCAAATAGGTCATAATCTGACACTTTTGCACGTCAATGAAGATTAACAGTACTGAGTCTACCGTGCGTTCGGAAAGATACTTCTACAAGAAGAACGCACAAGAAACTTGTAGGGCTTAATTTTTTTCAACAGATAGTTTCACAATATTTGGTTTGGTTACATTCGATAATTTTTGGTTTGGTAATATTCGGAGTGGATAATAAGCAATGTTAATTTCTATAAAAAATATAGATTACGATTTGGTAAGTAACTATTTTAATTAAATTAATGATCTTTGATTTTGTGAGGCTTATTATACCTACTACGAATAGACGATCGAACATGGTAAGGCCGTATCTCGAACTTGGTTTGCCACTATACGTCTGACGTCTATACGTCCATGTTCGATCGTCTAGCAAAGTATCCAGCGAACATTATTATTATTACTTGATAAGGTGGTAAGGTCGCTTCCATATCAAAGCGGTTCAATCATGTGGCATGAACACCGAACCAACCGGTACGGTGGTACGGGGATCGAACCCAGGACCTCATGATCATAACAACTCTAGATTTTGTTTCCTCCAATATTGATCAATTGAGGAAATATTATTTGTTATGGATATGTATTGATTCTTTGCTTTGTAATTTTCTAACGTTTTAAGTTTGAACTCTATATCCTGTAAACTTACATTCTCCTCATTTTGACAGCCTCGTTGGTTCAGATGGTAGTCACTCTACTTTCTGTGCCGCAGGCTTCGGGTTCGATCCCCGGCCAGTTCAAACATTTGTGTGCATGAACATATCTGTTTGATTTGGGTCTGGGTGTTGTAAGCTTATATAAGTATGTACAGTCTTCTGGTTACCATAGTACAGGCTATTAGCCTAGTTTGGGACCAGATGACCGTGTGTGGAAGTTGTCCTATAATATTATTTTTATTATATTATTATTTGACAAGTTTTTCCAATAGGCACGTAGAATCAAGGAAAACATAACAGGGAAAGTAGCAAGCCTTGGGAATAAGTGTATCAGTATATCATACAACCCTCCCTGGGCCAGTAGGCGTGATCTATATCAAAAGATACCAAACAGGAAAATAACTGTATTGATGAGACAAAATATTAAAGAGAGTTTGGTCGAAAACTTTACATGCGTTCGAACATAATAAGTCCTTTGCTTAGAAACTTTATTGTTTGTTTTTTTTTTAGCAGCGGGCCGCCTGATGGTGAGTGTTTACCGCCGCCTATGGACACCTTCAACACCAGGGATATTTCCAGTATTTTGCCGACCAACATATCTTCAACACTCTTATTAACTCTCCTTTTACCCCATATTGTGTAGCTCAACGGTAAGACCGCAGCAGGGAGATCATTCCACAGTTTGCACGTAAAAAACGGGAAAATCGCATAGTGTGTTACGTCCAGGTGTCAATTAATATATACAATATTGTTTGTATTTTGTTACATAATAATAAAAGATTGCAGTTTTTTTTACCAATTTAAAATATAATAATATTATTAACATAATAATAATATTAAAAGGAAAATAAGAAAATTACAAGGAAAAGAATAATATATAATTCTAAATGATATTATTATATATTAATATTATTATGTAATATTATTATTATTTAAAATATAATTATATTTAATTTACCAATAAACACAATAAACAATAAACCAATAAACAAATGTTTATTAATTCTTATCTAAGTTATTAATTGAATTTTTCCCCTATTTTGATGACAGTTTAATCTGATATTTGGTACATATCCATAAATATACTACGCTTATTCAATAACTGGCACGTGCAGTGCAATTTGTTCAGTGTGAAGTTTGTACAGTACATTATAATGAACAACAAAGATAGAAAGACGTAGACGTAGACGAAAGACTAATTTGAGTATTCCTTTTTCGAGAAGTCAGTACCTCATTTCCCCTTTTCTTTAAATCAATGGAGAGAGTTCGCATTTTTTCTAGGTTCATGATCGAATTATTCTATAATATCAGTAACAGTCAGTGGTATATAATAGCAAGAAGCATTGTCGCTTTTTTAAGCATCTACCTAATTAACAATATCATTGATTTTTTTTTAGGCGTCAATCGGACTGTTAGCCAGTTAACCGCCTTTACAAGATATATCTTAGTTTCTTTTAAGAATCATCAACAAGATACGTCAAATATATACGTAAAAATTTTGCTAACAACTTGACAATCACACCACAGATAATAAAATCGGGTACAAAGCAGAGCATTATTATGATAACATTTTGTGTATTCAGTATTCATTTGGCTACTAAAAAACTGCCATTAAAAGTCCTAAAGTCATTAAAAATCATCGCTTCAGCCCGGTCTTTTGAACGCCTAAACACAGTTACGACCCTTTGAATTAGCAACGCATAAAAGTGTAAAGTAATGCATAATTTAATGTATATTAATTTATTATGGTAATGGCCAGCTACAAAAAGATCTTTGGTGTGTGAGTATTTTATAGTTTAATCCGTTCTAATAGGTTCTAGCAACACTATCAACAGCATTGATACAGGCAAGCATATTGAAACCGGCTGCGTACTTACTCGTAGTATTATGTTCTGTTCCATTAAAATTTCTGGTGATAATTTTGTGGTAAGTCTTTAGTGACTTTTGATTCGTATAATAACTTGTTCTTCAGGAAATAGTTTTTTGCATGCTTTTATAAAAAGTACTCATATAATAATAATAAAAAAGCATTTTAGGGTATTCTTCAGAATAAATTATCAAACATTTTTTATTAATAATTAGTAAAATTCTTCTTCTATAATGCTTGGTAGATAATTTTGAAGGGAAGACTCGCATGATTGAGAATTCCACAACGCTTTTGAAATAAGGAGATGTTGGTTTTAAAGCCGCGACTACCTTACATTATAATTTTGATTTTATTTGATAGGCCTAATAATAAGATTTTCAAATGTGCATAAACAATATTTTCTAGTATCGCCATTTATTATAATAAATTAAGCAAATGTGCCACTATTGCAACGAGTATCGCCATTAAAAATCCTTAGTACTTAACCTCACTTTATTTAAATTAAATTATAAATTAATCTGCGATAATGAGAGTGCTACTTTGTTTAGGAATATTATTGCGAATAACATTCTCTAACCGGCAATATTATATGATACAGAGTGTAAGGTTTTTTGGGCCCAGCTTCCTTGGATTACAAGTCCCGTTTCTTTTGCATTTGCGAGCGAACGAACCCTGTAGAGCCCTGTTATACTCTAGTCCTACTAATATTATAATAATAAATAATAATAATATGGGACAACTTTCTAACATAGTCAGCTGGTCTCAAACTAGGCTAGAAGCCTGTAATATGGTAACCAGATGACTGATATACATACTTATATAAGCATAAAACACTGAGACACAGATCAAACAGACATGTTCATGCACACAAATGTTTGCCTTGGCCGGGGATCGAACCCGGGACCTGCAGCACAGAAAGCAGAGTTACTACCATCTGAGCCAACGAGGCTGTTATTAATATATAACAACAGTACAACTTTCTATATCAACATTTCTTTCCATCTCTTTGTGAAAGGAAACAATATCAAAGACTAAAAGTTAGTCGTAACAAAGAAACATAAAACAATGAGTGAATTCTAATTACAAAACAGCGAAGTTTTGTAAAGGCAGGTATTTAATTAAGCGGAACGTTTGTTACCAGTCTTTCGCTCAATTTTATTCAATACCTAAGTTATTTAGCTAATTTATCCGGTTAATTAAGGCCTAGGCCTAAGGATGATCCCTATGGATCACATTGTAAAGATAGATAGGCAAGGATGTTTTGTAAATGTTAAAAATAATTTTGTGCTGACATTTTTAGTTGTGCAAAATTACAATTTTATTTTTCTTCTCAGCCGTAGCAAGTCCACTGCTGAACATAGGCCTCCCCCATAAAGGGGGGTTTGCCAATACTCACCACGCTTGCCAGGCGGGTTGGCGAGCGCAGTTTGGTGAATTTTAGGCAGAGGCTGCTGCCGATCTTCTGTATCTGACAACCCTTAGCCGGCTGTAACGGCAACCACGGTTAAGAAGGTGAGGTACTACTATTCTATAGTCCCACGGCACACAATAATATAGCTAATATTTTAATATAAAGTCAATTTGGTGAAAGTAATCTTTTAGGACTTTATTCCGCTACTAATTAAATATGTATCCCGTCACAAACCAAATTCTGTTCAAAAGCTTATAATTGTTTTAATTCTTAATAAGCAACAGAATCCTAAAGTTACAGTCAACGCCCTAAACTTGGTACATTATAGCTTTGTAAAATAATAAGGGCAATGATAATTACGCTCTCCGGCAATAGCAATCCCTTTGATAATAATTGACCTGAAATTAAACAAACAGCCTTCTGTACTTAATTTTAACAAAAAGATTAAAGGATTTTAATGGGCTTATCCCAAAGGGGGTGGACTGGTTTTTAGACAAGAACGTATCGTTTGGTTTACGTGTTTATGTATGATGTGTTTTTGTAGTGGTAGGCCTCTTTAGCAGGGGGCCGCCTGGGGAAGTACCACAACTTTGCCAGTTATTCATCCGCCAAGCAGTAATGTGCAAACATTACTGTGTTCCGGTATGAAGGGCAATGTTTCCAGCGAAATTACTGGGCATGATGAGATTTAACAACTCATATCTCAGGGTGACAGGCGCAGTGCAGTGCCGCACAGAATTTTGAATTTTAAAACACTGGGCGTCACTGTGTCTGATATGGGCAATCATGATGCTTACCATCAGGCACCTGATTTGCTCGTCTTGTCACTCACTACAATAAAAAAAAAGATCAACTTACTGCCTATAGACTAAAATTAATGGTGCTGTCTTCTCTGTAATGAGGGATTTCTTCCAGTCGCACAATGAAGAAATAGAATTTACTAGGTATATTTTTAGGCTTGCCTCGGTAGCATAGTTGTTCATAAGCGCTACTGCTGATCATGAGTTCCTGGGTTCGATCCCTAGCTTAAGCTTTATCTATAAATTTACTAAGCTGTTATGTATACATTTTAACCAGCTTCGAAAAACGAAGTATAGTGTTTTTATGATTTTCGACATACATACATTCACGCCTTTTTCCCGAAGGGGTAGGCAGAGAGGGGTACCCAGGACTCAGTCCCATAGTAGGTACACCCACATTTCGCCAGTATGTTATTGGTCCCATGTAATAGGGGGCGAGCCTATTGCCATCTACCGGTTATTGAGATAATTCCTTATGGAAAAATCCCATATTTAACACTGCCTGACCTGGGGATCGAACCCGGGACCTCTTGATTGGCAGTCGAGCATGCGCCCTCTACGCCACCGAGGCAGTCGAGGCAGTCATGATTTTCGAGTATGCTTTTTATTATAAGTTATTTCAATTGTTTACATCCTTATCGTTAAAAAAGCGTTTATAGCCTACTTAATATATATACAAGTACCTTTAATATTAAATTCGATCCAATATCCAAAAACGATTCGATTTAGCGGTGAACTTTAATTCTTGAATCGATGCCAAGCTGGGAACCAGTTAAATTTGGTTGAAACTGCTTCTCGTGTAACAATGTGAAACTTTTTCTGAAAACAATTAACTTTAAAAAAACGTGCCAACTCTTTAAAAATAGGGTAACCACGAATATTAGTCTTTATTGACTTACAAGAGCTCTGAAGTAAAATTCACTCTGAATACAGAGTGAATTCAATATAAGAATTGACCAACTGCGTTCCGCGTTTTCACAAAAGTACTCTATTTCAAGATCTATAGCTTATTGGTGCATATCACAAACAAGTTGTGACTTCCATCTACATATCGCATAGGAGATAAATGGATTTTACAGTTTAAGCGGGTTTCTCGTCCATACAAATGAATTTTCCCAAATATGGAGAAATAGAGACTAATTTTCCACTCAATTGTTTGTTGATGGCTCTTAATCTAGCCATAATTTGCGCAAAAATATGTTTGGTTTATAAAAACCGTATGTTTTTTTTTCATATTTGGAAAAAAACATAAAAATAACCTTCAAACGCAAACGCAAACAGATTTATTCAAATAGGTCAATGAAGATTAACAGTACTGAGTCTACCGTGCGTTCGGAAAGATACCTCTACAAGAAGAATGCACAAGAGACTTGTAGGGCTTAATTTTTTCAACAGATAGGTTCACAATATTTGGTTTGGTTACATTCGTTTTCTTTGAAGGTGCCGCGAGGCGGCTATGCAGAAGTTTTCAGTCCTCAATATATTATTTTACAAATTTTTAAATGTGAAACAACCATACAGTTTTTATCAACCAAAAATATTTATGCGCAAATAATGGCCAGGTTAGAGCCAACAGACAATTGAGTGAAAAATTTGTCTCTATTTCTCCATATCCATCTCCAACATTTCGGGTCAATAGCACAAGCGTTAAGGTGCCTTTTGAACACATCCTTATAGCGCAGATGCTGACCGCCGTGTTTCCGCTTACCTTGAACCATCTCCGAATAGAATACAGCTTTAGGTAATCGGCGATCATCCATGCGGAGGACATGCCACAATATTCAAGTATTTAATCCCATAAGACACATTAACGTGAATTATTTACTAGTGAACATCTAAATCACGGTATAAACATTTTCCAAATCACATCTAAACCTTTCCACATCTGAATAACGTCCTAATTCGTCCCTCATCATAAAGCCTTTCAATAAAACCTTTAGTTTTCGAATATATTCTATGAATGTGTTCATTCAACGTATTCCACACACGTCGTCGAATAAAAGCCGTGGCTATTCGGCCGATGGAATTGCCACTACGCACCGCTGGCTTTCACACTGTTCTTGCATAACACAGGTTAAGTTTTGATACGATTGTCATAGTTTGGCAAAACAACTACTGTAGTCAGTCTCAAAGTTTTTCTTTAATATTTATATTCAAATTGGTTCTATAAATTAGCGTCATTGTGAGAGTGACTGTGAATAGGTTGTATGATGAATCGACAAAAAAATTATGAATAGGTCTTCAAGTCAAGAGTGAATCGGTTTTGTTTCTGAACAAGTATGCTTCAACTTAGGCCGCATCATCTTATCAGCAGGTGGTGATTTCAGCCAAACGCCAAGTTATCACATAAAAATAATATCAAGAATGAAGCGTAATTATGCAAAAAGACAATAATAATTATTATATTGTGAGAGTTAAAATAGATTTGATGTAACGATTCCAAACTCTTTAACCATTAATTTGAATGAATAGTTATCAGTTTTTAAATTGACGGCCATAATCATTAATTACAGAAAAGTAAAATGATTTATAATTAAACCTCAAAGCTATGTTTTCATACGTAATATATAGTAAGGGTATGTATATATTTATATTTTAAATTAATTAAGACAGATCAAAACGAAAATAATCAACAATAATAAAGGAAATCATCTTGCAAATTGAGCTATCTTTGCTACCGAACCTAACCATGCTTCTGAAAACTTTGCTCTAAAAACTTTTCCCGAAAGTAAAGCCTGTTCGCAATTGATGAAACGATATCTTTATTGTGACAGCCCTGATCCCAACAGGGCCTAATCACGAACTACGGCTCAATAACCAAGTTTTGTGTCCCTCGAAGTTAACTTTCATTAGGCTTTAGGCTCACTCATATAAAAACGTCAATGTAACCTAACTCGTATTTATCGTTTATCGTCGCCGAGTTTTCACAGTAATTTTGGATCTGCGTAAGTGCCTTGATATAAACTTGTGTTAGCGTCAAACGACTTAACGATTTTAATACGTCTCTTAAAAACGCGCATTAGTGACAATATATATATAGATATGTACGATATAGTACGATATAGTATATGTACAAGGTATTACCGGTGTTTTGATAGACTTATACAAGACTTTTTTGCTCAAGGTGCTGAGGCCTTTTTGAATTAACGGGACTATTCATTGATAATGAAACCAGTTTCAGACTTTTAACTTAAACTCAGCTACGGCTCAGATCAAGGAAAATAGAACGCCATGAAAGAAATGCAATAGCTATATAATAGTTTTTAGGATATTTCAAAAACTTGGAAAATAGTATTTTCAGGATTCTGTGTCCTTAAAAGGAAAACTATAGGAACCCTTATAGAATCACGTTTTTGTTCGTCGGCTTATAATAGTAAATTGGCACTAGATGACGATATTCTTAGAACTCAGTAGCGTTTTGTTCAGGTATCTAGGTATGGAACCCTACATTAAACATACAGACGTATTGTAATTTCGAACAGATTTAATATCATTAATGACGTGGAAAGAAATAAAAATTGATTTTTAGCGCGTCGTAGTGGTTCGCAAGAACTACTGCCGATCTACGAGACTTAAAAAACTTAACTTGCAAAGTATGGGTAAACCTTCTATGGGACTAAGTCCTGGGTACACATAGGTGTACCCCTTCGGAAAAAAGGCGTCGTGTTATGTTATTTTAAATTATTGGTAATCTACATAATATATATAATAGATAATATATCAATAATGTAAAATAACATAACATGCTTTCCTACGATATAAATGCTACAATCTTATAAAAACAGAACGCGTCGCGAAGTAGCAGAGAACTCCCAGCGAATTGTCGTCAAGGCCTATCCGTCAGAGTAAATTGCTACGAAAAGGAAACATTGAAAACGGCACTTTAGTAACGGCTTAAGAAAAAATTGCAGAGACAGAACCAACCCCTTATTCCATTCCCGATGGTCGTGCCGTGAATATAGAGTTCCGTCGTGTATAGAAGTATATATATGTAGGTGTTTTGTGAGAAATTTCATTATAGTTTGATTGATATAATATAGGGAGGAGAACAGGCACGCCCTGTGTGAATTGTACCTTAAGATGTTTCCATACGTATTTCACTACGTGATGTTATTGATTGAAAGGTGTTTAAGCTATATAAAAAGGTGTATATAACCTATATAAGGGGTTGTGGAGTGCATGAAACCCATTAAATATCTTGTCATGTTTTGTAAATATTTGAATCAATATTCCTGGCCTCGCTCGCTTTGGCTGCCTCGGTGGCGTGGTGGGCGCAAGCTCGACTGCCTTTCAGAAGGTCCCGGGTTTGATCCCCACGTCAGGTAAAGTGTTTAATATAAGATTTTTCCATTAGGAATTGAGATATATGGGACAACTTCCACACACAGTCATCTGGTCCCAAACTAGGCCAGAAGCCTGTACTATTGTAACCAGAAAACTGATATACTTACTGATTTAATCTTATAACACACAGACATAGATCAAACAGACATGCTCGTGCACACAAATTTTTGACCTGGCCGGGGATCAAACCCGGAGCTTGCTGCTTAGAAAGCAGAGTTACTACCAACTGAGCCAACAAGGCTGTTTCAATAACTGCCAAGAGTCTGGAACTGTGCCCGGTAGATGGCAATAGGCTCGCCCCCTGGAGGCAGTCACATTAAAACACATGCATAGTTACAGAGCCGTGAGACCTGGCAGAGGGACCATATTCAGACAGTGGACAGCAGCGCTCTTCGACACCAATTTTTTTTATAGTGGTAGTCCTCTTTTGCAGGGTGCCGCCTGGGGAAGTACCACACCTTTGCCAGTTATTCATCCGCCAAGCAGTAATGTGCAGACATTACTGAGTTCCGGTATGAAGAGCAATGTTACCAGCGAAATTACTGGGCATGATGATATTCAACAACTCATATCTCAGGGTGAGGCAGTGCAGTGCCACGCAGTATTTTGAATTTTAAAACACTGGGTGGCACTGTGTTTGATATGGGCAATCATGATGCTAACCATCAGGCACCTGATTTACTCGTCTTGTCACTCATTATCATAAAAAAAAAAGTATTCCAACTACTGCGATCACCATGCCAACTGCCAAGGGTGGTGATTACGGCAAAATCTCCCCATACGAATAGTTTATGGCGCTCTATGAGAGAGGCCTATGTTCAACAGTGGACGTCTTCAAGCACATGATAATGATCAGTTACAGAAGAAGCTAATAAGAGAGTTATAAAAGATTCATGTCATCACTTGATCAATCCACGCCAGAAGTACACAACTCCCTTAATACTGCAACAACTATAAGCTCTTCCACAGGTAAAAGTTAAAAGTACAAACAATAAAACGGCGGAACATAACACAAGGTGGTCTGGTTGTGAGCTATCGAGCTCTAATCTCGCAATACTGTAACCGAAGTACAGCACTGGAACAAATAACCACAGTCTACAAACAAACAATAGCACCCTCTGGATTTTTAGGATGAAACCACACTAGGCAGAAATGGCTGGATGTCGTATTTGTCTAGTTGACAACATTGTAATGATTTTTTTCTACACTAATATATTAAAGATTGAATAGTTGTTTTTTATATCGAATAATACTACCTATATTTTATAGATTTTAAAAAGTCTTGTTCACATGTATTTAAAAATGTATGTCTGCAGTTTAAAGGTAACAACTTTTTTTGTCGAAAAGAAGTTTGTCTGTAAAAAAATGCCTAGTCTAGTGCACCCTTGAGAATAAAAGTCAAATCTCTTTAATATAACAATGTAACCCTCAAGTTAATGAAGCTTATGAGTAATAAATCTACAGTGCGTTCGGAAAGATACCTCAACAAGAAGAACACAAGAAACTTGGAGGGGCTTAATTTTTTCAACTATCAGTTTTACAATTTTTGGTTTGATTACATTCGATGTACGCAATTAGCTACTATGATGCAGAGATAACAAATCAAACAGAGTAAAGTCAGATAATTCATTTTACACTAAATTGTAAAGTATTATGTATAATACGAGAATAGTTTTACATACATACATACAGTCGCGCTTTGTTCCCGGAGGGGTAGGCAAAGACTATTTCCCTCCACTTGCTAACGATCCTGCGACATACAACTTTCGCTTCGTTCACTTTCATGACATTTTTCATACATGCTCGTTGGTTGTAGGTACTTTTGACTTGGCCTTTCCTAAGAACAGCATCAATTTGTTCATGAAAAGTACTCATTACATACATCATACACAAAAAAAATCATAAAAGAATATTTTTATATTTCATTATTAAATTTTTTGTGACTAACGTTTTCTTGTCATGCCGTATTTGTGTGCTAAGTGTAGACTCACCTTTACTCGCCAGGTGCGAGGTCAATGCACTGCCTTGTAGCATTACGGGAAGATATGGCACTTGAGTACGAAGGTTCACTTGGAATGTGAGTTTGTTTGCTAAGTAACTGTTCTAGGGTCGTTAACCTTTGCTATTTTCTTGCTTGATATTAAAATACTTACATACACTTAAGTATTTTAAAACCTTATCCTGAAAACACCTGAGCGTTATTTTTGAAGTGGTAGGCCTCTTTTGCAGGGGGCTGCCTGGGGAAGTACCACACCTTTGCCAGTTATTCATCCGCCAAGCAGTAATGTGCAAACATTACTGTGTTTTGTTGTGAAGGGCAATGTTACCAGCGAAATTACTGGGCATGACGAGTTTCAACAACTAATAAATCAGGGTGATAGGCGCAGTGCAGTGCCGCGCAGAATTTTGAATTTTAAGACACTGGGTGGTACTGTGTCTGATATGGGCAATCATGATGCTTACCATCAGGTACCTGATTTGCTCGTCTTGTTACTACTCACTATCATAAAAAAAACCTAACATAGCTGGTGTTATCTGTGACAGGAGAATGCCGGTCAAACTTAACGGTTTGATCCATAAGACCATTGTAAGTCCAGTCCTGATGCATGGCAGTGAGACGTGGGCCATCACCAGAAGAACGTTCTATCACCCAAGTTGCTGAAATGAAGATAATGAGGTGGATGTTACCAGGCTCGATAAAGTCCGCAATGAGTAGGTGCGAGGGAATCTAGGATTGTGCGACATCGCCGACAAGATGCAGGAGAGTAGGCTGCGGTGGTATGGACACGAGAATAAGAGGAAGCCACCTGACTACGTAGGGAACTTGGCACTACAACTTTTCATCCCCAGTCGAAGATCCAAGGCAGAGTGGAAAGATGTAGTGCATAACCACGAGTTTTGAAAAACGAATTCGAGGATAGAGCAAATTAGAGATGAAGATTAAAAAAGCTGACTCCACTACCATGTGCGACGCATAGCCAGGAAGAGAGAAAGAAAATTAATAAATAAAATCATTTCTTCTACAGAACAATTTTCGTACTAATTCTACTGCGACACACGAGCAATTTGTTTCAACCAAAATATAGTTAACACCCAAATGTATATAATCACATAATATTTAGTTAATACATAGATATTCATGTGAGTATGGTGCCAAAGCAAATATTTCAACAGCCCAGTGGTTGCCAATAATCTTTTTGTACAAAAGCCAAATTAATTTGGCTTTGATTTCAGAAACTACATTTACGGGCAATATAATTATTATTTGAATGGTTAATGTGAATATTTACTGTGATATGTATGGAAAAATTTTAATATGGATCAAATTAGATTCCGCGAATGTGTATTATGTGACTACGCTTGTCAATGTACGAGTAAAATTATCTCACTTTGGCGTTGTCTGAGCCTGTTTTTCTAGGCAGTGTAGAATATATGTGACACGCTTGGTTTTTACTCTAAAATTATTCCCTTCAGGTGAGATTGGGGTCAAACGCTGACCTATTTAATATAAATAATAAAAAAAAGTTTTGTTGTATCTAATTTGGTCTTTTCATCGGGAAAAATGCGTGAATTTACGTTATGTTTTTTTTTTATTTGGTCTAAATACTTCATGAACATACTTAACCGTCTTCTTTTCTTATTTATATAAAATGAAAGTTCTGAAATTTAACACATTGCACACACATATAATTTGTATATAATGTACTCGTACAAGTATAAATGCTAATATTTACAGACAACATTTTACGCACACCAACGAGTTTACTGCTAAGTATTTATGTATCATGAGTTATGTTCTTGAGCAAAAATATTATAATAAGTTGGCAAACTTCCCTTTAAATGTAGATCAGAATCTTGTTCTATGACGCAACGTGGCACGCGCGGGCACGGCAGCGGACGGCGCGCGTACACACAGCCTTTTTCACGCCTTTTTCTCGTTGAGGTAGGCAGAACTATTTCTCTCCACTTGCCACGATCCTGACATTTGACTTTTGCTTTTTCCACTTAGAGAGTTGTTTATACGGTTTTTTATAAGTATATGTGTTTTACCACAAATAAAGGCCAAATCAAGACAATTGAGTGGAAAATTATTCTCTCTTCCTAAAAATTTGTGTAAGAATCATAATCATTTATTTGCAAAAATGTATGAAGAAGTCTTAATAAATCTCATGGTCCATTATACATTCTACCTCCATGAGGTGTGCAATTTCATGTTGTATGGTGTGCGAATCGAAAAAGTTTAAAAATTACATAAACACATAATTCCATTTCTTCTAATTTGTATTTATTACGTTCCACATAATTCTTTTGATTAACTTGGCTAAATTAATTGGCAGCGCACGACAGTGAAACTCTCAGTCAGTATGATTTTATTCAACTTCTCTAAAATCCATTGTCGTATATATTCAGATAATTAACATTAATTTTTTACAGCCTCGTTGGTGCAGACGGTTAGTAACTCTGCTTTCTGTGCCGCAGGCCCCGGGTTCGATCCCCGGCCAGGTCAAACATTTGTGTGCATGAACATGTCTGTTTGATCTGTGTCTGGGTGTTATAATCGTATTTAAGTATGTATATCAGTCATCTGGTTACCATAGTACAGGCTTCTAGCCTAGTTTGGGACCACGTGACCGTGTGTGGAAGTTGTCCCATATTATTATATTATTATTATTATTTAAACCCAAGAATCCCTTCGTCTATAATTGATGATAATTGTGTCAGAAGTCGATCTGATTTTTTATTTATTTATTTTTATAATTATGCATAGCCCTGCGGATTAGTTAGTTGTAGTGCCATTGGGTAGGAAGTAGCCCGTAGAACTGATAGCCGATGGGACAGTAAAGTTCTCGAATGTAAACTACGGACCGGAAAGCACATCGTAGAACCCACAAGGCAAATAGACGTAACAAAGTCAACAGGAACACGCTGAATGCAAGCCGCTTACAACCGAAATAGATAGAAATCTATGTAGAAGATGAGATAGACGAGGTGACTGTTTTTAAAACAAGTAGTGATTTTTTTACAACTTAATACAAGTAACATAAAATAATAAAAACATAAACATACATTCACGCCTTTTTCCCGAAGGGGTAGGCAGAGGTGTATCCAGGACTCAGTCCCATAGTAGATACACCCACATTTCGCCAGTATGTTATTGGTCCCATGTAATAGGGGGCGAGCCTATTGCCATCTACCGGGCACAGTTCCAGACTAAAATAATAGTGTAAGATATATAAGAATTTATATAAAGTAAGTAAACACGCTCAAAACAAGTGTAAATAATCACTAAGTAAGTGAAATCCGGACCTCACTCACACATAAGTAAGTGTAAATAAACAGTAAGTGAGGGGAGTACAAATTCGTGTGCGTGGGAGGATGACGTCACAGCTCGGTTCAAAATATCAATACTCCTGAACTGCGTACTGAACTTTATTTCTGTTTGTTTAGGAATCTGTGGAGCCAACTGCCTCTTTTAGTGATAGATAAAGACGTTGCACAGCGGATTAGCAGGTTGAAGTGCCAATGGGCATAATAATCAAAAGTACTTTATTAATTTAAAAGTAAAATATTGGGTGTTTGTTAATATGAATAATATGTAAGTATAATCTTTTATTTTCGTATTGTAGACTTCAAACTAAATTAAGGAATCTAAATGGATATTCATAATATACATTTATATTTATTACAATATAGTTTTATATTATAAAATATATCATTTAGACGTCAGATGACTGAGGTAAATACTTATATAAGCTTATAACACGCAGACACAATGAGTAACAATCGAAAAAAAAACCTAAGAACTATGAGACCCGTTTACAAAAGATGTAATCTCAATGGTATTTGCATTGCAATAAGAAACCGACCAGCTCTTTATTAAATTCCGATCAGCAGATGAAATACCTACTGACTCAGAGTGGATACAAAAAAGAACAGAAACAAACTGAATTCATATTGCGATATTCAAATTGGTATCAAGAGACAGAGCTGTTTAGCTGATAGGTCAATGGATCAATAAATATCCTCCAAATATGAACATCCCAAAATACTAGACCGACCCACCTGCATAAAGAAGCTACTATACCTAGCTCGCTACACTCGTTGAACAAGACTCGCTTGGGCCCGACATTTGAATACAAATGTGTACTAGCGGAAGATCTCAATAGGAGCTGGGCATTGACTATGTATACAAATAGACCTGACGTCTCACAACATGGTGGTAATATCAGCACAGTATGGCAGATAAAATTATTTTCAAAATAAATTCCGTCGTATTACTCTATTAGTTGACGCGTCACACGCCAATGAAATTTCCAGTTTGCATTGTTTTTCCAACCTCTTCAAATCAATCGTCATATTTCAGCGAATCCACACACAACCTTAATGTATTATTTATTTATAACCTTCCTCTTGAATACACAAGGTTAGGTACACAAGCCAATTACAAATATGTACCTAATTACTGAGACTGACTGAGACCAAAGTGACAAATACGAAGACAAGGTAACTACGTCATCGTCAACCTGTTTCAACACAGTGCTGCATATATTCTTTATTTTTATGATTTATCTTTATGATAAAATTATCAATCAGAATGTACCGAATCCCTTATCCAAACGGGGGCCTTGGTGGTTGTATCACAGTTTAATTACTAGTGCGGATAGTCCTACCTCCATTACATTTGTGTACCTACAGACTAATTTAAAAGAACATTATATATATTATCATAATACTTATATAAAAATCCGTATTTTACAAACAATAATAATAATATTGCATATGATTTTGTCTAGTTTTAAGCCTATTTAAAACTTATACCTTTAAATTTTTGCATGCTTTTTACATGGTCAATAAACGATTTATTTATATTTATTTCTCTTCTGAGCGAAATGTGTCAAGATAAATAGCATTTAATGCTCAAAAATATTCTAAATTGGAATGAAAGCGTGAAAAACAAACAAGAATGTCAAATAGATTTCAATTGATATTTTCTCATCCGCAAGATAACAGTTGACACGTTAAAGTCTTACTAGAGAGCAACGTGAAGCGACCAAAAAATTGTTATCTTGGACCAGGGCTAGCACTACGAAGAGGTTAAACGCGAGTTTGTATTCTGGACTCGTTCGGTGCGCTGTAAAACACACGCTTTAGTATCGATACAATGGCGAACGGCATTACAACGAATTTCAGGCCATCTCCTTTAGTTCAAATAAATGATAATGGAGCTAGGTGTCTCTAAAGTTTTACAGGTGATTTCTGGAGTTTAGGTTCGTTGAAGAATTTGAAAGGCACAAGGGAGTGTGGCTAAAGTATATTACTGTTCACTCGGTAATGTAACTTATCGCGAACAGGCGAGTGAACACAGCAATGGTTCACGGGTGGCAGCGTAATAGAAATTGTGAGGCCACTACCAACCACACACGTACTAAGTCTGGTATTTTGCGAGGATAGTGCTTTGAAAATCTAGTATTTTGAGACAGAACCTTGTCGGGTTTCTCAAAAATACACGAAAAGCAAGTTTAGACTGGTTTGGAAATCGGTGGCCAATTTATGATTAAAATCAATAGGAAATAAGAAATAAAATTAACATAGAATAATAATAATAAACATAGACCTCCCCCATAGATTTCCATCTAGTCCAGTTGTAAGCGGCCTGCATCCAGCGTGTTCCTGTCGTCCTTATCAGATCGTCTGTCGACCTTGTAGGTGGATGATCTACATTGTACTTGCCGGTCTCCATTCGAGATCTTTAGAATTCTATTTGATTATTTGAACTTACATATTATGGCAAGATTTTACGATTATCTGGTAATTTATTTGGCAAGAATTATCCCATTCTTGGTTGAAGTAGAATGAATCCAATTCTTGTGTTATCAGTAAAGTGACGCCTACGATCATACCCGCTCACTCTCTTTTATGTGCACCGGAAGCGTTCCGAACCAAAACCGTTATCATTATTTAGTCAGGGGATGCTAAATTTTATTACAGCTCGAACAGCGAACAGAATCCAAAGAGACAGTAATTGAGTTCCCTTCATCCGAGTCGAAAACGAAATTTCACCGTCATTCTTCGTCTAAGGATAAAAATATTAATTATCTCTCACTTGCCGACCGAAATCGACTCCGCCGAACAATAGATAAATCGCCACCCATTTATCAAAGCCAAATAACCTAAAAAAGACGAAAAACAATAGGCCCTCATCAAGCGAGATGAATTAATCAACGAGTCACGATCGACTGTAACGAGCGCACGAGCCGAACAAAATATAAGTTCGGTAAGAGAAGTTTGTTTGGAAGTAGAGAGTGCCTCTGTCGGGAGGCGAGTCGGCTAAATGATACCCTGGTATCGATTTTTTATATAACTTTTTACGTGCTATGTTGTACGGAGAGTGGGCATGGAGATGATTGGATTTGTTTTAGTGGATGGCCTAACTTTTAGGGATGAACTTTGATAAATTTTCGGTGCGGCTTAATGGGATAATTCACTTGAGGGCTCGACGTCCTCAACTGTTTATTATGATGGATTGGGTACAAATTGTAACTTTTTGGCGTAAATATTACGTGACAAGACATCTTAAAGGGGATTGAATAAATTGAACAAGGCTTGTATGGAAATACCATGAACTGTACAGTATTACGGGGGACTCGATGTTGTACTGTTTTGCAGATCATGAGGCCCCGGGTTTGATTCCCAAGACAGGCAAAGTGTTATTAAATTTTCCCATTACATTTTTTCTCAGTGACAGGCTGGAGTTTAGAACTGTGCCCGGTAGATAAAATATGCTCGCCCCCTGTATAATAGGGGGACTAAAAACATAACTGGCAAAATGAGGATGTCGCTACTATGGGAATAGGTCCTGGGTACACCTCTGCCTTCGGCAAAAAAGTGTGATTTTATGTAAACAAATTTTTCTTTCTTTCTTTCTTTCTTTCTTTCTTTATGGGTCAAAATTCACTACTTTTTGATACTAATAAACGGGCTCTTAAACAGATGTTTAAACTTGTTGAACTCTAACCTCCTTCAGTAACATAAACTTTTTAAAAACGGTGAAACCACCCCTGCACTTTGTACAGGGTAGAGCCACAGAATAAATAAAAGTACGTACTAACGACAGACAGAGAGAACTTTACGTGCCTTCTCACCCTCTCGCTCTACCCTGTACCGTGATTTCAATGACCGTTTTTCTCTCTACATTTTAAATACGACATCATCATAATCATCTCAGCCGCAGGAAGTCCACTGCTTAACATAGGCATCCTCCATGAAGAGGGAGGGGTTGCCAATACTCGCCCGCTTGGCAGGCGAGTTGATGAGCCCAGTTTGATGGTTTTTACGCATAATAATAAAAATTATAATTTGAATTTATACTCTAACAGAACGGGTTACCCCAATTACACTGCTCGAGTCAATTCGTATGGGTTATGTGGACACAACTCATATTAGATACGCATGGTTTTAGGACGCTGATGATCTATATCTGTGACGCTGATGCTGCTCGTCCTCTGGATTTGATAACCCGTTGCCGGCCCTTCCGGCAACCACGGGTAGAGAGGATACATTGGAAAAATATACTCGTGATTATTAAAACGTAATGTCAATTACTGCGTGAACAGTAATCGCGCGCAAAACGTTTCTCTTGAATACGCGTTCCACTTTCACGAATAAGTACTCAGCGATCTTTATAATGAATTCAAAATAAACACGGTGTTACTTGTTGATTTTAATGGAACCGAAAGCAAGCCTGTTTATTCAAGTTATACTACGTGTTGCCTTGAACCATTTATCCGGGAAGTAGGTCAGCGCTGCCGGTCGTTTTCAAAATGAACAGAAAAATCTTAATTAATCATAATTAACGCTTACCTAAATTTCTAGGTATCGTGGTACTAGGCAAGATTATTTGTGCACTAGTAGTCGGTTCATACAAACAGCAAGCTTGTTAGTGAATTTGTTTAGATAGTGCTTAAGGTAAAGACAAATTTTGGAATCACATAAAAACATGAACTTTTCATGGCCTTATCACACAGCCTCGACACCTCGACAGCCTCGTTGACTCAGATGGTCGTAACTCCGTTTTCTGTGCTGCAGGCCCCGGGTTCGATCCCCGGCCAGGTCAAACATTTGTATGCACGAACATGTCTGTTTGATCTGTGTCTGGATTTTATAAGCTTATATGAGTATGTATATCAGTCATCTGGTTACCATAGTACAGGCTATTAGTTCGGGACCAGATAATCGTGTGTGGAAGTTGTCCCATATTATATTATATTATGAAATTATATTATCTCTATTTACCTACTCGTATAATATTATATGAGTATATACAGTGACTTTCTTAACTGTGACGAATTTATTTTCAATGAATGGATTTACAAAATCGTGGTGAATTAACTTTGTGACAAATCGACAACAATTCTACGAAAAATTATGTTGTAAATTAGTAAAATTTACTATTTATACAGGTCAAGGGCAAACTGTTGGAACACACTGAACATAATGTTATTTAAAACAACAAAGACCACTAACATACATTCACGCCTTTTTCCCGAAGGGGTAGGCAGAGGTAGGACTCAGTTCCATAGTAGATACACCCACATTTCGCCAGTATGTTATTGGTCCCATGTAGGGGGCGAGCCTATTGTCATCTACTGGGCACAGTTCCAGACTCCAGGCAGTTATTGAGATAATTCCTAATGAAAAATCCAATATTTAACACTGCCTGACCTGGGGATCGAACCCCACGACCTCTTGATTGGCAGTCGAGCATGCGCCCTCTACGCCACCGAGGCAGTCACACAATGCAATGACCAGAGTTTATCAATAAACGATTTCCATTTCTATTTATAAGAACTTTGCAATTCAAATGAAAATTACATTAAAATTGCAGGCCGCTTATAACCTGTGGGGAAACCTATTGTGGAGGCCTATGTTCAACAGCGGACATCCTATGGGTGAGATGATGATGATGATGATGATGATGATAATAAATGTGCCAGTATGCTTTATAAAATAAATTATAATAATATATACGATAAGAGATCTTCTAGCAATAATAAAACTTGCACGTTGAAATTCGGTATCTATTGGCGGTAAGAATAACGGCTATTTTCCTTTTATCTTATGCATTACTCCTTTACAAATAGACTTTTAGAATAGAAATACTCTCAATATTATGAATGAGAAAATATTGTAGTGGTTGGTAGGCCTCTTTTGCAGGGGGCCGCCTGGGGAAGTACCACACCTTTGCCAGTTATTCATCCGCCAAACAGTCAATGTGAAAACATTACTGTGTTCCGGTCTGAAGGGAAATGTTACCAGCTAAATTACGGGGCATGACGAGTTTTAACAACTAATCTCTTAAGGTGACAGGCGCAGTGCAGTGCCGTACAGAATTTGGTATTTTAAAACACTGGGTGGGCACTGTGTCTGATATGAGCAATCAGGCACCTGATTTGCTCTTATTGTCACTCACTATCATAAAAAAATATTCTTTCATAATACTGTTCTGTCATCATTCAATCATTTGACTACGAGTAGCTATCTGTTAATACTACATGTTTCCAAGAAAACGCTACCTTTCCTAAGCTCTTCCAAACCTTATCGAATATTAAAAGAAACAAAAATAAAACATGGCCCCGAAGCCTCGGCTTACAAGTTATGAGCTAATTACGAGCTAGCTTACTAGCGGCCTTTAATAAGTAATACGAGAAACGCCCACGTTGGAGTACCCCTTACCACCGAACTGAACTGAGCGGGTCGATAACTAGATCGGATTGCAATTCGGTATAAAAGTATAACATGGTAAACTTGCCTCGGTGACGTTGTGGGGTAGCTCGACTTCCAATCATGAGGACCACTAACATGCTGGCGAAATGTGAGTGTATCTACTATGGGACTCCTGGGTACACCTCTGCCTACCTCTTTGGGAAAAAGGCGTGATGGTATGTTATGTTATGTGGTAAAGTATTCTTTTGGCTCGGAGCCGTAGTGGTTCTCAAGTACTACGGATAAAGATAACGGGACAACCCGAGTTCGATCCTCAGGTCAGATAAAACGTTACTAAAATTTTCTATTAGGAATTTTCTCAATAACAACCTAGGGTCTGGGACTGTGTCCGGTAGACGCCAATAGAAAAACCTAACTGGCGAAGTGTGGGTACATATTTGCTTACATGTCTCACCTAGAGGGTTATTATATATTCTACCTTATTCTTTGGGTAATGTCTATATCTCGTATACAATTTAAGAAAGAGGTAGAGATGTAAAGTAGGAGGGAGAGGATCGAAATATTTATGCGGATACAAAACATTGGGCATATTAGTACCAAGGTTATCCTATTGTAGTTGAGCACTTGGAATTTTTTATAGGCTGACCTGTCAGTTCTATGGATTTTCTTAGTAAGGGTATTGTGTATATATATACCTGTATATTATATTGCTAGATGTGTATTTATTTAATTAGGGTAGTGTGGTTGGGGACTTAATTGATACTCGTGTAAAAATACCTTGTAATTTCACATCCATCAATTTAAGGTTTTGAGTTTAGGATACATAATTTTAGGCTATCCGTTTAGTAGTTCTGGCGTTGACAAACACTGAACACACACACGCAACTAAACTTTTAACTTGAATTAAAAAATGCGCTTTGAATTTAAAAATCACGCATAGTAGTTTGAACCATTGTATTTTACTTCATTTTGCAAAAAAAATTGCAAGGCATGGTATAAAAATAAGTAAAATACAAATTTTAACACAACATAACATAACATACATTCACGCCTTTTTCCCGAAGGGGTAGGCAGAGGTGTACCCAGGACTCAGTCCCATAGTAGATACCACCCACATTTCGCCAGTATGTTATTGGTCCCATGTAATAGGGGGCGAGCCTATTGCCATATACCGGGCACAGTTCCAGACTCCAGGCAGCTATTGAGATAATTCCTAATGGAAAAATCCAATATTTAACACTATATGCCTGACCTGGGGATCGAACCCGGGACCTCTTGATTGGCAGTCGAGCATGCGCCCACTACGCCACCGAGGCAGTCAACATAATACAAATACAAATATAATACAAATATAATACATAAAACAAAATACAAATTTTCCTAACAATATTTTCATGAATGACTTAAAAATACAAACATCTGCACAAAATACAAAAACCAAACGACAGCAGTTGAAATATAAAGAGTTTGTTAAAGCAGAAGTGAGAGATAACAGTTCTGTGTAACGACGAACCAGCTTTAATATGAATCGAGCCTAACAACGATGTTTTAATAAAACAAGCAACGCGGCTATAGCAACTCTCATGAAATTTATATTAACGCCAGAGATTGTCTTGCAAATATTGCCCGAGTAAGCGTTTTTCGCCCTTAGCTACGTTTCGGTGTAAATATTTTTGAATAGATTTGAGTGAAGACGACTGGCCGGATGAATGTAGGTTAAATTTCTAAGATTAGGGAAGAATAGCGAATATCTTTAAGGCACCGTACTTTTAGTTTATTTAGATGTTATTATGTGTTAATTCAAAAGGAAACGGACTCGTAATCCAAGGAGCTGGGCCCAGAAAACCTTACTCACTGTTAATCCTATATTGCCGGGCAGAGAATATTATTAGCAACAATATTCCCAAACATAGTAGCCCTCTTATTATCACCGAATAATTTATAATTTGCTTTGATTAAAGTGATCTTAAGTAGAACATATTCCTTAACATATAATTATTGGCGATGGTAAATCATAATATTTATGCACATGTTTGAAAATCTTATTGTTAAACTTGTCAAAAATAACCAAAATTATAATGTAAGGTCCATGTGGCCCTAAAACCAACAACTCCCTAGATTTTTATCGCCGTGGAGTTACCGGCTTTAGAATAGTGCTCCACCCTCTCTACCCGTGGTTGCCGTAAGAGCCGGCTAAGGGTTAACAGATCCAGAGGACGGGCAGCAGCGTGTTCTGCAACAAACCATCGAACTGCGCTCGACAACTCGCCTGCCAAGCGTGTCGAGTATTGGCACAACCTCCCTTTATGGGGGAGGCCTATGTTCAGTAGTGGATTAACATTAGTGGACTAACGGCTAAGAAGATGAAGAAGAAGAAGATTTTTATACTTATATTAGTTTTGTCATAGGTTAGAATGATGCTTCGTTTTGGCTAGAGGTCGCGGGTTCAAATCCCGCTCGAAAGTAATTTTCCACTATATTTTGTTACCATTCAGTCAACCACAATTTACCCCAAAAAAGTCTCGCCTTCATGGTTTTCCCATAAAACTTTTATAAACAATATTTTTGTTTTCCGACACTTTTCCCACTTAATTTGATATGTGCCCTGGTCGATCCACGGAGCGGTGACTCTCCTAGCGGTGAGCTATGTTTTCACTTAATTACCATAGAGCTGTAAAATTTAGTCAGTTTAAATAGTCTAATAATGTATCATCGCAAGTATAAAATTTTTTCGGAACGTTCTTAAAACTTTTGAAGTAAGAAATATGCTTTGCGATCCTTAAGGGACGTGAAAGAAATATTAATTGCGACATCCAGATAAACATCGTTTAACTAAGAACTTGTTACAAAACGGTGTGGGGGTAATATCTACCCGTCATTCTAAACATCTCGCAAAAGAAAGAACAGCGAAATTCCCAAAAAATAATGTTAACTTCCCATACCAATTTGCGATCAGCTGATCCATGTTGTGCAAGTAGTCGAAAAATTTTTATGGCTTAGATTAAAATATTTATTAAAAATTGATAGTTCCTCAAATAAGTTGATGGGGTCTTCAACTAAAGTTGCTTTGTACCCCTGTGGAGCTTCTAAACCAGCATGATCATCGCAAACTAGCGCGTAACTTGCTATAATTATTCAGTCGCATTCTATGCGGACGCGAGGCCTTAGAGAGTGGCTTTCTTTGCGTTGAAAATTTATTTTATTTACAATCTATGATAATAATAATAATAAAATAGATCTTACCAGTAAGACATGGGTCCTCCTTGGTTTCGTCATCGACAGATCGAGACTTACCTGCAAACATGAAATTACCAATTAATATTGCATATTATAAAATCATGCATACATACTCGTACATACATACATTCACGCCTTTTTTCCCGAAGGGGTAGGCAGAGGTGTACCCAAGACTAAGTCCCATAGTAGATACACCCACATTTCGCCAGTAAGTTATTGGTTCCATGTAATAGGGGGCGAGCCTATTGGCATCTACCGGGTACAGTTCCAGACTCCAGGCAGTTATTGAGATAATTCCTAATGGAAAAATCCAATATTTAACACTATGCCTGACCTGGGGATCAAAGCCGTTACCTCTTGATTGGCAGTCGAACATGCGCCATTTACGCCACCGAGGCAGCCAAATAACATCATAACTAATAAAATCTAAGATTATGTTTGAAGTAAAGTACCTACTATTATTCTTTGCTAATGGCATATCAAATTAATATCATTTTAATTTTTACTGTTGGAGTAGCTTATTCTCTGAGTCAATCATGTCGATACAGTTTATTATTGTCGGTGTTGAATAAAATTTGCCAAGAATTCAGTTTTTGGCTTAGTTATTGCCGAAATATTGATGCGGCATCACATTAGCCATTAGATAGATAGATAGATAAACACTTTATTGGTACACCACAAAAAAAAATCCTTAAAATTAAAACTACATCACAAATAGTGTAACAATTGGCGGTCTTATCGCTAAAAGCGATCTCCGTGCAGGGAGAGGAGAGAACTGAAAATCATATTTGGTCAGTGGTGTGACAAACATAATAAATACTGTAATTTAATTAGTGCTTACAAACATAAATCTACATGAACTATAGGTATATTATAAACTTAACTTTTTAGTCATTTATGAGTAGCGCCGATTTAAGTGTGTATTGGGACCAATACTTGGTACATTTGGTGCACCATCAATGTGGCAGTAATAGTTGGGTTTAATATTGGTCATTTTAGGTTTGGTTCAATTAGAGGCTACTTTAGACTTTGGGCTGAAGTTAAATCTAATATGCAGAGACTTCATGCAAGTATTGGGAATTATTGTATTTATTATAAGTTTTTTATGTAATAGAGTTCATTCTTTCATAAAACAACATACATTCACGCCTTTTTCCCGAAGGGGTAGGCTGAGGTGTACCCAGGAATCAGTCCCATAGTAGATACACCCACATTTCGCCAGTATGTTATTGGTCCCATGTAATAGGGGGCGAGCCTATTGCCATCTACCGGGCACAGTTCCAGACTCCAGGCAGTTATTGAGATAATTCCTAATGGAAAAAATCAAATATTTAACACTTTGCCTGACCTGGGGATCGAACCCGGGACCTCTTGATTGGCAGTCGAGCATGCGCCCTCTACGCCACAGAAGCAGTCATTCTTTCATAAGTAAAATAAAATAAAGCCTTTAGTTTTCAACTCAACATAATGTTTTAATAAACATAGCATTCTAATTTCATTTAATTCTTACATTAGGTGCATTAGAATATTTACATTACATTTTTGCAATAATTATTAGAATCGCATGTCAAGCCTAAAACTTAAATAGCATGCAACATTTGACTCAAAACTAATATCAATATAATTTAATTATTACCTTAATATACCTCTTAGTCTTTAATAACCATTATAATAATCAAACCAGTTTTAAAACAATAATAAAATCACTACATATTGAAATATTAGATTATAATTAAGAAATTATTTTATGTCATCGACATTCCTATTATTGAATTACAATTGGGTACAGTTTTTTTGTTAAATTAATTCAGTCAATTTCTATTATAACCTTAAAATGCCCTTCTCTTTAATATTTTGTTGAAAATCCTGATCGACAGGCCATCCATTACAGCAGAGAAGCACTCAACAACAGCCAGCAACAAACTTCCCCAACTTCACCCCAAAACATTGATTCTTTTAAACAACTTCTTAACTTTCTATTTTAAAAGATTGCTTAGGCTTCAAAAATGATTTAAGAGGCTTATATTGTTCACGAGATAACATTGATACGAGTTAATTCTGCTTCGAAAGACACGAATGACATGGATAATGACAATTTTGAGCGATTAACATGAATTAATCATTATTGACAGGAATCGAAGCGACACTATTTTAATGCTGTGTCATTCATTATCCTGATAAAAAGGCTATCATTTTAATGAATTTTGATTAAAACCAGATGACTATGACTGATAATGACTATGAAGATCTCGCGGAACGCCGAAGCAACGTTGGCTTGACGTCTTAAGGGACGACATGCTGTAGTGGTAGATCTCTTTTGCAGGGAGCCGCCTGGGGAAGTGCCACACCTTTGCCAGTTATTCATCCGCCAAGCAGTAATGTGCAAAAATTACTGTGTTCCGGTCTGAAGGGCAATATTACCAACGAAATTACTGGGCATGATGAGTTTCAACAACTAATAACTCAGGGTGACAGGCGCAGTGCCGTACCGCTCAGAATTTAGAATTTTAAAATACTGGCGGCACTGTGTCTGATATGGGCAATCATGATGCTTACCATCAGGCACCTGATTTGCTCGTCTTGTCACTCACTATCATAAAATAAAACATGAGTGCCAATGCTTTCTCTGAAGAAGATGCGCAAATTCGAGCGAAGTGGAGGCAAAATAGCCGAAAAGCAGACTTTGGCTACAGCCGCAAAAATTGCTAGAATTAAGTAAAAGAAGATGTTTTTTTTACCTTATTGCATTGTCAAGTAATTCTATATAGGTAACCTTAACTTTGAAAGGAGCAATACGAAATGAGCAATTAATTCGAGCACCGTTTTTCAATCACCAGCCGACCATTGCTACCACATTCCATTATGATAATGTAAACTGCTATTCCGAGTTACATGTGGTTACATTTGATTCGTTCAGCTCTCATTAATATTAATCGAATTACAAATATTATCATCATAATTATAAGAAATAATTTAAATTATTTAGTTTTAGCAACCTTCAATAAAATATATTGTTATTATGGGTGATATTATGTAGGAACATTGTTGTTGTATAATTCTATTGATCAACTAGAGAGAACACAATAAAACAATAAACAGGTCAAGCAAAATTAAATCGTTTAAAAGCGCATCAGATCGTAAAGTCTGAATATTGATGGTTTATTGGATTGTGTATAGGATAAATAAGAAACATCATCATCATCTCATCTCAGCCGTAGGGATAGGTTATTTTTTTTTTTTTTTTTTTGGCCTCATCTGGCCTCAGATGGCCTCTACAGCTTTACCGGGCAGTGGTGAGCGCAGGAGGCGCTCGACCCAAAGTTTAAGGGCGACTAGCACAAGGGCACCTAGACGGTACGAACCTCGGCTTGGGCCGTCGCCAGAATACGTGGGGTCAGACTTGCCCTGGCACCCCAGAAGGGGAGTGTCCTAGGGCCCTATCAATGGTTTGATCTGTTTGATTATTTGGAGAGAAACTAACCGATCTGAAGGATCTGAGAGATCTTCGACCTCGCCGGCGAGGTCGGTGTTGTGATTGTGTGAGTTGGTGGATCTGGTATCCGGCACCAGTACCGAAAACGGAGCGTCTGTTGCGTGTATTGGTAGGATTGGGCGAACCTAGCGCCGCCGATGTGACGGCGGCGATAGAGTCGTCCGGGTCGTCCAGGACGTTGCGAGGGCGTCTACGGAGGGGAGGAGTTCCAGCTTGAACTATCGAGTAGTTCGAGGCTTGGACTACGAGGGGGTTGGGGTGGTGGGGAGCCACGTCAAAGTAGCGGCGGGAGCAATCCTTTATGAATTGAAGGATGGAGGGAAGTTCCAGGTCGCAGTGCAAGTCGGCGTTTCGCTGGTACCAGCTAGCGCCGACCGCCTTGCGAATGAAACGGTTTTGGATGACTTGAAGCTGGTTCAAGATGATGGGGGACGTGTGAGCGAACGCAACTGAGGCGTAAGTCATGACGGGGCGTATGCAAGTTTTGTAAAGTGTCACCTTATTTCTAAGGGACATCTTACTGCGCTGGCATAGGAGGGGGGTGAGACGGCCTAAGAAGTAAGCCGCTCGGTTTCGGACGATCTGGACGTGTTTCGCGAAGGTGAGTCGACGATCAAGGGTCACGCCAAGATACTTTGCATGGGAGGCCCAGGGGACAGGCTGGTTGTGAAGCTTAAGAGATAGCTTCTTCGGGTTAGGTTTAGTGGGATGAAAGTACATTGCTGTACTTTTATCCGGGTTAACCGTGATAGCCCACTTCTTAAACCAATCGCCATAAGAGCGAAGGGCTTTTTGAAGTCGGCCGATCAAGTGGGCGCTGTTCCACCCTCTGGTATAGAGAGCGGTATCGTCAGCGAAGAGAGCTATCTCTACAAGTGGAGATCGAGGGATGTCGCTGGTATATAGCGAGTAGAGAAGAGGAGAGAGCGCAGAGCCCTGAGGGACTCCAGCTCCAATGGGGTGGGGAGAAGAGCGGTCTCCCTCGACGCGATAGCGAAAGTTTCGAGCCCTGAGAAAATCTTGTATGATGAGTACAAGACGGTCCGGCACACCGAACTGATATAATTTGTATATCAGGCCGTTGTGCCACACCTTATCGAATGCTTTCGCCACGTCCAAAAATACCGCTATAGTCCCTTGAGGGTGAGCGCGGAAGTGGGTCGGTTTCATGTTAAAACCTTCTAAGATGTACTCCGTGATGCGGTGTACTTGTTGAACACATGAGTGTTTGGCTCGAAAGCCAAACTGCTCGTTAGGAAGGAGGTTAAGGGACCTAGTGACTGACCAGAGACGCTTCACGAGGAGGCGTTCATAGATCTTCCCCAGCGAGCCGAGGAGACTAATAGGGCGGTAGCTAGAAGGCTCTGATGCCTTTTTGCCTGGCTTGTGAATGCCGATGACGTCGGCAGTCTTCCAAGCGTCGGGGAAAATACAATGGCTCATAGCAGCATTGAAGATGCTGACTAAGAGGTAGACTAAGGGGGTTGAAAAGTGCTTGATCACTTTATTAGTGATACCATCCGCACCAGGAGCTTTCCTGGCGTGGAGATCCTTGATTATCGACTCAACCTCGCAAGCCTTTATAGGCTCAATGGGGTCGGAGGGGGGTAGGGAGGATTTAAGTTCGACTGCGCTGTTCACCGCAGCGAGGTGAACAGGGTCAACTTGATCGAGACTGGGGCTGCATTGCGCCTCGAGGCTATCGGCCAGACATTCGGCCTTTTCATCGTCATCGAACGCGGGAGGGAGATTGGGTCGGGTCAAGGGAGGCATTGCGACTACAGTGTCATTTTTCAGGGCTCGCGCCAACCGCCAGTAAGCCTGGTGAGTGGGCTCGAGCCCCGAAAGTAAATCTTCCCACCTCTGATTGCGGAGTTCACTCATACGGGTACGAACTGCTCGTTCGTAGTACCGTAGATTGACTCTGTTCACTTCAGTGGGACTGTAGTCGTATGCTCTAATGGCTGCGTTCTTTGCTCTCAGTAGTTCCCTCGCATCCTCAGGCAGGGCCCAGCGTCGGTCATCCTCGGCTGGTACCTGCCTGGAGGAGTCACCGATGGCGGTGTGGAGGTGACTAGTGAGAGCATCGATCGAGCGGGAGACATCGTCGGGGGTAACTATGTCGTCAGGGATTCGGTCCAGAGCGGGTGAATGGATGGCCTTTAGGGTTTCTCCTAAATGCTTCCAATTCACTACCGTTTTGGTTCGAGTCAGTCTGTCGGAAGGGTCAGGGCCTAGTCTTATCAAGACGGGTCGGTGGTCAGAGTCGAGCTCGTGTAGTACTTCCAAAGAGCGTAACTGGAGTGTTACGTTCTTTAGGAGCGCTATATCGAGCACTTCGGGGTTATGGGCGGGGTTTGGAGGGTAGCGAGATGGGGAGCTGGGAGCAATGACCTCAAAGTTGAGGTCCACCGAAAGAGAGTACAAATCGTGACCGTTCACGTTTGATCTATTGCAGCCCCAGAGGGTTTGTTTGCAATTGAAGTCACCGGCCAAAATGACGGCGCCTCCAAGGGAGAGGAGGGACTCAAAATCACTCCTGTGAACTTTCTTGTTACCGGAGAGGTAGCAAGAGGCAATAGTAATGGGCTGATGGCCGGACATCGCGATACGGCAACAAGACGCTTCGAGATCGGTAAGAAGAGGAGTGGTTATAGGAATACAGTGAAGAGACCTTTTGTAATAGATAAGAGTGCCGCCTTTTACAGCGTCAGTTCTATCATTACGAACCAGCAAGTAGTTTGCGATCTTAGGATCGCTCTAGCTTGGTTTTAGAAAGGTCTCGCTCACAAGAAGTATGTCTACTTGGTGGAACGCGAGGAATTCTCGGATAAGAGCCCGTTGGTCCTTATCCGATCCGGAGCCTAACCCGTTGGCGTTGTAAAATGCCAACGAAAGGGAGTGGGGTTTAACTCTCTTAGGTGTACTATCCATAATGGAAGTACTTAAGAGAGGGGGGCGAAGGTGGACTTGATCGTGCGGATCAAGTCCCTGTGTTCAGCCATGACCTGAACTATGTGGACGGGGTCGTTTGGGGCCATCGACAGTTTGCGGCTGAGTTCGCAAACAGCGTCGATATCGACACTCATAATGAGCGACATAAGCGAGGAAATATCCGGATTACCTCGGGGAGGGGCCTGTGGGGAGGCCAAGAGGGGCTTGGGTGGGCGAATTTCTGCTCGGGCGGGAGCCGTTGCAGGGGGTGAAGACTTGGTTGGCAGGGGGGCTGAGCGCTCCTTACTAAACCAAGCGTTGGTTTTGGGTAGGGGTGCGGGCACGAATTGTGGTGCCGGGTTCGAGGACGCTGAGGTCAGCTTAGGGCTGATCCCTTGATTGCGCGGAATGAGGGGAGGAATAGGGCGGCGAGACTGAGTTTGTCTCTGTGGCCCTCTGGTTCTAGGGGCCTTGGGACAGCCGCGATAGTTCGCAGTGTGTCCCTGGTTCCCACATAGAACACAGGAAGGCGGGTCAGGGCTATCCCGAGTGCGGGAGCACTCGGTCGTGCTATGATCGCCTAGGCACTTAACGCACCTAGCGCGGGCGAAGCAGAAACGGGCGGAGTGCCCGTAGTAAAGACATCTGTGGCACTGGGCGGGGGTACCGTTTCGGTGGGGAGTCTCAACAGAGAGCCCCGAGAGGTTGCAGACCATCTTCAGGTTGAAGATGGCCTTCCCCTCTGGGGTCTTGTCGAGGACCACCAAGATAAGGTCAAAAGGGATTTTATCCCTTCCGCTATAGAGGCGGTGGACTTCTTTGATGGGATAGCCCTGTTCTTTAAGATCGTCAGTGATTAAGTTACTGGCGAGCTCTTTCGGAACACCCCGGATAACTACACGGAGGTGTTTTTCCTCTTCCAGCGCATAGGTGTGGTAGCCTATGTGCTGCTCTCGGAGAATATGGGTGATTTGGCGGTGGGCATCGGACGTTCTCACCTGGACATTGATGCCCAGTTGAGTGGACCTAGCCGAAACGATTTCGACCTCTTGGTCGGTGAAAATGTGCCTGACTTCTTCCCACCTTACCTTGTCGTGGACAAGGAAGGGAGGAGGGAGCTTGGCTGGTCGGGATTGAGGCGGTGCGGGAGACTTAGCGTCCGGAGTGGACGAAGAAGAGGATGGCAGAGTGCCTGAGGCCGGGCATATGGCTTTCGCCGGAGGAGGGGGAGAGGCGGTGGCGGCTGCGCGCTTTTTGCCCTTCTTGGTGACTTCAATGAAGCCCTCAAGAGACGGGGGGATTTGGGATGGAAATGGATCACAATCCATTTCCGAGTCAGGGGAGAGCGGAGAGTCCGCAAAGTGGATAATGGGGGCAGGGCGCGCCGCAGTGGCGCGGGAGTGGTCGGAAGAGGGCGAGCGGTTTCGCGAAAGTGAGCGGTCGCGAGAGGGCGAGCGGTTGCGGGTGGGGGAGCGGTCGCGGGAGGGGGAGCGATCGCGAGAGGGGGAGCGGCCGCGGGGAGGAGAGTGGTTGCGGAAGCAGTCGCGGGAAGGAACGCGGTTACGGGAAGGGACGTGTTCGGGACTAGCAGGGGAAAACCGCGGAGTTAGCCGATCGGCGGCCGACTTTGCTTTGCTTGAAGGCGCAGCAATACGGGAGGACATGAGGGGTACGATATTAGCGGAGTTGTACTCCGCTAATATTGTCCCGTGATGTTTTTGAAGCCATGAACGTAAGTCCATGGCTTCAGAGTAATAAACTTTAAGGGCCTACGGGCGCTGGGGGAGGAGGTCCCCAGCGAGGTTAAGTAGGGTTGATCTCCTTGCCGGGTATAGACAGGAAGGTGTGTGCCTAGGTGTATCCTAGTGAGTGTCTAACTCGTCAACCTTAGCCAAAGTTGGGAGCTAGTTCCGGCTACTCGGCAGTCTTAGCAAAAACTGGTAGCCGGGTGTGTGCCTACGTACTTGGGGTTGTCGAGAGGAAATGTTCCTCCCGAGAGTGGACCCAAGCCCTGCCGGATTTTCGCGTTTTCTCTGAAGGAGAAACCGCGGGCGCTCCGGGTCCACGCCCAATCGGCTTCGTTGGCACCGTTAGGTATCCACCGACTGACCACTGAAGGTGGGTTTTGTCCTTAAAGAAACAAAGGGTGCTTTATAAAAGAAAGCGATCGCTTTGAAAAAAGCGGTTTTTTTCCTTGAATGGCGATAAGGCGCAGTGCACGTGGGCAGCGCAGGTGGCCGCTTCCGAGAAAGCGCACGTGGGTAGCGCAGGTGGCCGATTCCTGGAAGTCGCTCGCGACTCGGTCGGCCAGCGGGCGCAGGTAGGGACGTCCGAGCGGCGCGGGGGCCAAGACCGGAATCTATGAGTAGGGATAGGACATGGAGGGTTTTGCTAATACTCGTCACTCTTGGCATATTGTGACGGCGAGAAACCGCGCAGTGGCGTTCTAATAATTGAGGCATACTCGTATGTTCAGCAGTGGAAGTCCTCCGCCTGATGATGAACGAAAATATTCAAAGTCTCAAATACAAAGTTAAAGGAATATTGACAGTAACTCGCATCGAAGCTGCTACAATATATTTTATAAGACGAATTTGGTTGATTCAATTTCCTTTCTGAGAATCTCTGATGTCAGTTACAGTGAGTCATGGCTAAGTTCCGATGCATAATATATACATGATGGGCTTCAGAGAGCATGTTTCATGAAAACAGTTTTATTTATGTTTTGTAAACTAAGTCGCCTTGGTGGCGTAGTGGTCGCAAGCCCGGGTTCGATCTCAAGGTCAGTCAAAGTGTTACAAGATTTTTTCAGTAGGAATTTTCTCAATGACAGCCTGGAGTTTGGAACTGTGCCCGGTAGCTTGCAATAGGCTCGCCCGCTATAACATGGGACTTATAAACATAACTCGCGAAGTGGACACAGCAGGACTTAGCACAAAATGTTCGTTGTTCTGGAGATTGGCCAAAACGTTGAGATAAATATATTTTGTAATTTTAGTGTGTTTGTGTGTGTGAGGGTATGTGAGAACGTGTGTGTGAATCGCCTTACTTACCTACTTAACATCGGCATGCGGATGCTAGGTGGTGGTGACTTGCCTAAGTACTGATTTTTCCATATTAATTAATATAATATAAATAATTTTGGATAAAGGAAGTGTTTATCGATTTCGATATGAATTCTCATCGTAATATTAGACTTGTTGGTGGGTAGAATGCGAAATGCATCACCTATAGATAAACACACACGCCCCTATAGTGCGTTAGGTAGATGGGATAGAAAAATTTCGCCGATGCCTAGTGCCTTCATGGTAGCTCAAGTGGTAGAGTGCCGGCTGCGCGGAATGGTGCGAGGGTACGCGGTTCAAGTCCCGCCCGCGGTTGAGATTTTTCTTCTCATTTTAGGTTGAATATAATATTTATTTTGTATCAAAATAACCAGCCTCTAAAAAGGCAAGAAATATGCGTCCTTGTCCTAGTTGTGTTATTGAAATCTAAAACTGCCCTCCGGTGGCTCAGTCTCAGTTCAAGTGTCTCTTATCGCGTGGTCGAGAGGTTGAACGACTGTGTTTACAGTTTAGCCCTAGTTTATACTACCCTTCATTATTTTTATTTTTTCTAACAATTTCTGTATTTTTGTTAAAAAAAAAAAAATTGAAAATATGTTTATTGAAACAATTGCACAATCATTAAAATTGATTACTTGTGGTCCTCACACTAGACGCGAGTCTGTGTCGTGTTTGTAGAATATATTAACAGGTGTACTGATAATCAGTTGATATTATCTTAAAGTGGTATTGCAATATTTATTTAGATTATTCATTATAGAACCAACTCTGAAATAGCGAAAAAATCTAGCTTTGTGAAAATTTACAATAGATTCAATGTCATTTTTTTTTCATACAAATTTATTGATCCCTCGGCTGCTTTGGTGGTGGTTTGCGAGAGCTAATGCCAATCATGAAATTGATTCCATTCCCCGAGTTCGATTCCCAGGTCAAGCAAAAAGCGTTATTCATTTTCATAATGACAGCCTGGAATGAATGAATAAAAGATTTATTTGAATGAATACAGGTAAATTATAGATCGCTGTACTCGACCAAATTGTCCAATTGGAGTCTGAAACTGTGCCCGGTAGATGGCAATAGGCTCGCCCTCTATTACATATTCTGTAGTGGTAGGCCTCTTTTGCAAGGGGCCGCCTGGGGAAGTACCACACCTTTGCCAGTTATTCATCCGCAAAGCAGTAATGTGCAAACATTACTGTGTTCCGGTCTGAAGGGCAATGTTACCAGCGAAATTACTGGGCATGATGAGATTCAACAACTCATATCTCAGGGTGACAGGCGCAGTGCAGTGCCGCGCAGAATTTTGAATTTTAAAACACTGGGTGGCACTGTGTCTGTATTGTGTCATGTGGGCTAGCATGATGCTTACCATCAAGCACCTGATTTGCTCGTCTTGTTACTCACTATCATAAAAAAAAGCTCTAAACAGAGATGAATAGCACAAGAGGGAAATATATATATGTTTCATTTAAAAAAATTGCTTATTATGCCCAACAGTGGGTTCATACTTGCTGATTTTGGTAAAGAATCTTTAAAAAAATCATCGCTATAATGAAAATGCATATATATTAATATGTTAGGTTTTTGCTTCCACGATCAATTCAGGCAGTGTAGGCGAGCGAACGTGTTCTAGTGGCAGTATTTAGGATAGATACAAGTTAGCAATATCGCTGGATCACAAAGAACAACTGCTATAGGAGTTTGACGTCAATCGACTGAGTCTGTGTGGGTTTTTGTGTCTGATGAGATGTAATATATATGTGTTCGTTTTATGTGTAACTTCAGTTCCAAAGCAACTGATTTAAATGCCAGCATTAAGTGAATCTATCTTGACAATAATAATAACAAATATCTTTCCCATGCGATCCCTCTTGTGGGTGATGATTCTTTCCATATTTAATATTGTTATTCCAAGCGAATAGACTGCTTAGTCTATGGAAATCCTATCCTAATTCATATCCTACTAATATTACAGATAATATTATAAAATGACCTGTATTTGTAAATTTTAAGAATAAGAAGTATAATGTAAAATTATTTCTTTTTATTCACTGTAAGAAGAATTAGTTGTCCGTGATGTCACTGGAGAAGGTGCTAACGGAAGATTAGCGCAGGTTGTGTTCTGCAACCTGCATTATGCTGAGTTAGCACCCTTTCGCAGCATACACGATGTTACTATAAGTTATTACCTATTTATTTAGGCTAATGTTTTTTGTGTGCAGCAAACAAATCTTTCTTTTCTTTCTTCTTTCTCTTTTCAGTATGCGTTTCAAACTCAAACTCAAACTCAAACAGATTTATTCAAATAGGTCATAATCTGACACTTTTGTACGTCAATGAAGATACAGTACTGAGTCTACCGTGCGTTCGGAAAGATACCTCTACAAGAAGAACGCACAAGAAACTTGTAGGGCTTAATTTTTTCAACAGATAGTTTCACAATATTTGGTTTGCTTACATTCATTTTCTTTGAAGGTGCCGCGAGGCGACTATGCAGAAGTTTCCAGGCATCTTTGTCCTCTATGTACTGGTTGACTTTATAGTATGCCTTCTTTAGTAAAGTAGATTTTATATAGGTTTTGAATTTACCTTCTGAGAGCCCAGTTATCTCTTTTGGGATTTTATTATAGAAACGTACACTATTTCCTAAGAATGTCTTTTTATTTGTTTTAGATAATCTAAAGCTAGGTACAGCTATTTTGTCTTTATTCCTAGTATTAAAATTATGAAGGTCACTATTTAATTTTAATTTATGTAAATTTTTACGCACATACATGATGTTCTCATAAATGTATAAGGATGGTAGGGTCAGTATGTTTATTTCTTTAAATAATTCCCTCAGGGATTCGCGTGGACGCATCTCATAGATGGCACGAATCGCACGTTTTTGTAGTATAAAGATAGTTTCTATATCTGCAGCTGACCCCCACAACAGAATCCCATATGACATCAAGCTATGGAAATATGCAAAGTACACTAATCTCGCCGTGGCTACATCTGTTAGTTGCCTAATTTTATAAACCGCGTAAGCTGCAGAGCTTAGTTTCCCTGAGAGCTCGGTGATATGAGTGCTCCATTGCAGTTTAGAGTCTATATTTATGCCAAGGAACAAAGTTGCATTGTCAATATTGAGTCTTTCACCGTCAAGAACTATGATTGGTTCTATACTTCTGACGTTAGGCAACGAAAATTTCAAACATTTAGTCTTTTTCGCATTCAATAACAGATTGTTTGCTGTGAACCATCTTGATATACTTGCTAAAGTATTATTAACATGTACTAGTGAAGTATCCTTCCTATCAACTTTAAAAATCAATGACGTATCATCGGCAAATAGAACTATATCTGCTAGACCGTGGACCATGTAAGGCAAATCGTTAATATATGCCAAAAACAGGAAAGGACCCAAAATTGATCCCTGTGGGACTCCCATCTTGACAGGAGAACTAGCAGATGTGATACCATTGACGCTAACCTTCTGCTGCCTACTAGACAAGTATGATTCCACCAGGTTCAGGGCATTCCCATGAATTCCATATACTTCTAACTTGCGCAGTAACGTGCAGTGTTCTACACAGTCGAATGCTTTGGAAAGGTCACAAAACACTCCAATGGCATCCTGTGACCTCTCCCAAGCCTCCAAGACAAGAGTCATGAGATGACAGCCTGCATCGGTTGTTGATCTGCATTTGGTGAAACCATACTGGTTTGAATGCAATATTCTATTTCTATTGAAATGTGACAGCAGTTGGTTTAGCATCAATTTCTCAAAGATTTTACTTAATACTGGCAAAACAGAGATTGGCCTATAGTTTAAGGGATCTGTCTTACTTCCCGATTTAAAGATAGGAGTGATTTTACTTATTTTCATTAGTTCTGGAAACGTGCCTTTATCTATGCATAGGTTAAATAAGTCTGCTAAGTAAGGAGCAATTGTGTTTATTATAGAATCTAGCATTTTTACAGATAGACCCCATAGATCTTCAGTAGCTTTAACATTTAAACTCTTGTACGTCTTTTTGATCTCAATTAATGAGATGTGTTCAAACGAAAATTCAGGTATGGTGCGTTGGAAGTTTTCTTTAAGAAAAGCCTCCGCCAAGTCTGGGGATGAATCAAGTGACTTGGTCGCGTTCAGGGCTATGTTAGAGAAGAAATCGACAAAAATATTAGCGACTTCCTCAACATTTGTAATGTGTTCATTATTAATTAATAGTTTATATTCAGAATCTCTACATTTATCTTTACCTGTTTCTACGTTTATTGTTTTCCAAACCGTCTTAATTTTATTACTTGATTTGCGAATTTTGTCTCTAATATTTATGGCTTTTGCTTGGATGCAAACAGCTTTAAAAATTTTTGAATAACATTTAACATACTCATGAAATGATTCTGAATTGGAATGGGCTTTATCCCTATATAACTCATACATATTATCTCTACTTTTCCTGATACCCTTGGTAGCCCAATCACTAAATTCTAGTTTCCCATTCGTGTGTAATTTCTTTTTGGGACATATCTCATTGAACTCCTTACTTATTACAGAAAATATGTTTTCATAATTGAAATTAGGGTCTTCCTCAGAGACAGCGACATTTTCCAGTTTTGATTCTATATTATTCCTAAGCTTTTCGAGTTTATATGTTGTTAGGGGCCTATGTTCAATTGTTGGTTTTTCTTTTGATTTTTCACTTATAAATTCTAGTGAGAGACCCTTGTGGTCAGACCTAACTCCACCCGTTATTGATAACTTCCTACTTTCGAAATTGGTAAAGATATTATCAATACAGGTCGATGAGGTAACTGTAACTCTTGTGGGCTCAGAGAATAGGTAACTCAAACCGAAGGACTTAAATAAACTAGTCAAATTAGTTTTATCTGGAGAATCTGACAAAATATCAATGTTAAAATCACCGCATACAAGTACATGTTTATTACTTTTACAAATTTTGTTTAGAATTATTTCCATAGAGGACATAAAAGAAGTGAGATTCGAGTTCGGCGGCCTATATACACATAAGATTATGTGCCTTTTCACTTCTACACAAGCCACCTCGCAAGTTCGTTCCACAGAACAGCTGACAATATCATTTCGCTCTTTATATTTAATTGATTTTCTTAAAAGTATAATCGAGCCACCTCCTTCAGCAGATGTTCTGTTGAACTTACTGGCCACCTGAAAATTATTAACATTAAATAACATTTTATCATTTTTTAACCAAGTTTCACAGAAACATAAAATATCATAATTATATTTATCTACGAGTAATTCAATGTCGTTAATTTTGCCAATTTTGTTTATTAACATCAATGTAAGTAGATGTTTTACATTTAGTGGACATTATTAACCCTAAATGCTGTCAAAAATAGATTTATACGAGTATCTAACGGATCCACTGATCGATAAGGTATTTGACAGCCTCGTTGGCTCAGATGGTAGTAACTCTGCTTTCTGAGTTGCAGGCCCCGGATTCAATCCCCGGACAGGTCAAACATTTGTGTGCATGAACACGTCTGTTTGATCTGTTTCTGGAGTCTGGGTGTTATAAGCTTATATAAGTATGTATATCAGTCATCTGGTTACCACAGTACAGGTTTCTAGCCTAGTTTGGGACCAAATGACCGTGTGTGGAAGTTGACCCATATTATATTACTCGTATTATATATTATTATTATGGGAAATTGAGAATAATTTTTTACTGTACATATAGAAATACTCTGTAATTAAGTCATGCCGTGATAAACTAACTGCATCAAAGTAAATAATTTAGAAAAAAACATACTCGTAACTCTTCTTGTACACAAACTAAGTAAGCACCTTATACACTATACAGTTATATAAGTAGAAATCACAATGTAAGGGAAGATAGGCTGCGCGCGACTCTTGTTAGCGAAGGCGCGAGTTCGCAAACTGTTCAGATCTAGACGTTGACTTTGCTCTACATGGGTACTGTGCCAAGCTATGTGAGCTTAGCTTATTCGCTAAGCTTATTATTAAATCGCTAAGCTATTATTTAAAAGACAGATTGGAGGTATGTTGTATTTATTTGCCAAAATTTGCTACTAGCAAAAGAACGAAAGAAACAATTTTTGCAATGCAATTCCTACTTTTAAAAGTTGTTTGATTTGGCGGGTCAATGCACTTTTTTTTTACTTCCTTATGTCGTATTACTAGGTACACCTTTTTGTAATACTAGCTTACTATATAATATAACACAGTTATTATTATAATACAGATTATGACTAAGCAGTGCTTCGAATACTTACAAATGAAAACAGCTTAAATATTATTAAATAATCTTATGAGACAAATTACGTCTCGCGACACGAGTTGCTTGTCATCGACCGGCATTATTTAAGCGAGCATACTATGCCGCTAGTTGGACTTTGTGCATTATATGAAGCACAAATGAAACCGCGCATGATATCGTACGCACTGACATGCGGCTAGTCGTCAATTGCTCCAGTCATCTTGCGATGACTACAATACTATGGAGATGACAACGACGGAATGCGGTTAGCGGTCGTGGCTGATCACATATTATAATATAGTATACTTTTGCCAGTCGCAATCAAAAACAGTGCACCGCAATCCAACTAGCCGCTTATGCGTGTGTTTGTATACGAGGCTAAAATCAGATCAGATTGATAAATATAATAGGTAGGTTATAGTAACCCGCAACTGCAACTGCAAACCGCGGTGCAAGTGATGTGATACCGTATTTTTCTATCACTTGCACCAATCTCCGCCCACTCAGAGTTAGACAAGTCTTTGTGAAATCATGATGAAGTCTTGTTCCTCGATACCAATTCAAAAGGAGATTAAATGTTAAATAAGGGTGGATTCACACTGAACCCGGACTCATAAAACAGCTTTAAGGTTTTGAAAGAAATGTCAATGAAAAGGCTTTCAATTTAAATGTAACCAGTTGTCCAGTGAAATGGATATTCTACGCGGATCTGAACTGGGCTGCGGTTACAAGGAATTTAATTTGACGGTGTACTTCGGAGGCGGTATTCGTTTATGGGTTACTTTTTATGTTTCTGAATGAAACTCTTTTTTGGTGTTTTATTTCTGTTTAAAAAGTTTGGGGTAAAGTAACCCGAGCCTTTGCCCTTTACAGAGTACATACCTATCCCTATGAAATAAGTATGTATAACGTATCTACTTAGCTTAACTAGACTACAGTGGCATAGTACGGCATTATTGCAATTTTTTGTAGTGGTAGGCTTATTTTGCAGGAGGCCACCTGGGGAAGTACTGTGGTACTTCCTCAGAAACTTCCTTTCCAAAGGTGTGCCTTTGCCAGTTATTCATCCGCCACGCACCTCATTTGCTCGTCTTGTCAACTCACTATCATAAAAATAACAATTTTTCTGGGAATCAAACCCGGCATCTCATGATTGGCACTTGCGAACCACTACACTTTTGAAGCAGCCCTTATATCCTTACATATCGTGACGTCACAGTCCTTTAATACATCACAATCAAACATACATCATTCGAATCATTTATCAAGCAATCGCTTGGTTTCCTATAGAACTGTGTGTCACGTGCATCCTCGGACCATCAATTAAAGGGCGTATTTGTCAATTAATACTCGTCAGTATGGGAACAATGGCGTGTAAGGGCTCTTGTAATGAATCTTGATAATGGATATTTTTATACAACTTTTATAGCGACGTTTTCTTTTCAAATTAAATAGTTTATTTGCTAGGAATACAATGTTAAAGGTTATTAAGGTATTTCAAGACATATCAAGACATATCATTTCGTCAGCAAGCAGACTTACAAATATAAAATTTTATTTTAATATAATATTACGTCAATATCACACAATCTTCAATAATAATACTGAGCCCAGTAATGCTTAGTGACCATATTATGGTCATACAAAAGGTGGATTCAAATGCTTACATGTTTAAAACCTAATTTTATAAAATTATCAAATTGTTACTATGCTTTTCACACTTAGGTATAATTTTCCTTTTCCTGTTAGTATTGTTGTATGTGTTTTAATTTTGGTTAATTTATGAGTGTTTTAGTTTGTGTCTTCGTGCAGTGTTGTCCTCATAAATGTACTTTCTTTCTTTCCTTTTTCTTTCTGTTATCAACGTATCATCATTTATTTTAGGTCAATGTCACTGACACATTAAGAGTTGTTTCAAAAATATTTCCATTCGTATGCCTGTCGCTATAATTGGTGATGAAATGAATTTGATGAAAAATGGATGCCAGGCGATATAAGTCATATAATTTTGAAACTGGCATTATTATTTATGCTGTTTTTGTTTAAAACTACGAACTTATTCAATGTTCTTTTTAGAAAAATCCCTGACGCAAAGATTTCATGCGAGTTTTCATTATTCAGTAGCGTGTACCACTACGCATTACGCAACCGTGTCAGTCTTTATAAAGTATTGTATTAAGTTTACACAGCATAGGTATTACAAAATAAAATGTTTGCAGACTAAATTCATTTACTTCAAAGCCTTGCAAATGAAACCTTCAAAAATATTCCACATACCCCCACTTATTTTAGACATCACGTCAGAAAAAATGTCGCTTCCAGCGAAACGCGCCAACCGTGGCTTCGCATAAAAATTCGAACCTAAAACGAGCTTCATAAAAGGTGGCATAAAATTATATGACGACGAGTGACGAAGAACTTTGAATCGCAAATTTACCTCAAACATTTGTTACTGCATTATTCAGGTTTTTCTTAGATTCAAATGCAGGGATAAAAACAAATTATATAATAATTTTATTTAACAGAGTCTCCATCTACATCCATCTTCGTCTTAGAACTCTGTAAATTTGTCCGTAACCACCCTCATACATATATTAACCGAGTAGATACTCAAAGCAAATATAATATAAGATTAAGAAATAAACTAACCCTTCCAAATTCATCACTATCCATCCACTCAAATAGCAATGTCAATAAAATAATATGCAATGTCAATAAAAAAATATGAAATGTCAATAAAAAAAATATGCAATGTCAATAAAAATATATATTATTTTACCGAACTCTTTTAAAACCGAACGAACGATATAATATCACAAAAAAACTTAAGCAACTATTGATTGATGTTTAAATCATATAATATGATTTAAACATCAATAGTTGCTTAAGTTTTTTTGTACGGTACAGGAATACCTAAATGATAAATATTGTAATAAATTTTGCTTTATCGGAACATATAATTTTTTTTATCGTCATCTCTATCAAGCCCGAGGGGCTTGATGACGATGACTCTTGTTACCTTTTATATTGCAAGTGCCCAACAAGTTAGTTACAAGAAATGCAAATAAAGTATTGAGTTGCATAGCTGTATCTTGCGTAGATCAGCCGATTATGAAGGGAACAGGTGCCTAGATCTTATTGTCACAGCAAGACCTTGCGGTAGGCCAAAGCGCCGCTGGCTTGACATCGCAAGGGACGACATGTGTGCCAATGAAGTTTTCGAAGAGATTGCACAAGACTGAGCGAAGTTGAGAAGAAATAACCCGATAGTAGACCCTGACTATAGCCGGAAAAATTCTTAGGGAGACGAAGAAGAAGTAGGACGTCCTCCCACAAGGTGGACAGACGATCTGATAAGGATGGCAGGAGCACGTTGGATGCAGGTCGCTTACAACCGGACTGGATGGAAATCTGTGAGGAAGGCCTATGTTCAGCAATGGACGTGCGGACGTGGAATGGCTGAGATGATAATGAAAATCTGTAGCTTCAGGATAAAATAAAACCCCAGTGTGATAGACGAAGACCTCATCGAAGTTGTTACGACAGCACAGTCGGTTAAGTTAAAGTTGAAGTGAATTCTTAAAGAATTAAAGTTATCCGAGCAATTTGAGCGGGAATGCAAGTGGTATGGACCTTGTAATGAAGGAAGTTGAAACTTGGAACCGATCGAATAGTTCTTACTACTTTTATGTTAGAGCATAGGTCACTGGAAATGTGAGGCGATTGTTCCTACCTTTTGCTGGTTTTCTTGGGTGACTAAATTTAATAACAGGAAGGTATTACAGCACACATCTCGGTGATCTGCCTCACTGGCGAAGTGGTCAATAAGAAAGTTCTTTGGGTCGCAAGCAATACTGCCAAGCACGAGGTTCAGGGTTCGATCCCTTGGTTAGGCAAACTTTTATTGGATTTTTCCATTACGAATTATCTCAATGACAGTCTGGAGCCTAGAACTGAGTCCAGTAGATGAGCATAAGCTCGCCCCCTATTACATGGGATCAAAAACCATATCAGGTAAAGTGTGTATCTACGAGTACCCACTATTGGACTACTAGTACCTTTGGACAAAAAGGTGGGATATTATGTAACGTTACAGCACACATTTACATAATCACAAAAACTTATGCAGAAAATGAAGCGTCAATATAATTCAAGCCTATGAAAGCTGCACACAGATAATGACCACGTCGTTCATGTACCTCAGCAGAGCTACAACTCCCTAAGCTTGAAAACTCTCTCCCTGACTGCTCTAAGACTTTTATAGAAATCAGTTGTGATTTTGTTGTAACTTGTGGTATTTTAATAGGTTTCCGTTGAGACTATTTTTAAAATTTTGCGCACAGACATGGGTTTAAATAGATCTACAAGTCTGTCAAAATCTACAACAAGTTACCTATACCTATTAAAGAAAGCATAAAAGATAACATCTTCAGAAGTAAACCAAAAAAATATCTCACAATAAAATGCTATTACTCCATTGAACAGAACTTAACAGATAAGATTGTTTTGATCTCGTGACTTATTTTTGTAATTAAATCATAAATATTATATAACTCCGACAAAATATTAAAAACCATTATATTCTCCTAGAACAAGAATATTTAGTTTTTAGTTCCGATTTTTAGTGTCAAAAACAACATGCACAGTGCACCGCCCTCCCGCCCACCAAATTGCATGCAAAGAGGAAATGCTATTAAGTATTATTGTTGTTAGTGACACCATTCATGTATTGACACGTGTTTCGCGTCTATACGACGCATCATCAGGAAATAGACTCTGACTCCTCGAGATGTTACCTCGCTGAACGCTGTACCCAGAGTTCTCTGGGTTTAGCTGAACCCTTTTTCAGTTTGCAATGGAGTTCCGAAAAGTAACGCCAAATTCAATCAATTAACCATTATATTATAAAAAACTGCTAACTCGCACACACATGTACCACAAACGCCCTAACAGGGTATATGTACATTGTACATACATACATACATACATACATACAGTCACGCCTTGTTCACGTTGGGGAAGGCAGAGACTATTTCTTTCCACTTGCTACGATCCTGACATCAGGACAACTTTTGCTTCTTCCAATTTCATCACATTCTTCATGCATGCTCGTCGGTTGTTGTTACTTTTGACCTGGCCTTTCCTAAGATAACATAAACTCGTTCATGAATGGGTATATGTAGTTGATACTATCACCTAGATATTAAGACCTAACATGTACCTACTACCTACAGTTGATCTAAATAAATAAATGAATGTAGATCCCACGAGTGTATTTCATGTCTTATTATGCTGTTAAAGTGATTGACATTCTCAAACTTTGGGGCGCTTCAGGCTGAATTTTACTAAGATGTTTATTTAGATAAAAGTGACACGCGTGGTTTTTGTAGAAATTTAAGGCGCGGTATCTTTGGTCTTTGATTTATTTATTTACTAGCTGTGCCCCTAGGTTTCACCCGCGTAATCTTGGTTCCCGTGGGAATATCGGTATAAAGAGAACCCTATGTGTTATTCCAGGGTCTAAGCTATCTACATACCAAATTTCCGCTCCATCGGTTTAGTTTTACTGTGAAAACGGATAAACTATGCACACTAAATAAACAGCGCTAGATGGCGCTGGGGTCGAGTTAGAACACGCTAGCGTTTTATATTGTACTTTGATATTTTTATTATATTAGTAGGATTATTAAGTAGGAAGGATTATCATAATGCAAGATCAGACACATGTTCGACGAGCGCTCGACCAAAATAAGAAACATATTATGAAAACCAAACCCCAAACATAGTGCCCAACATAGTGATGGATTAATTAGCATTCGCATTCATTGCTAGCATGCGAATATTTAATTAGCATTTTGCAAATTAAATGAAGTTGCGAAATTCTGTGAATGCGAATGAAGCGAATTCATCGCTTCATACGATCATGCAGCGGCAGCGTGCGCCGTGTGCTCTCCCTCGGCCGTCGGCCGTCGTAACCACGGGAGACGCGGAGACGGGAATACTGAAAACTATATCTGTTTCACGTGACACTGATTGACCCCGTTGCGTTTGAGTCGCGAGTGATATTATTAGCAATTTGGTAGGCGCGGTTAAGCAATTATTATCTTTATTTGCTTGTACTTAGGGTCGTATATAAAATGAACGTGTATGAATAATATAAGAGGAATTGTATTTAAATTTAAGAATTGGAGTTAAAAATTAAGTCGAATGTCAAAGTCAGTGATAATTAATAATTAAAAAAAAAAATCTATGTCGTCTTTATTCAAAATTGATTCAAATCCAATGTCAACAGCATTATTATTGCGAAGCATGCGAATTAATTAGTCTGCTATTCATTTTAACGAATTAAATAATTAATAATTAATTAAATAATTAATTCGTTAAAATGATTGATTAGATTTTTTTATTTTAATTATTAATTATCACTGACTTTGACATTCGACTTAATTTTTAACTCCAATTCTTAAATTTAAATACAATTCCTCTTATAATTCAATAATGATATTAAATCCAATCTCAATTATTATATCTTGACATACTATTATTGTATTTGTTATATTTTGTACGTCAGAGAAACTGGCAAAACATGCTGTACTATACTATATTGAAGTTTTTAACAAGTTCTATCTACCATGTTTTACGCAAATAAATCATTGCATTTCATTTTCATTTTCATTTTCATTTTCATTTTCATTTTCATTTTCATTTTCATTTTCATTTCATTTCATTTCATTTCATTTTCATTTCATTTCATGCTTATGAAATTAATGTGAAATCGCATTGATTACTATCACTAGCCCAACGTTACGTGTTTTCGTAGTATAGTTCATAGGTAGGTTCACCACACATCTCTAGTTATTGTTTTTAAGTCCCTTGAATCAGTTAGTGAGATTTTTGCCATCATCAGGGAACAAAACCAAACTCCATGTTGCTTTTGAGAAATTTCGAATAGAAAACCAATAATACTTATTGCCCGACGTGGGTATCGAATACAGGACCTAATAAATAAAATAAATAAATAAAATTGCTTCATTTCAAGCTTAATAAAATCCCATAAAACATGAAAGTACTAAAAAATACAATTATGTTAACATCAAAAGACTTAAAAACTTTAATACCTAATGTAAATTGTCAAGATTTTAATGCTCAGCATCAGCGCTTGCAACCATTTCAAATTCAAAATCAAATTTATTTTAATAAGTCTTAAAAATACATTTTGAAACGTCAATAAATAATACCAATAATTCTAGTAGGTAATTAATCTACCGTGAGTTCGGAAACTACAAGTAGAACGCACAACGAACACGGATTGTATTGAAACTTGAAGGGTTGTCATACGGAATCAACGAGGCACTCAAATAATCTTCCTAACTACCTACCTAAAACAATCCAAAAATAACTATTCCATGGAAAAGGCATAATGCAGTAATATATTTACCTATATTTAAGTACACTATAGCTTTCAGCGCGCTAGAGCCACAGAAATAACAAAAGAATTAAAAGCATCGGCTTACGACTTAAAACTCGCAACATTTCCGACCAGAAATCAACAGAAGCAAAAAGCAAAATAAAAGGTACATACAGTGCAATGCTTAAATAGATAAACACTTATTTTACATGGTATCTTGGTTAGAGTGGGCCTTTGCCGCATATGAATTTTTTATTCAAAATAACTTTGCAAGAACGTAACTCAATGACGTAACTTTCGCCGTAAAACCTTGGAATTATGATTTTTATCAATCAATTCTTAATCACTCAATATAAATTCATTTTTGTAGTGGTAGGCCTCTTTTGCAGGGGGCCGCCTGGGGAAGTAACACACCTTTGCCAGTTATTCATCCACCAAGCAGCACTGTGTTCCGGTATGAAGGGCCGCGCAGAATTTAGAATTTTAAAACACTGGGTGGCACTGTGTTTGATACGGGCAATCATGATGCTTAGCATCAGGCACCTGATTTGCTCGTCTTGTCACTCATTATCATAAAAAAAATCAAATTTGAAGGATTTGACAAGGCAAAATAACAACTTTCAAGCGGTACTTATTACTTTTGATGGACTATAAAATGACATATTATGCTTTTGTTTTTATAATATTATTAACTAGATGACCCTATGAACTTCGTCGCCTACAATCCATCCCTGGGCTTTTAAGAATATTTCAAAACCTAAATTAGTGAAATCGGTCCAGCCGTTCTCGAGTTTTAGTGAAACTCTAGGCACTTCATGTTCACAATTCATGTTCATATTTATTAGTTCACCCGCGTGGTCTTCATTCGCGTGGGAATATCGGAATTTACTTTTTATACTTTTTATGTTATTCCAGGGTCTAAACTATATATATATCGAATTTCAGCCCAATCAGTTCAGTAGTTTTGGCGTGAAAAAGTAACAAACATCCATCTATCCATCCATCCATCCTCACAATCTTTCGCATTTATAATATTAGTTGGAAGGATACTCTATCTTATGAATTACCTTTGGACTGTTTAGGTAACCTGTCTTTCATTCGACATGTCACTCCGGTACCCATAATAACTCGCATAGGTATGCCCATGGCTTTGATAAAGCGCTCAGTATCACTTCAAATAATATAAATAAATTTTATGTTTTTTTTTAATTCAATTTATTGTAAAAGAAGAAGAGTACTGTAGAGGTTAAATTTTCATAAATCCTATCCTATACATCGAACTACTATTTCCATCCATCCTAAATCCTTGTAGTAGTAGGCCTCTTTTGCAGGAGGCCGCCTGGGGAAGTACCACACCTTTGCCAGTTATTCATCCACCAAGCAGTAATGTGCAAACATTACTGTGTTTTGGTATGAAGGGCAATGTTACCAGCGAAATTACTGGCAGGCGCAGTGCAGTGCCGCGCAGAATTTTGAATTTTAAAACACTGGGTGGCACTGTGTCTGATATGGGCAATCATGATGCTTACCATCAGGCACCTGATTTGCTTGTCTTGTCACTCACTATTATAAAAAAATAATAATATAAATCTTTCTATATCCTCTCCATCCATCGGTTGTCTGGAAGAAATCGCTTATTAGCGATAAGACCGCCGCTTGTACATTCAAGTATAGTTTCTCTGTATCCTTTGTGTTGGTTCTATAAGTGTGGTGTACAATAATGTATTATCTATCTATCTATCTATTTGTATGCATTTCAAAGTTCCTCCAGTTATTACAGACCGCGTGCCGTTGACCTAACGAGTAAGTACTTAAAACCGAAGCCTGAGCCGCTGTTCTGTATGTTTCGTACAAAAAGGTAGTCGGGCAAAACAGTACATTTTCCATTCGCCATCATTTATCAGAATATAACTAGTGGGGCGGAATGGGTACACATTGCCACCGACATTTTCGCCAACTTTTTGCCGGTCGTCGAGTTTTTTGCCGATTTCCGCGCGATGTTCACTTCCATTTGTCAACTTGTAATACAGTTTGGTTTTACGTTTTTTTTTGATAACTGTAACGAGGAGGTTCAAACAATAGAAGTGGCTTTTAGAGTGGTTTTTAGACTTCACTTTGATTGGTATTTGTAGTGCAGGCAAGAGAGCCAAATTATAATGTACAACTCGACCAAGCTAAGTTTGCACCTCGCGTCGATTACGTCACGCTTAGGTAGGGTTTGCAAAAAGGATTCTCTATGACTTTAAAAAAGTAAGCAAATGTTTGTTAGATTTTACTTTAACAATAAATTATAACATACATTCACGCCTTTTTTCCCGAAGGGGTAGGCAGAGGTGTACCCAGGACTCAGTCCCATAGTAGATACACCCACATTTCGCCAGTATGTTATTGGTCCCATGTAATAGGGGGCGAGCCTATTGCTATCTACCGGGCACAGTTCCAGACTCCAGGCAGTTATTGAGATAATTCCTAATGGAAAAATCCAATTTTTAACACTTTGCCTGACCTGGGGATCGAACCCGGGACCTCTTGATTGGTAGTCGAGCATGTGCCCTCTACGCTACCGAGGCGATAAATTATAAATAGGTACATTAACCGCCGCCGCATTCCAGGGGTGCAAACTTAGCTTGGAGGAGTTGTACGTGGTTAGTTCGTTCAGGAGTTGTACGTAGGTACATCATTGAGAGCGTCACTAGAAGATAGCTACTAGTGACGCTCTCAGGCTTCGCACGAGTGTCAGCTAAGAAAAGTTAATAAATAAATTCTTTAAAAAACCTAATTCTGTCTGTCTGTCTGTTCTTGCCCACAGGCGCATTTTTAAATGATTTTGACGAAAATTAGCACACAAATTCCTTGATTGATTCGAAAGTTTTCGATTGATCGCGATTTTTGATTGGGGGAGGGAAATAGGGGGAAAGTTTGCTGTACCGTAATATTTATCAATGGATTTCATTCAAGTTTGAAAGGCACTCTAATGACTTCATTCTTGACAAGATGTTGCTAATAAAATTCCAAAAAGTGGCAACTTTCTATGAGAACGATGTTGACGTTAGAAAGGTTGACGTTATAACACCGTTTCCATTCCATTTCTATCTAACACGGTCCCATTAAATTTTAGTCTAATAGACTTTATAACAAAGAAAATATAAAAAAAAAAAAAACAAAACACATAGATTCATTAAAATTGACGAAATATTTTCAACGACGTTTTCAGTCTATCAACACTTTATATGCTGTCAAAGTCATGCATGAACTACTTTGATACTGTAATGAATATCAGAGCACCTGTTTTAATTAAAGTACCTAATCAAAACATTGTAATTAACTTTCCCAGGTTGGTATAGTCATGGGATGGCATGTAATTATCGTTCATAATTATTATGAGGAAATTGAATGTGTCCATAATAATTATCTTTCTAACGAGTATTTAAAGTCGTACCGACATATTATATGAATATCAAATAATTTACTTACTGGCCTCGGTGGCTTTTTGGGCGCTGTTGATCAGGTTCGATCAGTCAGGCAAAGTGTTAAAAATTGGATTTTTCCATAATGTATTATCTCAATAACTGCCTGGAAACTGGTACTGCGCCCGATAGATGGCAATAGGCACCCTATTATGGGACTGAGTCCTCTGTCTACCTCTGCGGGAAAAGGTGTAATTGTATGTTATTTTATGTTACTCATTGGCATATTCACTAAATACTCATTAAGCTCTGACACCAAGACCATCTTTATAATATTTAGATTATATATATTAATCGAATTGGTTAATTATTTGGAGGAAATAGAGGAAATATGAAACATCGATAATATCTTTTTTTTTTGCTTGGAAGGTAACGAATTCACATGTCACAATGTCACATACTCTTTAATAGTATGTCAATGGATTACAATATGAAAAAGGAAAGAAAAATTTCACCCACGAGCAGGACTTGAACCCGCACCTTCCGCACCAATCCGCGTGGTGGGTTGTCTACCAATTGAGCTACCGTGGAAGTATCAAATTTACTACCGCCTATAGGAGCGTGTGTGTTATCTATAGGTGTTGAGTCCCGCTTGTGGCGGAAATTTTTCTTCCCTATAATATAGGATATTTAGAATATAAATAATATAAATAGATTATAAAATATTTTATTTTAATCGCATAACGAAGACCGCTAAGTCTATAAAAAATATTATAACAATGCATTTTTTTAAAGTCCTATGTCTAAACCACGCCTTAAACAAAACAAATGCATTCATAAACTATTTATTTTCCACGAAAACTCCCCGGATATTGTTATGAAACAAAAGGAAAACACCTCAAAGGTTGGAACAATATCTCGGTAATCGAGGCGGCGGTTTGGCAAAAACAGATCAACAGAAAGGAAAGATAACTTTTTCATATTCTACCCTATTTATATTCTAAGGATCAAATGGGTTTCCGACGAAACTTGTAGCCACAAACATTGAACTGTTTTTTTATATTTTTCGTTTGGTCGTTTACTCCGAATGTTCGTTTTATATGCAATTTTAAAATTAATTTATGTAATAATACTTGTGCTCATAATAGGTATAGGTCGATATTAGATCTATTTAAAAACGGCTGCCACCGAACGAAATAATGTTATATAATATACCAAGTCAATGTTTTATTCCCCAGTTTCCTCCAAAGTTACCTTCGGAACAACAAATTCGATAAATTTCAACGAAATATTTCAACAGTCTTGTACTTCCTTCAACTTTCAATTTAATTACCTCTTTTAGAAAATAAATTGATAGGGACAAAGTTTACTTATTTATTTTTAAAATATCAGGATAGAGCTACAAAACGCACTAAATTCATCGATTTTGTAAAATGTTCACAGGATGTGACAAATTACTGAAACATGTTTATCTTAAAACACTTATACTGCCTCGGTGGCGTAGAGGGCGCATGCTCGACTGCCAATCAAGAGGTCCCGGGTTCGATCCCCAGGTCAGGCAAAGTTATAAATATTGGATTTTTCCATTAGGAATTATCTCAATAACTGCCTGGAGTCTGGAACTGTGCCCGGTAGATGGCAATAGGCTCGCCCCCTATTACAAAGGACCAATAACATACTGGTGAAATATGGGTGTATCTACTATGGTACTGAGTCCTGGGTACACCTCTGCCTACCTCTTCGGGAAAAAAGGCGTGAATGTATGTTATGTTAAAACACTTCCTGCTGGTAATATAATTCTCCACTCTCCAACATAGTATTGACAATAACAAAGTCTCACAGATAAAACAATAAAGCAAAGCATTAATCCAAGCATGTCTACCGTCTGCATCTCAGACTACGAGTACATTCAATATTTATCAGAAAGACACCGTACACTGCTACGGATTAGGGGAAAAACAGGGATGCCACGTTCAAGATTAATGTTAGGGCGCTGAGAACTCACTTTGAAATCGAAGATTTATTTTAAGATACCCGTATCTCGAAGGTTTTAGTGATGCAATTCCTTTAAGCTTTAGTTCTTATAAGATAACTACTTTTAAAGGCAAGCGCTACTCATCGCAACTTTCTTTCTCTTTTAACACCGACATAGCGATCAAATTTTGTCGCAGATCCACGGTCCCAGAATACAAAAATATAGAGTACATAATAATAATAATGTGCCGAAGTCTCGAGCAATAATAGCCCCGTTTTTTTTATGATATTGAGTGACAAGACGAGCAAATCAGGTGCCTGATGGTAAGCATCATAATAGCCCATATCAGACACAGTGCCACCCAGTGTTTTAAAATTAAAAATTCTGCGCGCTGCGCCTGTCACCCTGAGATATTAGTTGTTGAATCTCGTCATGCCCAGTAATTTCGCTGGTAACATTGCCCTTAAGACCGGAACACAGTAAAGTTTGCGCATTACTGCTTGGCGGATGAATAACTGGCAAAGGTGTGGTACTTCCCCAGGCGGCCCCCTGCAAAAGAGGCCTACCACTACTGCTTGGCGGTTTGCACATTACTGCTTGGCGGATGAATAACTGGCAATAATTAAAAAAAAAAAAATTATAAATTTAAAAAGAGCACCGGCTGGTATAAATCAAAAGATCCACAATAACGAGTGACATAATATTATGCCATACAATAAATTGATGACTACTAGATTCTTATACATGAAATTTACTATGAATGTTCTATGTATTAATGGATGATGTAGTACGTTTCTCAACAAGTAGGGACAACAAAAAAATATCAACATGTTCATGAGGGGGAGGAAACAGGTTATGGAATGCTTATTTCTAGACCACTGAATACCTTTCTGCTCTTGTGAACGAACTATAGGAAATTTGTGTCAAATTTTTGTATATTGCGGTCCCTTACCATGAAAATACGCCTATAACGTAACAGTTCAGAAGCGAGCATTACAGAGTACTCCACCTGTAGTGATACAACTTGTAGCACCTGTTGTGACAGCATTCTGTACATTACAACCGAATGCTCGTCAGTCAATAATGTTTAATTTTTAATGCTAAAATCCGCCCTAGGTCAGGCAATCAGTGAAATAGCATTTTCTCAATGACAGCCTGGAGTCTGGAACTGTGCTCAGTAGATGAAAATAGGCTAGCGTGGGATCAGATGGGATCTATAAAACAAAACCTACTATGGGACCTGAGTCCTGGGTACACCAGCACTGCCTACCACCTTGAGAAAAAGGGATGATGTTATATTGTTGCTAAAAACCGAATCTAGACTGATTATATAACAGACGAACGCTCCGACTAAGATACCTATTTTTTTTTTTCGTACAACAGACATCTCCAAACAATTTTTTAACGAAATTAATTGCATTATTAGACGTTTTTATTGGAATAACTTATGGAGTAACTAATCTTAATGGAGTCCATAGCGTAATAACTAAGAGACCTTTAAATAATATACATTTTTAACCAATCTGTTACAAAAAGGTAAAATAATATTTCAGGGGGTACACAAATAATATCAAGGTGTTGATTGTAGATCAATTCAATAATTAGTGAAAAATAAAATTGATTTCTGATAAAAATAAATTGTTAAGGCATACCTTGGTAAGTATTCTTAGTGAAGGGTTCCATACCTAACTATAGATACCGCCAACATATTAATAATCACATTTTTTTTATTTTACTTCTGATATATTCATTCTTCTGATAATTTCATGACGCTGGATGGAAGTACCCTAAAGGTTTTCCGCCTTTTGCACAAAGTATGGAAATGTGCTGTAAAATGGCCATATCTTGGCTGCTGATTTAGAACGTTGACTTAGAAGTGTTAATTTTTTACAGCAGCAAGGGACCGTAGACTTCAGTTGTTGATATGAGTTTCAACTTGATACCTAAACACGTTCCACAGAAAAAGGGTAATAACAGACGGAAAGACACGCAGACGACAGACAGACAACGAATTGATCATATAAGGGTTCTTAATATTCTTTTGTGGCTCGGAACCCTAAAAATTATTTAGCTAATCCGTTCGCTAGTTCTAAATCGTTTGGTTCGAAGAGTAAAAGCGCCCCTTACAGTATTATGACACCTCTTTGTTACCATTCTCCAAGGACCAGTCATAAAAGAAAAATGTTCTCGAATTATTATGTCCATCACGTCTTACGTCCTGAATTTCATGGGTTAACAACCTAGATCTAGCAATTTACTTTGCTATAACCTTATTATTGTGGAAAGACGTTATTCGAGACTTTAGTTCCATAATTTAGATAGATAAACTCTTTATTATTACACTATAAACAAGAAACTTTAACAGGATACAGTAGCTCTTAGCAGTTTGACACAATCCTATGCAAAATTTACTAAATCGATGTTTATGCCCCAGTTTCCTCCGAATACAGTAAACCTATTTGATATATTTATATCTTGATATTTTAAAGATGAAGTAAAGTATGTCCATATTATTTTATTTTTGTTTATAATCTCTGCATTTTTTGTAGTGAACGTCCAATCACGCGAGTAAAACTGCGATTTTTGGAAGTTCACTATGAAAAGACCAAGGGTTTATAAGAAAAATTAAAATGAAAGGGACATAGGTTACTTTACTATAAAAACATCAGGATATAAATTTATAGAATTGGTTTTTTTTTTTTTTTAATTGACCTATGCTGTTGGCCTCAGATGGCCTCTACTGTTACAGCTTTACCGGGCAGTGGTGAGCGCAGGAGGCGCTCGACCCAAAGTTTGGTTAATTATATTTGTTTTTTATATTCGGAGGAAACAGGGGAATACAAAACATTGATTTCGTAAATTTTTCATAGGATTGTGTCAAATTCCTAGAAGGCCATGTGCGCTCTTAAATTTAAAATACAATTATAACCAATAATGTAACAATTGACGGCATTTTAATAATTTATTTAGGCACTTAACAACAACAAATTCGTTTGTACCTAATAATTTTAACGAGTACATAGGTACTTGTGTATGATCGTCTAGAATAATTCATGTATTTCGTGCTGTTTTAATATATTAGGCGTATATATTTCGTTTAAAACATTCCAACCGGTATACCTCGAAATCCACAAATATGAAACTCATGTTCAAAGTAAACAATCAAAGCCCATCATATTCACGAGGCCCGCGGCAATTTGCAAAATATAACGAAATCCTCGAGCCCTTTATTCGTAACGCGTCCGCGACCGAACCTTTCAGAAAATCCCGAACTTTCGATAATCACAAACCGGAAAACTTTACGAATAAACCCACGAATATACTTGCACTGAAACTTGGACTAAATTCTAAATCTTGTAATGGCACAGTTCGCCCGATTTGTTTTTGAAGACGCATCCGCGATTTACAGGACCCTTCCGAAGTGAGAATTTTACCTAACTTTTATACAGTTCCCATTTTGATTAAAAAAAAGTATTAACTATATTTAGTTGCACGTAATTCGGTACTTCTAAACGTTCCGGACGGTGAATAATAAAGTTTTTATTTATCCGACTATAAGTAGAGTATTAATTATGACAAAAAGATTTATATATATATATCTTAAGCGATAGCATACAGATTTTTAAGATTTGAGGCATATTATAAATATGCTTACCAAACCTACAAATTGTAGTATATTAAAAGAAGCTTAAAATGACTAAATTTTGTAAGCGGGTAGTAATAATTCGTTAAATTCAAACCATGATTATGGTAACTAAATAAAACATTACTCAAAGACGTAATAAGATGACTCGTATTTAGCTGTAAGTCCAGGCATTTTCTGAATAAAATTAATATCGCGAATCACGGCACAGAGCGAGGAATGTTGTATTTTAATTAAATTTTTCATTTATTAAAGGAACCGAGGTGATGATATTTTGTAATAGCGATTTAATGTAAGGGAATATTTTATGGGCCATCAGATGTTTTCGTTGTAGGCGAATGGCCCAATTATTCAGGTAAACAAGTTTTATGGCTGTAGTTGGTCTCTGATCGACATTTATATTGTTTCTATGAAGTATGCCATTTGGGAGACGAATAAAAAGTTATAGGTAGTTTGATAGTTTGTGAGAATTTTTTGTGAAAATATACAGGAATATGATAATATTCTTTGGCTATTAGGAATGCGAAAGATGTATGAAAATATATATCTGGAATTAGGATGGAGGAGTGTTTGTTAGTATTTGTTATTTCTTCAGAATAAAACTTAAACTTTTATATATTAAGCTCAAATTCTGGACTGATTATACATAAAGTACTGTTTAGAGGAACCGCAGGACAACTAGTTACTATTACATATTAGTTTATATTAGTTTATATTTATTAGTTTATATATTAGTTTATACTTTTTACGAATATAGACTAGACTAGATATTAATCTGAAGTTAGAGAGAAAGAGTTTCGTGAATGCAAGAGGCAAGATTTCTTAATGTCACCATGCCTCCATTGATTAAACTCCATTAATTAAACTTGCGACGGTTATCCGATAGACGCGGTAGCCGAGAAGAGTTTAGGTGTAGTAGCGTCCGTGGTCCAGCGGGAATATGCCCGGCTTTAAATCCAAAGTCCTTGGATCGAATCTCACCATGTGGACTTTTCGCTTGGGCGCTACCGTGTTTCGGATGGCACGTTAATCTGTAGGTCCCGGCTGTTTCCTATAAGATATGTGGGGGCAGTCGTTAGGTCATGTCGGAGGCCTTGTGAAATCTTGGCGACCTGAAACTCTGACAATATGGGTTGTCCACATGACCCATATGAATTGACTCGAGCAGTGTAATTGGGGTAACCCGTTCTGTTAGAGTATAAATTTAAATTATTAGGTATGCCATAATTGCTTTGGAATAGCACAAGTCATACCGTTTAGATACACTAGGCAACAGATGAATCGTATAGCAAGAAACTGCCACTCGCATCCAAAACTCTTCAAACTCAAAAGATTTATTCAAATAGGTCAAGATAAACAGTAATCATTCTACCGTGCGTTCGGAAAGATACCTCTACAAAAAAGCCCAAGAAAAATAAATAAATTTGTAAATAAATCTTTGCCTGACCTCGAGATCGAAACCGGGACCTCATTCATGATCGGTAGTCGAGCTAACGCCCACTTTCCTCTCATCGTCTCCTCATATCAAAAACCACCTAATTACTAACGACGAAAAAGATTCGGACAATATGAAACATAACATGTTATATCATTAGACACTGTTCCTTTATTTACCTCTATTCCTTATTTATCTTTTCTTACCTTCATTGTAACGTGATACCCATTGTCCATTCATCGTGACTAATCTAATGACACAGCCGAATAAGGCCTTGTAATTATTGCCAGAGATATAATGGGAGATTATCTTACTCCAGAAATAGAAATGGTGACAGCCTTCTTCTTGTCTTTTTTTCAAATAAACATTTTGCAAATTATAAGTAAAAAAAATATTTCTATAAGTTTCTTGTGCGTTCTAAAAAACATAACATACATTCACGCCTTTTTCCCGAAGGGGTAGGCAGAGGTGTACCCAGGACTCAGTCCCATACTAGATACACCCACATTTCGCCAGTATGTTAATTGGTCTCATGTAATAGCGGGCGAGCCTATTGCCATCTACCGGGCACAGTTCCAGACTCCAGGCAGTTATTGAGATAATTCCTAATGGAAAAATCAAATATTTAACACTGCCTGACCTGGGGATCGAACCCGGGACCTCTTGATTGGCAGTCGAGCATGCACCTTCTACGCCACCGAGGCAGGCGTTCTTCTTATAGATTAATTAGTCTACCGTTCATTTTGGCTAATTCATTGAAGCTAATAAGTAATAACTTAACGACCTGCAAAAGTGGTATGTTAAGACTAAATTTAATTAACAATCTTGAATTTGACTTTGTCGAGTCGGTCTGTGGCCAACCGTAGAGTTTGAAGGCCTAACAACTATCGCCTATGACAACAGCCGGACTTTACGTGGCAGAGATGTAGAACACATAATATTGTTTGATGAGATACAAACCCAAGGGAATGACAATTTGAAGCCGGACATATAACCACTGAGAGATTTTTTTATGATAGTGCGTGACAAGACGATTAAATCAGGTGCCTAATGGTAAGAATCATGATTGCCCATATCAGACACAGTGCCACCCAGTGTTTTAAAATTCTAAATTCTGCGCGGCTGCACTGCACCTGTCACCCTGAGATATTAGTTGTTGAAACTCGTCGTGCCCAGTAATTTCGCTGGTAACATTGCCCTTCTGACCGGAACACAGTCATGTTTGCACATTACTGCTTGGCGGATGAATAACTGGCAAAGGTGTGGTAATTCCCCAGGTGACCCCCTGCAAAAGAGGCCTACAATTACAACAGCAGAAGAGGTATTTTTACGAACACACGGTAGATTCATTACTTATTGATTATCTTCATTGACTAGCATATTTTTTATGCTATATGTGGCAAACAAGCAGACGAGCTGACTGATGGTGAGCGGTTACCGCCGCCTATGGATACCTGCAACACCAGGAATATTGCCAGTATGTGGCCAACTCTTAAAGACTATATTCACTCTCCTTTTGAAGAGCCCTATGTTCTAGCTAAACGGGAAGTCCGCAGCAGGGAAATCATTCCACAGTTTGCACGTATGCTGCAGAAAACAACGGGAAAACTGCACAGTGTGTGACGTCCACGTATCAGTCAAATTGTGAAATTGGTCGATTTAAATTGTAACCAATTTGATAAATAATAATTGTTTTGAATTTAATAGTCCCAGACTGCTATATACATTAAAAAATTGTACTGAAGATGAACTTGAATTAAAAAATACATAAAAATTATAGAAATTCCCAAAATAATAAAGTTTGGTGTTTCACTGCTGTGGTACCTACCGACTCGTCGATATATTATTACAAAGTAGCCAAAAAACTTTCTCCAAACACAAATATGAACAAAGTTCGCTTTGTGAGCGATATTTTCTCTTAACTCCTCGTGAATATTCATTTTGTGAAGAATAAAGACGAATGTTTTATAATCAAATAATTCCAGGGCGGTGTTACTCACAAAGCAGATTGAATTAATTTTTCGGTACAAATTATTGCTGGAATAATATCTTACAAGTGAGTACTGTACCTACTGTAATTTACAGATGCGCCACCGTCGTCTTGCTGCAAATGAATCCTCCCCACCCATCGGTTGTCTGGAATAAATCGCTTATTAGCGATAAGTCCGCCATTGTTTTCTATATTTTTGTCTTTCTTGTTAAATTGTATTTTTAATTAAGTATGCAATAAAGTATTATTGTATTATATTGTAAAACGTACTTCGTTAAGACACCTGCAGTACACTCGTTAATAATTATAATTATTGTCATGAGGTCTCGGGTTCGATCCTCGGGTCAGGCAAAATGGTATAGGATTATTCCACTAGGAGTCGTCTCAATGACAGCCTGGAACCTGAAGCTGTGCCCAATTGATGGGAATAGGCTCGCCTCCTGTTACATGGGACTTAAACACATAACTGCCGAAGTATGGACGTACCCACTATGAGACTGAGTCCTGGGTACACCTCTGCTTACTAAGAATTATAAGTACACCGCCGACCAGAAATACTCATAAGTATTTCTTTACTTCTGTTTGTCTGGAAGAAATCGCTTTAAGCGATATGACCGCCACTTGTACTAGCCTAAGATCATTTTAAATGTTAATCCATGAATTTTTGTGACCTATTTTTTTTACCTTATTTTAAAACACTGGGTGGCACTGTGTCTGATATGGGCAATCATGATGTAAGCATGCCTGATGGTAAGCCATCAGGCACCTGATTTGCTCGTCTTGTCAGTCACTATAATTTAAAAAAAGTGTTTATCTGTCTATCTTAACCCTTCAGGAAAAAGGCGTGAATTTATGTTATGTTATGTCTGTGCAAAAATCTACTCTGTCAATATTTAAATTAACAACCCTTGTTAGTCCCACCCACACACCCCGACACACCCCTACACACACCTACACCATACACAACTGCATGTCATAGTATTTAATATTAATAGAATATAATTAATTATAAAAATATTATATGTTATAATTCGTGAACTTATAAATTTAATTTAAAATTAAGAACTACAACATTGTATTTATCAAAATTATTTTTTTTCAAAAATTCAAAATTATTTTTTTCAATCAATCAAATCAAAATTATTTATTTTTATTTAATTGAATTATACAAAATTATTTATCATAAATGTTATCTTGGGAGAACTGCCTCCTGGGCCACAGCTCAAGCTTCTCCAGGAGGTAGGGCACCAATTATATGTATGTAAAACTTTTGTAGTTAACTAAATAAATAATTTTGAATAATATTTTTTTTTTTTGAATCACACAAATAAATAATACTCCCAAACTATGCATAACATAGTAACATATTATGCCCATATCGCAATCAGTTTCCTTAGCCACAGGTAAGAAGTTATTTTGGAAGGGTAAGGTAACTTAGTCGGGGAGCCTACTATACTTTTTAGGAGCTCAGTTTAATTGTTGAATTGAAATATAATAATTTATTTGCCAGACGTATGGTAGTTTTTTTTTAAGATAACAAGACGAGCAAATCAGGTACCTGATGGTAAGCATCATGAATGCCCATATCAGACACAGTGCTCACTATCATAAAAAAAAAGTTGAACAAGAATAAGTAGTTATAATATTATGTTCCGTTCTGGTTTCCATATTCAACGTTAAAAACGTTCATTAATCATACAGACAAGTCTTAAGTTACAAAAACTAATTGAAAATTCAACGGTAAATGGCCAGGAAATATCTTGCTAGAATCTATTTAAAGTTTTGAGAATAAGTTTCCTTTGAGAAATAGTATGTTTTATTTGACCACTCATCATCATCATCTCAGCCATAGGACGTCCACCGCTGAACATAGGCCTCCCTTATAGATTTCCATCCAATCCGGTTGTAACCGGCCCGCCTCCAGCGTGTTCTTGCCGTCTCTATCAGATCGTCTGTCTAACTTGTGGGTGGACATCCTACGCTGCGCTTGCCGGTCCGTGGTCTCCATTTGAGAACTTTACTGCCATTTTTTTTACCTTTACATTTTAATTGTTTTTTTTTATATATTACTGCTGATTGTAAGGTCCCGGGTTCAAATTCAAGGTAAGGCAAAGTGTTATTAGATTTTCCATTTGGTATTAGCTCTGGACAGCCCGGAGTCTGGAATTGTATATCTGGAAAAAGGTGTGATGTGTTGTTATGTTGCTATATTTACATATTAAAAGGCCAATGATTGACGAATTCCCCATGACGTAATACCTAAAGAATCTACTATCAGAGCATATTTCCAACATACAATGGTGTTATTCGGAATAAGACGCTTGTTATCTAGGTTTCTAATTATATTAGTTCAAACTAATATTAGGAATTTCTATTTAAAAACACCTATATTTTGGATTTATCCAAAAAAGTCCAAAGTACTTATATTTTTGATTAAAATATAATTAGGAACCTAGATAACTAGTGTCTCATTCTAAATAACATCATTGTATGTACTGTTGGAAACATGCTCTGATTGTAAATAATTTAGTTATAACGTTTGTATGGGGAATTCGCCGGTTGCCGGCCTCTTAACCTAGTATTAATACAGCAGAGATAGTTACTGTTTTGCGGCATGCGCAAAGTAAGTAAGTATATAAATAGGCGAGTAAAATTTATTGTTTGCTGCAAAATATTTTTCTTCATTTCTTACTTAACGTTTTGGCCCCCATCTTCCCAACTATAAGTAAAATGAACGTGACGGTAAGTGCCTACGCACTTACCGTCACGTTCCCTTAATGACGTCACGAATATGGCACAAATTTGAAGCACATGTGCGCCATATGCAAAGTAAAACAGGTACAGAGTTTAATAATTGAGACTTACCTAATTGTAAGTTATTGGCAATACTTTTGGATCTAGAACTTGTATTTTTTTTATGATAGTGAGTAACAAGACGAGAAAATCAGGTGCCTGATGGTAAGCATCATGATTGCCCATATCAGACACAGTGCCACTCAGTGTTTTAAAATTCTGAATTGCAAAGGTGTGGTACTTCCCCAGACCAGACCACTACATAACATACATATAAATATACATATACATAATAAAAGTAATTCTACGTTATGGTTACACGTTGTAATTTTTTTACACTTTTCACCATATAGGTAAAAACGGACTATTTCTAATACTAAGTAACAATGCTTATTAAGTCAGCAACTTATCTAACGTCAGACCTCACTCACGTGGATCCAATAAGGTAACTTAGTTACTCGTGCCTACTTGACCAATAGTGTGACTTTGTTAATAATGAAACTTGTACGGGTTAATATTAGTGTTTTTGTAACGAAGAAGGAGGTTTGTAAAGGCATGATAGAAAGCACTATTTTTATATGCGTAAAATAACTGTACTTATGACGTAACTGGCACTACACCTATAGGTCGTTATAAGATAGAAACTATAGCGCTCGATCTGACAGCGCTGCGTAGTTGTGTTCCATCCATCACATGAGAACTTAGAGCATTCAGAAGCTGAGTAGTGTACCGTACGCTTGCGTGTTGCCAAAGTACATGAAGCATCTGTTCATGTATCTCTATATAAACAATGTCCGGTCATCAGACAATATGTATAGAAGTGCTGATGATCACAGATTTGTCTACGTGAACATAACATAACATACATTCACGCCTTTTTCCCGAAGGGGTAGGCAGAGGTGTACCCAGGACTCAGTCCTATAGTAGATACACCCACATTTCGCCAGTATGTTATTGGTCGCATGTAATAGGGGGCGAGCCTATTGCCATCTACCGGGCACAGTTCCAGACTCCAGGCAGTTATTGAGATAATTCCTAATGGAAAAATCCAATATTTAACACTGCCTGACCTAGGGATCGAACCCGGGACCTCTTGATTGGCAGTCGAGCATGCGCCCTCTACGCCACCGAAGCAGTCACGTGAAAATTTACGTGTCTACGTGAAAATGGTTGCAAATGGTATAATGACCCCCAAAAGTGTCAGACACCGATGATCGGATACATTGTATTATATAAGCTGGTTTTGTATGTATGTGCAGCTTTATTTGTCGAATTGATGCTTCTTTTTTTTATGATAGTGAGTAAATCAGGTGCCTGATGGTAAGCATCATGATTGCCCATATCAGACACACTGCCACCCAGTGTTTTAAAATTCTAAATTCTGCGCGGCACTGCACTGCGCCTGTCACCCTGAGATATGAGTTGTTGAATCTCATCATGCCCAATAATTTCGCTGGTAACATTGCCTTTCAGACCGGAACACAGTAATGTTTGCACATTACTGCTTCTTTTTTTGCATTAGTTTAGAGTAAGTAAATGTGTGATGTTCCTGTTTACCTTAGCCCCCACGAAAACCGGCAGAAAACATTTATATATAGTATTGGAAATAGCATTTGACACGTCCAAAGCTTTTTAATTTAAGCATGAGAAAGACATTACTATGTGGTAAGAAAAACCTTTTTTCAAAGTAGGTACTATGCAGTTAACTTTCTACTTGTCAATGTCATTGAAACATTTTTATTTCAACATTGTCGTAAATTTCAACATTTTTGTGCATTTTTCAATATTTTCCTTAAATTACTGTAAAATGCTGCCTTTAGGTTTCTCGTCGACGATATTGATTGCGCTGAACATCTTTCAAATGGTATCTATTTTGCTTCTAGTCTTACCCCTGTTCGACGTTATCACGCTTTCGAAAAACATCAAGCAGTACGAAGAGCACTTGCGAGGGAGCCGATTGTACCCAGCTCTGATCATAGTATACCTTATGATAATAGCCGGGTTCGGCATCGTAGGCCCCACGAGAACACTAAATAGTTTGAAGATATCGAAAATGGTGAAGCGCGAAACTCCTCAAGAGAAACTGATACGAATAATCGATTCGACGAACGCAGCTCGAAACTATTTTCTCGGTGGATTTTCACTATTTTACGTCTTAGTCATGTGGCGACTCATTGAGTATGTGAAATTTTCCGCAAAACTTCACGAATTTTCAATCTTAATGGGGGATTACGATTTAGTCGATATAACATGCGTTGTGGAGCAAGAGATGGAATCCGTTCTAGATGAAGACGCATTTGTTATTGTAGATGAGGAAATTGAGGAAGATAATTCTGTACCATGGCCTTCTATTGCAGAATTGAACAAGGAGGAAAGAAGTCAAATACGAACATTCTTCAAAGACAAACCAAAAAAGCAGAAGGGAAACGATACTCCAACCACAGTTGCCACTGAATCTGATATTGTATCAAGACGTACTTCTGCAGATAAACGTTCACCTTCATCCACAGACAGAGAGAAGAAAAATCAATAAAACAGGCAATTTAAAGATCTTTATAATTGTTGACCTGTGTGAACCCGCTGCTTGGCATCAGCCGCGAATTACATAAAAGTCTTTACTGCCATCGTCGAAATCCAAATCGAAATGATTAATATCTTCAGTGCCCTAAACGGAACCATTCTATTCTTAGAAATGGTAATAGTGGTGGCACTTTTAAAACCGATCAATGAGCCCTGTAGCATACGAGACTGCTGGTACAAATTCGTGGAATATTTTGCCAACCCCGCAAGAACGCTCTTAATAGGCTTGATAATTCTCTTTCTCAACACCTTTCTAGAGATAACTTGGGAAGAGACTTACTACAGAAAACTTTTGAGAAATGTTGATGATAGGGATTTGAGTCTAAGATTCATTTTGTCTAAGCTCTCAATGAGTTACACTTGTTTTCTGATGGTTGTATTCCAAATGATAATTATAGAAAGGATCGCTCAGTTTTTGATCAGGATCGCTTGTTTGCTCGAGTTTGAGCTGATGTGTAGATATACGATTCTGACGAAGGAGCAAATGACACAAGTTTCTAATATAACTTTGGCACATCCTGAAATATATTCAGGTGAAATAAATGATAATGAAAGTGTTGCAGTGAAAGATTCAATTAATAAATAATGTACTAAACAATGTCGTGAATATTATGTTTCTGTTAATAAAGTTTTTGTTTTGATTAGTATTATTATTATTTATTTTAAGATTGTAAATCAAATTAGATAAAACTATTCCAGTTATTGATATGATTTCCTTCAATAAACATCAATTCAATAGCATTTACTTTAAAAATACCTAAATGGTAGCGATGATGCTGAATGATAACCGATTATCGACGAATGACATGAAGCTGCCATAAATTTTCATATTGTGATAAATATGTAAGTATTGAAAAAACATTTTATTCAACAAGCAAGCAATCAACAAGCCAGGCGGTCTGGAAAATGGAACGCGGGAACGCGGCCTGTTGCCACGTGTTGACCTCGCGAAAACTCCAATCGCTCTATCATCTGTCACCGTAAAATCTATAGATAGCAACACCACAAAAGAATAAACAAAATTCACAAAACGAACACACTTGTCACTCATTTGTCACTGCTTAACTTGACAATATGTAAAACCGCTAAAGTTAATTTTTATTTTCATTTGGCAAAATGCCGTTTAAATTTGAAATATAACGGGCACTGAGATCTAAAAATGGAAAGCAGTTGTATGATCCTCACCATACTCCTGCTGATGCAGATGCTCATAATCCTCACCATGCTAAACCCCATCTACGATGTCCGGAAGATCACAGATTACATCAACGCCATTACAACAGAACACAAGAAATTATACTTCCTTATCTTGGCTGCTTATTTCAGCTTGGTCATCTACCTGGGTATGTACATCCCTCTGCAGAACATACACACTTTGATATTCAGCGTTGATCTCGATCCCCACGAGAAGCTGATACTACTCAGCCAAGTTGAAAAGAACTACATCGTAGCTGGGTTCTCTCTGTTCCTGGTCGTTGTGCTTTACGGCGTGCGGGCTCTCCTTCATTACACAGCAAGTCTCATCAAAATGACGGAAATAGTCAGTGATTCAAGGATGCTCCGCAGCAGAAATGAAGAAACCATTTACAAAGAGAACAACATTCTTCCTAACATTCTGCGGGTAAAACGGTCGATATCCTATGAAGCTATATTATGTACGAACGAGTTGAAGGAACAACTGAAGCTAGTAATGAAGAATATAGGACTTCATTACAACGTGAACACCCTATCAAGCATTCTGGAAGCATCGACCGTTAACCTGAACTTGTAAGAAAACTTACCCAATAAAAGTTGATGCAATAGTATATGTTCCTAATTATTTTTCATAGCTATATGTTGACTGCTGTATCATTCGGAATGTGTAGGGTGAGCGATGACGTGAAATATTTGGAGACTAGTATAAAAATAAAATGTACTGACAGACGTAAGGGGACGAGAATAGCACATAGGAATGTGAGAAGGGAACAAGTAAAATATAGAATACACGTAGGTTTATCAGACAGGTTGATAACGAATAGCTCTACTTTTCGATAACAACCTGTCTGATTATTTTTCATGAATAATAATAATTGGTGTGTGGCTTCTGGTCTGTTGCATTGGTCATGTCGTAGAGACCAATGACAATAATATTATGACGACAGCCGGTACCAACGACTTTTATAAAAATGCTCTCTGATACACTTTTAGCGTGTAACTGTAGAATAACATACATATAACAATAGCCATTACAAGCGTCCAGTCAAACGTTGTTTACTTATCAATAAAATATTTACGCTTTTTTTTTAAGGTAAATTATTACAGAATTGCGGGTGCTACATAAATCTCATAATGAGCATTACTTTTATGCAAGATCATTTAAGCAGACTCTTTAGCTATGATCTGAAGGGTCTGCTGAGTCAAGTGACCTTGCCACATACATTGCAACGCTTAGGCGTAGTTTGTACGCATGTACAGAACCTACAACGTTGACCTAAAGGCTCAAATTTCCCATTGCGCATGCTGTCCATGGGTATGCGGCGCATTTAAGCTGCTTACTTTTCTACAGCAGGACACGCGCATCTGTGTACCGCGTGCATGGCGTTGACAGCGTTGAGCTACGTGAGCGCGATATTCGAGCATGCCACACGTGCACCAACGTGTTACGCGTGCACTACCAACGTGTACCGCCTGCATAATCAACGTGCACCGTGGGCATTACCAACGTGTACCGCTTGAAACAGCGTGCATGGCTTTGATACCGTTGACAACATTGAGCATGTACCAATAAAGTTAACTCATGCGTAACGTGTCCGTGGGTTGTAGTGGACACAATTACAAACAATTTCTTGCAATGCGAAGTACGATGAACGTGCGTAGCCTTTCCGTGCGCCGCGGTGGAATTTAGTCTTATAACCGACAGACCCACAAAAACGATTTCCCATCGGCCGCCTGCGCCACCGCGGTGGCCGTTGGCACTAAATGAGTGGCGCTTACCTCTCAACATAAATAAGTTAATATGTAACCACAATGACGCTTATATGCAATACCGTTTCCTCAATATCTCATTAGCCAGTGCAAGCATCGGCAAGCATCGATCAGACGCATATACTGTGTCTTTGGCAAGGATTCAACATTGCTATGCGGCGCCTGCGAACAGCATTGCGGTGGAATTAATGCCTTAATGTATCGTAAGTGTTTAGTATTTTAAAATAAAGTGGGCAACTGTCAACTAGAAACCTTCTCTATATGTAAAAACCGAAGTCCTGATAGACACACTCGCTTATAAATGTCCAGCTAGAATTTTGCACAATTTTTTTTATGATAGTAACAAGAGGAGCCAATCAGGTGTCTGATGATAAGCATCATGATTGCCCATATCAGACACAGTGCCACCGAGTGTTTTAAAATTCAAAATTGTGCGCGGCATTGTACTGCGCCTGTCACCCTAAGATATTAGTTGTTAAAACTCGTCATGGTCAGTAATTTCGCTGGTAACATTGCCCTTCAGACCGAAACACAGTAATGTTTGCACATTACTGCTTGGCGGATGAATAACTGGCAAAGGTGTGGTACTTCCCCAGGCGGCCCCCTGCTAAAGAGGCCTACCACTACAAAAAATTTCTAATATTATACCCAAATCAATCTTCAATAATGCAGACTCCCCGCAATATGAAACTGTCTAGATTCTATACTTATCCCGCTTGTAACACATCACACGTATTCTGTGAAAATCTCAATCCCGGATCGAAGGAAACTGCGAATTCATATGAAACTTTGACAAACTATGACGGATTTATTCAACATGATATTGCAGTTGTAAATCAAAATGTGAAACGGTATTTTATTTATGTAGTGTTCTAGTTATTTATGAATTGAAGGAGCTTTAGATCAGACGATTCAAATAAAGACTAGAAAGAATAAAGATAAAGACGCCTTCTGAGCCGCAGGTTCGATCCCCGACCAGGTTAAACATTTTGTGCACATGAGCATGTCAGTTTGATCTGTTTCTGGGTGTTATAAGCGTATATAAGTATGTATATATCAGTCTTCTGGTTACTATAGTACAGGCTCTGCCTAGTTTGGAACCAGACCGTGTGTAGAAGTTGTAAAAAAAGAAAAAATATAGACTATTTTGTTTCCGTGGCAATTAAGGAACTCCTTTTTATATTCATTAACTAAATCTTTATCAATATCTATGAATTAAATTTTAAGTTTCTATGCGTCCAAATGATAGGGCTGTGGACGGCTGGAGTTTATGTGTCATTTAGCACTTTGAATTATGTCTTTGTTCCCATGAAAATATCGGGATAAAAAGTACCCTATGTGTTATTCCAGAGTCTAAGCTATCTACATACCAATTTTCATTTAAATCGGTTCAGTAGTTTAAGCATGAAAACGGAACAAGCGTACACACAAAAAAAACAGCGCTATATGGCACTGGGGTCGAGTTATTACGCGCTAGAGCTTTGTATAAAAAAAATAAAACATACATTCACGCCTTTTTCCCGAAGGGGTAGGCAGGGGTGTACCCAGGATTCAGTCCCATAGTAGATACACCCACAGAGTTAAAGAGTTTTGTGCACCTATTGAAAAGGTAACTTTTGACATTTTACTGTGATTTGCTATTTATAATATTATTAATAGGATTATTATAAAGGATATTATAGCAATCCATAAGCTACTGTTAAGGCTCTAATCCAGGTTTTTATTTAGGATATATAATGTACAAAATATTAATCTAACAAAGTTCTCTTCCCAAATGAGTTTAGCAAACAAAAAAGTTATCACAAAACCAATCCATAAGTTTGTACCATTAATATAAAGAAAGGAGAAAGGGGAGATGAGGTACTGGCTTCTCGAAAATGGCAAGCTCAAATTAGGTCCCTTTAGGTCCATGTACGTCAGTAACTTACATACATACATTCACGCCTTTTTCCCGAAGGGGTAGGCAGAAGTGTACCCAGGACTCAGTCCCATAGTAGATACACCCACAGTTTGTCAGTAACTTGTTTGGAATAAATTTGATTTTTTACTGAAACTTTGTATTGTTACTTTTTAGACCCCAGTTGTCCTTATTTTACGTAATTACGAGTACCTACGTGTAGTATTTTTCGTATCTTCAAAAATGTGGGTACGTGTGAGCGAGAGGGTGAATGTGCTTAGCACCGCGCCTTACGGCAAGCAAAACCATCACACGTTCATAAAACTGCATATATCTATATCCCAAGGTGCTTACCTCGACCGTGTTTCATTATTAACCCAACACAGTGCGTGGCTCAAGCCAGCCCTCTCAAGGGAGCAGGTTAGCCGCAGAATAGGTATTTTGGGTTTCTTTACTCAGTCCCTTTTACTCCGTAATTATAAATGGGAGTATGTCGGACGTGAATATTGTATGTTGTCCCTGTTTATTGTGGTGGCGTCTACGCTTGTCGCATGCCAATTCGTGTGTGGATTTTCGGCACGGAAAAACCTAATTTTTGCACAAAAGTTTAATGAATATAAATGAACTTAAATATCATCTTAAGCCACTTCCGTTTGGAGGTCTCTGCCATCGATTTAAGCTCGGCTCGATGCAGTAATATGAGGCTGCCTCAAGTGGATACGAGGTTTTGAAGTTACTTTCTTGTCTTGGGTAAAGAAACGACAGCTGAAACTGTCATAACAAATTCTTTTGCAAATAAAACAGATGAAAGATGTTATTAAGTAGTTGACGAAAACTACGAGAGACCTTTATGCATACACATTATATTTTTATTTGCCCAGCAGTGGATACTCAAATCCTAAAAATTATAATGATAAAAAACGAGTTTATAAGTAGGTACATATTTTAAATATAATATGATTTCAAACTATCATATTAGTATCACTTTTTACAGGATAATTACCATGAATCGACGTTTTTCGAGTTTCTCGATAATTCGATGCATGCGCCATGATCACGGAAGAACTCCACGGAAGATCTACCCTCTTGTAGTCTCTTACTCCGACAAATGACACTAACATTATTTTCACTCCCGAAAGTAACTCGATCCATCATCGAAATCATGGTCGAATCATGGTAATAGTTATCCCGGAAAAAGTGATGCTAAGGTACATAATATTTTATTTTAAAAAGTTGTCGTACTTAACTACGGTCGCCAACTACACACTAACAGATAGAAAACCAATCTGAAAGTCCAATCCAATCGCGTTACAGCATTTCAAGTTATATTGTCTTTATCCATTGTGCCGCAGAAGTTAGGAAGTACTTGCTATAAGCTATGTAATAGCTATATAATTACATTGGGTTCGACTGCTTCGGTTTAAGATTTATTTTATCCCTCCATTGCGTTCGGTCGCGAGATTAACGGGGGCCGCGAAACGTAGATAAAAATCTGACTTAAGGTATAGGATTTGGAGATTTTGTAGTTTTCTTAATATTGTTATAGTGACCACTAGAGTGCTTTCAAAATTAAATTTGTATATATACGCTAGCATGCTTCGAATATTAAAAAAACGTTTCATAAAAAAGTGAAGAGTAAGAAGTATAAGAGTATAAGAAGAGTAAGGTATAAAAGATAGAAGAAGAGGGTACAAAAATACTTTTTTCTACCTTTATTAGTTGGTAGCTTTGGGTAATTGTTTTCTGGATTTGTGTTGGCAACAATGTCTATCTCTTGATTTATTATGGGTATTGGTAAGTATATCCAAGGTCAAAAGTACCCATAACCAACGAGCATGTAGCATATAATTATGTCAGGCTCGTAGCAAGTGGAGGGAAATAGTATTTACCACATCAACGAGAACAAGGCATGACTGTATGTATCAGTCAATTGAACCTAAAGATACCGCTCTATTGAATTTTAGTATACAAATAAAAACGCCAATCACCATTCGCGGCGTGCTGGGGAAAATTTGTCAGTTTATAAATTGGATAGTTTGACATCAAACTCTTTAAGGGTCGGCAACGCACCGACAACACTCCTGGTGTTGCAGGTGTCAATAGGCGACGGTAACTGCTTTCCATCAGGCAGGCCGTCCGCTTGTTTGCCGCTCATCGCATAAAAAAAAAAAAAAAAAAAAAAAAAACAAACATGTCATAGTTCATGTCATTTCATTCGCATTATATTATTTTATAGTCAATTTAATGAATAATGAAAAGGGGTGGGGCCATCGTCCGTAATGCAGTATCACTCCATAAACTTGTCGAAAGCATACCTCCCTATACCATCCTCTTTAAGTAGAATTGTCTGTATAACAAAACCTATTCAAAAGAAATACAAAATAATTATATTGAAGTATATATAGAGTGGTATCCGATATTAACGGGGCGGCGACCGGAGACTTCCCCATACAAACTTAATAGTTAAATCATTTGAAATCAGAGCATATTAGATTAGATTAGATTAGAATACTCTTTATTTCGACCATTTTACATAATATTACACAGTACCACATAATAACTTAAAATTTAAGCTATAACTAAAAAGTGATTGGTCGACAATGGGCGGCCTTATCGCTTTAAGCGATCTCTTCCAGGCAACCAGTCTGGACGGAAAGGTGTAATAGGAAGAGTAGGGATGGGATCGGGTACAAAATTATAACACATAACTTATATACACTATACATAATTGGAATGATAATATTTACTACATAATATTAATATACTACATACATCTATAACATAATATGACATACATATATACTACACATATATACATAATATATAATATGTTATACAGTAATAAAAAAAATATATATATAATATAATATATATATAAATATATGCACAGATAAATATAATATTACATAACATATATTACATAATATCACATACATAACATTATTCAGAGACAGGATAATAGGTACTATGATTGCAAGAGATAGTGTTCTTTAATCAAGCGCTTAAATCCATCAGGTGTCTTAGCACACCTGATAGTAACGGGAAGAGAATTCCATAGATGGACGGCATAGTTGGTGAAAGATTTGTTAGTAAATTTAGAGGATATAGTTGGGGTCGTAGACTTAAGAAGATAGTTATTGGAAGAGCGTAAAGAATGAGAATGAGACTGAGAGACGAATTCGAAGCGTTCCTTGAGATAAGGAGGAGAAGAGGGATTAAACAGAATGTTATAAAGAAGTGAAAGAATGTGAGTATCCCGGCGAAGGCGGATGGGTAACCATTTCAGCTTATTGCGGAACTGTGAAACGTGATCATATTTTCTGAGGCCAAAAATGAACCGAATACAAAAATTTTGTAGTCGTTCCAATTTGTTAAGCTGGTCTTGGGTTAAATCCAGATAGCTAGCGTCCGCATAGTCTAGAATAGGAAGAAGTAGAGATTGTGCAAGAGCAGTTTTGGTGGAGATCGGCAAAAAATTACGCAGCCTGCGCAAAGAACCAGCGGCAGCGTAAATCTTCCGACTGACCTCTGCTATCTGAGCCTCCCAGGATAAATGGCAATCAACAAGAACTCCCAGGTTCTTTACTGTCTTGCTGATGGGAATAACCGTTCTTTCAAAAATGACTTGAGGCAGGCGGAACCAGTCAATCTTTGAGACCATCCTAGAACCACCAATGACAATCATCTGGGTCTTAAGTGGGTTCACTTTAAGCCCATATGATTGGCTCCATTGAAGGATGCGTTGAAGATCAGCATTGGTGGCTCTTATGGCAGTCTCAATATCATCGGCTGGGGCTTGGGTATATATTTGAAGGTCGTCTGCGTACAGGTGGTAGGAAGAAGACAAGTGATGAGAAATTGAGTTTATAAAGATGGCAAAAAGAAGAGGAGAAAGAACGCCGCCTTGCGGAACGCCTGCAGTCGTATTACACCAAGATGAATACCTATCATCTATGCGAACGCGCTGCTGACGCCCACACAAGTAACTTATCTAGGTACATATTCCAACATTGAATGACGTTTTTCGGAATAAATCACTAGTTATCTAGGTTCCTAATTATATTTTAGTCTGAAATACTAATAATTTGGAGTTATAATTGAAAATACCTAGGTATATTTTGGATTTTTATCATTATTTCTTCTATTTTGGATTGAAATATACGAAACTATGAACCTAGATAACTTATGTCTCATTCTGAATAACATCATTAAATGTTGGAAATATGCTCTGATTTCAAATGATTTAACTATTACGTTTGTATGATGAATTCTCCGGTCACCGCCTCCTTAAGCAATACAGTGTCCAATATCCTTAACATCTATCGCTATTCAGCCGTGTCCTATGCCAGTTTCTTTTTTATCTCGATAAAACTTATAAAGTATAATATTCTTTTCATCGGAATCCCTTGATCTGACCTCACCCTAATACTTTTCGGCGCTATTTAAACCGCATACCTACTATATTATACAGATGTCGGCACGGAAGATGAGCACAGATTGACAACGTTAAAAAAAAAAAAATTATACTCTTAACAAAACGGGTTACCCCAATTACACTGCTCGAGTTAATTCATACGGGTTATATGGACAACCTCTATTGTAGTGGTAGGCCTCTTTTGCAGGGAGCCGCCTGGGGAAGTACCACACCTTTGCCAGTTATTCATCCGCCAAGCAGTAATGTGCAAACATTACTGTGTTCCGGTCTGAAGGGCAATGTTACCAGCGAAATAACTGAGCAGGCAGGCAGGCATAATCAGGGTGACAGGCGCAGTGCAGTGCCGCGCAGAATTTTTAATTTTAAAACACTGGGTGGCACTGTACCTGATATGGGCAATCATGATGCTTACCATCAGGCACCAGATTTGCTCGTTTTGTCACTCACTATCATAACAAAAAGCCGGGTCAGAGTATCATCAGGTCGCCAAGATTCCAACAATGCCTCCGTCATCATTTAACGATTGCCCCCTACATATTTTATAGGAAACAGCCATTGAACGATTTTTACAAATAGGTGGGGGCAGCGACCCAAATTAATTATATCTCGACCTCAGATATTTGTGGTCCAAATCTTGAATTTAATTAAGACCGCTTGAGGTGACCATTTACAAAGTATTCAGATGGTGACGCCAATATTTCAAAGTACATCTAAGGAAGACATGTAAAGCCGTTGGTGTCGTATGTCTGAAGCAATAGTTAGGTTGTAAGAGTCCTTTGGACGACCTGATAAAGATCTGGCACCACCTATGGCCAACAGGAAGAAGAAACGTGGAGAGTTTTACTTTTCTTTTGTATCCTTCACTCTGTTGATATTTCATGCGGCCACCTACATTCAGCTTTTGTCTGTGAATGCGAGTGATTTATAATATTTACGCCCTTTTCCCAGTCACTTCTCAAATTATGAAATATGGATTTCGTGCGATCACTTTTTTCACGGTTCAAAGGCGATAACGTTCGTGTATTTATGTTTATGGAACGAATATGTAGATGATAACTTGGGATGTGCTTCGTTCGATATATTTGAATATATTATTCGATATTCTATAGAAGAGGACCGGCGAAAATTGCTCGTAAATATCACCGGTTAAAAGGTCGCCGATCGTAAATTTAATAAATGTCGATGTTCGCCAGTTAGGTAATTGCCAATGTAATGCAGGTATCTGCTGCGGTTGAATTTTATTTTCTTCAAATTTTGTTCGGCCTTTAATATTTTATTTTATATTTTGTCACTGAAATTATGACAATCTGAAGTCTGTAAGGGGGCGTCCATAAATTAAGTGAGGTGTTTAAGGGGGGGAGGGGGTCGAGTCAAATCTCATGTAATCTTACGTTGGAGAGAGGGGGGTCTCAGCAAATATCACGCAATTTTTTTTTAATGAAACAGAAAATTAAAAAAAAGCACCTCACGTAATTTATGGACGTCCCCTAACTGCGCCTGGTAGATGGCAATCATAACTGGGATGATGGGACTGAGTCTTGTGTAAGCAGAGTCCTACCCTTTTAAGAAAAAGACGTGTTGTTATGTTATGCTATGCCTCTGTTAATTTGTACTAATTTTTACTAAAACCTTTGTATGTCATCCACTCATATCCAAAACGCTGTAGTTTTTGGAATCACTTCGTAAACACATGAACTTACTTTACGATTTATATGTTGAAAATAGCAACGACCTCAGGATTAGTACAGAAAACTATCCCAAATCGTTTCCAAGGTTGTAACTGAGGCCAAACAATTAATGTAACTTATAGTGTTTAGGCCTCATATGAGATCTTAAAGCGCGTATCGCATGAAATTAGAACATCCAATTTGGAATAGGATCAAAGAAACATTCCCGAGTTCAAAGTAGCAGAGTAATAGGGCTAGAAAATCAGAAAGAGATAGAGCTTAATCCGCGACATATGAGAGAGAGAAAAGGACATATATAGTGGTCCTGCTAATGGCCTAGGGCAGGCGGGCCAAAGGCGCTCTTGTAAATAAATGAGTGTGTTTTCTTTTTTTGCTATTTTTTCTTGGAACTAAGCCGGATGGGATTGCTTTATGGGCAGCTGTAGGAACTGGGTTACTGGAGTCACTAAAGCTTGGATAATATGGTTCAAATTGTACGATCACGTTTCCCCATAAGTTTTACATGAGCCTTTGCACGGTTTGTTCCCGTTTGTTCACCTGGGTGAATTCACCTGGGTGAATTGACCTAGGTGAATTAATGGGAACAAAGTAGTTGCCTAGTTTATAAGTTTGTAGAAATATGTTTGTATCTCTTCTCTTCTCGTGTATTAAAATAAATCAGAATTGACGTTTGGTAAGTCCAAAAAGGAAACGGACTCGGAATCCAAGCAAGCTGGGCCCAGAAAAACTTACACTGTGTATCATATATTATCGGTTAAAGAATGTTATTTGAAATAATATTCTGATAATAATCTAATAATAATCTGCTGACTGTCCTCTGGATCTGTTAACCCTTAGCCGGCTCTTACGGCAACCACGGGTAGAGAGGGTGGAGGGTGGATTTAAAAACGTAAAACTTGCAAAAAGGTTCCTACTATGAGACTGAGTCTGGAGTTCACCTAGCTAACCCTTTGGGAAAAAAGGTGTGCTGTTATGAATAAATGAATGAAAACTCTTTATTGGTAGCACAATTTAACAGAAAATAACAAAGAAGACAAACTTTAAACTAGAAAGATTTAACAACTAGCGGCCTTACCGCTCAGAGCGATCTCTTCCAGGCAACCATGTTATGTTCTTTTATATGTCATTCAGATTCACTTTAAATATCACTACATATTTATTTAGTAAGCTTTTATACCAAACTAACAGCATACACCAAAATCAGCTCGGCGTATGTTAATTTTCTCGGCAAGAGAAAATTTTGCAAGGGCCACCCCGCATTTGTTTTTACGATATCGCCCGATATGTTTCAGCTTATATTAGGATTACCTGCCTCTGCACTCACCTGTGTTTGGGAATCATTTCGTTTTAGGTATGTTTTGACACCAGAAAACACTAATGAAAAAAAGATGTATACAATAAAAAGGCCGCTTTGTCCAAAAAGTGTATATACAGTATTTTTTCGGACAAACCTAAATAATATTGTGAAGTTATTAAAATAAGGGCCTCATCATCATCATTTTCTATGATACAGGGTAACAAAACACCCTGTATCATAGAAAATCTTCTTTGATATTGAACAAGATGGACTAGATCGGTTACACACTACATCCGAAACGAATCCGATCCGAATCCGAAGATTTACCAAATTCGAATATTGCTTTTCGCACTACTTCCGATGGCTGACGAAGGTATTTCACAGATTCGAATTGGAATCATTTCGGATGTGAGCGAACCCCTCTAAGAGCGGTCCGATCCGAATCCGTTATTCGGAAGACTGCCGAATTCGAATATTGCTTTTAGCACTACCTTACTTACCTTACTACTACTTAGGTCGAACGGATGAACCCTCCTTCGCTCTTAGCTGATCTTTTTTTTCGACTTTAGAGTTGCATTCATAGTGAAAGTAGTTCTAAATAGTGGATAAATTATCCTCTAAGAAGATCCTACAAACACTAATATTTCATATGTAGGGTAGCACTGTTCAGGTCAACATGTCCATTATTAGTACACAGTAAGTAATGACGAGGGGAGAGTGGGGTAAAGTAAACATAGTTACCATAACAATCACGGAGGGGCACTAATGAGGTCACTGCTGCTTAGATATTGGTATTGCAATTCATTTGCATTATTAAATGTATACAGGGTGAGACTTTTGAGGGTCTGAGCGATCTTCGAAATCACTAGTATGATAAATAATAATGTAGAAAGCGCTTGCATCATTTTAGGATTTTAGTGTTTTTTTATTATATTTTTGGAGAAAACCCTAGTTACGAAAAATCTCTTATCCGTTTTTTATATTGTACCTTACTACATTTGATACTAAATTCTATTCTTTAAAATGAGGCTGGGCGTAATTGCCGGCTAAGTTATCCAGATTCAAAGGACGGTCGGCAGCGTTCTCTACGTGAAACCATCGAACTGCGCTCGCCAACCCACCAGCCACTCCCTAAGAGGCCTATGCTTCCCCCTCTGGACTTCCAACGGATAAAAGTCTATCAAAAGTATTATTTCTCATAGTAATTATTTTTACTCTTTATACGGTTTTTATTACGTAGAAATATAAATAAAATAAAAAAAGACAAAAAATAAAAATAAAATGAATTAATAAATATTACGTAAAAATTATTTTTATCGTTTTTTTAACAACAATGTAGCAATTAGTACACTGTCGGCCAGAAATATTCATAATTTTACTCCTTTCATTTCAGTTGTCTGGAAAAAATTGCTTTAAGCGTTAATACCGTCACTTGTACTAGCCTAATAATAACTGTACCTACTTTATTTACATAATATTATGCTCGCTGTAAGGTGTACAATAAAACGTTTATCTATATATCTATCTTAATGAGAAATAAACAATAGATATTTTGCACTAATTTGGCTGGATTGGCGAATGAACTACGTACCTCCTAGCCATAGAATACCGAACGAACTTTATCCAAAAATTGCATAATCTATAATACAAGCCCATTGATAGGACGTAATTGGTTTCCACTCAAACAAAACCAAAACTGACTTCCAAAGATGAAATACTCTTTGAAGCGAGAGGTCAGCAGACCGACCCACCTGTTGGCTATCAACGTTATGTATCAACGTGAATCCGATCTTGCTTCAATGGCTTTTGTACTCAAAACCGTTGAATGTTGACAAATACGTGATTGGAGACATACGCTCGACTAGAGCCTTTTCTATGTATCTATTGTAAGCATAATTGTTGAGATTCGCATACCTAATAGTTATCATAGTGTGTTTATTTATGCTTTATAAACAGTTGCATACTATAATATACCAATATATTCTACTAATATTATAAATCTGTCATGTCATGTTTTGTGGGCTGCCTGGGAAAGTACCACACCTTTGCCAGTTATTCATCCGCCAAGCAGTCACTGTGCAAACATTACTGTGTTTCGGTTTGAAGGGCAATGGCAATGTTAGCAGTGAAATTACTGGGCATGACGACTTTCAACCACTAATATCCTGGGGGTGACAGGTGCAGTGCAGTGCCGCGTAGAATTTAGAATTTTAAAACACTGGGTGGTACCGTGTCTCATATGGGCAATCGTGATGCTTACCATCAGGCACCTGATTTTGTCACTCACTATCATAAAAAAAATGTCAGTACAATGTCATAAAGTTTCCTTTATGTTTGTCAAAGTTAAAAAACAAAACGCTAGCGTGTTCTGACTCGACCCCAACGCCATCTTGCACTGTTTTTTTGTGTGTATGTTTGTTACGTTTGCACGCTAAAACTATTAAACTGGTTGGGCTGAAATTTGGTATGTAGGTAGCTTAGACCCTGGATTAACACATATAGTAATTCATTTCCTTATATTCTCACGAGATCGAAGACTACTCGGATGAAACCGCGGGGCACAGTTAGTATTATATTGTAATAATCATAATGAGTGCCTCGGTGGCGTAATGGTCACAAGTGCTTACTGCCAGTCATGAGGAGGTTCCCAGGTCGGGCAAAATGTTATTGGATTTTTCCTCCTTTTTGCTGTTACTGAAAGAGCAAAAATAACAAAACATCTTTATGTTATATAATATATATATTATATTTTTATAGGTTACTTATATATACCTACTATACAGCGTTATTGGTAATCAGTAACGTCTAAAAGGGTCATTGTACTCATAATGTGGATCAACTTCCACTATGGAACCAACTCAGAAATTGCAAAAAATTTGCATTTTATTCAAGGTCAAGATTTTTCTATGATACAGCTGATTTTTATTCGCGATTTCAGAATAGCCTCCATAATGAATGTTGGTTTCAATTATGAGAACAATGACCCCTTAAGAGGTTTCTAACTGATAACCAATAACCCTGTATAACCTACCTATATCATTAAAATTCTTACATTCTACCCATAATATCACAGAATACTAAAGGGACAGAAGGGACACCTCAAAATCATTTAAATAAACAGCGACTCTAGTTCCGTCGCAATCCGGTCGCACAGCGCCTAACTGATTATCATTATATTGACATACAAGCTGCATCTCTTTCCATCGCGTATCTTTCTATCTGTTCTCTCTGTCTAGCCCATAGAAATTTTCCCATCAAGACGGACGCCCCAGCTACTTGCAGCTTCACACCTTTATAACGATGCCTATACTGTTAACACGAACGAGCAAATTGATTTATTACTCTATCTAATAAACTTACGATAGCACAGGTATCATGCTTGGGTCAACATTCGGGTCACCATTTGAGGTCAACCTCCTTATCAAAGGGCCGAGTTAAACCCCTATCAGGGTATCATACCTTAAGTAACATGGAGTTAAAATAATTAAAGGTATTGTACTCTGCGCGGAATGTCCTTGAAAGCTTCGTATCGAGCGGCTGCTCAAGCAGAGTCCATGTCTCGACTAGAGGCATATTCAGCTAGGTGTGTTAAAAATGTGTAATACTTGTATGTAATACTTAAGGGGGTGCATTTATGCCGAGGTCTATGAAACGTTCCATGTTAGGCATTAGGCTTATAGACCGCATCCGCAATACCGAAATACGTCGTAGGACGAAAGTCTGCGATGTGGGTAAGCGGGTAATGCGTCTCAAATGGCGTTGGACAGGACACGTTGCTAGGCGCAGTGATAGCAGGTGGAGTAAGTCCTTTACAGAATGGACGCCTCGAGAAGGAAGGCGTGGCGTCGGCAGACCACCAGCCCGATGGGTCGATGACATCATTAAGATCGCAGGAAAAACCTGGATGCGATCCGCTCAGCACAGAAATAATTGGCACAAGAGGGTGGAGGCCTATGCCCAGCAGTGGGATGATAATGTGGGCTGACGATGATGATTTACCCGAGAAATTATCCGGAAGTATGAATTTACTCTAAGCAGATTACATTTATAAGGAAACGTCCGCAGACGCAACCTTGAATGACCTTGAGCCATCAGACGTCCAAAAACGATCTGGATAGCCGATTTTACACTTCGGTCGAAAGAACGTCCGAAGCTACCTATTAGACTGCCGCGGACGCGTCAAAATATAGGAAATTAATTTGCATGTATCCTTTTCTCCCTTAAGCTGAGTTCTCCGTGAGCTTGCGTACGTTCAATCCACCGATCCGTTAACCACACCGCCCCGAATTTGCGGATTTAATTTTACCCCACGATTCTTTGTTTTAACGAGAATTTTTGGGTTCCCACAACTTTAGGAACGTGTTTTCCTTAAGGCAACACACGTTAGGAGTTTTAAATACAGCTTTAATTTGGTTGTCCGCCTAAGAGCGGGTGGTCTGTACAGTTTTTGTTTTGTTTGAGAGCAAATATTTCACTAAAATATATTAACAAAATGTGCTGGTATCTTTGGCCTTTACGTTTCGTAAAAAAGAGCTCACTTTTAAACCGTAATCGTTTTATTTGTTCATATAAAAAGTTAGGCATATATGTAAAAATAAAAATATACTTTCTTTGAGTGAATTTTAAAATGTCGAGATCAGATGGTCTGTGTGTATTAATTTTGGGTTCCACACTATTTGTTTTTAGGATTTAACATCAATTGGCTCCATAGTGAAAAGTGTCCTAAATTATTAGTACAGTGACCATTTAAGAGGACGTTTAATACACATTATCAGTTAACGGGGCGGCGACAGACGAATCCCCAGACAATTATAATACAAAAATTATTTATATCAGAGCATATTTCCAACATTCAATGATATTATTCAAAATGACACTTTAGTTATCTAGGTTTCTAATTATAATTTAATTCTAAATAGAAGTACTTTGGACTAAAATAAGATAAAAAATCGAAAATTTAGGTATTTTCCAAATGTTAAGTTTTTGGGGCTAAATCTAATAAAAACCTAGATAACTAGTGTACCATTCGAAGCAACATCATTGAATGCTGGAAATATGTTTTGATTTTGAATAATTTATTACGTTTGTACAGGGAATTCGTAGGTTGCCGCCCCGTTGAACAATAAATTTGTTATTTAAATTCCAAACAAAAGTACCTAATCCAAAAGTCACCAAACAAAATCCAACAAACAAGATATTAACAGGATACAGGACCTCTTAGCATTTTGACACAATCCTATGGAAAATTTACGAAATCGATGTTTTGTATTCCCGTGTTTCCGCCGAGAATAATTGATTTTATCCATAAATTTATATCTTGAAAATTAGAAGATGAATTAGGCTATGTCCCTGTTATTTTATTTTTGTTCCTTAACTCTTCAGTTATTTCTAGTGAACGTCTGATTACGCGAGTAAGACTGGGACAGTTTTCATGTTTTTAAAGGGTCATACTTCATTTAACAATGAGTTTGTAGAAAAATGAAAATAACAGGGACATGCTCACTGAAAACCTAGATTTTATAAAAAAAAACCATGACGTAGTTATCTGGGGAGGAAACACGGGAATACGTTTGTATGGAAAAATCACCACTCATGTAACCTCTTAAGCAAAGAAATTCGTATGATAAATAAATCCAACTGCATCTAAAAGAACAACTCTTGACCTACAAGCTGAGCTAACAAGCGGCAAACTGAAATAAACTCTATGTATAATATAAATATGGTTCAAAGTGGAGTCGTTACAGGCCCAGTTAGAAATGAGAGCTGCGTGTGCCTTTGGAACGTGAAACGAGAGTTTTATGTTTTATGTGGGCACACATTGGTTATATTTGCACCAATGTTGGGTCCAATTTGTGAATTCTGGATCGGGAGTTGAACATGATGGTTTTTCCATGTACCGATCCGTGCATTGCATTGATATTTATTTATTAAGCACTCCACGTCATTTGAATTAAAAAAAATCATTGTAAATATTTTGTATAAAAATAACAGCACATACATTTTATACGACAATAAAAGTTATGTTTTTTAAGTCATATGTAATAGGTCATATGTAATCAGTGCCTTAAGTCGAAGGTCTTTGACCAGTGTGTGTTACCAGTGATGACTTACGGATCTGAAACGTGGTCTCTGACTGTGGGCCTTATCAGCAGGCTCAAAATAGCGCAACGAGCTATGGAGAGGGCTATGCTCGGAATTTCTCTACGAGATCGAATCAGAAATGAGGAGATCCGTAGTAAACGAACGAAAGTTATCGACATAGCCCAGCGGATTAGTAAGTTGAAGTGGCAATGGGCAGGGCATATAGCACGTAGAAAGCACGTGGGCTGCAAAGTTCTCGAATGGAGACCACGGACCGGCAAGCGCAGCGTAGGACGTCCACCCACAAGGTGGACAGACGATCTGATAAAGATGGCAGGAACACGATGGAGGCGGGCCGCTTACAACCGGACTGAATGGAAATCTATGGGGGAGGCCTATGTTCAGCAGTGGACGTCCTATGGCTGACATGATGATGATGTAATAGGGGGCGGGCATATTATCATCTACCGGGCACAGTCTACTACCCACGTAGTCTTCTTTCTCGGAATATCAAGATGAAAAGTATCCATTGTGTTATTCCAGGGGTCAAACTATCTACACATCGTATTACAGCCCAATCCATTCAGTAGTTTTTGCGTGAAAGAGTAACAAACATCAATACAAACTTTCGCGTAATGTATCTAGTAAGGAGTAATGATAAAAGTTTAATAAGCTGCAGTTAAAATTTTGTGAGTTGTGAGGTAGAAGATCCCTAACTAATTTGAAAATTATCTGTCTTAATGTTAACGTCACCCATCATCATCCAGCCGTTCGAAGTCCACTGCTGAACATAGGCCTCCCCCATAAGGGGGCTTGTTGCCAATACTCGCCACGCTTGGTAGGCATGTTGGGGAGGTCAGTTTGATGGTTTTACGCAGAGGAGCTACTGCCAGTCCTCTGGATCTCATGACCCTTAGCCGTTTCTTACGGCAACCACGGGTAGAGAGGGTGAGGTACTATTCTATAGCTGGTAACCACACAGTACTTCTTCATATCTGTGTTTTTTTTTAAATTAAATAGGTCTGCGTTTGACCCCAATATCTCAACTGATGACAAGTGAAAATGAGGCCTAAGATGGAGCACGCTTTCCTAGAAGACAATATTCCTTATTATAATATTCCAATAATATAATTTTCCATTTAATTATTTGTGGTTGCCTCTGGATCTGGACTTTATTTGCGCGAAAACATATTTTGTTAAAGAAAACCTTACAGTTACTTCGTATTTATGAAAATTTTTAAAAAGTAATTTGATTGATTGAATTTGGCGTTACTTTTCGGAACTCCATTGTAAACTCCTAGAACAAGAATATTTAGTTTTTAGTTCCGATTTTTAGTGTCAAAAACAACATGCACAGTGCACCGCCCTCCCGCCCGCAAAATTGCATGCAAAGAGGAAATGCTATTACGTATTATTGCTATTAAAAATCGGAACTAAAAACTAAATATTCTTGTTCTAGGAGTTTAAAAAGTAATTTTTTAGGTTATGTTTATGTTTTTTTAAATACAATAAAACCACAAGGTTTTCTTTAAAAAGAAATGTTTCGGGCAAATAAAGGCCAGATCCAGAGCCAACCATAAACAATTGAGTGGACAATTATTCCCTATTTCTTCATATCTGTGAATTTTCATTTTGTATGGGTGACGTTTACCCTTAAGTTTTAACGCTAAAGAACAAGTCATGCTTAATAAAATTTTGCCGAGTAAAATACTAAAAAGTAAAGGAGGCGTGAAAAAAATGTCACTTATAAACCCATGTATCGAAGTCCCTATCTACATGCCCTAGTCACAGCACTTTATAATATATTTTCATTAGGTAATTCTATTTCATCGCAAAGTCCATCGTAAAGTTCGGGTTTCCAGTTTTTAGCACCATAACGGCAAATATGAGGTTTTTTCCGAGGGCGTTCTTATCTCGCTATATTGTTTAGTCAGCGGTTTTCTACGGTTCTTGTGAACGTAAAATGGACCTTAAGGTGCCCTTTTGGCCGCCGTCTAAAAGGTACTAAGTTATGCAACAACTTTTCGCCTTATGATTTTTATGGAATACTTGCTATGCCCTGCGTTTTCACCCGCGTAGTCTTCGTTCTCATGGGAATATCAGGATAAGGATAAAAATACATAAAAAAACATAAACATACATTCACGCCTTTTTTCCGAAGGGGTAGGCAGTGGTGTACCCAGGACTCAGTCCCATAGTAGATACACCCACATTTCGCCAGTATGTTATTGGTCCCATGTAATAGGGGGCGAGCCTATTGCCATCTACCGGGCACAGTTCTAGACTCCAGGCAGTTATTAAGATAATTCCTAATGGAAAAATCCAATATTTAACACTGCCTGACCTGGGGATCGAACCCGGGACCTCTTGATTGGCAGTCGAGCATGCGCCCACTACGCCACCGAGGCAGTCACATTTAATATGTATAAAATATTATCTGTTTGTGTTAATTTAATTAAGTTTGTTAAAAATATGAATTTGAAGATACGCGAAAGAAATGATTATTTGATTTGATTTAATCCACACAGCGCCCGTTGGTTAGTATGCCTCATAATATGAAATTGTATAGACATACGAGTACGCTCTGGTGACGTTATAAAACTCAAACCTAAAAAGATTTATTGAATTAGATCACAATCTAACACTTTTGCACGTCAATGGAGAGTCAATGGAGAACAGTAATGAGTCTACCATGCGTTTGGAGAGATACAAGAAGAATGCACAAGAAACTTGTAGGTCTCATTTTTTCAACTGAAAGTTTTACAATATTTGATTTGGTTACGTTCGTTTATTTGGAATTGGTCGGTGGCTTTGGATAAGTTTTCAGGTATCCTTGTCCCCTATGTAGTGATTGACTTTATGATAAGCCTTCTTTAGTAAATTAGATTTTATGTAGGTATTGAATTTACTCTCTAAGAGCCCCGTTATCTCTTTTGGGAAAATATTAGAACATTTACTATTATGAAGTTGATGTAGTAAGCTTAAGTCCACAATTTTATTTTATAAGGAATACGAACTAACCACACGAGGCGAGCCGGTATTTGTCCGATGCCGGGTGGCTTAGATGAGTCTAGCTCTACCTTTATTAATCTCCTCTGTCAATTTCCTTCCATCTGATCCTCTCCACATATCAAGCCATCTGAGCATCCCTGAGATTGTCACACATACAAATGAATGATTTCTTGTGATTATAAACAAACTCAGAATATGGAACGATATGAATAAAAAATACAATAAATCGCAGTTCAAGCGTGACCTCCATAAAACCACTTTTTGGTCCAAACGTCAAAAACATACGAATATCCAGAGCACACCAATCCACGCAGAGCTTAAGCCACGAAATATCCTCCTGTCAATATTTCATTTTGCTATCTAAAACTCGTCTTTACCACCGTTTGATTAGGTTCATTTTTGCATGTTTAAATCCGCGGTAAAACGCGGTCAGAGGCGACCTCTTCCTTTATTTGAATATTTATTAAATCGCCCCCGGAATGTCCCCTTGTGCGGCGAAAACGAGTTCCCTCTCAGTTTCATTTAGCTTATTGCGACTGATACAGACAGAATGTATTCCAAGTATTTTATGTACATAATGAAATTAGAGTCGTTGGGAAAGTTTGAATAGGCTTATTTAAGGTTTGACCCAAAACCTTAATGTTGGAAGCGTGTCATATTATTTTTAAGGTACAATAATCTACACCAAAATAAACCAATACAAAATTGACATATCGACGTGTAAAAATTTGCAACTATTTTCACCTCAGTACAGCTTTTAATTTTATATCAAGCACAAGTCCGTTCTTGTATGGAATACTGCTGCCACCTCTGGGACGGTTCAGCTAAATACCAGCTTGAAGCCTTGGAATCTATAGAAAAGAAAGCAAAAAAGCTCATTGGTAACGATACGTTGGTCAACGCTAGGCTCCAGAGTCTGGAACATCAGCGTAGAAGTGCCTGCCTTTCGGTACTGCGGAACTGCACGACTTGATTCCACTATGCCCCTTTCACCTTCGAACGACGAGACGTACGGATTTATCCATCCTTACATGGTTGAGATTCTATCGACGTACAAAGCTGTTCAAGTCAACATTTATTATTCGAATTGCCAAGGAATGAAACACCTTGCCAGAGTTATTGTTTCCCGAAAAGTACAATCTGGAGGTCTTCAAGTCAAGATTGAATAGGTATCTTCTAGGCAAGCACGCACCATCGTCGACAACGTCGTTACATCACATCGGGTGAGATTGCGGTCAAGTGCTGACCTATGCAATTTCCGCGACTACTTCCCGCCCTTTTCAAGAATTCCGTTATTATTGCTTGTAATCATAATGGAAAACTGCGTGCAAAATTGGGCTTAGGATTACAACTAATAGTATCAAAACGTCTACTATGTCACCAGACCATAATCCCAAATCGTCTAGTCCCAAAATGACTAGAGGTCCAAGTGTCAAAATTTCAGTTCTCCGGGTCCAAAGGTTAAGGTTGGACTTTGATGAGTGAGTGTGTCAGTCAGTTGTCTGAACAGAGAGTGAGTCATTTAAGACATAATTTTTATAAATAGAGATAATGCATTGGCGCCGTGGTTCACACTATCCCATCCTGAATGCTTATAGTCCAGAGAATTAGTAAGTTGAAGTTGCAATGGGCAGGGCTCATAGCACGTAGATGCCGATGGGGCCGATGGGGCTATAAAGTTCTCGAATGGAGACCACGGAGCGGCAAGCATAGGAGGTCACAAAAGATGGAGAGACGATCTGGTATAGACAACAGGATCACACTGGATGCCAAATTTCAAAGGACATTTTCTTTTGAAATTAATATTAATTTAGGTACTCGTAATTCTTAAATCAACCTAAAATCTCAGTCTAAATTCACTTCAAGCCGCATCAAACACTCTCATAAAATAACTAGATACTTACTTATCTCAAAAAGGTTCAGGCAAATGTATGCCCCAAAGTTTGAATTACTAGGGCAACAGACCGAATAGGAGATCCCACATTTACCCACTTATTTATATCGAGCACGGACGAGCGGAGTCAATGAACTCCGTCTATTTCACGCTGTTGCTGTAAGCTCTACTCAGCTTCTGATAACAAATCAATACTGTTTTAATAGTTCCTGTTGAAAGCATAGTTTTAATATAACCTTTCGTAGATATACATCTTACTTCTTACTGATATTTATAAATTATAATATTATTATCTGATAATAATATTATCAATAATAATATCGCAAATCTCAGTACAATGTAAAAAAGTTACTTTTTATAAAATGAACAAAATGCTACTGAGTTCTAACTTGACTCCAGCGCCATCTAGATAACACGAAATCAACAGTGCTAGCATTGTTTTTTTTTTGTGTGTACGTTTGTTCTGTTTTCACGCTGGACCGATTGGGCTGAAATTCGGTAAATAGATAGTTTAGACCCTGGAATAACATAAAAAGTATTTTTTAAAACATTCCAACGGAAAATAAGACTACGTGGGTGAAACCGCGGGGCACAGCTAGTTATTATATAAAAAGCAGCTTGATTTTTTTGAATATTACGATAGAAGTTTTATTTTTCATTTTTTTATTATATAGCTGTAACCCGCTTAGTTACCGTTCCCGTAGAAATATCTGGAATACCTTTTTTATTCCTTGTTGACATCATAATGGTAACCTATGTTTAACATTTCAGTTCTCTAAGTTCAAGGGTTGGGGCTGGACCTTCATGAGTTAACTTTTCACGACCACATAATTAAATTGACTAAAGAGTCTTTCCGTCGATTAGGTTTCCTACGCAATACCAACAAATTTAAAAATCCTCACGTTATTTCAACCCTGTATAGCGCTTTGGTAATAAGCAAGGTTGAATTGGGTGCATGCGTCTGGTGTCTGGAGTCCTTACCACGTCACCTATACACGAATGCTCGAGAAGGTTCAAAAGGCCTTCTTAAGATCACTCTACAAGAAAATGTATGGTCATTATCCGCACTTGTACCCAACCAAGATTTTTGCTCGGACACTTAGGTTTCAACACTAAGGATGGTGGACCATCTCATCATATGCATCGAAATCCTGAGGGGTTTAGTCGAATGTCTACTCTTACATAATCTATTATATGTTCTGTTTGTCCCTGAGGAGCTAGAAATTCCAGTTTCACGCCGCGGATCCGGTAGGCAGCATAATCTGTTTCACATTGGCAGAGGACGGACGGTAACGCGTGCGATATTACCTCTGGTTCTTCTTCTGCGCCACCTCAATGCACTCCGCGATACCAACAATTACTTTGAAATACATTTTCACACATGGTCTACTATAATGCCTTCAGTTGTGAATTATTGTGAAAATTTGAAAGATCATAATCATAATCATCTTTATTGATATATGTAAAATATAAGAATATGCAAAATATATGAATAAGAATTTAAAAAAAGTCTCATTATAAGAAAAAATCATTTCAATAAAACAAATCCCTTATAGCTACAGAAATCTTGGGTTATGAGTCAAAGTTTCAGCCTCCGGAAAAAGGACTGAATCCTTTTTCAATAAAGGCACGCAGCCCTTTTAAAAAAATTAAACAACATATAAATTAAAATTAAAATTACACAATAGTGAGGTTATTAAACAAGATAATAATTAATTAAATAATAGTCTCATTATAAGAAAAAATCATTTCATTAAAACAAATTTCTTATTGCTATAGAAATCTTGGGTTATGAGCCAAAGTTTCAGCCTCATTTTAAATAATTGTATTACATTTTGAGGTCCCATGACGTGGGTTAATTTGTCAGAACGCGCAAGAGATGGAGGAATCAATAGAGTTATTCGGGTAAACCGGATGATTGCGATAGCGAATAAGTTTTATTTCTATATAATTTAATTAATTTATTGAAATCTAGGTCCTTAATTCATTTAAACCTTTGTTTAACCCTACCATAGTAGTTGTTGTTTGTTGGTGTTTTTATAAAATTATACCATTAAAAACATATGACAATGGTTTTTTTTTATTTGTTTACAAAATTATTGGTGTACCAATAGCCCCAAAACTCCTCGCGCACAATTGCTATCTCAAAAGCAAACGATTCGATTTCAATCGATTGCGGATAAGTGAAAGCGGATGTAGGGAAATGAGTCGGAACAGGATATCGGGTAGCTTGCGCAGGAAGTTTCGTTCACTCGCTACCATTGGCCAATTAGGGTGCGCACAGATTGATTGCGCCACATTTAGGGTGATTGCACATTATGGCTTGATACTACGCTGCTTGATTAACCTATTGTACTGCATCCCAAATGGATTCACTGCTTTTCAGATTTATTTAAAACTAGCTGACCCAGTGTACTTTGTACTGCTCTAAACACAGATATAAAACTACGGGACTTTTAAAAGGCCTGAAATTAAAAAAAAATATAACCGCAATTTTTGGTCAACTAATACCAATATTCTAAAAAATATTATAATAAATTTGCTGCTGATTTGCTCGTCTTGTTACTCACTATCATAAAAAAAGAATTACCTAATTAAACTAGGTAAGTTAAAACTCTACTAGGAAGAGAAAAAGGTGGGTATTTCGTGTAAAAAAAGAAAAAGTAAAATGCACTTATGTAAGCGTTGATTCAATTGTTTTTATTTTTGAAAAGGACAGTGGGCGCCCCCATTATTTTCACCGCATTTCTGTCCAGCTATACTATTATGACAGGTCTACGCCGTAGCAATCTTGTAGTACCGTAGCATTTTCGTAGCACTGGCGTAGCACATCAACATGAATTTTTATTTTGATTAAAATTAGTTTAAAAATATATTCAATTTCGAAAAAAGAAAATTTTGGTAATCTGTGATGTGCATTAAATTCATATGTCATTTTTACAAATTTATAAAGTGTCCTTCTTTATAAAGTGACACGCGACAAACACTTTTTGAATTGCAGCCAATTTGTAAAAACAAATAACACATGAATTTAATACACATAACAGATTTCCAAAGAGTGTCTAATTGTTCGAAATTTATATAAATTTTTCATCGGCTGCGTTTCTTACTAGCCTATTTTAAAAAACTTTGAGCATTAGCTTTTACTACATCGTTTTGTAAAACATAATATTCTGCCGTGTATTGTGTGGGTTAACGACATTAGTGTGTACACGTGTCGGGCCGTCAATTGCTGCCTTTAATATTGAATACACCAGATTACCGACTGATTGGTTTACCGCCGAATTAGGACGATTGACGTGCTCACCGGGACGCCTCTATTCAATAAGATATTTATATGCCAGAGATTTTGTTAGTACCGACTAGAAATTTAACGCGTAAACATCATGGCGGAGTGATGCGGATTATATTTCTAGTATTAATTGACATTTAGAAAATAATGAATAATATAATTACGCTATAGATTCCCGCTAGAGTCTAGAGAGACTAAGTTAGGTCACTTCTAGAACAAGAATCTTTAGTGTTTAGTTCCGATTTTTAGTGTTAAAACAATATGCACAGTGCACAGTTCTGTGCAGTTTGTACTGGTAGGCCTCTTAAGCAGGGGGCCGCCTGGGGAAGTACCACCCCATTGCCAGTTATTCATCCGCCAAGCATTAATGTGCAAAAATTGTGTTCCTGTCTGAAGGGCAATGTTACCAGCGAAATTACTGGGCATGACGAGTTTCAATAACTTATATCTTGAAGTGACAGGCGCAGGTGCAGTGCGACGCTGATTTTGAAGGCACTGTTTCTGATATGAGCAAACATGATGCTTACCATCAGGCACCTGATTTGCTCGTCTTGTTACTAACATAAAAAGAAACCGCCCTCCCGCCCGCAAAATTGTAAAAAGAGGAAATGCTATTAGGTATTATTTTTGTTAGTGACACCATTCATATATCGAAACGTGTTTCGGGTCTACTCGACACATCATCACGGCGTTACGCGAAAAGTGAAGCCAAATTCAATCAATTAACTTAAGTTAGTCCACTAAAAACGATTATTACATAATAAAGTAAAAGATCCAAACGATCTCGTTTGAAGATTATTGTAAAAATAAAATAAAAAATATTTAAAAAAAGACATTTATGCGATAGTTACTAGTGCAAATGAGGCCTACCACTACAATGAAAAATAAAATAAAGTGGTAGGTAAGTCATGTAAAAAACATTTCGAGTTGTGCTATGAAAATGCTACGAGTATGCTACAACGTAGACGTTTCAAAACAACTGCTTTTATGTTTTTTTTTGCATTTCTACACGGATTTTATTCCTCTCCCAAAAAACACGTACCAAAAAGTGACGAAAAAAGATCCCAATGTTTGACCAATACCCAATATCGATCCAAAACAGTATGGAAATAGTTGTAAACTTGAGGACAGTTTGATGAGCTTACCCGCGCAGATGTTAAACTTCACTTTGTAAACTGTCGTGATATAATAAATATGTTAGTGTTAAGTCAAGTTGTGACAATATGACATCATTGTCTTGGAGTTTAGATGGAATTTGATACCAGATTATTGGAACCGATCTGAGCGAAACAATAGATGGATATAATAGAGAGATAGATAGATAGTTTTTATAAATATTACAAACAAGTAACTGCATCACTAAATAACATGCAATCACGCCTTTTTCCCGAAGGGGTAGGCAGAGGTGTACCCAGGATTCAGTCACATAGTAGGTACACCCACATTTCGCCAGTATGGTATTGGTCCGATGTAATAGGGGGCGAGGTTATTGCCATCTACCGGGCACAGTTCCAGACTCCAGGTTATTGAGATGTAAATTGAAATTTGCTTGACCTGGGGATCAAATCCGGGACATCCTGGTCGGCGGTCAAGCTTGCGCCCACTACGGCATCGAGGCAACACTAAATACATTACTAATAAATATTTTAACGATTGGCGGACTTATCGCTAACAATAAAAATTATCTCATTGTTATTTTACAACTTTAATATAGGGTTTGTACCCAAAAAAATGCGGAGTAGCCATTGATTTCCCTGTCTGTCACAAACTGCATTTTTTGGGAGCGTGACAGATAGACTGTAGAAAATATATTAAGTATAATAATTTGTTTTTAATAATAAAATTAGAAATGTATTTAGAATAATTTTTCTAATGTGGTAGCAGGCAATAGTTAACACCTGCCACCATGGGGGCAGATTTGTGGGGCATTTCATTGACGTGGTGACCGGCGGTAATAGTCATTCCTACCTGCCACCATAGAGACAGATTCACGGGGCAGACGATAATGACTATTACTGTCACGTACGGTAGACTCAGTACTGTTTATCTTCATTGACGTGCAAAAGTGTCAGATTATGACCTATTTGAATAAATCTGTTTGAGTTTGAGTTTGTCTGCCGCCACGGTCACCAATGGTAATAACTATTACTCTCTGACCCCGTGGGGGCAAAATTAGTGAGGACAGGCGGTAATATACCAACATAATAATATTGAAGATCTATACATAGTAAAAATAATAATAATTTGAATTTATACTCTAACAGAACGGGTTACCCCAATTACACTGCTCGAGTCAATTCATATGTGTTATGTGGATACCCATATTGTCAGAGTTTCAGGTCGCCAAGATTCCTACAAGGTCTCCGACATGACCTAACGACTGCCCCCTACATATCTTATAGGAAACAGCCGGGACAATTTAACGTGCCATCCGTAACAAGGTAGCGTCCAGGCAAAAATTCCACATGGTGAGATTCGATCCAGGGCCTCCGGATTTAAAGCCGGCCAAATTCCCGTTGAGCCACGGAGGCTACATATGGACGTATTTAATTCTCGTGGGAACATTGGGAATTGCATTCTTATTCCGTTGCCATGTAACGGATGGAGCCCACTCACCAAAAATATATGAAAAACGCATTGTGAAGAGTTGTTTTCTAATAAACTCTCAGCATACGTAAGCAAGCGACGCCTTCAATAATCTCACTTCTGATGGCACTTGTCGCGGGATATTGGACACGAATCTAAGTACGATTGGCTCTAGTGAGTGCATTGCTATGAAGTGAAGTCAACGCGCGAAAATCAATGGATATTCTGATGTGTATTTGAAGGGTACTTATTTTAGCTACGCCGGCGGTTTTACTCACTAAAAAGTATTGTTCTAGAATTCTAATATTTTTACCAGTAAAACTTCACTATATATCATTTATTCCCAGGAATGTAGGTACATAAAGCTTAATAAATAAATGTCGAAATAACAATAATGCCAATTATTTTGCGTCATAAAGGCTACGAAGTACGTTATTAAATTATATGAAAGTATATCTATACGTATTGATCGAAAATGGGCGGCCTTACCGCTTTGAGTGTTTTCAACGAGACAGCCAGCCTTTGGACGGATAACTGAGCATGATAGACATATTTGAATTCTTCGGTCACATAGCTCGAAAAACCGCGGTAATAACCGGGAAAAACTTTTGGTGACCGAGAAAATCAATGGCAAAAGACGCAGAGGCAGAAGTCCGATGCGATGGACGGACCAGATCAGAACCACGCTTAACATAAGTGTTAGTGAAGCCATACACGTTGCCGAGAACAGGGGTAGATGGCGAAAGATTGTCAAGGAGAAGGTCATGTCGATTTCCGTAACATGATCACGACCCCCAGCATTGGGGAAACGATGCAAGGAGGAAGAGGAGCATGATAGGCATAGCATGAGTAGGGTTTACTATAAATTTTATAAAATTATTATGTTAATAAATACATAGATTACGGTCGTTTTTTCTTGCCTGCCCTGACTGCCTCGGTGGCGTAGTGGGCGCATGCTCGACTGCCAATCAAGAGGTCCCGGGTTCGATCCCCAGGTCAGGCAAAGTGTTAAAAATTAGATTTTTCCATTAGGAATTATCTCAATAGCTACCTGGAGTCTGGAACTGTGCCCGGTAGATGGCAATAGGCTCGCCCCCTATTACAAACATACTGGCGAAATGTGGGTGTATCTACTATGGGACTGAGTCCTGGGTACACCTCTGCCTACCCCTTCGGGAAAAAGGCGTGAATGTATGTTATGTTATGTTATGTTTTTTCTTGGCGAGTCTAAACATAGGCTCTGAAAACTTTAGCGAATGTAACCTCGTGAAGAAAACTTTTAGTAATATTATTGAACCGAACTGGAAATTACATTTACGATATACATTTGTTCGTATATTTGTTTATCTAGGAATAACAGTTTTATTCACGAGTTTACGCTAAAGTGCGCAGAGCCTATGTTCAGACTCGCCAAGATAAAACGACCGTACTGTACATTCAGACAGGCCCGTTGGCTCAGATGGTAGTAACTCTGCTTTCTGTGCCGCAGGTCCCAGGTCGATCCCCGGCCAGGTCAAACATTAGTGTGCATGAACATGTTTGTTTCATCTGTGCCTGGGTGTATATAAGTAAGCTTATATAAGTATTTTTATCAGTCCTATGGTTACCATAGTACAGGCTTCTGGCCTAGTTTGGGTTCAGATGACCGTGTGTGGAAATATACATTTATTATAATATGCTTAGTATAAATACCTATGTATAGCTATAATTTTGTTTGAATGTGTTATTTAGTATGATTATTAGTATATAATATTATTGATTACTTTATTATTTATATTATTGACTTATAGGCATTTTAATGTATTGTAAGTTTATAATAAGTAGGTATTATTTTAGTTTATGTATTAAATTTCAGCCAAATTGTTTTTGTTAAAAATTGGATTTTTCCATTAGGAATTATCTCAATAACTGCCTGGAGTCTGGAAGTGTGCCCGGTAGATGGCTATAGGCTCGCCCCCTATTACATGGGACCAATAACATACTGGCGAAATGTGGGTGTATCTACTATGGGACTGAGTCCTGGGTACACCTCTGCCTACCCCTTCGGAAAAAGGCGTGAATGTATGTTATGTTATGTTTATGTTGTTTTTGTCACACCACTGACCAAAACAACTTTTAGCGATAAGACCGCCAATTGTTACACTATTTAATTATGATATATTTATGATTATTTTTTGTGGTGTACCAATAAAGAGTTTATATATATATATCTATCTATCTACTAATTATTATGTATAGTTGTTTTTTTTTTCTACACTCGGTCATCTGGTCCCAAACTATGCTAGAACCCATGACTATGGTAACCAGATGTCTGATATACATACTTATATAAGCTTATAACACCCAGACACTGATCAAACAGACATGTTCAAGCACACAAAATGTTTGACCTGGCCGGGGATCGAACCCGGGCCCTGCGGCACAGAAAGCAAAGTAACTACCGTCTGAGCCAACGAGGCTGTCCTCATGTTTATATTTAAACCACCGTTCTTCCAGTATATGCCTTTCCTCTTTCCGAATGGTTGTCTGGAAGAGATCGCTCTGAGATAAGACCGCCAATTATTGTTAACAACGTTTTAGTTTTTTTAAGTGTCATTTTGTTAATTTTCTGTATTGTGGTATCGATAAAAGGGCTAATCTAATACTCATAACGATCCGTAAACTATCCGTTTGTCTGTGTATTTTTTCCATTTAATAATATGAACTAAGCACAGAATACGTGATATATGTAAATATATGTAAATGTTACCCCATGACCTATTTGTAGAGTAAACGTTTTCATGTGTTATGTCAACTCTTCGACCTCGCGATCTATCAATGTCAGGATAGCGAGTAATATCGTATCTGAGCCTTTTTAGCTACGGCATGTCTGAAAAGAGGGTTATGTTTTTTACCAATATGTGTATATCATGTAGATGTGGATTATAAACAGTTCTTTTTTTTAAGATAGAGAGTGACAAGACGAGCATATCAGGTGCCCGATGGCAAGCATCATGATTTCCCATATCAGACACAGTGCCACCCAGTGCTTTAAAATTGCAAAATTCTGCGCGGCACTGCACTGCGCCTGTCACCCTGATATATTAGTTCTTATTGTAGTAGTGGACTAGTATTTATTAGTGAAAGTGGATAGTAAGAAAGAAGATGCTATAAGGGATACCAATAATTTTTGTAACCACTTCAAAAAAAAATTATATATAAAAATTATAATATATAAAAAACAACCTTTCTTAGGTACCATGGTAAGGTAAAATGAACAAAGTATCAAAAAACTAAAAAGTATTCATTCAGTTGCAAAATTATATTTTTTTACACAATAATTAGTGGTTAAACTATATAGTTTTTTTTTTTTTAATTAAGACTTACCTATTTACATTTCAAAACCGACATTCAATGTTATGTATTTCGGCGCCGTATCAAAAGATCTGAGAAATGACTAGTAGGCGTCTAATGACAATATCCAACTGGCAAAACGCATTACCTACTAGTAAAACGTCCAAAAAGTAAAATCGTCATGAATGTGATACATTCAACAAGATATTATAGTAGAAAAGTAGTTAGTTTGGAACTTAGTTGGGAAGAAATTACATTTTATTCATTCAGGTTTTAAGTACTTTTTAAGATTAATACTCTTTTGTATCTATAAATAATCAAAACTCCTAAAACAAGAATATTTGTTTTTAGTTCCGATTTTTAATGTCAAAAACAACACAGTGCACCGCCCTCTCGCCCGCAAAATTGACAAACTGTGTATGTTGTTTTTGACACTAAAAATTGGAACTAAAAACTAAATATTCTTGTTCTAGGAGTTTACAATGGAGTTCCGAAAAGTAACGCCAAATTCAATCAATAATCAACCTTATTAAATTATGATATACTAGCTGTACCCCGCAGTTTCACCCGCGTTAGCTTCGTTCCCACACGAATATCTGGATAAAACGTATGTGTTATTCCAGGATCTACGCTAAGTATCTACATACCAAATTTCAGCTCATTCGGTTTTGTAGATATAACGTGAAAGAATAACAAACATCCATTCATCCATCGCATTTATAATAGTAGTAGAATTAGTATGATTCATTTAAGAGTAAGATGTTAAAAGATAACAATTTTATCGTTCTAACAATTTGCGTCTGTTTATATTGGACTAGCCGTACTCTAGGTTCAATCCGCAAAAAAAGTACCCCTAATTATATGACAATCTGGAGGATAGTATTTCAACTATTCAGTCTAGTTTTTGGATGAAGAGGTTACAAATAGGTACATACATCAACATACCATTCATCAAAATATGGGGATTAACAGTAATAGCAGAGGATTTTCCTTTTTTTATAAATGACATGCCTAGATAGAAATGTCATCTAACTACAATCTAGCCTTTTGCAGGATATTAAGTAATTTATATTTAACTTAAACTGCTAGATAAACGCTATAAGAGGATTTTGCTGAAAAAAAGTTATTTGGAAAGGCAAGGCAAACTTTTGGTATTCTCAGTTTGCAATATATATATTGGTGGACGTACTCATGCATAATATTATTGTTTTTTGTCAGTCGTCTCCTATGACAAAAATGACGCTATGTAGTTTATCATGTGGTTGAAAATATCTTAAAATAATAAATACAATGTGTAGTTTTTTTTCGTCGAAGTGGTTGTACAAAAGCAGTGTAACGCAAAAACAGGATAATTTGATAGGTACAAACTTTTTGTCAAGCGTACTTATTTTCTGTACTGACTGCCTCGGTGGCGTAGAGGGCGCATGCTCGACTGCCAATCAAGAGGTCCCGGGTTCGATCCCCAGGTCAGGCAAAGTGTTAAATATTGGATTTTTCCATTAGGAATTATCTCAATAACTGCCTGGAGTCTGGAACTGTGCCCGGTAGATGGCAATAGGCTCGCCCCCTATTACATGGGACCAATAACATACTGGCGAAATGTGGGTGTATCTACTATGGGACTGAGTCCTGGGTACACCTCTGCCTACCCCTTCGGGAAAAAGGCGTGAATGTATGTTATGTTATGTTATGTGTACTTATTTTCTGGCATAATAACGCTAATTCTCTTGAAGTTCTTGGATTATGAATGGGTATTGAAAATAATCGTATAAATTGTTTATGTAAATAGTAAGTTGGTCTAGTATAGTTTACATATATATTTATTTTTTCAGTATAGGCAATAATTGCCCTGATAAAATATATAGTACTTACAATGTAGCGCGACGGGGGGCACATAGCCGAGAGCGCACGAGTGGTCGGCCGCCGCTCGGCCGCGCCGCCGCGCTACCGCATCGCTGCGAGTCCGCGCGTGTGACCAGCCGCGTGTGCGTCTCGAGCGCGCGCCCCCGCACTCCTGCCACACACGCTCCACGTGCGCACTGATAACGACCAGTCCACGATACGCCACGCCGAACAGTCCGACTGTCAACAATACAATACCAAACTCAACACATTCATCCAACTTTCCGTTTCTGTCGCATTGCAGGAGATCGTTACGAGCGTAATGTATCGCCGCCGCGTACTCGCGAGTGTAGCGGCTCAGTGCCGCAGCGAGCCGCCTAGGATACTCACATTAGCATGCCAGCGTCGGCCTCCCGGTTATCAACTATAGTCAACGTAAACAATCGAACACACAATCATTTTGTCAAGTGTCGCGGCGCGGTATCACATGCCGGTGAGACGCGGTCGGATGCGGGTCGGGCGGAGGAGCCCGGCCGCTCAGAGCATCGGCCCCGGGGGCTGGCGCCGAGAGGCTGCCGCCGCTCGCCACCGCACCGTATGCGGCGTTTGCCTGTTAAATGAGCGGATTAGGTGCGCGGGGCGGAAGTGTCTGTAGCGACACGCGCGTCGGTGCCACTGCAGGCCGCCACTGAGGCGGGGCGGCCCGGGCAGCCTCCCCCCGCGGCCCGCCGCCGCCGCGCCGCCGCGCCGCCCGCCATGTGCCCGGCACCCCCGGCCGACGCCGCGCCGCGCTCGCTCGCCCTCCCGCCTCGCAAAGGGTTGACGGCAAAGGGAAATTGCTACTATCGTCTTTTTGTCGTGACTACGATTGGCCGCGCTTTAAGCGATGCACCCTCTTTGACTCCGAGGTCTATCGAAAGAGGCTTTCATTTAGGATTTCTGTGAATTTCATGGTTTTCAGTCATGTATTGGAGTCGGCGGGTTATGTAACGCCGTGCGGGTGCCATGGCTCCGTAGACGCAGCCCGTCGGAATAACCGTAACGCTGCCCTTAAATTTCTAGTGAACGTAGCGAGTGAGAGCGAACACGGCCGAAACCGGACGAGTCCACCCGACCGAGTCAAGCGGCGGAGCGAGACATCCACTCGCCTGAGAGAGAGCGATGGCGCCGCCCAGTCGATAAGGCCGTCTCCACTCGCCGAACAAAGACACTAACCTATAATAATTACATTTAATTAAGGATAAACCGGACTATTTTGTATAATAAGCATATTATAATCGGGCTGCATCGTTAACGGCTGGATTTCATGCTTGATCGACGCTAGGTTTGCGTATGGATTTTATTAGATGGCGCACGCACGCGGCTTGACTCGGCGCGACTCTTTCTGACGTAAAACACGCACCACTATGCGTACCCTCGAAACGTTCCGAATAATTACAGGATATAATCTTTTTCTGGATTTTACTTTAAAAAGCTTTTTATCCACAGTTTTAAAATAAACTTTGTAGCTTAACGTGAGGTATTTTAAGTAAATTTGGGCAATAAACTTATAAGGTTAGCGACACAATTCACACGTTTTGGAAGCGTCATTTGGAGTTAATTATAAGTATAACATAAACGATACATCATCTCAGCAGTTGATAATCCACTACTGAACATAGACGTTCCCCATAAAGGGGGGTTTTGCCAATACTCGCCTGCCAACCCGCCTGCCAAGCGTGCTTGGCAGGCGGGTTGGCGAGAGCAGTTTGGTGGTTTTTATGCAGAGGACACCGCTACTCGTCCTCTGAATTTTTACCTATTAGCCGGTTCGTTCCTACGGCAACCCAGGTAGAGAGGGTGACGTACTATTCTAATGCCGGTACCCCACGGTACCATTTTTAAAATATCAGGATATAAATGTATCAAATAGGTTTACTGTAATTGGAAGAAACACGGGAATACAAAACATCGATTTGGTAAAATTTTCATAGGATTGTGTCAAACTGCTAAGAGGTCTTCTTTCCTGTTAAGTAAAAGTTTGTTTCCAAATATATATTTTTATATAAATTTATTTTCTAATTATTTTTTCTGCTCCATGTTATGTACCTATGACGTCAATGGTAATTAATTCTTTACTTATTCCTATGTTTATTTAATGTAGAAGTGTTCTTGGTTCTAATATTAATTTAGGAAACGGCTCCTATTGTTCGATTATTCAAAATTTCAGCTTAATTGAGAATCAAATTCTCATCGAGAGAACCACTCCAGATGAATCGTTATTTCTTAAGAGAAATAAGTAAATTGGTTTCGCGTTCTCAAGGCTGGCAGCATTCTGTTTAAGGTTTAAATAAGATCCGTATTCGAGACGCTTCTCGGATATATGTACTCCTAGTACCTTGATAAATAGTTCATATTGTTTTATTATATTACTTTTTTAAAGATGGTAATAGTATTTTGGGTTTTACCGATATTGACGTTTAGGTTTAGAAATAGACTAATATAACATCTTGATTGGATAAACAGATGAATTTCAACTCAATCCTCGAACTGGGATTGACAGCCTCGATGGCTCAGATGGTAGTTACTCTGCTTTATGTGCCGCAAGCCCCGGGTTCGATCCCCGGCCTGTTCAAACATTTGTGTGCATTAACATGTCTGTTTGATCTGTGTCTGGGTTTTATAAGCTTATATAACATAACATAACATAACATAACATACATTAACGCCTTTTTCCCGAAGGGGTAGGCAGTGGTGTACCCAGGACTCAGTCCTATAGTAGATACACCCACGTTTCGCCAGTATGTTATTGGTTCCATTAGTATGGTAATAGGGGGCGAGCCTATTGCCATCTACCGGGCACATTTCCAGACTCCAGGCAGTTACTGAGATAATTTGTGGAAAAATCCAATATTTAACACTTTGCCTGACCTGGGGATCGAACCCGGGACCTTTTGATTGGCAGTCGAGCATGCGCCCTCTACGCCACCGAGGCAGTCATTATTATTAATCAGTTCAGTAGTTTTAGCGTGAAAAGGGAAAAAACACACACGCACACAAACAGCGCTAGATGGCGCTGGAGTTGAGTTAGAACACGCTAGCTTTTGTTTATCTGTTACAAACGTCTGTTTATTAATTGTACTGAGATTAATAATTTTTATATTAGGATTTGAATTTGACTTTTGAGTTTAAGTATACACATACATACAGTCACGCCTTGTTCCCGTTGGGGTAGGCAGAGACTATTTCTTTCCACTTGCTACGATCCTGACATACAACTTTCGCTTCTTCCACTTTCATCATATTCTTCATGCATGCTCGTCGGTTGTTGGTACTTTTGACCTGGCCTTTCCTTAAGATAACATCAACTTGTTCATGAAAGGTACGCCTAGGTCGATCCCTACCGACTTGACCATTCACACTAGCCTTATAAATCTCCTTTGTCAATCTCTTTTCGTCCATCCTCTCCACATGTCCGAACCATCTAAGCAATCCTTTCTCTATCTTTGTCACTACATCTTCTAACACGCCACAGCGTTCCCTTATCACACTGTTCCTCACTTTGTCCATCAAGGTCACTCCAGTCATACTTCTCAAACTTCTCATTTCCACAGCATTAATCTTACTTTCATGCTTCTTCTGCCAGACCCAACATTCACTACCATACGTAAGTGTGGGGATAAGCACCCCTCTATGCACAGCCAGTCGTGCCTTTTTAGACACTTTCTGACTGTTCATAAAAGTATGCAACGCCCCATTCACCTGATTTCCTGCCAAAACTCTTCTTTCAATATCACAGTCATACTTTCCATCACTTGTAAACTTTGAACCCAGATATACAAACTCTTTTACTTGTTCCACTCTTTCTCCATCAATCAGAATCTTGCAAATTGTCATACATTCTTCTCGTTCAAAAACCATTACTTTCGTCTTGCTTACATTCACTTTCATCCCTTTGCTTGTTAAAGCTTTGCTTGTTTAAGTATAGGTTTTACATAATATAATGAAAATTGGATTTCACAGTCGTTCTTTTAAAACTGCCTTTTTAAGTACGTACCATAAGATAATAATGATGGTTAAACTGAAAAGCTTCTTAATTTATTTTCATCCCACTAATGGATTGGAGTTCTTAAATTTTATGAAGGCTTTGTTTTATCCCTTATGGTTTGAAATTAGCAAAAAGGAAAATAATCCTATTTTAAATTGAAATTAATTGTAGGTCCCGGCTGTTTCCTATAAGATACGTAGATAGCAGTCGATGTGTCACGTCGACTGCTATCTACTATGGGACTGAGTCCTGGGTACACCTCTGCCTACCCCTTCGGGAAAAAGGCGTGAATGTATTTTATGTTATGTGTCACGTCAGAGGCTTCTTGGCGACCGTGTCAATTATGGGTTGTTCACATCATCATCATCATCTCGGCCGTTGGTAATCCACTACTGAACATTGGCCTCCCCCATAAAGGGGAGTTTTGCCAATACTCGACACGCTTGGCAGGCGGGTTGTCGAGCGCAGTTCAATGGTTTTTTGCATAGGACGCTGCTGCCCGTCCTCTGTTGTCCTCATAACATTACATAAAATCGCGCCTTTTTCCTGAAGGGGTAGGCAGAGGACCCAGGACCCAGTCCTAAATATACACCCACATTTCGCCAGTACGTTATTGGTCCCGTGTAATAGGGGGCGAGACTATTGCCATCTACCGGGCACAGTTCCAGACTCCAGCCTGTCATTGATATGATTCCTAATGGAAAAAACCAATAACACTTTGCCTGACCTGGGGATTGAACCGGGGACCTATTGATCGGCAGTCGAACTTGCGCCCATTACGCCATTTATCCGCCAAGCAGTAATGTGCAAACATGCTGTGTTCCGGTCTGAAGGGCAATGTTACCAGTGAAATTACTGGGCATGACGAGTTTCAACAACTAATATCTGAGGGTGACAGGCGCAGTGCATTGCCGCGCAGAATTTAGAATTTTAAAACACTGGGCAGGCACTGTGTCTGAGGCACTGTGTCTGATATGGGCAATCATGATGCTTACCATCAGGCACCTGATTTGCTCGTCTTGTTACTCACTATAAAAAAAATATATATTTAATTACCCGAAACCGTACCGTAAAACTTGTTTACTTTATAAAAGGCTTCTCATTGAATGCCGTTGTGCAACAAAGTGCTTCATAAAGCGACATATTTCGAACAAAAAGCGCTTTTTCATAGCAATTGGCAAATATTTGTTTATTTATAAGCCTGGTATGGATTCTTGACGCGGCTCTAGTTTGTTATAAAATATATTTTTGACAGCATTTGATTTAGAAGTTTGATTTTTATTTGTAAAACTTGAAGAGTATTTTTAGGATTCACTTTACATAACATCACGTCTTTTTGCTGAAGGGGTAGGCAGAGGTGTACCCAGGAACTAGTCCTATAATAGCTTTATAAAATCTTCGTTCGTTTTATTTTTTAGGTCCCATGTAATAGGGGGCGAGCCTATTTCCACGTGTACCGGGCACAGTTCCAGACTCCAGGCTGTCTAATAGAAAATTCCCATAACGCTTTTTGCCTAATCAGGGGATCGAACCTGGGACCTCATGACCGGTAGTAGCGCTTTCGAGCCACAACACAGTAGGCAGTAATAATCAGTAGTTTAATATGTATAAGAGTAACAAACATTCAAACCTTTTATGTTTAGAAAAAAAAAATTAAAACGTTTATTTTGTATAATATTTTAAATTTGAAAATAGTAGATTCAATATGTATGTATATAACATAACTTTTATTTCGCTGTGGCGTGCTACGAGATCATTCGAGCGATGTTTGTAGCACAGCTACAAGAACTCGTAGCATACGCTACGGCGTAGCATCTTAAGTTATGTTTATTTCTACAATTAGATGAACTGAGCGGTAGCGAAAAATGTTTCAGACGAAGGGTGGTTTCGACGAACCGTGCTATCGGCGCATAATGGTATCGTCAAAAAGTTTTTACATGAACTTACCAGTGACTTAGAAAACTTTCGACGGCTGGTGGCTTCGATGAATGATGATTCGATGAATCGTACGTCGTTCAATATTAGAGGTTACCAATATAATAGACCACCAGTTTAGTTAATTTTTAAAACTATTTATTCGTGCTCCTAGACTACTATTAATATATTGATATACAACCACGCCGTTATCCTGAAGGGGTAGGCAGGGGATACCCGGGACCCATAGTAGATCAGTGTCATGTAAGTACACCCACATTTCGCCAATATTTTGCCTAGACAACTATGACAGATTTTGTATGAAATAAGTCCCCGGGTCAATCCCCAGGTCAGGCAAAGTGTTATTGGTTTTTTCCATTAGGAATCATATCAATGACAGGCTGGAGTCTGGAACTGTGCCCGGTAGATGGCAATAGTCTCGCCCCCTATTACACGGGACCAATAACTTTCTGGCGAAATGTGGGTGTATATTTAGGACTGAGTCCTGGGTATACTTCTGCCTACCCCTTCAGGAAAAAGGCGTGATTTTATGTTATGTTATGAGGACAACAGAGGACGGGCAGCAGCTTCCTCTGCAAAAAACCATCGAACTGCGCTCGACAACCCGCCTGCCAAGCGTATCGAGTAGTAGGCAAAACCCCCCCTTTATGGGGGGGGATGTTCGGTAGTGGATTACCAACTGAGATGATAACGAATACCTGACATAGAGATGAAAATTTCAAAATTCAAAACTCAACTCAAACTCAAAAAGATTAATCAACTAGGTCACAAACTGATGAATATAATCAATGATCAATAATACAACAACAATAATGATCAATGAGTATAAACAGTAATGCGTTCAGAAAGATTGTCCTCCAAAGAATTTCCTTCAAAATATATATTCTTGTAAAACTTCAGAAAAACCATGCCTTTTCATAAAAAAAATAGTTTGTCAGAACTAGATCAAAGGAACTATAAAGAAAGATCCTAATTTAGCTCCCCAATATCGCAGCCTGGGGGCCACTTCTCTAAAAACCAATAAATATAAACTGCCTTCAAGAAAACGAATGAAAACCAATCCTAGCCAATATTTCTTATTTTGTGGCCAATGGAATAGGTGCAATTTAAAAAGATATTTCTTTTGAGACCAAAGCTTTTTTTTATTCCATTATTGATGTGGTTTTATGAAAAGGACAGGTCAAAAAGGGTGCGCATAACTAGGTATAAAATAATTGATATAATTTTGCTTGGTATAACGTATATTTTCAAATAATTTTTGTTTAATATAAACATACTTAATATTTACAGAATAAGCATAATTTTAATTCATTTAATGTTAATTTATTTGGCAGATTGCCTTTATTGAAAAAAGACTAAACAATAGAGCTATACCTCCTTACTATAAATCCTAATTAAATACACTATGCCATGAACACTTCGATAATCCACATGCCGACATGTCAGCCTATAGAAAATCCAAGTGCTCTAAACCACTGTCTGATGGCAGCGTAAGTATAATTTTTTAAGCATTATTTATATAATTTGGTAAGCTGCTACTTTATAAAACACATTTGGTTTATTCTTCACTTCATTTGGTATACAGCCGCTACATTTGACAGCCTCGCTGGCTCAGATGGTAGTAGCTCTGCTTACTGTGCCGCAGGGCCCGGGTTCGATCCCCGGCCAGGTCAAACATTTGTGTGCACGAACATGTCTGTTTGATCTGTGTCTGGGTGTTATAAGCTTATATAAGTATGAATATCAGTCACCTGGTTACCATAGAACAGGCTTCTAGCCTAGTTTGGGACCAGATGACCGTGTGTGGAAGTTGTCCCATATTATATTATATTTATTGATAATATAAACAAACATATTATGCCAATTTAGTGTTATCTTTTTTCATATAACATTTAATTATAGTTTTTCTGTATTCTTTGTGTTAGTTCTAATTAATAAGTGTGGTATACAATAATGTATTATCGGTATATCTATAACTTAAATTAAGTAGATACATACGCGTACACGTCCATCGTGGCAGCGGCCGGCGAAGCGCCAGACGCAACCCTGCCGTTGCCTTCAGGTATAACATGCCTCGGGGATAAAATCTTTCCTTCTCTGTTTTTTCGTTTTCGCGCCCCATCAAAATACATCTGTCTCTTTCTTCAATGGAAATTGCCATCCACGCTAGCCCTCCATAAACTTTGTAGTATATGGCAGTCTAAAAGAAAGTTATAAAAGATGATAACTTTTAAGACAGTTCCGGTAAGACCGAACTTTTGTTCCAGTTATTATCCCGGTCGGTTGTGTCCCGGTTTTATTTTTAATGCATTCTCTAGGTGTTGCATTTCGGTTTATTGTAATGTATACGGTGCAGTAAAATGGTTGAACTTTGCCGACGGACACTTTCTTGCAGTTGTCTATCTTAGTTTTTCATGTCCTTTTTGGCAATTCTTGAGAAAATTCTTAGAGATAATTATGTTGAAATGAAATGAAATGATTTATTTGCGTCAAACATAGTAGATAGAGCTTGTTAAAACTTCAATATATATTTACAGCATGTTGGGTTTCTAATGAGTAACTTGTAAAAGTGCGGCTGGGATTGAAATTCAACGAAATTGCCTAGCAGTTAAACGTTCAGATAGAGCGTGGCGAACCTTCGAACATAGGTTACCGAGAGTGGTTAGTGTATGATTATGTTACGTTAAATGTGATTTATTTAAAAAAATATTAATAATTGCCGGTCACTATTAATAATTACCAAAAGTAGAGGTAAAAGTAGGAAATTAATCACATAATTTATCTAATATTATTATTATCTAATATATTATTACAAGAAGATGCAGAGTAGAAGGGGCGGGGTCACTCCCGCGTCGCACCCAAGGATCGGGGCGAGTCCAGCGCCACTCACTTCACTTTTACTTGCACGGCTGAATCGTGCGGTTGTGATAGGGAACTTAGTCGCTATACTTAATTTCGTCATAATTTGTAAATTTTAAAGATCATTAGAAGTAGTTATTTTTGTTTTGCGTTGTTTTCTTCTAAAATAATTTTACCTTTAATAATAATATATTATATAATATAGATAATCCTTCCTAATATACTATTATAAAGGCGAAAGTTTGTAAGTATGGATGTATGTATGGATGTTTGTTACTCTTTCACGCCAAAACTACTGAACCGATTGGGCTGAAATTTGGTACGTAAGTAGCTTAGACCCTGGAATAACACATAGGGTACTTTTTATCCCGATATTCCCACGGGAACGAAGACTACGCGGGTGAAACCGCGGGTCACAGCTAGTATTAAATATTATCAATAAACCTTAGTGCCGGTTGTCTACCGTATTACCTGTTATTTTTTTGTAACATTGTTTTTTATTTTATTTTGGTATGCAATAAAGTATTATTCTATTCTATGCTATTCTACTGATAAATGTAATAAAAATAACGAATATTGCGTCGTTTCTGTAACTCAATTCGACCTTACAACTCTGTTTACGTGGGCTCCCGCCAGAAGCTCATCTAGCGGTCGCTTCTGAACATAGCTTCGCCACAAGCAGCGCTCAGGAACTCCTTTGAGCTTCTGGCTCACGAATTTTAAAAAAACACTAGGATGTAAGCCACAGGGCCTCATGAAGTCGATTTTTTACTCTTACCGACGAGATTAGTGAATGTGATAAATTTTACCTAATTATATGGTAATTATTAAAATACTATGTCTTATCAATGGCTGGGCTCAATGAAGTCAAACTGGCCTTTAAATAACATAGATCTAGTAGATATGCTTATACGCACGCATATGAGATTTTGCACATATGAGCACCCACTGAATTGTATTATTTGTCCTGACTAAACGTTCTCTTCAACGCCAGGGTAATCTACTAGTAAACTAATAATTTTAGCAGTAGCATTGGTATAATATCTCCTAAATGCGAACCTATTTGTGTATTACCGCATTGCCAGATATTACGACCTGTAAGTAAATATTGCTATATTCCAATATGAAGGCAATTTAGCTGATAGCTGGAAACGGATAAACACAAATACTCATACTTATGTACCTATCGGTACAGTATGGCATGTGGATCTTAATATACCTATTACAAAGAATACTTCTGTATTTTGAATAGTACTCAAATGGTAGTAGTCAAATGGTGCGATAGCATCACAGAATACTTCTTCTTTTTGTTTTTTCGATTCAAAATGTCTAGTGGTTTATAAAGTTTGGTCCAGTATTTTGCACGATCTACGGCGTTTTGGTTGGCTACGAGAAGGTCCTTCATCGTAGCTGTTGTGGGACAGTTAGGGCACTGCAGGAAATGTGCTATTGACTGGACAGCCCCACAATCTCACTTGTCATCGCTAGAGAAACCCCACCTAACCCGGTTTTCTTGGCATCTTCTAACACTAGCTAGAATTCAAAGAACAGTAAAGCATAGCATGGTCATTAATTTATTTGTTTATGCATAGGTAATTAATATTTTATTCATAGGATTTTCCAATTTTAATTCAAAAGACAATAATTTTCTCTCAACGGGTGCATGGAAAATATGTGACGACTTTGCTTAAAAAACTTTTTTTTTGATCACTGGTTAAAATGGTTAAGCTTTTTCACAAATAGTTAAAATTCAACAAAATTCGTTTTTTCATCCCTGGTATACTATTTTTTCCACACGATTTAACCATTGGTTAGAAATTTAACTATAGTTAGTTTGACAAATGGTTAACTTAATCGTAACGATCAAAAAACCGGCCCTAAGTTGGCTATCTTTTAAAATTATACATGTCATGCAGGTACGTAAAATATGTAAGTAAGTGATTACTGCACCAGGGTATGTTTTGATTAAAATAAAAGGTAGATTCAATATTTTTTTCTAACTTTATCCAAGGCGTCATTGTCATCCTGTGACCACAAACACTGCAAAGCGTTTGAAACGTTAGGTATAAATAATGGTATCGGTGCATGTCGTCTTTTAATATGTGCTAATCCTAAAATATCCACTTTTCAAAGTAACCACTCACATAATTTACATTTCTTTTATAGACTGCTTCATAAAAAGAATCTCTTAAATTAATAAGTAAATATAAGCGATAAAATCTGTAAAGAATTATTTAATTCAGTGAGAAACAATCGTGAAAAACCCTATGATATTGCAAAATTTGTAATTAATTAGTATTTAGGTTTTTAAATGGTTGTTTTAACCAAATATTACATGGGACCAATAACATACCTACTGGCAAAATGTAGTGTACCTACTAAAGGACTGAGTCCTGGGTCCACTGCCTACCGCTTTGGGAAAAAGGCGTGATTGTATGTTATTTCATGTTAAAATAATACCCACCGAAATTCACAAAACATCGACAACTGTTACCAGGCGCACAGAAGTGCCGAGATGGTGTCGGAATACTAATCCGCTGCGACACTGAATGTGGGAATAAAAATATTGGTTGAACAGCAACGGGTGCATTTCCGTTCGCTGACAGCTCATGTTTCTTCTCAACCATTACACGAGACAAGATACTGCTCTAAACAGGATTATTCGTTCAGAAGATTAGAAAACAACACGTGACACGGATAGCAAAGTAAATATTTTATGGAGAAAATTGGGACGGATATTTATAGAAAAAATTTGGTAGTAGTATACTTGCAAAGCCCTACTGCTGGTCATGAGGTCCCAGGTTCGTTTTCCAAGGTCAGGAAAAGAGCGTATTTTTTTTAATATTAGACATTTTCTTAGTGACAAAATAGGGTCGGGAACTGTACCCGGTAGATGGCAATAAACTCATATTACATGGGTTTAACAAAATATAACTGAAAGTGTGTGTACCTACTATGAGACTGGTGACAGACCCGTACGTGGTGGTGTACCCGTCCTGGGTACACCTCTGCTTATAATAATAGCAGTGGCATCATCATAATTTATTTATTATTTTAAAGTATATATTATTATAATCCACACATAAATTCAATATAAAGACATTCATACTGTCCTAAGGAAATAAATATTCATTTTTTATAAACAGTAAGCGTGTCAACTTGGTCATAACTACCGTGGTAGATAACGGTAGAGAGCAAACTAAATTTTACACAACCAAATTAAGACAATTTCAATCACTTTTGACACCCAAAATGACCTGAAATCAATTATGTTGAACTCATTGATTTAAAGTGAACAGCCTGACAGCCTCGATGGCTCAGATGGTAGTAACATTGCTTTCTGTGCCGCAGGCCCCGGGTTCGATCCCCGGCCAGGTCAAACATTTGTGTGCATGAACATGTCTGTTTGATCTGTGTCTGGGTGTTATAAGCGTTTAAAAGTATGTTTATCAGTCATCTGGTTACCATAGTACAGGCTTCTAGCCTAGTTTGGGACCAGATGACCGTGTGTGGAAGTTGTCCCATATTATTAAAAAAAAAAAAAAGTAAAGAGGAGATATGGTACGTTCTGCCAGCGCTTACTCAACAACTGGCACGTGCAATTTGCTCAATGTGAAGTTTCCACAGTAAGACCGAAGTGCGCCCGAGACAACAGTATTATTCGCTCGTACGACCTTACTTTACTGACGTACATGGACATAATGGGACCTAATTTGAGCTTGCCATTTTCAAGAATACAGTACCTCATCTCTCTTTTTTTTATATCAATGGAATGCTTGAATTACATACTTTAGATCCAAAACTCTGTTTTTCTTGTCCTCATAACACATTTTAATAATATCTAATTAAAAGTAAACGTTGATGCTTACATTTTCTCTAAGTACCGGACTTGTGATTCGACCAAAATGTTAAATCTCCCACGAAAATAACCAAACGAAAATACGTATCAAATTGAAACAAAATAACCCGTCAGTGTCCTTTTTAATCTTATCCTCGTCCCTTCGGACCTTTGCTAGATAACTATCTGTAAACGCGTTCTCAGAGAAAAGACATCATAGGAAGTGTAGCTTATCTTTCCTTGGATTTTGGTGCATATTTTTAACAGACTTCAAATAAGGCTGAGGGCCTCTTTCTCCATCCTCGAGTAAAGTGTTGATTAACTTTTCGCTGATTAGTACTACTCGGCAAGTACGTCAAGTACGGCAAGCACGTACAACGGACCAGGTATAGAGTCTAAGTGCGGAAAAGGAGTCCACTTTACATTTTACATTACTACTCGGCAAGTAGAAATCCCGAGTAACTTTTGACAGTTTCACAGAAAAGGCCAGTTTATGTGCTGATTAGCATAACTCGGACATTATGAAATTAGCAAGGGCAATGTTACCATCGAAATCACTGGGCATGACGAGTTTCAACAACTAATATCTCAGGGTGACAGACGCAGTGCAGTGCGGCGCAAAATTTTGAATTTTAAAACACTGGGTGGCACTGTGTCTGATATGGGCAATCATGATGCTTACTATCAGGCTTAGGATTTGCTCGTCTTGTCACTCACTATCATAAAAAAATCTACTAAATCTTTAACAGAACCTTCTCTTGTTCCTATTTCTTATAACGGACGCTATCTGAATTGAAGAAACAAAGTGTCACTACAATTTACGAGGTCAAGGAAGCTAACAGAAATATGTCAAATATAAGAGTAGATGGTGAATGAGAGACATTTATTACTGATTTCGAATGTGCTGAGTTGATACTTTGATATATTTCTTTGGTTTTAGGTGATGTTCGTTTATACGTGGTTGTTCAGACTAATTTCTCAATAAAAAAACATCTGGGTCTTATAACATAACATAACATATCATACAATCACGCCTTTTTCCCGAAGGGGTGGTCAGAGTACCCACAGGCAGTTATTGAGATAATTCCTGATGGGAAAATCCAATGTTGCATTTTGCCTGACCTGAAGATTGAACCCGGGACCTCATGAACGGCAGTCGAGCTTATGCCCACTGCGCCATCGAGGCAGTCTTACAAGCAAGCCATAATACAGGGTGTGCCTGATGGCTTTCTAAACAGTTCTAAAAATAATACATAAGAAACTTGTAAAGCTGTATTTTTCAGTCACTTTATGTATTTGGTATGGTCACACTTGTCCCGGGCGATGGCAATGCAGAAGTTTACAGGCATTTTTGTCCTAGATGTCAACTATAACTGCCTGGAGTCTGGAACTGCACCCGGTAGATGGAAATAGGCTCGTCCCCTATTACATGGGACCAATAACATACTGGCGAAATGTGGGTGTATCTACTGTGGAACTGAGTCCTGGGTACACTTCTGCCTACCCCTTCGAGAAAAAGGCGTGAATGTATGTTTATGTTTTTTTATGTCAACTGTAATGATCAAATAGATCGCAAAATATTTTATCCAAATCTTGGTCCAAACCAAGTAGATGGATAAATCTTTACAAATGTATATATTTCTATATAGATATACTAGTGCAAGTACAGCGGCTTAGCCCGTCGCAATTTTGAAATATGGTTTCCTATCAAATAATAATTTCCTATCAAATAAAATATGGTTTTCTATCAAAAAGCTAAGGTATAGCCCGTGTTTTCGATCGATATTTTGTGTAAAATACATGTTGATACTACTACAGAAAATAAAAATAACCTAATCAAAGTCGTAAGTTATTCACAGACTTATCTATCGCTCAGAGCGATTTCTATCATACAACAAATTTCATGGAGAGAAATTACTGATATACCTACATATCTGCTCGAAGGTCGGTGCTTTCAAAGCTATGCTGACTTGAGTAAAGTTAGAACTCTTTTCATTCGAGTATTTTGAGTTAAAATGTATTACGGAAGGAAATCACTAAAGCTAGCTATTTTATTTTCCATACAGATCAAAGAGCGACGCCGCCGTGAGCCCAGGGGATCTGGCGTCAGAGGGTTATTTCATTTGCGAAATCAATCTAACTCGCTTGCCTCGCCGGTAACTTAATATTGCTATTAGCCGCGATACCCGCTTTCTGCGGGTAAAATGCATTTTACCATTTTGCGAAATGGAATTGATATTTATGTGAAGTGGGATGAGCTGTGATGGATAAAACAGACATTTTATATTCTGAAACTCATAATGTTTTTTACATTGAAGGTATACTTTATTCAATTTTTGTATGTGTGTCAATCATCATCATCATCATCTCAGCCATAGGGCGTCCACTGCTGAATATAGGCCTCCCCCGTAGATTTCCATCTAGTCCAGTTGAAAGCGGCCTGCATCCAGAGTGTTCTTGCTTTTCAACACCTGTTTTGCCAACCAGTGTTTTAAAATTCATAATTCTGCGCGGCACTGCACTGCGTCTGTCACCCTGAGTTATTAGTTGTTGAAACTCGTCAACCCCAGTAATTTCGCTGGTAACATTGCCCTTCAGACCGGAACACAGTAATGTTTGCACATAAAATTTTCTCAAAGTTAGATTTTTTCAAAGTTTGATTTCTGCGAGATCAATTCAGAAATGAAGAGTTAAAGTTACCGATATAGCTCAGCGGATAAGCAAGTTGAAGTGGCAATGGGCAGGGCACATAGCACGTAGAACTGATGGCCGATGGGGCTGTAAAGTTCTCGAATGGAAACCAAGGACTGGCAAGCGCAGCGTGTGTCATTAAGCTTAATGGAATGATGGGATGTCTGCCTTCGTGGCGTAGTGATTCGCAGGCGACTACTGCAGATCATGAGGTCCCAGGTTCAATCCCCAGGTCAGGCAGAAAGTGTGATTGAATTTTTCCGTTATGAATTTTCTCAATGACAGCCTAGAGTCTGCTACTATGCCCGATAGATGGCAATAGGCTCACCACGTAATACATGGGACCCATAACTGGAGAACTTATCTACTACGGGACGGCATTTTAGGGTTCCGTACCTCAAAAGGAAAAAAGGAACCATTATAGGTTATCTTTGTTGTCCGTCTGTCTATCATCTGTTTGTTCGTCTGTCAGGCCACTTTTTAACGGGAACGCGTTGAGGTATCGAGTTGAAATTGATATCAAATACTCAAGTCTGCGGTCCCTTGTGGCTGTAAGAAAATCATACTACTAAGTTAACGCAATCAAAAGTTATGGGTATTTTACTGCATATTTACATATTTTGCGCAAGGAACTAATAGATGACGCTGTATGTTCTTGGTATCTAGGTATGGAACCCTACACTATGCATACATACGTATGCCTTCACAATTTATTTCAAAACTAAGTACTGAGTTAGAAAAAAGTTATGAACACAGCTTTGAGCCATACAGCTGCCTATTGTTACAATCTTCCTTTTTTTTATTTTTGTTCATTGTGGTATCCAAAGTCTACATTGAACAAAAATAACAAAATAAGACTATATTTGATATTCTTCTACTTATTGTGTTTTAGCGTCCTTTCCGACGAACGTCGAAAGCGATGACGTTGTCGCGCGACGTCAACGTCAACGCGGTGCTCACGCGGCTGCGAAGTTTGTAAGAAAATGACATAGAATACACACGAACCGCATTTTGACGTCAGCGTTTCTTGACGTATGCCATACTGCGAACACGAACCTCACGTTGATGTCGCTTCGACGCGTCGTTCGTCTGAAAGCACGCTTAGAAATAAATAAATATTTTTTATATTCTTTAAATAATCTTTATATAATTATCTTTATATTTATATTTTAGGTATAAGTATATTATGTATGAGTATACATAAAAATGTATATTTGAGTATAATAAGATCTTGTTTTAAGAGAAATAAAATGTGTAGTACCCTTTCCCATCCCCTACTCATCTTATCTTTCCCCTATCCGTCCATACTGGTTGCCTGGAAGAGATCGCTTAAAACGATAAGGCCGCCCATTGTCAACCAAGAATTAGGTTTATATTATTTTAGTTTAATATGTATTATGTTATTTTTCTGATAATAAAGAGTATTCTATTCTATTCTAATCTTTTCCTAAAATATCTTATCAACACAAAAAGTTAAGTAGAAGAATATCAAATATTACTACCCCATAATCCAATAGCGGGTATATAGACAATATTTCCTGAAGGAGGGAAATATCTAAAATAGGATAGAAGCAAGTGTTGCTAACGGGCCGGTTCGTGTATTCAATATTTCGATATTGAACAGTTGGACACAGTCGTATTAGGATTGTGTTATTTCTTGCAAGAAGAGATTAGACGTTAAAAGTTATGTTAGTTTAGAATGGTTTTATGTTATTCGAAAGGATTTATTTATTTTATGAGTTATAACTTAACATAGATTTACGCCATTTTCCCGAAGGGGTAGGCAGAGGTGTACACAGGACTCAGTCCCATAGTAGGCACACCCGCATTTCGTCAGTATGTTATTGGTCCCATATAATAGGGGCGAGGCTACTGCCGTCTACCGGGCACAGTGCCAGACTTCAGGCAATTATTGTGATAATTCCTAAAGGAAAAATCCAATTAACACTTTGCCTGACCCGGGGATTGAACCCGGGACCTCATGATCAGCAGTCGGGTTTGCGCCCACTACGCCACCGTGTTATGCTATTGCGTTCTCGATTGAAACATAAAACAGGCTGAAATTCATAATATAGCTCCATAACCACATGCATGATTCCAGATCATTTATTCCAAATCCGACTTGATTTAATTATGATTTTATGCTAACACGCATGATCTACAAGTATAATTTGTCTATATATTATTGTAAGTCAGTCCTGACCGTTACGTTAAGGCGGTGAACACAACGCATGCTATGTGTTTGTTCTGTATTTTTGTTAATCAAAGTACCCAAATCGTATTATTCAATGAAGAACTAAATGCATTTGTCTACAGAAATGGCTTATTTAGTCACGAAGAAAATCGACAACATAAAAAGAGTATATATTTTTCTACTGCTTATGACAAAATTTATTATCATATTTCTATTATATATAACTGTCTACTTCCAGGCAAGACAATATAAAAAGTTCTTAACGCACTGAAAACGTCTAGAAGAGCTTTTATTCCATGAAGGATCTAATAAAAGGATCTCTCCCACTATCCTTGAAAATGACGAATGAATTGACTGATCAACAGAATCTAAAGTCTTCTCTTCAGTTCTGCCAACGTGCCATGTAGCGCAGTATTTTAGGTGTTAAACTCACCGTTTTAATTCATAACACCATTATACGCTCAGACAAAAGTCACAGATGTCATTATAAAATCTGCAATGCTAAAATGTGACTAAGCTGGTCACATATGTCGGGTGACGGAAGAATTCTGAGTGAAAACAACGACAGATTGGATTCCAAGCAATCCCAAATGAATTTGCGGCAGACTCAGAAAGAGATGGCGGAACGACCTCGATACACACCTTGAGAATGGTCCTTACTTGCAACAGATCGCGAATAATGGAAAGAGGGAAGGGAAGCTTTTTCATAAGAGTGGGACATGATAGGATCATAATTCATAATGTAGCGTCCGTGGTCCATCGGGAATATACCCGGCTTTAAATCCGGACTCCCTGGATCGAATCTCACCACATGTGGACTTTTCGCCTGGGCGCTACCGTGTTTAGGATGGCACATTAAACTGTAGATCCCGGCTGCTTCCCGTAGTGGGGCAGTCGTTGGGTCATGTTGTAGGCCTTGTAGGAATCTTGGTGACCTGAAACTGAGAATATGGGTTGTCCACATAACCCATATAAATTGACTCGAGCAGTGTAATTGGGTTAACCAGTTCTATTAGAGTATAAATCCAAATAACTATTTTAAAATTATTATAATAATAATTTATCCATTAATTTACTGGTAACCAGGATACATCCTATCAAAGAGTCAGTATAAATATAATTTTGAACTACATTTATTATACTCGTAGGTCCAACATTGAAATTTGTAGCAGTCTTTTTGGTTTTGAAGAAAATGTTAGTATTAGGTCCTTACATCCAGGGCAAGATAGGCAGATGCAAAACATTGGCCAAATAGCATCAGACTTGCTTTGAATGACAAAATACACTGCAAATGACACTCAAAGCCGTAACATTATTACGGCCAGTAATGCCCAGTGTGCTTGTTCCAGGGGCGTGACATAACCTCTGACACTTGAACTCTGAGGAGTTAGACTTAATGGTCCTAATTAGCATATTTTTAGTTGCTTTATTTGTTGTCATACTTGTGACAGAGGAAGGCGTTATTTTTACAAAATATTGTACACTATTTCTGTGGTACTACTGTTATAAATAAAATCAAAATTCTGATAACATACTCACTTATTAAAGCCCAGTGCGCCATAGTTCTTTTTTATAATTAAAGAAGAAGAAATGAATATCTGAAAATCTCGAAAGTAAATTCGCTAATTTCTAAAACTTCTCTAAGTCTAGAACTCTAGAAATGTATACTTACGCATATTCAAAACTTCAAACAGCACCCTTTAAAAAAAAACAAAAACTATTAGTTTACAACTAAGTATAATAATGGAAATTTTATTTTAAAACTTATATTTTAAATTATTTATTTACGGTACACTTTACTTTCTAGTAAAAACCATACCGAATTATAAAAAAATATTTCCTTGTCTCAATTCTACCGAGGTATACAGGTCGACCACTAATCATTGTGTAAAAATGATTAGTTTTGACATATTATTTTTACACTAGGGAAAGAAATAGACGTAGTTTTGATGCGTTGTTCAATTTATCCTACCATGGCAAACCAAAAAGGTTGTTTAGAAAATTATAAAACTAATTACAAAATTAGAAAATGATTACTTTTACTTTTTAAAGTGGGTACACATTATTGGCATATCTTTATTGTGTGTATTCGATGGCTTATGCCCGGCCTCCATTCCAACGTAATGTGCCCTCGGTTTTACCTCTAATCTGGCTAGCTAGCGAACACGCGTCGGCTTGTTACATACCCAACAATTTTGCTACTGTTCTATGACTATGACTGCATAAAATCTGCAAGCCATTGTTAAGCTAGGAATACGAATAGTGAATAGATTGCAATTCATTTAGTTTGTAGATTGCATTTGAAAATTAATTTACTCAAAGTTTAATCTGTTTTATTTACAACATATAACATTGCATAAATTTTTCATTGCATAAAATCCGCTTTAGAATAGTGCTCCACCCTCTCTACCCGTGGTTGCCGTAATAGGCGGTTAAGGGTTAACAGATCCAGAGGACGAGTGCGTCCTCTGCAAAAAACCATCGAACTGCGCTCGACAACCCGCCAAGCGTGTCGAATATTGGCAGAACCTCTCTTTATGAGAGAGGCCTATGTTCAGCAGTGGATTACCAACGGCTGAGATGATGATAATGACGATGATTGCATAAATTGCATTGATGCTAATATACCAAATAACAACAACGAATCCTTGTCAATGCCATTACAGTCTTGCAGTAAATTTTATCCACTACTTATCCACTCGTTTACTTATCGTTTATCTTCCTATGTACCGAACCGCTTTAAAATAGATTGCCTGTTATTGGTAGGACGTGGAGTGAGCCAATCCATCTTCACCTTAAGCTATGCAGTCTACCGTTAACTGGTTGCTACAGAATTATTGATAGATGTGTAACAAAACCTTTAGAAATATCGCGTGTAGGTAACTATAGGCGAAATTTCTTAATAATAATAATAATTCTGTTAGAATGGAATTTACATTCTAACAGAAAGGGTTACCAATTACACTGCTCGAGTCAATTCATAATATGGGTCATGTGGACAACCCATATTATCAGATTTTCAGGTCGCTAAGATTCCTACAAACCTCCGACATGACCTAACGACTGCCTCCTGCATTTCTTAGGAAACAGCCAGGACCTACAGTTTAACGTGCCATCCGTAACAGGGTAGCGCCCAGGAGAAAAGTCCACATGGTGAGATTCGATCCAGGGCCTTCGGATTTAAAGCCGGGCATATTCCCGGTGGGCCACGGACGCTACAGATAACAGTTTATCAGCCTTAAATCTAAAATCAAAATTCAAATTCTAAACTCAAAATGTTTTATTGCAGTAAATGTGGTAAACAGAAAACGCCCCACTAAGTTTAACTTTATGTCAATGCTAAAAAGGGAATCCCCGCATTGATTTAAAGAAAAGGGGAGATAGGGTACGTTCTCTTAGCGCTTACTCGACAACTGGCATGTGCAATTTTAAAAAAGAAACAACTAAAATAGAAAGACGTACCTAAGACCGAAGTGTGATCGAGAAAAAAAAATAACTTTGCTGACCTAAGTGGACCTAATGGGACCTAATTTGAGCTTTCCATTTTCGAGAAGCCATTATTTCATCTCCCCTTTTCTTTAAATCAATGAATCCTCGTCACATATTGTGGGACATCAGCGAACTTTAAACAGACCTTTGTTTACCTTCAAATTAAATACCTTCAAGTCCCACTTATACAATATTAAAGTAATTATGTCAGCCTACTAAAATGCGACTCATTCATGACATGGCACAGAAAGCCGGCTCTAGCTGATTTTCGTTTAAATACGTCGCTAGGTTTGGCATTGATTGATACTGAACGCGCGAGCCGCGTCCAAGGCGCTACTATTATAGAAAGGACTCGGCACTCTATACTGTATGTTATAAGACCGTTACAATAAATGACCCTTTACGAAGCCACAATCTTTTTTTTATCTTTATTGGAACTTAAACAAAATTGATTTATAAACAGTGTGAACGATGATGTCTGCGAGAGTTTGGAAAACTGTGTTGCAGACACCAACACTTACAATTTGTTCCAGTTAAGTTTGAAAAACTATTCTAAAGATAGTAAAATTAATAAACTGATTGTGCATGTCGTGTTTTCGACTCGTAGTATGCACCTTTCCTTCTGTTCTTCTGTATTTTCCGTACGATGAAGTATGTACAAAATTAATGAAAAAGAATTTATAAGCCTTGTTTCATAAAAAATAAAGTCTAATTTTGCGTGCACGTAACGTGAAATCAGTTTAGTAAAGGATAACTCGAATTACAAACGCCCGCGGCTCAAGAGATCAATAAAACGTTGAAAAAGTTGATTTGATTCAGAAGGGTTCGTATCGTGTCAAATCACTGAAAGACAAATACCTAAGATATACGCAAATATCTGACAACATATATAATACCTACAATAAAGGATGAGTGACGATCTAAGGAATGAATTCGGCGAAAACACAATAAATAATTTTCTGGTTGTTACCTACAACCAGAAAATTATTTATTACTAGCTGTGCCTCGCGGTTTCACCCGCGTATTCTTCGTTCCCGTGGGAATATCAGGATAAAAAGTACCACATTATGTCATTCCAGGGCCTAAACTGGGGTAGTATTGGCGTGAAAAAGTAACAAAAATCCATCCATCCATTCATCATGGATGGATCATCCATCCTCATAAACTTTCGCATTTATAATATTAGTAGGAGGATAAAAAAAAGCCATACGGTTTGAGAATTCTACTGCCTTGGTGGTGTAGGTCCCAAGCGCTCCTGATCCGTGCTGAGTTCATTTCCCAGATCAGGCAAAAAGTGTTATTACAATATCCTATCCTATCCTACTAATATTATATGAAAGTTTGCGACGATGGATGGATGGATAGATGTTTGTTACTCCTTCACGCAAAAACTACTGAACAGATTGGGCTGAAATTCGGTATGTATATAACTTTTACCCTGGAATAACACGAAGGGTACTTTATATCCCGATATACCCACGGGAACAAAGACAACGCAGGTAAAACCACGGGGCACAGTTAATATTACAGTCTGGAGTCAGAAATTGTGCCTATTGATGGCAATAGGCTCTATTACTTGGGACTTAAAAAAAACATACTTCGAGGAAAAGGCATGATAATATTATGTCGTTATGTTTCAGTAGTTTCTGCTTTAAGAGGTAGCAAACACCCACCCCTCAATTATGTGTAACTCTCAGTGAAAAGTAGCATATTAATTATTATGATAACAAAACACCACGCTAATTTTCCAAAAAAATATATCGACCCCTGCCTACCGCAGTTTTTGTAGTGATTTTTAGAAGAGAGTTTGTGAGAGAAACTAAAATAACGGCGACATAGTTTATTTATTTATAATTCAGCACAACGCCAGGACTAACTTAATGCTAGTGTAGCATTTTCTACCAGTTATCCTAAAACTAGACAAAATGTTACAGAAATTGAGTGGAGCGCAAAACATAACTAAAACTACTTCATAAAACAAAACATAAAACAAACAGCAAATAATCATTAAAACTAAAATAAATAATAATAGTCTACACCATGTACTTATATATAAAACACAATATATAGGCACAACACATGTTTACTTCACTATACATAATGTGTTAATTACCTATATATTAATTCGGAGGAAACAAGGGAATACAAAACATCGATTAAGTAATTTTTTATAGGATTTCTCGCACCTAGGATACGCTGCTAAAGTCAACTAAACACCGTATTATAGAAACTTAGCAATTACCACAACAAATACAACCAACAAAAAGCGTGCACTGCGGCTATCTAATACCAGTGCCAGCAAGTGTAAACCTAATTATTCTAATACAATAGCATGCCACGACTATCCGGCCAGGCCGAAGCCGACCACAAGCTGGTCGGTCAACAACTTAACACTACAGAATTCCAGCCAAATACTTGATACAAACTACGGAACTATTCACTATGATAAGGGTCATCATTTGACACTGGTTTCACGTTTGAGTAGCCGGTTCTGCTTGTCGTACTTTGTTGTAATGAGAAAGGAGTTGTTGGTTTTAAGGCCACGTCCGACGTCGATTTTACATTATAAATAATTTAATTTTTATTTGATAGGACTAATATAGAGATTTTCACATGTATATAAATAAAATTTTTAGTATTGCTATTAACTTTATAGTTAATACTATTTACTTTATAGTTAATAAAATCACGCAGAATTTTAAATATTAAATAAAACACATTTCTCATAAGTAATTACTTCGTTCATTGGTAAGAAGTGGATTAAAATCTGTTCAGTAATTTTTTTATGCCATTGGTGGTAAACAAGCAAACGGGTCGCCTGATAGAAAACGGTTACCGCCGCCTATACCTGCAACACCAAGAGTATTTGCCAGTATGTATTTATATTACCATGTTTATATAGTTATATTAGCGGCTTTGCCCGCTCGCAATTAAGAAATATGGGAGTTATATACCATAATTTTGACGCCTTTTTTTGACCCCTAAGAATGTGAATTCTCAAAATCCTTTCTTAGCACACGTCCATACAATGAAAACAAGTTACATTCCAAGTTTCAAGTCTCTAGGATCAGTGGTTTGGGTTCTGTGTTACATGCCAGTCAGTGAGTCATCTAGGATTTTATATTTGAGTAAAATGTAGTGAAAATATCACCTCAGACGTAGGTACATAATATCAAGATTTCCGGAAAGCAAACAGCACTGCAACTCGCAAATGTAATTTTAGTTCGATCAAGTCCAGCAACGGGGGTTTTATGTAACTCTGAATTGACTGTGGCCATTTTTTCCCAAACAAACTACCAAATCTAAAATCCCTGGACTTTCGATATTGAAGTTTTTGAAAACATACGGATTAGAAACACGTTCAACCTTAATAGAGTACCTATCGTGTTTATGTTTATTTATAGATAAATAAATGAAAAAATTACCATAAATAACCATAAATGATCGGAAGAAAACATACTTTTTTGTAGTATTAAATAACTATTTTAACTAATTTCGGGGAGGTAGACCACGTCAGCGTTGGACCACAATATTTAGAGAAGGAAAACTTGAACGAACCCGGAATGGGGACTACGTCAGGCACAAGTAGGGTTACAACCTGAAATAAGTGCAGTCTCCTGCAACCAAACTGTCTCCGCACGTATCGACATGTCGGTCCTGCGGATTTAGCCATTGAGTTCGAGAGGGTGTATGCTCTGGGCAAACCTACGTTTCCTTAAGTAGTCTCAGGCAACACATTGTCTGTGGAGAGTGTTCTAAATGCTTTATACGGACTTGTTTAAATCAATTTTGTAGTGGTAGGTCTCTTTTGCAGGAGGCCGCCTGGGGTGTGGCAAAGGTGTGGTACTTCCACACCTTTGCCAGTTATTCATCCGCCAAGCAGTAATGTCCAAACATTACTGTGTTCCGGTATGAAGGGCAATGTTACCAACGAAATTACTGGGCATGATGAGATTCAACGACTGATTCAAACCCTGAGATATGCTCAGGGTGATAGGCGCAGTGCAGTGCCGCGCAGAATTTTGAATTTTAAAATACTGGGTGGCACTGTGTCTGCTATGGGCAATCATGATGCTTACCATCAGGCATTTGATGAGCTCGTCTTGTAACTCACTATCATAAAAAAAAAGATTTCCAAAGACGCCAAGGCCCAATATATTTAACTCAAAAAACCTACATTAACTAGAAGCAATAATAGTTCAAGCCATTTGGTTTGAGTGCGGGCTAGAACTCTAAAACTAGACTCTAAAATCTAGAATAATCTATGAGCTTTCATACAACTACAGACGTTATACTTATTAAAATCAGATACAGAATATACGCAGCTTTGTTCCCATCACTCATTAAAGTAAAAGATAGAAGACATATACAAAACCCAGTTGTCAGAAAGAGATAAACACAGGTTCACAGCTACGTGAGCAGCAAAACTTATACGTGTAACATCGGCGCAAGGCAAGGTGCTACTGACTTGACTTAAGCCAATTAGCTTGACTTGAGTTCGCCATGCAAAACAGGGTAAAACGCATCAATCTCAGATTATATAAAAGATCACTGAGAATAACACAGTACTTTTCAAAGGCTTCATCCCTTCAGACACCTACTCTAGTGGCGTGATATAATACCACCACTAGAGTAAGAAGGTGCAATGGCACAGTGTATCTAAATCCAGAGTAAAAACTAAAACCTGCGCTTGCAACACACTACACACTACATACTCATAAACGACAAAACGAAATACAATTTATTAAAGATCCAAACCGCATGCCCGCGGTCAGCCGGTTCCCACACTCGTGTATTCGGTATTACTTCGAAAATTGTCATCGTAATACTGGAAATTCAATTTAAAACCTGGACGGAGAATACCGCTGGGCCAGCGGTGGCCTCGAGTAATTGGTGCAGGTCCGATGCAGCATTCAAAAATCTCTCTAGACGGTCGAATCGGATGAAATAAGATTGCCTTACTGTACGCGATGCGATCACTTTGAAATGTGTTTGAATACTAATATAAAATACTATAATAACTTTAAAATACTAATAAAAGTTAAAAATAATACATTCACCATCATCATTATCATTTCCGGTCTGTTAGTAGCCCATATTTTCTCTCTATATTTTATCTCTGTCCATAGTCGCGAATAATGCATTAATTTTAATATTGTAATTTAATAATATTATTTTAAAGTTATACGAGTAATTCATGATTCGGCACGTTCTAAAACAGAACGAGAGATACTTATGACTTAAGTTTATACTTCAATAGACGGCTTCCACTAACTACCTGCACTGCTAATACGAGTACCTAGATAAAATCCATTACAATATGGATTGTGTGGCCAACCTCGTCGTACGTCGAAGTTTTCAAGTCAACAAGTACTAGTAAGTTGTAAGTAAAAGGAAACAAAATGCCTATGTATCTCAAACTAAGATCCACATATTTATTATGTTACACAACGACTGAAGTCACATTGGATGTAGAAAACGCTTGACCTACGTTACGGAGAGCTCCGGTGTCCTGCATCAGGAGCTCACGCGTGTGCGGGATCGCAACTCGCGACGGACTGACAGCTCGCGCGCGCCTCCGCCCGCATCGCTCGCTGAGAGGGCGGTAACGTCGCCGCGGTCGTGTCGTCACGGTTGTTTTCAAAATCGTATAAAATCAACTTGATTTATAAGACGTAGAATTGACGTCGCGTTTTTACCTTTCGTGACAGTCTGATTGAGAACCGAAACGTTCGGTTATTGGTCTTCTTTGATGCTGGAATAGATGGTGGTGCCTTTTGTATGCTTTTATATGGACTTGTTTATTATACCAAATACTGAAATACAGAAAATAAAAAAAATATAATTAAAGCCTAGCAATCGTTTACAAATTAAGTACTTACAGTCTTCTATGCTAGTATGGGGACTTGAATAAAAAGACTGCTATTTTTATTTAAGTCAGAGCAATCTCTTGTATCTCTCTTTACCGGTTTGATATCAACTTTTTTAAAATTATTTTAAACTACAACTACATTACCCGACAGACGCTGTTCTAGTTAGTAATAAAACCTTCATGGAAAAGACCATTAAATTTTCCAAAAAAAACTTACCTACCTAAAATAATATAACATCGGCAACTTTTAAAATATTTTATTGTTTTAGAACTTAATCCGCAATATAACTTATATAACATAACATACAATCACACCTTTTTCCAAGGGGTAGGCAGACTCATTCCCATAGTAGGCACACCTACATTTTGCGAGTATGTTATTGGTCCCATGTAATAGGGGGCGAACTTATTGGCATCTACCAGGCACATTTTCAGACTTCAGGCTCTCATAGAGATAATTCCTAATGGAATGGAATCTAGTGTGCCTCTTAAATTTTGTGAAACTCCGTCGATAAATAACAGCAAAATCCCCCTCTTTACTTCCCTAATTTCCCACCAATCAAAAATTGAGATAGACAAACAAATTAAGGAACTTATATGCCAATTTTCGTCAAAATCGGTTGGAAAATGCGACCTTTAGGCGAGAACTGGAAGACTGGCTGATATATAGAAGAGAGTAAAAGCATTTTTGGCCAATCTTGAAACTGAGACGCTTCGCTCGCTTGGTCAAACGTAGTTTTAGTAAATTTATTCCCGTTCCAAAGCTATTTATACCGCCAATTTATTTAAAATATTTAAATATTATTTTCATATTTTAACCTTTTAAATCTTATTTCGAAGAGTGTAAAATTTTCACCAGTCAATTATTTAGACTGTCTTCGTTCCAGCTTATAAAGCTTGACCTAAAAACAAGCTTCTAACATCAATAGCTTTACCAACAAAGTGCTAAAATGCATTTAAAATATGCAGCTTGTGTCGATACGTCGAAGGCCTTTGACTGAAATTCTACCACAGAGTAGTGATATTTCGGAGAGGCTTATTATAGGTTTTCACATTTTTGTTTTCGTTTAATTAAGAGGTAGGTCAATAAAATTAAAAAAGGTAAACAAATTTTCTGGTAATTAGATTCTGAAATTCAATAAATTAAATTAATCACTAATATTATGTATATTATAAAATCCTAAATGACTCACTGACTGACTTTCAACGCAGAGCCCAAACTACTGATTTTAGAGACTTGAAATTTCGAATGTAGGTTCTTTTCGTTAACTGGACGTGTGCTATGAAAGGATTTTTTAAAATTTACATTCTAAGAAGTCCAAAAAGAGCATCAAAGTTTTGGTATAAAACCGCCATTAATATTTCATAATTGCGAATGGGCAAAGCCGCTGTTCTTACACTACTAGTTGGTAATAAAATAATAAACACGTAGATCCGTGTTATTGAGGTTAGTTACTTTATCGATAAAAGGGGATATTATAATTTTATTTAGAGGGGGGTAACTTTCGAAGGAAACAAGTGAATACGAAACAACGATTTCGTTAATTTTTCATTAACATAAAACATACATTCAAGCCCTTTTTCCCGAAGGGATAGGCAGAGGTGTACCCAGGACTCAGTGTCCCATAGTAGGCACACCCACATTTTGCCAGTATATTATTGGTCCCATGTAATAGGGGGCGAGCCGATTGCCATCTACCGGGCACAGATCAAGACTCCAGGCAGTTATTGAGATAATTCCTAATGGAAAATCCATTATTTAACACTTTGCCTGACCTGGGGATCGAACCCGGGACCTCATGATCGGCAGTCGAGTATGCGCCCACTACGCCAACGAGGCAGTCCTCCTCGAGTCCATCGAGTGTGTCAAATACCTCAAAATTTCTTTGCAAAGAATTCTAAACATTTTTCTACTAAAAGATTAACCAATTTACACATAAAACATGTTTTGAACTTTTTTCAATTTTAGTTTTATAATACTCCAATATTGTATGTTAAACTAAACCATGAAAAGAACCGAATCCGAAATAAAGAATTATTATTTTTATAATTTCTCAACAAAACACATAAAAAGTACTTGTTAAGTAGTACCTTATAGTTAAAGGAATAAGAGACTCCCAATAAGTTTCTACTTTCCAGCGCTTAACGAGTATCTTACTAACTCCAAGTGAGTAACTGTACCAAGGACCGGGCCCATCAAAATTCTCGACGTTTACAAGCTGTTGGCCGGGAGACGGCAACTAACACAATTTACTGAACGTTCGCCTGTCGTACTCGTAGTTTAATGCAGTATTGGACTCACAAACACTTTAAGTGCCAGTTTAATTCTAACACATTGACGTCTTAGCTTAGTTAGTTCTGCTTGAGAACCGCAGATTAATTATGTTATTATTGATCTAAATATAGTTAGCAGTTTGACACAATCCTATAGAAAATTTACTAAATCGATGTTTTATGTTTCCCTGTTTCCTCCGAATACAGTAAACCTATTTGATATATTTATATCCTGATATTTTAAAATTGAAGTAAAGTATGTCCCTATCATTTTATTTTTGTTTATAAACTCTACATTTTTTTTGTAGTGAACGTCCAATCACGCGAGTAAAACTGGGATTTATGGAAGTTCACTATGAAAAAAAGGAAAGGAAAGGAAAGGATTGTGTCAAACTGCTGAGAGGTCCTCTTTCCTGTTAATGATTTTAAACATACATACATAACGTCACGCTTTTTTTCCAAAGAGGTAGGCAGAGATGCACCCAGGACTCAGTCCCATAGTAGGTACACCCACATTTCGCCAGTATGTTATTGGTCCCATGTAATAGGGGTCTTGTTAGATTTGCTGAGCTGTAGTATTTTGTTTTGTAGAGCTTTAGTTTCTACGTGACACAAACTACAAGAACCGAACTTAATTTGGCTGTGAGGGTGTGTGTATATGAACACGCACACATACCGACTAACTTTCTAATTTATTTTTTTAGACTTATGCATTGACTTATAAGCCGAACATTTTATAATTACAACGAGTTTGTAAATATTATCAAATAATATTGTTAACATATTATATCTTTTTATGTACAAACTAGTGTAATAAAAGCGGCTTTGCCCGCTCGCAATTATGATATATGGGAGTTTTATACCAAAACTTTGACGCCCTTTTAGGACCCCTTAGAATGTGAATTTTTAAAAATCCTTTCTTAGCACACGTACAAACAACGAAAACAAAATACACGCCAAGTTTCAAGTCTCTAGGATCAGTGGTTTGGGCTCTGCGTTGCATGTCAGTCAGTAATGATTATATAAAATATATCTGTAGCTTGGTTACAAAATGACGTGTATTGTATAAAATAAATAAATTAATATAAATATGTATATGATACTAGCTGTGACCCGCGGTTTCACCCGCGTAGTCTTCGTTCCCGTGGGAATATCGGGATAAAAAGTACCCTATGTGTTATTCCAGGGTCTAAGCTACTTACGTACCAAATTTCAGCCCAATCGGTTCAGTAGTTTTGGCGTGAAAGAGTAACAAACATCCATACATACATCCATACTTACAAACTTTCGCCTTTATAATAGTATATATATTAGGAAGGATTAGGATTAGCAGGATTATAATATTATATCAATAAAATTTAAACATAAATAAAACATTCTCATAACCAATAAATCTATTTTAAAATTTTAATGATGAACCGAATTTCAGTAATGGCCGTCCGGATCCCACTTCATACATTATGGACTAGATGTACGTAGATTGAAAGTTGAAATATAAGTTAGGTCAGCCCTAATCCCACAGAGTAAGGTAAACAGTACGGAAATTTAGATGATATACAATATTATAATTTTTTATATTATTCTATTAATATTATTTAATTTATATATTTTTATCTTTACTACCAATCTTTACTACTAAAATTTTTATCTTTATTATTATTTTTAAACAACAATGAGTACACTGCCGACCAGAAACATTTATAATTTTTCTCCTTTCAGTTCGGTTGTCTGGAAGAAATCGCTTTAAGTGAAAAGATCGCCACTTATACTAGCCTAAGACAAACTGTACCTACTTTATTTTCATAATATTTTGTTTGCTGTAAGGTGTACAATAAAGTGTCTATCTATCTATCTACTAATATCATAATAATATTTTCGACATTATTTGACAGCCTCGTTGGCACAGATGGTAGTAACTCTGTTTTCTGTGCCTTAGGTCCCGGATTCGAGCCCCGGCCAGGTCAAACATTTGTGTGCATGAACATGTCTGTTTGATCTGTGTCTGAAATCCCTATGTCAGAAGAAGACATAGGGTACTTTTGCCCGATATTTCCACGGGAATGATGTCTACGCGGATGAAACCGCGGGGCACAGCTAGTTGATTATATTAGCTTAGATTTAAGACCCTGGATACATAGGTTAGGCACTTGTCAGTGCAACCTTAGGCCTCAAATAAATAATAATAATAATAAAGGACAACTTCCACACACGGTCACCTGGTCCAAAATTAGGCTAGAAGCCTGTACTATGGTAACCAGATGACTGATATACATACTTATATAAGCTTATAACACCCAGACATAGATCAAACAAACATGTTCATGCACAAAAATGTTTGACCTGGCCGGGGATCGAACCCGGGGCCTGCGGCACAGAAAGCAGAGTTACTACAATCTGAGCCATCGAGGCTGTAAAGGTGTTATTGCTCTTACTGATATTACACTGTGGCACAGGGATGTTGGTGCTCTGGCGTAGACATTACTATGATAAACTAGGGTTACCCGCATTAGGTTTATGTCCTGCATTACAATTTAAATGTATTCACCATTTACTTTGAATTGTAGGAATAGAAGAAATACTTTCCATCCCGCTAATACCATTATAAATTGGCTTAGTCTAAAAATCCCCACACGTCGGTAGGGATATTTTCACTTTAAAAAAATCTTCACGGGTTACAAATAAGTAAAACAACCACTCGTAATTTTTTATGACAAAATTAAACCAAATAATATTATCATATTAATAGCCCCACGCTTTACATACTTAGAAAATAATTATGTAAAAGATGTGTGTGTGCCTCTTCACGCCAACACCTACCTAACTAAACTACATTTGCATAGTGCAATACATAAATTTGTATGGAAACAAACATTTACGTCAAATCTGGCAATTCCTTATTAAATAAAAAATTACCAGATTTGATAGTTGTTCAGTTTGACACCCCTTTAATATTACTACACCTTTTATTTAAAAAAAACCATATACTCGCATAAAATTATATATTTTTAAGAACTTTACGTTTTAGCCCGATCAAATTTTAAATTTTTTTATGTTTGTCTTTATCCTTTTTCTTTTATCTATTTTTATGATTGTGAGTAACTTGACGAGCAAATCAAGTGTCGGATGGTAAGCATCATAATTGCCCATATCAGACACAGTGCCACCTAATGCTTTATTTGGGTCTAGTTACCTGCAATAAATGTTTTTTTTTTTTTAATTTTAATTTAAAATTCAAAATTCTACTGCACTGCGCCTGTCACCCTGAGATATTGGTTATTGAAACTCGTCAAGCCCAGTAATTTCGCTGGTAACATTACTCTTCAGACCGGAACACAGTAATTTGTACATTACTGCTTGGCGGATGAATAACTGGCCAAGGTGTGGTACTGAAAAACACACTTCACATTACTAAACGAGTTTCCACGGTCTCTCGCCTGATCACATAAAAGCAACAACATACATTCACGCCTTTTTCCCGAAGGGGTAGGCAGAGGTGTACCCAGGACTTACAGTCCCATAGTATAGATACACCCACATTTCGCCAGTATATTATTGGTCCCATGTAATAGGGGGTGAGCCTATTGCCATCTACCGGGCACAGTTCCAGACTCCAGGCAGTTATTGAGATCATTCCTAATGGAAAAATCCAATATTTAAACACTGCCTGACCTGGGGATCGAACCCGGGACCTCTTGATTGGCAGTCGAGCATACGCCCTCTACGCCACCGAGGCAGTCATAAAAGGCATAAAAGCAAAATTGATACAACCAATGTCCAAAGCAAACTAAATCTATTGCAGTATTTAAAGTATTCTATTGGTGGTAGCAGTGCCCACATTACGCTAAAGCTTGGCAAGAGAACCTGAACTTTGGCAATTATCCAAATGTTACCAGCTCTCATGGGAATGACATGACAGTCAACTTAAGTCTATGACCAATAAGACTTTTACGTCTCATATAATATGCCCTTATTTTAAGTATATTGTATTTTTCGAAAGTAAAGAATTACAATTTCAGAAGAGAAAAGCAAAACCACTTTTACTTCAGAATAAGTACGTAATTAACATAATTAAATTTCATATAATTTTTAAATGTCTCAGATTCAGTCCATTATGGCACTAAATCTATAATTAGCCAGTTACCGGCGTCGAGCTCTCTTTCCTTCAACTGAGCCCTAACAAGCCATAAAGTGCTCTCTTCTGACAAAAAATACAAATTATCTTTGTTTTTACATGTCATTTTGATCTCAGTCAATAGAAGATTACGTATTTTTCGCTAAAAACGATAGAATATATTTTGAACTAGCTGTGCCCCACGTAGGCATAGTTCCCGTGGGAATAACGGGAAATAAAAATCTTTGTGTAATTTCAGGGTCTAAGCTACTCGTATACGAAATTTCAGCCCAATCGGTTCAGAAGTTTTGGCGTAATAGAGTAACAAAATATCCATCCATCTCACCAAAACCACGCTAGATGGAACTGGAGTTGAATTAGAACTCGCTAGCGTTTTGTTTGCCTGTTACAAACGTAACTTTTTTACGTTGTGCTGAGATTTAAAATTTATAATATTATTATGATGAATCCAACAAGCTGTAGCAAACAGGTCTATTTGTGAATATTGTCTATGTCGGCTCTCGAGGTACTGCCTAATTTTTATATGCTTTTGGATCGCGAACGGTTTTTATTAACGTCATGTTATACAATACATTATTCGTAAAATCAAAGCGTTTTCTAGCAAGATTCTTTGCTGTAAAAGTATTAACATATTTTTTATTACATTGAAAAAAAAATGCAATGCCCTTATTTTTTAACGAAGTTTTATTTTCATTTTTGATGTCTTATAATATTATTTTTAAGGTAAGAGTATAATCAAAGCTTTTGCAAGGTTAGTAAATGGCACTGGGCGCAGAAAGTGATCAACTATTGAAGAGTTGATATTATTTTGTGACGCGCCTGCCACGGATTCTGTGAACATTTTGGTGGTTTTATGGAAAGTAAGAATGGCAACGATTGGTTTAAGCAGAATCTATGGTATGTACGAGGACGCGATGGCATCACCGTGGGTGGGATGCCAGAGCGACGGGGAATTCTAGAGCGAAGATCAAGATGGTAATAAATTATATTACACTTGCTGAAGTGTTCGACTATTATTTCATGCGGAAAAGAAGCGGCTACACTATAAATACTTAAAACTTTAAGATGTCAATTGTTTTATTGCTAAAAGATGAAGGGATCCTTTTATTGACACAGTCCAAAGGAAAACTTACCAACTCGAGGTTTTCTATACTCCCCTGTTTCCTCCCAAACTATTTGTAAATTAATATCCTTATGTTTAGAAGATGAAGCAAGCTGTGTCCTCATTATTTTATTTTATAAATTCTTAGTTTTTTTCTAGTGGATGTCTAATCATCTAACTTTTACTCGTGTGTTTAGACTTTAGACGATAAATATTTATTTTATTTATTGAATTTATTCAAAACGCACCGGTTACCATGCCAGCCGGCGTTATTTGGGTCTGAACTTAGGCTCTGCGAACTTTATCCAGCTCCTACGAGTAGGTAGTAGATTATTAGATTTTTCAATTACAAATAATTTCTATGACAGCTTGGAGTTTGTGTAAGTCTTCCCGGCAGATGACAAGGGTTATGCCACTCTACTCCACGAGAAAATTAAATGCGTCGGCACCTATATTATTATTAAGCTGACAAAAAGCCGTTTATTAGACATTCTATAAAATAAATTGGGTATGGTACTGGGACGTAATAAAGCACTAAAAATACACTAATTAGAGATATATTAGGATGAGTATTGATTTTTGACAATTTTATTTTTATATTTGTAAATTGTTGAGTGAGGCATCATTTGAATCAAAAATCAATTCTTAGATAGGCTCGCGCTTTCGAGCAAAGAAGTCTTCCGTCTACACCATCACGGTAATAATCTAATTACCGTGCCGCCGGCACGAAAGCACCGGCCGTGAAAGACCGTGGACCGTGTTGCTCGATTGCTCGGGCTCTATTATATGGGACCAAAAACATAAATGGCTAAGTGTGAACCCATAGTAGGTACCCCACCTACTATGGGACTGAGTCCTGGGTACACCTCTGCCTACCCCTTCAGGAAAAAGGCATGATGTTATAATATGTAACTACCATAAGAAGCCATTTAAAATTATAGTAGCCAGGTAGATACTCTTATCAACAAAACAGATCTTTCCAATATCAGTTCAGGGCGTTTACAAACAAACGTTATCACGGTCACGGAACATGGTTTTTGATCCCTTTGATGTACCTTCCCCTTTATCTAACTGTTCGAAGATAGTTTTTGAAGTTACCGAAGTTCTCTATATTATAGGTATAATAACGCTCGAAAACACGGGCTATCGGGTATAGCCCGTCTTTTTACACTCTAGATCTGCTAAACCCTTGGAAGCGAAAGTGGCCAGAATGCTGGCGGCAGTGCCCCGTTGGATGCAGATAAAAATAAATCTCTTTAGTCACTATATACTATATCATAAAATCCTATATTACTCACTGACTGACAAGCAACGCAGAGCCCAAACCACTGATCCTAGAGATTTGAAACTTGGAATGTAAGATGTTTTCATCGTCAGGACGTGTGCTAAGAAAGGATTTTTGAAAATTCACAATCTAAGGGGTCCAAATAGGGCGTCAAAGTTTTGATTTAAACTCCCATATTTCATAATTGCGAGCGGGCAAAGCAGCTGTTCTTACACTAGTAAAAAACATAACATACATTCACGCCTTTTTCCCGAAGGGGTAGGCAGAGGTGTACCCAGGACTCAGTCCCATAGTAGATACACCCACATTTCGCCAGTATGTTATTGGTCCCATGTAATAGGGGGCGAGCCTATTGCCATTTACCGGGCACAGTTAGTAGTACAGTTACACTAGTAGTTATATGAAATCCAAAGTCCTGACTGACTGTGTCACTCACTCATTAAACGTCCTAACCCTAAAGACATGAAATATGTACACATAGTTTTTCATTATATACTTCTATTAGGCGAGAAATAATATGGGAATTCCCGAAATTCCATCGGTAACGAAGTCAATAGGAATAACGCCAGCCTTCTACAGATTTTAACGATTCACGGGAACGAAGTCCCGTTGAGCCACAACATAGGTATATTAATAGTTATGTTTTATGTATGTTTGTTTGAATTATATATCTATAATCTTAGTATATTATGTATTGGTTTATAGTATGGTATTATATATTATTTGGTGCGTATTTAGTTTATATAAGTATTTGATTTTGAAACCACCCGTCCCTTCAGTATCTGTATTTCCTTTCTCTGTATAGTTTTTTTTTTTTTTTAGGTAATGAGTGAGCAGACGAGCATATCAGGTGCCCGATGGTAAGCATCATGATTGCCCATAACAGACACAGTGCCACCCAGTGTTTTAACATTCAAAATTCTGCGTGGCACTGCACTGCGCCAGTCACCCTGAGATATTAGTTGTTGAATCTCATCCTGCCCAGTAATTTCGCTGGTAACATTGCCCTTCAGACCGGAACACAGTAATGTTTGCACATTACTGCTTGGCGGATGAATAACTGGCAAAGGTGTGGTACTTCCCCAGGCGGCCCCCTGCAAAAGAGGCCTACCACTACAACACTACAACTATAACACTACAACTATAGTTGTCTGGAAGAGATTTCTCTGAGCGATAAAGCCGCCAATTGTTACTCTTTCTAGTTTTAAGTTTTCTTTTTTGTTATTGTCTGTATAATTGTGGTACCAATAAAGAGTTTTCGTTCATTTATTCATAGTATATTATATTATAAAATAATGTATTCAGCTATATTAAAATGAAGCAGACGCGCGTGTTTTATTATTAAAACGGCTGCATTTATATATGTAACGAGAAAATGGTATTGTTCTGAGGTGTTTCACCTTTTTCATAGCGTTTCAACATTTGTGCGTTTGCCGGATAAGAAATATATTTAATTTTGTCGGAACGTTGGACAATCTATAAATCTATCACTGGCCTTTAGCATCCATAGAAGATGATACAAGCAGCGTCCATGTTCTTGACTAATAAGGTCGATACGAGAGCGACAGCGATGGCGTCTGTGATGTATTTGACATCACAGACGCATTCGGTAAAGCTGAATGTCTGGTATAGCTGAAGGAAGTGCTGCGCGTTGGTGGCGCCTGACTCGCGCCGGCAGCAGAATAGAGTATAATCATATAATCAATAATGTAAAAATAAAAAGTACATATTATTATAATGAGCAAAGAATATGCAAAAGTTATTTCAAATTATGTACTTGGAATTTTCGTGGACTTTTAGTCAAATTTCAAAATTATATTACAAACTACCTAAATTATTCTACTAATATTATGTAGACATAATAATGATTATTATATCTTTTTAGTTTGTTTTATGGGGAATAGAGTTTTAGTTACATAAAAGACAAACTTTTCTTTCGTTTTCTAGTTCAATCACGATGATATTTCAACTGAAGAATCATTCTGCTTAAACACCAATATCCGACTAGAAAAGTTATTTCCGGATAAATGTCCCACCTCTATTCCTAAGACCCTCAAGTGTATCGAGTCTCGATACCGTATTTTCATAAACAAGTCACGTTCTGCCGACTAGATGAATAAAACTACAATTATATGACATTTTCTTTTAAATAGTTTCTAGGAAAGTGGTCGTGTCTTGTGAACACGTAACCGTTTTGCTAGGGATTCCTTTTAATGTCGGTATTACATCATTAAAAACGCGCGTGAGGTAATTGAGAGCTTGATTCCAAGAAGAACATATTTTTATACATTTTTCATTATAGGTAACGCCTACGCTGTGTTACCAAAATAATTATAAGTACAATAGTTTTAATCCACGTAAACCTTATTTTTGTTGAAACGCAAAATAATTATCTACTAATTGCTTTAAATATAATTATATTGTATTAATTAATTATATTGTATATTCTAATAATAATTATATTGAAAATACTCTTAATTATTGGGTCCTGAGTTCGATCTTCAGGTCAGCCTAAGAGTGTAATTGGATTTTAGGTATTACGGTAGACTCAGTACTGTATCTTCATTGACGTACAAAAGTGTCAGATTATGACCTATTTGAATAAATCTGTTTGAGTTTGAGTTTGAGTTTGACTTATCTCAGTAACTGTCTTGAACTGTGCCCGGTAGATAGCAAACTCGCCACCTCACATCAAACGACACATGGAACCAAAAACGTAACTGGCGGAGCGTGCCTATGGGCTTGAGTCCTGGGTACACCTCTGCCTTCCTTTTTGGGGAAAAGGTGTGATATGTTATGTTATGCAAAATTATTGTTCATAATTTGTAAATTTACCGTAAATATATGCATGGTATCAACGTACCTAATTTACATTTGAGGCCAATCAAAAAGTAGCGCCCTATTTCAAAGCCGAATCGTTTGTACGCATTATCGGCACGCGTAATAAGCCCTAAATAACTTCTCTCCGTAACTCAACATATATTTTCATACATAACCTTTGTCTGGCATTATTTCAATAATATTCCAAGTTTAATAGCAAGGGTTCGAGGCACTGGGTAATAAAATTTAACGTGTCGTTGCCGAGTTTTGTGACTTTACTTCAATTTATAGCTGGAAGTTTTTCTGCGATCCATTTGTTCATCTCGTGTGTAACGCATTTTGAAAAATATGGCGATATATTTCTCTCTGTGTGAGTGATGTGTGGTTGTGTGCTTTTGTGCCAGATAACTGAAAATGTACCTATTGGGATTTTGGACATATGGGTTGAAAAGTAATTAATTACCTCATTGGACATGTCTTGTACCACATTGTTATTTTACTTGTTTTCGATAAAAATGTGACGTTTTTCTGTTGTCTGTGTAATGTTTTTCAGTAAAAAAATATTCGATAATGAGTGGAATTAGCATGACACGGGAATTTATCTATGATTTCTTCTTCCCTATCCCAGTTTTCTTTCCTTTTCCCGCCCGTCAAGAATGTATTTGCTGTCTCTTTTACTATTTACACATTAATTATAATTCTCCACTGGGAAAAACTGCCCATCCATGGAGATAAATAGTTTTCCCCATTCTTTTTCTCTTTCTCGCTCAAACCTTACATATCTACATTCTCGTTCCAACCGACTGGGATTTCAACCGTACTCAAGTACAAAACTTTAATGGTCCGAAGGCATAGGACCGATAAATCCAATTGAAAACAATTGCGTCCCGCGATGAACACTGTGAAAAAATCCTTACTTAGCACAGTACCTTATATAAGTGTTGTTCTTGAATACGGGTGTTAGTATCCCTTGCGGACTGTTCTAAGGTCGCTGGTACTTTGTATAGGTACTAGTACAGACCTGAAAACCCAGCCTAGTTACAAAAAAGCTTATTTATTTAAAAGAGTTTTTACGTGGAAGGGTTTTGGTCGGGATTTTTCTGAATCTCATTTATCAAATAGTAAACGCCAAATCCTGGTTGCGGAGTACGTTTTACGACTTTGCCTTCCGATCTTAATAAGCCATTTGTTCCCAGTGTGAAAATGGCAAATGGTAAGCCCGCCTTAAGCCAACTTTCTTAAGAATGTGGGACGTGTGCACTTAATATGAATATGTATTCAAACTCAATCCCTCCTATTCACCTGTTTAACATACAATTTGAATGTAAGACCAACGTACCAATTGGTACAGTCCACCACATAAATCTATGGCAAAAGTGCCATAATAATGTCACAACTCACAACCAAAATTGGTTTGGAATAGAAAATAACTTCTTATTGCAATATTATTACGAATTTGAATTGCTTTGATCTTATTTTTGATTGGATTGTCCATTAGGAATTATCTCAACAATCCAGAGTCTGGAACTGTGTCCGGTAGATGGCAATAGGCTCACCCCCTACTACTTGGGACCAATAATTAACTGGCGAAATGTGGATGTGCCTACTATGGGACTGAGTCCTGAGTACACCTTTTCCGACTCCTATGTTCAAAAGGTCTCAACACTAGGTCGAAAATCTAAAGAATACGTATGGTGCAAGTTCTCCCAAAACTCTAAATTTAAATTTTTGTAAGCAAAATATGAGTAGCTTCTGTAAGAAGAATAAATCTTTTCTTCTTTTCTGCATCGGACAGTATTCCACCAAGTTTGATGAGTTTAAAACTCACGGGAATTTCGGTAGCACGCGACTTTAAATAAAATATGTTGATTCGAAATATTCAAACGAAGTTTTCATGTATTTGCATACTTTGAAGTCGATTGAGAAGGTGTTTTGACGTATCTACTATATATATATATATATATATATATTTTTATATTTACTTATATAGATGTAGGTACGAGTACCTACTTTTGATTGTCTAAATCGACCTCAAATTATCCAAGATTAAATTTCAAAGCACCAACAATATTTTTATGTCCCCTTATCCACGAAGACGTGTATGGTCCTGTTATCCACGAAGACGTGTATGGTCCCATTATCCACGAAGATAAGATCGAGTGGAGAAATTTCATTAAAAAAAATGATATCATATATATGTTTACAGTTTTTTTACAGTTTCTGATCATAAAGCTAGAGATTAATGAATCTACCGTCATATTTTCAGATTTATAAATGACATGAATGTCACCGAGTAGCTCTCAAAAATCTTTTTAATCAAAAGAACCTTTAAGGTACAGACAGACATGCTCATTACTAGCACGAAAGCATGCAACTAATGAGCAATTGCTACTTAGCAGCATGTGTGTCTAAACGTTGCTAGTAATGAGCATGCTTTTTTTGGGCATGCTCAAAAATCAACAGTCGTTGGTTTCCGAGCATGCTACCTGAGGCGCGGGTGGAAGGGGGCGTGCTTCGAGCGCGTCTGATCAGGTTTGCTTATGAGCATGCTAGACGCTATCATCGAAAATCTCAAAATTAGTATGCTTATTACTAGCAAATGTGAACAGATGCAGAACATGCTAGTTTTAAGCATGCTTATGAATAAGCATGTCTGTCAGTAACTTTATTTAAAAAGTGCAACATAAAAGTAACATAAAATCGCCCGACTACAACTAGGTGTAACCTTCACTAAAATAACGGAAGTAAGTTTATAATAAAACGATATTTTCATATTTTCTAGAACACCAACAACAGGAAATGATGCCACGAGTACAAAGTACCGAGTCTTGGACTTGGATATATTTAGGGTTTGGCACAAGTTAAACTCTTTTAGGATATTTACTGAAATAAATTTAACCTAGGAAAGATATTATCTTTTTAATTTTGTCAAGATTTTCTTTCGCTTATAACCACTATGGTATGAACCTAAACAATTGATCTTTTGCATAAATATTTTGAGGTATCCAAAGTATTTATGCAACCTCCCCAAAATCTAAGTCATAAAAATCTTGAGATATGTTTGACCTTCATAGAAATAATCTGAATTGAGGTTATTAAATCCTAGCTAGCCTTGTGCCAAACTTTTGCGATTTTCAGAGCAAATAGAAAGGCAACATTTAGAATAAATAATAACTATACTCTGAGACACTTTCAATTCGTAGATGAGGCTGTAAACAAGAGAATAATAATAATATTTTACACTACGTCCGAAACGAATCCGTGAAATACAGTTCAAAATAGTCATAGAACTATTTCTGTTTGTGTGTTAGTTAACGCACTAGATACGATTTCCGTCATCCGATTTGTCTTCGTCATCCGTGAATTTCTATTGCGGAGACGATATTGAGGAACCGAAGTAGCTATAGTTTTATTTGTATGAACACTCGCCCACTGCGTCCGGACCGACTCGGTCTGAAAGTAGTCCGGAGGTAGTGCATTAAGCATTATCCGAATTCAGTCAGTCTTCCGAATAACGGATTCTGATCGGATTCATTTCCGACGTATTGCGAAACCACTCTTACGACTTCAATGCTGAAGTCAACTCGCTATCTCTTTTCACTCGGTTAGTACTCTTAACAAAGTTACGCGCTGTATTCATGCCAGTTCACTGACAACTTTTAACTGGCCAGATGTGGCTCATCCCCCGGCATGAATCTGATTTGCTTTTAGATTAATACGGAATGGACCAAACTTTTTATATTTTATACGAATGAGGCCGGCTCTTTGCGTTTAAGATACCAGAGAGGTTTGGGAGTTGCGAGCTTTCCAGATTTGTGGAATCGAATGGTGGCTTAAATTTTGAAATATTTCGCTTCCTCTCTCGATATCGTGATATTAATTTGACTGAAGTAAAAATTTTGCTGCTGCTGTTGCTATATTTTTTGTTCTTGTATGTCAAACTCAAAATAAAATTCATTGATTCAGAGAGGTCTTCAAAATATACTCACATTTTGGAGCTAATAACTAATTAATTTTCTGAGCTAGGCGATAGCCGACCTTGTTACTATAAGTTTTAACCAGGATTTAGATTCAAGGCAATATGAGAATGAAATTAAATGTAAATGGCTTAGCCCAAATACTTATAATTATTATTATTACTCGTTCCTTTCCTTGTTTCTGAAAAACGGAAGAAATAGTTAGGACCCTAAATGCAAGAAAATACAACAATGACGACTTAGAGAACATAATTGAATTTCATTCAAATAAAAGGGATCTAACTGGATTTAAATATATTAATACTAGATTTGTTAAAAAGTAAAATAACGAACATACTAGAAACTAATAATTACATAGATATATTTTTATTATGAAATAAGATTAATGTATGACATTATCAAATAAATAAATACCTCAGAAAGGAGTAGAATATACTTGGCAAATTAATTGTTATCATTAAGATTTATTATAAGAAGTAGATTATAATTACCTTATCTTTTTTTCTATATAATTAATTAAGATAATAATTTGTCTTCTATACCTACAGAGTACAATTACATTAAGTATATACGAGTATAACACTCAAACTCAACCCAAACTCAAACTCAAAAAGATTTATTCAAATAGATTTGATTAGATAACACTTTTATTGACACCACAATATATAAAATTAACAAAAAAACTAAAACTTGAGTAACAATAAGGCGGTCTTATCGCGCAGAGCGATCTCTTCCAGAAAACCATTCGGAAAGGGGAAAGGCATATACTGGAAATAATTCACAATCTGACACTTTTGCAAGTCAATGAAGATAAACAATGAGTCTACCGTGCGTTCGGAGAGATACATCTAAAAGAAGAACGCACAAGAAACTTGTAGGGCTTAATTTTTTCAACTGATAGTTTTACAATAATAAGTTTGGTTACATTATTTATTTATTAATCTATATATCCACCCTATATGTTTAGCAGTACGTAACTAATACTAATTCAAATCGTATCAAATCCACTGTAACAATAAACTGCTAACATTTACCTATTTGCAGGTTATTCGGTTAATTAGAGTGCGATATCGGGCAGTGCAGCGCTAACTGTTGCGGCTAGGTGTAATCAATATGAAGCCATTAGTTACCGGGTTATAGGTACTCGTGAACACTGTAATATTGACTCTGATTCGACGCTGGTAGAACTGCAATAATATAACTTATAACATAACATACAATCATGCCTTTTTCCCGAAGGGATAGGCGAGAGGAGTACCCAGGACTCAGTCCCAAAGAAGATAAAAACCCACATTTCGCCAGTCTGTTATTGGCTCCACGTAATAGGGGGCGAGCCTATTGTCATCTACCGGGCAGAGTTTCAGACTTCAGGCGGTCATAGAGATAGTAGTAACACATTTTAAAGATAGTTTTAAGTTAAATGTTGAAATTTACTTACAACCCAGTTAGCTAGGCACAGAAGTAGCATAAGTTTTGTGTTTATTATTACGAGAACAACATAATCATAATATAGGATGGATGAATATAGAATCATAATTCCTTATGGAAAACTCCTATATCTAACCAGTTATGTTTTTAGGTCCGATGTTACAGGGGGCGAGTCTTTTAAATTGCTATTAACCGGGCACAATTGCTATATTTCAGGCTGTCATTGAGAAAAGGACATTAATAGTGATTGAAATGTGTTTTGTTAGTGCATATTGTTTATGTTGGCCGGGTGGTTCCCAGCAGTATAAGAGCCCTATTGGGCCACCCTTTTCTCATCCCGTCGGAGCCGTAAGACCCGGCAGAGGGACATATTCAGAGAGTAGGCAGCAGTGCTTTGGGACCAAGTATTCCAACTACTGCGATCACCAAACCCCTATTTGTTTATGGTGTTCTATGGGGAGTCCTATGTTCGTCAGCGGACGTCTTCCGGCTGATGTGTGATGCGACTGCTTATGTTTACCAAAATGTCTCAATAATCCAGGAATTTACCCTTAAATGTCTATGCAAAAGCCGTTAATCAGCTTTATCTTTAAAAGTTAAACGACCGTTTAAACAGTCGCTTAAGCTTGGAATCTATTAAATGTTAATCCGTTAATTGACGCCATTCGAGTTAGCAAACAATTTCCACGTACAAGTAACAATTTACAAGCATACGCTATTCCCGTGTGTTATATTATTCTTACATAACATAACATCACGTCAGGGGTAGGCAGATGTGTACCCATGGCCTAGGACCCAGATCCCATTATAGGTACATCCACTTATATTTTTATGTCCTACTAGCTGTGCCCCGCGGTTTCACCCGCGTAGTCTTCGTTCCCGTGTAATTTGGGCCGAATGTGGAGCTGAAAAGTGGAACGAAATAAGATTTAAAAAAAGAAAAATTATATTATGCACCGTACAACACAATATGGGACGAAAGCAGATTTTTGTATTTGGACCGCACTTCCGACGAATATTTTTTTTATGATAGTGAGTAACAAGACGAGTAAATCAGGTGCCTGATAGTAAGCATCATGATTGTCCATATCAGATACAGTGGTCAGAGTGCACAGCCTCAGTGTTTTAAAGTTCAAAATTATGCGCGGCACTACACTGCTCCTGTCCCCCTGAGATATGAGTTGTTGAATCTCGTCATGCCCAGTAATTTCGCTGGTAACATTGCCCTTCAGACCGTAACACAATAATGTTTGCACATTACTGCTTGCCGGATGAATAACTGGCAAAGGGGTGGTACTTCCCCAGGCGGCCCCCTGCAAAAGAGGCCTACCACTACAAAAATATATTACATTACAAGAATATGGCGTAGTTAAGAAAAATAAGTCTTTTATCGAGTCACAAGACATCGGCTTAGAGATGAATTTGTCACTTGATATAAATCAAAGGTCACGCTGCCAAAGGGAAAGGCATTCGATCGAAGTATATCGTCATTTCAGTTGAATGAACTTTAGTTGCGGTAAACCTCAGAATGTAACCCAAACGTACGAGCTCAGATGGTAGGTACAATCGTTGCGGTAAACCAAAACCAAAAGACCAACATTACTAAAGACTAATGTTATATAATAATAATAATAATAAAGCCTTTTATTCGGACAACAGATATACATTGATGTTTCTTAAACTATACTGCACTGTTATATATGTATTTCATACAATTAAAATTAATCGCGTATTTGGTGCTTCTTCACTTTCTGTAAGTCCGTTTGCCAGTTGGCAAATGCCTCCTCCAACCTACTCCATTCTGATCTCTCTCTAGCCACTCTACTCCATGTTGTACCTGCAACCTGCCTAATATCATCGTCCCATCTTTTTTGTTGTCTTCCTCTTTTCCTTTTACCTTCCCTTGGGTACCAATGTGTAATTACTTTGCTCCATTTATCCTTTCCTCTGACCATGTGTCCCGACCACTTCCATTTTAGCCTTTTTATTTTTAGGGTTACGTCCTGTATTTTGGTCTTCTTCCTAATGTTGATGTTTTTATTCTATCCCCCCTCTTTACTCCTATCATGCTTCTCTCCATTGCTCGTTGGCAAGTAGCAATTCTATTCTATTCATAAAGACTATATATATATAAAGACTAATGTTACATTACATTTTCTTTTTGTTAGATTTCACAAATGATTTGTCGAGTGAAGTCTATTATTTGCTACAATTCTCTGTGGCGTCCGCAATATTGCAAGGCTGAGTAATAGAGGAAGAGGCAGCTGATTCTCTTAGCAGTCTGACACAAAGCGATAGCAAATTTACCAAATCGATGTTTTGTATTCCCCTGTTTCCTCCGAATATAGTAAACCTATTTGATATATTTATATCATGATATTTAAAAGAGGAAGTAAACTACATAACATACATTCACGCCTTTTTCCCTAAGGGGTAGGCAGAGGTGTACCCAGGACTCAGTACCATAGTAGATACACCCACATTAACATTGTGGAAATAAACTATGTCCCTATTATATTATTTTTTATTAAATTAAATAAACAAATAAATGAACATTGTTCTCGCATAACGCTAAAATAGCGTCAACATAGTAAAATAATGTACAGTTACTGTTGTTTGCATTACTTCTCAACAATATCTACAGTACAATACGTATACGTATACACTATATATTATACCGACTACCTCGGTGGCGTAACGGGCGCATGCTCGACTGCCAATCAAGAGGTCCCGGGTTCGATCCCCAGGTCAGGCAAAGTGTTAAATATTGGATTTTTCCATTAGGAATTATCTCAATGACTGCCTGGAGTCTGGAACTGTGCCCGGTAGATGGCAATAGGCTCGCCCCCTATTACATGGGACCAATAACATACTGGCGAAATGTGGGTGTATCTACTATGGGACTGAGTCCTGGATACACCTCTGCCTACCCCTTCGGGAAAAAGGCGTGAATGTATGTTATGTTATGTTTTATATATATTATACAATCCTAAATGACTCACTGATTGTCATGCAACGCAGAGCCAAAACCACTGAACCTAGAGACTTGAAATTTGGAATGTAGGTTCTTTTCGTTGTTTGGACGTGTGCTAAGAAAATATTTTTGAAAATATACATTGTAAGGGGTCCATAGAAGGCGTTAAAGTTTTGATATAAACTCCCATATTTCACAATTGCGAGCGGGCAAAGCCTCTGTGCTCACACTGGTATCTTAATAATTCACAGCTGCATTCGTATGCGACACGTCGACACGGCGCGAGGGAATGCCAACAGCTGTTGTCTTACAGGAAATTTCAAGATATAAGCCTGAACAATTTACTTTGAGTTTATTTTGGATTGTTTTGTACCAAAAATTAAACATCCTATCCTACTAATATTATAAATTACAAATTTCAGTACAATGTAAAAAACTTATGTTTTTAACAGGTGAACAAAACGCCTCTTAACTTTTGACTTTTGACTGCCTCGGTGGCGTAAAGGGCGCATGCTCGACTGCCAATCAAGAGGTCCCGGTCAGGCAGTGTTAAATATTGGATTTTTCCATTAGAAATTATTTCAATAACTGCCTGGAGTCTGGAACTGTGCCCGGTAGATGGCAATAGGCTCGCCCCCTATTACATGGGACCAATGGTGTCCTATTGATTCGCATAATTTCTTTTGTCATAAAATTTTTCCGCATACATCATTTGTCATAACCTCCTCTAGTCATAATATTGGAAATACATATTTTTTTGTAGTAATACTGATAAATTGTCCTAAAATTTAATTGCTATAATATTTTTGTGTATAATAGTTTTTATTCCTATTGTTAGTTGTCATAATGGTTGTTATGTATAATTTTATAGTTAATAATGGTGTATGTCCTAATTTTCATTGTTCATAATGGTTATTGTATATAATCGGTAGTGTACGTATTTTTGCAAGTGAGGAATATTGTAGTGTTGTATTGCATTTATGGGTAGGAGTAGGATCTCGCCGTAACTCACATACCCAATAATATTTTTTTTATTTACTCGATTTTTTTCATATGTAAATCCACTGATATTTAATTTGTGGCTCCTCTTTCTGTTGTAAATATTTTGCACTCGTTTTCCATTGTAATTATAATTTCAAAATTAGTTTAAGCACTTTGTTCCAAATATTAACACTAAAATTTGACTTAGTGTTATTTTTATAATAATAATGAAACTACCTTCTTTTTTATTCATAATCAGTAATAGCGCCTTGCTATAATATTTTTTTATAGCAATGTGATATATCAACAGTTTGCTACATAGAAAAGATGTTTAACTACGTTAATGAGTTAAGAACATTCAAAATTCTATTGGTTAGGTTAGGTTAGGTTAGGTTTAATTTATATTATGACAAGTTAACATTCGAACAATATAAGATTATGGCACATAATTTTAGTGATATCAATAGTTAGGACATGTGAGGATTATGGCATAAAATAATATGGTTATCAATGGTTAGGACATATAATGTTATAGGTTTCAAATGTTAGGACAATTAAAATTATAACAAGTTATAATAGGAGTATTGACGTTATGACTGGTGATCATTAGCTATTACATATATTATGGCTTAAAATTTTATGAGTTGTAAAATTATGGCTAAAAATAGTATGCGAATGAATAGGGAACCGGGACCAATAACATACTGGCGAAATGTGGGTGTATCTACTATGGGACTGAGTCCTGGGTACACCTCTGCCTACCCCTTCGGGAAAAAGGCGTGACTGGTAAGACTGATATACATACTTACGAGTATATACGCTTTTAACACCCAGACACTGATCAAACAGACATGCTCATGCACATAAATGTTTGATCTGCCTGGGTATCGAACCCGGAACCTGCGGCTTAGAAGGAATGTGCACTATCAGCTGAGCCAACCAGCCATATATAGATAATAAATAATGTGAATCTACTTTACTCGTATTAGCAAAAAATCTTTACAGCAATTTATTTTCCATTTGACAAAAGTATCTTTACTGACGTCCACTGGGTTTTAAAGCTTAAAATCATATTCGTCACAGTCCAAGAGCTGCGGTTGATTTTATACTATTTGCGGCAAATTTTGTAGGAAATAAAATTAAAACGGCGATGGCTGCAGCGAATAATTTCAAAATGCTGGTTATAGTAAATTGTGGACCATATTTATGGTATTTTCTATAAGCTCGTCATATTAATAATTTATGATGTATTGTATATATTATGTATTATGTATACATGTAGAATATTATAAATCTCAAAATTCAGTACAATGTAAAAAAACTTACTTTTTTTTATGATAATGAATGACAAGACGAGCAAATCAGGTGCCTGATGGTAAGCATCATGATTGCCCATAACAGACACAGTGCCACCCAGTGTTTTAAAATTCAAAATTCTGCGCGGCACTGCACTGCGCCTATCACCCTGAGATATTAGTCGTTGAATCTCATCATGCCCTGTAATTTCGCTGGTAACATTGCCCTTCAGTCCGGAACACAGTAACTTTTCTAACAGGTAAACAAAACGCACACCTCCAGCGCCATGTAGGGCGGTATTGGTTAGATTCATGGATGGATGGATGTTTGTTACTCTTTCACGCCAAAACTACTGAACAGATTGGACTGAAATTTGGTACGTAGGTACCTTAGACCCTGGAAAATGGCTGATATTATGTTATTTTATGTGTGATCGATAGAAACTACTAACTACCATGTAAAAACCTTTTCGGCCACTTTGGAAACTAACGATTCAAAACCAGTTTCCAAAACCTTAGAATTCTTTTATGGAAACCTAAATAAATCGGTTTCGGAAACTGGTTTCGAATCATTAGTTTCCAAAGTGTCCGAAGGTGTAAAAACTATTGTTCCACATCGATTCATTGATTTTGCCATCGATCCACGATCATACGCCTGGTTTGAAATACTCTTACTGTCTGAAATACGCGATAAACTCTGTCGCTGATTCCACCGAACATCCCACCCAAAAAACCAAGTTTACTATCCTTGTTATCCATATGTCACAAACATTAATGACAATGAAGCGGCACTAAGCGCGGTTCACACTCGCGTCACCTGCCCGCGGACAGCGCGGCAAACTCCCTGCTGTATGCACCATTAGCGATCCAATGATATTGTTATTAGTGGATGTTGTACAATGCGATTCGACAGCCTGGTTGGCACAGATGGTAAGTAACTCTGCTTTCTGTGCCGCAGGCCTCGGATTCGATCCCCAGCCCTGGCTGGTTTGACCTGTCAAACATTTGTGTGCATGAACATGTCTGTTTGATCTGTGTCTAGGTGTTATAAGCTTGTATAAGTATATATATCAGTCATCTGGTTACCATAGTACAGGCTTCTAGCCTAGTTTGGGACCAGAACCGTGTGTAAAAAAAAATGCTCTTCATTGTCTGACGTGAAACCTAACTATTTGAGCAGCAATTTCTTGATAGCCACTCTGCGGCTGTTCTGTTTAATCTTTACGTTATTATTGTACAGGTTTGTTTCACTATCATCACTACTTATTAAAATAAAAGCCACCCTCACCTGTTTGTCTTTTTATTTGTTTATTTGATCAACTCAAACTAGTGAAGGAATTTTCATACAGTTTTTAACAAAAGACGAAGTAAAATATATAATATTCATTACGAAAGTTTAAGTGCGTCAGTTGGCAATTAAGGAAATTGCCAACTGTCATTTTTGTGGTGCTTTACCACAAGAAGATGTCAGATATTGTGTAAGTTTATTCAGTGATATGGCATAGGTTTATTTAATCTTTTATAATTGATTCTGATATTATTGATTTTAATTCTAGAAATATCATTGTCTTTTCGTCCTACATCCTACTATTAAAAAGGCGTAAATTTTTCGGTATGTCTGTCTGAATGTTTGTTACTTCTTCACCCCAAAACTTCTGAATCGATTTGGGTGAAATTTAGTATTTAGATAGCTTTTCATCCCGATAATCCTACGGGAACCATAACTATGCGGATATAATCGTTGGGCACAACTAAAAAAAAAATATTAGTATGTATAATCATCATCATCATCATCATCATCATCATCTCAGCCGATGGTAATCCACTACTGAACATAGGCTTCCCACAAACGAGGGTTTTGCCAATACTCGACACGCTTGGCTGGCAGGTTGTCGAGCGCATTTCGATGTTATTTTGCAGAGGACGCTACTGCCCGGCCTCTGGATCTGTTAAGCCTTAGCTGGCTCTTACGGCAACCACGGGTAGAGAGGGTGGAGCACTCTATTCTAAAGCCAGTAACACCAAGGCACAGTATATTAGTATGTATATAACATTATAAATTCTATTTATTTTAAATAAATAAATTAATACGAGTGAACCATGCTGCAGTATCCATAATAAATATAGATCAATGGTCACCACTGATTATATTATAATGTTTTATAGCTTACTGATTCAAGTCTAGCTATTTTAGCCGTAAAGCCGCATTGCGGCCTCTGTACTCAAAACACAAGAGATTCAAATGATTTATGAGCGCAGAGTTCGGTTTGCTATATACGTGGGTATGTTTTCAAGTATTTATAAATGTTTTCGGGACATGTGATGATAACTGAAGACCTAAATACGTTAATACCTTTTTTTCAATGTAACTTTTATTTTCTACCAATTTTATTGCCAATGAGTATAGAAAGAAAGAAAGAAATAAAAGAAAGAAAAATTATTTGTTCGCTGCACACAAAAAACATTAACCTAAATAAGTAGATATAATTTATACTAACATCATGTAGGCTGCGAAACACTGCTAACTTAGCATAATGCAAGTTGCAGAACACAACCTGCGCTGATCTTCCGTTAGCGCCTTCTCCAGTGACATCTCGTCCTCGACGACGACGTCTACTGGGTGACGAATATGACACGACAAACTCACTTAATACGATGAGAACTGAGTAACACTGGCACAAGACACAGAAAAATGGGAAAAAGAAGGGCAAACCTTTGCCCAGCAATGGGGCACGATAGGTTAAATATAATAACAAATAAAATGAGTTATGAAAATGACTGGTCTTAACAACACTGATATTAGACAAAAAAAATTATATATTAGCTGTGCCCGTGATTTCAGCAACTGAAAAGTTTTTGTCATGTTATTTCAGTATTTCAGTCCAATCGTTTCGATAATAATTGTGGCGGAAACAGGTCACACAATTCACCTTGAATCGCATAACAAACATAAAAAAACAACAACATACAGTGAAATTGAACACCCTTTTTGAAGTCGGCTAAAAATAAAAGCTTATAAAAACTGATCGTCCATTAAAACTGTTGATACACTGATATAAGTATATACTGAATAATTTTAATTAACTATAAAGCTACTGTAAATAAATAAAAGGATCGAGAGTAATCCCGAGCCTCATTATCAGATATACAAATTAATTGTTTGTGTAATACTGGCGTCTGTAAATTAACAGCTGTCGTTTCAATCGAGCTTTGTACCCTATTATTAATTAGTTCACTATTGATTAATATTATAGGAATACTAGTGTAAGAACAGCGGCTTTGCCCGCTCTCAATTATGAAATATGGGAGTTTTATACCAAAACTTTGAAACCCTTTTTGGAGCCCTTAAATATGAATTTTTAAAAATCGTTTCTTAAATAAAATAATAAATAAAATAAAAATAGTTTATTTCAGGCTCTTAGCCCATTTGTGACAACAAAAATTTACATAAGAAAACATTAATATTATAAAATTAGAATTGAATATAATTGAATTACATTAAAATAACATTATTAAATTACAACTTACTTACTTAACTTACTTACATTAAAAAAGTTCAAAATAAATTAAAATAAAATAGTCACATTAATTAAAATATAAACCAAATATAATAAAATTAATAAAATTTGGATTTCCATTACAATAAAATTTCCAAAATTAAAATAAGGTCAAATTATTTTATTTAATTAATGTTAAATTCTTAGCACACGTCCAGACAACTAAAAGAACCTACATTCCATGTTTCAAGTCTCTAGGATACGTGGTTTCGGCTCTGCGTTGCATGTCATTTAGGATTCTATAATATATAGTAGTGATATGACAGGTTAGTCCCACTACGCATATATTCCCCTACATAATATACATATTATTGACATATTATTGAATTCAAAAAATACTAAGGGCCTTAATTTAATCCGAGGATAAAATCGGTAGTAAGGAGATTCCAGAGGAACATTTCAACTGAGCCAATTCTAATAAAAATTTCTCATAACACGGTGCCTGTGTGTAGTCTACACGCATACACGCACATTAAGGCCTGCCTCTTTTCCTCATACATAACTGGAAAAAACGCTCTCTCTGATATCAACATCATCATCATCACCTCAGCCGTTGGTGATCCACTACTGAACATAGGCCTCCCCCATAAAGGGGGTTTTGCCAATACTCGACACGCTTGACAGGCGGGTTGTCGAGCGCAGTTCGATGTTTTTTGCAGAGGACGCTGTTGCCCGTCCTCTGGATCTGCTAACCCTTAGCCGGCTCTTACGGCAACCACGGGTAGAGAGGGTGGAGCACTATTCTAAAGCCGGTAACTGCACGTCGTATCTCTAGATATATAGGTACTTTATTACTAGTATATTCGTTTTGAAATAGGTAGGCACGTATAATTTAGCAAGCCTATAACTATGCAAGTCTATTAATCCTCCAATAATCTGTCGGTATCTGCGGAAATCTGATCAGAATTCATATTATGTTGAAACACGGATTTGTACACCGTTAAGGGGCTTACTGACGATTATAACTATACAAGCTGTACCACGCGGTTTTATCTGAAAAGTACCATGTATGTTATTACAGGATCCAAACTATATAAATACATACCCTAATTGTGAAAATCATATTATTTATACTTTTTGTAGATATATGTTAAAAAAAGTTCGCCTCGACAGCCTCGTTGGATCCGATGGTAGTAACTCTGCTTTCTGTGCCGCAGGGCCCGGGTTCGATCCCTGGCCAGGTCAAACATTAGTGTGCATGAACATGTCTGTTTGATCTGTGTCTGGGTGTTATAAGCTTGTATAAGTATGAATATTATCAGTGATCTGGTTACCATAGTACAGGCTTCTAGCCTAGTTTGAGACCAAAAAAAAAATGTATTTATTTATTAATAATAATACTGTTTACAAACTAGTCAAAAAACTTAACTTAATAACCCACTCCGAATTGTACCCGATGCAAAGGTACCCATAACGCTGCCGGCATTGCCGCGCTAAGGCAATTGATGGCCTTTGCACCAGATTTTCCTCTTATTTTTTAGGTTTTCCCCTACATTAGTAATTTTTTCCTATTTAATAAAGTTAAGTTTTTAATTTTCCCTCTGTTTTATTTTTCAAGAACGAAATTTGAAATTTTTCTACCCTATATACACTCTAACAAGACGAATCGAACGACACCTTACATGTCAAAATCAGTTGAGCCGTTTAATATGTAGAAAGGTCCAAAGAAACCTCATATTCAAAGATTATATATAAGTTTCGTAACAAAACTATTTTAGTTTATTTTATTCGCTATAATTACAACGTTAAATCAAATTAAAAAAATATGTTTAATCCAGTACCGAAAACACGCCGACAGTACCCGAACGAGCTCGTGACCTGTAGTGACGTCACAATGTTATAAAGTACCATACCGTCATTATGCAACATACATACATAATACATACTCTAGAAATACATAACTCTCTTTAAAAAGACATCTACCACTTTGGAAATTTATTGTAATTTTTATAAGCGGAGTAAAATTTATTATATTTGAAAAAAAGGTAGGTCGCTCCAATAAACTGCACAAAAAACTGCTAGCGCTGTTTTGCATGGGGACGCACCTTAAGATGAAGAAGGATGACATAGAGTCAATAGTTTAACGCTTCGTCCTAGTAGAACGCGATTACGCGGTCGTCGCAAGTTCGCTAAATTTGCTCGAACAAATCTGAATCAAATATATACTGGAATTTTACTCTATGTCAAATAAATTTTGCTGAAGACAGTCGCCATTCTTAAGCAAAGAATATTGACTATTGCCACTTAAAGAAGCGACACTTACATCCCCCACCATTTTACGTCGCTGCGAACAGGCAGTCAACCGTACTTACGCACACATTTGACGCGTGTACACACGTTAAGTTTTCTAAGTATTAGGCTATTGCAAGCGGGTGATTGTATGGAGTGACGGTAGTCTGCCTTAAGTGTCCCAATTGGCATTCGCTCGTCCTCATTTTGGTACTCGACTTTGACTTGACTAGAACTTGAATATTCAATTTAAACCCTATTTATTATACTTGACACTGGCAATACATTCGTGTGGAACCATAAAAGATGAAAAAAAAGTTTTCGGTGCGACCACGTATATTCTTTGCTCGCGTGACAATTGCATAATCGAAGCCTAATAAGAAGCCAGTTCTCAACTTTCCTAACACTTGTACTGACACATACTTAACACAATTTCCATGTAAACCTAAGTTCCCGTTATTTTCGTAGTCTCACGTCTCCATGACGAGGGTAGGTCATTTATCATAATATCATGCATGTTGTCAAGGTACCTAACTCTTATTAGTTTCAAAAGGTTCCAGACTCCGGGCCCCTGTTTTATGCATGAACGAATGCCGTAATAAACTACTCGTATCGATATTTTAGATATTAGGGAACCTCGATAGGGTATTATGTTTTTGGGATGGAATTTGGAATGAGATTTATCGAGGCGGCGAAATTGGGGCGAGAAGTGGTCCAATTGGAGCGGTGTGAGTTTGAGATCCATTTTCTTTATTGTTTTTTGATAGACCAGCTTTCGAGATTTTTTTCCGAGACTTTTTCAGTGAGTTTTAATAACGAATCGAGTGTAAAAAAAGTCTTTGAAGAAAATAGTTGAGATAATAATAATAGGTAATCTTTTATTTTGCGGGCGCTATAAGCATTGAGCTCAACACGTGACCACGCATTGACCCTTTAGAAATATTAGTTAATCCGATAATTAATGGAATTTAATGTACACTTTGTAAGTCCAAAATTAATATAAAATCAATAATAATCATTATTATTATTCATAATTAATAACTACTGGAAGATTATTATTTTTCAGTACGAGTGTACTTATTACGAATTATGGTGTGGGCCGAAAATTCGGAAAATTCGGAAAACAATATAAGAATTGTAACTTGTTTGTGGTTATTCCGTTTCTTCTACAGACCCATTATTATTGCTACAACGAAGTGTAATCTAAATTAGTTAAAGTACCTAGTGAATAAAATTACATCCATAACATTATTAATCTTTAACTTTATACGTAATGTAGCCCGAACGTTCCCGCGGAGGGTATCGCCTCTCTGAAAGCTTTCTCGCGCTCCCTTGATATAATATGACACCATATTATAAGGTTTTAACTTAGTAACACTTTGCTAGAAAAAATTAAGTTACATTATTTTGATGAAGTCCTTGGAGAAGGCTTTATAATCGAATTTCTAAAATTTATAAGCTTTTTATGACGTCGCGCATTTTTACCTCAGTAAAGGCTTCTATGGTATTATTTATTATTATTAATGTCATCCATAAGGACCTGATGCCGCTTCGACCATTGCTGATCTATTGTGGCAGCCCTTATGGATTATAATTCTCTACTTAAGCCCGCTGAATCTAGAAATTTCCAGATTTTCCGAGGAGTGAAGTGTTGTATCTCATCTGGGCGAATTATATGTCGTCCCATACGAATACTTCTATTGAAAATGAGTGGCCCGCATCCGCAGAGGACGTGCAAAGCCGTTCTATGGTAAAGGCCAATGTTCAGCAGTGGACGTCGTGAAAGGCTTGTAAAGGTAGCAGTGTACCTAAGACTGCTACAATCATCAGTATGGGTTGTATGACCATGAAATACTTATTATACAACGATTACCAAAACAAATCTACTACGAATTGCTGTTCTCCTAGTACCGACTCGTGTATATCGGCTAGGGTGTGATTTATCTCAGTTAAATTGCTTCCGCGGCAATTAATAGCTAGAGTGGGCCGACATGGGCCGAAAGGAACGCGGTAGGACCAAGTTTCGCGCTAGAACTGCATTGCGGGCCAGTTCTGTTTGAATTATGTATACGTTGCAAGAATGTCCCTGTGTAGGCTGGGAGGTGTGGATAATAATAAACGTTTGTCGTGACATCATCGACACCCTATGCCAAAGGCGCCTTTCCATGCGTCTGTCCATTATAATATACTGGGGAAGTACCACACCTTTGCCAGTTATTCATTCGCTAAGCAGTAATGTGCAAACATTACTGTGTTCCGGTTTGAAGGGCAATGTTACCAGCGAAATTACTGGGCATGATGAGTTTCAACAATTAATGTCACAATTTAAATAGGTATTATTTTTTTTATTTTTCAGCTTATTAAAATTCAATTTATTTATTATATAGGTATTAATTTTTTTTTGTTAAATTTTTCAATTTATTTACGCGCCACGATTTGTTGCTATTGTGACGTCATTATGGTAAAAGAGTGTCACGTTATTAGTATGTAGTGCAAAAATAATTAGTTTTAACTGCTAATTATATGGTTTAGTTAGGTACCCTAGGTCCACTAATGGTAATTGGTGTTATATAAAAAATATATTAAAATTAAACATTGTGACGTCACAGACCACTCTCGGGTTCGTTCGGAACTGTTCGCGAGTTTTCAGTACTGGGCTAAAACATAATTTTTTAATTTGATATAACTTTGTAATAATAATAGCGATAAAAAAGCTAAGAGTTTTATTTGTGATGAAACTTATGTATTATCTTTCCATTTTTGGCAAAAAAATTATGCACATACAAAATATTATTGTGTGTTAAGGCCGAAAAACAATCGCTACCTCTCTGCCTACAAGGCGTTACAGTAACAACACAGACAAAAGTTTACTGTGTAAATGTAGTGAATTAAGTGGTTGTTTAGGTGACGTTTAGCACTAAACTATTTAACTTTGGATTAATAAAGTCTAAATTTTTGAAAACTACCGCCCTGAGTGTAGTACCTACATACCTACATACATACAGTCACGCCTTGTTCCCGGTGGGGTAGGCTGCGACTATTTCCCTCCACTTGCTACGATCCTGACACACAGCTTTCGTTTCGTTCACTTCATGACATTCTTCATACATGATTGTCGGCTGTAGGTACTTTTGACATATTTGAGACTGAAGCTGAGTCGCGATATCAGCGCTGGAACACCTGAGGAAGGACATCGAATTTGTTCTAAGTCGAGAGATTCGATTTTAATAGTTACGCGTTAAAGACGTAAGTTGTGGTCAAAAAGTCAAATAATTTTCATGCATCGTTTCAGCCAAAATTGTTTTAAAATATATAAAGGGCATAAACAATATGAATTCAGTACAAAATGTTAAAGTTAAATTGTCAAAAGTAAGTATACTTAATTTTATAAACATTTCTGAAACTCGTTGTAATTTCAGTGTAAAATTTGTGGCGGCTAAGAAATCCACTCCACCATTCAACTTTCGATATTAGGAATCGTGGGGTTTTGTCAGTGAGTCAGTAACGTAATCCTTTTACATTTTATAGATTACCCCGATTCCCGATTTCATGCGATCGTTTACCCCACGTTTTCGAACAACAGTAGTAAAATTAAAATTTAGTACCCTCCCCGACCTTGCTTATCGAAACCCATAACCGTGGGGTAGCTTAATTGCTTCTACTGCCATCTACATTCGCTCGTGTAACATCAAAACCATGAATGAGCCAATCGCGCATGCGCACTAGAAATCGATCCGCTCAAACCCACCTAAATAATGTATTTGACACAAAATTTCTAGCGTGCAAATATTTTCGACACGGTGTGTGACGTCAATGAATACCAAATTCAAATTTTTATTATCACGTGTAAGCATCGAAGCAGCTCCTGACGAGTATTAAAAAGTTTGTTTGTATTTAAAGGTATAAACAAACGATAGAAAACTCAGTTTATAAAAATCTTCCAGCTCGATTTCTAAAAGCATATAAAACCAACTAGGAGTTGTAAAGATAAATTATCAACAGTGCCTCATTACTTCATTGGGCAGTAAAGAACATTTCATTCGAGTAATAAAATCTTATTTGGAGTCGGCGCAGTGGACGCGCGAGTTCGCCATTTTCCCGCCAGTTGGGGCGCCACAATCGCTGAAGCCTCCCGGGCGGATCTGTCAAAATATAATTTACAAAAACCCGTTTGTCTCGTAAACAATGCGTTTGTAAACAAATGAATTCAATACCATTCTCTCCATGTACTCTTTTTCCATAAGTTCTACTTATATTTCGATCAATATCGTAAACTTACGCGTCATAACCTCAATTCGCAGTGAACTGTGTCAATAATTGGAGCGATGTTACGGACAATATTGACTATATTTTTGTTTGTTCTGTGCGGTTGTGACGGGAACCCAGATGCGAAGAGACTTTATGACGATTTGCTGAGCAATTACAATAGACTGATCCGACCTGTTGACAAGAATAATAACACGGTGCTGGTAAAGCTGGGCTTGCGGTTGTCGCAGCTTATTGACTTGGTGAGTATTTGTAAGAGTTATTTTATTATGCATGTATTTGCGACTCAAGTAACATTTTTTTTTTTCAATAAGTCTTAGTAAGTTATTTGTCGTTTCATAAAAAAGTCCAACAATATTATAGATGTTGGCTACAAGTTGTTTCTACACCAGTATTTAAGAGCACTTACTAGCACTTATGAGATACTTACTATGTTCGCCCGAATGCATAGAGCCGGTAAATCCAATAGAAAACAATTGGTCGCCTGGACGAACGGTGAGAAATTCCTTACTTAGCACAGTACCCAACATATGTATTGGTGTCTGTCCGTCCATTTGTTTGGCACAGAGTTACAGGGCTCTAACTTGTTAGTAAATTATCATGAATTATTCTCATTTATGACAGCAAGAACACGCTGGATGCAGGCTGCTTACAACCAGACTAAATGGAAATCTATAGAGAGGCCTATTTCCATCTGTGGACGTCCTACGGCTGAAATGGTGATAATGATAATGATTATGATGATAAAAGGAAAATTAAAATTAGTTGTAGTGGTAGGCCTATTTTGCAGGGGCCGCCCACACCTTCGTCAGTTATTCATCCGCCAAGTAGTAATGTGCAAACGTTACTGTGTTCCGGTCTGAAGGGCAATGCTACCAGTGAAATGACTGGGCATAACGACTTTCAACAACTTATATTTCAGGGTGACAGGCACAGTGCAGTACCGCGCAGAATTTTGATTTTGAAAACACTGGGTGGCACTGTGTCTGATATAGGCAATCATGATGCTTACCATCAAGCACCTGATTTTTTCGTCTTGTCACCCACCATAAAAAAAAAAGTTGATTTTGGAGAGTTTCGCTACTAACATTTATCGGGTCGGCAGGTCGTGTCAGAGACGATGTTACCTACGTACTTATTGTTCGTGATAGAATATTGTAATGCATTTTATATTCGAACTGTAAATTTTTTTATATATGTATCTTTGTTTTGTTATGGTGAGTATCAGATTCTAGGTTTAAGACGATTCCTGGGCGACTGGCTGGTTGGCTCTGTGGCTACTCTGCCTTCTCAACCGGGACCGGCGTAATCCTGGGTTCAATTCCCAGGACTCTGCTTTATGAAACGCAGGTTCCAGGTTCAATTATTTGTGCGCATGAGCATGTAGCATATACCGACATAGCCCAGCGGATTAGCAAGTTTAAGTGGCAATGGGCAGGGGACATCGCACGCAGAACTGATGGCCGATGGGGCTGTAAAGTTCATAAATGGAGACCACGGACCGGCAAGCGCAGCGTAGGACGTCCACCCATAAATTGGATAGATGATCTGATGGCAGGAACATTTTGAATGGATTGCGCCGTTGCGCAAAGTATGAAAATTTGATTTTTTTACAGCAGCAAAGGACCATAGACATTAGTTGTCGATATCAGTTTCAACTTAATACCTCAACGCGTTCCCGAAAAAAATGGTCTTGACAGACGGACAGACAGACAGGCAGACGGCGACGAAGTCATCCTATAAGGGTTCCTTCTTTTTCCTATTGAGGTACGGATCCCTAAAAATAACCCATTTGTCACCAGCAGTGGTGACAAGTGGGATCTTAAAAATCACAGTTGTCACCAATGGTGACAAAGCATGTGGAGACCAGCAGAAAGTACCCATTATTATTTTGTTACCATCTTGTCATGACAAAATCAATCCTGTTCAGTTATATTTCTCGATGAAAGTTCCAAGAATAGAATGCCTTTGAATCTTCAGTATGTAGCAATTTAGTAGCAAGTAAATACGTTTAATATGATATTATTATCAATTGAGTCGCGATGCCCTCAGGCTCCGCTCTGAGGATCCTTAGACATTTGAGGAAGGATTCGGCTGAACAAGTATTTGAGAGCGATGTTTGTTGAGGATCTGCCAGTTACTGCTTTAATCGCCGGTAGTGGGTATTGACCCGCCCGGGGCTACTTTGTAATAACTGCAAAAAAAAATGCCAATTCTACTTCCTACTCATTTTATAAATCTCATCTTTAAATCAAAATTAAAGAACTTAAGGTGTTTGGGCTGACATCATTTCTCATACAAACTTTGAGTCGAACCAGTGTCACCCTGTGTTTTAAAATTCAAAATTATGCACGGCACTGCACTGCGCCTGTCATTCTGAGATATTAGTAGTAAATTCACTGGTAACATTGCCCTTCAGACCGGAACACAGTAATGTTTGCACATTACTGCTTGGCGGATAAATAACTGGCAAAGGTGTGGTACTTCCCCAGGCGGCCCCCTGCAAAAGAAGCTTACCACTACAATAATACAAAACAAAATAGAATTATACTTTATTACACACCAAAATAAAACAAAAAAACAATGTTACAAAACAATCATTAAACAACTGATGACTCGATGAATTTTTATTTTTCCGAGAAAAATCTCATTAATTTACAAAAAATAAAAGACCATGTAATTTATTCTCTTGCCAAAGTTAATACTCGTGCAAAATACATCACATTTTTCCTAATATAACATCGTAATATAATTTTAATTTTCCTCTTCATATTTTAAATTCCCTGACGCACAAACTCGAGCCTCGCAAATCCTGTATTCACGTTGCGAAAGCGAGCTCCTCACTCCTCACTAATTTAACTTGCCTTATTTGTGTTTGACCTGCTAACGAACTGGCGGAGTTCACACAGTATGGACACTTTCGGACAAGCTTTGCATGTTAACTCACTAACTGATGGGATCTTGAGGGGTTGATTGATTAAATTGACATTCTGTTTGAAACACAGATTAGAAGTTTGGGATATGGATAATCGGCTGCTTTAATATGGAAACCGTATTATGCTTCGGGGTGGAGCTAGTCTACGCAATAAATATAGTATCTTCGTCTGCCATACTGAACGTTTGTTTTTAGCTTTTCAGTTTATATTATTCTAAAGCAATCGGGTTTTATAATTTTTTTAAAATTGAATTTATTATGATTATTGATTTAATTTGGCGTTACTTTTCGGAACTCCATTGTGTCTACAATGGAGAAGATTGTGTCTAGAAGTCTTTCTAGAACAAGAATCTTGAGTTTTTAGTTCCTATTTTTAGTGTCAAAAGCAACATGCACAGCGCACCGCCCTCCCGCCCGCATTTGAATGTAGTGTAGACGCGAAACACGTGTCGATATATGAATGGTGTCACTAACAACAATAATACCTAATAGCATTTCCTCTTTGCATGCAATTTTGAGGGCGCGAGGGCGGTGCACTGTGCATGTTGTTTTTGACACTAAAAATCGGAACTAAAAACTAAAGATTCTTGTTCTAGAAGTGTAATTTAATTTATTTAAAAGCCTTTTTTTCACGTTTACCTACATGTAACATGCTGGCAAAATTTCAGGTAATTTATAATGAATTTATTATTTAATTCAAATTAGTTTTGACTTCACTTGTTTCTACTTGAGAATCTGATATCGCAAGATTTCGCGAAATTCGAGGAAGCTCTGGTATCCCTTTGTGTCCTTCGGCTTACATTTCGCTTCAAAGGTCGGCAATTATGTATATCTTGACCTTTAAACTTAACCTACAGAGGTATAAGAATTGTTAAAGATATTTAAACTTAGGTAGACTGTCTCGGTGACGTAGTGGGCGCAAGCTCGACTGCCGATCATGAGGTCCCGGGTTCTATCCCCAGGTCAGGCATAGTGTTCAATATTGGATTTTTCCATTAGGAATTATCTCAATAGCTGCCTGGAGTCTGGAACTGTGCCCGGTATATGCCAATAGATAGGCTCGCCCCTATTACATGGGACCAATAACATACTGGCGAAATGTGGGTGTATCTACTATGGGACTGAGTCCTGGGTACACCTCTGCCTACCCCTTCAGGAAAAAGGCGTGAATGTATTTTATGTTATGTTATGTAATCCAGTTTAAAAATAAGAAATATATATGCTTAAATAGATCTTATAATAACCACAACCATTTTAATCATAAATATATCAAAAATATTACTTTACAAAAAAGGGTTAAAAATATTAAACGTGTTTTTCTCGCGCTTTGCTTTTTTCTAGTCGTGCCTTTTTTGGTACGAACGCAGAATAATATTATACCTGTTATATAAACTACTTGAGTCGTAGGTAAACCTTCCAAAACATCAGTTTTGCCATAAGAACCTAGTTATACAGTGCTCATTATCTGAATCTACACAAACAAAACATCTCGACTCGGTTCATAAAACGCGCATTCAAAACCCCCAATGTGTACATCCCCAACCAAATAAACAACGTAAAAAGTACCCCTAACCTAATCATGCACTTAGTAAATATCAAATGGAAAACAGGTAAAATATTCACATAGCCTTCAGTAACGAAACTACAAACAAAATTCGCATACAAGCCCCAGCTGACTTGCAAAGGGTCCTTAATTGAAATGGAATTGACGTTTACAGTCCACCACGGGACTCTAATTGCTGTGCAGTTCGCCGCGGAAGCCGTTCTGGAACATTCTAGCAACGTTCTAGTGCTATTTGCAACGTTCTAGCGAATTCTAGACGGTCTCGCAAAAGTTTACGGCGTTTTTATGAGCGGAAGGCCCGCGCGCGGTTACTTGCTAGTTTGTGAAGCATTTTCCTTTTGTTTGATGCTCATAAAATACATATTATGAGTGAAGCTCGCTCGTGCTGTTAATAGACTGGTTAATTTTGGCGACATTTTTTTATTAAGACTTAAATGCGACTTCGTATATGGCAATTATTTTATTTCGTCAACTAGAGCAGATTTAATTTAACGTTCATTAAAATTTTGTAGCATTAAATTTTTTATCAAAGTAACTTAACATAACACGCTTTTTCCCAAAGGGGTAGGTAGAGTTGAGGTGTACCCAGGACTTAGTTCCATTTAGGTCTCATGTAATATGGGCGAGCCTATTGCCATCTATCGGGCACAGTTCCAGACTCTTTTTTCATAAAACGACAGACAATATTCACATAAAAGTTCAATCAACTCGTGTACCTTATCCTATCTACTACCTATAGGCACACAGACGTTACACGGACAATCCAATAGAATCCGTTTGTTCTCAACACACCAGGGAGATGACATAAGGCTGGTTACCTAAAGCCTATGGTTAGTCAGACTTTCAGATCTTATTAAATAAAAAAAAATTAAAATTACTTTCCTTGTCTATGGAAATGTCATCGCAAGGATTTCCCTTCTGCCGGCCATATAGAGCGCAGTAGGACATATACTCACGTATTCAAAATCTGTTTCACGGGCAACCGCTCACACATGGTTTACCTACAGCATTTAATTGTTTGCGTTATGTATATGTGTGTTGACCTCACCCCCCTCAAAAATGTTATAAAAAGGTGTAGTAATACTTGAGGGGATGTACATAATGAATCAGCTGTTCGGTAAGGTTTCGGAGACATACCCCTTTATGTATTTCATATATTGGCCACCGCCTGAGAGCTCAGCCGCTAATAATCGATACGTGGATATGTCAAATCGTGGTTCCAATTTTGCCCACCTAACCAGCACTATAATATAATAATTTCTCATATATTATTATATATTTCGAATATTTTTTTTGTGATGTAAGTGACAAGACGGGCAAATCAGGGGCCTGATGGTAAGCATCATGATTGCCCATATCAGACACAGTGCCACCCAGTATTTTAATATTCAATTTCTGCGCGGCACTGCATTGCGCCTAACACCCAGAGATATAAGTTGTTGAATCTCATCATGCCCAGTAATTTCGCTGGTAACATTGCCCTTCAGACTGGAACACAGTAATTTTTGCACATTACTGCTTGGCGGATGTATAACTGGCAAAGGTGTGGTACTTCCCCAGGCGGCCCCCTGCAAAAGAGGCCTACCACTACATAGGAGATGTCTAGTCTATTAATAGTAATATTGTCTATGGAACAGTTACCCATCCCGCTCATGCATGACTCCTGCCTCCTGACTTGCAACGTCCACATCGTCAGAATATTCAGAACACTATGTCATTGATTTCAATGGCAATTTCAATTCAATCAATTCAGACCCTTATTCGCCCTAGTCTACCCTTATTGAGTTTACTGAAATAAATTTGAAGAACACAAAACTTTAAAATTTTTTTATGTTTCGTTTTTGCCCTTTTACAATAAACTGCTTTTTACAATAAAATAGAAAGTTTAGGTTTTTAATGAGTATAGTAGGTTCAAATTATAGTGATTATTTTTTAAAATAATCTTAGTCTTATATCAAACTAGCTTTGCGTCGCGGTTGCACTCGCGTAGTCTCCATTCCCCTAGGGAATTTCGTGAAAAAAAGTATCCTATGCATTATTCTAGGTTCTAATCTATCTACGTACCGAATTTCAGCCCAATCAGTTCATCCATTAGCTTTGGTGTGAAGGAGTAACAAAAATTCATATATACCTACTCACAATTTTTCGCATTGCTAACTAGTATTATGATTTTCTTTGTGTCGTGTGCACAACAGACACTATAATCTATCAAGGTTCTTACCTCGTTTCCTCTTAAAAATAAACACAATATAACCAACATCTAATTTTTATTATAGAGTGCTTATAAAAATAAAGCTGAAAATATAAAATATGATATTTGACACCGGGTCCTAACCCGTACGAAATAAGATAGGTGTTGAAAATTGCCTCCTTGAGTTAATTCCGGGACCCTAACATGAATCTCTGGCGAAGGGTTATAGGGTCCGATTCAACTGACGCCTTTGATGGTTTTCAACTTCCGGTTTCAATGGTTGTCAGTTAATGTGTTGCTTTTATAATTTAAAAATGTTATATTATTTTGTCGCGTACATTTTGTTTTGTTTATACCTATTAATATATAGCTTTGCCTATATAAAGTACTATATGTGTTATTCCAGGGTCTACAGAACTACAATACTTAAAAAAACTGTAAATATGCATAACTGATAGAAATTTCTATGACATAAAATAATTTTTATTATAAGATTCTCATTTTTAAATTGTGATTGTCATTTTTTAATATTTTTTAATAATTTGAATTTATACTCTAACAGAACGGGTTAACCCAATTACACTGCTCGAGTCAATTCATATGGGTTATGTGGACAACCCATACTGTCAGTTTCAGGTACCCAAGATTCCTACGCAGCCTCCGAAATGACCTAACGACTGCCCCATATGCTGCTACATATCTCATAGGAAACAGCCGGGACCGACAGTTTAACGTGCCATCCAAAACACGGTAGCGCCCTGGTGAATAGTCCACATGGTGAGATTCGCTCCAGGGACTCCGGATTTTTAGCCTGGCATAATCCGGCTGGACCACGGACGCTACAATCTGTGTGGACCGCATAGATGTGGTCGTTGTCTCATGACTGAGGATCGTGTTCATCGATAGATGTGGATGGTTAACACCTCTAATACATGATCTGCCTTCATAGGTTTCTGTTTATCGTATACCTTGGCTGAAGATGGGCGTTTCACTTGATCGCTCGATTTGGTTGAATACCGTCTAAGAGCTCGCCTGCCCTCCATGTTCCCAACTACAATCAATTTTTCAAGGCTCTCATCTCTATTCCTCACTATGTAAATTATTTCTATAGACTCATAAAAACTGTAGCATCTCACTGGTTGAACATTTCACGATGCAGCACGCTTGGTTCTGCGAAAGGAATGGTTAAACTGTCATGGGTACCTCAGTTGGCTGAAGTCAGCCGAAAGATCTTCGCTTCACTGGGTTCACTCAGACGGCTTCGGAATTTTCTCCCAATCACTACCAAAACTGCCCTTGCAAAATCTCTCTTACTTCCCATACGGGACTATGCCGACGCCTGCTATCTGGATATAACCGAAGAACAGCTTAATAAACTTGAACGTCTCCAAAATGCCTGCATCAGATTCATTTTTGGTCTCCGTAAATACGACCATATATCCGAATTTCGTGCTAAGCTGAAATGGTTGCCTATCCGACTTCGCCGGAATGCTCACATCCTGTCACTGCTCTATTCCATTCTTTTCAACCCTGCTTCTCCTTCCTATCTCAAAGAGCGATTTGAATATGTTCACTTTTCCCACCCATTTAATCTGCGCTCCACAAACACGCAGCTGCTGCAGCATACCTTGCCCAGCTCTCAACATTATGATAAATCGTTTACAGTGCGAGCTGTACGGCTGTGGAACACTCTCCCTGTATCTATTAGGCACGCTACATCCATTCACATTTTCAAAAAATTAGTAAATGAACACTGCTTATCATCAATTTCATAAAATTGCTTGCAGCTCAATCTATATATCATATTATATTATTTTGTATTATTATATTATATTGTATATAATTAATATTTATTATGTATATTAAGATATTTTTTTATAGTATTACATAAAAATTATAGGTATCAAATTATAATTATTATAGTAGGTTGTATTATATTATGTATTATATTATATTGTTATATACTTTAGTATTATCATACTCATTATGTATCTGTTTTATGTAACATAATATTTGTTTCTATTTGTATATTATCTACTTATTGCACACCTCCGTCATTTAATGTTTTTAACTCTCCTTTTCCATCCCCAGGTTGTCTGTAAGAGATTGCTTTATGCGATAAGACCGCCGCTTGCTTACCGTTATATATATTTTTTGTGTCGTTACTTCTAACCTTGTTATTTAATTTGGTATGCAATAAAGTATTATTCTATTCTATTCTATTCTAAAATTAAATCGTTCCACACTCACCATTCGCAACATTGTTCCCTTGTCACCGATATATGGAACACTCGACGTTTCGCCCGTTAGCAACCCTGCCCTGGTCCGTTATTGGGATTCCTCTGCCCCGCCGTTTACCATAGACATTTATTCTGATGGCCAGGCGTTGGCTACATACTCAAATAGACCTGACGTGATGTTGGATATGTCTCTATATATGAATTGCTAAAGTGAATAAATAAATGATTAAATTGATAATTTAAATAATTGTCTTCCTTGTTTGTTTAGTGGTCGCAAGCACTGCTAAGCATGATCCACCTTTTTAATACCAAAAGCTAATACAAATGATATTTGTTTATTGCCATAGTAAATAGTCTATTCCTAACAAAACCCAAATTTTAAATATTAAAATGAAGTATAAAATTTATTGTATGAATAAGACGGGACTTAATCGCGCTAAGAACATTATTTATATATGTTTATTAATATGTGCTCGAATCGTGAAAGTTTATAAATTACTAAGTATCAAAATTTATTCCCAACGAGAACAAAACAAATTTTTGGTCAGTCATACACAATTTATTTTGATTTCTAATCTATATATATATACATATAAAAAAATCTCTTATCACGGTGTTTGTGATCGCACTCCTTCAAAACGGCTCGACCGATTTTTATGAAACTTTTATGTATAAATTAGGTAGGTATAGGAGAATAAGTCGTAAAAGGTATTATATTACATATCGTTTTTTTTTAAACAAAATTATTTTTGGAAAATTATTAAAAATTATTTATATGTTCATTAATTATTATTCTATATGGACCCCCTTAGGGTAAAGCCTCCTCCAAGGAACTCCAGTTTAATCTGTCTTTTGCAGTATCTCACATGGTATTAGAGAGGTAATAAGACAACGCAGCTTTTATATTATCATATTATATGAGATCCTGAGTTCGTTACCCAGGTCGGAAGAAGTGTTATTAGATTTATCCATTAGGATTTTTTTATTTCAATAGGACCTACCCTCGAGTGGTATTGACCTAAAACAGTTGACAAACTGTGGTTCTACCTATTATAGGAATGGATATATATGTACCTCTGTACCTCTAACTTACCTTTCTGAGAAACAAGGCGTGAGATGTTATGTTATGTTTAATGATTATTATGGACTAACGAGCTTTTTTATGAAAGCGTACATTTTTTTATAGCGATTTCAGTTGCATGTAATAGTAAAAGTCGGTTCATAGTAATAATACGATGAGTACAAAGCCCCGTTATAGCGTACGTTTTATAAATTTGACACAATCCCATTGAAAAAAATACCAAATCGATGTTTTGTATTCCCCTGTATTCTCCAAATACAATAATTATTAATGCATTCTATGAATTTATATCCTGATATTTTATAGTGATGTTAACTTGTCCTTATCATTTTAGTTTCTTTTATGAACCCTTGATTTTTTCCTAGTGAATTTCTAAAAAACCCAGTTTTACTCGCGTGATTGAAAGCTCAATACAAATAAATTAAGAATTTATACAAATAAATTAACAAATAAGCTAAGAATATATAATAAAGAAAATAAAATTATTAGGACAGAGTTTATTTCATCTGTTCGCGCCTTCCGATAAGAGATTATGCGTTAGTTACAAATAACTCTGTATATTTGTGGGCCGATTTAATTGGATATTGTATTTAAATCATAAGAACCCCTATTGTGGCTCTCCGGTCAATGTTGCTCTAGAATTGTGGCTCTAACAAACGAACCCCTATTTTTATCAGAGTCCACAATTACGAAGAGAAGAAAAGCATTAAAAACTAGTGTGTTTTTAATATGCTATTCTTGTGTATTTTTTTCTTCTTTTCCCCACTGAATGCGGGGAAAGTGGCGCGGTATTCTATAAGACTTTAAAATTTTACTAGTCATAGGCTTTAAATGACCAACACGTTATCCCCTGTGGTCAGGAATTGGCAGTGAGCCAGGGTCCGATCGATAGCCAGTCTTACCCTGTCTTATAGATTGTAATGTAGTGAAATCTCTACATTAATTATGATTTCGATGTTATCTTAGGCGTCGTAGCTCTAATTGTTATTGTAATAGACCCTATTTTGCCGTGTTAATGTTAAATATTATACCTGTAACTCCTATAGTTACGTACGATTTTCATTTCGATATTATCTAGGTTATGTTACGTTTAGGCTGAAACTAATATTATCATAATGCCTATTCTCAGAATTAGAATAGAATAGAATACTCATTATTATCACCAAAACGAACATAATACATATTAAACTAATATACTATAAACACAATTCTTGGTTGACAATGGGCGGCCTTATCGCTTCTAATTAATTTCTTTTTCTCTCTGCTCTTGTCGAGAAAAATAAAATGTCAATACACAAACGTAATTAGTCACCTATGCAGCGACAACGTCGAGCGCGTATGTGATTTACTTATTCTAATAGGAACAATATTATTTATATTTCTATGGTTTAATTAGTTAATGTACATAGTAAGTATAAGTATATAGTGTAGGGTATTTTTAAGGGTTCTGTAACTGCCTCGGTGGCGTAGTGGGCGCATGCTCGACTGCCTATCAAGAGGTCCCGGGTTCGATCCCCAGGTCAGGCATAGTGTTAAATATTGGATTTTTCCACTAGGAATTATCTCAATAACTGCCTGGAGTCTGGAACTGTGCCCGGTAGATGGCAATAGGCTCGCCCCCTATTACATGGGACCAATAACATACTGGCGAAATGTGGGTGTAACTACTATGGGACTGAGTCCTGGGTACACCTCTGCCTACCCCTTCGGGAAAAAGGCGTGAATGTATGTTATGTTATGTTTTCTGTAACTGTACCTCAAAAGTTAAAAAAGGAACCCAGGAAGGAAGGAATACAGGAAAAACTGCGAAAACCGTACAATTTCACAAAAATAATTGTGATTACTAACATGATTGCGGTAAGGATCTAGGTAAGGAACCCTGAACTAAGCATACTTACCAAGGTATGCCTTAACAATTTATTATTTTATTATAAGCACTTGCGCCGTCTTAATAAAATAGTTTGATGTTTATATTGTTTCAGAATCTCAAAGACCAAATCTTAACAACTAATGTTTGGCTGGAACACGTAAGTTTGCTATTTTTAAGTGTTAAGTTTTTAAGTGTTGTAAGTTTAAGTTTGTTATGTGTGAAGAATTTATTTATAACATTTTAATTAAAATATAATATGTCTATCATCATCATCATCTCAGCCGTTGGTAATCCACTACTAAACATAGGCCTCCACGATAAAGGGGGGTTTTGCCAATACTCGACACGCTTGGCAGGCGGGTTGTCGAGCGCAGTTTGATCGTTTTTTGCAGAGGACGCTGCTGCCCGTCCTCTGAATCTGTTAACCCTTAGCCGGCTAGGGTGGAGCACTATTCTAAAGCCAGTAACTCCACGGAAGAATATGTCTTTATTCGAGCGAAATGTAAAGACGCCTTCTAAAGCTGTTTAAAGCGCACTATAATGGAACGAAATAGGAAAGTATCCGAAACAGAGATAGATACAATAAGGTCTTCTCAATCTACTCAGTATAAGACTAAAGTCTACAGTGTTAGTTGACAACTAACACTGTTTTGATATCGTTATCATAGAAAATAGTTGACGGAACGTAATATTCTGTACACGACATGTGAAGGTCGCAAAACTATCTTGTGAACATAGTCTCTTTCAATACCAATAATATTTTATGTTGCATACGCCTTGTTTTGTTACGCTATGGTGGGCAGACGGTTTTATAAATACGAGGCTTGATTTAAAAGTTGAGTGACACATATACGCGGGCGCGAGTCGACCGGACCGAGATAAAAAGAAACGCGCCCAATCCGCGCACGATATTGTTTTTTGTCTTCCATATAAATACAAGGAATACAACGCAGCGCCAGTCGTTTTTTCAGATTTCTCATTTTAAATAGTATAATATTTTATGAATGCACAGATATGCGAAATAATAATTATATATTAACATGCATCTCCTCGTAAAGTAACCATTATTTTGATTCGCTACTTACTCTAGTGTATAGGCAATTCAACAAAGAACATTATGCTAGAATTTCCTTTTAAGACCAAAGTTTAATTTTATATAGATTTTTTTGTTAAATCTGTGCTGCGAAGTGGAAACGATTACTCAAGGTTATTTAGTCGTTTAGGTAGGCCCTAATTCGACCCGCTCCCGCGTTGATGTGTAAAGCAACCATAATTTTTAAAATACCATCACAGATAAACATAATTCAAAGTGTAACCACCACTCACGTATAATATAAAATGTTGAATAATTCATTAGGAGTGGGAAGATCACAAGTTCAAGTGGGACCCGCTGGAGTACGGTGGAGTGAAGGAGCTCTATGTACCATCTGAACACATCTGGCTGCCGGACATCGTGCTTTATAACAAGTAAGTGTTGCTATACTCTGCTTGAAATGAAGAGAAAAACGGTTACTGCATTTAATAGGGGAAAGAGAGAACTTGACCCTAGGATCAATGACCGTTTTTATTTCGGTTTTTGAAACAAACTATAGTCCCCGCGCGAGCAATGTGACCTTGTGGCATTTTATTTGATACTTTAATTGAGTTTTATTTTTGATACAATTTGGTTTGGTTTATTTATCTATTTAAACACGTTTCATTTCATTATAATATTAAATAGTTTATAATAACAACATATATTATGTACTTATTATAGAAGAATTCACCGGTTATTTATCCCCCATACAAATTTCCACTCCCCTTTTCACCCTCTTGAAGGATGATTTCTGGGCTCAGAGTAAGGATACCAAAGAGAACCAGTCGTGCAAAAATCTGTTCCAAGCCGCGAGTCTGGTACCGCCACAATATAGTCTGGTACTATGTGGTTAGTTGCATGGCAACCGTAGGCCGACCGCGTGATGCCAGTGTTAGGTAAAAAGCTAACCGAATAACAACAGATCCGTGCGTGAAAGCGAGAGCTTTTCATAATTTAGGCATGTATTTACAATAATTTTAGGAATTTATATATCCATATTGCGTGTTTCTATTTTATTTTAATTTTTTTAACACAATAAAATGGTCAACAGCGCTTTGTTCGAATGAAAAACTATGAAGTCGATTACATTTTAAATATTTTTGGATAATATTATCCGAACATAAATATATTTTTTTACATAATAAATAAAGGTTTGGCATTAATTACCTAGTGGATTGAAAACATGTTAAACATTGAATTAAATATTTGTTTGATTTATCTCAATTATATTATTATACTTTTTGTTTCTAAATGATTTACATTGCATAGTCCTCGTTAATTTTACAATTTATGATAACATTTTAATATTTTTGTGACTTTTGACTATTTAATAATAGTATAAAAGTAATCATATCACGTAACAATTTAGAATAATATCGTCAAAGACCCTTTCTACGTCCTAGAATCAGGCCCACGAACCTGTACTCACTATTAAACCGAGATTCTATCATGTAACTTAGTTATCTTTACAAACATAAATACATTTTAATTTTAAAACTTTTTGACCCTTTTAAATTTTATTTCTTGTAATATATATTTATAAAAGTTAAAAAGTATAAGTATGATTAATTTATTTCAAAAATTAAATATTTAAATCACTAAATATTTTAGTGCATATAAGACTACTCCAATGCTCCTATGTTCGCCCGCGTCGCTTAGTGTCAAATTTAACATTGAACTTCATAGGGTGAAAAATCGTTCAATCCAAATTAGGCTTTAAAACAATCAGGTAAATAGAGTTTAAATTCAAATAATAGTAATTCAGTAGATGTCAAAGCGCGTAATTGTCAGTGATGGACACCTTTTTGTGAAGCTTGTTCAGGGATTGTGCGTCTGTAGAAGGAAGCGATTCAACGTCATTGTTTCTGGGATAACAATTATTCTTTATTATTATGTCCTTTCCCGAGACGCAAACTATCTCTGTACCGAATTTCATTTTAATCGGTTTAACGGTTTTTAAGTGGTAATAAATAATATAGCACAATGCTGATGTTACCTCATCATGGGCATTGCACATCTTTAATGGATTGAAAGCATTCAGAGCGAAAGTAGTCTGAGTGTAGTTTCCCCCTTTGCCAAGGTACATAAACCCGCGAAGACCGGCGTCAGATGGCAGGCAGCGTACCCAAGATGCTGGTTGTATTTCGCGTTGAATTGCAAAGCATATTCGTACGTTGGGCCACATAAACGCTAGCATTTTGATCGCGCGTTGCCTCTACCAAAATAAGATAGATTTTTGAAAGTGCGGTGAGTTCCCGACTCCCACCGTCACACAGTCTCGACCCCAAACGGTTAAAGTACCTATCATTATCATCTTCCTGCTCTTGTCCTACACTAAATGGGGTCGGTACAGCAAGTAACCGCTTCCAAGGTATGCATATTTTTGATCTAGGTAATATAAAATATTATTATTAAAGTCAGTATTAGGAATATCGTGGTAGGAATGCTATTGGCATTTACGCAACCACCGTCCATTTCAATACAATATAATATAGGTACACACATTCACATAACTCAATCCCTTTGAGCACTCACTACTACCGAGCAGCAGTAAATCAGAACACAAAACAATTACGCGAACAAATTATGAACGTTCCACTACCGACATCCGATCCAAACTTAATATGTATGTAATAGGCAAATTAATTTCAGCACAGACTTTGCCGACGAACATTTGGACATTAGCTTCATGAAATTGCATTGTTAGAACGCCTAACTTTGTGTGCAGGAACTGGTGTTTAGGTTTAGTAAGGTTTTTATATATATTAATAAATTCCTTAGATTAAAGTAGTAGAGAATATGCGCAAGATAACTAACCGCGCAGTTGAAACTGTAAATATATGACTTCTGTTTAGGATTAAAAATTTTCCTCGCAACCATTTGTCATTAAAAAAGCAAATGTCAAAAAGATTTATGTCATGGCGACGTATGACGTTCAAACTGTCAAGGAAAGGGCCGAAAATTGGTGAGGTTACTGATAAGGCTATTTTTAATAAAAATAGAAGTGTGCAAAATAAACCCAAAATTCAAGCGCAAATATATTTTATTTCCACGATAATTTGCAACTTCATTATTTCAAAAGCCGTTATTTTTCATTAAGCATTCTCAATTTTAGTCGAAGGTTTAATTACTGGTCTCTTAAAAGAATTTTTGCAATACAAATATTTCAGCCGCACCAAGGCTAAAATATTACCTAGTTCGCATTCTCACTTGATTTCTTTGATGGATTTATACTCATTGCTCTTTAATGAAAATTGCTGCCTATGCTAGCAAGCTGGTTACACTGTTATTTATTTTACTTTAAAATCATCTATCCACCTTGTGACGGACGTCTTATGCTGCGCTTGCCGGTCCGTGGTTTCCATGCGAAAACTTTACAGACCTACAGTCCCAACGGCCATCAGTTCTATGCGCCCTACCCATTGTCTCATAAACTTGCTAACCCACTGGGCTATGTTTTTTGTTTTACTTTTGTTTGTCCACGGATCTCCTCATTTCTATTCGATATCGTAGAGAATTTCTGTTGCTACTTTGAGCTTACTAATAAGGCCCATTGTCAGAGACCACGTTTAAGAATAATAAATTGTAACACACACTGGTCGAAGACCTGGCTGGACCGTGGCTTTCTCTATAACCAGTTACCTAAAATAAATTGTCATCTTGTCACGTAACTAACACTCTCCTCTGACCGTCTGCTTCACATAATTCACTTCACACAACGCATAAATCACACCTAATAAACATTGACCGCCAGCTCCGGTAACTAGATTACGTAGTTATTAACATTACGTCCAACTTGTTAGACAACCGCTAGAATATGCATGGACGCGGTTAAAGTATTTGCGTGTGGTTAATTGGATTTTGAGCTGTTGGTGCTGCAGTCGGGATATTTTACAACTGTCACGTATCTTTGTAAATATTAAAATAAATGTATATGTATAATATTATTTTATCTTTAAAGACTAAGCGGTTTATTCGCTGGAAATACAATATGAATATGGGAAGAAAAATTTCACTCATGAGCGTGATTTGAACCCGCACCTTCCGCACCAATCCGCGTGGTGGGTACTCGATTTTTTTCTATCCCACCTACCTAACGTCTATAGGGGCGTGTGTAGCTCAAATGGTCAAGTGCCCACCATTAATATCAAACTACACCTTTTAGAGAAGAACTTACCCAGTTCTTCTCTAAAAGATAATATTATAGTACATAATATTATTTTATCCTACAGTAGATAAAAAGAGGTATTGTTATACCCCTAAGTATAAATAGTGGAACTCATAAAAATGCAATCACGCACAGTGCTTTGGCAGGTATTGCTTCCCAGTTATCAAGCGATTGGACGGCACAAACGTGCAAAAAGGGAATAAGCCAATTAGAACTAAGATTAAGTATTAGTAGAGACTGCCGAATTATAACAATTATAACAATTATATATAATATATATAAAAATAATAAGTCTTCATTTAAAGATCTTCAAGTCTTAGCTTTGGCAAGGCCTCCCCTAGAGCTTGCCATATTCTTCGGTTATAAGTCTTTCTTCTCCATATACCTACTTAACTCCTGCAATTTTTCTAATGTCATCTACGACGCTGCCTTCCTTTTCTTCTTGTTCTTTATTGCTCCTTGATACTAAGTAAGATACTGATACTCAGGACACTATATTGAGAGTATTCTTACGAGTATTCTCTTGAGAGTATTTTACGTTTATGCTCTTTGTCATTTATTTATTTTCATGAATCATCATTATCCTACGCTTTTTAATTTTACATATGTGTTCATTTTTAAATCAATTATAGTAGGTACCAGGAGTATTGAAATTACAAAGAGGTGAACATCAAACAAAATTTACCTTTGTAGAATAGTTATCCGATATGTTCCCAAAACACAACAATCAAGTACCTACATTAGCTCCAAGACAATATTTCAAAGAAAGCTCAAGAAGGCTTAAGTTAACTCCTTCAGCGAAACGAGGATAAATGAATGGAGACCGCAACAGATTGGCCAAATCGCTTAGCCAATAACTGAGACAAATTATACCAACCTTTCCTGTAACTCGTTGAATTTGCAAAGAATAATAATTTATTTCTTAAATCTTTCAATAACATTCGGATAAAGTTTATCGTCTATTAAATATATTAAACGACATGGTTAACGTACTTATTATTAATGCTATTTATTCTTACAAAAAAAAAAACAAAACAGTCAATGAAATTAACATCGAATATTTTGTGAAGAAACATTAAAACGTTTAATAAGAGTAAGTATTTTAATAACTTTACATTTCCTATTTTCTCAAATAATGTTCAGATTGCTTGCAGCAAAGATCTTGATAATTCTTCTTTTGTCTCCTAGTTTCTACTGTTTTCTTTTTGATTTTGTGGCTACATCTACACTGTGTGCCAAAAATGGTCGATGTGCTTTGCCAAATTTTATTCTACATATCTATGGTGGCAGATATGAAATATTCTGTATACATAATAAGTTGCATTGGACTCTCAGACTGCATAAAATATTACAGATAAAGTATAGACAAGTTGACTTTTGTGAGAATAAGTAGCAATTTTTAACGTAATCAAATGGAACGACTTTTCTTTATCCGTCACTTTTCCCGTTATTCGGGGTTGGGTCTCCTCACGATGTTGCGCCAAGACAATCTGTCTTGAGCTGTTTGTTCAAGCAATTGGGCTTCCTTGAGGTCTCTCGGCATTTCAAGTCGCGAAATCCGCCCCACCAAGTCAACTTAGTGGGGCATATTCCGCTACAAAATTTATAGCATTCCACTATGCGGCTTGGTGGGGCAGAGTGGAACAATCCTGTTTGACCACCAGGTCTACGGCGATCGTCCTCTACTTCTCTTTTGTTCAGGCAAGTTCAAAGCTGTGTGGATAACATGATCCTCGGCACATCTTTTCAAATAAAATGGAACGACTACCTGCATAAAAAATATTGACATCCCTTACATCCATTCATTTTATTTTAATCCGAAATGTTTTGCAAGTTTTTCAACTATCTAGTTATTCCTTTTTAGAAATCATTAGGAGGATATACGTGAAAGGGAAATAAGTGCAGAGAAAACGGCTGATAGTCAAAGTCATGACCTATGGAGCTTTCATAAAATAGAGACGTTATACCTACTCATTTAAAAACAGCCTTTTATAACGTGGCGAAATTCTGTTGTAGACCTACCTACTACCTAGCTACATTGAATATACGCGGGATAGTTTCCATCACTTATTAAAGTAAAATATAGCAGATATTACATATTATATTATCTATTATTAATCAGCAAACATTATACGTGTGACATCGGTGCAAGACAAGGTGTGACTGACTCAACTCACTTGACTCAAGCCAATTAGCTTGACTTGTGTTCTAAAACAATTTTTTTATTACTGAATAGGCCAGCACTTAACCGCAGTCTCACCTGATAGTAAGTGAAGACGCGGTCGACGATGGTGCGTGATTGTACTTTTCGGTAAATTGTACAAAACAGAATCTCCACTGCAATGTCGACAAGCCAGATTCTCGAAAGTAACGAATGCCTTAGCTAATTGATTGCACAGTATATTGACAAGAAAACGTTCGCAAATGATACATCATGTCGCGTCAAGACCGGCTGCCGGTCATTAATCATGCTCGAATAGAATGAGACGTGTGTTATTGCGTTACTCACACGAGATTGGAGAAAATTCACTAATGTAGGGTAATATAACATAACATCGCGCCTTTTTCCCTGAAGGTTTAAGTGTAGATGTACCCAGGACCTATACTTTACTTTTACTATACTATTATTACCATTATGTCACTCGAAAAAATAGAGGCTATACCCGGTCTTTTGATAGACGTACACGGCGACCATTTTTAGTCTAAAGTGTAAAGGCCCCTTTGAGCTTTTAATCTAAAGGTAATTGGATAGCACCTATCAGGGTCCATCTGTAAAATCTGAGAAACCTGAGTGAATCATTATTAGTTAGGAATAGATTAAGACATTTTAACGAATTACCAAAGGTAATAGGAAAAAGATACTGGACAGAAAAAATCTAAAGAAATTATCGCATTCTATAGCTGCGCCCCGCGGTTTCATCAACGTAGTATTCGTTCCCGTGGGAATATAGAGATAAAAAGTACCGAATTTGTTATTCTAGTGTCTAAGTTATCTACATACCAAATTGCCGCTCAATCGGTTCAGTAGTTTTAACAAAAAAAACGGAACAAACATACAGACAAAAACAGCGTTAAATCGCGCTGGGATCGAGTTAGAATACGCTAGCGTTTCGTTTACCTATTACAAAGGTAACTTTTGTACATTGTCTAAAGATTTTAAATTTATAATAATATAATAATAAATAATATGGGACAACTTCCACACACGGTCATTTGGTCCCAAACTAGGCTAGAAGCTTGTACTATGGTAACCAGATGACTGATATACATACTTATATAAGCTTAGAATGCAACCTGACCGGGGATCGAACCCGGGGCCTGCGGTACAGAAAGCAGAGTAACTACCATCTGAGCCAACGAGGCTGTCAATAATATTTCAATAATCTTCTTCTCATGGTGCTATCTCCTATTTCCGGAGGTCGGCAACCATCATGGCTTAATCTTGAAGATAGCCGCACGGAACAAGAATCTAGTGCTCATTTTGAACCATATCCTTAGATTTTAGTGCCACAAGGTTCGTCTTCCAGGTTTGCTGGTGCCTATAAAGTGTGTATATTAGTAGGAAGTCCAAATAGTCAATAATAGCTGCAATATAATTTCTAGTTAACATTGTATGCGCAGTCTCGTAAGTTAACCCCGATGTTCTCGGGCCATAACCTCGCTTCACGTTTCACTTGCTGTGTGATAGGTTTATGATGGTGCCATAAACAGCCGACTCACTGTAAACTCGGCCGCAAATATGTGGGCACTATTTTGTATTAGAATAGAGTAAAAATAAACAAATGTTATATAAAGTTCTCGCCTCACGGTTGTCTGGAAGAAATGCTTTGCTGCATATACTCGTACTTATATATCAACACGTGTTTCGCGTCTACATGACGCATCATCAGGAAATAGACTCTGACCTCGCTGTTAGGGCGACAAATGTTAGTACGACGCCGCTCCTCGAGATGTTACCTCGCTGAACGCTGGAACAAGAGTTCAGCTCTTGTTTCAGCCATATATGATTCCACATATTATGATTTCATTTCATTACATATATGATTCCATTCCATATATGAATGGTGTCACTAACAAAAATAATACCTAATAGCATTTCCTCTTTGCATGCAATTTTGCGGACGGGAGGGCGGTGTACTGTGCATGTTGTTTTTGACACTAAAAATCGGAACTAAAAACTAAAGATTCTTGTTACAGCCCGCCTAGCATGGCACGGGGATAAATAGTTTTCCCCGCTTTTTCTCTTTCGCGCCCGAACAATTCATATGTGCTGTCTCGTTCTAACCCCCTGGGACTTCGTTTTCCCTGCTCACTGTGCTACCGGGGCAGAAGTGTAAAAGAAAACCTTTAATTAAACTCATTTTGACAAAGTTCCAATGAACACAGTATCTACAGCCAACTGTACCATGTCACAGTATACAGTTACACATTGTGGTAAGCAATAATCTCGTTATGTATGAGCCTGAACACAGTATTTATGAGGTGATAGAGATAATTAACTCTGACACACCATAAGTAATTAAGAGCTTATAGCCTTCATTAAACATTATGGTACAAATAAGCAAATATAGGAAAGAAAGTAAACTAAAGGGGGGTTGCCGTTAAGACATCATGGCGGAATGATGCGTATTACATTGTCATTGGAATTTTAATTGATATTTCAAGAGTTAATGCTAATATGGGTAAATATGACTTGTTTAGCACAAACACGATACAATATTATGTAAATAAATAAAAGTTTATTTCAATAAATCAAAATTAAGTAGGTAAGTAAATGCTAAGGGTTGTCAGATCCAGAGGATGGACAGGAGCGTCCTCTGCGTACAATTCACCAAACTGCGCTCGCTAATCCGCCTGCCAAGTATGGCGAGGAGTGGACTTGCTACGGCTGAGAAGAAAATGTCTGTAAATGCGTTTCTCATAGTTTTCTTAAATTATATAGCTTTGTTGAATTAAATTAATAAATATAATAAAAAAAAAGTTATAATAACTTTCTTTCAATAACGGGATAAGACGTCATGTAGTGTCCGTGGTCCAGCGGGAATATGCCCGCCTTTAAATCCGGAGTCCCTGGATCGAATCTCACCATGTAGGTTGCCTTTTCGCCTGGGCGCTACCGTGTTTCGGATGGCACGTTAAACTGTAGGTCCCGGCTGTTTCCTATAAGATATGTAGGGGGCAGTCGTTAGGTCATGTCGGAGACCTTGTAGGAATCTTAGCGATCTGAAACTCTGGCAATATGGGTTGTCCAGATAACCCATTAACCCATATGAATTGACTCGAGCAGGGTAATTGGGGTAACCCGTTCTGTTAGAATATAAATTCAAATGATTATAAATTATTATTATCGGATGATTAGGGAAAAGCATACGTTTAAATGTCAAAATTAAAGTCGAAACATTATGTTATTTTTTACATAATAAGACAATAATATAATTCTGTTACGATTCAACTTTCATTCTCTATATACCTTTAATACACGCTGTATAAACTGCGTCTTTCAAACTTAAACCCTTCACAAAATAATATACGTACACCTAATAGATTTCCCTTGTAACGCTTAATTACTTTAATTACAGGCTTTACGATATTCTACTTATCTTAACGTATGAGTAAGATGGGGTAATTTCACTGGTGATTAAGATAATTGAGGGTTATGACTGAAAGAGTTTAATGGGGGTAATGAGTACACCGTTTATTGAGCTGTTTATTTTATTTGGCCTATTACGCTTGACAATGTGAGGTTAAAGTAGGCACCTAAGTGTTATATTATATTAAAGAACTTGGGTTAATTTTGTCTTTATTAATTATAGAATTCCTTTCATCTGTGATTTTAGATTTATCCAAAGCCCTGATTTGACACCAATATGGAAAACAAAATAAATGTGTCAGTTTATTAAATTTAGTTAAAGAATAATTTAACAGTAGGATTTTTTGTGTGACCATAAGACGAGTTGAATATGAGAAAAAAAGCTTACACTCGACGAAAAGTCAACGTAGTAGAATGTACCTAGTAATATTATATCCAGAACGAATTCTTGTACTGTCGTTTATTTACTAACCTGGGGTTGGTGGATTTAATTTTGTCTTATTTTCAAAGAAACAGCACATATACGCGGTTGAAGTCAAAGGAATCAACAAGTCACTAAATTCCTAGTCTGTCGAAGTTTCGTTAGACTGTATCTTTACCCCAATTGACCCAAGTTTTTCATGTCCAGTGCCGACGGTGAATACGTAGTGACAACCATGACGAAGGCAGTTCTTCATCACACTGGAAAGGTGCTCTGGACGCCGCCAGCCATCTTCAAGTCCTCCTGCGAGATTGATGTCCGTTACTTCCCGTTTGATCAACAGACTTGCTTCTTGAAGTTTGGATCGTGGAGCTATGATGGAGATCAGGTACTTTCTACCTTGACCGTGTATGTATCTTTTAACGACTCCACACACCTAAGCCACCACCAAACAGCGACCAAGAACCGATATGACTCTCTTATTTATTTCTGCCTTTAAATGTAAAATTCGAGCTACTTAGGTTTTCATATACCTACTAAGCATATCACATGAGTTTTATTTTTACATCTGTTCTCAAATTAGGCTAAAAGCCTGCAAACCTACAATGAAAACCAGCAGACGGATATAGGTACCTACTTATATACGTATAACACCCGGATGCAAATCATACAGACATGCTCATCCGTACAATTGTTCGGGAACAGAAGTCGGAACCACCTCAGGTGGCAGGACACCACTGAGCCAACGATTTCTCTCACAATCTTCTCTAGTTCTTCCCTTTCCATAATAGTTTTCCAGTTGCTTAGTTTTTCTGTCATTCTAGATCGATCTAAAGCACATTAACCAAAAGAAAGGAGACATGGTGGACGTAGGCATCGATCTGCGGGAGTACTACCCGTCTGTGGAGTGGGACATCCTCGGTGTACCGGCGGAGAGGCACGAGCGGTACTACCCGTGCTGCCAGGAACCTTATCCGGGTAAATATCTAAAGTTAATCATCATTATCATCATCTAAGTCATTGGAAGTCCACTACCAGATATATAGGCCTCCCCCAAGAGGGAGGGGGTTTGCCAATATTCGCCACTCTTAGCATTCGGGTTGGTGAGCGCAGTTCGATGATTTTATGCAGAGAACGCTGCTGTCGATTTTCTAGATCTGGTAATCCTTAGCCAGCTCTTACGGCAACTATCGGGGTACTATTCTCAAGGCGGTAACCCCACTTTAAACACGAAAATCACGAAAAATCGCCGATTGCTTACGAAGCAGAAACAGGTTAGAGTATCAGTTAACACTTCAGATATTTCCGTTACAGTATAATAAAAATCAATGAACAGGCAGAAACTTGAGAGACAACAAATTTTCTCGCTTGGCATTTTAATGCAAAAAAAGCAAAGTATAAACCTATTACACATTGAGCGTTTTAAACGCTCAATTTAGGAGTTTATTCCACTTTGTTTCCTAGACAAATTTACTGAGGTACACAAACTGGAAATTACAGAGTCCTCAATTCACTAATCAAATTCACGCAGGTGATAATACCGAAGTGAATTTATCTGATAAAATAAATATCCTTTGTTCAACTGGAATTTGGGATTTGTTCTCCCACGCGGGCTAGTATATTATGCAACTTTCGACTGTCAAGAGTGAACACTGTTCGTGCGGAAAAGAAATTACTAATAGACAAATCGTGTGGTCTCGACTCTTGAATAGGAGAAACTGTGCGCATGTTATAATTAGGCCAGATGAACATTGGCATTTTGGTGAACTTTAGTCACAACTTGCGCTTGTTTTTTTAAATAAGCGCTTCCAAAAAACGCTCCAAAACAGCCAATGTGTACTAGCAGTAATTCTCAGGTAACCCAATGATAAACGAGTCAGTCATCAGCATTCGCGTTGCGTCGCCTCCAAACAACCGTTTAACCTGTACAGCCACAATGAAATGCGGTAAAACACGGTAAAACGCGGTAAATTTAGCATAGATAAGCGACTTTGGTGTCGTAATTTACAGTCAGTGTTGTTCAGATTAGCTGAGTGTGGATAGGCCATATAAACGTAAAATGTTAGTTTAGCTATTTTGCTTGTTTACGAGTGAAAGTGCGCGTGACTATTTATGTTGCAAATTTTTGGAATAATATCATCAGGTAACCTGAAATCGTTGAATAAATAAAATCTGAATCTGAAGATAAGTATGTTTTTTCGGGTTAAATATTGCGAATAAATTTTAAAATAGTATTACCATCTGATTTATCCACTTTGATTAAGAGAACTTGTGTGATTCTTTTAACAATTAATTGATTAGTCAAGTTGGTGAAAATTGAGCTCAGCATATAAAAAACTAATCTACCAAAAATGGAATATTTTTAGATTAAAATAAGTATATTTTATTCTAAAAAAAAAAGCTATGGAAAATGAGCTATAAATGTAATGTCCTATGTTAACTGAATCTGTTTCTAAACTCAATACTTCAAAAAAATTTTTTTATTTTTTTTACAGCTACCAGGGACTGTTGATTTGAATTGATGATATCAATTTCAACTTGATAACTCAACGCGTTCTTGAGAAAAAGAGTCTTGACAGACGGACAGACACACAGACGGACAGACAGACAGACAGACGGACAACGAAGTGATCCCATAAGGGTTCCTTTTTTCCTTTTGAGGTACGGAACCATAAAAATAATAAAATTAGTTCCTTAATTAATTTAGAATTCAGAATATCCCACCAAAACGCAAACGTTTCACCGTCTCAAAAGGGATAATTTAGTACCGGCAAAGCCCTTACTGAAGGCCCTTAATAATTACAAGAGGTTCCAAGACTCTCCAGGCAAATTGCTTAGATTCCCGCGATTACTGAAGATGACACAATTATGAATTTAATTGACGTGTAATAAGAGAGCCCAGTGACAATTTCCTCTTTATTGCCATTACTTTTAAGGGTTATTAACTCCGTTATTATGACTTATTAAGTCGACGCTTCCTAGTTTATGGGGGCTTTGTTATGGTGATTTGAGAAACTAACTTTGGGAATAACTTTGAATAATTTGTGGAGATTTGAGTACGTAGCGACGGCAAAACTATATATACTTTTAATAAATAAAACGGTCAGAGTGCCTTTATTGAAAAAAGACTAAACAATAGAGCTACCTACTTACTATCTACCCTAACTAAATACACTATGCCATGGAACACTTCAACAAAATAAAATAAAAATTACAAATTAATATTCACAAAATACAAACTAAAACTAAACTAGAACAAAAACTTTATGTAAGTTTTAGTCTAGATCTGATAAACCCTTAAAGGAGAGGAAAGTGGCCAGAATGCTGGCGGAATTGCCTCGTTCCATGCAGATGCTTGTCTTTTGTGCAAAATACATGTTGGTTCCGGTCACCCGACGCCTCCACCAAGCCAGAACTGGTTAAATCGATTTAATTCAAATGCTTTTTGGTTTACTTAACTTTGAGTTACTTAATTCCGCACTGCTTATGCTCTAAATATTATGCTTAATATGTGTTTTAACTACCATCATCATCATCTCAGCCGGTGGTAATCTACTACTTAATATAGGCTTCCCCTATAAAGAAGGGGGGGGGGTTATGCCAATACTCGACACACTTGGCAGGTGTGGGTTGTCGAGCGCATTTCGATGGTTTTTTGCAGAGGATGCTGCTGCTCGTCCTCTGGATCTGTTAAACCTTAGCCGGATCTACACGCCGGACATCCTTGTAGAATCCTTGAGAAGGTAACGAGAAAAGTCCAGTTGTTTTGAAGGATTGCATGGGACTTAAGTCAATTACTAATTATATTTTATTATTACCCCTTTGAGACTGTATTCTATTAACATGCGAGTTTGTTTGTGCGCAGGGACATTAATAATATTTATCTCTAAGTGTATACATTCCTTATCTCAGATTGTATAAAATTTGAGCGAGAACAGAAACTGAGACGGAACAAAAAAACAGATGAAACCAAACCAAATATTGTAAAACCCGCTGTAGAAAGAATTAAACCCCAAAAGTTACTTGTGTTTCTGGTAGAGGTATATTTCCGAATCAATTATATATTCATAATTTTTTAGCTTTATCACATTATTATTTGTTCATTGCCGTTAAAAAATAAAGCTTAAATAAAGTTTTTGAGTTTTTTTCGTCTATTCCCGTTGTCCCCGGACTCTGTGTCCCCGACTTACGGGGACAGCGGTACCTTAATTAAATATTTAAAATTACTTCCCGTTGTCCCCGTACCCTGTCCCCGTTAACGTCTATTCCCGTTGTCCCCGTACGCCATGTCCCCGTCAGGGGGACAGCAGGACGTTATTAAATTTCTTTCCCGTTGTCCCCGTTACGTAGATTCGGGGACGGGGATAACGGGAAGTAAACATTTCACGTGTCGTTGTCCCCTTAAATCTGTATTCCTGTTAAAAGCTTGGTTTTTAGCCTTTTTCGTTGGAAAAAGGAAAAGTGAAATAAAACAAAATTTATTTATATGTATTACAATTATAATTTAGGTTAAAAAAATTGCAGTGTTATTTCTGTAAGTTTTATAAAATAAATTATAATTATATAATAAAACTTACATAAATACCACAACTATTTAGGTAAATATAATTTATACTATAAATCAACAAAAATATCACAATAATTACCTATAAAAATAATCAACATGGTAAATACATCTTACTACGAAAAATATCACAATTATTTGCCTAAAAGATAATCAACATGGTACCTAAATAGTTACAATCATCTAACTACAAAAAATATCACAATTATTTGCCTTAAAGATAATCAACATGGTACCTAAATAGTTACAATCATCTAACTACAAAAAATATCACAATCATTTGCCTAAAAAATAATCAACATGGTACCTAAATAGTTACAATTATCTAACTACAAAAAATATCACAATTATTTGCCCTTAAGATAATCAACATGGTACCTAAATAGTTACAATCATCTAACTACAAAAAATATCACAATTATTTGCCTTAAAGATAATCAACATGGTACCTAAATAGTTACAATCATCTAACTACAAAAAATATCACAATCATTTGCCTAAAAAATAATCAACATGGTACCTAAATAGTTACAATTATCTAACTACAAAAAATATCACAATTATTTGCCCTAAAGATAATCAACATGGTACCTAAATAGTTACAATCATCTAACTACAAAAAATATCACAATCATTTGCCTTAAAAAATAATCAACATGGTACTCCAAAAATGCTACAATAATATACTTGTACCTACTATATTATAAAACATGGTACTTTTGAACAAATAATAGAAGAATTAGCGCATTTTTTCAAGAAAATGCCCTACTGTGATTTCACCGTTGATGAGTTTCATTTGGCACTCCATAATAAATTCGTCAATCTCAATCAAATTTTGGGTGCGTCGTTTTGGTTCTTGATCAGCTTTAATACTGAATAAATTGGCATCTCGATGTAAAGCTGTAAGGAGTTTCAATATGGAGGGATTTTTTTTGCCTATTTCGCTATTTAATTTATAGTGCCAACCTTCTGCGAAGTTGTTAGTTCGGTGTCGTTTTCCATAACTGCACCATACTTTAATGAACTTCGGTCGAAGCCATTGTGATAACATATATTTCCTAAATTGAGCACTTTTACTGTCATCAGGACTTTCATCGGCAATATAAAACCACCCTTCCATTATTTTGCTCTCGGGCAGTAAGGGAAGTACTGCACTAAGTGCGACTTGACGGCGCAGGAACCTAGATTTTGTAAGGCCTAAATCTCGTCCCTTCCTCCATACGGCTTTATTAAAATGGTAATAGCAACCGTGGAGATCTACGGATGGGAATACTTTCATTATTGCAGACATGGTTGCTTCTTCAAAATCGCAAGTAAACGATGTTGGATTCCAATCGGGAATCTGCGACTTAATTAGACTGAAAAGAATTTCATATGTCTCTTTTTTTCTATCAGTCATTAGAGCATAAATTAAGGGAGTTATGGCAGTGCTATTAATATTGCTCCCTAAATCGGCATGAATTGTGAAAATCTGCTTGAATAGATTTGGGCAACTTTTGAATGTGCCGTCTCCAAAATAATCCTTTAAAAATCCCATTTTATTTTTTGCCTCGTCAAAACAAAACACGATTATTCGTCTATTACCTTCACAGTAGTCCGCCAACACAATTTTTTCAAATTTTGGAGGTATTTTAACATTTTTCACCTCATTAAAAACAGTTTTATCAACACCAAAAGCTGAATTTCTGTGACGATACAGTGAAGTTTTCTTACTTTCAAATTTAGGAATTGATATTACCTTGTCTAGTCCTAAGTCTTTAATTTCTGATAATGTTGCACTGAAAGCTGTTGGTATGGCAGGTACATCGGCTGTGACGATTTTTTTCTTGCAGTCTTCCATGTAACAGTCAAGCAGGTTTCTGTTAAAATTTGGAGCGCAAGTGTGGGAGGTCTCCCTTAAGACGTGACTGTCCTATAAATTAAAAAAAAATACTAAGTAGCTTCCGAACAAAACAATCAAAGTATAATAATGCTAGCAAAGAAATAAAAATATGTGTAATATTTGAATATATATTATAAATATGTATAAGATTTATATATAAATACCTATTGGGAAACAATGAATGAAGCAGGATTAATGATATAGAGAAGAATATAAAATTCACATCTAATACACCATGATTTTTTAGTCAGTACGGATACTTTGGGGTTGATCGCAATCAATAGGAACGAGTTTTGTTTTTTTAGAACGGATGATTTCAATTTGAACAAAGTTGTTGCTATTGATTAGCTATCTATAGTGATTGTGACCCAGAAGTATACGCAGTAGCTAAAAGTGAAATTGATATTCTGACTTTCTTTCGAAACTACTTACTTTAATCTTTATTGTACCAGGACACTTCGTTTTCTTTCGTAAGTGACATTCCCACACTGTTGCTCCATTTTTACATGTAGACTTTTTTGTGAATTGGTATCCAGCATGTAAAAGTATTGTGCCTCCCTTTCTGTGTATATATTTTAATTCACTACGTCCTCCTGATGGACCTGGTTGAGACTCTTCTAACATTGTTGATAACTAGTGGAGAAAACGAAACATTATTTTGATTTAAAATTAAAGACTTCCAAACATTTTTATTGTTACTTAGTAGATTTTCTGTGCAAGTAGATACCTACTTTATTACTTTTTTATAACACCTGTACTGAAAATATTATAGTCTTAGTTAGATATAACACATTTTAAAAATAATAACACATCACAACTTTAAAAAAATCTACATACACTTACATCTTCCCTTTTACACTTTCACCAACATCACTACTGCTCAATGTGAAGTTTCACAAGTAACTACAATAATACTAAGTAGATCCTTTTGTCGAATTCTGGAGTGGGACTTTGCATGAGCCAATGAGAGCTCTGCAAAAACAATGTTATCTGCGCTTTTGTCCCGCAGCTGCATAGGTGCGCGCTACGCCGGCGCATCCTATTCAAGGTCGCTCCGTTTATCATAATTACTAGAAAACTTAACTATGGATGTACGATACATTAAAAAAAATAGACAGGTACCTAATGAAATACTTACCTCTATTTTTTAAACAAAATTTACAGCAGTACTCGTAGCATTTACAATAATTCACTATTTCGATCAAATTCAATAATATATAAAAATCCGACTAAGAACTTAAAAACAAGGTCAAAATTCATTTTTATTAATCTACCGGGTACGAAGACTAAACAAACAGAGTTCCATACCTAAAATAAGATGCCGACTCATAATACTAATGAAAAAGAAAAAACGGGGACAGCGGGCATAATTTTTACATATTTAATTCAATTATATTAACGGGGACAGAGTACGGGGACAACGGGAAGTAATTTTAAATATTTAATTAAAGTACCGCTGTCCCCGTTAGACGGGGACACAGAGTCCGGGGACAACGATACGTGAAATGTTTACTTCCCGTTGTCCCCGTCCCCGAATCTACGTAACGGGGACAACAGGAAAGAAATTTAATAACGTCCCGCTGTCCCCGTGACGGGGACATGGCGTACGGGGACAACGGGAATAGACGGTTTTTTTAGTTTGACCGCCGCTAACGTCTATGGCATATTACTCCGGTGTTCTATTATTCTTGTCCACAACTATGACTATAGAAAACATTATTATACATATATTTATACACCAAACCCTTTACCGATACAATTAAAATATTGATTGTGCTATAAAGTAACATAAGTATTTTATTTATTTTCCAATGTCCGAAATGACATACAAATGACATACTAAAACCCAAAGCGCGTCGTAAAGCATTTCCACAAATTCACTCCGGGACTGTTGAACAATGAAGAGGGCGTCATTATTAACCCAAAATGTGTTTATCTAAACGTAAAAAACATGATGTTTAATGGTGTGCGTGTCTCAAACATATAGGTATTTAAATAGGGCTACCAAATGGGAAGATCAGGCATACATGACAATTTATTTTATTCATTTTAATTATTAGTAGAGCCGTTTAAACAATTAACAAAATGTTGTTTGACTTATAATAATGTAAGTTTTTCTAAATAAATAAAGTCATCATCATCATCATCATCATCTCAGCCATAGGACGTCTACTGCTGATCATAGACCTCCTCCATAGATTTCCATCCAGAGCGGTTGTAAGCGGCCCGCCTCCAGCGTGTTCTTGCCGTCATTTTTAGATCGTCTGTCCACCTTGTGGGTGGACATCCTACACTACGCTTGCCATCTCTTGCTCTTCATTCCAGAACTTTACAGCCCTATCGGCCATCAGTTCTACGCGCTATATACCTATGGGCAGGGCACACTCAGCCTGCTAATCCTCTGGCCTATGTCGGTAACTTTCGTTCGTCTACGGATCTCCTCATTTCTGATTCGATCTCTCAGAGAAATCCCGAACACATTTAAATTTTGGCGCCCACCGTGGGGCTAAACATTGCCCCACATTGGGCGCCATTCACCTTAACACTATTAAAATATTTTTTGTATACAATTAAAATCACCTTTACTCTTACGAATACCTACAAATTATGCTAAATTTATTTATCTGAAGAATTTCAGTATGTCTGACAACCCTACATACAATTTATGTTTGTGACGTACAATTTATGAAAACGTGGTGACACAAAAAATGCAAAACATGGTGGGACAAAGGTGCTAATATAATAAGAGCTATTCATAATGCCAGCATTTTTACAGCAGCAAGGGATCTGTGAGTTATGTATTGATATCAGTTTCAATTTTTATTTTAGTGTTATTAAGCGCGGCACATTGGGCGCACGCGCACTCACTGTATGATCACTTTATTGTCACTATAAACATCAGGATGCAAGTAAAACGTATAGTTCATTATTGCTTATATAGGTATATAAAATTTATGTGTCTTATGGTCGTACCTATGTAGTTCTTTTGTATAATATATATATTTTTTAATTTATGGTGTTAAGGAATGTCCGTGATGTCACCGAAACAAGTACCAATGGAAGACCAGCGCAGGTTGTACAGCAAGCTGCTAATGCTGAGTTGGTACCTTTTCACGGCACACGCAATATTAGTAAATATTTCTAATATTTTCGTGTGTTGGAATAAATATGTTTTCTTTCTTTCTTTCTTTCAATTTGATACTATCACTCGTCTCCCAAAAAAATGTTCTTGATTTGACAGGTAGACAGACGGACAACAAAGTGATACTAATAAGGGTTCCATTTTTCTCTTTGAAGTATGGAACCCTAAAAAGAAAAATTGTTCTTTCATTTTGTTAGAAATTGATTTAAAATTTACTTGTTGGAAGATAAAGTGTTTACAAAACTTTGACACGCGAAGAGAAATAAATTTCTCGCTACCAGGTAAGACTATAAATCCAATCAAAATTTCTAAACAAGTAAGCATTTATTACAAACTGAGATTGGATAATATTATGCTATAACTTTAATAATTTCATTATTTCGCCGTGGAGTTACCGGCTTTAGAATAGTGCTCCATCCTCTGTACCCGTGGTTGCCGTAAGAGCCGGCTAAGGGTTAACAGATCCAGAGGACGGGCAGCAGCTTCCTCTACAAAAAACCATCGAACTGCGCTCGACAACCCGCCTGCCAAGCGTGTCGAGTATTGGCAAAACCCCCCTTTATTGGGAAGGCCTATGTTCAGTTGTGGATTACAAACTTCTGAGATGATGATGCTGATGATGATAACGTTAATAACTGTAAAAACTTGTATATTCAGGTTGTTACCGGGTGTTGTACCCGTCACTTCTGTGCAGTTAACAATAACTTATATCTTACAGCCGCTATGTTGGAAGATAATATATTATTACACGATTATTGTTTTTGACAGGAACTATCATTTATTGTGAAAATGAATCATTTTATCACCTTTGCCGTGTTACAGCGAAGAGTTAAAGGAACTTTTGATTTAGTGATAACCCTATTAAGGGTGAGTTGCACCAGCTGACTTTAACAATAACCAATCCGTCAAATCTCTGGTTAGACCAATTACGCGCAACACATTCCACTGTCAATGCTAAAGTCAGCGTTACTGTTAACGTTAAATTTAACTTTAACCTTAACTTTAATCGACAGTACGGTGCAACTCACCCTAAATGTCTCATCCAATCACAATTTGTTAAAATCATAATCATTATTGTTCACTTCTCAGTTCCGCTGTAGTGAGCAACAGTCCTTAAACGGTTTTCAATAAACTCGTTCTTTTTATTTTGTTTGTCATTTAAGAATGAATAAGCATCAAGTATAATCGATTAGCTGAAAGCATTCGACCCTAAAGAATTCGAAAAGCCCTCGAAACCGACATTTACTTCTGTAACGTCGCCCTGCGAAAATTAATTTTCTTTATTCAAAACAACCGACCGGAAAGTGTTCACAACCAAAACAATAGTCAAGGAATTCCCGACAAAGAATAAAAAGCGACGGCCGCTTGTTATTTCCTTATTTTCGCCTCTAACGCAAAGGAATAAGTTTTTTTACGGCTTCAAATATTTCCTTTGAACTATAGGGTAAGAGGCGATTTTATTCCGTTTGCAACCAATTTCGCGCTCGGCGGTCCCGCACTTGGCCGAAACACAATCAGATTAAGAATTTAATGTATTAGGACTGCCAGTTTATGTATTCTTTTATGAGATTGCGTATTTTATAAACATCATAACCATTGATATAATCAGTTATAATAAGAGACATGTTTAAGCTAGAATCACCTAATTTATCGACAATAATAATGAAGGCACCTTTTGTCCAATATTCTCATCAGATTCTATGAAACCTAGCATTATAAAAAAAATATGATGACTATAAAACGTAATTAGATGATTATAGCAACATTTTCACTCGATAAATCTCAACAAACTTTCTTTAGCCCAGATTTTTCCTCTTTAAGACCCTTTAAATCCTTTCTAACCTTGTAACAGTTTAATTATAAAACTTTTTTGTTCTCATCCGAATTTTTAATCAACATGAAATAACTTTTTAATGTCGCCTTTTGTTTCAGACATCTTCTTCAACATTACTTTGAGACGGAAAACCCTGTTCTATACAGTGAACCTTATTGTTCCTTGCGTCGGTATATCATACCTTTCGGTCCTGGTGTTTTACTTGCCAGCTGATTCTGGCGAGAAAATTGCTCTGAGCATTTCTATCCTACTCTCTCAGACTATGTTCTTTTTACTGATATCCGAAATCATACCCTCTACTTCGCTAGCTCTTCCTCTTCTAGGAAAATACTTACTATTCACCATGTTACTGGTCGGACTATCTGTCGTCATAACAATTATAATACTCAACGTGCATTATCGCAAACCAAGCACTCATAAAATGGCTCCTTGGGTGAGGAAGTTCTTCATCACGAAACTTCCAAAGTTACTTTTGATGAGGGTTCCGAACGATCTTCTGAGGGATCTGGCTGCGCAAAAGATTGCTGGGAGAAGCATGAAGAAGAAGAATAAGTTTAAGGATGCTCTGGCAGCGGTTGAGCAGACGAATTCAAACGCGTCCAGCCCTGACTCGCTGCGTCACCATCTTCCTGGGGGATGTAATGGCCTTCATTCGACTACTGCTACTAACAGGTAATTTTGGGGAAGTTTGTACCATGTTTTCGATGAACAAAGAAATAGCACATATTGGTTCCGTTATATGTGAAAACGTTCGGCTATTACTTTCGTTGAACAAACTGCGTTGCAAGGAAGTACTCATAGTGTTTTTAACCAATCCTTTTTTCAATTAAAGTGGTATAGGAAAAATCATAACGTCTGTCATAAATAATAATTTAAATTTTAAATTTTTGTATGTTGAGTAACTTTATTTTTCCTAGCTTATACTGACCTTCTGCTGGGCATAGGCCTCTCCCAAGTCTTTCATACTTCGCGTTCCTGTGCCATCTTTGCACAGCCCGTGTCAACATCTAAATCTTCAAATCTAGTCATTCTGAGCCAGCCTCAGCGACGATGTTCATCTTCTCACTTCAAAGTAATTGAAAAATGTAAAATACTTCCACCAGGTTCAGCGGCCTCGTAGGAGCCCTCGGCAGTTTCAACGCTGGGTATAATGGCCTGCCCTCAGTGATGTCCGGCTTGGATGACTCAATCAGTGATGTGGTGAAGAAGACCAGGCAGAGCTACCCCTTTGACTTGGAGAAGGCGATACATAACGTGATGTTCATACAGCACCATATGCAGAGGCAGGATGAGTTTAATGCGGTAAGAAGTTTTGGTTAACTGATTACTTTTAGGTAGCCATGGAATAGTTTCTTAAGTGATCTTCTATGGACCGCAGAGAAATCAGTCACAATCTCGCGTTTGATATAAAGCTGGTACCAGGCATTGTGGCTTTCTAAGAGAGAAGCTTATGTTCAGCAGTGGTCTTTAGACTATTTTGCGATGTGATGGTTATAGATATTATAAGTAAGCAAGACGCCTTTTCTTAAATAAATAAGGAGTCACAATGGTAGGAAGAGTCCAGCCGAATATCAAGTTTAGCCCACCATAACGAGTATTTCCAGTGTTAGAATGACTGATGAAGAACGTCCTGAGCTGCATTTCTGAAAACGTGTCAATAGACATTCTAGAATCATCAAACTTCATAAGTAATTATTTTTAAATATATTTTCTCTTAACCCATTAGGAAGATCAAGACTGGGGCTTTGTCGCCATGGTCTTGGATCGACTGTTCCTGTGGATCTTCACCATTGCTTCCATCGTGGGAACATTTGCTATACTGTGCGAAGCGCCTTCCTTGTATGACGACACCAAACCGATCGATATGATGCTGTCTTCCGTAGCCCAGCAGCAGTTCTTGCCTGTCGATAGTGGGGATTCTTAAATTGAAACAGGCTTTGATCTATTTCCAGTTGCCACCACCATCTCTGGCAACAATGGTGGCAATCGAGTACAAAATCTCAGTCGCCACGCAGTGGTGGCAATGGGGAATTTTTAGCTGTTTATATTTAGGCATTTCAAAGAGCAGCATAATTTAATAGCACTAGAAGCAGATAAAAATGCGTCAAAGTTGGAACTTCCTTGTTTTATGATAAAAATACTAAAGGGAATGTAATGTTTTCAACTTAAATTTAATTGAATATCACGTCAACTAAATTTCCTTGGATACTGGGTTTACATTCAATTTTCATTAAACGATATTGATCCTAATATATTTAGAAAATAAGGATTATGTCACATGAGCTCCATTACTCATGTGGTGACGTAGTAAAGTAATTAAAGCCAAATCGAAGGCTGTGAATTTGTATTTTCTAGAATAATTAATGCTCTGATGTATGTAGAGGTCGTAACAATAGCGTTATTTATCAACATAGTTTTCCGAAAATTAAAAGTTAATAGATTTATCGAATACGTACAGGCGAGTTTGTAATTGGAGGCATAAAGCATCGGTCGAGTATTGGTCGCCTGAGCGAGACTGTCATAACAAAATTATTGACTGCAATTATGACTTATAAACTACCACAGTAGTGCTCACGGTTTCTCCTAGCCAATGCGACACTTGATTTTTATTATCAAGTATCTTTTTCACCCAAAATATGTAAATGTATCTATATCTTTCGCACGTATCACTACTCTCAACAACCATAATATCTTCGAGCTCCGAGTTTTGGCATTCATAATCGTGGGTCCAATGTCAATTTACTTCTTTTTTACTTATAGAAATACTTTTGTATCTGATTAGATCTAGCCAACTCAACTAGATGTTAATGTTTGTCGTTATTCTATTTTATATAGCCTCCATTTTTAAACTCGTCTATACCGAAGTATCTTTCATTTTACGTACACAATTTTGTACTGAAACCGTTAAAAATCAAGAATGTTTTCTTGTAGTATACATTAGAAAAACTTTTGTCTTCATTAAGGTTGCCAAAACTTTGTATAATAATTAAGACGATTCATGTATTCACAAAATATGGCTGTGTTAGTGTATCGGCGTTTTGAATTTATAATCGATAGGTGTTTTAATAGGTTTTGTAGTACTAGAATTTGCTAGATTAGGTTTAAAAAGCATAGAATTTGTAGCTTTCATGTACTTATATCCCAGGTGTTGCAAAAAGTTTTAGCTATACTCTTGGATCTTTCGATCAAACTGAAAAACTTTTAGAAAAAGCATTTCGAAATTCGAGAAAAAGTGATTCTACTTCCAAAATCGATCCATTTTGTGTTGAAAGTCGATATTTTATTATATTTGTCTATGAAAATTTGTACTTACCTTCTCAGTTTTTTTAAAAAAGCTCTATAGTTATATTTTATTACACAGTCATGACGTATACTATTTACTTGACTAAGTTTTTTTTATTTAATCTTGTTTCGAATCATACTCTTAAATTTCTGTAAATTTCTTGTAATTCGTTTAGCTACTACAAAATGTATTCCATTTTTGCACCATTAATAGTAACTTTTAAATTTTTTACCTAAGTTGTCAAACATGTTTGCATTAAAGACTTACTATTCAATCTTTATCTTCATCTTCATCTTCATCTACTCTGGGCTGGTGATAATATTTTTGGTCAGTTGAGTGTTTTTTTTAATCAATGTATTAAATTCAGCTACTTACCATATGAATTAATGAAAACTGTGGTGGTTCCCATCGTCAAAAACAAAACGGGAGATCACAGCTCCTCTTCCAATTACCGCCCCATATCTCTGGGCACGGTGATTGGGAAGGTGCTGGAACGTTTGATTCACCCGGAATTGCAGAGAAATATAAGAATAGATGACGCGCAGTTTGGTTTTCGTAACGGTCTCTCAACTGATTCCGCAATTATGAGTCTAAAAAGTACAGTCAGGTACTACACTAGTCGCAAGACGCACGTGTATGCGTGCTTTTTAGACTTAAGTCGTGCGTTTGACCTGGTCAATTATGATATTCTCTGGGCCAAACTGAAGAAACTGCAAGTACCTAGTTCAGTAATCAATCTCTTGAGATACTGGTACGGAAACCAAACTAACTTAGTGAAATGGGGCGACGCGACATCTAGCGAGTATAGGCTAGAATGCGGCGTGCGTCAAGGTGGGTTGACTTCTCCGGACCTCTTTAACGTATATGTTAATGGGTTGATCGAAGAACTGAGGAGCACGGGAATTGGCTGTCACTTGGGCACAATTTGTGTCAATAGTTTAAGTTACGCGGACGACATGGTGCTCCTCAGTCCTTCGACCAAAGGAATGCGGAAACTCCTTTCAATTTGTGAGCATTATGCCAATGCTCACGGGCTGAAGTATAATGTGGGTAAGACGGAAGTGCTTGTTTTTACTTCTAGTCGTAAAGGTCCTGAGAAAATGTGCGATCTGTTTTTGTATGGCTCTGCAATTCAGAGGGTGAAAAAGTTCAAATATCTAGGTCACGTTTTGACGGAGGAATTACTGGACGATTTGGACATGGAGCGTGAACGGCGAGCCATCTCAGTCAGGAGCAACATGCTCGCTCGAAGATTTTCCAGCTGCAGCACCGATGTGAAGCTCACCCTGTTCAAGGCGTACTGCCTCTGCATGTACACTTGCCAGTTATGGGTGAATTACACGCAGAGAGCTTATCACTCCATAAGAGTTCAGTATAATAACGCATACCGAGCTCTTATGAAGCTGCCCTGGTGCTGCAGCGCATCGAGCATGTTTGCAGAAGCGAGGGTTCCCGACTTCTTTGCAACTATCAGATCCAGGATAGCCTCGTTCTGGATCCGTCTGCAGAGGTCGAAGAACGGCATTCTGAGGGCTGTCTACGACGACATGACGAATCCCATATTTAATAAATGGATATCCGTTCACATGAACGGCAACAAGAAATAAAAAAACATGACAATTTATTTAAATTAATGATAGTTCTTTTTTTTTATATTTGTGTTTTTAAGTGTGTTTTTTAAAGTATTTTATGGGTTTTTATTATGCCTGAAATAAAGCAATTTTATTTTTATTTATTTTTATTTATTTATGGACTTAATTAACTCTTTGTTTACAATTATTGAATTAAAATCTTGTTATTGTTATATTCGTGTTAAATCATTCAATTAACTAGCTCAACAGTGTTTCTCTAATAAATATTTAACATTATAACAGTGTTTCCTCTCATGACAAATGACCACCGCTTTTTTACTCCCTACTCTCCTCTCTCCCTACTCCCTACTTTTTATTACTTTGCAAGGAAGTATGTCTTTAGTTTAGTGGAGAGGGCTATGCTCGGGATTTCTCTGCGAGATCGAATCAGAAATGAGGAGATCCGTAGACGAACGAAAGTTACCGACATAGCGCAGAGGGTTAGCAAGTCGAAGTGGGCAGGTCACATAGCACATAGAACTGATGGCCTATGGGTCTCTAAATTTCTCGAATGAAGACCACGGACCGGCAAGCTCAGCGTAGGACGTCCACCCACGATAAGGACAGACTGATAAGGACGGTACGAACACGCTGGACGTGAGCCGCACAATAGCACTGGATGGAAATCTTTGGGTGAGGCCTATGTTCAGCAGTGGACGTCCTATGGCTGAGATGATGATGATAATGTCTTTAGTCCCGTAGGGAGTCTTTGCCATCAACGGGCAAATTGATATTATTTATTGACGTTTAAATATGACTTATTAAGAATGATTTCAATCAAAAAGTTAAATATTGTGATGCAATGTTACAATTACCAAACTGCGGAGTCTGAACATTCTGACACGCCAAGTTACGCCGGTAAAGCCCGTCACACACGTAGCTATAATATATATTAATATACCGTCCTATAATATATATTATAGCAAGCTACCACACACGGAGACGATGCTATAATATATTTTAGCCTTCATTTCATTGATGTAGTAGTTTATAATAATATGCAATAATACATATTACGGTATATGTTGATGACGTCATAGAAATATATATTATAGCTGCGTGTGCGGTCAGTCAAATATTTGTAAAGAAAATATATCATAATAATGCCTTGCTATGATTTATATTAATATATATTATAGCTACGTGTGTGGCGGGCTTAACCTATGATTCGCTGAGCCTATGTAGGCTCTGTGAACTTAACCGCATGTAAACACGAGAAAACAAAACTGTTATTTTTATACTTGAACTGAACTGAACATTACATTTACTATGTACATTTGGTCATATATTTTTTATCTGGCAATACTAGGAAGAAAGCAATTCAACGTCATTGGGCAATACAATTTTAGTCACGAGCTATCATGACTTATTATAGTTCGCAGAGCCTACGTTCAGACTCGCCAAATTACGCCGGCCATATTGTATATTTAGTAAACCTTCAGTTTTCTCGTCCCTTTTAACCTTTCCACCGAAAATCTATCGATAAAATCAGTAAGCGTCACCTGACGATATTTATGAGTATTATCCGTTGGGTCAATATCGAGACCTGCTCGTTTACAGGCGCCCTAAATAATTCATGAGCCAGCTGACCGATCGCTCTTGCCAATCAGGTAAGAAATATTATAAAACTCCATAGAAATGTAGTGAGTAGGTATATAATTGTCATAGTAACTACATGTTACGGATGGCACGTAAAACTTCGAAAAACGACTTTCAGCTCGATAAGATTGTAGAATCGCAGTTGCCGTAGCCTATTATAGACACACTTATGTGTTACTAAGTTTATGTAATTTATAATGATATCTGTACCTATCGAATTAACCAGATGAAAATACAGTCCATTCTATACAATACAATACATCATTTATTCATAATTTTCAGTTACACGTCACTTTAGGTATAATTCGTTTTGTTTTTTTCACGATGGTACGAAATGAATATGTATAAAAATAAAATAATGATGATGATATAAAATATATCAATCATAACAATTAAACAATTAATACCATTATTTAAATAAATATGTCAATATTAAAAATTAAATAATTACCACAATATTATTCGATTATTCATAAACAACACAATTACTTATTTGACACACATTTTATTTTAAGGTACTCATCGTAACTATAAATTGATTGCTCAATAAGCCAGCGTCGTAGGCGTCCAAGTTTATATATAGTTTTCGTCACTTCGATCCGCAACACTTACATCAGGTAAGACTCCTTACCACCAAGTGCTGGCCTATTCTGTAATAACAACAAACTCAACTCTAATACCCAATAACACTACTCATGTCAAAATGTGTGGTCAACACATAGCACAAGCATTGCAGTTTCAGATCGCCAAGACAAGGTCTCCGACATGGCCTAATGCCTGCCTCCTAAATATAGCAGACACTTTAACGTGCCATCCGAAACATGTAGTATTGCGTTGCGATGTCGCAATTCATATCAAGAAGCCTAAAGTTAACATAAAGTATTAAAAGGAGGCTCTAGGTTTCTAGAACAGGCTCGGTTACACCAATTTTAGGATAATATAATTTGCCGCATTTGTCAAGTATGACAGCGGTATGTTTTGAAGCGCATACCCATTGATTTAAAAAAAAGGGAGATGAGGTACTGGCTTCTCGAAAATGGAAAGTTCAAATTAGCTGCCATTAGGTCCACGTACGTCAGTAAAGTAAGATCGTAATAGCGAATAATATTGTTGTCTCGGTCGCACTTCGGTCTTAGGTACGTCTTTCTATCTTTGTTGTTCATTATATTGTTCATTATATTATACTATTCAAACTGCACACTGAGCAAAGAGCACGCGCCAGCAGTTGTTGAATAAGCGCTGGAAGAACGTACCCTATCTCCCCTTTTCTTTAAATTAATGCACATACCAATATTATCTCGTCAATATCTATGCTTACTTACCTACTTATTGTTTTTTAGATTTGCTTTGATCAAACCTTAGGGGATCATGTGATTCCCATACTGCCCTGCAGGCCGCATGGAGGCGTTTAATTTTTATTCGCGAATCGCGCGTAAACATGCGCGGTTCGGTGTGTGAATACTGAATACGCTTAGTGTAGAAACTAAAAGAAATAGTTAACTAACCTTTGAAATCCTTGCACATTCCCGTTTTTCCAGTCGGAAACGATTTACAAAAACGGCTCACAGTTGCCCGCAACGAGTTGGACGCCAGCCAGTTACGTGTAGCCGGTTCGAATCCCGACGCTTTAATCGCTCTGCTGATGACGTCATAGGCCGTGGGGATGATTTGGAGCCATTTTTGGGGTTCCGTACCTAAAGGGTACCGAATAAAATCTATTACTAATCCGTCCGTCCGGGCTCTATCTCATAAATCGTAATAGCTAGACACATGATTTTCACAATATAAAATTTATGTATAGGTTTTTCTGTTGCCGCTATAACAACAAATAATAAAAATAAAATAAGGTTCATAATCAAATTTGCTCTCCGTACTACCAACCTATTTAATAAATTGTCGTAGATTTTTACTGCAATAAGAATAAATACTTAAAAAATGTTATTTGGTGGTTTATTTTATTAGGTGTGGAAAGGTGACCTATAAATACGTAGCTAATAGGGTAGGAACTTAGGGCGATTTAACCACGAAGGAATCCTTCATATGCGTGTCCCATTGGCATTTGACCAGTTTATCAGGTTTTAATCCTAATATTAATTATGTTCAGCAGTGGACGTCCTATGGCTGATATGATGATGATGATGATGATGATTAATTATGTCACATACAAAACTTTGCAGAACTTGTTCAAGGAATAGCTAAGTAGTACCCAGTATACAAAACTTAAATTAAAACGAGTTCACACCGTTCGATTTTAGTTGATCAGTCATCAAGTTTAGTTGCTCAACAAAAAATGATCACGAACTTGATTTTTGTTCGTGGAATTGAAAGGAAAAATATTGAAAGTGTGTTAAGATGCAATCCTATTCGATTGAACAGTTGATCAATTAAAATCGAACCGTATGACAACCAACTGATTTCCAGGATATATTTTACAAACCTTATAAGAGCAGAATCAATAAATATTTCAAAGAGCACCTGAGTCACGTCTGCCTCACCTACTCCAGAATTACCTTCACTAACGAACTACCAAAGTGCCATTAGGTCCATAACAACTTTCTCGGTTTCATCGCGGTTCGTTTCAAAATAAAGGAGTATTCTACGCACGTACAGAAGATATAAAATGGACTCGTCTGGTAGGCTTCGCTTGCCCAATAGATACTTAGATCTTTTGTGAGGAAGAAGGACTGTAATTGGTGATAAAGTTAATTAAAATAGGGGACATGGTAAAATTAAGGTTTTTTAGTCAATATTTGCTTACGTTGGGCGCTCCGCTAATATAATAGGGCATCTTTGAGTTTCGTTTGAATTACTTTAACGTAATTACGTGGGTGATATTTCTATTCCCATTTTCATATTGAGGCGTAATTATAATATTTTAGATCCAATATGTGCGCCAACTCCACAGACAAGGCCCGACTCCTGGCAGTCTCTGTTAGGGAATCTGGTTTTTGGTTGCAAGCAATCCCATCTTTCAATACTGGCAATCTATTAGATCCATCTGCTTTTCGTGTAGCTGTCAGCTTGCGTTTGGGTGCACCTTGCTATGTAGGTCACCCTTGCCAGTGTGGTACTGCCGTCGACGAACGCGGTCACCACGGTCTCTCATGTTCTCGAAGTGCTGGCCGGATCTCCCGCCACGCTAGCCTTAACGACATCATCCGCCGGGCTTTTGCCAGCGCCAATGTACCAGCCGTTCTCGAACCGAACGGTTTGATGCGTGACGATGGTAAAAGACCTGACGGTATGACCCTCGTTCCTTGGAAGCTGGGACGGCCGCTGGTGTGGGACGCTACTTGCGTTGACACACTAGCGCCGTCACATGTACCAGAGACCCAAGGTACGGCTGGTGCGGCGGCGGGTTCTGCCGAGCAACGCAAGCGGGGCAAGTATGCAAACCTCGGTAGCGGTTACATATTTGAACCGTTTGGAGTCGAGACTCTGGGACCGTGGGGGCCGGGAGCTCATCGCATTTTCAAAAATCTATCTGAGCGCTTGGTCGAGTAGCCCTATTGTTTAGTCTTTTTTCAATAAAGGCACTCTGTCCATATTATAATTTTTAGGTAATTCGCCAAGTCGATTCTATTTAATATGTAGTTAAGGAAGCAAAAATAGCCGAGCTACTTCAGCGCTATAGGATCTCATTTTTTTTTTATGATAGTGAGTGACTAGACGAACAAATCAGGTGCCTGATGGTAAGCATCATGATTGCCCATAACAGACACAGTGCCACCCAGTGTTATAAAATGCAAAATTCTGCGCGGCACTGAACTGCAATCTTATTATGCCCAGTAATTTCACTGGTAACATTGCCCTTCAGACCAGAACACAGTAATGTTTGCACACTACTGCTTGGCGGATGAATAACTGGCAAAGGTGTGGTACTTCCCCAGGCGGCCTCCTGCAAAAGAGGCCTACCACTACAAAAATATACTTAAATACACGAAAATATGTGAATACTACACAATAACGTTGAATCTGAGATACTACATTATGTTTATCTTCAGGTAATATGAGTAGTACGTAGTACCTAAAGGGAAAGCATCGTTATCCGTAAAAAGATGCTCAATAATATATTTTAATATGTTAATTAATAATGTATTTTAGAATATATTTATAGTTTTATAATGTATTTATAGTTTTAGAATTAAACTCAAGAAGTTTATACTACTACATCAAAAAACGCAGGAAACTTACGTGCATGAGACCAGCATTATTTGAAGACGTACTTACATACATACATACACATATTAGGGAGTACATTCATACTATACTTGCCCTTTATTTATTTATAATCTTAAAATAGAATTTTAACCCACTGTTACATATTATTATAAACCTGTACCTGTCTTCCTGCTTGGGTAGAGACTATGGTGCTTAAAATATTTTTGTTTGTTTTTAAGGCACAATATAGTTTTTTTTTCATAGCTATACATAGTACTGCGCCTTTTTGTATATATTTTCTTTATAACGTCATAATATTATAATATTTTCTCTAATTGTATTGCCGATCTGTTTGTATCTTTTATTAATTTTTTTCATCTATTTAATCCATTTTGTATGTATATGGTTATTCTCTATAATCTGACGTATTTGACGTCCGTCACGTCATCATGCGGCTTCAACGGAAGACCAGCGCTGACTGTTCGCAGTCAGCATTATGCTGAGTTGGAGCCGTGTTGTGACACGCCTTGTTCCTGTCTTATTGTGTAATGTGCGCCTACAATAATATAGTTTCTTTTAGTTATTATTTGGGAACAATGTTGTGTGTTGCAATAAATATATTTTCTTTCTTTCTTTCTTTCTATTTTAAGTTTATAATTTACCTATAGTTTATGTAGGTTTATGTTTGTAAAAACTAATTAAATTACAGTCATATATATTATGTTTGTCACACCACTGACCAAATGTAATTTACGGTACTCTCCTCCCCATGCACGATTGTCTGGAAGAGATCACTTTTAGCGATAAGACCGCCAATTGTTACACTATTTGTTATGTATTTTTAATTTTAAGGATTATTTTTTGTGGTGTACCAATAAAGTGTTTATCTATCTATCTATCTATCAATGTTAAATATAATAAGGAAAGAAGATTTAGTTTTGATATCTAGCAATAAACTAGCTGTTGGAAGAGCATATTCATTAGTATTGAAATAAGCTTCTGTCAATCAATACGCCGTCACATTAATACACAGTTCAATTTCCGGAAGACAAATTATCATAATAGAGCCTAATCAAAAGGCAAAACTCAACAAATCAAAATTAACAAACCCCAAACTGACAAGTTAGATTGGAGGTCATGTTTATGAGAGCTCCTGATACCATAACAACGAACCGAGGATCAAATCCCACGACTAATAAATATTCCAATGATTTGCTATCCAATTCGGTCGGCCAGAATCTTTCCAAAGGGAGCCCTGCATTAGCATACAACGCCAACTTTGATTTGCTTCTCCGCAACTCGGCAACCGCTCGAACTCCTTCTTTATTCTTCAAGAAATAGCGCGTTTAAAATTCACTCGCACACAATGCGACCTCACTCAAGGTTCAATAGAACAATCTCTCAGAAAGAGGTGAGCTCTTTGAATGAAACTTTCCAGAGGAAGTTTGTCTTAACTCGCCTTAATTTATGCGTTTTCCGTTAATTTCGTTCGAAGACGGATTTGATTTTCAATAGACCGAGACAATGAACGGTCCTCTGCAAACGGACTCTGATAATAGTTTACTTTGTAACGTGCTTTAATCAGGTTTAAGGCTTTGTTAATAAATTTACAAGCTGTTAATTGAGACACAATAGCACCTTTGATTAAGCTAGATAAGGTTTTGTCGAATCGATTTGTCTCGATCGTTTCCTTTCTTTGTGGCAATCGTAACGACAAAGGACAACAGTCGCGGAAACCGTCAAGTATTTGACGAAAAATAGCTCTTTATTCGCGAATTTCGCGAGCGTCGCGGCTACGTCCTTTGCAACAATATTTCAAACGGGCGAAGTTGCGACTATTTTCTTTGATGTAGAGTTACGAAGCATTTTCGGCGTGCCTCGAATTTTAGAGCAAATTATGTAGAATAGTTCCTTTAGCGGTTGTTATCGTGCGGTCTCGACGCGCGATAAACTTTGAATAGGGTCGACCTCGATTTTAATTTGTAGTGGATAAAATCTTTTTGTGGGTGATTTGCATTTTAATTAGAAGTTAAGATAAACGACCCGAAGTCTCGTAGTTAATTATATTTGACTAGGTATAAATTAATATTCTCGTATCGCCACGGTCGGCCCTAATTTGAGGCGAAGACAGGGAGTACCGGCCTCCTATTTTACCTGGTTAATTCCATCATAATAATATTATACACGAGAAGGAACATGTACGAGTACGTGTAATATGAACATGTGAAGATAGGAAGGTACTCATGAACATGTAGAGATAGGATGGTACTCACAAAGTTACATTACTTATTTTCTTACATAGGCTTTTTTTTTTTTTTTTTTTTTATTTTTTTTTTTTTATTGAGTTTCCACTAAGTCCCCAGACTCAATCCGGGTGTTTATTGTTGAAGCTTAATTATAACTTACATACTTATGTATAACTAAATAAACATCATATCCGAAAGGTATATAACAAAATCACTAAATCAATAATTAGGAGTACCTACATCATTATAATCACAAAAAAGTCAGCAATATTTTAACTAACAACATCAACAATAACAGATACTAGTAACTTCGAAAATAAAATACTACCCACATTTTGTGCACACACCACTGATAGTTTCTAGTCTTTAGGAGAATATATATAAAAAGATTATTGAAGGTAATTTATTATTATATATATATTCACATATACATATATTTATATACATACATATACTTAAACACATATATATTTATTATTATTATTATATATTTTCAGGATACATACGTTAAAGCCTTTATTATAAGTTTTATTATTTTCTGATTGTAGAATCTAAGTTTAGAACCCGAGTACATGTTTGTACAATAACCATTATTGTACTCCCATAAACACTCGGTTTCCAACTAGTTGGTTAGGATTATACAAGTTGTATATTAATTATAGAACTTGTACAATCAATTGTATACTCCTCGCAATTTTACAGTTTATTAAATGAGTTTTACCTACACAATTACTGATTTGTACCTTTTTTGAAGAGCTCAAAGTTTTCTGTATATATAAATATATTTTCAAATATACTTATATACAGATTTATTTTATCATGAAATATATATTATGTAAAATGTGTTATTATGTAAAAGTATTTCCTCTTTCGTCACTTGTTTAAAATTATACAGTCTTTCGTTATTTTCTCTAAAAACTTTATGAATTTGGTTCTTGTTTCTTTTCCTTGTATCCATTCCTTTAGATTGTTCGTTTCAATTCTTTTTCCGTGTTCAATTTCTAATTCAGTTCTATAATTTGAGTATTTAGGGCATTCCGTGATAAGGTGTATAGGACTTTCTTCATTTTCTGGGTCGCATATACATTCCGGTGTGGCTTTTAACTTAAATCTATAAAGATATTGTGAGAATGCACCATGGCCCGTGAGTATTTGCGTCAATATGTAATTTATGTTTATATTTTTGAGTGTTTTGTAGGCATCAGAGACGTTTGGAAAAAATATTTTTGTCGTGCTAGCTGTTGTACCTTCTTCGTATCTCTTTTGCCAGGTATTTATTGTTTTTTTCCGTAGTTCCTTCTTAATGTATGATATTGGGCATTTGTCGTAATGTGCCGATGTTTTGAGTTTAAGAGCTGCTTCTTTGGCTAGCTCATCCGCGCGTTCATTTCCTTTTATACCCACATGAGCCTTTATCCAGTAAAATTTAATATGTTTTCCTTGATCTTCCAATTGGTATATGTTTCTCTTTATCGCAATCGCTAGGGGATGTAATGTGTTGTGATCTTGTAACAGTTCCAGTGACGATCGTGAATCACTAAAAACTGTAACATCTCTTTCATTTCCTTTCAGTGCTTGTTCAGTCGCCTGATATAGCGCATACATCTCCGCCTGGAATACTGTACAGAATTTTTCCAGTTTGAATTTCATACTCTTGACTTCTCTTCTATTTTTCCACCATGATAACGCTGCCCCTACTCTTCCCTCTATCTTACTTCCATCTGAAAAAACCACGATACCACCATCACCTGTATTGTCCATTTCTTCAATTGTTGCAGCTTCCCAATGTTGAACGCTGTCAAAAGTGATTGATTTATTCCGTGCTGGATGATTTCCATTTATGAAGCTTTCTTTGAACTCCAGCTCTCTATCAGCTATGAACTCTATTTGAGGTTTTCCTCTTTTTGCTTCGTAAAGATGGGCTGCTTCTAGAACTCTCATATCCAGTGGCAGTAAACCCGAAATTAACAATGCTGCATTTAATGATGTGGTCCTATATGCGCGACAAATTTTTAGTGCGAAGCCTCTTTGTATTGTGTCTAACTTTTTTTTGTAAGTTATTTTTGTTACAGCATGGCTCCATATACTAGCGGCGTATAGCATAATAGGTTCGATTACTGCCAAATAAATTGTTTTTGTGATTTCAGGATTTAACCCCCACGTTACTTTTGCAGCTCGCGCAAGCTGATGATATATATTTGCAGCTTTCTTGCAGGTGTTTTCCATGTGCTTCTTGAAGGTAAGGCCTTTATCTATTGTTAATCCAAGTATTTTTATTTCTTCTACTAAATGAATAATTTTTCCTCCCATAGTTATTTTAGGTGTTTCAAACTTAATTTTTTTTGTTAATAGCATTCCAAAGGTTTTGTGTGGTGCAAACTTTAATTTGTTTTCATGTCCCCACTTATGTATTTTGTCTAATATTGTATTTATTTTTTGTTCCAGGTCCAGTGCAGTACGTCCAGAGAACACCAGCGCGACGTCATCGGCAAAGGCTTGACAGTAAGTATTATTTTTTTCCAGCATTTCTAGTAGAGGGTCCAATAAGAGGTTCCAGAAAGTGGGGCCTCCTATTGAACCCTGTACACATCCTTTAGTATTTTGTTTGGTGCTGACTTTCCCTGCATACCTTACCTTCACTTGCCTTTCGTTAAGGTAGCTATTGACGATGCCCTGAAGGTTGCGTGGACAACCTTTTTCCTTAAGTTGATTCCGTATTGCCGGCCACCATGCACTGTCAAATGCGCCTTCTATATCTAATATGACATTAATATGATATTAATATGACTAGGTTTTTACCTTTTATTTCTTGTCTGATGTGATTGACCAGCAGGCTTACCATCAACTAGATAAGCAATTCAGTTTAGGACCTAAACTGAACTGCGTCGCTATTTTCGTACCATGACCTTGTTAAGCCGATCAGTTTAAAATTCCCGCCAAAACAAAACCTAAACTGAATGGCAAGCTTAGTTTCGTTCGTTCTTTTCGTACTATGATGCTTCCTTACGACTGAACCTGAATAGCATAACTGTCAAATCTAGCGATTCAATAAAAGTTAGTTTTGTTTCGCCAAACTGAATCGTTTTTACATATTTCCGTGTATTTTTTAAATCTCTGTAAGTGTAAGTGTGCTATTTTCATTATTGAGGCTAAAGTCGATAAGTAGAGCTGTGACTCTGTGACATAATAATATCTAAGATACTAATCAACTAAGTTTAACGTCGTGCGCAAGAGTTGTTTGAATATTGAATAGTATGTATGACGAACTACTATTATTTGAGCTGATGGAGTGCATCAACGAAGATGCTTTTGTTTTGAAGAAGTTATCGATGAGAGTTTAGAGCTTCCCACAATATTTCTAACTGGTGGTACGTAACCCTTCGTGCCACCACTTGACGAGATTGTTAACTGTATACAAAAAAAAACACTTAAGAAAGGTAAAGGTACACGAATTCCACACTGTTGATTGGAAATGGAATTATTATTGAGGTTTGATATTACGAATCGTTAAATAATATCCAAAACACTTAATTATATAGAAAACATAAACTAACAGCTCACCTCATTATAAATTTACTAACTTTGTTTTGTTCCAAACGCCAAACACAAACTAATAATTCCACTTTTAAAACTACCGCGCTCGTAAAGAATAATAAGGATGACATCGGCTAGTTCGTTAAAAAATTTTAATTAAGCTTTCGTATAATAATCTTGGAAATTCAAGCATTAATGTTAAGACACTATACCCAAAATATTAAATAAATAAAATTTTGTAAAATATAAAATAATTTAATGTATTTTATTCGCAATACTTAATATAAAATTGGGGTCTAAAAAAATCCGGTAATTTCCGATTTTTATGTAAGATACCGTTTCAAAACGAAGCGGCCATTGAATGAGATCACGAGATTTTTATATAGCGTTGTCTTTTTCTCGCTCGGCGGCGGAAAGTTGGATCAGAGACAACGTTTTGTTCATTCTTTCTGACGTAATACGATTCAAATGCGATCGTCGCTTAATGAGTTGATGGTATGAAATTTTTTAGGTACCTAAATTGAATAGAGTCGGAATTGAATTGCTAGCCTATAAGTTGATGGTAGGCCTGCAGGTCGTAGAGTGCGTCCTCAGTTGAGCGTTGTGGCACAAATCCGTATTGTCGTGGGTTACATTTAGGTAAAAGGTGCCAGCGCAGTCTTCTTACTATCATTTTTTCAACTATTTTCCCCATTACTGACAACAATCCGATCGGGCGGTATGATTTCGCTTTTGTATAATCATCTTTTCCAGGTTTTCTCAAGATGATGACCTCTGCTGTTTTCCATTGTCGTGGAAAATATCTTAATTGAAGGCACTTGTTTGCGATCTCATAGAATAATTCTTTGTTCGCTACAATAGCCTTTTCACAGATATCGGCCGTTAGACCGTCTCCGCCTGGTGCCTTTTTCTCATTAAAGTCCCTGGTTGCCGACATAACTTCATCCATCGTGAAGGGGAGATCATCGTTGTCTACTTTGGGGTGTTGTTCTATTCGTGCTCTTATTTCCTTATGTATTGGTAAGTCATCGTCTACATTATCATCGGGGAAGAAAGTATTAAGCAGCAACTTTGCTGACTCTTCAGAATCCAATACTTTTCCATCGTCTATCAGTAGTGTATCCTCTTTTCTCTTTGAAGTGGTTTTGATGACTCGGTATATTCCATCCCACATGCTCTCTTTCTTTTGTTTAGAACAAAACTCCTTCCATCCTTGGGTTTGGAGCTTACTTGCTTCTTCTTCGTACAGACTCTTAGCTTCAAGATAATCTTTTAGAACATATTTCCTTCTGGTGGGTGCTGCGCATCTTAAACGTCTTTTTTTTGTTAGCATATCCCTCTTTTTTCTTTCTATGTCTTCGTTCCACCATGGTATTTTAAATTCCGTTTTATTTTTTTTCTTAGGTATCATAGCTTCGCATACTTCTATAATTGTGTCTGTGTACTTTGTTACTTGATTTTCTAGTTCTTGTGTGGTATGGATTTCTTTAATTTTTCCAGGTTTTAGATTTTTAGTTTCATATAGTTGTGTTAATTTTTCACTAAATTCTTTCCATTTTGCTCTTTTTGTGTTGTACTTGCGTGTGGTTTTTGTGTTGTCGACACAAGGTGTATGTTTTTTTAGTTTTATCATAAATGATATAGCATTATGGTCGGAGCTAGATACCTCGTCATCTACGTACCAGTCATCTACTTTTGAAAATAGTTCTTCGCTACAGCATGTAATGTCCACTCTGCTTTTATAAATTTTTTCGTTCCTTACCACTTCGAAAGTTGGTTTATCTCCCTCGTTGAGTATGTAAAGTCCCTTTTCTTCAATATATGAGGCGAGTTCAGCTCCTCTCCTATTTTCTCTTTGGCTTCCCCACCATGGGCTCCATGCGTTAACATCTCCGCCTATAATTATGTTTTTGGTCGTTATTTGTGTTAGAATTTTGTCCACATGGCTAAGGTAAGGTTCTAAAGGTTCATGTTCTTCGAAATAGACTGACAACACTGCAAGTTCCCAGTTATTTGTTTTTATAAGAGCAAACGCTATATTTTGATTCGTCAGCGTGGGGTCCGAAACAATGTGCACTCTTTGGTCCATGACAATAACGGCTGCTTTAACCGGTTTTTCAATAATTGTTGGTTTTCGCATATATTGTATTATCCTTGCTCCGGTGTAATCTTTCATAGTACCAACTGCTCCCACATAAGGTTCTTGTACTAGACCTACGCCCACTCCTCGGTGTTGTACCTCCATAAGGTATTCCAGTGTTGCCAGTCTACTCCTTTGTAAGTTGGCTTGTAGAAAGTTAATCCCCGTGGCCACTGCTGCTATTAACAATATGCCACGCTGGCCCTTGCCAGCATGTCCCATCGTCGTCTCAAAGGGCATCCGGCGTCAAAAGCGCTGTGATCATACTTATCCATCTTGGCTTGTCTACAGTTTTTGCATGACGGTGGGTCTCCTATGATCCATGTTGGGCAGTCCTTGCGGAGGTGAGGGTCTGAGCAGTGTCCGCATAGATCAATCTCTTCCTTGCACCACTTTCTACTGTGACCGAAGCCCAGGCATCTAGTGCATTGACGAAGTGGGGATTGATCATATACTGGCCTTTTTTGTAAGTCTATGTGCACTTCACCTACCATGGTCAGGTTTTGCCATAGCTTTGGAGAGACCTTCATTATTACATGACCTTCTAGAGGATTTCTAGCCCTTCTTCTATACAATACACTGGCTCTGTATTCCCCCTCTGAAATATTACCTGTGATGTTACGGTTTTGAGTTTTTAGTGATGTAAGAATTTCGTCGTCTGTGTTGTAATTTAACACATCTTTTATAATTACTAGTGGGTCCTTACTCTTTGCTTCTTCCACCTTTAGTCCCTGTGATTTCTCAAGTTTTTCCTTTACTTTCTTAATATCTTCTTTTTCGCTACAGGTGAGCACTACCTTTTGGTTTCTTGCTTTCCTTATGCCGCTGACTTGAATACCAGTTGTTCTTGCATCTATAGCCCCTTTTATCTTCTCTAATACGTCAGTGCTGGTATCTCTTTCTTGTTGAGAAGTCACAATGACTGCATGTTTTGGTTTTGGTAGGGGTAATTTCTTCTTTGCCATTTCGGCGTATGTGAGTGCCGTCTGTGGGTCAGCCGAGCTCGATTGGGTCTTAAGTTCTGGCTGATGGTTTATGGGTTCAACTACGTCAAATACTACGATCTTTCGTAACGATTGAACCTCCTTTAATATCTCCGCCACTGGTTCCGCCACATTTGACTCGTGTATCATGCCGATTACTTCTTGAAGACGCGCCGTGTGGTTTTTTTCATTTCTAAGCATTGCTTCAGCTTGCTGGTGTTTTGTCTTTTCGAGCATTAGCTGCAGTGTTTGTCTTGATTCGTTTTGACGGAGGATTATTTCGTACATGCCCGCCATATTTGACAAAACTATTTCTTTGATTGTGCTTTTGATGTTTCCGGCCTGCTCTAATACTTGTTTTGCCTCTAAGTATAGCTTATTACCAGCAGCTGGCATTGAAGATAAGGGGCTAGATAATTCTATCCGAGAAGATCCTGATGTAGCTGGTGATTGTTCTCTTGATGATTGAGGGGTTCCCATGATTTCCTCCTTATCACCTAAGGCCTCCGGTTCGGTGGGTATCTTTTGCATCTTCTTTTTCGTCACAGCCTGTTTGGCACTTCGTACCATTGCACGTCTACGCGCATCTGTACTTCCTGCCTCCGAGGAGGAGTCACCTCCCTTGCCGCTTTTTAAAGAACTCTTGGAAGACATATTGGAAGTTGGTAAGGTATTTGATTTAATTTTTTTTTTTTTTTTTTTTTTTTTTTTTGTTTATGTATCTTTTTAATATGTATGAATTTTATTTTATGTATGAATTATACTAGCAGATATATATAGAGTGTATGTATGCCATTTAATACCATATAAATATACTATAATATATATTACATATAAATATATACTAAAAATACCATATAATATATAGTTAGATTTACTCGTATAGTGCCATTTTATATTGCTATATTTTTATTTTGATATTTAATTATTTATTTATTTATAATCTATAAAAGTGAAGTTAATTTCAAGTAGTCTATTTCTATAATATAATATCCTTATGCTATAATATATCAGTGCACCCGACTGTACTGGACTGCAACGCGTGATTTCTCGCACTAGTCGATACTTCCGTTGTCGCGTCGTGACATTGATAATATCTTCTAGCGTAAGGTAGGTATGACTAAAACACTGATTGTTAGTATCGGCTCAATCTGTATGTTCTTGTTCTTGATGCATGTAAAGTCTTGTCTTTATGATTGCATGTTATCTTCTTAACGACACCGGTCTCGACAGTGTTTCATAAGTGTTTGCACACAATGTAGCCCAGTGAAATTCGTAGCCGGTAAGTAGGTTTGAGTATAGGTAATTTACGAGTTTTAATGCTTGATTCGACTTAGATAGTGGGTAGGCTACATATAATGCGCCAGCTGACACTATCACTCTTTGAGGTCAAATTATTCAGCCTCTGCACACATAACACTATAAATAATATGCACTTTCTATGTTAAATAGATATAATATGTTCGTTAATTGATAGCACTTTTTTGACGCAGTATATTTATTACGTTATAATTGTTTAGTTTATTTTAGTTTGTTTTTCTACACGCGAGGCACGTTCGCACGCTCCCGTGGTTGGCGGAAACTCCCTTCTTACATAGGCTAGTTGTCACTTAAAGAGATAAGGCCACCCATCGTTGATAAATAAGTTGATTCGTACGCTAATCGTGCATGAGCTATACTTTGTATACCAATAAAAGACTTCGTTTGTGAACTTCTGTGGAATGATCTCCTTGTTGCGGTCTTACTGTTGAACTACAACATGAGGTTCTTCAAAAGGAGAGTGTGGAGAGTGTTGAAGGGTCTACAACATAATGGCAATACCCCTGATGTTGCAGGTATCCAAAGGCGTCGTTAACCGCTCACGATCAGACACACCGTCAGCTTGTTTGCCACCTATGGCATAAAAAATACTGGGCTACCTCCCCACCATCCCGCAACGTGTTTATGTACTAAAATTAATCAAAGCAGGGTCTATCAGGTTGACTCGTCTGTTATTCAGGCTCGAGAGTCATTATTCCCACCTCTTACACTCAGTGAATGTAAACGGAGGTTATTTCAATACGGTATTTTAACTCAATTAAACCGTATTCAAGATCCGTCATCCGCGAATGATAGCGTCCCGCCGTTTACGACCGGTCTACTTTTTATGAAGCTTTTTCGTTAGTGTTTACGAGTGCAAGTTTTGATGTATATGGGGGAAATGAGGCAACGAACATATAATACAAATATATATTGTTGGTCATTTAACTAAAAATAAATTTCAATTTCAGAATATTTTTCTTCAACTTGGTCTTAAGGCGCTTATAGGATCCAAACTTCCCTCTTGCTCGCACATTACATGTTTTTTTTTTATGATAGCGAGTGACAAGACGAGCAAATCAGGTGCCTGATGGAAAGCATCATGATTGCCCATAACAGACACAGTGCCACCCAGTGTTTTAAAATTCAAAATTCTGGGCGGCACTGAACTGCGCCTGTCACCCTGAGATATTAGTTGTTAAATCTTATCATGCCCAGTAATTTCACTGGTAACATTGCCCTTCAGACCAGAACACAGTAATGTTTGCACATTACTGCTTGGTGGATGAATAACTGGCAAAGGTGTGGTACTTCACCAGGCGGCCTCCTGCAAAAGAGGCCTACCACTACAAAAATATACTTAAATACACGAAAATATGTGAATACTACACAATAACGTTGAATCTGAGATACTACATTATGTTTATCTTCAGGTAATATGAGTAGTACGTAGTACCTAAAGGGAAAGCATCATATCAGATCATCATATCAAAGCCCATATCAGATACAGTGCCACCCAGTATTTTAAAGTTCAAAATTCTGCGCGGCACTGCACTGCGCCTGTCACCCTGAGATATGTGTTGTTATTTCCTTTTTTTTTTCTATTTACTCCATCAAATAAAAAGAAAAAAAAACGAAGAACATAAAAATCTAATCTGCATTAATCTAAAATAGTACATTACGATACGTGTGACTTAAATAGTCTATTATTGCACGGCGTGAAGTTAGCGAGGGTGCTAAACTAGGGGGTAGGGGGGGCAAAGCCCCCCCCCCCTAAGATAAAAGTATTTTTTTAAATAATTGATATAATGAAAAAACCAAATATTTAGAGAAGATCAAACACTCGAAAATGCCATAGAAATTTGGTGTAGGGGAGTACCATACTTTTTTTTTATGCACATACGTTTATTAAGTAATGTACAAAACAACATAAATCAAATGAAGGATTGATTCATAACAATACAGAATATGAGTAACGTATTTCTAAGTGTCATAAGACGGTTGAACATATCTTTTCTTATTGCATCTGTGATAATATAATCTGTGATAATGCATCTGTGAAGTTAGTCGATTCATTTTCACACGATGTAAAAATCGACTATTTAAGTCACGGAGAAGTGTGACTTAAGTGCGGGTTTAGGTCACACAGTGCTTTAAATAAACAAATGGAAAGAGCGATTTTAGAAATTCACATTTACTGATTTTTTATCATCAATAATATAAATTGCGCGAGCGAGATGGAGTTTGGCTCCTATAGGCGCCTTAAGAAGGCACCATGGAAGACAATGAAGAAATCTACCGTGCGTTCGAAAATATAATATACCAACCTCTACAAGAAGAACGAACACTAATCATTTAGAGCATTATTTTCATATGAAAAAGCATACAGACTGCTTTAGTCTATTAAATTTATAATATAATAATAGAAATATTTGTTATCTGGCGTAATGTGGGCGTATACCTAAGTTTTAATACATTCTATAATCTACTTATTTAAAGAAATTTAAAGACTCGGGTTCGATCCCCAGGTCAAGCTGTTGCGGCCGATACTACTGCCGCCATCTACCGGTCGGCTATTCAACCAATCTACCCAAGATGGACGATGCGAGCCATCAGCTGATGTCATAACCTGTCATCCTGCGTCACACGTCATGCATCTGGCTGTCATACGTCATAGATTACGTCGTTAACTCGTTCGTTAGAAGAATTTTTAAATTTTGAATCGTACTTGCTCTGAAATCGTAACAACCGCTACACACAATTATTGTAATTCGTAATTGAACGTATTTAAGAAGAAACCCTGGGAGTTTTGGATTTCGAAGCCTCTGTTCCTGAACACAAGCAATGACTTATTTTTCCATTAGGATATTACTTAATTACAGCGAAATTACTGGGCATAACTAGTTTCGTCAACTTAATAACTCAGGGTGACAGGCACAGTACAGTGCCGCGCAGAATGTTGAGTTTAAAAACACTGGGTGGCACTGTGTCTGATATGGGCAATCATGATGCTTACCATCAGGCACTTGATTGACTCGTCTTGTCATTGTCATTGACTGCCTCGGTGGCGTAGTGGGCGCATGCTCGACTGCTGATCAAGAGGTCCCGGGTTCGATCCCCGGGGCAGGCAAAGTGTTAAATATTGGATTTTTCCATTAGGAATTATCTCAATAACTGCCTGGAGTCTGGAACTGTGCCCGGTAGATGGCAATAGGCTCGCCCCCTATTACATGGGACCAATAACATACTGGCGAAATGTGGGTGTATCTACTATGGGGCTGAGTCCTGGGTACACCTCTGCCTACCCCTACGGGAAAAAGGCGTGAATGTATGTATGTATGTCATTCACTATCATAAAAAAAAAAATCGAGTAGCAAAACGAGAGAAATCCCTAGCATTGTACATATATACAGTAACTAACAACCCGACTACTAAATAGTTATTGTTATATACAAATATTATATACCCTTATATAATAGAGGTAGTTTACGAGCAGTTTACGGCAGATGGCGAATAATTCAATGTTGCCAGTAGCTCTGAGCAATTTAACTTAAGATTGAATTGCAGATGGGGGTGCCATGTTCGTTGCACGAATTAATTCGCGGTTTTATCGTTACTGAATTTGGTGAGAACTTACATTATTTTCCCCATGGGTACCAACATTAATATTATAATATGTCTAGAGCGAGCTACATATTTTTGTATGAAAAAAGAAGCTAGCCTCACTGTGTGTGCGTGATGACTAAAGCCACGGATTCACTAAGTGACTAACGGAGCGACATGTTGTGGAACGTGTTGCTCAACAACAACGTGAATGTCCCATGAGACAATGCCGTGGAACATTGCCGATGTCGCGAAACATTGTGTAGGCCACACTAGTTTATAGAAATGTCGCCGCATGTCTCGAGGCGGGAGCAAGCAACATGGCCCGCGTCACGTACAATGTTGCGGGGCATGTTGCGGGACAATATGCAACGTTGCAGCGTCACGTAAATAAAGTGTTGCGCGTCATGTTGCGGGACAAAATGTTCCCTAGTGTATCCGGCCCTTTCTCAGAGTGGGAACAAGCAACATGTCCCGCGACACGTAAAATGTTGCGGAACTTGTTGCGGGACGCTTTGCAACGTTGCAGCGACACTTAGATTGAATGTTGCTTTTAATTCATATATATTGTGGTGGAAATCATGTGAAATTATGTTAGTTATCTAGTATATGTATAGGTATATGGTAACATGCAACTAGTTCAGTTGTTTTTAAACTTCGTTTTGACTAGTTTTGTTTAAACTCCACACTTTTTTTAGCTGATGTGTTTCCAATGTAAACAAACTTTACTACTAAGTTAAACTTTGTGAGGGAAAAGAACTTGAGCCCAACCGTTGGATACCAACAGCATTAACAGGCTAGACCAAGCTTTACAACCTTAAAACATTCAACAGCTACTTTTGCGTTGGGTAGACACCTGTGATAGATACAAAAGCCGTACTTTATAAAAGGCATTTTCACGACAAACGTGTTCTTCTCTCATACAAGATGCCATTTCTCAGGAAAACGGGTAAACGAAGCGCCATAATCTAACGCAATAAGTGGGCATGCTCGCCACAAAGGGAAGGACTCCTAAGGAATCGACAAAGAAAATAGGATTGTAATGAGGGAATGCTGTTCACTCACATATCATTACTCGGCCCTTGAGGGCTATGTAACGTGTCTTTAGGGAAAAGGACAATGTTTTTATGTCCTAATTGTGCGTGACGAGAATAATGTTTTGTTATGTATTCTGATTATAATGTCTATTATAACGAAAAGACTGTTGTATTATTGATGATATAATTTCTCAGAACTGAAGAAGACACTAGTTTTAAAATAAAATTAATTAATTAATATAAATCGTAGCTTTCAGATTTTTTATTTCAGATTTTCAGAGACAAAAATTTCAGATATACCTACGAGATGAATCCGTATTTTTACAAATGTTAAAGTTCCTAGGCATAGTTTTTAGAATAGAATAGAATATTTTATTGTTATAACGCGAACACAATAACATTTCAAATATAAAATCACTAAAAGCCAAAAGCAGTCGCAAAATTCACGCCCATAATAATTTGTTCCGAAGAAAAAAATTAAACGTGCAAACCTGGATGATACGAGTATAATATCAACGTGTCCATGCCTAAATCCGCGTACGTAAACAGAAGTACCAATTTTGTTTTTCGTTTGCAAAGAAAAAAAAATTTGTAAGTTTAAATTTCAAAATCAAGTTTATACTCAAGGTTGTAATAGTTACTTATTCTCATAAAACCAGAAAAAAGGCTGACGGAGTCTTACTAAAACGAAAAGTGAAGCAAGCACCATAGTAAACCAGCCTGCTAATACAAACATAACGCACACATTCGGAGCGTAATGTTGGACGATTGGTGAATCGGCGATCGGCGTTGTGAATCAGTGCTTGCCGTGTATTATATAAGCTAGCAAGCTAGCTTACTATGGTGGTCCACTTTTTTTTATATAAGACTCCCTCCGCCTTATTTTCTTCGCCTTATCTTCTTCTTCATGAAAATCAGTTGAGTCATTTGAGGATTATCAGCACCAGCTCTTTTCTAACCGATTAAAGAAAAATAAGCATCTTTCACCATTGATTTAAAGAAAAGGGGAGATAGGGTACTTTCTCCCATGCTAACTCAACAACTGGCATGTGCAATTTGAAACAACAAAAATAGAAAGATGTACCTAAGACCGAAGTGCGACCGAGACAACAATTAACTTTACTGACGAACGTGGACTTAATAATAATAAATAATATAATAATAATAATGACCTAGCAATAGCCCGGTTACCATCCGTCTAGAAATCAGACCTATCAAGTAGTTTTCATCCATTCAAAATAGTCCTTGTACTTAGCGGACTTACTTAGCTGTCTGAGCTTATCTTTAAAAAAAGAAACTATAGATGGTTTCAGAGATGGACCCCGATAGGTGCTATACATTACCTTTAGATTAAAAGCACAAATGGTCTCCGTGTACGCCTATCAAAAGACCGAGTATATCCCGTGTTTTCGAGCGACATAATAATAATAATTTGAATTCTTAATTGGACCTAGCTTTCCATTTTTAAGAAGTCAGTACCGCATCTCCCCTTTTCTTTAAATCAATGTCTTTCAATGATTACATGATCAGTACAAAATGATATTTTTACACTTTAAGTTTGGATATACAGAGAGGTAATGTAGCTAGTTTTTTGGGCACCTTACCTGCAGGAGGCGACCTAAATGATATTTTTTATTTATAATTTATGTTAAGTTATTAGTTGAATTGTTTTATTTAATTATGTTTTTTTTATTACCTACACATAAATGCTAATTTAGTTTTCTTATAAAATATAATGTATTTAGAAGTCTGTAAGTTATTTAGTATAGTCATGTGTTATTTGAATAAAATTTACCAGCTAAAGCTTAGAAATTTTATCCTTACGCGCTTACAAGCCTACTTTAAAAATATGTCAGAGGAAATTCAAGTGATTCAAGGTTAGCACATAAGGTTCATATTGCCATCAAAAAGTCACATTTTATCGCCTTTCCACTAAGCGCAAAATGTGAACGTAGACGACGGGATTACGTGCCTTGTCGACCTGAATAAGGTTGTTACTCGCGTTACTGATAGCGTCATTACGTTAACTTACGTCCCTATACACACTGAGTTTGTCACAGAGACACTCGAGACAAATTTCCCGTATATATATAGAGGGCCCTATTGTGAATTTGGTCTAGGAAAATGCCCTATTAGTGGGGAATGACCGGCCATTCGTCTACACTTGGCCATGTGTGTATGAATCTACTAGTTGCGCCATATACGTTTAAGGCATAGGCATATACGTTTCTGTAGAGGTAGGCCTCTTTTGCAAGAGGCCGTCTGGGGAAGTATGTACCACACCTTTGCCAGTTATTCATCCGCCAAGCAGTAATGTGCAAACATTACTGTGTTCTGGTATGAAGGGAAATGTTACCAGCGAAATTACTGGGCATGACGAGATTCAACAACTCATATCTCAGGGTGACAGGCGCAGTGCATTGCCGCACAGAATTTTGAACTTTAAAACACTGGGTGGCACTGTGTCTGATATGGACAATCATGATGCTTACCATCAGGCACCTGATTTGCTCGTCTTGTCACTATCATAAAAAAAGGCCCTTTCTTAAAAAATGTGAACTAACACGATTATCTTTGGTTTTACCATAAACCTACAAAAAAAGAGTCTTTTAAAACTAAAAGTGAAGCACCATAGTAAGCCAGCTCGCACACTTGTTTGGAGAGGTCCTTTAGTGGATGGAAGGGATATAGAACATAGAACACCATAAACTATTCATATGGCTGGATTTTGCCGTAATCACCACGCTTGGCAGGCGGCTTTGTGATAATTGCAATACTTGGAGACTGCCTCGGTGGCGTAGAGGGCGCATGCTCGACTGCCAATCAAGAGGTCCCGGGTTCGATCCCCAGGTCAGGCAAAGTGTTAAATATTGCATTTTTCCACTAGGAATTATCTCAATAACTGCCTGGAGTCTGGAACTGTGCCCGGTATATGGCAATAGGTTCGTGTAATAGGGGATTACATGGGACCAATAACATACTGGCAAAATGTGGGTGTATCTACTATGGGACTGAGTCCTGGATACACCTCTGCCTACCCCTTCGGGAAAAAGGCGTGAATGTATGTATGTTATACTTGGAAACGGAGAGCGCTGCTCACTATCTGAATATGTCCCTCTGCCGGGTCTCACGGCTCCCACGGGACGAGAAAGGGGTAGCCCTATTATATAGCCGAGAACCACACATTCACATGGCCAATAAAGTAACGTAAAACAAAGTTTATCTCTGTCTCGTAATTCTACATACATACATACAGTCACGGCTTGTTCCCGGTGAGGTAGGCAGAGACTATTTCCCTCCCTTTGCTACGATCCTGACATACAACTTTCGCGTCGTTCACTTTCATGACATTTTACATACATGCTCGTCGGTTGTAGGGACTTTTGACTTGGCCTTTCTTAAGAACAACGTCAATTTGTTCATGAAAAGTACGCCTAGGTCGACCCCTACCGACTTGACCATTCACATAATTCTAAGTTCCATCGAATTCTGTCACCTTCACACAATGTTATATTACATCATCAGATATTTCATTCGGTTCATTAACAATGACAAACTATCTCATAACCCTGGCTTTCGATCACAAAACCCTGAGGTAGGCTATCGGCTGTCATGAAAGATCGCCTTATATTCCAGCCTCCTTTATCATGTTATCGAATTACTTTATTGTGTTGGATAAATCTAATATTGCTTGGTTGTGGTATATAGAATAAATAAAAGTGACTTTCTTTAGCTAGTATTAAGGAAATTATGAATATTTGCCTACCGATAAAGTCATAGTTTGTTTAACGTGACCGAACGCGCCGAACAAAACGAATGTTGGAAATCTTTATATAAAATCCTATCAAACCTCGCACACCGCACGCACCGATTCGGACGATTCGGCGCGGGCAGGTGTATGAGGTTGCACATACTTATACCAATCTATATATTTTACTATGTAGCTACAAAACAATAACTGTATTTCAAGGTTAATCTGGTAAGAACTGCTTTCTGTTCCACAGCTTCCGCTTTTCCAGGAGTCAGTAAGTCCACTTAATAATTGTAAAAAGTTTTGTAGTTAAATGATTTTAAGATTTTGATTTCAAGGAGTTTTTGATACCAGGAGACGAGTAGCTGGTAAGAAGTCCATCTATACAGCCAGAGGTTGTATTTCAATGTCAGAGTTTCTCAACATTTGTAATTTGTGTTGACCGCCTCATTAGCGTGCGGAAATCACGTCGAGTCATTAGCAGTTGCGAATTACTTGAAGCATTTCGCTAATTGACCATGCTGGGGTCGCCTATTGTGAACATACATTGATTCAGTTGACAACATAAGAAGCTTTTAAACTTATATCCAATATATTTTTGAAAATATCATTTGTGTCATTTCTCAATGAGAAGTTTACAGATTAGGTGATTAGAGACTATGAAACAGGAAAGAAATGGGGGTGGGATTTATTTACTCTACTATCGAAACTCGAATAGTTCCTAAGTCAGGCAAAATTTGATATTGAATTTTTTTTATTAGACAAATATTGTCAATAATAAGCTACATAACAAGTCTAGATCTGTGCCCGGTTGGTGACAATAATTCGCCACCTATTACATAGGCCTTAGAAAACAAATCTTGGGAAATGTGGGTGTTCTAGGATTATTGGTACACCTTCCTGACCTTTCGCAGAAAAGGCGGGATGTTTTGAATTCTGAGTAGGATACAGAGTCACCAGTTTATCCCAACAATTTAAAATAGTTCCCAACTTGTCTCTCTAAAGTCCTTTATAAAAATATTCATAAGTAAACTCGGACTTGGTAGTCTGTAGTGCCTGCTAAAGTTTTCTTGTTAAGGCTCTGGACTTTTAACAAGACTCCTTTTCCCATATTACGAGTACGAGTATGCTGCAGACACCATATAGTTTTTATTTTTCATCAATATCAACTCAGCCATAGGACGTCCGCTGCTGAACAGCGGCCCGCCTTCAGCGTGTTTACAACCCCATCGGCCATCAGTTCTACATGCTATGTGCCCTGCCCATTGCCACGTGAACTTGCTAATCCGCTGCGCTATGTCGGTAACTTCCGTTCGTCTACGGATCTCCTTAGTTAATAATTTTATAGTTTTTAATTTTAATATAAATGTATTTTAAACTTAGGAAATTGTTAGGAACTTAGAAAGCGCAAACAATTTGATAACAATATTAACGATCACAATAAATTTTAATTGTTTGATACAATACCTTAGGTTATTGATTAAGTCTCCACACACGCTTCGACCAGATACCGCACTACTTACCTGTAAACCATAGCTATGAAAAAGCGTCAACTCTTAAATTGTGATGTGCGTAACACAATATTAAACGTGGGTGAAAAACAGTTAGCAAAGAGTGCTGGTGTGCGTGAAGAATATGTGTTTTATAAACGGAGTATGCCCAAATATAAAATCTTACAAACGGGGTATGCCCAAATATAAAATCGAAAAGTGCATTAATATGAATTTAAGAAAACCCTTCAAACAATAATTTAATCTTTTGATTTAGTTTAAAGCTTAAAATAAAATAAAAATAGGCTTAGAATACTGACTGCCTCGGTGGCGTAGAGGCCGTATGCTCGACTGCCAATCAAGAGGTCCCGGGTTCGATCCCCAGGTCAGGCAGTGTTTAAATATTGGATTTTTCCATTAGGAATTATCTCAATAACTGCCTGGAGTCTGGAACTGTGCCCGGTAGATGGCAATAGGCTCGCCCCCTATTACATGGGACCAATAACATACTGGCGAAATGTGGGTGTACCTACTATGGGACTGAGTCCTGGGTACACCTCTGCCTACGCCTTCGGGAAAAAGGCGTTACATTTAGAAAAACTTTATATAAATACAAAGACCTTTTGCTATTTTGTTATACATTTATATTTAATAAATTGTATTAAGCTGCCTAACCCATGTCATTTGAGAATTTTCTTTGTGAACTCCATTTAGAAAGCATTAAGTTCACAATCCGAACGAATTGTAAGACTCGTTGCGGGAGATTTCAAATTCTTTTATCCCGAGTTAAAGTTTTCGTGTTCTTCAAACTATTTCAAAACACGATAATTCTTTCAGTGGCGTCATAGTTTAAAAATACTAGAGGGTTAACTTCATAGAAATTTAAACAACGAAGTAATAGAAATGTCAAAAGTTACAAACAAGTCTAGTCGACGGCTGCTGTCGTCGCGTCGGCGGCTGTAGCGTTCTGTAACCTCAAGCGTTTCCAGAGCGACGTCCGTGTATCTGGGATCTGACTAATTAGATCGACTTCAATTCAAAATCTGCTTTATTAAGGAAGGCTTATTATAAAGTTAGCCAATACATAGATGACAAAGATGCCTGGAAACTTCTGCATAACAAACCTCTGACTTCCTAATTTTTAATTTAGACATCAATTAATTAGGTTTCATTTTATTTTGCTTTAGACAATCTAATGATAAAAAAATTATTCGGAAAAATAAGTTGTAAAGATACATAACATAACATACAATCACGCCTTTTTGCCGAGGAGTAGGCAGATGTGACTTAGTCCCACAGTAGATACACCATTTCGCCAGTATGTTATGGGTCCCATGTAATAGGGGGCGAACCTATTGCCATCTACCGGGCACAGTTCCAGACTCCAGGCAGCTATTGAGATAATTTGTAATGGAAAAAATCAATATTAAACACTTTGCCTGGCCTGGGGATCAAACCCGGGAACTCAAGATCGGCAGTCGAGCTTGTGTCTCTCAAGTAATGAAACTTATGGTTGTAACAGCTCTCAGTATATCAGTGTTTCGTACAGAGACAGCTCTCTACAAGTGGAACCTAGCCGACTATCCTGCTCTTTCGGGCCAGCTCCAACACAGTCCTAGCAATGATTGCTAGGACTGTGGAAGGATGGACTGTCCATTTATGCAGCATTGCTGCGATAGGCACATATCTGTGCCCATGCCAGTGAGACGCTTTTAATTGTTGTTATTGTATTGTGCCTATGACATTTTATTTATATATTTTTTATGTAATAATGGTAATGTATTTTTGTGTATTAATTGTATAATAATTTGTGTAATAATTTGATGTGATTTATTCGAATGTAACTTATTTAATAATTTTATTTTATATTGACATTTTATTGAGGAAGAAGATGTAGAAGAAGCGAAAGTTGTATGTCAAGATCGTAGCAAGTGGAAAGAAATAGTCTCTGCCTTTTTTTTTTTTTTTTTTTTGTTGCCCGGGGAAAAATTCATGACGCATACCACCCGCACCCGGGGGAGCACAGGGTGGTTATGTGGGACTCCCCGCCGGCACAGCACCGTACGTCGGTACGTTGCTGTGCCGGCGGGTATACCCACTAAAAAACCCCGGAGTGTTCCTTCGCGACGCCATGTGTCGGGGCTGCGGGCACGCCGAAGCACTCATCCGCGGCCCCGACGGCGTTTGGTCCTCTATGGAGGACCCCGCCACGATGGGGTGAGGGTAATCCTTCACCCCAACCCTACCAAGGGGCGCGCGGAAACACGCGCGCGCCTCTTGCGCAGGCCCTTTAGGTGGGCAACGGATACCCCCGCATCCATTGCCCGGGCCCCACATCTCTTAGGGCTATGAAGGGAGTTCCGTGCCCTCTCGAACGCATACTGAACGTGCGAGAGGACACGGAAGGCCCACTCCCGCCCACCACCACGCGCAAATAGCGCAGGAGGCTCTCTGGTTGCCCCGGTGCAGGGGTAGATCTGCACAGGGGAAAGCAGAGAGCCCTCCTCACTCTAAGGGCTTGGAAAGGTATTCCCTGCCCTCTCGAACGCCTACCGTACGTGCGAGAGGACACGGAAGACCCTAACCGCCCATCACCACCGCAGGGCTCAAGTGAGCCCTGCCTGCGCCATCCACTGTGCCCTATGCTGCCTTCATAGGGACACGCGGAGGCGCAACCCACACTACGGCAAGCCGTTGGCTTTTCGCCCCGATTCGGTCGCAGAGGATAGGGAGAGCGGCGCATCGTAATACCGACACTCCTCTTCCCCTGCGACCCCACCGCCTTCGCCATCTACCGGTGGCGACCCCGTTTGGGCCGCGGAAGGCAGGAAGAGCGGCGCACGGCAATACCGGCACTTCTCTCCCGCCGCGGCCCAACCATTCAGCCGCGATGCGCTGCGTTACGCATCGCGGCCCGCCTCAGTTGCGTTGCGTCCTGTGGGACGCACCGCAACCTACTCGGCCGCTCACACCTGCCTGGAGGAAAGTGAAGCGGCCGACCACCTCGGGCTCCTCTTCGCTTCACCGTGGGCCCCTACCACGGTTACTGACCCCCACCGCCGCGAGAAGGCGGGAACCCATCGGGGGGAAATAGTCTCTGCCTACCCCAACGGGAACAAGGCGTGACTGTATGTATGTATGTATTTTATAGAGGACTTATTATGATTTATTTGATGCATGGGTGAAATGACCTGAAATAAATGAATTTTAATGTTAATTTTTAATTAATTTTGAGCCCGACGTGCATTATTTATACTACACCTACAAGTAAGCAGACCTTCTGCTTTCTTTATTAACTGTACTATAGTTGCATTTAACGCCGGTGGCACCCGTCACAATCCAAGGCGATTATTGTGGATACCACTCGAGAGGGGACGCCACTCTCTACAAAAACCCCGCTTATCTCATCCGCATCTAGATTTTTTCTGTGAAGCTTATCTTTTGTTGTGAATTCGTTTTCTTTGCTTTTAACTCCTGGAGATTACGTTTTATGTTTTACCTCTGAGATATCAATTTGATAAGTGCCTTTTTGTGACGTCAAGGTAAGGCTTTCAGGTTTTCAGTGCTGTTTTGTTCCAACAATAAATGAATGAAATTCTGACAAGGCCCTAATTAGGAAGATGTTTGATATCTTTCTCACGGGATAATTAATTTTGATGGTAGTTTTGTTCTGTTTATTTATGCCTAAAATTCTTGATAATTATTTTAACCTTTGAAGATTTTTTTTTTATTTTAAGTTATATACTAATTAAAGACAACAAAGCTCACTGTCCACTGTCCACACAGTGAGCTCAGGCCATAAATGAGCAGCATGCTGGCAAAAATAAACTAAAAATCTGTCGTTTCAACAAAGTATTTTTCATTTAATATTTATGTAGCCAGCCAAAAGAGAAATAAATTATTAAAGCATACAACCCAACAACTGTACACCTACCACATTTTTAGCAAATAAATTATTTCATTTAATTTCATTTCACATAATATGTATACATAATGTAGGGTTCCATACCTAGGTCCCTGAACAAAATGCTTCCAATCCCAAAAACAATCCGAGACATACAGCGCAATCTAGTTCCTTGCGCAAAGTATTGAAATATGCAGTAAAATGGCCATAAAGGATTGCGTTAACTTAGAAGTATGTTTTTTTACAGCCACAAGGGACCGCAATCTGGGTAGTTGATATCAATTTCAACTTGATAACTCCACGCGTTCCCGTTAAAAAGAGTCTTGACAGATGGACAGACAGACGGACAGTTTGTTTGCAATTTACTGCTTGGCGGATGAATAACTGGCAAAGATGTGGTACTTCCCCAGGTGGCCTGGCATGTGGCGTCGGAGCTAGAGTCGCTATTTATTTAAATGATTTAAAATAAGTGTCTCTTCTGTCCCTTTAGATTCTGTATTATTATAGATAACAATGTATTATATTCAGGTGAATAATAAGTTTTCGCTGGCGCTCTGACCAGATGGAACCCTATCTAAAAACGACAACTTCGAAAATGCGGTATAATTTTCAAATTGTAGTGTGCGTAAAAAAGTTCGTAAGTAGTAAGTACGTGAAAATGTGTGTCGGACAGGCTCGGGTTGCTGATTTGGCGTAATTTAAGTTGCCGTATGACAGCGGTATCTTGTCGGAGCGCCCGCGGAAACCTGTCAATGTCTATGGTAGTATATAATACAGAATTGTTTATCATAAAAATATATATTATTTATCCTATAATCTGTAAAGCCGTAAATAGTTAATGTTTTACTTTGTCTGTTATTTATAGCGGTAATGAATTGTTCGCGTCTCATATTTGACGTCAAACTTGGTAATCGCGCGCCTCGAATTTAGTTATTATAATATCCGAAACTTAACGAGCTGGTTTCGTGACAAGGAAAATAGGATGTGGCATTTTTCAAACTCAAACTCAAACAGATTTATTCAAATAGGTCATAATCTGACACTTTTGCACGTCAATGAAGATAAACAGTACTGAATCTACCGTGCGTAATTGTTTTCGTGACAATAATAGAAGGAGTTGCAAAGAGAGCAAGTTTCTTAGGACAAAAAACTAATTTTCCATAATTATTGTCTAATAAATAGGGCTTAGATTGTTAAATCTTTAGAATCCATAACGCCACTTAGCAATTATTCATCTGCTAAGCAGTAATGTGCAAACATTACTGTGTTCCGGTCTGAAGGGCAATGTGTCCATGAAATTACAGGGCATGACGAGTTTCAACAACATATCTCAGGGTGACAGGCGCAGTGCAGTGCCGCGCAGAATTTTGAATTTAAACACTCTGAGCGGCACTGTGTCTGATATGGGCAATAATGATGCTTACCATCAGGCACCGGATTTACTCGTCCTGCTCACTCACTATCATAAAAAAACAAGCTTTTATACAGGTTAAAGTCAAACTAATAATCATGATCCGTGATGGTAATTAATGCACCTGGCAATAATATCAACCTAAATATTATATTTTATTAATTGTACAACCACTAGTCGTCACTACGTCACTAATGTAATTAAAAAAATCGCTGGAGCTCACGAACGTAGGCGGCCATCACCACGTGAACGTCGAGGCCATCCAGCTCCTCGACAACACGGACTTAGTAAGGAGAGTTAAAAGGACAAAACCTTTCGAGTTAGTGAAATGACAGTGAAATGTATCATGGAGACGATAGTGTAGTGCACAGATCACTATAATAGTACGTGTAGTGCCACTGAAAACGAACACATGAACATAGTGTTTCGCCTTAAATGATAGAGACATTAAGAATTACGTGTCAATGGACACATTTTTAGTTTTAAATGTCTACATAGCAGTTCAAGTTAGACATTAATTACATTAGCCTTTTTGGGCAACATTGTAATATATTATATATATATTTGTAAGACTATGACATACAGAAAAAAAAATTAATTGTACAGTACATAAATATCAGTAGACTATTGATCGGTATAACAAGGCCGAGTTCACCAAGTGAGAATAGCTATTTAAACCGCCGTTTATTCTTTAAAAGCTATACTCCTACGACTTAATAAATGAAAATACGCCACATCTACTTTTCATGGCTCCAAGTATCACAAGATGGTGATACTTGAGCCATAGTTTCCAGTTATCTCACGGAACACTATAGCACCGGCTTGCTAACTAGGCTGTGTATTAATGACATGACTGTGTATTATTATGTGACAACGTTTATTATTTACACTTATTTGCTTACCTCAACACTCAGTACCTATACAGGGTTACGTGCAATCGAATAGCTTGCTTTTGCAGATTATTTTAGTCAAATTTGGAACAACTTTTATTATGGAACCTACTTTGTAATAGCGAAACAAAATGTATGACAATCAGTTGTCAATTGTCAGCAATTTACGTGATTTCAAAGTGAAAGCTTTTTCTAAATGGTGAGTACTAGAGTACCTACAATGATCCTCTAATGGAATGATAACTTCTTCTTTTCTAGTTGAAATCGATATAGTGTTTGGGATAATAACCTGCACAAAGTATCCATTGACAATTAGCCATTTTAGTCTGAAGTTTTTAAAAATATCCGCTAGAGGCAGCACAAGCGAGCGAGGTAATCATTATTGACTCTATTGGCTGAAATGAGGAATTTAAACATTGAATTTTTTTATGCTATAGGTGGAATAAGCAGACGAGCCGCCTTATGGTGAGCGCTTACTGCCTCCTATCGATACCTGAAACACCAAGGTTATTAACAGTATTTATTACGTTACCGACCCTTCAACTACCCACTTCCCTTTTGAAGAGCCCATGCTAATATTTCAAAAACCTTCACAGTATAATGGCTAATAAATACGAAATACTTTTGATCAATATTATACATATATACCTATTATACTTATAATTTTTTTACTCAATTTCAGATCTCTTAAAATAATTTTAAGCCGTGGAGTTACCGGCTTTACAATAGTGCTCCACCCTCTCTACCCGTGGTTGCCGTAAGAGCCGGCTAAGGGTTAACAGATCCAGGAGACGGGCAGCAGCGTCCCTTTATAAGGGAGGCCTATAGTCAATAGTAGTACCAACGGCTGAGATGATGATGATGATGATGAAAATAATTTTATATAAAAATGATGATAATATTTTTATTATAAAGTAATGTAATTATATAATAATTCCGCAGTTTAGATATACGCTTAATTTAAAGGTAATAATAGGTATTATTATGAAAAAATTTGCATAATGCAAAATTTTATGCAAAAAAATTTGCAAAATGTTTATGGGGCTTTATAATTAATTATGATCTTTACTGCTGCTTTAACAAGCAAAGGGATGAAAGTGAATGTAAGCAAGACGAAAGTAATGGTTTTTGAAAGAGAAGAATGTATGACAATTTGCAAGATTCTGATTGATGGACAAAGAGTGGAACAAGTAAAAGAGTTTGTATATCTGGGTTCAAAGTTTACAAGTGATGGAAAGTATGACTGTGATATTGAAAGAAGAGTTTTGGCAGGAAATCAGGTGAATGGGGCGTTGCATACTTTTATGAACAGTCAGAAAGTGTCTAAAAAGGCACGACTGGCTGTGCATAGAGGGGTGCTTATCCCCACACTTACGTATGGTAGTGAATGTTGGGTCTGGCAGAAGAAGCATGAAAGTAAGATTAATGCTGTGGAAATGAGAAGTTTGAGAAGTATGACTGGAGTGACCTTGATGGACAAAGTGAGGAACAGTGTGATAAGGGAACGCTGTGGCGTGTTAGAAGATGTAGTGACAAAGATAGAGAAAGGATTGCTTAGATGGTTCGGACATGTGGAGAGGATGGACGAAAAGAGATTGACAAAGGAGATTTATAAGGCTAGTGTGAATGGTCAAGTCGGTAGGGGTCGACCTAGGCGTACCTTTCATGAACAAGTTGATGTTATCTTAAGGAAAGGCCAGGTCAAAAGTACCAACAACCGACGAGCATGCATGAAGAATGTGATGAAAGTGGAAGAAGCGAAAGTTGTATGTCAGGATCGTAGCAAGTGGAAAGAAATAGTCTCTGCCTACCCCAACGGGAACAAGGCGTGACTGTATGTATGTATGTATGTATGATCTTTTGTAACCAACATTTTATGCAAATAAAAGAATTTTGATTTTGATTTGATTTGATATAAATTTTACATGGATCAATAATTAAAAATCACCGAGAATCAGACTAAAAATATTAAAAATAAAATGTAATTAATATGTAAAGGCAAACAATTTCCGATAGCAATAACGTTATTTACGAGTTAATTAGTATTGTTGAAATTAATTAGAATGGATTTCATGTGTTCCACGGACTGTCATTGAAAATTACACGGTTTAATATTCACTGTTGATGGATCTGATTTAATCAGTCGTTTAAATAATTTGGTAAAATAGACCGGGCGGTAGGCACTCTAATCCAAGATTAATTTTCATCCGTCAAACTGAACAATTTCGCACAAGAAAAATTCTGCGAGTAAAATTAATCAGCTGATCCATTTTGTACGTAAAGTCGAGTAAATTGTATTTATCAATAAGGAAAATCAGTTTTTAAGGCTTTTAACGCAAATTTTAGGTCATATTGAAGGTCATTTTGTATCTCGGCGTCTTGAAACACAAACCATATAAGTAACCAATTAACTCGACCATTGTAGGTAATTGAGGAAACCAGCTGTTATGTTAGATAATAAATTATAATTAACAATAAATGCTCAGTCATATCATAAAATCACTAGACATATTATTCTTATCTATATATTCCGGTTTTCCTTCATCACGCCGTAAATTGAGTGTACGACTGGACCGATTTCATTTTATTAAGTGTTCCGATTCATTGTAGAAGGTTTTTTTAAAATATGTAATTTAAAAGATTGCGCAGAATTTGGAAGATTTCAGAGACCCGCCCCCTTATTACGGACGAAACAGAAGTGTGGAAAGCGTTTAATTGCTTAATGTCTGCTGTCAAAAGGTATACAAAATATTACGTTTGACAGCAGACATTTAGCAATTTAAACGCTATCCACACTTCTGTTGCATCCGTAATAAGGGGGCCGTGCAGTGCGCAGTCCGACTATTGAACCTTCGTATGTTTGACATTTATTCGGGTACTAGGATATCAAAATCTGGAAAGTAATAGGTGACAGAATTACTATTTTATGATTTTGAGAACATAAGTATTCATTTTAATTACTTTTTTACGGTTAATAACTTAATACAACCTATAAAATTCTGATAGGTGCGAAGTACTCTGTAATTATAACGTTATCTGTACAGCGGCACGGTAATTAGATTATTACCGTGACGGCGGAGGCGAAAGACCGCGTTGCCACATCCTGGACACGACTCAATTCCATACAAAAGCCGCGTTATAACTATCTACTACACAGACGCTACACACATGGAGTTTTGTACACGTGCAAAAGTGTGTGTAAGGTGATTTCCTATAGAAGCGGGGCTCGTGAAGAGCACAATTTCGCTCGCGGGGTCATCGGTGTGCGGATGACAGTGTCCATTCTATACGTAGTATTATTATCTGTTCTGTGACGTTGCTCAAAGACGACGGCGGTATCAATCAGGTCAAACCAGGACAAAGGTCAATTAACTTGAAGTAAAGACGTCTAATACAAACGAGTTACAATATCAAGAAGGTTTTAAAGTTTTTAGTGCGAAACAACCCGATGTTATGATGGGACAATGATGTCATATCATCTATATACACTCATACACTCCTCCTTGAATCTTATTCCCTATTACTGGGGGTCGTGACCCCTTCCTAGGATGCGGTCCTTTACAATGGAGCGCCATCTCGATTTGTCGGCGGCGATTTTTAAAGCCTCGTGCACGGGAGTTTCAAGAGTGGTGCGTATCTGGTCAGACCAACTCATGGACTACGACCTCAGGACCTATTTCCTTCGATATTACCTATTACTATGAACTTCTCCAGGTTATCACCCTCCTTACTTATTATTTAAAATAACAAACAATTCAATCACGTCTTTTTCCCGTGGTACATTTCGAATTTTTGTAGTGTGTGTAAAATAACCAGATTCTGATATGATGAAAGGATGATGTCATACTATGTCGGTCCATCATTGATCTTACTGTAGATAGTGAGCAGTTGTAACTTAGATGTCTTATGAATCAGTAGCTTTTTGTACATAATATTATTGTTACCTATCATTTTATTTGAGTTTTGATAAACAACGACATGTGAAAGAAATTAACATGTTACTCTTATATCGTGTTATTAGTGCATATTTTTAATTTAAAGATGGATATATTGAAGAAATAATATCAAAGTTATAGTAATTTCATAATGAAGTGCAGTGTAATTATATTTGCATTGTGCTATACAGGTTTCTATTTTTCATTAAATATTTATTATGCCTATAGAATAGTGATTATCAGTCACCAAAATCCACTTGTCTGCCATAATATGTGCATACATATATTTATGAATTCCGTTGCCGATTTTGTTAATCCTACTTCATATTCATTATATTATATCCTAATCCTAATCCTAATCCTAATACTATTATAAAGGCGAAAGTTTGTAAGTATGGATGTATGTATGGATGTTTGTTACTCTTTCACGCCAAATCTACTGAACCGATTGGGCTGAAATTTGGTACGTAAGTAGCTTAGACCCTGGAATAACACATAGGGTACTTTTTATCCCGATATTCCCACGGGAACGAAGACTACGCGGGTGAAACCGCGGGTCACAGCTAGTAATATTATAAAATGCGAAAGTTTGTAAGGATGGATGGATGGATATTTGTTACTCTTTCACGCCAAAATTACTGAACCGATTGAGCAGAAATTCTGTATGTAGATAGTGTAGATCCTTGAATAACACATGGGGTACTTATTTTCCCGATATTCCCACGGGAACGATGTCCACGCGGGTGAAACCGCGGGGCGTAGCTAGTTAGTAATATATTTTTTAATTATTATGCCAAGCCCAATAAACTTATAGAAACTTTTAATACGATTACTTATAGAATAGAATGAATAGAATATTTTACTAGGATAAATTCTGAATATACCTTCATATCTTTAGATTTACTTACTTATAACTAGGTACAAAACACGACCGAGTATCGAACTCAAGGTCGACGACTGGTGGCCTTATTCTCCAATTTTTCAAGGATAATTAGAGAAGTTATTTATTGCAGTATCAATAGCACAGAATAAATTTGACAGAGACGATAATCGTTGGATTTGGGGAGTAGTCAATGAGACTAGCACTGCTAAGGTAATAAATTGTATAAATTCTCTTCTCAGATTCTGAAGTTTTTATATTTTGATTTTCTTTTAAATTGTTATACCTACGGACATACACTTTTATTCAATATTGGATTATAAGTATCCAAAGCAATTCAACGTCATTGATTACAAGATAATACGTCAGTATTGTCAGGATACAGGACCTCTAAGCAGTTTGACACATTCCTATGAAAAATTTACTAAATCGATGTTTTGTATTCCCGTTTCCTGCGAATACAGTAAACCTATTTGATATATTTATATCCAGATGTTTCAAAGAAGAAATAATGTATGTCTTTATTATTTTATTTTTGTTTATAAACTTTTTTGGAAGTTCACTATGAAGAGTTTATAAGAAAAATATAAGAAAAATTTAAATGACAACGACATAGGTTATTTCACTATAAAAATATCAGGATATAAATTTATAGAATGAGTTAATTATATTCAGAGGAAACAGGGAGACAAAACAAAAGGGAGAGAAAACAATACAAAATATCGATTTGGTAAATTTTTCATAGGATTGTGTCGAATTCCTAAAAGAAAATGAAGGACACGATCTCCATTTATTATTACGTTCATTATGATTCTAATATTTATTTCAATAAACATGTGTAATAAACGTTATTACAATGGTTTGTAGTTGTTAACGTCTTAATTTATTATTTTTAATAGGGCAGAGTGCCTTTATTGAAAAATTACTAAAGATTATAGCCATAGAAAATTCACGGGCTGACATGCCGCTTTAAAATTGGTTTCAACATGCTTTGCCTATTGGCGTATGAAAATTTAGAAAATTATTAAAATATTATGATTAAAAATGAAATTTTCATGCAAAATTATATATATGCTTGTCAAAATTATAAACTTACAATTCTTACGTAAAAATAAATATTGAAAAGAAATCAAAATTTTAACTAAATAAGTAAAATTAAATTTCATCACTAAGGAATTCATTACATTAATAAGCTTTATTTGTCAATATTGTTTTCACTAATAAAATTAAACAAATAAAAAATTAAATAATTTTATTTACAGACAGAGAACCGCAATAAAGATGAAAACACAACAACAACTGCTACAGTTACTGCTGTTAAACCTAATTCAACGAGCGACTGTTATTTCACAAAACCTACCAAACCAAGTTTTAAAGCACCGGGAAAAAAGATCAGTGAAGAAAGTAAGTTAGATTACCTAATAATATATCCCTAATTATAAGAAACCATAATTTATTAGGTCCTGTTTAAATCCTTGGAGGTATATACTCGAAGAGATAAAACAGATTTAAGAATTACTTAGTGGTATTTAAAAATAGGTAACTTTGAATGCATTTAAAAGGAAATTGCAAGTTATTTAATTGGAGATGGTGATTGACTGAATATGGCGTTACTTTTCGGAAATCCATTGTAAACTCCTGGAACAAGAATATTTAGTTTTTAGTTCCGATTTTTAGTGTCAAAAACAACATGCACAGTGCACGCAAAGAGGAAATGCTTTTAGGTATTATTTTTGTTAGTGACACCATTCATATATCGAAAGTGTTTCGCGTCTACACGACGCATCATCAGGAATAAGACTCTGACCCCGCTGTAAGGGCGACAAATGTTAGCACGACGCCGCTCCTCAAGGTGTTACCTCGCTGAACGTTGGAACCAGAGAGAGATTGGAGATGATGTCTAATACTTCTATGTTATTATAATTTTGGAGATTAGCTTTTGTAAAATTAGATTTAATACTATTTATACGATATGACGAACGTGCAGATTTAATAATTTCATAAGTTGCGTGCTCATGTAAGCGGCATGTTATGTCTTAATTGAGAATAAAGAGATCTTCGGTAATTCTAATGGTAATTTCAGAATGTGAGGAGTATAAGTGGGATAAGAAGACAGACGAGGAGTACAATAGGAAAACTAAGGAATGTAAGTGATACTTGTTAAATTCTAAAAGAGTTAAGATGTTGGTTCTTAGGATTAGCCTAAGATCTAATTAGAAACGACCAACACTCATCAAAATGTTTTAACTCAATTCAAGTATGTTGAAAATATTTCGCAAAAATATAACCTTACTAAACTTTGACTTTTGACAAAACATCGCACTCGTGGCTTACAGAATACACAATTTTAATTGTTGTTGTTGTACTATTTTTCCCATGGTTTTTTTAAGCCAACCCACGTGCGCTATAATATATTTTTAGCATACAACATTTTAAGTGAAATACTTTTCATCAATTAAACAGATGGGTGAAGATCGTGCTTAAACGTATCCTAATATATTTTTGTACGGATACATCTGTCAACCAAAAGATCAATAAGTTGATCAATAAGAGAATTTATCTTATTGATTTGTTTGTAGGTTTCGCAATACTTGTACAAAATGGATTTGTATTCCCGCCTGCAGAAGTTGGAGGTCGACCTACTTTACTCGGAGAATTTCCTCATATGGTGAGAAGATTGCAGTTAGTCGATGCGTAACCAAAATACTGACGTTTATTTGACCCGGGGCATGAGCATGTCATTTAAATCCAGTGAGGCAAAGCTACCTGCATTTTTTCCTTCGCATTAAAATCAGATGCTCTGTTAGTTACTTATATATTAGACTTTATTGCACTGAACTTTTAGTCTGGTAGACTTAACGGTTAATGTGTCACGAGATGAGACGAGACTTATAAAATGATATACTAAAAGCCCGCGCACTACGTAGGCCGGCCTATGATGTTAGATAACCTTTTTGGATCTGATATAAAATGTATATCAAATCTTCTGGTAACAACAATAAGTCTTTGTCATTTTCCAGGGTGCAGTAGGATGGGCAGCAGTAACAGGTGGATACACCTTCAAATGTGGAAGCACGCTCATTAGTCCCAAGTTTGTTCTGACAGCAGCCCACTGCTCTAGAGCATCATCAGTCGACACCACCTTAGCTGACGTCGTGCCGAAGATCATCAGATTGAATGACAAAAACCTGTTCGATACGGTAACTTGATATTCTTATGATTCTCATTTCTCATCTTGATATGATTAAGCCTTGTCAAAAGTACATTATTGACTCAAGGCGAGTTTCTCGACAAGAAATGAGACTCAAAAAATACAATTAAATGTATACAAGAAGAGAGACCCTCTTCCCTGTCCAAAACTAATATTTTAAAAAAAGTTATTTTCCTAACATCAACATCAGAGGCCTTTTTATGACACGCCCTTTAATTCAGTCTTCGCTGTTTTTCTCTAGAACTCCTCCGAACTTCCCAGTGACTTTGCATATTGACTATAATTTCTTCATGCTATTTCCTTTTTAAGGATGGCCAAGGCTTTGCCTTTACAGAAGATGTAAACATCACTCGCATCATCGTCCACCCTGACTACAAACCACCGAAGAAGTATTACGACATAGCACTCATGGAACTCCAGCATCCAGTCACATTTACCTGGCGGATCCAACCAGCTTGTCTGTGGACTAAGGATGATGTAGCAGAGCTGGGACCTGACGCTACGTCGACTGGATGGGGGGTTTTGAGATCAGGTAAAAATGAAGTTGAACATGTTATGCGAAGGTATTTAAGCCTAAAAAAATACTGATGGACTGCGTAAAAAAGGGGGAGGGGCGAAAAAGGAGTGTATGCTGAGATAACAGAAGATAGACTAGAATGGGGAAGAAAGACAAGCAGTGTCAATTTCACATCAACATAATATCATGAAGACAGAGAGATCCAGGCCCTGGGGGTCCTAAACTACCTAATGTTTACTTACTAAGGGCCCCTTACTCGGGGCCCACACTCTACCCACACTCTCCCAGTGATGAAGAGAGCCTATTGTCATCAACAGGACACAAATTCAGACTGCTACTGAGAAAATTCTAATAACGCTTTTTGACTGTCCTGGGAATCGAACCCAGGTCAGGCATGCGATTGCTATACGACCTCAATCAGTCGGAAATCGGGATAACCTTCAACTTGACAATCGCTCGCCATCTATCACTATTTGCGGCTACGTGGCTTTGCTGAAATTTCTGTTAAGCAGTCCCAATTTCCTCGCAAATAACTGCAATGTGTACCTAATTCCACAGGTAGTATCGATATATCACCAGAACTGCAAGCAGCAGATTTAGACATCATCAACAACACATACTGCGACCAGCTGCTGCATGGAATACAGAACAGAAACTTCCATGGAGTGATGGACAACCAGTTGTGTGCCGGGAAGCTGGCTGGAGGAGTGGACGCTTGTCAGGTTAGGAAAAATGCAACTTAAAAATAACATTACATCATATCTTTTTAGGCAAAGGTGCACTCTGTGTTTTTTTTGACCCCATGTAATAGGGGGCGAGCTTATAATTACCATCAACCGGCACAAATCCAGGTTATTAAGAAAATCCCTAATGGAAGAATCTAAGAACACTTCTTGCCTGACCTTGGAAATGAAGCGAGGACATCTTGCAGTAGCGCTTGCGACCACTACACCAGCGAGGCAGTAATAATGGTAATAATGGTGAATATTTACGAGTATATTTATCTTTCACACAAAAGTTATGACAGTGGTTTAGAGCGCTTGGATTTTTTATAGCTTTTCTATAGGTGTTCCATGGCATAGTGTTTTTAGTTAGGGTAGATAAGGTAGGTAGCTCTAATGTTTAAACTTGTTTCAAACGTTATTCATCGTAATACCATTCTCTCGGTCAATAGTTAATCGCTTTATTGTCGTCTAGCCGTTTTTTGCATTTTCTGGTATATTAAGGGTAGGAGAAACGCATCAAGGTCTCTCGCTACCCTGTGTCTCTGGATATGAGATATGGCAGACATAGACCTCCCCCATAAGGTGGGTTTTGCTAATACTCGCCATAATTGGCAGGCGGGTTGGCGAGCGCAGTTCGACGGTTTTCACCCAGAAGACGCTGCTACCCGTCCTCTGGATCTCAAACCCTTACCCGTTCTTACGGCACTATAATATTGCCGGCATCTCACGGCAATACTTACTTTAATTTATCCCAATTTCTCTGTGCAGGGTGATTCCGGAGGGCCCCTCCAGGTGAAGCAGCATATAGAAGGCACATCTAAACAAACTGTGTATTACGTCATCGGTGTGACGTCATTCGGCATCGGTTGCGCGCTGCCGAACTTTCCCGGCATCTACACCAGGGTCTCTAGCTTCATTGATTGGATTGAAGGGCATGTGTGGCCATAACGCATTAAAAATAAATATATAAATCAGACAAAAATATAAGATAATTAACGAATAATGTTATCATGATGGAAAAAATATTAGAAAAAGAAAATAATAATATGTAAAATAGCGGTGCAACATATTATATCCAAGCAGGCCGAGTAAATTACCTGCATATAAGAAAAATAAAAATTGCTTCAAATGTTTTGTGTTTATTTTTCATTCCCACGACATGATTTTTCGCATCGGTTCGTATTCAGGAACTTTAGGTAGTTAATAGTAGTAATTATTAGAAGAATAAGCTTACTACGCTATAGGTAAAAATCAACACGCGATATCTAGTCAAAATAATTGATGCTACAAAAAGTGGAGGAAAATAGTCTCTGCCTACCCCAGCGGGAACAAGGTGTGACTGTATGTATGTACATACAGTCACTTGCTACGATCCTGACATACAACTTTAATTCTCATAAGATTTTTCTTTTTTTTTTTCAATGTTCGATCGTATGGCGCACTGTCCGGCGAACATTATTAATACCTATTACTTGGTACGGTGATACGGTCGCTTGCACATTAAAGCGGTTCGATTGTGTGGCGTGAACACCGTACCGAACGTGCTGGTGCAGTACAGTGCTGGTGGTACGATCGTACCATATTCAATTGTCTATTCGTATTATACAGCATGCATGCTAGTTACCGGCACTTAAAATTACATGGCGTTTGGCATACAAAGTAGCGTATACCTTTATATTATATTGATACTACATACTATATCAATATTATACATAACTCCGAATAATTTGAATTTATGACTTTTTTTTATAATAGGAGTATTGAGTGACAAGACAAGCTAATCAGGTGCCTGATGGTAAGCGTCATGATTGCCCATATCAGACACAGTGCCGCACCCAGTGTTTTAAATCTGCGCGGCACTGCACTGCGCCTCACCGCGTCACCCTGAGTGAGATATGAGTTGTTGAATCTCATCATGCTCAGTAATTTCGCTGGTAACATTGCCCTTCAGACCGGAACACAGTAATGTTTGCACATTACTGCTTGGCAGATGAATAACTGGCAATGGTGTGGAACTTCCCCAGGCGGCCCACTGCAAAAGAGGCCTACTACAAAACTGCTAATATTTTAATATGTGTTCAGAAAATGCATTATTTTTAAGACATTTTTCTCTTTTGACTGTACTAATTGCTCCTGCGCCGCGGTCGAGTAGCCCCCCACAGAGTAATAAACATATTAAAAGTTATGACTCGACCATGCGGTCGAGTTAATCGCGGTTAGGGGTCCATATGCCCCCCAAATCATTGTAACATAGTGGATATTTTTTTCGCATGTACATAAAACAATAATTGCATGTATCATTGCATTGAATCTACCGGTGTAGGTAACTTAATTACAATACGTATCATAAAATATTATGTAACAACTTATATTACTACCATATTATATATAGACAGCCGCGTTGGCTCAGACGGTAGTAACTCTGCTTTCTGTGTGCCGCAGGACCCGGATTCGATCCCCGGCCAGGTCAAACATTTGTGTGCATGAACATGTCTGTTTGATCTGTGTCTGGTTATTATAAGCTTATAAATAAAAGTATGTATATCAGTCATCTGGTTACCATAGAACAGGCTTCTAGCCTAGTTTGTGACCCGATGACCATGTGTGGAAGTTGACCCATATTATTATTATTAATATTATTATATTCCTGGCAAATAAATATATTTCATTTCTTTCATTTATTAAGGCGTACAAGGAGCTATAATTTATATATATAAATAAATTATAACGTTATCTGGTAAACCCCAATGTCAAATCAGAACAAAGGTCAATCAACTTATAGCAAAGTCACTTAATATCGAACATGCTAAAGCAGTGCACGTATCGACGATATATTATATACCAATATCAACTAGGTTTAAGTGTAAAATAACCAGATTCTGATGTGATGGCAAAATGACGTCATATTAGCCTCATATAGATCTTAAAAATTTCATGCATTTGCGAGCATTTGTGTACCTAAGCCAGACGTCTCAAAAATCAGTGCATTTCGTGTGTACATTTTAATATTTTACTTTGGACCGACAATATTAACATGTGACTTTGCGTTGCGTTATTAGTGCATATTTTACTTGCTTGTACAAGGATGGATATTTTGAATATGTAATATTTTCTTTTAGAGTTTTCAATATGAAGTGCAGTGCAAGTGTGATGATCTTTGCGTTGTGCTACACAGGTATCTGCTATTCAGAAAATATAAATCTCAGTCACTTCATGCTTTTAAAACAAAATAAAATAAATATTATTTATCACTTTGTTATGTAAATGTATTTTATTAATATAATGATATGTTTTATAGATTGATTGCATATTATGTATTAAAAATTTTAATTGAATAAAGGACTAAACAATACAGCTACCTACTTACTATCTACCCTAACTAAATATACTATACCATAGAACACTTCGAAAATCCACAGGCCGACATGTCAGCCTATAGAAAATCCAAGTGCTCTAAACCACTGTCAGATGGCAGCGTACCCAAGATACTGGCGGCATTAGCCACGTCGAATAGCAATGCTTAATTTCTAATTATCTATGTATGTTGTATCTATGTATGTATGTTTATGTTTTATATCTATATTAAATGTGTCTTCGATTATATTAAAAATAATTTGTTAAAGTATGTATCTATCTATGTATGTAAGTATGCCTAATAATAAGTATGGATATATAATATGTATATTAATAATAAGTATAATTTTTATTCTCCTGTAAGTATACCACCGATCAGAAATACTCATGAGTATAGTACCTATTCCTTTCCTTCTGGTTGTCTGTCTAGAGCACTTGGATTTTCTATAGGCTGACATTGTCTGTGGATTTTCGAAGTGTTCTCTAGCATAAAGTATTTGGTTAGGGTAGATAGTAAGTATTTAGCTCCATTATTTAGTCATTTTTCAATAAAAAATGTACATACCTACATAACAGCACACTTTCTTTCAGTATCAACAGCACAGAATAAAAGTGACGGTGACGACGATCCCTGGATTTGGGGAGTAGTCGATGAAACTACTGCTAAGGTACGTATATTTTGCCCTACTTATATGTAGATATTCGTATACTATTATACTAGCTGTACCCCGCGTTTTCACTCGCTCAAAAGTATCACTATATATATTATAAAATCCTAAATGACCCATTGACTGATATGCAACGCAGAACCCAAACCACTGATCCTAGAGCCTTGAAACTTAGAACGTAGGTTATTTTCGTTATCTGGACGTGTGCTAAGAAAGGATTTTTTAAAATTCACGTTCTAAGGAGTTCAAAAAGGGCGTCAAAGTTATGGTATAAAACTCCCATATTTCATTATTGCGAGCGGGCAAAGACGCTGTTCTTACACAAGTATTAATATATAATACTTAATAGGAGTCTAAGTGCGCAAAAAGAGTCCACTATACATCACAATATAATAATAGATAGCATTGCAATTCATTAAGTTGTGTGTACATACATACATACATACATATTTGCTATGTAGCTAGCTATTTATTTTCATTTGACGTCTGCTCTTCTTAGATTCCTTAAAATAATTAATTTATCATTAAAATTTAAATAATTTTATTCACAGACAGAGAATCGTATTGAAGATAACAACACAACATCAACAACAACAACTACTACTACTACTACTACGTCAAAACCTATTTCAATAAACGACTGTTATTTCACCAAACCTACCAAACCAAGTTTTAAAGCACCGGGAAGAAAGATCAGTGAAGAAAGTAAGTAAAATTAATTATATATATTTACTATGTGGGGGCAACAAACAGACATCGTTATCTGGTTCCAAATGAGACTAGAAAGAAGCCTTCGGGCTTTTGTGGTATTCATAAGACTGATATTATACTTGATAATCAAACGAACTTTTAACTCGATCACAATAAATTATATGAGTGCTTGCATTCAAAGATTATTTATATACGCAATATGCATTACAACATATAGACAGACACAGATCAAAAAGACAATTAAGAAGTATAATATAAGTAGCGTCCGTGGTCCAGCGGGAATATGCCCGGCTTTAAATCCGGAGTCCCTGGATCGAATCTCACCATGTGGACTTTTCGCCTGGACGCTACCGTGTTTCGGATGGCACGTTAAACTGTAGGTCCCGGCTGTTTCCTATAAGATATGTAGGGGGCAAGCGACAGCTCTTGTCGGAGGCCTTGTAGGAATATTGGCGACCTGAAACTCTGACAATATGGGTTGTCCACATGACCATATGAATTGACTCGAGCAGTGTAATTGGGGTAACACGGTTCTGTTAGAGTATAAATTCAAATTATTATTACAATATGATTAAGTATTTATATTATATCTATTTAAAATTTTAGAATGTGAAGAATATAAATGGGAGAAGACGACAGAAGAGAAGTACGATAGGAAAACTCAGGAATGTAAGTAACCAATTTAGTTCTGAAATAATCAACACTCGTATTTTGGAGTCTTCATACTGAACTTTAAACTGAACTGAATTTTATTAGCTTTAAAATTCAGTTATCCTTATCCGGATGATTATCGGAATCAAATTAAAGAGTTATCCGAGAAGAAAAGGTAGTTTTTTGTTTAAGATTGTAAAATTCATAATATTGTATTATTTAACACACGTAAGTTTATTAAATTACACCTTAAGATATTCTAAAAAATCTAGGATACGTATGCGCTCTGTGACAAGAAAAATATTATATTATCTTATTGGTTCTGTTAATAGGTTTCGCAGAACTTGCAAATAATGGACTACTGTTTCCGCCCGCAGCAGTCGGAGGCCGACCTACATTTCTTGGAGAGTTTCCTCATATGGTAAGGACATTGAAGTTTGGCCTTTGACTCAGTTGATAGAGACCCTGCCATCAGAGCAGCTGGTCCTGAGTTCTTCAGGTAGGTCAAACATTTCTTCGCATAAACATGTTTGATCTCTGACTGGGTGTTTATAAAGGATTACAAGTCAGTTGGAGCCAACTCTGAAATCGCGAAAAATCTGCTCTTTCATAGAATAGGTTTCTTGACTTCCAACAAAATGTATGTAAGCGCTGTTTTTTCACGTTTTCATAGTGAAAACTTTCTTATTTGTTTATATACTTAATTGTTTGTACAGTAAACGATAGCAACCAAATGCTCACCATTGTGTTACCTTGTGGTTACTCTGGTAATAGTCGACACGTCTGGAGCAAAATATATAAGAATGTCAATATCAGTCTTCAGGTTACCACACACAAAGTCTATCATTTTCCAGGGTGCAATAGGATGGGTAGCAGTAACAGGTGGATACACTTTCAAATGTGGAAGCACGCTTATCAGCCCCAAGTTCGTTCTGACAGCAGCCCACTGCTCTAGAGCATCATCAGTCGACACCACGTTAGCTGACGTTGTGCCAAAGGTCATCAGGTTGAATGACAAGAACCTGTTCCATACGGTAACTTAGACAAACTTTGCAATGAAAGTCTCACTTATTCATTATTTTGGTGTTTTGGAAATAACCGTTATTGAGGGCGAGGCATCCTGGTGATTATTCGTGTCTAGATGTTCCAAACTCAAGACAAGTTTCTCGATATGTAATGTGATTAAAGACTTCAAGAAAGACTTCAGGATACTTCTTAAAAAATAGAGTTCAATGTATACAAGAAGAAAGAGATCTATTTCCAGTTAATAACTTTTGGTTTGAAAAATATATCTTCTCTAACATCCTATAAAACATCACCATCAGAGGCCTCATTTACGACACTCCCCTCAATTCAGTATTCGGTTCTTCTTTTACCGATTTTATTTAACCCAGTGGCATATACTGTCTATTATTCATATGCAATTTCCTTCTCTAGAATGGCCAAGGCTTTGCCATGACAGAAGATGTAAACATCACTCGCATTATCGTCCACCCTGACTTCAGACCACCTAAGAAATATTTCGACATTGCCCTCATGGAACTCCAGCGTCCAGTCACATTTACCTGGCGGCTCCAACCAGCTTGTCTGTGGACTAAGAACGATGTGTCAGAACTGGGACCTGACGCTACTTTGACTGGATGGGGGGTTTTGAGCTCAGGTATGAATGAAACTTACATGTTATGGAATGAAAAGGATAGACTGAAGTCGTGACTCTTTTTTTGTGATACTGATTAACAAGACGAGCAAATATGGTGCCTGATGGTAAGCATCATGATTGCCACACAGTGCCACCCAGTGTTTTAATATTCAAAATTCTGCGTGACACTGTATTGCGCCTGTCACCCCGAGATATCAGTTGATGAAACTCGTCATGCCCAGTAATTTGGCTGGTAACATTGCCCTTCAGACCGGAACACAGTAATGTTTGCACATTAGGAATAACTGGCAAAGGCGTGGTACTTCCCCAGGCGGCCCCCTGCAAAAGAGGCCTACCAAAAGAATCATGACTATAAATTATGTACGCTGAATTGTGCAGATAAGCGCCATAAAAATACTGATGAACTGCGTGAAAGAGAATAGGGGCGAAAAAGGAGTGAGTGCAGAGATGGCCGATGATAGACTAGAATAGATTATAACGACAGGCTGTGCCCCTCATAACATCACGCCTTTTCTCCGAAGGGGTAGGCAGAGATGTACCCAGGACCCAATCCCATAGTGGGTAATCATATCCCATAGTCCCATGTAATAGGTCAAGCTGATACTGTGAAAATTCCTAGAGGATAATTCCAAAACTATATTATTCTGACCTGAAAATCAAACGTTGCTTGCAACAGCTACACGAGCTTACACGCTTATACGCGAGCTACACGAGGCAGTCACCTCAACGTCAGTCGGAAATCGGAATTATCTTACCCTTGACAATCTATCGCCATCTATCATCTTCTGCATCATGGCATTGCTGAAATTTATGTTGAGCATTTCAAATTTTCCCACAAATAAAAACTATGAATTCCACAGGTAGTATCGATATATCACCAGAACTGCAAGCAGCAGATGTAGACATCATAAACAACACATATTGCGACCAGCTGCTGCATGGAATACAGAACAGAAACTTCCATGGAGTGATGGACAACCAGTTGTGTGCCGGGAAGCTGGCTGGAGGAGTGGATGCTTGTCAGGTTAGAAAAAAAAGCAGCAACTATAGTTATAATAATCATGATCATTATCATTTTAGGCGTAAGACCTCTAATGCCACTGCCCCATAGATTTCCATCTAGTCCAGTTGTAGTTCGTAGGCTTTTTTATTGAGTAACAAGACGAACAAATCAGGTGCCTGATGGTAGGCATCATGATTGACCATATACGAGTACGAGTAAGACACAGTACAACCCAGTGTTTTAAAATTCAAAATTCTGCGCGGCACTACACTGCGCCTGTCACCCTGAGATATAAGTAGTTGAAACTTGTCATACCCAGTAATTGCGCTGGTAACATTGCCCTTCAGAACGTAGTAATGTTTGCACATTACTGCTTGGCGGATGAATAACTGGCATAGGTGTGGTAGTTCCCCAGGCGGCTGCAAAAGAGACCTACCACTACAAAAAATTTGCTTGCAGCTTGTTATTGCAGTCTTTGTTAGATTGTCTAATTACCTTTTGGGTAGGCGTCTTACGCTGCGCTTGTACTTGCGACCCGCGGTCTCCATTAGAGAAGTTTACTGCCCCATCGATCATGGCGTGCAATTGTACGTGCTATGTGCCCTGCCTATTATTATTTCCAATTCACGTCGCAAATCCACTGGGATATGTCCGCAACATTCATCATCATCATCATCATCTGAGTCGTTGGTAATCCACTACTGAATATAGGCCTCCACCATAAAGGGGGATTTTGCCTATACTCAACACTCTTGGCAGGCGGGTTGTCGAGCGCAGTTCGATGGTTTATTACAGAGGTTGCTGCTGCCCGTCTTTTGAATCTGTTAACTCTTAGCCGGTTCTTACGGCAACCATGGGTAGAGAGAGTGAAGCACTATTCTGAAGCCGGTAACTCCACGGACGTAACTTTCGTTCGTATGTATTATATTAGATCTTATTTCTCACTTCCCTCCTCTCTCCGTTCTTCTCTTCATTTGATCTTGTAGAGCATAACCCCATAGCTCGTTGTGTTCCTTTGAGCTTACTACTAGGGCTCATTGTTATAATAATAGTGGAGTTTTATTACGACGTTCTGTTAACATATATTTCGTGCTACAGGAAACAGTGAGGAACACGTCAAGCGCTATAGCTACACCCTGTACATCTCTACTAAACTTTAGTTAATCACAACGTTTATGTACAGGGTGATTCCGGAGGGCCCCTCCAGGTGAAGCAGCATATAGAAGGCACATCCAATCAATCAGTGTATCACGTCATAGGTGTGACGTCATTCGGCATTGGTTGCGCGCTGCCGAACTTTCCCGGCATCTACACCAGGGCCTCTAGCTTCATTGATTGGATTGAAGGGCATGTGTGGCCATAACGCATTGTAAATCATAGAAATCATAGACGCATTGAATAGAAACATAAAAGCGATAAACTAACCTACTACTATAGAATAATGTACTTACGTTGGTATAAATATTAAAAGGAAAATAACCAAAATGAAAATGGACCACCCATTGCAAACTGGAAAATACGCCAACGACTCGCTGCTCGCGAAATCATCGACCAGGGAACATAATATCCTCATATTACCTGCACGATAAAGCGGACGAGTCTAAAAATAAATAAAAAAAGTTGTTTTTCGATTGTATGTGTTTTATTTTTCATTTATTCAATAATTTTACATAGGCGATAGGTAATACTTTCGTAAACTTAATAGAATAATTTTCAAGTCAAAACATCAATAATCTATTCTATCTAGAATCTTTCTGAACAGTGATACATAGTGATTAACATAACCTACAATCACGCCTTTTTAATAAACATTCCTCTAGAATCACTCTATTGGTGAAAACCGCATTAAAATTAGGTTGTTAGGTTATTTCATAAAACGCATGGAAATTTTAATGCAAAATGATACTCTCATTATTTATTGCCCCATACTTTGTAATAGTAACTAAAGACATAAATAAGGAAACGGACTCGGAATCCAAGGAAGCTGAGCCTAGAAAACCTTATATTATTTATCTTATATCCGTCGTGGAGTTACCTGCTTTAGAATAGTGCTCCATCCTCTTTACCTGTGGTTGCCGTAAGAGCCGGCTAAGGGTTAACAGATCCAGAGCACGGGCAGCAGCGTCCTCTGCGTAAACCATCGAAGTGCGCTCGACAACCCGCCTGCCAAGCGTGTAGAGTATTGGCAAAACCCCCATTATGGGTAGGTTCAGTAGTGGATCACCAACGGCTGAGATGATGATGATTTATTCTACATTGCCTGTTAGAGAATGTTATTCGCATTCCCAAACATAGTAGCCCTCTTATTATCGCCGATTAATTTATAATTTGATTTGGGTTAAGTGGAGTTAATTACTAAGCCTATTTTTTAATGGCTGCGCGCTTTCCAATTTTAGCACAGATTTTAGTAGAACATTTGCTTAATTTATTATAATATTATTTATAATAATGGCGATGCAAAAAAAAAATTATATATTATGCACATTTGAAAATTATAAAAACCAAAATTATATTGAAAATTCAACGTGGCCCTGAAACCTACAACTCCTTTTCGAACAATGTAAATCTTCAAGAAGCACTGAGTAAACGAATAAACGCAAAAGCAGACGGATAGTCCCATCTGAGGTAGATTAGGGCAAATCCAACCGATTCCGGGATCCGACGAAATGGAATACTTATAGAGTTGCACCCCTTTGTTTATCTGATTGATTCTCCTTGTTTCCAAGTGAACTGTGCACATAGACTACGATTGAAATGGTCCTTTTAGCTGTGTCGATTGATTAAATTAGAGATACGAGTACAAAAAGAAAATATTATGAAGAAGTGATTCTTAAGATTTAACGTGTGAAATTTGATCCTGGGAAAATTTTACCAAACCGTTGTTTCGTTCCCTCTTTATATATTTTAAATTTTATATTCAGTTCAATCTTATATTTTTTGAAGAAGTTAAACTATGTCGCTACCTATCATTTTTTTGATCAATAAAAATTAAAAAGATTTTTTTATCACTCTTATCACGCAAATAAAACTGGTATTTTTAGATATTCCCTAAAAATACATGATTTCGTGCATGATAATTGTTATTATTTTTGTAGCAGGTATATCAATCACCTAGATCACTAAGGGCAACTTTCACCATCTTCAAGTAAAGTGCCAAGTAAGCTACTCTTCTATTAAAGTGAATAAATAACCGGCACATAAACTGACCTTTTTTGTGAAACTGACAAAAGTTACTTAGGACTTCTACTTACCGAGTAGCACCAATCGGCGAGTAGGTAATCAACAGTTTACTGGAGGATGGTGAAGTGTCATCTAAATCATAAATAAAATTAAGTCAATATTATGTGACTACCTCGGTGGCGTAGTGGGCGCATGCTCGACTGCCAATCAAGAGGTCCCGGGTTCGATCCCCAGGTCAGGCATAGTGTTAAATATTGGATTTTTCCATTAGGAATTATCTCAATAATTGCCTGGAGTCTGGAACTGTGCCCGGTAGATGGCAATAGGCTCGCCCCCTATTACATGGGACCAATAACATACTGACGAAATGTGGGTGTATCTACTATGGGACTGAGTCCTGGGTACACCTCTGCCTACCCCTTCGGGAAAAAGGCGTGAATGTATGTTATGTTATGTCAATATTATGTGAAGCAGGCTGAAAAAGTCAAAACATCTAGACTGTTTTGAAAAAACATTATTACAATGATTATTATACATTATTACATTACAATGACTCTACAATAACCAAAGGAAATGGAAGTACGATGAGTTTTTAAATTAAATAATATATTAACTCAAATTACCTTTACGTAATGATTATTTATTGACATTACGGTTGTGTATTTAATTATTTATAAAAATGTTGACACATAAATTGGTTTTATACGAAATAAATGAACTATGGACTATGGAAAACGTCATAGCAAAGAGAGATGTGCAACGTTCATGGGTTATGTACCTTGCAAGTAACTGTTCTTAAACCAGGCCTCGGGACTTCCCTCTAGGCCCGTAGTTCCTTAAACAAGATCAAGTAAAGTAAAAAAAATATAAGTACACGACCGACTAGCACGTCCCTCATTTGCGATTTATTTTTGAGCGAAATCTTATAAATCATTTATTATGTCTTCATAAGGTGATTTATATATTGTGTACGAAACCAGTTTTAGAAGAAACCAGTCACGATTTTACCCGTATTAAGCTGTTGTTTTAACAGTTGAAGGTCGTGTTGTAGTTTTTTGCAAGTGTTTGTATCTTTAATTATTATTAATCATAAAATAATTTCATTCATAATTAATTAAACATTTATTTTATTTTTAAGATAGCTTTGATTTATATAAAGCTATCAATATAACAGTTTATGAAAATGAGATACGTCCTACTATTATTATTCTGTGCAGGTCAGTGTACTATTCATTAGATGTTATTATATTATCTACGCCCGTATTTTTTAGTTATTAAAATACATTTTTTTAATTAATTTTGAATGCAGCTTCCACAAACACCTTGAGAAAAACACGGGTAAGTGTAACACTTTTCATTATTATTTGAAATCTTTTTCTTTTGCTTTTTGGGACAGCCTCGGAGGCGAAGTGGGCGCTAGCTCAACTGCCAATCATGAGTTCCCGGGTTCGATCCCAAGTCAGGCAAAGTATTAAATATTGAATTTTTCCATTAGGGATTATCGCAATAACCGCCTGGAGGCTGGAACTGTGCCCGGTTAATGACTATAGGCTCGCCCCCTATTAATGGGACCAATAACATACTCGTGAAATGTGGGTGTGCGTACTATGCGACTGAGTCCTGGGTACATCTCTGCCTGCCCCTTCGGGAAAAAGGCGTGATTGTATGCTATGTTATAGACCGAGAATCTAATGACAATAGTTACATGAAGGCCAGCAACATGCAATAGAACATTAGGTAGGTATATATAATTTGCTACTTTATGTCTTGGGAACAGGAAAATACATTTAGATATTAATGATTCACTCTTTACTGATGTCCACACTTCATCAGCATCATTCTAGCAGACCCAAGTTATTAATCAAAATGAATTGAACGCTCTGTTTGCAATACAATGTTCAATATCTTAAGCAAAATCAATTACACTTGAATTACACATTATACATTGGATTGTGAGTCTTTTGGAGATATTTTTGAGGCGTGTCCTCATGCAAAACGTTGTTACTCTTTCACGCCAAAACTACTGAACAGATTGGGCTGAAATTTGGCATGCAAGTAGCTTAGACCCTGGAATAACACATAGGGCACTTTTTTTCCAGATATTCCCACGGGAACGATGTCTACGGGGGTGAAACCACGGGGCACAGCTAGTAGTCAATAAATGGTTCAACAACATACATAATTTGTCGTGGGAAAAAGAGTGAACGTATAACATAACATAACATGCATTCACGCCTTTTTCCCGAAGGGGTAGGCGGAGGTGTACCCAGGACTCAGTTCCATAGTTGATACACCCACTTTTCGCCAGTATGTTATTGGTCCCATGTAATAGGGGGCGAGCCTATTGCCATCTACCGGGCACAGTTCCAGATTCCAGGCAGTTATTGAGATAATTCCTTATGGAAAAATCCAATATTTAACACTACCTGACCTGGGAATCGAACCCGGGACCTCTTGATTGGCAGTCGAGCATGCGCTCTCTACGCCACCGAGGCAGTCGTACGAACGTATACCATAATAAAATAATTGATTTACAGCAAGACGATGACCGTTGGGACTGGGGCTTCGTGGTCATACCTGAAGAGACCACATCAACAACCACTGATACTAATACAAGAACAGCAGATGAAGGCTTTAACCCTTGTAAGAACAAGACCTACTCGCCTAAACCTGATTTTAGTACGCTGCGAAAACGGATCAGTGAGACGAGTAAGTGTATTCTTAACCCCTTACCGAAAACTCTTTGTTTTTCTGTTATAATTACGACTTGTCTGTGTATCTGTCTGTCAAAGTATGTAGCAACGTAGCTTGACGAGTGAACCAACTTTGATATTTTTAGGGTTCTGTTCCTCAAAAGGGAGAAAGGAACCCTTATAGGATCACTTCCTTACCCGACTGTGTGTCTGTCCGTCTGTGTGTCTGTCCGTCTGTGTGTCTGTCCATCTGCCAAGAACCTTTTATCTCCGGAATGCGTTAAGGTATCAAGTTGAAACTCATATCAACAACTCAAGTCTACGGTTGAAGTGGCAATGGGAGAGATGGAAGAATGGAAGAATGGCAGAGCACATAGCACGAAGAACTAATGGCCGAAGGGGCTGTAAAGTTCTCGAAGGGAGACCACGGACCGACAAACGCAGCGTAGGACGCCCGTCCACCCACAAGGTGGACAGACGATCTCATGAGGACGGCGGGAACACGCTGCATGCATGCCACTTACAACCGGACTGGATGGAAATCTATGGGGGAGGCCTTTGTTCAGAAATTGACGTCCTATGGCTGAGATGATGATGATGACAATTGCGGTATGGAATATATTATTGAAAGACGTGATTAAGATGGTTTTTCGAGTTTATTTTGTTCGGAGATTACTGAATTTTTTTTAACAAATTTTATTTCTGGAATACTATTTTACTTTCAGAATGCTATGAGTATATTTGGGAAGTGAAACACAGAGATGAATTAGAAAAAAGATCGGCTGACTGTAAGTCATTATTATCCTGATTATTCAAAAGATGAACTAAAGTATGTACTCCTATGTTCAGTTTCATAAAAGATAATTTATATCATAGTTAAATAATTTAATTTAATTTTGTAATTAATATTGTATATCGATCTATGATGATCCTTGTTGGTCGAAATAAACGATTAATAATAATAGTAAAGGCAAGGAAAGGCCAAGTCAAAAGTATCTATGACCGACGAACATGTATGAAAAATGTCATGAAAGGGAACGAAGCGAAAGTTTTATGTCAGTATCGTAGCAAGTTTTCTGTAGTGATAGGCCTCTTTTGCAGGGGGCCGCCTGGGGAAGTACCACATCTTTGCCAGTTATTCATCCGCCAAGCAGTAATGTGCAAACATTACTGTGTTCCGGTTTGAAGGGCATTGTTACCAGCGAAATTACTGGGCATGATGAGATTCAACAACTCATATCTCAGGGTGACAGGCGCAGTGCAGTGCCGCGCAGAATTTTGAATTTCAAAACATTGGGTGGCACTGTGTCTGATATGGGCAATCATGATGCTTACCATCAGGCATCTGATTTGCTCGTCTTGTCACTCACTATCATAAAAAAAAGTAGAGGGAAATAGTCTCTGCCTACCCCACCGGGAACAAAGCGTGATTGTATGTATGTATATCATAGGATTGTGTCAATAATTAAATGTCGGCATTACCACTTAAGTATACCTACTACACCTTTTTTGTCCGATCTCGTCATAAGTTCTCAATCCTTTCAGGTATAGCATACTTGATGAAGCATAGAGGTCCAAATGACCCATACTTCGCTATCGGTGGCCGAGATACCACGCCCGGGGAGTTCCCTCACATGGTAAATTTCCCAACGGCGATATGGAACTTGTCTGTATTTTCCTGTTTTATACATTATCATAGTTATTAGTTTAAGTAAACGGTAATCAAAAAGCCTTTTCGAGTTTCAAAGGTCCATTGTACGCATAATTTGTTCAATTAAGAAATCGCGACAAAAAATTTGATTTCTTAGAAAATCACATTTTCATTTCTTCAAACTAATCTGCGTGGCGTAGCATTCTACCAAATGAGCTACCGTGGAGACTAGGAGGTACTAGATTTCCCTATGATCGGGTTACCATAAACGCAAGATGCCCATGAAGGCGTTATACCTATACAATACATTTGTCTAAAAAGGATTTGTAAGTTGCCCGTTCGAGCCCCGCTTGTGGGTGAAATTTGTCTTCCCATATTCATATTGTGAATTCAAGCAGTTTATATGTAATGTGAAAGTGAAAAAAATCCACGATTTGCAGATTTTTTTCTAAGATTGCATGTTTACATCCAACTAGCTGTGCCCCGCGGTTACATCCGCGTAGACATCGTTCCCGTGGGAATTTTCGGAAAAAGTATCCTATGTGTTATTCCAGGGTCTAAGCTACCTACATACCAAATTTCAGCCCAATCTGTTCAGTAGTTTTGGCGTGAAAGAGTAACAAATCTAACCAAAACCGCGCTACATGGCGCTGGAGGTGAGCGTTTTGTTCACCTGTTAGAAACGTAAGTTTTTACATTGTACTGAAAATTGAGATTTATAATATTAGTAGGATGCTTTAACTCGATTAGTGTAAGTGGAAACCCATTCAATGAGAGTATAAATTCCAATCATTATAATAACCAGGGAGCAATTGGCTGGAAGGCTTCAATAGGCAGCTGGGTGTTCAAATGCGGCAGCTCTCTCATCAGCTCCAAGTTCGTCCTGACAGCTGCTCACTGTTCCAGTGCTTCATCCAGGGACACCACCATCGCAGACACTGTGCCTAAGATCGTCCGGCTTGGGGATAAGAATATCATTGACACAGTAAGACTAACATGACAACCACAGTAACTCAAATTATATCTTGGCCTTTGAATATATTATAGTGATATATATTCAAAGAAACCTTACGATACTCCCATCTACTCTTAATTTTGTTTATTTTTGAGGAGTGTGAGGTAAACAGGTACAGCACACATTTACATAATCACGCAAACAAATCCTTGCGAGGACATTTCCTTAATCCTATATATTCAAATTACTATTATACCTATATTTCCAATCTGATGGAATAGCAAACATCCACAGGTGTAAGGCACTTAGGATATCCCAAAAATACCGGTGCCACAACTTTTTAAACTAACTTCTGTGGTAGTTGCTTGAAGCATCAGTGGCTCAGCGATAATATGCCTGAAAGCCCTGGATCGAATCTCACCATGTGGACTTTTCACCAGGGAGCTACCGTGTTTTGGATGGCATGTTTAACTGTAGGTCTCGGCTGCTTCGTATAAGATACGTAGGGGGCAGTCGCTAGGTCATAGTTCTTGTAGGTATCTTGGCAAACCTAAAACTCTGACAATATAGGTTGTCTTCATAACCTATACGTATGAATTGACTCGAGCAGTTCTGTTGGAGTATAAATTCAAATTATTATTATGTCGCTCGAAAAGGCGTACATGGACACTATTCTTTTAAAGTTTATTATTATGAATGCGTCTTCTCTAAGACCAGGCCTTATTTCATTCATAGTACTCCAACGGCATGAATCCAAAAGACGAGAACATCATAAGGGTCTTAGTTCATCCTCGATTCGCGTCTCCTAAGAAGTACTATGATATTGCATTGATGGAATTGGAGAATGACGTGGAATTCACCAGATATATCCAACCTGCTTGCTTGTGGAGTCAGCCGGATACAAGCAAGCTTGGAACTGAGGCTACTCTAACTGGATGGGGGGTGGTGGAATCAGGTTAGTAGTAGGCATGAGTCCTATATATCAAAATATAACTTTTTTTTAATAGGGCAGTGCTTTTATTGAATAAAGACTAAACAATAGAGCTACCTACTTGCTATCTACCTTAACTAAATACACTATGCTATAGAACACATCCAAAATCCACAAGCCGACATGTCTGTCAGCCTACAGAAAATCCAAATGCTCTAAACCACTGTCGGATGGCAGCGTACCCAAGATACTGGCGGCATTGCCACGTTTAATAGCAATGCATATACGTTGGGCCAGATGAAGGCCAGCATTTTATCTTATATCGATATGAATCATAATATAATATCATATCGATAAACAACAGTACGTAACCGATATCACATAACTAACCAACTAACGAAAACCAACCAACTTGAGAACTACGAAGCATGGATTTCAATGCGATGTGTTGCGGTAGTTATAATTCGATAATAATTTAACAATTCTGTTATAACGTAACTTAGTTTGCTTTTTTTAGGTTCGATCCCCAGGACAGGCAAGGTGTTAAATATTGGATTTTGCCATTAGGAATTATCTCAATAACTGCCTGGAGTCTGGAACTGTGCCCGGTAGATGGCAATAGGCTCGCCCCCTATTACATGGGACCAATAACATACTGGCGAAATGTGGGTGTATCTACTATGGGACTAAGTCCTGGGTACACCTCTGCCTACCCCTTCGGGAAAAAGGCGTGAATGTATGTTTTTTTTTTTTAGTTTGCGTTTAGTTTAGAATATTTCGGTTCTCAATCGCGCAATCGGCCAACCAAAACAAAGGACATCGATAAACCAAAAACGGCTAAGTAGATTATATAATATAATCTCTGTCACCTGCTTCTTAGATAAGATAGATAGATAGATAGATAAACACTTTTATTGGTACACCAAATAACAATAAAATCTTAAAAATTAAAGAAAACAGTATATAGTGCAACAATTGGCGGTCCTATCGCTAAGAGCGATCTCTTCCAGACAACCGTGCAGGGAGAGGAGAGTACCGTAAATCACATTTGGTCAGTGGTGTGACAAAAATAATAAATATGACTTAAATTTACTAAATTAATACTTATAAACACAAACAACAATGATGACTATTCATTATAAAAATAAAATGACTATACATATTTAAATAATATATTAAATATTATGTACTAATAAACATAATGATACATACAAATATAATACATAACTAATACATACATACATACTTATTATAAGCGTAACTTATATAATATTGTATTATAATGATTTCCTTTTGGATATTACATCTATGTCGGGCACTTTTGGCAGAATGCTCACCTTTCTGAGTACCATATAGGTGATCTTCATTTTAAACTCCTATGATGTTAAAAGACAACTCATAATAATCTCTAAGAAAAGTTTATCTTTACCAAGTGTTTTACAGAAGTGTAGAAGAGATCTTTCATTCTAAATGTGCACACGCGCTTCTACTAAACGTTGTAAAAATATTCACTGTAATGATTTATTTGTGTGTTTAGCCAAATGCTGAAATGATGAAGAACTAATGCTGAATATTGCCGAAGTTTTGTATATTGCGTCTTTACATTAGCATATTGAAGATCGCGTGCACTTTTAAAATGAATGGTGTCTACCTGTTGTAATCTTAAAGTTTTTGTCCAGGCAGTCTCACCACTTCACCGGAGCTACAAGCGGCGGTTGTAGACGTAATAGAACAGCAGTTGTGTGACCAGCTGCTCCGTCCATCCTGCAATAGACACTGGTGTGGAGTACAAGAGCATCAGCTGTGTGCTGGTAAACTGGCTGGAGGAGTTGATGCTTGTCAGGTGAGGAGGTTGGAAAACCTTTGAAAATTTTCAAGGACAACATTATAAGACTGGAGATTAATCCAGAACCATCGATGATACACTGAAATAGGTACGGCTCTAGAGTAAATTAGGTTACTTTAATACCTTAGTAACTTTAGCCCGAGGTTTAAGGGCACGCCAGCTAAAACCTTTATTTCTAAAAGTAAATCGGTAGCCTAAGAGATTGCTCTTAGCGATAAGAGCGCCCATTGTTACACTAGTTATTATGAATTGTTATTAGTTTTAAGATTTTCTTGTTTGTGGTGTAGGTATAATAAAGTGTTTATCTATCTATCTATATAGCCGATTATGTTAGGGTATTTGTTATTGTTAATAACATTTTTGATTGAATTTTCAATTTAAGTAAATGTTTAAATTAGGTTCTAAGATCTAACTTACTTCGTTCTCTAACAAAATCTAGAGAAAGAACTTACATCCAGTGCAGAAAATGGGTGGTATATTAAAAATAAACGCTTAGTGGGAAATAAACTGCCATACATAGAATGCCATACAAAATGTGCTTCAGTAGCTTATCGTTTAAGAAACTCCACGTACGTAGTAATAAATGATAATGACGCAATAAAGATACTTTCGAAGCCGTTTTATCGTCGCGTCGCTTCAGGTCGATACTTCAGGTAACTTTGTCGACAAAATCAACTACCTTATAATGATAAAATACACTGTTAAAGTAGGTGGAACTATCTCTACTCTCAAGCTATAGCCAAACTTGACGCCCCACCGCAATGTAAGAAAATAAATACCTATAGACTGCCTCGGTGGCGTAGTGGGCGCATGCTCGACTGCCAATCAAGAGGTCCCGGGTTCGATCCCCAGGTCAGGCATAGTGTTAAATATTGGATTTTTCCATTAGGAATTATCTCAATAGCTGCCTGGAGTCTGGAACTGTGCCCGGTATATGGCAATAGGCTCGCCCCCTATTACATGGGACCAATAACATACTGGCGAAATGTGGGTGTATCTACTATGGGACTGAGTCCTGGGTACACCTCTGCCTACCCCTTCGGGAAAAAGGCGTGAATGTATGTTATGTTATGTTTATAGAATATCATTCGCATCAATCTCAAAGAATAATTATTTAAATAAGTCTTAAAAAGACATTTTTAAACGTCAATAAATACTATCAATAACTAGTAATAAATCTACCGTGCATTCGAAAATATACCTGTACAAGAAGAACGCATTTTTTCAATTGCGAGTTTTACAATATTTGGGTTGGTTACATTTTTAGCTTATAAGGTACCAGTTGGTGACTATGCAGAAGTTTCCAGGCATCTTTGTCCTCTTTGCATTGGCTATGTGTTTTATCTTAACTTTATAATATTATATAGGTTTTGAATTTTCCTCTATACTTTTTGGTCACAATATTGGGTATTCTATTTTACTTATTACAATTAAGTAATCTAGAGTGTATTTTATAGGGTGACTCCGGAGGCCCTCTCCAGATGAAGATCCCCCTGCCGACCTCGTCTCAAGGCTCCATGCACTACGTGATTGGCGTGACGTCATTCGGCATCAACTGTGCCCTGCCTAACTTGCCGGGGATTTACACCAGGGTGTCAAGCTTTATTGATTGGATTGAAGATAATGTTTGGAAATAAACAAACATCTTATTAGCATTTTCCCGTGGCATCAATTTTTTAAATATTTTATCGGAAAATTTACAAATTTTTGATTTGAGTTGAGATCTGTATTGTGATTTTTTTGGACAATTATTTATATAAGGAAACATATTTTTCCTAGATTGAATGACAATGTATAGGCCTCGCCCCTTCCGCGGTGGACCGACTACCTGGTCAGCATCGCAGTGGATCGCGGTCCGCGGTGGATGCGGATGGCAAACAACCGTCATAAGTGGCGTTATATGTGGGAGGCCTATGTTCAGCAGTGGTCGTCTTCCGGCTGATGATGATGATGATAAATGACAACCATGGTCGATCCACATCGTGTCCAAAGAAAATCCGACACCCACTTAAGCAGTAATCCAAGACAAATTACTCATGAATTCCTCATAAAATGGTAGTACAAACAATAAAACTATACCGAGTCTTCGCAAAGATATCTGAGGAGTGGGGCTTAAAGCGGCCGCTACTCACACCGTTGTGTAAGCTATCTATCGCCAAGTCAAGCAGGATAGCCGTACCATACTTTTCTCGAATCTACCAGTCTAAATCTGGAAGATGGACATGTTTCCTCTATCTCTCTTCAGCGACTCTTGTAAGCGAGCGAAATAGCTTTCCACATTTTTTAACTGCGACTGCTAAGATCCTTGGTAAATTCAAGGTTCATTGGTTCAAGTGCCTGACTTGAAGATCGAACGGGTTCTAATGATGGACAGTAGCGCTTGCGAATCACTACGCTTCCGACGCAATCTGAACATTTCCCAGTCATTTCTAACTATTTTTCAATCGAATAGAATAAATCGGCTCTCTCTTTTTTACTAACTCGGTATCGGAAACGCTGCCCTGCTGGCGAACATGGCGCTCAAATCGTTCATCATTGAAATAAAGTGTTACATACCAGTGTAAACAAGCTTAGGATTTGCAGTAATCTCCCATTTGAGGGGGCGATTTGTCTACTAGACAGATAGCTGGTGCGGCGAGCTGATCCTTGCCCATTTGGAAGTAACCCTTATTGCATTGTGTACGGTGGCTGTCGAGACGCGTGACTGGATTTGTGCTAGATTCGCTGGATCATACCTAATGTCAAAAGCTTGGAGCTAGGTACACATTAGGCGTATTTTTCAAGTATTATTCATTAATTGGGTGTTATGGCGCTGCGTAAACACAGCAACTTTGACTTTCGTGTTGCGGCAACAGGCAACTAGCAACTAGTTGTTGATAATTAAAGCTTTTCTATACAAAGTGAAATTTCCCAAATACTTATGAAGAAAGAGCGACTAATTTTCCACAATTTTTTTGTAGCGAGCTCTAAATCTGGCCTTTATTTGCGCTAAAATATAATTGGTTTAAGAAAACCGTTTTTTTTTTCATATTCATAAAAAAACATTAAAATAACATCAATATATTCAAAATAACTACAATCAAAATAACTCAAAAAAATTCAAAGTAACCTCCATACACGGATCAAAAACACGTATGTACGCACACATAGATGACTAACTTATCAGGGAATCTCACAGAAAACCACTGGACTATAATATTTTATACTACATACAATATTTTGTTATGCACATCATTTTAAAAACCATACAACGATCCGACGCTGAATTACTATCGTAAGTTAGGCTATCTATAGGCCGTATTCGGGGTTTGTCACAAAAACCCCTACAATTTGTTTGTTAGCCATTTTATGGCGTTTTTATGAACGAGGAGCGAAGCTATTAGGATATTCCTACTTTAACACCATCCTGCGACGAGAAAAGTTGAATTAATATTATTGTAACTAGATGTGCCCTGTGTGATGAGCCTTTTCCCCGAAAGGATAGGCAGAGATGTTCCCAGACCCAGTCCCATAGTAGGTACACATACTTCACTTTATTTGTCAAATAAAGTAGTGCCGGTAGTGCTCCTGCCTTCAGAGCCGCAGGTCCCGGGTTCGATCCCCGGCCAAGTCAAACATTTTGTGCGCATGAGCATGTCTGTTTGATTTGTGTCTGGATGCATACTTATATAAGTATGTATATCAGTCACCTGGTTACCATAGTACAGGCTTCTAGCCTAGTCTGGGACCAGGTGACCGTGTGTGGAAGTAGTCCCATATTATCATATTATGATGTCCCATATTATTACACCTATCCTTATGGTTTTTGTATTTTCAGGGGATGCTTTAAAACTTTAGTTATAGTTTTCGTTCTTTCTGCAAAGGACTTGAAGGTGGATACCTACGACACACCGGACACTCGACTCAATTCATTACAAAAGTCGCTATATAACCTACTACTACACAGACACTGCACACATGGAGTTTAGTACACACGCAAGAGTATGCGTAAGGTGCGTTCCGAGCTCACGCGGGCTCATCGAGAGTTCAATCTCGCTCGCGGGGTGAGGAAGGACGTAGTATTATAATCTGTTCTATGTCTACGAGGTGAACAGATGGCCTAGTAAAGACCGCAGAATCACTCTGGATACAAGTCGGTTACGACTTGACCAGATGGAAATATATTATAATATGGCGAAGGCCTATTTGTAACCAGTAAGTAACATGATCATAGTCACTCTGGCGTTATAATCGTATAGGCCTCTGAGTCGCATCGAAATGGTCGTGAAATTAAGGGACCGGTCTTCAATTGAGCCCCTAATCGGTACGTTGCGCCGTTCAGATTATCGAACCTGTCCGGTCCGTAACAAGTTCGATGCCGAACCATCGTACCAAGTTTTTTTTTAAGACGGTAAATGACAAGACGAGCAAATCAGGTCTGATGGTAAGCATCATGATTGCCCATATCAGACACATTGCCACTTAGTGTTTTAAAATTCAAAATTCTGCGCGGCACTGCACTGCGCCTGTCACCCTGAGATATCAGTTGTTGAATCTCGTCATGTTCAGTAATTTCGCTGGTAACATTGCCCTCCACACCGGAACACAGTAATGTTTGCACACTACTGCTTGGCGGATGAATAACTGGCAAAGGTGTGCTACTTCCCCAGACGGCCTCCTGCAAAAGAGGCCTACCACTACAAAACACAAAACAAGTAATAATAATAATAATGTTCGCCGGACAGTGCGGCAGACGATGGAACATGGTATGGTGGCGAACCAAGTTCGGGTCACAGATTAGGTAGTACAATAGTGTGGCTGTACAAATCGATCGTCTGTTCATACCTTAAGTAGCCCCCTGCAACCAAACTGGCTCCGCTCGTACCGACATGTCGTTCCTGCGTATTCTGCCAGTGAGGCCGAGAGGGTGGAAGGCTTTGGACAAACCCATGTTTCCTTAGATGGTACCAGGTGACACATGGTCTGAGAAGAGTATTCTAAATGCTGTATACAGACTTAATGTTTCAATCGTCTGCCAAAAATCGACTGCCTCGGTGGCGTATAGGGCGCATGCTCGACTGCCAATCAAGAGGTCTTGGGTTCGATCCCCAGGTCAGGCAGTGTTAAATATTGGATTTATCCATTAGGAATTATCCCAATAACTGCCTGGAGTCTGGAACTGTGCCCGGTAGATGGCAATAGGCTCGCCCCCTATTACATGGGACCAATAACATACTGGCGAAATGTGGGTGTATCTACTATGGGACTGAGTCCTGAGTACACCTCTGCCTACCCCTTCGGGAAAAAGGCGTGAATGTATGTTATTATATGTCTGCCAAAAACGCCAAGGCCAATATACATGATGATGAGCAAACATAATAAAACTTCGAGTTCCAGGTACATTTAAGTGATAAATTAATTTCGTTACTAAATAATGTTATTTTGCAAATGAAATAAAATTCTCGACAAAAAAGATTAAGCCGAGCCCTGGATTATAAGGCTTAATACGAAAATAAAATAAAAAGTTTCCCAAATTTTAATATTCAAACACAACACATGTTAAGAAAATATGCAAATCACTTGGGCCGAGGCGAAGTACAGTATTCCTTTTATGGAGCCCATAAATTACAGCTCGGGGTCAAAGCAGAGAAATTTAAACATCGCCATTAGACAGGGCCTGTGTTCAAAAAGTTTGAGAAACATTCACTGTGGTTTTTTTTGTTTAAAACTGTTAAGTATCTACACGTTTTGTAAATGAAGAATCTTCTTATAATATAGGTATACATATAGTCAAAGTCAAAGTCAAAGTCAAAAAAAATTATTCAAATAGGTCACAATCTGACACTTTTGTGCGTCAATGAAAATAAACAGTAATGAGTCTACCGTGCGTTCGGAAAGATACCTTTACAAGAAGAACGCACAAGAAACTTGTAGGGCTTAATTTTTTCAACTGATTGTTTTACAACATTTGGTTTGGTTACATTCGTTTGTTTGGAAGGTGCCGCGTGGTGGCTATACGCGGCATAGCCACTATATGGTGCATATTACATATCACATACATTACATTATGATACATAATATTATATGGTGGCATAGTTTTATCTTTGGATACGTTATGTTCATGGTATCTTTTAGGATAGGTCTTGTGACTATACAATTTACTCGTATTACCTATCTGCATAGTTATATTTGGATTAGTTTATTATTCATAGTATATACAGAAATTTAAGCTCTTTTGTACAACTCATTACAAAAATGAGAAGATATATTTTGAAAGAGATGTATAGAATAGAATAGAATACTCTTTATTATCACCAAAATAACAAAATACATATTGACATACAAATACATATACCAAAATAACAAAATAATATGAACATAATTCTTGGTTGACAATAGGCGGCCTTATCGCTTTAAGCGATCTCTTCCAGGCAACCAGTCTTTGGACGGATAGAGGAATGATAGTATGAGTTGGGGATGGGTAAGGGTACATTTTATTTCTCTTAAAACTAATATACAACAACAAATATACATAAAAGAAAGAAAGAATAGCAAAAGACGAATTTTATTGCATGTTGTTTCATCATTACCCATACAAACTTTGAGGCACCAATGACAATGACAGAAGAGATATAATTTCTTCAATAGTGTTTTATTTTATGTAACATCTAGAAATATAATAATCATAAATTTTTTATTTACCGTCTAAAGAGTATCTCCAGTAATACGCAAATTTAAGCCTACGAGTACATGCCTATAGGCTCTCTGCACACACACCCATCAATATTAGAGCATTGGACAAGCGTGGTCGGCTAAACGTCCAACCTTTACCCTCATGAACCACAAGTGATAGTGGTAGAGAGGCCTATGCCCAGCAGTGGGACAGATCAGGCTTATAATAATAATAATTTACTTTGTCCATATAATCTAAAAGTAGGTACCCAAGACTAAAGATAAATGTAAAACTGAAGTTTATCTAACACAATCTGTCAAATACACATTTTTTCGCATTATATCTTCGTTCATAGGAGAAATTAATCAAAGTTCTGAACTTAGATTAAGTTCCATAAACTTATTAAGGGTGGAAGGCCGAGATGGGGACTGGGATATTTTTGATGGCATAATATATCTAATGAGGTCATCTTTTACTTTGTATAATGAAAAATAAAACTTTTTTTTTTAATATGCTTTTTATTATTACATTCTCTTGTTTAGGAAAACGCGGTCAAAGTAATTTTAATCGAATAGTTTAAATTAAGAATACGCAGATCAAAAAATCCCTTGTTGAGCCAGGCCCTACCAGGCCGCGCTAAACGGTGTCATTGCAGACTGTCATTGCTGACAGAAGTCGCTGACAGTTTTTCCCCGTGAGTGATTTGCGGTAAAAAACTAGCGCATGGCAGAAAACTAGTGCGACCTTAGACTCAAAAAAGAAAATAAAAGAATGTAATTTTTGAATAATTTTTTCAATATTTCGATAGTCTTTTTAACTAATTAGCAACGAATTGTTAACTTTTCACTAGTAGTCAAATCGATAGAACTTATCACAAGATTCTCTCATTAAATTAAATTTACGACTTTTAAATTATGTCCTTAACCTGTAGATGTAAGGTTCAAAGTTGATTGTGTTTTACAAGCTTTTTTATTTGCCACCTAGAGCAATCGTTCGATTATCGGAGAGAAAGGTCGCGTCAAGCATAATTGCTCTAGTTCGCGCTCGGGCATAGCGCTGACGCTGCATCTTACACCGCGTAACGTCGGACCGTCGCGTCGCGCGCGCATCGATTCGAGGTCACCGAAATGACCTAGTTAAAGTGTGTGCTACTTGCATAGACTATTGTAAAGGTGAAGTTATACCTAAAATATAATGGCAGCAAAAGGCATTATTATAAAAACGGAAACGGAACAAATTCTGTTCCAACATTACGAAACGGAAAAAGCAGAACGTAAAAGATTGGAGAATGTAGTTAAAGAACTACAAAACCAAATTGAGGAACTGCAGAGCCACCTGAAACACATTCGGGAGCGTAGCTCTGTAGAGACGGAAAAAGGAAAAAAACTTAGTGACGAGGTCCCTCAAGGAGTACAGTATGAAACCGATGAAGAGGAACTCGCGAGAGAAACCGAGTGGGTGCGCCAAAAAAGTAGGAAAAAGAGGAAGTTGAATGTATCACTCACCCCACCACAAGCAGAAAGCTGCAGCCAACCGAAAGAAAAACCCAAGGTAAAGAAAATTCCTTTACCACCTCCCATAGTAGTCGAGACCATCGAGGACTACCAAAAATTTTATGACCTTCTGTCATCGAACATAACAAAGGAAACGTTCATCATGAAAATGATGAACGGTGATACAGTGAAAATAAATGCGAGCAGTGATGACTCATACAGAGCTATTACCAAGCTGCTAACGCAAAATAAATGCCTCTGGCATTCCTACGAAAATAAACAGGATAGACCCATCAGAGTTATGGCTAAAAACTTGCCCTCTTCATGTAAACCGGATAGAATAGCTGAAGATCTTATACTCAAGGGGTATAAAATTTTAAATGCGGTTAATAAACTTAGTTGGAGAAGTAAGGAACCGCTCAACATGTTTATGCTCTCGTTTCAAAAAGACGAAGACATTAGCAAAATTTATGGCATTAGGTCCATATTGGGGTGCAAGGTGGACATACAGCCAATTAAATCATCAAAGTTGATCCCTCAGTGTAAAAGGTGCCAATCATATGGCCACACACAAAAATACTGTTCAAAGGAGCCAAGGTGCGTTAAATGCACTGGGAAACACCTCACAAAGGACTGCACTAAGCCGGCAGACGCTAAACCAAAGTGTGTACACTGCGGAGAACCACATCCAGCTAGCTACAGAGGTTGCATTGTAGCAAAAGAACTACAGATGATAAAAACTAAGACCGCTAAAAGGAATGAACCCTCGCATACCATCCAAATTCCAAGTGCAAGCAAGGTAAAATCAACTAATATCACCCGAAACGTAACAAATAACGTCTCGTACGCACAAGTTACAAAAGGAGGTCAAACCAGATCGCTACCTAAATTGCAACCCAAACAAATACACTCGGGCGTCGAAGAAAAGCTTAATCAGATTTTAAATATCATAACTTTATTCGACGAACGATTGCAAAAACTTGAAATTACTCGAAGCACCAAAATAGCTTCGTCTAAACAAAAATCTTAAATGGTTAAGTCACTTAACATCATAGCGTGGAATGCAAATGGACTTCTTCAGCATCGGCATGAGCTAGAGGCGGTCCTAAACACAGAAAATATTGACCTGTGCCTTATATCTGAGTCACACTTCACAAAGGAATCATATATTCAAATAAAAGGCTATAAAACTTATCACGCACTACACCCTGACAACACTGCTAGAGGTGGCAGCGCTGTAATAATTAAAGAAAATATCTATCACTACTTAGAGCATAAATATGAAGAACAACATATACAAGCTGTAGCTGTGAGTGTTAAAACTCATCGCTATTATGTCACAATATCAGCCATTTATTGTCCACCTAAGCATGCACTGAAATCTGCACAGTATAAGAGCTTTTTGGAAGGACTTGGAAACAGATTTTTGCTGGGAGGTGATTTTAACGCTAAGAACACCTTTTGGGGATCACGTCTTACCACTACTAAAGGTAAGGAGCTACTGTCAGCAATTAAAGAACTTAACTGTAATGTCATTTCAACTGGAACCCCTACCTACTGGCCAACTGATCCACAGAAAATTCCAGATCTAATAGACTTTTTTATCTATAAAAATATATCTTCGAGCTTTCTTAAAATACGGGAGGGCCATGATATGAGTTCAGACCACTCACCGATAGTCCTAACTTTAAGTGAAACTGTCGTAGAAAGAGGAAACAATCCCATTTTAGCCAACAAAAACACTGACTGGGAAAGTTTTAGGTTGGATTTAGAGGAAATAACTAACTTGAAAGTTCCTCTAAAAAATTCACAACAACTAGATGAAGAAGTAGGAATTCTAATAAAGAATATTCAACATTGTGTTTGGAAAAATACACCTGAATCAAACACTCGAGTAAGAGACAAGTACTACCCAAAAGAGATAAGACAACTAATAGCTGAAAAAAGGACTCAGAGGCAAAAATGGCACACAACTAGAGACCCAAGAGATAAAACAAAGTTTAATAATCTGACAAAAAGACTTAAGAGAGAAATCCAGTTGTTTACCGATCAAAATGCGGAAAATAGGCTAAATCAATTAACGAGTGATCGTACAACTGATTACTCGCTATGGAAAGTGATCAAAAACATAAAAAAACCTATAGTTGCAACCCCACCGATTAAAGAAACCAACGGAAGCTGGGCAATAAACAATAAACAAAAAGCTACACTATTTGCGGTACATTTAGAACAAATATTCCAACCAAATGACGATTCAGCAGATGTGATGCTGAATACACAAATCATGCACCCTGAGACGAATAATATAATACTGGTTACACCGAGAGAAGTGTACAGTGAAATTTGCAAGCTAAAGCGAAAAAAATCTCCTGGTTTCGACCTAATCACAGGAGAAGTTTTAAATAACTTACCCAGAAAAGCCGTGGTAAAACTTACTACCATCATCAATGCTACTTTCAGACTTCAACACGTCCCGGAGTTGTGGAAAGTAGCTGAAGTAATTATGATACCTAAGCCAGGTAAACCTCCCAACGAAACAACCTCCTACAGACCAATATCACTCTTACCTATAATGTCAAAATTATTTGAAAAGCTCTTATTAAAGCGACTGAAGCCTATCATCCAAGAACGTAATCTGATACCTGATTATCAATTTGGATTCAGAGAACAACATTTCACAATAGATCAGGTACACAGAATCACCAACGTAATAGAAAAATGCTTAGAAGAAAAGAAAGTTTGCTCTACCGTTTTCTTGGACGTAGCCCAAGCTTTTGATAAAGTGTGGCACGAAGGCCTAATATTTAAATTAAAAAATATGCTCCCATTAAGGTATGCTGATCTTCTGGAATCATACCTTACACAGAGAATGTTTCGAGTACGACAGGAAGACGCCTACTCATCACTCAAACCTATTAAAGCTGGAGTACCACAGGGAAGTGTTTTGGGTCCAGTCCTGTACCTCTTATACACTTGTGATATTCCAGAGTTAGAACAAAATACAATTGCAACATTTGCAGATGATACCGCAATTATGGCAACAGGGTTCACTCATGAGGAAGCAGTTAAAAAGGTTCAAACAGCAGTAAACATCATCTTTGATTGGACCAAAAAATGGAAAATTAAGCTAAATGAATCTAAGTCTAGTCACATAGATTTTACTAACAAGAGGACAAGCTATCATCCGGTTTTTATAAACAACACGGCCATACCATATGAAAATACCGCAAAATACTTGGGTATGACTCTAGACGCAAAGCTCCGCTGGAAGTCACACGTTAAGAAAAAACGTGATGAACTGGAGCTTCGCTATAGGACAATGAACTGGCTGATTGGTAGACACTCCAAACTGTCAGTTCACAATAAACTGATAATTTATAAACAAGTCCTAGCACCTATTTGGACTTATGGCATACAGTTATGGGGATGTGCCAAAAATAACAACGTAGAAATTATTCAACGGTTTCAGAATAAAGTACTAAGGAGTATAGTGAACGCTCCTTGGTACGTAAGAAACGAAGACCTCCACCGTGATCTCAAAGTGGACCTCGTCACTAAAGTTATTAAAAAGTTCGCGGAAGCCCACGAGCATCGGCTTCACCATCACGTGAACGTCGAGGCCATCCAGCTCCTCGACACCACGGGACTAGTGAGAAGACTAAGAAGGAAAAAACCTTTTGAGTTAGTTTAAGTGCAGTTGTAAACAATTAGTGTAAAGCAGTGTTAGTGCCGCGTATAAAGAACACATGAAAAAAGTGTCTACCTTGTCATAATAGAGACAATAAGAATAAGTGTTAATGGACACATTCTTAGTTTTAACGTTTATCTAGCAGTTTAAGTTAAAGATAAATTACTTATTAGCCTCCAAGAGGCTAGATTGTAATTGGATGACATTCCTTTCTCGGCATGTCATTTATGAAAAAAAAAAAAAAAAAAAAAAACCTAGAGCAATAAAGAGAGTGTAACGAGGTACGTAAAAGACTGTTTCGATTAGTGTAAGTAATAAATGAGAACCTAACTTCCGATTTGGTACATTTTCAAGGAACTTCTGTTGAATTTTAATGGAATATTTACGATCTCGTTAGGTGTTACTATGATAAAAACATTTAGTACCTACATAAATATTGATAAATAAAATTTATTATATTTATTGTACTTAATTCTAGTCCGTTCAACGGCAAAATCTCAAAAAAAAAACAATCTAATGAAATCCGCCCTATAAGTACTAACATACCTAATTAGTAAATTTTATATTTGACTGATTAATAAATTTATTATTTTTACGTATTCGTAAAACTGCCTCGGTGGCATAGAGGTCGCAAGCTCTACTGGCGATCATGTGGTTCCGGGCTCGATTCCTAGGTCAGGGATTTTTTAAAATACGAATTATCTCAGTGACAGCCTGAACTGTGCCCGGTAGCTAGCAATAGGCTAGCCCTATTATAAAGAACCAAAAAAAATACGGGCGAGGTGTGGCGAACTATGGGACTGGGTCCTGGGTACACCTTTACCTACCCCTTCAGGAAGAAGGTGGATTATGATATATGAGTTAAGAAAGATAGAATAGGAATTGCTTTACGTTTTAAAATTCTTTTATGGCAATTTCCACATTCCAAAAACCATTTTCAATAAAAAAAGTTAGAATTTAGTTCAATATCGCAATAATAACTTCATCATTTTCGGGATACACGATAAAGTGGGCCCATAAGTTGAAAAGCTCCCTTTTGTTCACAATTAAACTTTGGCCATAGATTTACATCATAAAACAGTCAAAACAATGGAGCCAAGTTTTTCCCAGCAACATTTTGTATCCAGCTATTGATTGGCTGGCAGCCGACATCCGAACACAATACACTTCGACCAATAAATAGCGAAGTCAGGGCAAAGTATTCTATTGTAGTGGGTAAGACGCAAAAAGACGCGTCGTTTCGTACCTACCAGGATGTAAGTTAGTGAAGTGAGGAGACTAGTTTATTGAGGTAGTGGTCTGCGACCTCTTCCTAATATCTGATGTCCTGGTACCTTTTTAAGATTCGCAAAGATTTAATTTTTGAGCACAACAATCCAACCAACATCCAAGACGCAGATTTTTTAGTTGCCAAAATCAAATTAATGTTTTTATGCCAGGTTTTTTTTATGAAATACGAATTTAATTTGAAAATAATATACTCTTTTTCCCCTACAGTTGAACTGCATTTGACAAAGAAAGGCTCTTTGTTTAGCTGCAATTCTTTAGTTTGCTTTCATTAGGTACTGTAAATATTCATTATTGAATTTTCTTAAATTGTCGCAATGTATTTTATTTTTTAGGCAGGTAAAACTCCATTTCAAAGCAAATCCCCTAAGTAGTAACTCGTATCACTTATCTCCGAAACTGCAGGCAAAATTCTAAGTTAGTAAACGAAGTTGAGCGGCAAGTTGTTAAACTAAATAGTCCCCTAGTTGACTGGAAGGATTCATATAACATAAACCGAAGTCGGTAACATTATGCGCAGTCATGTTCGGTGGATGTAGGTACTGAACGACTACCAGCGATCTCTTCATAATTTCTGATGCCCTGGTACAACAACTATTTTATTATCAGTAAAACATCTCTCCTCTTGCTCAAAAAGTCCGTCATTGTTGCGTGCCAGAGCGGGGCAAAAATACCTTTATAAGCCCTAGGGGATAAAGTAAATTTTCTTTCAATTTGTAGTGTTACCAAATTATTTTTTTGGGATATTTTCGTAGGATATTTGCCAAAATGTTTTGATAAAATTTAATCAAATTTATAATTTCTCACAATCGTAGTGAAAATTATCGTGTAACACACGGCGCTAGAAGTAACAATCTACTATTTTGTCTGTTATAGAATGTGTTACAAAAAGATACAGTAATATTTATATACTTTAGGAAGTTTAATTATCTATCCGTCAAACTGAACAACTTTCAAAAGAAAAAAAATACAAAGGATTAGCTGATTCTAGGTAAATTTCTATGGGAAGTTGAAATGTTTCAGAATTACTAATATACTGCGAATTTCGCAATTCCTTCTTTTGAAGTTTGATACAATTAATTATACCTTAATTTAACGCGGTGAATATTAATTTTTTTTTCTGTATCATATAACTCCAACGCTAATGAGAATTAAGGTCGATAAGAACTGAGTAGACCCATTGAATTATATTTTGTTTTCTTTCATTTTGTACCAAACTAACTACTAAACTCTTTTCACTTCTCTTTTTGAATACAGTAAGAATATTATTTAAAAAACTGTCTCCAGCCAGCTTGTCAAGCATCCATCAAGTATTTAACGAGTTGACGCCAAGAATGGCTGCAACAGGTGTCCACAGAGAATGAACTATGTAACCAAATATTAAAGGTGAGTTACCTACTTCACGACTGTTATGTTACTTCATAGTTTGACCTACATACTGTCGATTATAATTTCATGGAGCACAGATGAGATATTGGTATGCAATTACTTAATATTCACTTTAATAAGTATGTTATTTAATAAGTATAGGGTTCATGTTATTTATTAATATTGTATTGTAGTGGTAGGCCTTTTTTGCAGGGGGCCGCCTGGGGAAGTACCACACCTTTGCCAGTTATTCATCCGCCAAGCAGTAATTGCAAACATTACTGTGTTCCGGCATGAAGGGCAATGTTACCAGCGAAATTACTGGGCATGATGAGATTCAACAACTCATATCTCAGGGTGACAGGCACAGTGCAGTGCCGCGCAGAATTTTGAATTTAAAATAAATGGGTGGCACTGTGTATGATATGGGCAATCATGATGCTTACCATCAGGCACCTGATTTGCTCGTCTTGTAACTCAATATCATAAAAAAAAATTATGCCCATAAATTTAGTTATGGGTAATATTATTATATTATGTCTACCCATTATGTACTATATTTATAGAAACTCATTTACCTTACCCTTCGGGGAAACAAAGCGTGATGCTATAAGTTATGTTAGACGAATAGGAGTTGACGCTCTTAAAATTTTAAACCTAATTCAATAATAAAAAATACATAAGCGGAAAACGTCGTATTTTAGAAAAATATTGGGGTGTACAGGCCCTTAATAAAACTGTCAAACAAAAAACAGACTTCCTAAACTCTCTCGTAAAATAAAACTTTCAAACAACAAAGTAGGTAGGTAGGTAGGTAGGTAGTAGGTACCCAAAGGTCCATCGTCAGCGAGATAATTTATTTTCTTAAAAATAAAGTCGGCAATAAAGTGTGCGACACGTACGAGTACTGCGCTCTTCCATTCCGGTGGCAAATTGCGAAGTACGTGACGTGCGCACACACGCCACGCGTGTAGGGTCATGTAGCTTTTAAGTCTCCTGCACACATACGAATCCAAGCTAACAAAGAAAAACAAAGTTATAATATCAAGTCTATGTCATAAAAGAACTTACTTATAAACATACATACATACATTCACGCCTTTTTTCCCGAAGGGGTAGGCAGAGGTGTACCCAGAACTCAGTCCCATAGTAGATACTCCCACATTTCGCCAGTATGATATTGGTCCCATGTAATAGGGGGCCAGCCTATTGCCATCTACCGGGCACAGTTCCAGACTCCAGGCAGTTATTGAGATAATTCCTTATGGAAAAATCCAATATTTAACACTGCCTGACTTGGGGATCGAATCCGGGACCTCGGGATTGGCAGTCGAGCATGCGCCCTCTACGCCACCGAGGCAGTCACTTACTTATAATGCATCTTTTTCCAAAAACCATCCTCAACAATAACTATAAATAAAAAATCAATATTCAGAAGATTCCTTTATTGAAGGCTCAATAGAAGTTAATAAAAACAAAAATCTTTCGCTTGGTAGGGGGATAAAATGAGGGCAGCCTTAAGAAATATGTTTCCGCGCCTTAATGAATGAATTCCGATGGATTCATTAATTATATTCCTGACTAGCTGCTACCCGCGACTTTTTCCACGTGTATTTTAACCCCAATGAAAAGAGTTGTATTTTATTACACTTACATATTATAACATTTTTCCTTTTCCTATTATTATGCGCTAGAACGTCAGCCATCTAGTGAGTCCCGTCAAATTAGGTTAAGCCGTTTTGGAGATTAGCGGGAAGAAACTTCAGCAATACAGACAATAGAGGTTAATCACATTTTTTTATTATTGACAAGAAGCCATGTGTAGTATCTCTTTAAGTATTCACAACGGGAGTTGTCAAGGCTACGTGTAGAGTTGATGAACGTTACTTGAACAATGATGCATATACGATTTGTTCATGATATTTTTGTGTGTACATTTTTTATATGCTTGTACGGTATATGTGTGTAACAATATTCTATATTATGAATAAAAGATGTACAGTTTTAATATATAATATTGACGCTTCATTTTCTACATTAGTTTTCGTGGTCGCAATAAGACTAGATTACATTTATCTCGAACAAAATTGGAAAAAATATGCAATTTACTACATTTTTTTATTTAGTTTTAATTAAAAAGAACAGACTGCCTCGGTGGCGTAGTGGTCGTAAGCTCGGTTGCCGATCATGAGCGCCAGGGTTCGATCCCCGGATCAGGCAAAGTGTTATTTGGATTTCTCCATTAGGAATTATCTCAATGACAGCCCGGATTCTGGAACTGTGCGCGATAGATGGCAATAGACTCGCTCCCTATTACATGGTACCAAAACATAACTCCCCTTCGGTAATACGGCATGATTGTGTGTTAGTTACGAAATGTGCACATTTAGAAGCATAATTCGTAAATATGTGCTGTTATCTAGCACTAGCTAGCTAGAAAAGCAGTTTGCCACCTCCAGTGTTGTTTGCTCTAAGAGTTATTTGAACAACATTAGCTGTGCAAGCAGTGGGCACAAACAATAACTGTTAACTTATCGACTCTGTTTGTACTAAGGGTACAACCTTGGAAAGTAGGCATTAGAAGTATGAGGTCCTCATTCATGTGGGTACAGAACAGTGGAGGAATTCAGTTAAGCTATCACGCATCAACATGTTTATGTTAAAATCTATACAGAGGATTCGTAATGTAGTGATTTTCTTCAAATGGCCCGCGGTCCTTCCAATTTGGTCCTTTAAGATGCAGTACGCTCCAAATCCTTAAGTTTCAGCACAGCAGGTATCATGTTCGGGCTCATTTTAATGATCTCAATAACATAACATACTATCACGCCTTTTTTCCAATGGGGTAGGCAGAGGTAACCCAGGACTCAGACCCATAGTAGGTAGACCCATATTTCAACGGTACGTTATTGTCTCATGTAATAGGGGGCGAGCCTATTGAAATTTCCATATTATTAGTATTAGGTAGTTTAAATAGACGTTTACCACATAAGGTTGTTCCACAAGTATGGTCTACTTATTTGGTTTGGGACGCTACTTGCGTTGACACACTAGCGCCGTCACATGTATCAGAGACCCCAGTTACGACTGGTGCGGCGGCGGGTTCTGTCGAGCAACGCAAGCGGAGCAAATATGCAAACCTCGGTAGCGGTTACATATTTGAACCGTTTGGAGTCGAGATTCAAGGACCGTGGGGCCGGGAGCTCACCGCATTTTCAAAAATCTTAGCGCTAGGTCAAGGCGACGCGTGATCAAAGCGCTGGCGTTTATCTGGCCCAACGTATAAGTATTGTTATTCAACGTGCTGAGTATCTCAGTATCTTGGGTACGCTGCCATCTGACAGTGGTTTAGAGCACTTGGATTTTCTATAGGCTGACGTGTGGGACTGTGGATTTTCGAAATGTTCTATGGCATAGCGTATTTAGGAACACAGTAATGTTTGCACATTACTGTGCCGGTGTACCGGTCTGAAGGGCAATGTTACCGGCGAAATTACTGGGCATGACGAGTTTCAACAACTAATATCTCGGGGTAACAGGCGCAGTACAGTGCCACGCAGAATTTTGAATATTAAAACACTGGGTGGCACTGTGTCTGATATGGGCAATCATGATGCTTAATCAGGCATCTGATTTGCTCGTCTTGTTATCATAAAAAAAAAAATTATCTCTTCCGGCAGAAAATTTCCATCAGAATATTAAAGCAATATACCACATGAAATATAAGCACATAACGCTAATATAAAGCTACATATATGTGGCGGATGCGCAGAGCAGTGACTTGCGACTTGCGACCCAAACTTTGCTCTCGGCGCTTATCAAGACATATTGCTTTAGAGACAACATGCGAGACATACGGATACACAATATTGCTTACAAATACAGTAAAGAAAATGGAAGTTTCAGCTCAGAAGATGTCGCTGGGGTCGAGTTAGAACACGCTAGCGTTCTGTTTACCTGTTACAAAAGTAACTTTTTTACAATGTACTAAGATTTGAGATTTATAATATTAGTAGAAGTAGATTATTAAATAATCCAATTATTGAACACACACATTACAGGTTGTCTGTAAGAAATTGCTTTGTGCGATAAGACCGCCGGTTGTTTACCGTAATATATATTTTTTGTATCGTTACTTCTAACTAGAGGTGTGTCATTGACGGTTTTTAAATTAATTTAATGTAGCTGTTTTTCGTCAATGGTCAACAGGTTAAAAAAGCTGTTAATTCGTCAACGGGTTTTGATGCATTGCAAGTTGCGGTAACGTTGACGGAATTTAATAGGTTTATATTTTCAACAGGTTAATTTTTCGTTGCATTGAAAGTTACGTTAACGTTGACGGAATTTATTAGGTTTATATTTTCAACAGGTTTATTATTCGTTGCATTGCAAGTTACGTTAACGTTGAAAGAATTTATTAGTTTTATATTGTCAACAGGTTTTTTCGTTGAAGATAAACAGTTAATTGACGAACATAAAGCTGTTTATAAAAACAGTTTATTGATTTAACGACCACCTCTACTTCTAACCTTGTTGTTTAATTTGGTATGCAATAAAGTATTATTCTATTCTATTCTATCATTACCCATCGAAGAAGCGACCGTTGCTTTAAATATTGCATTTACTTCAAAATCCATAACATTAAATCAAAATCAATAGTACTTATACTTATCAGATCCATCTTTGCATCCACCTACACTAGATGAGCTCAAAGACAGCCCCCACTAGGTGCAAAGACTATTGGGAATGGATGGAAATCAATTGATTTAGCTATAGGTGTAATATCTAGGTGGATGGTAACCAAGCTATTGCTAGAGCCTCCGGCCTGCCACTTCAGCCTCATGGTGTAAGCATGCTTTCAGACGAACGACGCCGACGTGTTTATTCTACTGTTCTTTTTCATACAAATTAGCGCCCGTCTCGTTGACGTTGACGTTGCGCCGACATTCGCTATTAGCAGTTTGTAGAATTTTTTATCTGTATATCTCTAAAAATAAACCCTCACATTTTACGAACCGCATCACCTAAGAGCGCATGCAAGTTACCAGCCGAGTGGCTTTGTAGTTTTATAATGTTCAAAACTCATTATACTCTCCGAGTCAAATGGGAAAGGCTTGTGCTAAGATAATGCTTACTAATTTTTATTAAATTTCTAGAGTTATGAGAACACTAGCTGCGTCCTGCGGTTTTACCCGCGTATGCATCGGGATAATAAGTTCCTCAGTGTCGCAAGTGCTACCACGGATCATTAGGTTCCGGTTGTATTCTGTGATTCCGGTATCATATTTTTGTATGTATTTTCTCTATGACAGATTGGAGTCTGGTACTGTGCCCGGTAAATGGCAACAGTAACCCCCACGGTAGAGAAACATCCAAGCGAAGTGTATGAGTTTTATACCAAAACTTTGACACCTTTTTTGGACCCCTTAAAATGTGAATTTTCAAAAATTCTTTCTTAACACACGTCCAGACAATGAAATGAACCTGCGTTCCAAGTTTCAAGTCTCTAGGGTGTAATGGTTTGGGCTCTGCGTTGCATGTCAGTCAGGAGTCATTTAGGATTGTATAATATATAGTGAAGACTATTCTATTATGAGTGTGCATCCGTATGTCTTTGTGTACTTATTTTGTATGGTACTTATTCACATCAAAACTATTGAACCAATTTGAACATTTGACTGCTTAAATAAATTAGCTTGTATCATGAAATAACACAAAGAGCAATTTTCAACGAGTCATACCGAAGGCAAAGCTAGTAAATTATAGGTACCAACTACTGAAAGATAATCTTATCATTGTCGTAGTCTTCGATAGCATATGCCTCTAAAGCAATCTAGGATCAGTCAGAAACTTCAATCTCCCATTCCACGCCATTAGGAACTAATCGAGAAAACTGTGGCGCCGTGACCAGGATAACTTGACCTCTTAATTAATACTATTTCACTTGTAACCTCTGAAGTCCTCCGAGTCAGAATTCAGTTGGAGGTCTTCTGTTACTGGGCGGTGATAGGCTTTAAGATACAAGATCGCATTATCCCATGATTCATGTCACGAACAAATGTTTAGGAATTAAAGTCTAGAATAATAGTTATCAGGTTCTGTTTATAGCAAAACCTTACTAGATACATTTTAAATGAGGAGTCATAAAAAGGTGTAGTGATACTTCTTATGGGTCCTAATTTCATCGTCAAAGTAATCAACAAGAAGCATAATATTCAAGTTTATAGAAAAAAAAATGTTGATCCGTTTAGTAAAGGTAAATTTAATTTAATTTTTAGTTTTTCAATTTTAAAATTTTTCGTAATACCACTAGGTATACAAAACAACATTTTTTAAATTTAAAAATATCGTGCAATAAGCCTTAACAGACAAAACACGTAAATATTAAGATTCCAACGAAATAACATTGTAATTACGAAAGAAGTACCAAGAGGAAGTGGATAAACTTGACCCGAGTATTATGTCAGCTGGTGACAGCTACATTCATCAACCACATTCATTCCGAACGCAATAACATTCGAACCTCCCCTGACGTCACAGCGTAGATAATCGCGAGGTTCATCTTGACAGTGAAATTAACACGAAGTCGGGAGTCCGGACTGTCTACCCTTATCACTTCGCAATCCGGGATATTGTGCGCTATTCATTTATATTGTACGTTAGGCTCGTTTTACACGTACAGCCTTAAAACAACGACGTCACGTGGCTCATTTGACACACAACAGCACGTATTTTTTTCAAAGGACTAAGCAGATGTGTACCCATTCCCATAGTACGTACATCCATACATATGTATGCATAGTGTAGGGTTCCATACCTATATACCAAGAACATACAGCGCCATCTATTAGTTCCTTGCGCAAAGTATGGAAATATGCAGTAAATTGACCATAACTTTTGATTGAACATAGAAGTAAGATTTGTTTACAGCCACAAGGGACCGCAGGTCTGAGTAGTTGATATCAATTTCAACTTGATACCTGCACGCGTTCTCGTTAAAGTGCCTTGACAGACGGACAGACAGACAAACGGACAACAAAGCGATCCTATAAAGATTCCGGTTTTCCTTTAATTTTGAGGTACCCTATAAATAAGTTCTTTTTAACGTGTGAAACTGCGGGGCACTGCTGATAATTCTGATCCTTCCGTCACGAGGAGGCCATTAGACCCATTGCCAACGGCTATGGACATTACTGATATCCATTATGGCGACAAGTTTTTCCCTTTATTGCCTAGATTGAGATATGGACCAGGTGTGCTGATGGACTGCCTTTTTGTTCCTTTTGGGTATTTGTTTTTGGAAGGTACTTCATTCACTTTGAGCTTTACGTATATTTTGAAAGCTTTTATTAATAAGGATATTTAATAAGATCTTTTTGTTTCTTATACTTAAATTATAGCATTTTTAGGGTTCCGTACAATTATTTATTTACAACTTATTACATAATTATTGCTTATAATATTACTTATTACTTTATTTATTTAAGATTAACCTTAACAATTTATTTATTTAAGATTATTTTATTTACATACAAAATTTCAGCTCAATCGGGTTAAACAATGTATTAGAAAAGGAGTAGTAATGCTTAAGGAGGTGCCCGTCAAAGTGAACAATTTTCAAAAGAAAGAATTGCGAAATTCGCAAAAAAAATAACATACCACTTCTTATCCGATTTTTTTTTCAAAACTACTAAAGATTGATTATTCCACAAGCCGCCCAACCGGTGGGGCGTAGAGGAATGCTACAAATTTTGTAGCGGAATATGCCCCAGTAAATTGATTTGGTGAGGCGGATTCCACGACTTGAAAAGTGTGAGTGAAAAGTATGTTCTTCTCTACTCCAGAATTGTATGCGAAGCTGTTGAAATTAAGAAACATCCTAATTTCAACCGAGAGGGTGGTTACAAGTTGGGTGTTTCTTGGAATAGTCTCCAGTATAATTACTGTAAGTATGTGTTCGCGGTGTGATTTATTTCAAGATAGATCTGCAGATATCGTGAGTGTTGTGTGTCGCGATAACAATTATTTACAAGACCAAGTGCGGGTAGTCGAAGATAATACTCGCTCTTCCCGACGGTGACACTCGCATTCTCCAGTCTTCTCGTGACCACGGCTGATGCAACTCATTCGAAACGTCGATGTAAATAATAAATGTTTTTAGCGCGATTAAGTCCCGTCTCATTCATAAAATACGTTCTCTTTTATTTAAAAAAAATCGAGTTCAAAATAATAAAATTAACACCTATTAAACTCAACATATTATTAAGAAATACAAAACAATTTACCAGTACTGCATCACAATTTACAAAGTACAGCATTCTAAGGAAACTTTTCAGAATTATCGTTGAACTTCGCACCGAAAACTTCTGAATGAGAATTAAGTGGGACTTCGCACAGTTTTGAAAAATATGTGCTCCCTTGATCGTCTAGATTGGAAATTTATTTTATCGTCTAAAGTTATCTTTATTCACGTAATTTTATTTAGCTATGAAGTTATAATTCCATTTACATTTTATTTTAAGGTAACCAAAAAACAAAAAACAACGCTAGGAGTAGGTTTTTTTGTGTGCATATTTGTTCCGTTTTCACACTAAAACTACTGAATCGATTGAGCAGAAATTTGGTATGTAGATAGCTTAGACTCTGGAATAACACATAGGCTATGCTATTTGACAAAAATATAACGGATTTTATTCATCAATAGATAAAGTGATTCAAGAGAAATTTTTATAGTATGTTTCTATATATTATGATAACCGGAGTCGCAGGTCACTAGTACAATAACATAAAGTCATCATTTTTATTTTTATTTTCCACGAAAACTGTTTTGTGGTAAAACAATATCTAATAACCCAAAACAAGGCAGCATATTCCTCAAGGCGATAAAGTACAGACGGATGATTATCGTCAGGCGTCAAGTGACGTCATAATTCATATTTTTTTCCCTCCGACTGCCTCGTTAATTCTCTTGGAATGAAGCCATTTGATCCGGCAGTAACAATGTAATATTATACAAGTTTGGGATGTCACTTCAGTTAGTTTAAGTTATTTGCAAAAAGCTCTCTTAATTACTTATTTACTATTTTAATACATAAAATATATATAGGTACTCGTATAATAAAGGCTTCTGTCAACTTACTATGAGCCTTTGGCTGCTAATGAACAGACTTGTGACGTATATGAATATGAATAATTAAATAACATAATACTTTTTAACCGGTAATATATTACAAAAGTAGTAAGTGAAAAGATCTTAAAATCAAATGTAAAACGACATTATCACAGATCCGGACATTATCAAAGTTACTATTCGAAAGTGTTCCGCCATTCCAGCATACTTCACTTCAACCAAAAAGTTATTATTCATATGTTAATTTTTAATTAAGTACTTTTATTACCAACCTTTTTACATCAAACTAAATAGGTGCTATTGAGAAATAAAACTGTCATGGGGCCAAGCAATACTCCAAGGAGGAGATAATAAACCTCTATGGAGTAAAAGAAAAAAAAAACTGTCATGGTGGCTCATATTATCGTAGTCAAAAGCGGATGTTACTGAAAATACTTTTTTATCATAGGCCTGGCTACAAAAATTATATTAGATTGATAATAGTTTGACGAAAAGACAGATTTTTTGGTATTATTGTCTTTTTGCGAGCATGCTGCTCATTTGTGGCCAGAGATGGACATTGAGCTTTAATTTAATTTAATACCGAAACTAAGCTTTTAAAAGTAAATAAATAAAAGCAAACTTTATCAAAAAGTAAAACTGTTTTATGAGATATGAAATAAAATATCAACAATGCTCGTGATAGCTCGTGGGTGGACTATTATAGATAGATAGATAAACTCTTTATCAACTCTTTATTAAAGTAAAACTAATACTTATGCCAGTGAAGAAATTATTATCGCTATGAGCGATCTCTTCCAGACAACCGTGACGAGAAGTCACGGTTGTCTGGATTGCTCTCACTCGGCGAGCTTATTGCGATTGCAATCCGACCATAATTATTTGTACAATGAAAAAATACATAATAATAAATTACCAGGTCGATCACCAATATTTTCATAAAATAATTTTATTTCGTCTGGGTTTTTGTCCACAACTGACATAATTATACAGGACCCGTCTGAAGGCCCTATCAACGAGAAAAGTGATCCGGGAATTTGTAGAGCTTAATTTTTATATTCTTAGTTTAGTGTTTTATTTTTAACTAACTGTGCCCCGCGGTTTCACCCGCGCAGACATCGCGATCGTTTGCGTAGGAATAACGGGAAAGAAGTACCCTATGTGTTCCAGGGTTTAAGCTACCTGCATACCAAATTTCAGCCCAATCGGTTCTAAAGTTTTGTCGTGAAATAATAACAAACATCCATCCAGTCATCCATCCATCTAACCAAAACCGCGCTAGATGGCGCTGGAATTGAGTGAGAACTCGCTAGCGTTTTGTTCACCTGTTACGAGTACAAACGTAACTTTGATGAGATGAGATTTATAATTTTATTAATAGGATTACGATTAGGAAGTAGGATTATTTTAGGGCCTAAATTATCTCTTTTAGAATAAATATTTCTCAGCTTGACTCAATAGAACATGACATAGATAATTAAATTATTATTAAACTAATTAGAAATGAAATGAAGCTAAATCAGTCTTCCAGCGTTTGACGTCTCAAGAAATTAAAATCCATCCGCGCGATCCATCGTGAATAATAATTTATCCAACGTTATTTTAATATTCTTTTCTAATTCGTCTTTGAACCTGTCTTCATTCATCATAACCAAAGGTAAGTTTACCTTATTTTGACGCGGACCATTTTTCCTGGGCCCTGATTGGACAGGGATGGCGAGTGACGTCACAATTTTGTTGGAAATCGTTAATTTTGATACGATTCGACTTCCTGGAGTTTCTGCGTTCCTGGTATCATTCATCTGAGGTCGTTTCCCTTTTATTTATGAGACTGAGGAAGCGGATGATGTGCTATATTGAATGTGTGATAGTAATGATTTATGATGCGAAAGAAACGTGGATTTCGTAGAATCATAATAAAGAATTGTGATGAAAAACTTTTGAGGCAAACATGAAAAACGATATCACTTCGTATATTTTATCAACACTCGTTATCCTTATAAAATATCAATAGAAACATCATTGAAAAGAAACATCCTTTCAATCTTAGTAAGGCCTCGGACAGAACAGTCGCCACTCTAAGTGCATTTTACATCAATAGACCCTTCGGGACAAGCTCACTCTCATCCAGCCGTCAAGACCCGCGAGTTATAGGACTGTCCTTCATCTTTCTTCAACCTAAAAAGGAGTGAAGGGTCAGAATATATTGGTCGGTTTGTAATATAGTTCTGCGCGAGAATTGGTTAAAATTCAATTATTCGTCGCCATTATTCCATGAAAGTTTGAAGTAGGGTTAGCACTTACGTACTATTCAGTAGAGGCTCGCTCTGATTCGATCTAATACAAAGCTTTTGATAGAATCGGAATGAGGAAAATATATATTGCCAGATGTACTTATAATACTCATAGTAAGTAGTTCGCCGCAAATTGAGAACTCGAGAATTTTTTAATGTTCTGCACATAAGTCATTGATCGATTTGACTCATGTTCCAAGTATTTTTTATTTATAATTTATGTTAAGTTATTAGCTGAATTGTTTTATTTAATTATGTTTTTTTTTATTACCTACACATAAATGCTAATTTAGTTTTCTTATATAATATAATGTTCCAAGTTAAAAATAAACCCTAAGACCATAGAGCACGCTTTAAGAACCTAAGCTCTAAATACAGTACGTGCGTTTTATCTTAGTCTAAACATAGGCTTTGCGAACTTAAGCGCATGAAAACTCGTGAAGAAAACTGTTATTCCCAGACATACAACTTTACGAACAAATGTTTATTGTAAATGTTCGTTTTAGTTCAATCATAATAATATCAGTTTTCTCCACGAGTTATCATGCGCTAAAAGTTCGCAGAGCCTATGACTTGCCATGATAAAACGCACGTACTGTAAGATAGGTATACTAACTAATACCAAAACTTTGACACCCTTTTTTGGACCCCTTTGAATGTGAGTTTACAAAAATCTTTTCTTACCACACGTCTAGACAATGAAAACAACCTACATTCCAAGATTCAAGTTTCCAGGATCAGTGGTTTGGGCTCTGCTTTGCATGTCAGTCAGTGAGTCATTTAGGATTTTTATAACATATATATAGTGATAGTGATTTAGTATCATGTTGATCAATGAAATCATTATTCGCTTCATTACCTTACACACACACAACCTCACTTTGACAGCCTCGTTGGCACTGATGGTAGTAACTCTGCTTTCTGTGCCGCAGGCCCCGGGTTCGATCCCCGTCCAGGTCAAACATTTGTGTGCATGAACATGTCTGTTTGTGTCTGGGTGTTATAAGCGTACAGAAGTATGTATATCAGTCATCTGGTTAGAAGCCTAGAGGCTTCTAGCCTAGTTTGGACCAGATGACCATGGTCATCTGGTCCCAAACTGTGGAAGTTGTCCCATATTGAAAAAAAAGCACTTACATCTGTAAAGTACGACATAACCCTAAAACTTACTCCGCTCGTTCAATACATTTACATCAATATATTATAACGTGTTAAAAAGTTGTATTAATACTTAAGCGGCTTTATCTACCGATCAAACTGAACAACTACTAAAAGGAAGAATTACAAAAGAGTCCCGAATTCAAACTTTTTTTTAATGATAGTGAGTGACAAGACGAGCAAATCAGGTGCCTGAATTGCATCATTTGAAGCATCATGATTGCCCATATCAGACACAGGGCCACCCAGTGTTTTAATATACAAAATTCTGCGCGGCACTGCACTGCGCCTGTCACCCAGAGATATAAGTTGTTGAATCTCATCATGCCCAGTAATATCGCTGGTAACATTGCCCTTCAGACCGGAACACAGTAGTGTTAGCACATTACTGCTTGGCGGATGAATACCTGGCAAAGGTGTGGTTCTTCCCCAGACGGCCCCCAGCAAAAGAGGCCTACCACTACAAAAAAACTTGGGGTATGTTATTAACTCGATACTCGAACTCTTTATACAGTGTCATTGCAAAACCTTGGCAAAAGAATACGTCATAAAGCGCCGCCTTTTAGTTGAAGTTGTCTGTGCTGTGTATACGTATACAATATGATCAATTTTGCGCAACAATTCAAGTCCTAACGGGGACTGCATAAAGCCATTACCGGCGGACGACCGCTACAGCTGCTCTATCTTAATGGTGTGCCTCAAATTTCCAAGGTAATTATGATCCATAACTATCTCATAAAATATGGGATGCTGTAGAGCTAGTCTATTGAAGTTTATCTTGATAAGCCTTTGTTTAATATGCCTTTAAGGAGGACTAACTTAATTGTGCGGTTTTTCCCGCTGAAAAGTACCTTTGAAATATTTCTGAAATAAACGTACCTACACTACGTATCTACCCTTGCCTGACCTGGGGATCGAATACGGGACCGGCATGATCGGCAGTCTAGTTTGCGTGCACTACGCCACCGAGGCAGTTCGAGTCCGCGTTAATACCGTACACGCCAAACCTACTAAACTACATCGACTGAAAGTTAAGTACTTATAGATAGCTTAGATCCTGGAATAACACATTATATGGTACTTATTATATATTGTAGTGGTAGGCCTCTTGCAGGGGGCCGCCTGGGCAAGTACCACACCTTTGCCAGTTATTCATCCGCCAAGCAGTAATGTGCAAACATTACTCCTAGTGTTCCGGTCTGAAGAGCAATGTTACTAGCGAAATTGCTGGGCATGACGAGTTTCAACATACTAATATTTTAGGGTGACAGGGGCAGTGCAGTGCCGCGCATAATTTAGAATTTTAAAACACTGGGTGGCACTGTGTCTGATATGGGCAATCATGAATCAGCGGGGCACAACTTTTAAAAATATCTATTTAACTATAAAAGAAGCCGGGGCGAGCAGCTACTTAGTCACTACATAGATAGATAACGCTGTAATGATACCTCAATATAAAAAAAAAACATTTGACAATAATCATTATCATCATCTCAGTCATAGGACGTCCACTGCCGAACATAGGCCTCCCCCATAGATTTCCATCCTTGAACGAATGTGGTTAAATCGTCCTAGTTTCCATCCGATCGGGTTGCAAACGGCCCGCATCCAGGGTGTTCCTGCTGTCCCTATCACATCGTTTGTCCTTACACTTACCTTAGACCTTGTGGATGGACGTCCTACGCTGCGCTTGCCTGTCAGTGGCCTCCATTCGAGAATTTTACAGCCGCATCGGCCATCAGTTTTAAGTGCTATGTGCCCTGCCCACTGCCACTTCAACTTGCATATCCGCTGGGCTATATAGGTAACTTTCGTTCGTCTACGGATCTCCTCGTTTCTGACATTCATTTTTGTCAAAAATTGTCGCGCATAATTTTTTTTATGTACGTAGATCTAGACCGAGAAGGATATCCGACTGGTCCCGACGTCGAGGATCCAACTTTAGATCGGGGAAACTTGACTTCTCTTGGAGAACTTTACAGAGATATCTGGAGATGTTTGCCATTGTGAGTAATGAGGACGTTACTTGTTAAGTAACGAACACTTGGCATTTAACATTTCACTTTAGGATTCCTTGTTTATAAGCCTAACTACCAACCAGCCCTTTATTTATTTATTTTACTTAAATACTTGAGGTGCTTACAGCGAAGCCAAATTGCACAACAAGCCAGTATTATGTATTATTATGCCTAAAAATCATATTATACAAATAAAACAAAGCAACTAATAACTTAACATAAATTATAAATAAAAAATATTATACATACTAATATTTATTTTAATAGCAAGCGTGGCTGGTAACTAAAAACTCTAATACAATATTTTAGAAATAAATGAAATGACATATGGAATATGTCAACGTCCGGTTCCCGAGCAATTAAGCGTTGAGCAAAGAGATGGCTTGAGCAGTAGGAGCGTATCTCGGTATCGGTCCGCGTCTGCAGGTGCCCTTCTTTACACGGCTAGCATCAAAGTAAACGTACCTAAGTATTTTATATTTTTATTATAGACTAATAAAAGTGACCCTTTGCTTGAAATATAATCCCGCTCTTGGGTGATTTTTTTCTTTCAATATCGGAATAAGCGGAACTCGAACCCGCAACATTCCACATGGCGATGTTCTCCCAATTGAGCTACCGTGGCAAGAGACTGCTTTGGTATGAAAAAATATTATAAATGCAATGCAAAAGAGAGATACTCGTAATTCCCTTATACATGGTTTTTCTCTGTTTATGTGGTGAACGCTAACGCTGCTACTTGATCATGACATCCTGGTTTCAAAACTCGGGTCAGACAAAGAGTTCCTAAGAATTTTCCATAAGATTTTTTTTCCAATAACAGCCTGGAGTCTGACTTTGTGCCCGTTTGATGGCAATTGGCTCGCTCCCTGTTACATGGGACTTATAACGTGAAGTGTCTACTATGCGAATGGGTACATCTCTATCTAACCCTGCGCCAAAAGGCGTGATGTTATGTTACATTTCTTTCATGTATGTCTTGGTAACTATTATTATTTTATATGTTTCCAGTCGGTATGATTTTTACACAAAACCTTGATAAATATTACAGCTAAAATTTTCTAAAGAAAAGCGATAGCGTTTGAAAAAGATGTAGAGACAAAGATAGAGAGAGGATTGGTGTGTGAATGTTCAAGACGGAGGGGTCGACCTAGGCGTACTTTTCATAATAAATTTAAGTTGGTCTAAGGAAAGGCCAGGACATAAGCGCTGTCAACCGACGAGCATGTATGAAGAACGTCATGAAAGTTGAAGAAGCGAAAGCCGTATGTCAGGATCGTAGAAAGTAGAGAGAAATAGTATGTTAAAATTCCTCTTGGATCATTCCACAAGATAACAGAAACTTTTCTAATTGGCTGTTATGACACGATCAGCCAATCAAAGAAGCTTTTGTTTTGGCGGGCATATATTATGACTGGCCAAAATATTTCAATGCAATCATGGGAACGAAAATAATTTATCAATTGTCACTAAAACTAATTCTAGCAAATTCATTCAAAACGAACTGTCAAAAATCAAAAATTCCAAGTACAATCGCCATCAAAATTCATGTGCCAAAAATTCGGTCGAGTAGATTATCAAGTTAAACTGTAAGTTGCACAAAAGGCGAGAGTTGGCACGAGCCGAGTGTTGGCAACTTTTGTTTAAGGCTACAATAGTACCAGAAAATGTTATGCTAAGTTTAATAGCGAAAATCATGTTATTGTGGTGATGTTACAGGCAAAACTCTTAATCGGGCAGAAGTACTTAAGTCAAAATGTCGTTGTATAACATCATACCTACATAACGGAATATTTTCTTTTAAATAATTTCTAATTTTCCAAGGGAACAAAGTCGAGTGAATCACGCTAGTCTAATAATATCGTAATAATATTATTACTAACTTAAGTGATTATTTCACAAATAAGAATAAAACATGTCGTGTCTTAAACATTTACCATTATAAAATAAGCTCACAATAGAACAATAAAACAGTAGTATATCCTAAACTAAATACCATTAAAATTAACTAAGATTAACCGACCGTAAAAAGAAAAATCCTTTAGTGTGCAATAAAAACATACTTCACAGTAGTTAAATTACGCTTTTCTTGTAGTTTTATCACTTGGTTTTATTACAGGTTTACTAAATGACTTAATTCTTTATGAAGTCTGTTACTTCCAATTGACTTCAAACCTAGAGTTTTTATATTAAGTATCATAATAGCATTTCATCGAGAATTCGCCGTTTTTTTCGCCGAACGACCTCGATGTTTTGTTCACTCACCGTGAGCATTACGACGAGCGGAGCATCGAGCATTCTCAAAAATGTTACACACACGGAAGACATCCACTGCTGAACATAGACCACCCCATAGAACGCCATAAACTATTCATATGGTGGGATTTTGTAGTAATAAACCACGCTTGGCAGGCCACTTGGTTGAAGTTGGTTTGGTAGAAACGTTACATTACATAGAAATAATTCTCTTAGACACCGGACTCTTCCCTTTGTACCATTCGCACGAATGGTACAATTCTAAGAAATGCTCAAATCTATCACCACTGTCTACTTATTAGTCCTAGTTACATCTAACTATGTCTACTTATTAGTCAATAGTGATAGTGACATCGGTACAAATCTCACTGACACGTAATTATCGCTGTAAACATCCTGTTGAGGTATTATACCATTAATTGCTTCATTAGCGGCGAATTAATATTATATCCACCATTAATTTAATCGACTGTACCTCTACCGATAGTCTATTGTCATGACGTTTATAATTAGTACAACAGATATTATATTAAGGTTAAACGTCACCCATACAAAATTAAAATACACAGTTAAGTATGAAGAAATAGGGAATAATTTTCCACTCAATTGTTTGTGCATGGCCATTACTTGCGCGAAAACATATTATTTTGTTAAATAAAGCCGTATGGTTTTTTGCTATTTAAAAATAACTTAACATACCTAAAAACTGCTTTTATACAATTTTTATATAAATACGAAGAAACTGTAAAGTTTTCGATTGAACATTCGATTGAACATACGGCGCACTGTCCGGCGAATTTGATTATTATTATTACTTGGTACGGTGGTATGGTCGCTTGCACTTCAAAGCGGTTCGACCTTGTGGCGTGAGCATCGTACCGAATGGTACGGTGGTACGGCCGTGCCATTCGATCGTAGTATTATATCATAATGTATTTTTGGTCCAAATAGCAAAACTAAATAAATATTCTTCTCAACCTTAATTGTCATCGCGACTACGTAATACTCCTGAAGAGCGTACGCGGCCTTCTAGGAATTTGACGAAATCCTATGAAAAATTTACCAAATCGATGTTTTGTATTCATCGATTTCGTAAATTTTCGATAGGATTGTGTCAAACTGCTAAGAGGTCCTCTTTCCTGTTAAAAGCACCCACAACCGACGAAAATGTCTGAAGCTATGCCCCGCGGTTTCTCCCTCGTAATCATTGGTTCCCCTGGGAATATCGGAATAAAAAGTATCAATATGTGTTATTCTAGGGTCTAAACTATCTAAATAACGAAATTCAGTCAAATCGGTTCAGTAGTTTCGGCGAGAAAGCGATTAACAACATCCATCCATCAACATCATACACTTACAGTTATTATATTAGTAGGAAGTAGGATGTGATAGAGTAAAGAAGCTTAGTAGAGAAAGAATCCTTTATTATATGTAAAAATATATCTGAAACAAGTTTTAGTCTGATCCAGCACCAAAGTAACCTTGACAAAATAACCTTTCAAGAAAAGTGTCCACATAATCAATACTGAATCTATAATGCCACAAGTGTGCCAACGAACTATCCCCATCAAATGTGAGTTCAAGATATTCATATCCGCATATCGATTTAAGATTTTCATCCGCAAGTTTTTCACAAGGTTCTTTCAAAGTCAAAAAGGTTTGGGTCATTTATACCTTATTTATCATTTTGAGGAGTGAGTTTCAACAAGATTACCGAGAAAACTATAAAACCTTTCTCAGAAACTGTGCAAGTATAGTCTACATTACTAAAACAAATTATAACAAATCGATTTGAACACAATTTTTCAATATCGGTAAGTATAAAATATAATTAGGGAACGAGGTCTTTTAAGGATTAACCCTAGGGTTAAGTTAAATAAAATTCAACAATTTACAAAATCAAGCAGACTAATAATATTAGGCAAGCATTGTGTTATTTGAAAAATTCTAGAAAGCAGCACTTGGTCATGCGAGGACTGAAGGAGATATAACAAACATTTTTCATGGTGGTCATAAGTTACCAAAAACGTGAAACGTTTCTGAGATAAAAATTATACTCATATAATATTATGTACCTACATACAACGGTAGAATTTCTCTGCTGGTATTTCAAAACAAGAGTACCTATAAGTACTCTTGTTTTGAAGTATTGTAGTGGTAGGCCTCTTTTGCAGGGGGCCGTCTGGGGAAGTACCTTTGCCACACCTTTGCCAGTTATTCATCCGCCAAGCGGTAATGTGCAAACATTACTGTGTTCCGGTCTGAAGGGCAATGTTACCAGCGAAATTACTGGGCATCACGAGATTCAACAACTAATATCTCAGGGTGATAGGCGCAGTGCAGTGCGGCGCAGAATTTTTTAAAACACTGGGTGGCACTGTGTCTGATATGGGCAATCATGATGCTTACCATCAGGCACCTGATTTGCTCGTCTTGTCACTCACTATCATAAAAAAAAAACCTATAAATAATAATAAAGGTTTTTACTATGAACAAGTCGTGTAGATAAAAACGAATTCACGCAGAATAAATATAGACCTTCATCTCATCTCTTGATTTGTTCCATGTCTTCTTTATGTCGGCAATACATAGGTCATGTCGGTGGCCTTGTCAGAATATTGGCAACCTGAAACTGATATTTGTGCTATGGATTAACCACACAACTCATAACGATGTTACTGGAGAACACGTTACAAAATACATACAATTATTGATTCCCATTTTTAAATTCATATTTTTTTAATTTTAAGACCCTTGAAATAATAATCAATTTATATAAGAGAAAAAATTTTAAGCTTATTTTAAATGATGATGAAAGAATCAATGTATCTGAACAATAGACCAACGTAATATCAGAATAACTGGTAAATAAAAGACACCTCAATATGTCTAAACAAAAGCCAATACGTCAGAAGTACAGTTTACCCCAATTTTTCTTTAGTTAAAAATATAGCACGCATCAAAAGCTTTATCCGGGTGGTTATGGTCGAACTCGGCCGACGGCTGTGTATGGAAACAAACGGGTTGTACGTGCCTTGTTGAAAGCGGAGCGAGGAAAATTCTGGTGCCGTTTTTTACGATGTGTTTTTTGCGTGTGTATTTTCAAAGTGCTAATTTCGATGCATTTCGTGCCGTATGAAGATGAGATTATAAGGTTGTATGCTTCCTATTCCTATTTTTCATGGGTTGAATCTGATATGATTAGATAAACACTAACACCCACTTAAAATCTGGAGTCCTTTTATCGAATCTCACCATGTGGACTTTTCACCTCGGCGCTACCGTTTCGGATGGCACTTTAAACTGTAGGTCCCGGCTGTTTCTTCTATAAGATATGTAGGGGGCAGTCGTTGTTAGCTCATGTCGGAGGTCTTGTAGGAATCTTGGCGACCTGAAACTCTGACACTATGGGTTGTCCACATAACACCCGTATGAATTGACTCGAGCAGTGTAATTGGGGTAACCCATTCTGTTGGATAATACATTCAAATTATTATAATAGACTACTATAATATATATATATTATTTTATTATAATAGACTACTACTCTTTATCCCTTAACGTATTGGTCAACAAGGACTTATTTCTTTAAGCGATCTCTTCCAGGGAATCAGCCTTTGCACTTTTTCTCATTTGCAGTGCCTATGCGAAACTAAAATCCCACTTATCACTATTTCGACATTATTTTAGTCACACCACCGACCAAATGTGAACTACTTTACTCTCCTCTCCATGAACGTTTGTCTGGAAGAGATCGCTTTTAACGATAAGACCGCCAATTGTTAAACTAGACATATTCCTATTATGTTACATTTTAGTTTTAAGTTTTTTAATGTGGTGTAATAATAAAGAATTTATCTATCTATCCACTTCCTTCTAATATTATAAATGTGAAAGTTTGTTAGGATGGATGGATGGATGTTTGTTACTCTTTCACGCCAAAACTACTGAACCGATTGGGCTGAAATTTGGAATGTAGTTAACTTAGACCCTGGTAAATAACTGGTAATAACCTAATAACACATACTTTTTATTACTTTTATCGCGACATTACCACAGGAACGATTTCTACCCGGGTGGAACCGCGAGGCACAGCTAGTACTATGTTTGTTTCCTACCGTAAACTACATTGAGGGTGGAACTGACTGACATCCAGATAAAAGTACAATAAAACTAATGTTGCAACCGCAAACATAACATTTTTTTGGTGCATAATTTCTATTTTGTGCCATCTTGTGTTTCAGCTTGTAGCTTGGCATATCAATTTAATAGGTTTTATCCTTTCGCCGTATCCTTATCTTCGTATCTCCGTGTATCCAAGTAGGCGAGCATAGATCTCACGCAGAGCCGGGTCGCATGTTTAGTCTATTGCATGTGTAACAAACATAACGACCTGTTTTATAACCCTCCTCCCTCATTGTGTATTCAGAGGGCGCAGCCTCTTATATTTGCTGAAAAATTAGATTGGTGGCAAATGGTGAACCATGAAATATATTGTGACGATGGTGGCTTGGATATTTAATAATAAGTCATTATCATCATCATCAGCCGGAAGACGTCCACTGCTGACCATAGGCCGCGTCCATAGATCGCCATAAACTATTCAAATGAGGGGATGTTGCCGTATTCACCATGCTTGGCAGGCGCCTTGGTAATCGCAGTAGTTGGAATACTTGGTGCCGGAGAGCGCTGCTGCCCACTCTCCGAATTTGTCCCTCTGCCGGGTCTCAGGGCTCCCATAAGATGAGAAAGGGGTGGCTCTAATATATAGCCGGGAACCACACGGCCATAATACGAGTAAGTACTTATAAGTAAATACCAATTATATTTTTATTGCACACAAATCTCAAAAAATGCGCGGCATGAGCCAGTATTGTGTGTAAACATTTCACCTACCCTGATATTTATTTAACACCTACTCTTCACTGACCCTACCTCATCATCATCATCATCATTTCAGCCATAGGATGTCCACTGCTGAATGCCTCCCCCATAGATTTCCATCCAGACCGGTTGTAAGTGGTCCGCCTCCAGCGTGTTCCTTTGTAAAAATATAATCTAAGTTTGAATAAAATTCACTGATTTCATTAGGTGTAATTTAAGTCTCATAACAGGGGATAACCCTTAGCCGGCTTTTACGGCAACAATCGCACAACAGCCAAAAATGGCCAATATATTCATAGACTCAATATATTTAGAATATAAATGATATTCTATTGCCAGCACCCTACGACAAATAGGCACCGATAATTATTTGTTGATTTTGTACACATTCATCATGAGATACGGCATTTTTTGCTGATGTGTTTACAGTGATGTTCTAAGTCACACTGACTGTGGCGAAAAGCAATAATGTCCAAAGGAAACGGACTCGGAATCCAAGGATGCTGGGCCCAGAAACCCTTACCTACACTCCTTATTATATTATATTACCTGGAAGATAATTTTCTTTGCAATTATATTCCCAAACATAATACATTACAATTAGTAATATTATCGTCGATCAATTTGTAATTTGATTTTAATAAGTGAGGTTAAGTACTAAATATTTTTTACTGGCGACGATTTTAGTGAAACATTTGCATAATTTATTATAATTAATGGCGATGCTAAAAATATCATTTAAGCACATTTGAAAATCTTATTATTAGGCCTATCCAATAAAACAACATTATAATGTAAGGTCGATGTGGCCCAGAAACCAACAACTCCTTTTTTTCAATGTGTTTGCTGCTCCAAGTTAATCTATGACACCAGCAACCCTTTTAAAACCTGACACAGAAGCACAATAAATAAATAATTTTAAACGTTTGACATTAAAGTGATGAATGAAATCAGAGTAAATACGAAATCAGGATAATAATTATAAATTTTATCACTGCAAACATGTGCAATTGAATTTGTCGCTGAATGGTGCGACAATTTGGTCATGCCCGGATCTACCCGCAATTACGAATATTAAGCTAACATATTGTAGTTAACGAACGGTTTGTATTTTGACAGTTATTTTTGGAACTTTATGTCTTATTTATTGAATTTGGTATTTATTGAAATTCGTATCTATTATTAACGGGAAACCTGAGTGACGAAGAATTTAAAATTTCGGTTTTTGTAAAAACTATCGCCGTCGCTCTGCTCCTGAAAGTATGAGCTATGAATGTGTGTGTAAGAAGATTATTATAGCGACTTCGCGCGCATATTCACGTCAGTAGTAAAGTTTGTGACGCTTGTATTCAAATTAGGTAAGTACTTATCGTAGGTATTATTTTAGACTTTTGTTTTTATTTACATTCTCGTAAAGATGATTGCTTAAATTCATTAGCTACGTCTAGTATGAAATGGACCAGTGGTTGCAGTATTCAGACAGCGTTCACAAAATCGTGTCATCGATCAACGAATGCGAGTTCGAATCCAGTCCCAGGAGTAATTTTTGCCCGGATATTTTTTTGTTAGGAACTTTTTTCTTCATTATCTGTATTTATATTATTCTGATATTATATAATAAAAAAAAGATACTATAATATATATTTATAGTTTATATGACACCAGTCGCCCAGCGCTTATAAATTCATATCTATGTGTATATTATCCTCGAAGGTAAGTATTGACTTTTTCAGTTCATCCTGTCAGTCTAGACGTTTGCTGAAAATATAACTTTTCATTGTAATATCTACCTAATAATAGATCGCCTAAATAATTTTCGACCTGTGCTGTTGTTTACGGACTTGATTCTTTTGCATAATATTTTTAAAATTTTTAGACAAAGCGGTCTACTCGCATGAAATACAATACGAATAAGGAAAGAATTATTATTGTATTCGTATTGTATTTCATGCGAGTAGACCGCTTTGTCTAAAAATTTAAAATAATAAGCAAAAAGAAAGTGTTTATCAATTTCGATATGAATATTGTAACATTAGACTTGTCGGTGGGTAGATTGCGAAATGCACCACCTATAGATAAACACACGCCCCTAGAGCGTTAGGTAGAAGGGATAGAAAAATTTCGCCGACGACTAGTACCTCCACGGTAGCTCAAGTGGTAGAGCGCCGGATTGGTGCGAAGGGTGCGTGGTTCAAATCCCGCCCGGGAGTGAAATTTTTCTTTCCATATTCGTATTGATTCTTTTGCTTTAGTACTTACGGTTTTGGCTTGTTTGTATGAATTTCTTTCAGTATTTTGCTCAGAAAATGGGTAAAAGCAAAAGGGGCAGGACGTTTATTTTTGAACGCTCTACGAAAAATACACCATCTACGTATAAAACGGCCAATACATTTTGCGCCTTTGCCATCCGTTTGAGTATAGGTAATACGTACATACTTAATTATTTTGTGTTTTTCATCATGAAATTACGATAATGCAATTCAAATTAATTTCTTCAACCTAATGAGTGATGTTAGGGGTGAGCAGTTGATAGTCATGTCGACCGCAAAAATTCGATCCGTTCGAACCGTTGATCGCTATCAACTACAAACTTGAAAACCATTTAGGTGGTGTTTGAGCCAATCATATGATCATGAGAACCCGGGTTTGATCCACAAGTCAGCCAAAAAGTGTAATTGGATTTTCTATTAGGGGTTTTCTGAATGACAGCTTGGAGTCTGAACCCAATAGATGACAATAGGTACGACTTCTACTACAAGAGATTTAAAATATTACTGGCAAAGTGTTAGAAAATTTCACTGAGTCTTCACCCATGAACGCAAATGCCGTAGCTTGCGATAATGCTCTTGAACCATCTCTTTTTTAAAGATGTATCTACTCGTACAAGGCCAATAATGATTATGATGATAAAGTAATACATTTTAATACAATTACATATTATATAATATTTATTAACAAATTCCCTACTTAACAGTATAGAAGACAATGAAAGATCACCATAAAAACAAGTGCTATGCACTAGACATCTCAACATTAGGTTCTCCGAAGGTCTAACTGAACGAGAATGGGCCATATGAAGATTGATATTATAGTTGAATTGCATTTAAATCGATATTGTTACATACTATTAGTCTTCTATTTCTTCGTAAGAAGTATTGGTTTAAACTCGTTTTCTATGAACATCACTAAGATTTTTCAAAATACTATGTCTATGAGTCCCTTCCCTAGTTGTATAAGTGTGAGTGGAACCCCCCCTCACCGCCTGCCGCACCCCGTAGAACGCAAAAGGGACAACTGCAGCTCAAAGCGATTATAACTACGAAAAAATTACGAAATCGATGTTTTGTATTCCCGTGTTCCCTCCGAGAATAATAAGTTTTATCCATAAATTTATATCTTGAAAATTAGGAAATGAATTAGGCTATGTCCCTGTTATTTTATTTTTTTTCCTAAACTCTTCATTTTTTTCTAGTGAACGTCTAATTGCGCGAGTAAAACTGGGACAGTTTTTCATGTTTTTAAAGGGTCATATTTCATTTTATAATGAGTTTGTAGAAAAATGAAAATAACAGGGACATGCTCACTGAAGACCTAGATTTTATAAAAAAAAAACCATTGCTCTGACGCAATTATCTAGGGAGGAAACACGGGAATACGTTTGTATGGAAAAATCACCCCTAATGTATCCTCTTAAGTATTCGTATGTTCTTTTGTTTGATGAAAAATCAGGAGCGATATCAAGAGGTGCCTGATTCATGGACTTTGGATGTATGGCAATAAGCCGTAAAATTAAACCGACAGATCTCGAAGTAGGTACGAGTCCAATGACCCGGGTGGCTTCTTGTTCTGGAATCAAAAACCTTTCTCTAGATCCCTATCAACTTAATTTCCTGTGGTTCTCCCTATTATTCTCTAGTTTTCTTCCTCTCATAAAGTCTGTTTGAGGCAATCTGTTTGATTCCATAAAACGTCAACAGCTCGATTAAAATTTCATTAAGAAACGCAGTCGCTAATTACTTTTTTTTTATCTTTATTTTTATATAGGGGTTCAATCAATTGATTATGTCACCCTCATAGGAGCATGAAACAAAAGTAAAGCCTACGCTTAAAACCAGCTCGCTTCAGTTACAGTGGGATACAGTGAATAAACTACCTATATTATGTAACTGACTCACATTAGATAGAGTAGATAATGACATAACCCTTTAGAAGCTCAAGTCAATATCTTTTTTTTTTACCTTTTAGTTCATCGAGGATTATGTCACCCTCATAGGGGCTTAACAAAACTATAGCCTACTCTTAAAACCTAAATTTACAAATTTTTATAATTGTTTAGCCTCCGTAGAATACGGAATAGCCAGAATACTGTTCTACAGACCAACGTTTAATATACCTATTTTAATCGTTTCTTATTATGTTTCCTCTTCTCTACGTCTCATTTTGTACACAATCAGCTAAAATATGTGTCACATCTTATACGACGTTACATTCTGAGCAATTGGGAGATTCACATTTATGAGCTGTTGAAAGGGACATGGCCAGACCGTAGCCTAAAAGCAGTGACGACGTCTGCTTTGGTCAAATCAGGTCCAATGTACCAAGGGAGGCGGGTCAGGCTGGGTTGTATAGTTCTGTACCAGATCCCCTTGCTCAGCGATCTTTCATCAAAATGTACTTTCCACATCTCTACGCACTTGTGCTTGACAATATGCAGAAGATCACTAAAAGAGGGCAAAAATTCATAGATAGCACTGTTCGTGACGGCCTCTTTCGCTAGTTGATCTACCGTATCATTTCCGCTCAATCCAACATGAGACGACATCCAATGTATGACTACAATCTTGTTTCGAAGTTCACTGAGGGACTCCAGGATACGATAGGCTATCGGTAGTCGTCGAAAATTCTACGAGCATCGAGCCAGGAGTTGGAGGGCTCTCCTGGAGTCCGAGCTCGAACGACTCAATATAATATAGTGTTTCTGCGATTGCTATCAATTCTACATACAAGATAGAAATTCTTGTTGATAAACAGAACCAGAGTACTGTTCTATATCACGCTTATTTCAGTTAGAGACTCTCGAAAGGGCTAATTCATCGGGTTCTAATTAGAACAAACTTATCTACGCTAAAGTTTCAACACTGTTTTTGCTTTGCTTCATTAATTCTGTTTTTATCTCGTATCGTTGATTTGTACTGCGCGAATGGTTTTAACTCGACTACAAAGTTGAAAAGGCAGAGATATTTTTAACATTCCATGTATTTTTTTATGTATTTCTAAAGTATTCAACTGTTTTTGATAAAAAGTAATATTCTCTAAGTAATAATGAAATAGGTAATAAGTAATAATGAACTACTCGTAAGTAACAGTGTTTATAGTAGCATAATTTATTTTACTATGACGATGTTAAATACTATTTACTGACTATACCTATAAAATTTTTTAATGATTGTAAAAAGACTTACCTAGAATAACGACATTTGTTATTTGGTGAATAAATGAAATTAAATGAAACATAGATTAAAATCTTGTAGACCATTAGATGCATTAGCTCTATTAGGTATTTCTATCAATTTCCACGCCATTCTCAGCTACAGACTAGTCTTTGTAAACTTCATTTAGTGGTGAGCAGTGAGTAGTGCAAACATTCTGTCTGCAGGTGACGAATGGGTCCCTTGGACCAAAACATAAGCGTTCATTTGGATGAGTATTTCAGCTTATATCTTCTATGAACTTTTGGTCTCCTAGTACTTTGGCAGGTGACGAATGTTTCTTTTGGACTAAAGACCCTTAATGCGTATATTTTGAGCATTAAATATTCTGAACTGTAATTTTGATTAATCAGAAAAATTATCAAACAGGATTTGTTTTTTTTTTATTTGACAAGCACTTTTGTGCACATTGTCTCTTTTTTCTCAAATTTAAACTCTTATCACTTGAACCATGAGCAATTTACGACTTCAAGTTTGGCTTAAACTGCAAATACCTTCAGTAAAACACCACCGGTGGAAATGTTCTGAATGCAACAAATCTAGCGCAGTAGGTTCTCCATGCATCACTTCCGTTTATAATGTTGAGATATTTTTGGAGAGTTTTAAGTAAGTGATACATCGAGAACAAGAGCGAATATTTTATGTAGGAAATAATATCACAAAAAGACACATTGTCTTAGCACATTTTTGTCATCGCCAACGACGTGCTAACATACGATTCACATGCTAATCGAACGCAGCCCAGTGCATAATGTTAAAAATCTACGGCGCCGTTACCGCGCGGTTTTAGCGATTGTTAATAGTATTAATTTTATATATACAAACATATACATATTACATATACAAACATAAACGCACTAAAACGTCTTCAGTTTTGACAGGAAGCCTGTTCAAGTTAAAATATTCAAATATTCAGTCGTCCAAATAATATTATTTAAAAAATAACATAAACTACAGTCACATCACAGAATCAAAGATAATTTACATTAAGTTTATACCGTTTGTACAGAGCAGCGGAATGTCCTCGATGTTGGCAATACACAGACACTACACACGCGACGCACTTTACTACAACTTTATGAGAACTTAAGCAATTACAGCTATGCACCTTGTATGTTTATTATATTATATATTATTAATGAAGGTACAACATGTTTGCACATTTGTGTAGCTGCAAGATTGGAAGAATCAAACTCAAATTGGCTTTGAGGCCTAGCGAGTCAACTCGCGGTAACGAGCACTTCGTTACCGCGTAACTTGCGTTAACCGCAAGTATATTCTGTGAAGTATGAAGTGTCACAGAAGTGCGCGCATTGCGGCAAAAAAAAAACGCATGCGGTAGGTCTCATCGCTGCACTGAGACACTCAGTTGCTGTTGGGACGCGACACAAATATGTCGTCCGCTTCGACGGCGCGAGGATCTATTGCAGATTTATATATCGAAGTTTTAATTGATGCAATCGGAGTCAGACCAGCAAAATAGGAACAAATATGTGCCCGAATATTCGGACTCTTGTAAATATATTAATGAATCTACCTTGCGTTCGGTGAGTTACCTCTGCAAGGACGTACAAAAAACTTGTAGGGTCGAATTTTTCTACCGCTATTTTTACAATAATTTTATTTGGCTGCACTAGTTTGTTTATAACGTATCATTTAGCACAGGATGCAGATTCAACTTTAAGCTGGATACTTTATTGATTTATTGCGTAGGAACTGTCGTGTTTCGGAAGGCACGTTAATCGGTCCTTAGATTATGTTGGAGGGTTTGTAGGAATAAAACCCCTAAATATGAGAGTGTAATTGGGGAACCCCATTCTGTTAGGACAAATAAAGATTGTTTTATTACTAAACAAAAACTCAGGACGCAACAATATTTTTAGGCGACAAAACATTTAGAAATCACTAGAAGGAAGACGCGCCTTAAATTTAAGCAGATGTACATAACTATCCTTTTACGTAATCAAACATATACAAATCTATTGTATAATTATTAAGTACCTACACAAACAAATTGAGCGTAAAAGGTGGCTGTTTAAATTCGATCGGATCATTCAAATCTCGATCAACAACACTCAAAGAAACTATCTCGATACCACCCTGTGGAGGGCCGAGGACTTATTCAAATACGGTAAAAGCCCCTTATCAATATATACTGAATCATTGGCAGTAACTCAGTTCTTGAAACTAGTAAGGTTCTTAGAGTGAAATTATACCTATATAATCATTGTGAAAATTCAAAAGTTTGCATATTAAGCATTTTTTTTTTGTAATATGGCACATCTTCCACACACGGTCATCTGATCTCAAACTAGGCTGTACTGTGATCCCAAACCTGTACTATGGTAACCAGAAGACTGGATGTAGGCGTGCCTTTTCCATTAAATAATACTCGAACATTTCAGCACATTTTACATGATTTATTCCAAGACCACCATCTTCAATCTCGCTCTACAATCATCTGTCGCGCTGGCATCCACCTTCCTGTGTTGCCATCGCGCCCTCGCACATGCCATAGATCTCCGTGAAATCTCACGTTGCCATTAATACTTTCCATAAAACCACCAAAACGTTCACAGAATCCGTAGCATGCGCGTCACAAAATAACATCAACCCTACATGATATACATACTATATAAGCTTATAACACCCAGACACAGATCAAACAGACATGTTCATGCATACAAATGTTTAAACTGGCCGGGAATCGAACCGAGGGCCTGCGGCATAGAAAGTTGAGTTACTACCATCTGAGCCAACGAGGCTGTCATTAGGATTGCATATTAAATATAAATAAAAGTTAAAACTTAATCTATGAAGTTGGGATCAAAATGCATTGGATATATATTTTGGTGTAATGGTCGCAAGCGCGGCTGCCGAGCATGAGGTCCCGGGTTTGCTTCCCAGGTCAGGCAAAGTGTCATTGGATTTTTCCATGTGGAATTTTCTCAGTAACAGCCTGGAACTGGTTGATGACAATAGCCTCGCCCTTAGCTCACCCTCTATGTGACCTAAAAATGTAACTGCTAAGTGTGCTTGTACTTTATAATAATATTATGATACTGGATCCTGGACACACTTTTTCCTACTCATTCGGGGAAAAAGGTGTTATGTTAAGTGAAAACATGATCAATACGATCTGGGTATTCTCCACAATATCGCCGTTATTAGCTCCGGCTACAAGTGCAAAGTATCCAAGGAAATTTAACAAGAATGTCTGGATATAGACTACTGCTACCATTTTATATAGTCCGACCAATATTTACCATGTATTTGGGCACGGTTCGACGCCATTAAGGCGGGAAAGGGTGGTTCAGTTCCCGCGCACTGCGCACGATTCTTTGTCAACTTAGGTAAGTACATGCCAAATTTTAGCCAATCTTTTTAATAGTCTTAGCGTAAGAGGGTGGCAACGGCAACACGCACTCTATTCACATCATCATCATCTCAGCCGTAGGACGTCCACTGCTGGACATAGGCTACTCTAACTATAATCCCTATAGATTTCCATCCTTCCTTACAAACTTTCAAATTTATAATATTAGTAGGTGTATTGTGGTACCCGAGGCGAAGCAAGGGCGAGTCGCTAGTTCAAATCAGTAGGATGTAAGAGAAACCCTCCCCATATTTATTGAAACCCATTTCAAAGCGAATCGATACAGGAAAGACAATGAAGCAGGGATCGTAAACAATTTGACACGCGAGTAGCTTTGACAAAATCACTTCTGAAGTGCTTCGGGTGCAAGTCACTTAATCACTCGACACTTCGGAAGTTAGGAGCAAGTCACGTAAGACTGTGTTCACGTTTTATTAAGCACGATACGGAAACTTGTTCAGTGTTCTATTTGAGTAGTTTTTATTTAATTAGAGGATAAGTTTTGTTACTCACCTGCTACTTTGGTTGTATACTTTGGTAATTGTTAGTTATTTTAGCAGTGCAGTGTTTGGATATGTCATTCGTTTAATAACGATAAGCTGTGTACACATTGCGTGCAGTCGCCGTACGTGTCAATTTTTGAGTGTTTGCCTTGCATAATTTAGACCCAGCTTTAGAATTCCGCTTTGCCTACAGCGTAGCGTTGCACCACGATATAGCACATCAGCGTATCGCCATAGCACAGTTACATAGCATGTAACAAATATTGTGGCATCGTGTAAAGTCGCGTTGTAGTCCTTGTTTCTACGATCTCGCATAGAAGTCGGCGTAGCGACGTAGCACAGTGGCATAGCGTTGTAGTAATTGTTTCTACGGCGTCGCGTAGTCACGTCGTAGCTCATTGACGTAGCGTCGTAGCACAGCGGCATAGCGTTGTAGCACTTGTGCCCGGTGCCGCGTAGAGTCGCACCGTAGCTCATAGTCGTAGCACAGTGGGATAGCATTGGCATAGCATTGCACTTGTTTGTACGGTATTGCGCAGTCTCTTTGTAGCTTATCTACGTCCTAGCATAGTGCCGCAGCGTAAAATCAAAGTTAACTGTGAAAACACGTTGCAATTTGAATTTTACATCGATTAGTCAAATGCTGTGGACTTCTCAAAGGTGTTTGGTTTACAGAAAGCTCAGGGTAATGCAGCTCCTTTGTGCTTGCGGCAGTGGATGCCAGTGTAGCCCTGAGCGTGAATACCACACAGTAATACTACTGCCGTTAAACCGCGCGGTAATTCTAAACCGCTGCCATTTTGTGTGGCGCCTAATTGCGAAACTGTCATGGCGGCACAAGCCGACATTCCCGCGCGCTCGCAAGATTTACACTGAACTCGCGGTGTAATAAACTAGACAGTATCCTAAGTAGCTACAAACCACTATCTGTATCTTCCATGGCGCAATGATGGGGCGTGGTAAGATGTGAAATTACATCTGAACTCTTCTAAAGGCACGTAAAACCATTGATCTCGTCTGTCGACGATGGTGGTTATGTAATGATAGAGGCCTTCAGTTGATGAATACGAATTAGACGACTCGACCAAAGAAGAAGCGACCATTATAGTAATACAAGCCCTGGTAGCACAGTGACCAGGGAAATCAGTCCCAGGGGGTTAGAACGTGACAGCAGATATGCAATGTTCGGGCGCGAAAAAGACAAAACACAAGGAAAATTAGTTATCCCCGTGCCATGCTAGGCGGGCTGGTACTCATTAATTGGAAATGTAAATGTGACACCACATTCTCATGATAATAGCTATAGCCATAGTATAGGTAAATTTTCCTACGATTATTAATTAATATCATATTAAAATATTACCAATGTTACCTGACGCAATAGTTAAGTGATTGATAAACACATTTAAAAAAATTCTAAAATGGCTCTCGTAAATTAGGTATTTAATTGTGACCAAATTTTTATTATTGTTATACAAGGCGCAGGGTGGAAAAACGCCGTTATAAAGCCGCTTTCAACCCAACTAGATGGAAATCCATAACTTATGTTCAGGAGTAGTGGACACAGCTACAGCTGAAATGTTACCAATATCTGTACCAAGCTTATATTCTGCTTTCCACAGCACTAAATGCCAGAATACCACGCCGTGTCTTGCGTCGAAATCTAACCTCTGTAGCACGTGTGCCGAAAGGAATTTCGTTTGATAGCCTTTAGCTCTTTAAGCTACCTACTGGATGGAAGTATTACGTTTATTGTACATTTAAGTAATAAGCACGAAGGCTTGTGATTTAGTTTCTTACTTAGTCGTTTCAATTTTAGAATCCGATTTCCTCTGCATGGAAGAGAAACAGGAATAAAAGCAGAAGTATTAGCTACAAGTTAGACCTGTAGATAAGTGGGTAGGGGCCTTAAGGTGACGGGTATACAGGTGACCTTGGGAATTTATCAAGGCGAGCGGACATGGGCATGCCTGACGCTATATCAGTACCTATTATTTATTATTATGTGGCTATACTCGCGACGATTAGCCCCTGATCACATTTGCGAGGAGTCTACGAGGAAGAATACTTCTTACTTTTTACGCGACACTTCTATGAAAAACCCAAGGTCAAACCATGTGTCCTTGGGTTTTTCATAGAAGTGTCGCTTTCTTTTGAGATAGTTGTTCTAATAGCTAGCACCTTTTTCTTGATCTTTCATCAGTAGGAAATTATTAAGTAATAAACATAAATACTATTTGCAATAAGTAACTAAAAAGTAGTCTTTCGCGTATGCTCGTTGCCCGCAAATATAATAAGGCACTAATCGCGAGTATAGCTACAGAATAATAAATAATACTAGTATAGCGTCAGGCGATGTTGCATGCACGTGCCTGCCCGTCTTGATAGATTTCCACAGGTCACCTGTCTACCCGTCACACACTACAAGTGTACAAGTACTCTAGACTCTACACACCTAAGGGTCAAGACAGACGGACTGCATTAAGTAACATAAACTGCACTCTGGCGTACAGGTATGCAGCTAACTGCAATCGGACTGCACGGTTGGTTTGCAGTATTAATGCAGTCGTACTAACTGCATTCAAACTGCAAATTTGCAGTCGGACTGCAATGAACCCACAGGAACGAAGACTACGCGGGTAAAACCGCGGGGCACTAGTATATATGGGCGAAGCCAGGTGAAATAGTAGTAACAACATAACATACATTCACGCCTTTTTCCCGAAGGGGTAGGCAGAGGTGTACCCAGGACTCAGTCGCATAGTAGATACACCCACATTTCGCCAGTATGTTATTGGTCCCATGTAATAGGGGGCAAGCCTATTGCCATCTACCGGGCACAGTTCCAGACTCCAAGCAGTTATTGACATAATTCCTAATAGAAAAATCCAATATTTAACACTTTGCCTGACCTGGGAATCGAACCCGGGACCTCTTGATTGGCAGTCGAGCATGCGCCCTCTACGCCATCGAGGCACTGAAATAGTAGTATAGTAAACATATTAATAAACATTAATATACAGATTTCAATATTGAATAATTTTCAGCAAAATTTAATAATTCAAGAGTATATTACTGATATTACATAAAACGAAGAGAACATAAATGCATTATTGCAATCTCAATAATGCATGCCAAATTATCGATATTGAAACTCAACAGGAACCTATAATTTACTATCAGATAATCTGCTATACTCATCAGAATCCTATCTACTTTAGAACCAAATCAAATATTGTAAAACTTGCAGTTGAAAAAATTAAACTCAAGGTCCTTATAGGTACAAGTTTCTTGTTCGTTCTACTTGTAAAGGTTTATTTCCGAACGCACGATAAATTCTTTAGATATTTATGTATTTTTAGGACTTATTTAAACAAATGTTCTTTAAACTTGATTTTCATTAAATCAATTAATAACAAGTGACTATATGAAATGAGTCCTTCAGTTCAATTATGCATTGTCGCTTTGAGGATTGACCTTAACATACAGAATACAGACCAGAGATGGGTCCTTGGAGAAGAACATTAGGTACATAAAAAGTAGGTGCTCTTTCTTAATATTCACATTCATTTATTTCATAAAAATCAGCTCACATGTCATCTTCAATTGTTAAATATACCTAAAATTATAAAAAAATACAATTAAATACGTAGGAACACTACAGGAATATTGCCCACGCGGGTAAAAACAGCATTAAATAACAAGTAAAATATAAATGAATCGTAAGTCAAAGTGAACTCGGTGTCGCAAGGAAGTGGCAAATGACCAAAGGTTCCGAGTTTCCGAGCTCTTTCGTTAATTGCGACTAAACTTTGTGTCATGTAATTACTGCTGCACGTTCGCTTGACCCACAGACACTACTTACTTTATGAAATACAAGCTGTGCCCCGCGGTTTCACACACGTAGTCTTTGCTCCCATGGTAATATCGGGATAAAAAGTAGCTTAAGTGTTGTTCCAGGACTTGAACTATTTACGTATTGAATATCAGCCCAATCGGTTTAGATGTTTAGCGTGAAAGAGCATCAAATATACATCCATTTATTTATTTATACAATTCAGCACATAGCTCTAGTCCTAACTTAACGATAAAGATGCCCGGAAACTCCTGCATAGGCACCACCCGGATCTTTTACATGCGACCAATAAATGTTAATAAACCAAATATTGTAAAACTCGCAGTTGGAAAAAATAATACTGACAAGTTTCTTGTGCGTTCTTTTTGTAGAAGTATATTTCCGAACGCACGGTAGACTCATTACTAGTTAGATATTATTTAATGACGTTTAAAAATGTCTTTTTAAGACTGATTTAAATATTATTTGGGTAGTTTGAGTTTGAATGCTAGCTAGAGTAGCATTTTTTACCAGTGATCTTAAAAACTGGAGAATATGTAACAGAAATTGGGTGGAGTGCAAAACATGAAAAAATAAATACTCTTTATTATCACCAAAAAGAAAATTATACATATTAAACTAAATAATATAAACATAATTCTTGGTTAACAATGTGTGACCTTATCGCTTTAAGCGATCTCTTCCAAGCAACCAATCTTTGGATGGATAGGGGAATGAAAGGAAGAGTAGGGAATGGCAAAGGGTACATATTTTATTTCTCAGAAGTTTAAAATCCAATCCATCCTCACAAACTTTCGCATTTATAATATCAGTAGGATGAAGTAGGTTTAGTAGATTAATAGAAAGTAATATCCTACTTTCTACTAATCTTCTAATCCAGCGGTAGGGGTAGCATAAAAGCTTAAAATACCATGCTAAGTATCTTGATATTTTGTGGTAAAAGTAGAATAATATAATATAGAGGCATCTTCCACACACGGTCATCTGGTCCCAAACTAGGCTAGAAGCCTGTACTATGGTAACCAGATGACTGATATACATACTTATATAAGCATAAAACACCCAGACACAGATCAAACAGACATGTTCATGCACACAAATGTTTGACCTGGCCGGGGATCGAACCCGGGGCCTGCGGCACAGAAGGCAGAGTTACTACCATCTGAGCCAACGAGGCAGAAGCATACTCGTATGTCCGGATACCCTATTATCACTAAATATTATTGTACAAGTTTTACCCCTCTATTATCCCATGCGTTCCTATAACAATCGAGCGAAACGATCGCAAATAACTCGCGTCCGTTCATTTCGGCGGCCACAATCGAATGGCGAATCGATATTCTCGTCACACATCGATACATCGATATACGCGGGGATAAATCGACAACCGTGCGTGGAATAAACCAGGAATACTGCTACACACGGTGTTTATTTAAAGGATAAAACGAGCTATTTTTGTAAAGTAGCGTAGTGGTCGCAAGCTGGGCTACGATTACGTAGTCGCGGGTTCGGTTCCCAGGTCAGGCAAAAAGTGTTAATTTTTCCGTTAGGAATTTTCTCCATGACAGACAGTTTGGAACGGTGCCCGTTAGATTGAAATAGGCTCGCCCTCTATAACACGGAACCTAAAAACATAAGTGCAGTGTAGGTGTACCTACTATGGGACTACATAGGATACAGCTTTGCCTCCCCCTTTGGGAAAAAGACGTGATAAACAAACAACATAACTGTTGTTATTGTATTATTGTATTTTTAACATTAAAGAATGTTAGCTCTTACTATACCTGTCCTTCTCTAAGTGTTAAAATACAGCACGTTTTCTTCTTCCATTCCAGTCTAACTCACTCCTTTTTATCTGCTTAACTCTGATTGACTGAAGTAAATGAAAAAAAAAACATTCTTTTTTTCGACCTTAAGAACTGTTATAGTTACAGTCCTAAACTTAAATATGATCGTGCAGGATTTTAGAATCTCTATCCAATTAACCTCGTGTGTACCCCGTACAAGGGATATAAGTTTGGCCAAGAAACTGGCCCTTAGAACGCGTGAGGTGTATTGTGTACGCTATGAGATATATATACCTATATATATGGCCTTCCTATCTTTATTGGAGTAAGTTGGCCCATTTCGAATGGATTAGTTTTAGATAAAAATCAAGAAAATACTTGAAGGTGAAAGCTTTCTCACACGAGCCGTAGTGTGAGCATATCATTGCACTTATCAAGAAAGGGCCTCCCCCTTTCTTGATAGGTTGATTAGCAGTTTGACACAATCCTATAGAAAATTTACCAAATCGATGTTTTGTATTATCCTGTTTCCTCTTTTGGCGTAGTGGCTGGGATGATTTATATCGGTCCTTAGCGACTATAACACTCATAGCCTGTGATGATTATATATCCATATAACATTCTATTACATCAGTCCTCTGATAATTAACAGAGACAATTTTACGTCTACACTTTTGAAATAATTATAAATTGTTTCTAATACTTGTAATTGTTATTTCTTTATGCTCATTAAAATTCCTAGCTTTGCAAAAAATGTCAATGTCTTTCCTGATTAATAAAAATCTATCATATCAATATTATGATAGACTATCTGTGCGCGTATTCTTCGTTCCCGAGGGAATATCGGGATAAAAAGTATTTTTATATTATTCCAGGGTCTAAACTATCTATATACCGAATTTCAGCCCAATCGGTTCAGTAGTTTTAGCGTGAAAACGGAACAAACATACACACAAAAAACAGTGCTAGCGCTGTTTTTTTTTGTGTTTAAGTAACACAAAAAAAAACAGAGATGAGATTAATAATTATAAAGATAAACAACATAACATACATTCACGCCTTTTTCCCGAAGGGGTAGGCAGAGGTGTACCCAGGACTCAGTCCCATAGTAGATACACCCACATTTCGCCAGTATGTTATTGGTCCCATGTAAATAGGTGGCGAGCCTATTGCCATCTACCGGGCACAATTCCAGACTCCAGGCAGTCATTGAGATAATTCCTAATGGAAAAATCCAATATTTAACACTGTGCCTGACCTGGGGATCGAACCCGAGACCTCTTGATTGACCACTACACCACCGAGGCAGTCCACACCATACCATACCATACCGAGGCATATAAAGATAAAGATTATTCAAAACCTATATAAAATCTACTTTACTAAAGAAGGCTTATTATAAAGTCAACCAGTACATAGAGGACAAAGATGCCTGGAAACTTCTGCATAGCCTCGCGGCACCTTCAAATAAAACGAATGTAACCAAACCAAATATTGTAAAACTATCCGTTGAAATAATTAAGCCCTACAAGTTTCTTGTGCGTTCTTCTTGTAGAGGTATCTTTCCGAACGCACGGTAGACTCAGTACTGTTTATCTTTATTGACGTGCAAAAGTGTCAGATTATGACCTATTTGAATAAATCTGTTTGAGTTTGAGTTTGAGATTAGTATTAAGATACATTCAAATTGCCCGTTTAACATAACATAACATACATTCACGCCTTTTTCCCGAAGGGGTAGGCAGAGGTGTACCCAGGACTCAGTCCCATAGTAGATACACCCACATTTCGCCAGTATGTTATTGGTCCCATGTAATAGGGGGCGAGCCTATTGCCATCTACCGGGCACAGTTCCAGACCCCAGGCAGTTATTGAGATTATTCCTAATGGAAAAATCCAATAAATAACACTTTGCCTGACCTGGGGATCGAACCCGGGACCTCTTGATTGGCAGTCGAGCATAGGCCCTCTACGCCACCGAGGCAGTCACATTGCCCGTTTACATTACACTTAATCTACTTCTTTATTTTTAATTTATAAAAATCAAAGTCCTGGACTGACACACTACACTCACTCATCAACGTTTAACCCTTGGACCTAGATCTAGAGATTTGAACTTTACCACATAGGTTTCCATTATGATTTAGATAAGGAGTAAGAAAGAAATTCTCGACATTCCCACGGAAACGGTGACAACACGTGTAAAACCGCGGGGCACATCTAGCATATGATAATAACAAACCACGGCTGACTTCACTCGACTCCATGACAATATCAAACCAAATTCGTGGTAAATATGTAAAGCTTAATCAAAGATTCAGATAACAACACCGTCATCAACTAGCATCCTCCGGTAGCCGGTGGCAGCGGTGTCCTTCGGTTCATTAAGCAATTTATTCTTGAGAAAGTCCCGACTCCCGGCTATCCGGACTAGGAAGCAAGTAAGGAAACTAATGGCGTCGGCAACACGAGACCTCGACTTCTTTGGCTGGAGTAAGGTATAGGAGGCCGCGGTGAAATAACTCTAGCTACTGAAGTTACGTCGGGCCAACATAATTTTGGATTGTTCCACTATGCCCCACCAAGCCGCCCCACTGGTGGGGCATAGAGGAATGCTACAAATTATGTCGCGGAATATGCCCCACTAAATTGACTCGGTGGGGCAGATTCCACGACTTGAAATTCCCTACAAACTTTAAGGAACCAATAACGGCGATAGAAGAGATATCATTTCTTCTAAAATCACTAATTATACGGTGGCATATATCCAGTTATACCACAGGTTAAATTACAAAAGATACGTTTTAAAACTTCTGACCTTTCCATATGGGACACCTTGAATGAATGAATGAATGAATCTTTATTGCATGAAATGTGGTGTACATAGATAGGTAACAATATAAATATTAAGTTACACATTTCGCCGAAACTAAGTACTCGACGTGCAACACCCATAGGGATTAATCAACTTGGTTTGGAGTATGTACACAGAGTGTTAACTTTTGCCTCTTCTTATCGTCTCAATGGTTCGTCGATATTTTATTAGACTGCGTTAGCTCAGTATGTACGACTGTTGCATTTTGTGGCGTTGTATGGGTCCTTGTATTTATATAGTACTAGCTGTGACCCGCGGTTTCACCCGCGTAGTCTTCGTTCCCGTGGGAATATCGGGATAAAAAGTACCCTATGTGTTATTCCAGGGTCTAAGCTACTTACGTACCAAATTTCAGCCCAATCGGTTCAGTAGTTTTGGCGTGAAAGAGTAACAAACATCCATACATACATCCATACTTACAAACTTTCGCCTTTATAATAGTATAATATATTAGGAATTAGGATATTAGGATTAGGATAGGATTAGGATTATACTTGTATAGGTATTTTTATTTGTGGCCATGGTCTGGCGAGGAGGTCCACATAGTCACATTGCTCTAGACCAGTGCTTCTTATGCCCCGTTAGCACAAGCTTCCTCGCCTCGGTGGCGTAGTGGGCGCATGCTCGACTGCCAATCAAGAGGTCCCGGGTTCGATCCCCAGGTCAGGCAAAGTGTTAAATATTGGATTTTTCCATTTGGAATTATCTCAATAATTGCCTGGAGTCTGGAACTGTGCCCGGTAGATGGCAATAGGCTCGCCCCCTATTACATGGGACCAATAACATACTGGCGAAATGTGGGTGTATCTACCATGGGACTGTGTCCTGGGTACACCTCTGCCTACCCCTTCGGGAAAAAGGCGTGAATGTATGTTTATGTTTAGCACAAGCTTTGTCTACAGCGGCCAAGCTGGTTCTTAGCTATGTTGTATTATGGATGTTCCCGCTATCCTCTAGTAACTCGTTTATCATAATAATTTATGAACTGAAGCCGGCTCGGGGACGCGGCAATTAGCCGAAGCATAACGAACGCGCTAAATAAATATCACCTAATGATTAATGTCGCTACGTAATTATGTTGTTTTTGGACACTGACGGCAACGGCACAGCCTCAATATGAACGGGTAAGAAAGCTGCGAAAATCAGGACACTTTTATAAATTTTATGAATTTTATCTATATATTCATCTATATTTATATTTTTAATAAATGTGAATTTAAATAATTATATTTTCATTTATTGAAGAAAGACTAAACAATAGAGCTACCTACTTACTATCTACCCTAACTAAATACACTATACCATAGAACACTTCGAAAATCCACAGGCCGACATGTCAGCCTATAGAAAATCCAAGTGCTCTAAACCACTGTCAGATGGCAGCGTACCCAAGATACTGGCGGCATTGCCACGTTGAATAGCAATGCTATATAATATTTTCATGACATGAAAATATTTATGTCTATAAAATAAAAGCGTTGCAAAATAATTGAAGTACTGTAACGATGTACACTTACTTAGTTCTACATCGTTCTTAAAGTGCCTTCGCAATTTCGTTTATGATAATATTATGTTTATATTGGGTGGCTCATCAACAGGTCTTTAAACGCGGACCGCGGGGATTAGGTGCGGGCGCGGTGCAATGCGACCGAATGCATCGCCAGTCCTGTGCCTACTCATTGACGCACGGACTCCTTATTACTATTCAGCTTCTAGAAAATTACAACATAACTCACAATTTTAATACACAAATTATTTTATTCCTCTTTAATAAACTGTTTATTTTACGAGTAGCCGTGGTTCCCAAACTTGGGAACTAAGCTACACCTCGAAATTACCTCAGCGAGCAAGGCAGCGGAACCTTTTAGGCAACCTCGAGGTCGTCGAGAAAAGCACCTCGTCGACGTCAAGACTGCGGAAACGCAAGGGAAGTGTGGTGCCAGGTGTGAGTGTGACCTTAAGGACGGACCTCTTGAACTATAGTGCTTCATTTAATTATAGTCCATTGATTTTATTCAGGCTTTTCATTTTTATATATTATATACTTGTTCACGCACTAAATTAATAGCGTGACAGTACTTAACAGGATACAGGATATCGAATCGATCAGAAAGTTGCTCATCCAAATAGTACTAATATTATAAATCTCAAATTTCAATACAATGTAAAATAAGTTACGTTTGTAACAGCTGAACAAAACGCTAGCGTGTTCTAACTCATCTCCAGCGCCATCTAGCGATGTTTTTAGGGCTCCGAACCCTAAAAGGGTGCCGAAGGAGCCCTATTACTAAGCCTCCGCTGTCCGTCCGTCCGTCCGTCCGTCCGTCTGTCACAGCTATAGCTAGGTACCGTTATAGCTAGGTACTTGTAATTTTCACAAAACATGTATCCCTAATGCCGCTACAACGACAAATAATAAAATTTAAAAAAAGTTTATAATTAAAGGTACTCTCCATACAAGCAACGTGTTTTTGCTCAAAATTTATTTCTCGATTTCGTTCGTGTATCGTGAAAACGGCATCAGCTAGGTATTTGATTTTTTCACGGAACGTTAATGATTATGATTGCTATAATATGAAATAATTATGACTAAATAAAATTAATAAATAACTGGAGCGTTCATACAAATCACGATTTTTTTTTTACGTTTCACGCTGTAACACCATAATGGCAATAGTTATCTACTTGAAAATCTTACACAATATGGGTAACTATAATAGCTATAACAACAAATACTAAAAATTAAATAAATTCTAAAATTCAAGGAGTTTTCCATACAAGACACTTTTCCGACTTATTAAAATCAAATAAGACTAATTCTGACTAGAGTTTTCGAAGAAGATTTCAAACCATATTTGGCAATACACATATAACATTATCATGATTTACCTTATATTATACGAGTAAGATACCGTATCTTGTGTAAAATTTATAATCTAGATATCTATTACATACCATCATCAGGTTATCTGTATAAAAACTCCTTAATGTGATGAGACTGCCGGTTACTTACAGTCTACCTTATTATTTCAAGTTTTAACAAAAATCATTGCTACCTACGTTCCCTTAACTAATAACCCTTAAAATACCATATCTCTAAATATTTTCAATACGTAAAAATCATAGATAAACAAAGTACCTATTGAACAGCAGCAGTGAGGTTAACCTATTTAGGAACTGTTAAATAAATAGATAAAGAATACATAACATAAAATATTACATCTAAGCCACATATCCCAACACACTATGGGGACGGGCCAGGTCAGTTATAGAGTGTGCAGTCAAGGAATCTAATCCACCTATAGAGACACACAAGAAACAAAACTGGATGAGTGACAGTACTCTGGCTCTGGTGGAGGAAAGAAAAAGACTTAAAAGTATTGGAGCAGACATTAAAACCTTGAATCGAATATCTGCTCAAATTCAAACTCAATGTAGGCGGGATCAAAATGCAAAACTCAATAATATCTGTATTTCAGTAGAATCCCATGCAAATAAACATGAGTCGAAAGACCTTTACACGAAAATTAAGGAAATTACAAGATCTCTCTCCACCAGAACTTGGGCTATTGAGAACTCAGGCGGTGAAGTAGTCACAGAGATAGAGGCGATATCAGAAACCTGGAAAGACTATTGCCAGGCACTGTTTCACGATCAGCAGTCCCATAGCTTCACTATGACACCGCCATCTGTCGATTCATTAGAGCCAGACATATTGAAGGATGAAGTTAGAACTGCAATTAAACACCTGAAGAATGGGAAAGCGACTGGAGGAGATGCTTTACCAATTGAAGTGATCAAGGCCTCGGGAGAGTATGGCGTTCAAATATTTCATACCCTGTGCAATAAGATATGGCTAACAGGGGAATGGCCGACCGACTGGACTCACACCATTTTTGTTCCTCTTCACAAAAAAGGCTCGACAAAAGCATGCAGCAACTACCGCCTTATTGCCCTGATAACTCATGCAAGCAAAATTCTATTGCACATTCTCAATGAACGCCTAAAAACTTTTCTATCCAAAGAGATTGCACCTGAACAAGCGGGATTCGTTAGGGGAAAAGGAACTCGTGAACAAATTTTAATCGTACGACAGATTATTGAGAAAGCTCGCGAGTTCAATAGACCGACTTTTATATGTTTTGTCGATTTCTCAAAGGCTTTTGACTCAGTGAAGTGGCCGGTGCTCTGGAGGACTCTGTTAGAAATGGGTACACCTAAACATCTTGTGTACCTGCTTAAACGACTATACGAGGATGGTACAGCATCAGTACGGGCTGATGAAACTTTGTCTAGTCGCTTTCACCTTAGTGCTGGAGTTCGCCAAGGATGCATCGTATCGCCCCTATTATTTAACATCTACACTGAGCTCATAATGAGAATTACCCTTGAGGACTGGAAGGATGGAATTGCCGTCGGTGGGTTGAGACTCTCAAACTTACGTTACGCAGATGACACCACCTTGTTCGCGACTAGTATCAGCCATATGGAGATTCTTCTCCGTAAGATGGAACACGTGAGCCTCGAGTTTGGTCTGAAAATAAACCGAAGCAAAACCAAAATAATGATTGTCGACCGAGCCAACAATAATTCGCCCGAAGTCACACATATTGCGAACTGTGAAGTGGTCCAATCATATGTTTATTTGGGTGCGTTGGTATCCAACAATGGAGGATGTGTAGATGAGGTGAAGCGACGTATGGCGATTGCTAGATCCGCAATGGACAAGCTGAAAAAAATATGGAGAAACCGTAACATTACTAAAGCCACTAAGATCCGACTTGTTAGAGCACTTGTGTTTCCCATATTTCTATATGCAGCGGAGACTTGGACTCTGAGAGAAAGCGAGAAAAAGAAGGTGGACGCTCTAGAGATGTGGTGCTGGAGAAAAATGCTTGGAGTATCGTGGACCGAATTTAGAACCAACGTCTCAATACTCCAAGAGCTCGGCATTAAGCAGCGTCTATCATCTATTGTCCAGGCTCGCATGCTCACTTTCTTTGGACATATATCGCGGAGAGACGGCCCATCTATTGAACGTTTGGTGGTCCAAGGCCGAGTGGAGGGAACACGACCTCGCGGCAGATCACCAATGCGATGGACTGACCAAGTAAAAACAGCTGTGGGTGGTCCGTTGCACGAGTGTTCAAAGAAGGCATCAGTTAGAGAAGAATGGCGACGGATTGTGAAACGGATCACATCACAACCATCGTAACGGCCACGACCACTCTGTCAAGAGTGATACGACAAAGAAGAGAGAAGCCACATATTGGTATTTTTGTAAAACGATCAGTTACCTCTTAAAAACAAAAATATAATAAAATCATGAATTTAGTAAAATACTACAACATCTGTTCTTTGTTTTTTTTGGAAGCTTGTCATTAAGATTGAGTCTGGGACAAATAGTTTATCGTCAAGTGCCACTTCAACAGAAAAAAAATGGACAAAAAATTTGTGAAGATTGGTTTCAAGAGGAACAATAGAGTTCGAATAGCACAAGGAACGTGTTTTTCAATAAAAGTGGTAGACCCGCAGATTTTTTATGATACTTGCTTTAGAAATTGACGTTTGAAAAGAATTTATTATGTGACTTACTTGACCGACAATTGTTTTTTTTATTAATTTGCTGTGTAAGGTACATTAATTTGATGAGGAGATGCGTGATTTCTATAGCTATATCAGTACATACGGTGGAGAGTGAGGAGCCCTTCACATGCGCGTCCCAACACGCATTTGACAAGTTTATTTGTATATGTTTGTTCCCTTTTTACACTAAAATTACTGACACGATTGAGCTGAAATTTTGTATGTAGAATGTAGATAGCTAATACCTTGGAATAACACATAGGGTACTTTATATCACTATATTCCCACGGAAACTAAGACTACACATATAAGTACTAACGACATGTCGTTATATATATATAGACCACTGTAGTGGCCTCTTTTGCAGGGTGCCGCCTGGGGAAGTACCACACCTTTGCCAGTTTTTCATCCGCCAAGCAGTAATGTGCAAACAATACTGTGTTCCGGTCGGAAGGGCAATGTTACCAGCGAAATTACTGGGCATGACGAGATTCAACAACTAATATCTCAGGGTGACAGGCGCAGTGCAGTGCCGCGCAGTATTTTTAATATTAAAACACTGGGTGGCACTGTGTCTGATATGGGCGATCATGATGCTTACCATCAGGCACCTGATTTGCTCGTCTTGTCACTCACTAATATAAAAAAAATTAAAATAAAAATAAAACCGCTGGGCAGAATTAATAACTAGGTATAAGTTTAAAAGTTCAAGGTAAGTTCCAGGTGGCAAATTTTTATAAAACAATATGAGTAAGAAAGTCGTTATGTAATTTGAAACCTCCCATAACCCCAAGTTATGGGAGGTTTCAAATTACATCGGTCGAAAGCAAAATCAGGTACTTATCAAGTAGAATCAAGAATCTCTGTAAACCAAAACAAACAGGCTCAATTAACCAGCGAGCAAGGAATGAGATTAGTGCCTCTCCGCTTCATAATCAGAGATAACTCGACGCGAATAAATACAGAGTTGGACTGACTTATTGTACGGACGGAGTAAGTTGCGAACGCAAGTTTGTTTCTCCTTGGCCTTTGCACTTTGAAGCAAACAAATAAATAAAGATAAAGATGGCTCTTATTAAATGATTGCGCGTATTAATGGATAATTCACCCAGGTGAACAAAGTGGGGAAAAAAGTCACCTCAATTCACCTGGGTAATATATGACCTAGGTGAATTGATTCGACAAAAGTAGTGTCCTCTGTTCAGTATCGTCCTCTGTTTGGATGAGTGACCGTATTAGACGAGCATTTCCATTTCCTAGTAATGTACCATTCGCGCAAATGGTACAAGACAGGGAAATGCTCAGTGACGACGAGCATTTCCATTTAATGTAACGTTCTTGCGAATGCTCAATACTCTGCTCGCCGAAATACCACGGTGTGTGAGCAAAACATCGAGCGTCGTGTTCAATGTTCGGGTCGACAAAATGAATGAAATGCTCAATGTTCTTTTTCAGAAGACTGTGACTTTCGTGAGTATATTAAAATTTGAATTATCAAAGAGAATTATATTAGTATAATACGTAAATGTAGGTAAAGTCAGGTCAGACTCTTCCAGCGACCAGTAAATAACTCTATCCACGGTTATTTAACTTTTGAGATTCCAGTCTTTCGTACCTCATATGGCCTAATGCAAGTTAGCCGAAATAAATTTCAAGTAAAATAATATTTGTAGGTAGATAGGTAGAGCGGTAGAGGACTTATTTAAGTAGATTTTGTCGCGTTCATGTTACGACCAAACGGATTTGGCCGTAAACTATGAACTCTGACTACAGGTTTGGTCAAACATTTAGCAATATAAGAAAAAGTCAGCACAACTTTCACTTTGGATTGTAGATGCGCAAAGGTTTTATAATTTCCAAGGGACACGAAAAAACCGCGAATTCGGTCCAAAGTTCCCTGTTGAAGGCGCTGGCAGTCAAGCACAAAGCTATTTGCTCTAAAGCGCTTATTATTTCAGTAGACAGGCAATTTTACTGATAACTAAACAGACCTGAGAGTGCTCCCGTGACACCACTTTGTTTCTTAACTCATCCTGGCGTAAAATTGCTGGGAAATTGTGAAGAGTTCGCGAATCGTGGAACGCAGAGACGGCTTTTGCCTAAATCTATCGGTGATAACAGATGTAGCCACGGCGAGATTAGTGTACTTTGCATATTTCCATAGCTTGATGTCTTATGGGATTCTGTTGATCAGCCGCAGATATAGAAACTATCTTTATACTACAAAAACGTGCGATTCGTGTCATCTATGAGATGCGTCCACGCGAATCCGTGAGGGAATTATTTAAAGAAATAAACATACTGACCCTACCATCCTTATACATTTATGAGAACATCATGTATGTGCGTAAAAATTTACATAAATTCAAATTAAATAGTGACCTTCATAATTTTAATACTAGGAATAAAGACAAAATAGCTGTACCTAGCTCTAGATTATCTAAAACAAATAAAAAGACATTCTTAGGAAATAGTGTACGTTTCTATAATAAAATCCCCAAAGAGATAACTGGGCTCTCAGAGGGTAAATTCAAAACCTATATAAAATCTACTTTACTAAAGAAGGCTTATTATAAAGTCAACCAGTACATAGAGGACAAAGATGCTTGGAAACTTCTGCATAGCCGCCTCGCGGCACCTTCAAAGAAAACGAATGTAAGCAAACCAAATATTGTGAAACTATCTGTTGAAAAAATTAAGCCCTACAAGTTTCTTGTGCGTTCTTCTTGTAGAGGTATCTTTCCGAACGCACGGTAGACTCAGTACTGTTTATCTTCATTGACGTACAAAAGTGTCAGATTATGACCTATTTGAATAAAGCTGTTTTGAGTTTGAGTTTGAAAGCATAATGCGGTAAAATCCCAAATCACAAGTAGGTATGTATATAGTAAGTAAATAATACCCTACTAAAACAATAATTGACATAAACATACATTCACGCCTTTTTCCCGAAGGGGTAGGCAGAGGTGTAGTACCCAGGACTCAGTCCTATAGTAGATACACCCACATTTCGCCAGTATGTTATTGGTCCCATGTAATAGAGGGCGAGCCTATTGCCATTTACCGGGCACAGTTCCAGACTCCAGGCAGTTATTGAGATAATTCCTAATGGAAAAATCCAATATTTAACACTTGCCTGACCTGGGGATCGAACCCGGGACCTCTTGATTGGCAGTCGAGCATGCGCCCTCTACGCCACCGAGGCAGTCGTCGGCAGACAACCATAATTGATGTGTAATAAATCCTACTAATAGACCCTGGAATAACTCTAAATGTACTTTTTATCCCGATATCCCCACGGGAATGGAGACTACACGAGTAAAACCGCAGGGCACAGTTAGTACTTCTATAATTTTCTCTATCTCTCTATCTACAGGTGTAGGTAGGTATATTATACTCTTTAAGTTAGTAACCCACCACCCGCCAAAATTTTCATACGCGAGCCGACTTGGCCGACACCCAGCTGTGATAAGGGGCTTTAAAGTTTAAGTCAACCCCGTGATAAGTAAACGAGCTTTTGATTGCTTAGATGACAACGCTTTCCCCTGCCTTACAGGAGTTACCTGCTTAGAATATACGTGTTGCTAATTTATGATGCCCTGGTACGAACTTCCTACAAACGCTGGGTACTGGGTGCCCACAGATAATAAATATAAGGCTCGGTGGCGTAGTATTCCCAGCTTTACTGCCGATCATATAAGGTCCTAGGTTTGATCCCCAGGTAAGGCAGTGTTATTGGATTTTTTTAACGGATTTGAATTATCTCAATGAGAGTCTGGAGTCTGGAACCGTGCCTGATAGATGCAATAGACTCGCCCCCTATTACATGGGACCAACAAGCTCATCTAGCTAAGTATGGGTACTATGCGACTGGGTTTGGGTACACCTCTGCGTACCTCATTGGGAAAAAGGCGTGATGTTATGTTATTATATCGTAGTCAGATCTCTGAATTGGCAAGTTCATGATGTGTTTGGCTAATTCAAGAAAAGCCTCGTAGGATTCGGTTCGGTTCAGTACGGTGTTCACGTCACACGATGGAACCGCTTTAATGTGCAAGCGACCGTACCAAGTAATAATAATAATAATGTTCACCGGACAGTGCGCCAGACAATCGAACATGGTATGGTGCCGTACCATGTTCGACCGTCTATTCGTAGTAAGTTTAAGAACCAAATTTTTACCTATACCAAGAGCTTCGCAAAATTTACCGCAAATTAATTTTTATACGCCCATGGCAGTCTAGACTACACTTCAGAGCGATCGGTTGGCAAGAATCCAAGGCTGCCTCCAGTCCCTATTAAACTCAAGGCGCATCCACAGAACCGAGTAAACTAAGCTACTCGCTACTCCTACAATTTTTCGCGACGAATTTTCAAGGAACATTGAAGTGTTTCCGAATTTTAGATGAAGGAATTCGAATTCGCTGATTTTTGGGATCATATTTTGCAGATGTGACTCTATGTCCGTGTATGTATGTAAACCGTGATAAATTGTTACAAAAAAGGTGTATACTTAGTAAGTAATAGGTAAGTACTTATAATCCAGCAAATCTAAGAATTACCATTTGTCGTTTCATCTTTTCAAGCTTTGAGAGAGAAGAAATAACTGAGCATAAAAGTAACTCAAACAATATCAATAATATATGTATCAATGTATAGCTCGACACAAAAGAGTAGAAACGGAACTAATTTAAAGTGTATGTGTTGATTAAATTGTTTTTACTCTAGTAAGAGACAGTGGCGTCCCCATTATTTTCTACTCTTTTGTGTCGAACTATATAGGTGCTTCTTAGATTTGCTGGACTGTCAGAGCGGTTACGCACTAGGTCCGAAACAAATGCGATCCGTATCCGTGAAAAACGGTCCGAAGTAACTGTAGTCGTATAACTAATGATTTCCGTCATCCCTGATTCTCCATTCCGGAGACGATATTGACGGACCAAAGCGAAGTGGCCATAGCTTTTTTTCTGTATGAACACTCGTGCACTGCGGCCGGACCGTCACGGATCACGGATTAAGATCGGAGGTAATGCGAAAAGCTACATCCGAATTTGGTCAGTCTTTCTAATAACGGATTCGGATCGGATTCGTTTCGGATGTAGTGCGTAACCGATCTGAGGGTGCATCCACCAGTCAAACTAAACAACCACCCTACTAGGTACTTATTAGTAGGTTACTTCCAATTCCCTACTCAAAGAATATCAGGATACCACACCCGGTCTATTCATCATCATTAGTATCTCAGCCGTTGGAAGTCCACTGCTAGACTTATAGGCCTCCCCCATAGATTTTGCCAATACTCGCCACGCTTTGCGGGCGGGTTGGCGAGCGCAGCTTAATGGTGTTTACACAGAGGACTTTGCTGCCCGTCCCCTGGATTTGTCAACCCTTAGCCGGCTCTTACGGCCACCACGGGTCCATAAACCGTAGATAATTAACCGTAAACCCTACCAGTGGGGCATAGCCGCAAGATTCGAGGTTTAAGATAAAAGGAATAAGTACGAATTCGACTTTTCATACAAACTGGATCAGAAAGAATTAAGTGTAAATTTGCTTTTTGTAATAACACTCCACGTTTTAGGTTAAAAGATTTATTCGAATTGGACACAGTTATGAGTCTACCGTGCGTTAGGAAAGACACCTCAACAAGAAGAACACACAAGAAACTTGCAGAGATTAATTTTTTCAACTGATGGTTTTACAATATTTGGTAGAGGCCTATGTTCAGCAGTGGACGTCCTATGGCTGAGATGATGATGACGGCTGATATCTATAGAATGAATAAAATAACTTTTGATTACTTTGAATATTATATTATTCAATCAGAAGTCAAGAAGGACAGATAATGCATTGTTAAAGTCTATTCCAAATGCGAAAGAAAAACGGCCAGGAAATGAGCTTGATTATTACCACGTACCAGGAAATGCAGTAAACGAATTGACTACAGGAAAGCGATACGTAAAGTACCGGGATCGGTACTATCGTTCAGTTTTGGTGCGATCATAAGGATCGTTACACATCTGACGGAAGATGCGTCGAGCCATCGAGCGTCGTTACACGCGACCGACAAGACGCGAGGCATCTTCCGTCAGATGTGTAACGACCCTGAGTCAATGACCGTTTATCTCGCCGCATTCAAAACAGTCAGTGCGGAACTTTAGTTGAAAACAGTCTTTTATTGTAAGACTCAGAACATTGACAAAGGAATTTAAGGCTTATTTCGTAGAAATAAGAAAACATATTCGACGTTGACTTATTATATGAATATAAATAAAAAATATGAATACTTAAGAGTGTATAAAAAATAAATCGTTATTATATTAAACATGTCTACACCCGTATTCAAGAACAATACTATGATGGCCCGAACGCATAGGGCCGGTAAATCCAATTGGAAACTGGAAACAATTGCCTGCCGTTACGAAAGCAGCGAAAAATTCCTTACTTAGAAGAGTACCTTACATAAGCATTGTTATTGAATACGGGTGTTAGTATTTTAGTAATAATCAACGAAATTAGAAAGCAGGTGCCACATACTGATGATAAGAGGCAGTAGCCCGACCCGAGGCTCCCTCTAGTGGGTACACGGCGTGAGATGAACTTAGAAAAGAAATAAACGCGCGTTCATACAATCAAAAGAATTTGAAAAAATGTGTTTAGAACGTAGATATTATATTATCTGTTACAAGAAAAACAGCAAATGCATTTCGTACAAGGTAGAACGGAAGAGCTGAACACGCCTCCAATCTTCCCTGTACCATAATACCTGGGGTTAATGACCGTTTTTCACAGTTGAAACAGTATATTGATCAAACGCGCGTATCAAAACGCATATATGTGTATAATTTTAGTTAGTGCACATTACATTTTTATTATATAAAAATTAAAAACGGGATTCCACTTTATTTTGTAACAAAAAAAAACTGTTCTATTTCTTGTTTTGTAATAATTATCATAGTTACTATTGGAAGATGTCGGCAGTGTATAATAATAATATTATATATATGTATATTATATGTACTTACAAAATAATGAAGAATACCGTTATTATTTATATACAAGGGCCACACTGAACGTTTTTAGAATAGGCCTGTAAGAAAAGCAGCCGATGAAAAATATATTTAAATTTCGAATCAGGAACTCATTGGTAATCTGTAATGTGTATTAAACTCATATGTCATATTTGTTTTTACGAATTGGCAGCAATTTTAAAAGTGTCTGTCGCGCGTAAATGTACCCAGAGTTCCTAATTCGAAATTTAAATACATTTTTCATCGGCTGCTTTTCTTACTGGCCTATTCTAAAAACGTTCAACCACGGTAATACCGCGGTGTTACCCACGTATCATTAATTATAATTATTACATACTTAAATCTATGTATAGGAAATCAGTAATATCACATATACACAACAATTTACTGTTTATATTATGTATATTAATTATATACGGTATTACAAAAAGGTGTGGTAATAATTAAGGGGATGCATCTACCAGTCACAATTAGAAATGAAAGATCCGTAGACGAACGAGATGGAGATCTATAGGGGAGGCCTATGGCGAGTAGTGGACGTCATATGGCTGAGATGATGATCCATTTGTATATTTAAATAAATAGCAACTCTATCTCCCGACGCAATAGTGCAATTCAGGTCGCACAGCGCCTAACTACTTTTTTTATATCGATCTACAAGTTCCCTCTCTTTCTATCGCGTATCTTCTAGCTGTTCTCTCTGTCTAGCCTATAGAAATTGAACCGTCAAGACGGAGGCCCCGGCCTTATTATTAGTAAGCTCAAAGTAGCACAATAAGCTATGGAGAGAGCTATGCTCGGAATTTCTCTACGAGATCGAATGCAGATATGAGATCCGTAACTTTAGGAATAATTTTAACTGATGGCCGATATGGCTGTAAGGTTCTTGAATAGAGACCACGGACCGGTAAGCACAGTGTAGGACGTCCACCCAACAAGGTGGGCAAACGATCTAATATAGATTACATGGAAATCAATAGGGCAGGCCTATGTCCATCAGTGGACGTCCTACGACTGAAATGTTGATGCTAATACATATAGTGGATTCGATTTTATCGCGAAATTATTTCTTTTAAAAGTTGCTCAGTAAACGAGTATATGCATTCTGCCTTTAGTACTACTACCTCTTTTTGTAATACCTTATAATATGTAAGGCTATTTTAATTGCTTTCATTACATTACAAAATTGTATAATTTGGCAACAAATAACATAGGCTTTGAAAATGTAGGTATGCAATTTTTTACCTTCTATCCTCATTCTATAAATAAAATGGGATAAATCATAATAAATAGTTACGTAAAAACTGCTTACGAAAGTATTACTCACCGGATTTATATATTATACGATACTTTTCAAAGTTACCTAGGAAATTTTTTGACTTACACGTATTGCATTTGCCAGCGTCTACTATGACTAAAAATTTTAGTTAGGATAAGTTAAACTCCATATCATTCTGCGACAACTGGTAACTTTAGAATTTTGCAGTACAATTTGAAACATACCTAAGGACCTATAAATAATTAAAGTATAAATAAAACAATAATTGCTTTTTGATATAATAATATCCTTTATGGGTAAAATGGCCAGTCATTAAGCAAGTTTTTATATATTTGGAATTAAAATACAAGGAGTTTTAGGCGTTATATGGGTATATATTCCCTTATTTGTTGCAAAGTTTCTTGATCGGTGGATTGAACCAGTCTCGCGAATGTCTCGGGTCCGACTTGATTCTTAAGTGTCTCCAGCTAAAAGGGAAAGAAAAACCGTTTTTCAGTTTTAGAAGTGATTATAATCAATTTTACTAGGAGAGCAGAGAATCTCAGGAGTAATTGAGTGTCACGTAACCTTTACCACAGAGTTCGGCTTCGTCCTTCCTTACCTTCGGAACCCCTAAGCATAAAACACAAAAGCTAGAGAGATTACGTTTACCATTGAGAATGAAAATGTCCCTTCCGCTCTATAAGTACTAAAATTGCATAATGTATATGGGGTATACAGAGGTTTAGGGATACACCTTGCAGGATGCAGTGCAGATCTACAAATACCAGGCCGACATAAACAACAGCAAGTCACCATACCTGATAATGTGTAACGGAAGCACGTTGTGTAGCTGCTTACTACAAGGAGATGAACTGTACCAATAAGGCAATAGGATAAAATATCCTAGCATCTACCAGCTTCCCAAATACCAGGCACACATAAACAGCAACAACTCATACCTGGTGTTGTGTTAGAATACACGGTAGCTGGAAGACTAGCATAAAGCACCCTTAATACTGTGTACTAGATACAGGCGACGGGGCTGTAAAGTTCTAGGAAGGAGACCAAGTACTAGCAAGCGCAGCGTTTGACGTCCACCCACAAGGTAGACAGACGATCTGATAAGGGCGGCAGGAACGCGCTGGATGCAGGCCGCTTACAACCGGACTGGATGGAAATCTAACGGGGAGGCCTATGATCAGCAGTGGAGGTCCTACGCTGAGATGATGATGACGATGATGATGATGATACAGGCTAAAAGATCCCATCACCTTTTAAGCTTTACAAGTACCAGGCTCACATAAACAAGCAGCAAGTGCGTACCTGGTGATGTGTAACGGCCCGCAGGTCGATGACCCGCGCAGGGTGCGCGGCGGCGAGGCGGCGGCGGCGCGCCTCGTGCGGGGACTCGGAGTCCGCGGCCGCGCCCGCGCCCCACACCGCCGCGCCCCCCTGCCCCACCAGGGGAGACCCCGGCCGGGACCCGGGCGGGGCCACCAGTGCACTGGAACATTCAAAATTGCAAGTTAGGGTGATTCGTCTTCCATAGGTACTAAATTAAAATACACAAATACGAAAAAAAATTGAGAACCATTTTCCACTCAATTATTTGTGGTTGGCTCTGGATCTAGCCTTTATTTGCCTATAATTGAATTTATAGTTTAACCCCCCGTTCCAGAACATAGTCTGCTGTTGAAATTTGTCAAACGAATTCCAAAGAGAACATCCGGCACATTGTCGAGTCCGACATCTCTAACCACGGGACATGGGGAACTATAGAACGGGTATCACCAATAATTTTGTCCACTTACTCGACATAAATGCCGTTGTCTTCTTGTTTCATAACATCGTTTAGTACTTCAGTTATATTGAGTAGTATAGCGGGGAACTTCTGTAACACCGTCGCATTCTGTGTCGTTAATAACGCTGCTAAACCTAATCCTGAAAAAGTTTAAGGGTTATAAACCAATGGTCAGATCCCTGTCACTCCATACAATCGGCCGCGCGCAATAGCCTACTACTACCATAGAAAGTAATAAAGGAATACTCCTCAAAACCATTTAAATAAATAACGACTCTAGCTCCGACGCAATAAAGTGCAATTCAGGTTGCAGTGCCTAACTAATTATTCGCTACATTAACATACAAGCTGCCTCTCTTTCTATCGCGTATCTCTCTGTCTAGCCTATAGAAAGTGTTTCTTACAAAAGTACCTTTTCCTGCTAAGAAATCAATAAATAATCAGAAAGTTGTCCCACATTAATATTGATACCACAATACAGAAAATTGACGGCCTTATCGCTCAGATACGCACGACTTTCCCTTCCTTTATGAAATAATGTATGCTCATCGATTGTAGGTACTTTTGACCTGACTCCCTACACATCCTACTAATGCGAAAATTTGTGAGGATGGATGTTTATTACTCTTTCACGCCAAAACTACTGAACCGATGGGGCTGAAACTCTGTATGTAGATAGTTTAGACCCTGGAATAACACATAGGGTACTTTGTATACCGATATTCCCACGGGAACTATGTCAACGCGGGTGAAACCGCGAGGCACGGCTAGCAATCTCGGCTAACATCTGTGTTCGAGCTTGGGATATGCTGAAAACCAGCGCTGCACAGGGTCACCTTGTGCAGCACAAAGCTGAGCATATCCCAATTGCTAGTAATATAAATTAATCTGTTTGTATTAGTTTTCTTGTATTTTTTCTATACTGGCAATAAATTTATCTTTATCATCAATATATCTAAAAGTAAACTTACCAACCACTTTCCACCTTTCAACATGCGTAACTAGGTTCATTTTTTCAGTCCACACATGTAACAGTCTATTCAGTACTTTAACCGGATCTGATCCATATTCTTCAAGCCCTGTGGCTGCCTCTTGTACAGATTTGTAGAACAAATCTGTTGATATTAGTATTACCCGGGATAGTAGACATAGTTCTACTGACAGGACCATTGGTAGGTCGTCGTTTTCTAACAGGACGCTGAAAATAATCAGAGTTAAGAAGAATAATTAAGTGCGTATCCTGGCCACGAGATATTTGACACATTCCTATGAAAATGTTACCGATTTTTTGTATTCCCTGTTTCCTCCGAATATAATTAACCCATTCTATTAATTTATATCCTAAAATTTTTATAGTGAAGTAAACTATTTCCCGGTCATTTTAGTTTATTTTATAAAGATTCGGGTTTTTCATAGTGAAGTTCATTCTAAAAATCCCAGTTTTATTCGCGTGATTAGACGTTCACTACAAAAAGAAAATTAAGAGTTTATAATTAAGAGTTTGTAGTGGTAGGCCTCTTTTGCAGAGGGCCGCCTGGGGAAGTACCACACCTTTGCCAGTTATTCATCCGCCAAGCAGTAATGTGCAAACATTACTGTGTTCCGGTCTGAAGGGCAATGTTAACAGCGAAATTACTGGGCATGATGAGATTCAACAACTCCCATCTCAGGGTAACAGGCGCAGTGCAGTGCCGCGCAGAATTTTGAATTTTAAAACACTGGGTGGCACTGTGTCTGTAATGGGCAATCATGATGCTTACCATCAGGCACCTGATTAGCTCGTCTTGTTACTCACTATCATAAAATTAATAAAAAAAAAAAAATATAAAATGATACGGACATAACATAGTTTACTTATTTAAAATAAAAATATCAAATAGGTGTACTATATTCGGAGGATACAGGAGAATACAAAACGTCGATTTGGTAAATTTTCCATAGGATTGTGTCAAACTGCTAAGAGGACCCCTTTCCTGTTAAGATGATGATTGATGAGCATTGGACACTTGCAGATTGTTAGTGATAATTATAAAGATATTTTTTTAAGACAAAAACAAAAACCAACTACCAGGCTATAGAACATTAGTTAAAAATGCACTTTAAATTTGATGAACAGCTATAAAATTGTACGATATCAGCACTTCAAAATGATAATATATCTATATTATAATATTATCACTACACAAATAATGGTTTTCACTATACCTAACCGTGTCGAAAACCACAAGCTAACCTACAGAAGTTGGCTTTCTCTGAACTTTATAACAAGGCGGATCTGGCGCTTCGCCGGCCGCTACCGCGGCACGGTCCTTTCGCTTGCTCGGCTCGCGCATTGTGGTCACACAAGACAAACCTAACCTATAGACGACGGCCTACGGCTTGCTCTGAACTTTATAAGCCGTTATTTCTATGGTCCAATCAATTTATTTTGAAGCTAAGTAAGCATTTTTATAGTGGAACCCATTATTATTATTATTATTACAGTTCAATCAATTAATTTTAAAGTGTGAAACATTATTTTTAAGTGCGTTTATATATACCACCAATACTTTCTGCAAAAAAAATAAATTTTCAATGACAATGTTAGAACGTCCCGTTCTACCTCCAAATAGTCAAAATCAAAATTGTCATTGCCCTTAACAAAGTAACATATTATCGAAAGTTCCACCTAATTTAATTTCTACTAAAATCAACAATAGATTCAAAATAACAATCACCATACTCACTGAATAGTCCTCAGCAAAATCGGCCATATGACTTTAACACCCAAGTAGGCATTCCTCTCGGGGAAACTCACACTAACACATATTTCGGCCATCTTGAGCACAGTTATAACACCTTCCGTCCTCATATCAGATAGCATGTCTTCTAACAATGTCATACATTTGCCCCCCGCGCTCGATAGAAACTCTTCGGGACAAAGGAGAGTGTACGCTTGCATTATGTACACTACTATGCGTAGGTGCTCCGTTGATGTTTCTAAAAATTTCGTTTATACGACGTTATTGAGAATTAGAGTCTTACTAATTTTATAAATTTTAAATCTCTGTCAACATGAACATCATCAGAAAAATGAGCAATTAAATATGGGATTTAGCTCGTTCTGTCTCATATTTAAAAAAAAATCTGGATAGGTTCGGTTTTGTAACATCAAATCAAACAAGGGCGGGTTCAAAGTAGAAACGGAACTAATTTAAAGTGTATGTGTTGATTAAATTAACTCTTGTAAAAGACAGTGGCGCCCCCATTATTTTCTACTCTTTCGAACTATAACAAAATGTGAAATTATAAAAGTGACATTAATTAAGTTGTTTAGTTTATTTAGAAAGTGATTTAAGTATGAGCTGGTTCAATAAAGAAACGAATCTAAAATGGCGGCGCTAATCATGTCCTCTAGCTTGCACACTAGTGCTCTAACTGATGTGCAAGCGAGAGGACCTGATTAGCGCCGCCATTTTAGATTCATTTCTTTATTGAACGCGCTTATAATTAATTTGTAAGGTGTGATTTTACAGTACACAGTGTAGTTTTACAGTATATTACAGCAGTATCGGTTACATGACCACATGTGACTTAGGTAACTTGTCAGAAACGATTCAGTAAAGAGCTCGGCAACTCACCTAAAATAGGATACAAATTGTCAGCTAGCTGCAACAAAGCGGGGTCGGCGACTTGCGAAGTCTCCAATATGGCGAGCCACAGTTCCAGGGCGTCTTCCAGAAGGTAAACATGGGCGGGTTCCGATAGCTTCGTGGATTCATTTACTACGCTAAGTACCCAGGGGCGAATCGTTGGCGAACATTCGCCTAGTGCCTGTTGGAATGATTTTACTGTTGTAAACAGCTTTTTCATAGAGGCACGATATAAAAATATTATATGCTCTTTACTTTGCGACAATTTAAGAGTTTGAATCTACAAAACACTATTTCATTTATAACATAAATTACTAGGCGCCCATAAAGTATAGGTACTACAAGTAATGTCATCAATGTATCGTGTAGTAAATCAGTTTTCCTAAGTATAGTACTAGGGGCCCAGCGATGCGGTAGGTATGAATGCCTTATTTACCCTTCAGCAAATGCACAAGCGCCGAACGCGCGATGCCCCTTCTTAGCATGTTAATGTGCGGCATGAAGTCAGAGATGTAAGCTAGATACTCAGTACCAGGCACCCATGCATACAAGGAACGTATCTTCAACACATGCACGAGCGCTGACAGTGCGGCGGCCCTCAGTATAATGTGCTATAATATGTTCTACATTAAGCCACAGATGATACGCAGATAAAGGGATCATCCTGTTTCCTAGAAAATATGTAGGGGGCCGTCGTTAGGTCATGTCGGAGGCCTTGGAGTCTTGGCGACTTGAAAGTGTGACAAAATGGGTTGTCCACATAACCCATATGAATTGAATTGAGCAGTGTAATTTGGGTAACCTGTTCTGTTAGAGTATAAATTCAAATTATTATTATTCCCACTGGTCCACCAATACCTATGTCCCCTGGTGGACAACTGTGGGATTCTTTTCAGAAATTGCCCCCCACTTATCACCGCTAGTACCAGGCTCCCATAAACACAAGGAACGTACCTTCAACAGATGCACGAGCGCTGACAGTGCGGCGGCCCTCAGCATGTTATGATGTGCGGCATGAAGCCACAGTTGAGGTAGATACGCAGATAAGGCGGCCGCGCCTCCGCCCCGCGCTACAGCCGCGCCTGTTCGTTCCATTACATATGAAACCACGTGGAGAGCGTGCATCTTTGTGTCGCACTCTTCGGATTCCACCTGGATATTGACAGGAGTTGTTGGTTTTTGGACCACGTCAACCTTACATTACAATTTTAGTACTTCGTTACTATTTTTGTTAGTACTACTAGCAAAGATACAGTAAGAAGAAGGAAGGAGCGACATTTGCAACATTAGAGTACCAGGCCGCCAGAAACATAAACAACTAAGAACAAACCACTCACCAACAGATCGTAAAGCGCTGCAATAGCGTGCGGCGCGAACGGCGCGAATTGTTCAACATCGAAGTTGAAATCGTCTATGGTGCTGCGAAGCGCTTCTGCGGCTGCCAGTTTCACCGCCGCGTCTTCCTCTTTGCTGGATAACGGTTCTAAAAGCGCTGCGTATATCGATGGACGAAGGGAGGGGGACGCTCGGACCCCACACCATTGACCTAAAAAATCAAACTAATAGGTATAATAAATACGATTTTTTTGCATGGATGTGTGGAATTTCATTTCATCCTTCCTACACAAAATTACCGTATCTATTGGGTGTAATAGCAGAAGGTGGAATCGAATAAATTATTCCCCTTCCCAATTTCTTCAAAGTATAATGTATAGGTATAAAAATGAAGTCCTAACTGATTGGCTTACACTTATTCATCAACGCCCATCCAATGCCCCAACTTTATATCTAGAGAACTGAAAAGAAATAAGCTTGGAATCCAAGGAAGCTGTGCCCAGAAAACCTTACACTGTCTTTCCCATATTGCCGGGTAGAAAATGTTATTCGCAATAATATTCCCAAACATGGTAGCCCTCTTACTATCGCCGATTAATTTATAATATGATTTGAATAAGGTACGGAAGGAACATGCTGGAGTCAAGCTGCTCACAACCGGACTGGATGGAAATCTATGTGGGAGGCCTATGTTCAGCAGTGGACGTATTGTGGCTGAGATGATGATGAGGTTAAGAACTAAATAGTTAATGGCAAGGCGCGTTCCAATTTTAGTTGAACATTTGCTTCATTTATTATATTTGAAGGCCGTACTAAAAATAGAGAAAGGAATGCTGAGGTGGTTTGGACATGTGGAGAGGATGGATGAAAGGAGATTAACAAAAGAGATTTATAAGGCTAGTGTGAATGGTCAAGTCGGTAGGGGTCGACCGCGGTCGTACTTTTCATGAACAAGTTGACGTTGTTCTTAGGAAAGGTCAAGTCAAAAGTACAACCGACGAGCATGTATGAAAACTGTCATGAAAGTGAACGAAGCGAAAGTTGTATACCAGGATCGTAGCAAGTGGAGGGAAATAGTCTCTGCCTACCCCACCGGGAACAAGGCGTGACTGTATGTATGTATGTACTAAAAATATTATTCATGCACATATGAAAATCTTATTATTAAGCCTATCAAATAAAATTAAAAATTATAATGTAAGGTCGTCGTGGCCCTAAAACCAACAACTCCTTTTACTTATTATTTTTCCATTGAGATTTCCATTTTTGGTCACATTTATTAAAGGTAACAGTTTGTGTCTACTCACCAATAAGTTGACACACGCGTCTCCGTATAATCCTGTAGTTGTTGTCTTTGATTTTCAGCTCTTGACTCAATACATTCGTGAACCATTCGTCGAAATCCACCTGCAAATTACAAATGGAACTTTAATATACAGGTATAGCTCGACAGAAAAGAGTAGAAACGGAACTAATTTAAAGTGTATCTGTTGATTCAAATGTTTTTACTGTTTTAAAAGACAGTGGCGCCCCCATTATTTTCTACTCTTTTCTGTCGAGCTATATTATACCCTCGTAACAACTAATGTACTATTTTAAGGAATTATTTGAGATTAATTTAGTCATTATTATCATTGACATAAGTCTCGATTTATGCATAACCAAAAAAACTTGGGCGATAGGAGGAAAAGTGCACATATTAGTATTCTTTAGGGTTACATAACGGCCTGCATCCAGCGTGATCCTGCTGTATTTATCAGCAGATGGTCTGTCTGGTTCCCTGTTCATTCGCATACTATTATTAGCCATAATTTTACAACTCATAAAATTTTAAGCCATAATATATGTAATAGCTAATGATCACCAGTCATAACGTCAATACTCCTATTATAACTTGTTATAGTTTTAATTGTCCTAACATTTGAAACCTATAATATTATATGTTCTAACCATTGATAACCATATTATTTTATGCCATAATCCTAACATGTCCTAACTATTGAAATCACTAAAATTATGTGTCATAATCATATATTGCTCGAATGTTAACTTTGTCATAATATAAATTAAACCAAACCTAACCTAACCTAACCTAACCTAACCAATAGAATTTTGAATGTTCTTAACTTATAACGTAGTAAACATCTTTTATATACAGCAAACTGTTGATATATTACATTGCTATAAAAAAATATTAAAGTATGGCGCTATTACTGATTATGAATAAAAATGAAGGTAGTTTAAAATAAAATAATACAAAGTCAAATTTTAGTGTTAATATTTGGAACAAAGTGCTTAAACGACTTTTGAATTATAATTTATAATTACAATGGGAAACGAGTACAAAATATTTACAACAAAAAGCGGAGCCAACAAATTAAATATCAGTGGATTTACATATGAAAAAAATCGAGTAAATAAAAAATGTTATTATTGGGTATATGAGTTACGGCGAGATCCTACGCATAAATGCAATACAAGAGTGTCACTATGTTACGGTATATAATCATATATCACTACAATATACCTCACTTGCAAAAATACGTACAATACCGATTATATACCTACAATAACAATTATGAACAATGAAAATTAGGACATACACCATTATTAACTATAAAATTATACATAACAACCATTATGACAACTCACAATAGGAATAAAAAATATTATACACAAAGATATTATAGCAATTAAATTTTAGGACAATTTATCAGTATTACTACAAAAAAATATGTATTTTCAATATTATGACTAGAGGAGGTTATGACAAATGATGTATGCGGAAAAATTTTATGACAAAAGACATTATGCGAATCAATAGGACACCGGTCTGTCTACCTTATATGCTCCTAAGCAAATTTTTTAACAGTTTTTAGGGTTCAAAAGGAAAAAAGGAAACATAGGATCTCTTTGTTGTCCGTCTGTCTGTCTGTCTGTCCAACTGTCAAGACACTTGTTAAGGGGAACGCGTGGAGGTATCAAGTTGAAATTGATATCAACTACTCAGATCTGCGGTCCCTTGTGGCTGTAAAAAAATCATACTTCTAAGCTTACGCAATCAAATGTCCATTTTACTGCATATTTCCATACTTTACATAACATAACATACATTCACGCCTTTTTCTGAGTCCCGAAGGGGTAGGCAGAGGTACACCTCTGCCTACCCCTTCGGGACTCAGGACTCAGTCCCATAGCAGATACACCCACATTTCGCCAGTATGTTATTGGTCCCATGTAATAGGGGGCGAGCCTATTGCCATCTACCGGGCACAGTTCCAGACTCCAGGCAGTTATTGAGATAATTCCTAATGGAAAAACCCAATATTTAACACTGCCTGACCTGGGGATCGAACCCGGGACCTCTTGATTGGCAGTCGAGCATGCGCCCTCTACGCCACCGAGGCAGTCCATACTTTACGCAAGGAACTAATAGATGGCGCTTCACAGTTTTCAAAGTTCTTTCAGAATAATAATGTAAAAAAGGTCCAAACGGTCTCATTTGGAGATGATAACTGTACATATAAAGAAAACAGTTACTTACATCGTCATACAGATCAAAAGCGGCCAACCCGACCGCGTTATAAATGGCATCCTTATTTAGTATAGCGGGCAAGTCATCCGGCGAGATGTGTTGTTGTATAGACGATAACAACCGAACCAACTCCGGACCGAGCACGTCGCGGAATTGAAATAGTTCCATAAATAACGCTTCTGTGCATGGCTGGAAATTACAACGTATAATATAAGTCTACTATAATAAAAAAAATAAAAAAAGTTAGTTTAGTACTTACTTTTTTACCCACTTCTTTATTTTTTTTAAGATAATGAGTGACAAGACGAGCAAATCTGGGGCCTGATGGTGAGCATCATGATTGCCCATATCAGACACAGTGCCACCCAGTGGTTTAAAATTCAATATTCAGCGCGGCACTGCACTGCGCCTGTCACCCTGAGATACGAGTTGTGTGAATGGTCAAGTCGGTAGGAGTCGACCTAGGCGTACCTTTCATGAACAAGTCGATGTTATCTTAAGGAAAGGCCAGGTCAAAAGTACCAACAACCGACGAGCACGCATGAAGAATGTGATGAAAGTGGAAGAAGCGAAAGTTGTATGTCAGTATCGTAGCAAGTGGAAAGAAATAGTCTCTGCCTACCCCACCGAGAACAAGGGGTGACTGTATGTATGTATAATTATATTAATTTACATACTATAAGATTATATCTAAAACACAAAAAGAATCTTATACATACCCTCAAACTATACTTCCAAGATTCCCCAGCTTCATCGGTAGCAAACGTCTCAGGCTCAGCGTCCCACAGCGCCAGATCGTCAGCGCTCAGCACGAAGTAATGTGTCACCAGATGCCGACACATATGGCACACTGTGTTCGGGTCTATTACTTCCATTTTGGCTTGGTACGCTTGGATTGTTACTAAAAACGTTAACAAGATACAGGACCTCTTAGCAGTTTGACACAATCCTATAGTAAATTTTTCATTTACTAAATCGATGTTTTGTATTCCCCTATTTCCTCCGAATACAGTAAACCTATTTGATATATTTATATCCTGATATTTTTAAGATGAAGTAAAGTATGTCCCTATTATTTTATTTTTGTTTATAAACTCTAAATTTTTTTGTAGTGAACGTCCAATCACGCGAGTAAAACTGCGATTATTGGCAGTTCACTATGAAAAAACCAAGGGTTTAGAAAATTTTTAATGACAGGGACATACGTTACTTCACTATAAAAATATCAGGATATAAATTAATAGAATGGGTTTATTATATTCGGAGGTAACAGGGGAATACAAAACATCGATTTGGTATATTTTTCATTGGATTGTGTCAATTTCCTAGAAGGCCATGTACGCTCTTAACAATATTGTAAAATATATAAAATTTAAAAGTTCACAAGGCCTTTCATAATGGCGATACGCATGCACACTTGAAGAAGCAGAATTTACAAATCCTAATACTAATAATTATAAATCTCAGTACAATTGAAAAGATACCTTTGTAACAGGTAAACGAAACGCTAGCGTGTTTTTACTCGATCCCAGCGCCATCTAGCGCTGTTTTTATGTATGTATCTATGTTCTGTTTTCACGCTAAAACTACTGAACCGATTGAGGTGAAATTTGGTATGTAGATAGCTCAGACCCTGGAATAACACTTGGGATACTTTTTATCTCGATATTCCCACGGGAACGAATACGCGAGCGAAACCGCGGGGCACAGATAGTAATATTATAAATGCGATGCGAAAGTTTGTTAGGACGGATGGATGTTTGTTACTCTTTCACGCCAGAACTACTGAACCAATTGTGCTGAAATTCGGCATGTAGATAGTTAAGACTCCAAATAATTTAAAATAACACATGGGGTACTTTCCATTCCGATATTCCCACGTGAAAGACAACGCGGGTGAGACCGCGGGGCACAGTTAGTTTAAAATATACTTACAATCATTAGGGTCACAAACATCCTTATTCATAATCTTCGTCACCACATCTTTAGACGGCTTATATTCAACACACTGCAATATACACTTGACAATGTTCAGGCACTGTATTGTAAACCTCTCATAGATCAAGGCCATGCCCTGTTCAGTGAAGCAGTAGTACAGTGCGAACTCTAAAGAGGGCCTGATTAGGGGCACGTAGGCAAATGGATGATTGCTTAACACTCCTAAAGCGACTTTGGTTAAATGGATGATGAATTTCTCGCAGAGTTCCAGGGGGTATATGCCACGACCTTTGAGGAGTTTTCCTGAAAATTATTGTTAAGCTGTGTATGGATCTAAAGGACAGTAATAAAAATATGTCCTACGAATCCACATCGGCAACAAAAGAACACCCTTGGTAATTAAATAAAGTTACATCGCCGTTGCATATTTACATTCTCTATAAGGCCAGGGCCAGAACGCAACCAGAGGAAGCTGCTCGCGTACAGATTGAAAATCACTTTTTAATAAAGGCCTTCCAATCTATACAAGAGTAGTACACAAATACTTGTGCAAACTTTATAGTGGCCTAAGTAACTGGCTTGTTCCATAAAATAGACAGTGCTAGCACACCCCGGACACTCGACTCAATTCCCATACAAAAGTCACGATATAACTACCTAACTACACAGACACTGCACACATGGATTTTAGTACATGCAAGATTGTGCGTGAGGTGATTTTCCAGCGAAGCGGGGCTCGTCGAGAGCTCAATCTCGCTCGCGGGGTGAGGAAGGCCTGATTGGTGGGCGGATGACTGTGTCCATTTTATACGTATTATTATTATCTGTTCTGTGGTGCTAGTACGCATAGAAACTGCGATGCGCCATGAAAACCATTATTTTTATAGCTCAATCATTATTTTTATACGTCATATATTTATTAATTATAGATGTATTATTATTTATAATCAAAGATTTAAATTTACATTACAATACGCGAGAAAATTCCTATGTTGACGTTTTGGCTTTGTATAAATTAGAAAGATGCACGCGTGCTTCCACGTTCCAAACTGTAATAAATAAGTAGTACGTAAAATTCGCGTATACGTATAACAAGCAGATTCCTATGGTCGCGTTCTGGTTGCGTTGTGATCTTGTACAGAATGTAAATACGCTTCACCGTCAATAGTGAGTGCAATTATAATATTTATTACCAAACAGCCCAATCTAATCGGTATATTAGTTTTTCCGTGATATCAGTCAAGTCAATGTGCTACTTAAATCCTATTTGAAGAAATAAATTTGAATATGAACGACATGCTCATTTTTGATGTGTCTAGGTGTTATAAGCATCTATAAGTGTGTATAGGTTCTGCCTTCTATTAGCCTTCTGGTTACCATATTGCAGGTTTCTAGCCTAGTTTGGGATCACACTGTCTGGAAAGTTGTCCCATATTAATTATTAGGTATATTTGGTTATATTTATAATATATTTATTTTAAAATAAAATAAAATAAAAAATTTTTATTGCCTTCAAAAGATTACAAAACTTAACTTATATCTCATTTTATGAAAAAGACGGGACTTAATCACTCTAAAAACATTTATTATTTACTTCGACGTTTCCACTGAGTTGCATCAGCCATGGTCACGAGAAGACTGGAGAATGCGGGTTTCACCGTCGGGAAGAGCGAGTATTATCTTCAACTACCCGCACTTCATAAATATATGTTCGAATCGCGAAAGTTTAAAAATTACTATAATATATTTGTAAACTTACTGCATTCCAAACTAGTCTTTGCCCGGTCAAACACAACGTTTAAGAAGGCGATCGCATCTTGGCTCTCATGAGCCCTTTTGAATCCAAACACGGTCAATTTCCTCAACACTCTAAGACAGAGGAGGGCTTTCTCCAAATGCTCTGTGATAAGTTCAGTAGCGGCGCCCTCTTGTATGTGCCTTAGGAATATCTCTGTGTTCTCGTGCCATAGGTTTAATATAAACGGGTAGACAGAGTTAGTTAAATCCTGAAACCAGTTATAATAGCAAATTGTGAATTTTATGTTTTTTTTTTTTTATGATAATGAGCAACAAGAAGAGCAAATCAGGTGCCTGATTGTAAGCATCATGATTGCCCATATCAGACACAGTGCCACCCAGTGTTTTAAAATTCAAAATTCTGCGTGGCCATGCACTGCGCCTGTTACCCTGAGATATTAGTTGTTGAATCTCGTCACGCTAAGTAATTTCGCTGGTAACATTGCCCTTCAGCCCGGAACACAGTAATGTTTGCACATTTCTGCTTAGCTGATGAAATCCTGGCAAAGGTGTGGTACCTCCGCAGGCGGCCCCCTGCAAAAGAGGCCTACCACTACAAAATGTGTGTAGAAGTTGAAGGACTGATCGCTCGAGGCCGCTCATCAACTCGCTTGACCAACCTTATCAAGAAAACTTTAGAGGCATCTATAATCCAGTGCCCTCGCAACGCTATTCAGGTGGTCGGGCCGACATCATTTCCTATACAAACTTTGAGGAACCAATAACAATGATAGAAGAGATATAATTTCTTAAATAGTAACAAATAACACACAACTTTGTAGTGGAAGGCCTCTTGTGCAGGGGGCCGCCTGAGGAAGTACCACACCTTTGCCAGTTATTCATCCGCCATAGCAGTAATGTGCAAACATTACTGTGTTCCGGTCTGAAGGGCAATGTCACCAGCGAAATTATTGGGTGTGACGAGATTCAACAACTAATACTTCAGGGCGACAGACGCAGTACAATGCCACACAGAAATTTGAACTTTAAAACACTGGGTGGCACTGTGTCTGATATGGGCAATCATGATGCATCAGGCACCTGATTTGCTAGTCTTGTTACTTGTTACTATCATAAAAAATTAAATAAGCTTTTTTCCCACAAGAACGAAGACTATGCCGGTGAAACACGGGGTACAGCTTGTACATACATACATACATTCACGCCTTGTTCCCGCTGAGGTAGACAAAGTCTATTTCTCTCTATAATAAAATACAACCTATAACCTTATACATTTTTCAACTCTTACCTGAAAAGTCTTCCTATCGCCAATAAGTCTCTTAGAAGCCATCGCTTTGACTAGATGGTGAAAGATCAGCAGCGAGCGGTGTTGGACCAGTGGTTGCTGCGCTTTCAACGCCCCCATCAGGTCTGGGACTAGACTTGGCCAGTTCACTGGGCAGTCAAACCTTGTCAAACAATATTAAAGCATATTGTACACGTAAAGGCTTGTGTACACTTACTAACGACCCTCGGCCACGAATGTTTTGTGACGTATATGAATGTTAATAATTGAATTAAATAACACTTTTTAATTGGTAATATTTCACAATAGTCGATGACAATAGTAGTAACCGAAAAATTGTTCGACACAAATGTAAAAAACGACATTCTTACAGTTACTATTTGAAAATATTTCGCTATTCCAGCATACTTTACTTCAACAGTTTTTACCCGTTTGTTACATTTTAATGAGTACTACCTATATTAAAACAAACCTCCATAGACGCAATAAAAGCCAAAAGTAGTCAAAAGCCAAAAGCAAAAAAAAAAATTACTGAAAATTATTTTTATTTTTCATGAAGGATGTTGAGGTGAATGATGGATGATCCTCCCTTTTCATCATATTTATCCCTAACATTCATCCCTATGCATAACATTCATCCCTACATATCTAAGATTTAAAATAATCATACCTAGCAATCTTAGAGATCAACACCGCTTGCTGCGTGGCGATCTGCGCTACAGGCTCACTCAGTACACTGGTGTTTAATAGTCCTTGTCTCAGCTTCTCTTTTTCATCGTCAGTGATGGCGTTGGGAGCGTTCTTTCGCCAGTATCGATCGACGCCGTTCTTAAAACACATAACTGCCAGCCATCGCACGTTGCTGTCTATGGAATGATTTGATAGGACATTCTGAGGACGAAAAGTTGTTTATTTAGTGATTTTATCTGCAACGTGAACCAATGCCTGGGTGGCGTAGTAGGCGTATGCTCGACTGCCGATCAGGAGGTCCCGGGTTCGATCCCCAGGTCAGGCAGTGTTAGATATTGGAATTTTTATTAGGAACTATCCAAATGGAGAGCCTGGAGTCTGGAACTGTGCCCGGTAGATGGCAATAGACTTTTGCCAGTTATTCACCCGCCAAGCAGTAATGTGCAAACATTACTGTGTTCCGGTCTGAAGGGCAATGATGCCAGCGAAATTACTGGGCAGGACGAGTTCCAACCACTAATATCTCAGGGTGACAGGTGCAGTGCAGTGCCGTGCAGAATGAAGAACTTTAAAACACGGGTTGGCACTGTGTCTGATATCACACACAGGCACAGGGTAATCATGATGTTTACCATCAGGCATCTGATTTGTGCTAGCCTAAGATTTATTAACATATTATTCCTGTTTCTATATCCTGTGTATGATGTACAATAAAGTATTTTTCTAAAGGAAATGTGCCTTTTGCCGTACTAGACATGAATCCAGGCTCCTACTGGGAAACTACTGATGAATACATTGAATATCAGTTTGCCCAAACTAGGAATCAAACCACATGTTTATGGGCACACAAATACGCAAAGGACTGCAATTGAAGCTCAGCAGTAATGCAACCACTGAACCAATAATGCATCTTTGTCCCCAAAAAATATAAAAATCTTTTTTTTTGTAATCTGCTTTCAAGCAACAAATAATAATTTCATTCATTATAAACTAACCAGGAGCACAGAATAGAACCCAGGTTCCTTCTCCCATTCTTGGAGCTGTTTCTCGGCAGGTTTCAGTATCTCCGTGTCCTGGCTAGTCGCCCTGTTCAGGGTGTCCAGCACCATGGCATAGATGTTCGGGTCCATGGTGATTATCTGTAAATTGTTACCATAATGGTTAACAAAAAATCCCAGTCATATAATGCTGCATTTAGCAGACCGTATACCTCATAAACTAGTTACATGCGCCATTACAGGTCATGGACTATTTAATAAACATCTGTTTGTTTTAGGTGTTACAGACAGCCCTCTATGCCGAGCGTGCATGGAAGCGGAGGAGACAGCTGCTCATGTCCTTCACGCGTGTACAGGAGTAGAAGAATAGCATGCACAGTACCTCGGAATCCCGGGGTTGCTCACCAAGATAGACGGCAACCTGAAAGGGCTACTGAAATTCATCAGAGAACCAGGGTGTCTCGAGTGAGGAATCACACCCCACCCACACATAAAATAGGCGCATTGGCGTCAAGTTGCAGAGAACTACTTGTGAATTACAACTTTGTACCTGACATAAATGTTATCATGCCAGGTAATTTATAATTGAAATGATTAATTAAATGCCCTCTTTGAACTTAATTTACTTAAATATGTCCTGAAAAATTATTTTTGTTCAGCTTTCAAACTATCGTATATAAGGTTAAAGTTCTGTATATTTGTGATCCGATCTTCAAGAAAGGCTAGCCTAATAAAAAATTAAAGTTTATTAAAGAGACAAATCAGTCAGAAGGTTGCAAAAATACAAAAGTCACTAGGTCTCAATGTAGTTAAGGGTCTAATGATAATTTGTATACCGGTACTCCAATCTTCATAAAATTTTGATAAAATGTACAGTAAATGCATACCTCCAGAGGCTGGTTAATGAAAAAGACTGTGCAAATCGCCAAGACCAATAAGTCTAGCCTAGGAATGTGTACATTGCACTGGTACTTATTCATTCAAGGTTCATTAAAGCTGTTACAGATTTAGGTTTTGCAAATTCTCAGTTTAGGACTAAATACTTTATTTAACTTTCACAAACCAAACCAAATATGAGTTACAGTTCTATCTTCTCTCTGCACATAGGCGTCTGGAAGAGATTGCTCTTAGAGATAAGACCGTCAATTTTTAGATATTAGTTTTTTTAAGGTTCATGTTTGTGGTATTGTCCAAAACAGATTTTCTAACAATCTGCACAGTCTAGTATAATATAATGTCTATATAATTAATAGTATATTTAATATAGTAACAGTCTGTATAATGATAATATTTCTAGGGATCTGAAGTCTAGAAAATCAAGTCTCTACTACACCTAATAAAAACTAGTACTATTCATGCTCAGTACTCTTTTGTATAGAGTATAGTGTAACATTATTTTTTGGCTATGCTTGACCAACTTGCTTCTTGTCGACTTGCGACTTGATTCTTGCATAATCAATAACCAATAGCAATGTTTTATCATTATGTACACAAAGTTAAATTGATACTTGCCACATTTTATAATAAAAACTACAATTAGAGTATATACTTATTGTACATAATATTAAAACATGTCATGAAAGTACAATATCTGCTAAAATCATCAAGTCATTGTTTACGAAAACAAACTGAAACTCCTCATGCAATAATTGTGCAAACTACTTCATGCCGAAGCAACTTAGCGAAAAGCAATAGAGTCCATTTATTGCAGAAATTTTGCTATAATTTTTAATATGTAAGAAAGCAAACTTACTTTTTACCCTGAACTCAAAGCGCATAACATAACCTCCCAGAATCCGAGTAGGACGCACTCGACGCACACAAACTGTGGACTGTGAATGCTACATAAATAGTTTAACTAAGTCTACATCAGAAAAAATGTATTTTTATCAATATTTGATTAAACAGTTTATAACAGAAACCATTTTAATGAAATACCGATGCGTACCGTTTATTGTAAAAAACACACTTCACACTATTTCCAATTTCCGTATTTCTGATTGACATTGACAATTATTGACAATGATAGTTGGTTGGAGGGTGAGAAATGAACTGAACTGTCAATGTCTCTTTTTTTTTTCTTCTTTACTCCATAGAGTTTTATTATCTCCTCCTTGGAGTATTGCTTGGCCGCAGGTTATGAGATGTCACTTTGAGCGGATATCGTTCCAAACATAGCTAAATCTAAATCCGGGACTACAGCTACGTGTTAGCGTGTTAAATAACAATATTCTGTTAAATATTAAATAACACCAAAGCCACGCCCACTTTCTATGGTAAGCCGGGTCCGCAGCGGCATGTTTTTGTGTTACCTAACACAATAACATGAAAAGTGGGCGTGGCTTTGGTGACGGGGCTTTAAGCCCCGTCCATACGCTTGGCAAACAATGGCAAACAGCAAACAACAAACAGCAATCACCAATATGTGGATAGGTGTTTGTATGTGTTTGCCTGTTCCTGTTTGTATTCGCCACTGTTCGGGATCGGTGTCGGTTTTTCTTCACAGATCAAAGACTGTTTGGCGAACAGTTCGCGGTGTTTCCATACGCTTGGTAAACGGTCAGTGTCGCGCGCGAGCTTACGGGTGGCGGACGTGTCTCATTGATACCACGTTAACAACAGTTTTTGGCCCGTTATCATGTCCGATTGGTCAGAAGATACAACTCTTTGTTTCTTAGAAGCATATCAAAATGAGCCATGTATTTGGAATTCAAAAGACATTAACCACAAAAATAGGCAGAAGGTACACGATGCGTGGACCCGCATTAGTGTGATAATGAATAAAAATGTGAAAGAATTAAAAAATAAAAAAGAAATATTAATGGCTACGTTCAGGAGACACTTCAAAAAGAAACAAGAGTCCATTCGTTCTGGTGCAGGTTAGTTTTGACTATTTTTTTTTGTCATTACATGGAATTTATAGCTGCTTTTTGTTTTGAGAGATAAAATGCTTAATTAGAAGCTTATTCTTGGCGCTACTATCGCCATACAGCCCGAACGATAGATAAAAATTTTCATTAAATGTTGAATTTAACGTATAATTGCGTACCTACCTACCTATTCCAATACTTTTTTTCTTTTTCTTGAATTTGATAAGTAAATAAAGTAAAGTAAATATGTCTTATGTTTTAGGAGCAGACGATATCTACAGACCCATATGGTTTGCTTATGACCTAATGGAATCATTTTTGGGGCCGGTGTACACAAGCACAAATAATATAAATACAGAGGTAAGTAAAACTATAAATATTTTTCGTAGTGGTTTATTTAATCTAATAGGTACATATTGTATCAAAATAGATATACACAAACTTTCTTTGCTAATAATATGAACGAAGTAATATACACTTATCAAGTCAGTACTACAACTTATTCTACAAATCATAAAGAAAGTAGGTACCCATTATAGCATTGATGTAGGTAGTAGTAGAAAAACGTAGGTAAGTCACCCGCAAGGCAAGCGGTCGAAAAACATGGCACTGAATGCATAATTGCACACAAAGTAGGTATAAGACACTTATTACCTCTGTCGCATCCACGTCAGTCCATATCCTTATTAATACGTTGGGCAAGTGACTAAGCTGAAGTAGCGCGTATGACCTATCTACGTTTGTTTACTAGTAGGTATATCAACGACCTATAGCGAACTATACAATTTCAAATATTAACCGACTTCAAAAAAGGAGCTTATCAATTCGACCCGTATGTATGTAATATTTTCAGAACTGCCCAGTTTTTGTATAGGTATGTACATATCAGCGTCTGAATAAAAGTGCCAAATTTCAAATGTCTGTATGTAGGTATGTATGTTTTTATGTTTGTTCCATATCTCCGGAACTACAAGTACAATTTAAGTGATTCTTCTTTTGTTATACTAAGTATTGTTCAACGTAAGGAATACTGCAAGTGTCATCAAAATCGGTTCAGTAGTTTTTAAGATAGCATATTTTATTATAATAAAAATTCCCTATGTCGACCTACAAAAATATGATGTGAATTCTTCTCTTATCTGTTTGGCGTGTACGGCTGACCTACGGGGTATGTTTGGAACATCCTGAATTGCATTATAACAACTTTCGTAGTTTCGCCAAGATCCACGTGTTATTAGTTGGCCATTTCCATCAATTACATCAAAAGTTCCTGGAGGGGTATATCTTTCCGGGGAGTTTTTCCTTAGGAAGTTGTGTATTAGCACACAGGTCATTGTAATTTGTGATACAGTACTCGGATCTAAATCAATTGGGCGACGATAAATTCGAAATACTGATGTTAAAACTCCAAATGTGTTTTCTACTACCACCCGAGCTTTCGATAAGTTCTGATTAAATATTCTTTTTGGTGAACCGACGTTATGCTGTCCTGGGTAGGGTTTCATAACATGCTCACTTAATGCAAAAGCGCCGTCGCCTATGAAAACGTACGGCACATCAATGTTCGATCCAGGAAGTGGGCATGGTGTAGGGAAATCTATTTCATTTCTAGAGATCTTTTGCCATAGTAACGAATTATTAAAAACGCCACCATCACTGATTCTCCCTTGGCATCCTATATCTGCAAATATAAATTTGTAATTGGCATCAACTAAAGCCAAAAGAACGATGCTAAAGGTTTTCTTATAGTTAAAATACTCGGTTCCGCTATGAGGTGGATTTTCTATAAGAATATGTTTGCCATCTATGGAACCCAGACAGTGCGGAAATTTTCTTCTATATCCTTTTTCAATATTCATCCAAGCATCTTTCGTTGATGGCATCTGAAATAAAAATTGAAACAATATGAGATACAACGATAATGACCAAAACTAATAAAATTTTCTTATTTTTTAGGAATTGCCATCACAAGAAATGCTGGATGAAAGTGCAGCTTTAGCGGAAGAAGGAGAAGACGTAGATGGTACTGATTCAGGGCACTCATCAACTTTGCAAACACCAAAACTATGAACTTCCCGTCGTCCTCCTGCTAATGATATAGCGGAACGGCAGATGTCTTCAGCTTTTGGGCAGTTAACCAATATGTTGGCCAAAAGGCAAAATGAACCTCAACCGCCACTAAAGGAAGAAGATGACTGCGAACTGTATGGAAAATTGTTAACCCAAAAGTTGCGAGAACTGCCTTCTGATGACAGAAAATTGATGATGTATGACATAGATACTTTATTTGTTAATAGAATTAAGGAGAAACAGAGGTGTCAAACCATATCTTCCTATCACTCAGTCCCATACCAAATGCGCATTACTTCACCAATGCCAAACCGGCCATCTACCTCCCAAACATCCTATTCCGAACCTTTTCCGAATACATCCCCTTATCTCAACCGTCCATCACCTTCCCCATCGCCGTACTCTGAACCAACAATTTCACACCAACCATCCACTTCCCAAATGTCATATTGTGAAACTTTACCAGTTAAATCGCCTGCACAAAACGAACCATCGAGTTCTCAAAGCATTCAATCCCATTATATCTCCCAAACGGACAATTATACAACTCCCACCTATGCTCCCACCATCCAAATTATATCCAACGAACTAATTGCACCACAAACAGGACAAAATATTATTAATCAAGCATTGCTTAAAGCTTACGAAGACTTTGATAAGTGTAAAAAATAAATAATACTATTATTCATTTTTAAGGTTCCGTAGTTTTCGTTGTTTCGGTTTTCATTTTTCATAGTTATCGCATAAGTAAAAATAGAAATAAATAAAAAATTTATGAACAAAAATTTATGGTCTTTTAATAAACTGAAACAAAAAATGCCTTACCTTTATTTCGTCTTTCAGAACATGGTTAATAGCTTTGCAGACTTCAGGTATGATTTTTGATATTATTTGGGGGGATACTTTGAATAAATAGTGTAAACTTTTATAACTGTCACCAGTTGCGATGAATCTTAATGTTATTGCAAGACGATATTTTGCTGGTATGGCGTCTCTGAAGTCTGTATCTTGCTTCGAAATTAGAGGTGAAATTTTGTTTAGCAAATATTCAAAATCTGCAAAACTCATACGACAAAAGTTGTGAAACTGTCCAGATGGTTCATAGAGCAGCTCATTAAATTTTTCTTCAATAAATTCTCTAAAACAAAAAAAAACATGAATTATGGTCTATCAGTTTAGGTGGTTAACTAAATTATGGTCTATCGGTTTAGGTGGTTAACTAAAGCAGGTAAATACCCAGTTGCAAAGATTTTTATATACAATTTTTATATACAATTTTTAGTCAAATTTTAGATAAAAAGAGATGCCAAGATTGTTTCATCATCAATCATTTTAGCCGATGGACGTCCATTGTTGAACATAGGATCGCAAGATTGTTTACATTTAGTTAATTACCTAAACCGATAGACCATAGAATTAAATAATATCTACACTGAAAATATACCCTATTTGTATTACTATGTATATTACTTACCTTGTACGATTTTTGTGAATTTTTATCATCCACCATCGCCTTCGTTTTCTTCTTTTGAGTTCATTTTGTTTAAATTTAAAATAAAAATAAGTCAAACCGAAAGTGATAGCTGCTACAAGCTCGTCGTCCGCCATGTTTGCCGATCCACAAAATACTGTCCCGTTCGTTAAGCGTGAGGATGACTGTTTGTGTTTGATGATTGTAGTCGATGTTTGGAACTTTGTTTGTCGTGTTTGGTGTTTGTAGCTAACACCGAGCGTATGGACGGGGCTTATTAGAACATTGTTATTTAACACGCTAACACGTAGCTGTAGTCCCGGCTTAAGTTTTCAAGAATATTTTAGGCCGACTATACACAATTAACTATCATAATGTTAATATTAATATTATATTATAAAATATACATAATATACTCTTCATATTACATATTGGTGAATAACAGAGCAAAGTGCCCAAACTGAAAAAAAAAATGTAAACAATTCTACAGCTACCCTTACTAAATACATTTTGATAGAGAACACGTCGAACAATCCACTATCAAAGCAAGTACCCAAGATGCTGCCGGCATTGCCGCGTTGAATTGCAGTGCAGAGGAGGATAAACGTTAGCATTTTGATCACGCGTCGTCTCGACTAAGCCTTCAGATAATAATAAATAAGTAAATTAGATTGGCAAGGTACATCATTACATTATAGTGAACCACAACAGTTTTCCCTTTGCTACCATAATATCCACAAGAAATCACATGCAAATTAGAAATGTTAATGTGCTTTTAGATTTATAATAATGCTATATACTCGAAGCCTATAATATACAAAATAAAAATGTAAAATGACATAATAATATTATACTTTTCAGTGAGTACTCATTACATAATATTGGAAAGGGCATAATAATAATATGATATCTAAAAGTCTAATACAAAAAGAACAGGCATGTATTAATACCCTAAAAGATATAAGCTAAACTATTATCATAATTATCCTATCGAAATAACATGCTTATCTTTACAGATATTGATTTGATATATATGTGTTTTGACGTTTTTAGCCATTGCTGGTGCTAAAGACTGAAAAAATTAACAAAATGACATGGGATAAGAGTCTTAGGGTAACCCTAAACAGTGATTCTACCGGCCGTTTTTACACTGGGGATATAGTAACGGGAATTGTGACACTGGATTTAGATAAGGATCAAAAAATTGAAAGTAAGATTATAGAGTTGATATTTTGATTATAATACGCCTACATAATAATATTAAAATGATTTAATAAAGTTATAAGTAGTGATATTAAAACAGTAAGATAATTTCTCCTAGTTCATATTATACGAGCCTACCTCGCCTCGCATCGGTGCCTCGATAGCGTAGTGGGCGTAAGCTCGACAGCCGATTACGAGTTCCCGGGTACGATCCCAAGTCCCAAGGTTAGGCAAAGAATGATTTACTTTTTCCATTACGAATTATGTCTATGTTAGCCTGGAGTCTGGAACTGTGCCTGGTAGATTGTAGATGGCAATAGTCTCACCCCAATAACATGGGTCATGGGACCAATAGCATGGGTAATAGTGGGTGTAACTACTATGGGACTGAGTCGTGGGTACACCTCTGCTTACCGTTATAACTCTTTCAGGTACAATAATAATTTAGTGAAATGTTATCTCAATGTTTTCAGGTATTGATTTAGAAGTAGTAGGAATAAGCAAAGCCAAGTGGTCCAGACCTTCTCCTGTTATGCCATATATTAAAATTTACTCAGAAAAGAAAAAGGTGTTATATATAAAAATATCACATATATTTGGGGATATCCGACGTGGTGAGTTTTTTAAAATTTGAACTGTACCTTAAATGCCATGACATAAATTCTTCTAATTCATTATTTCTTTATTAAGGTACTGTAATTCCAAGAGGATTATATAGCTGTCCATTTCATTTTGCCTTAGCGGAAGACCTGCCATCTACATTTAAAAGCTCAATTGCTAGCACCTACTATAAAATTAAGATCAAGAGCAAACCTGCATATAAGATTAGAAAAATAATCCCTTTCAATGTCGTAGGACACGTTAGTTTAAATAACTTCGAGAACATGTTGGTAAGTTTAATTATTTTTAAGTTAATTATGTAGAGTTATGTACGTAAATTACTTATTTATAACTCTTACGGTACATAATATTATTAGAACTAAAATTATTTATCTTATACCTTTTCATTTTTAGGGTCCATACCTATATGAATTTCAAAAAGTTTTTAAAAACTTGGCTGGTAAAGTGACAGTTTATCTGAAAACATTTCAAGGTATTGCGCCAAGGCAGATGATCCCTTTTGAAATTACTATCAATAACGAGAAGAAAATATCAATATCAAGGGTTAATGTGACTTTAATACAAGTAAGAATGAACGAATACTAATTAATACAAGATATTGGCTTCACTTTGCGCAACATTTATGTACTTATTTATTATTATTACCTTATTGGTGTAAATAAATTCACTTGTAATAATAACTTTTGTGTTTTAGAAAATGCATTATTCTATTTCTTCTGGATATGCTGATGAAGAAAAAAAACTAAGTCAAGTGGAACACAAACAAATTGGAAATAATAGGTCCGAAATCTGCAAAATGTCAATGGAAATACCACAAGTGACACCTTCCAGCACGCACATGACCAATCCAATGATAGATATTTCATATATCTTTAGGGTATGTAAATAATAGTAAATCTAGTTAATTATTAATGATATCAACCGTTTTTTATTAAAATTAAAATAATGCCCATTATTTTGCTTTCAGGTAGCAATTTGCTTTCGCTTTCATTTCAATATGTATGAGGATATACCCATTACAATAGCTGCGGTTCCTGTAATTCATTACGACTTTTGAATTATAAATATTATTGTGATTAAATCTATTGACATTATCAATTGTCAATTTCATTTATTTATATGACAAAAATGACATATATCTAATATTTTTTATGTATATAATTAATATAATGTTGTTTTGAATATATGTCTTATTAATGTGAGATCATGAAAATTCAAAATTAACCTTACGAGAAACCTATACCTACTTATAATCATAGTATATTTTAATATATTTTCCTTTAGAATATATAATATTAATAAAGTTTGAGTTTGATTTAATATATCACATCTAATATGGATAAGTATAGGTAGGTATCTAATATATTTTTTTTATTTTATTTAGATATTATACTCATTTTATGTATATATTTTGTAAGTTTATTATTATACATTGGTATTATTGTGGTATTAAATAGAGGTTTATGTTTATAATCTAGGTACCCACTACCAACCTATAATATTAAATCTGTTAAGATTACATCATATAATTTATTTATTAATTTTGTCACACCGCTGACCAAATGTAATTTACGGTACTAACCTCTCCCTGCGCGGTTGTCTGGAATAGATTGCTTTTAGCGATAAGACCGCCAATCGTTACACTACTACTATTTTTTTGTTATACTTAATATATATTTTATTATTAAATTTAATTCTTGTTTGTGATGTAGCAAAAAAGAGTTTATATCTTTTTATCTATCTAATATTAGTATATTCGTTAAAATATAAGAAATATAATATATATGTTTGTGCGTAGCGGGCCTAAAACAACGGAAAATAAAAGCATTTATATTATTTTTACATATGGCAGCATTATTACTGCCATATATTATTTTTACATATGGCAGCATTATTACTGCCATCTAGTGACTAAGTTCTGAAACATTACAATTTTAATATTTTTATTTAAAGACTTTATAGTTTAGTTTAATATATTATGGTCATTAAATTATTATTTTATTACAAAAATATTCATTTATTATTTAAAATGTAAAACATTTTAGTAATTTGAGTTAATTTCTTGTAATTTTGCAAAAGTTTTGATAATTCATTTTTATTATGACTACATCCACCTTCCATGACTTTTTTGAGAAAGCGGAAATGGTTGGTCCGCCATAATCATTCGTGTGGGTCTGTGCTTGTGTGGTTTGGGTGTCTTTGCCGGTGCCAACCATTATTTTTAATTAGTAATAAGTTATGCGTATGAACCCAGACATGGATGATGACGAGAAGGGGTGAGTGTATTTGTATTATTTTCTGTGTAAGACCGTCCGCGCTGTGCCACCTATAATAGGTCAACCAAACTGGCATGTTCGCTTGGTGTGTCGCATTTCACGAGTAGCCAACGAGGCCCTTGAGGAAGCGTTAGGTGCTAACCACTCAACAATTGTTTCTCAAGAACTTGGCATTCGATCAGCTTGCAGCTTTATGTTTGATGACGTGTGTCACCAGTAACCTGACTTTGATACGGGCCGCGAATTCTCAATTACCCTTTTACTTCATACCGGCTAGCGGGCACCGACCCCAAGCCTCGCCGCGCGGTTGCGTGGTACGATCATGGCAGCTATAACTTTCCCATGTTATATACGCTGATCCTGGTATCTAGGATGCCGAAATGCACATAAAAGCGGTTTATGTAACTGTTTCGTTAGCAAGAATTCTGTGATGTGGATGCGTCGCAATATTGTAAAATTAACCTTTCTGTGACTAATCTTTGCTTTCTCTTATCGGTGGATTTGCCATAGGAATATTTGTAAAAAAAAATATTAAAATTTGGAGAAGTCGTTTTGATAATGAGGTTATTAGATCAACGGTCGGATTGCCGCGTAGCGCGATCTCGTTTGCTTACAAGATGAAACGTGCTGATTCATTTGCATATGGTTACATTTTACATACCTAGTTACGTTTTGTTGGTGAATTTCATAAACACATTCTTTTATTTTTTAATTTATATGCGTTCACTCACGTATAGTATAACTTCATAAGTCAATAATTTTCCACTGGTTTCATTCAACTTCTATCATCAAACTTGATCAAAGGTTCATAATTGTGGTGATGTCCTTGTATTTTCATGATCTATTTTTCTCCATATGGATAATATGCTATATCAAATCTAGAGCAATTACCACTTGACAATTTTCATATCTTATATCTTTAAATGAGCAATTCTTGTATATATATATATATATATATAATTGGAATCTCGGAATCGGCTCCAACGATTTTCATAAAATTTAGTATATAGGGGGTTTCGGGGCCGATAAATCGATCTAGCTAGGAATCATTTTTAGAAAATGTCATTTTATTAAAAAAATACCATCAGTCATCAGGTCATCCAGGTACTATCTTATTATAAGATATTTAAAATCATGTACATATAATATTATCAACAAATACAATTTTCAACATAACCCAATCAAACTTTCTTATCAATACATAAGTACCTGACTACTTTTAAAACTATTGATATATAAATAAAGAAGTTATTATGATATAAAATAGATAGGTATAGAGAATGGTGAAAAGTGAATGTTACTTTCACTTTGATGATAATAATTGTGCTAACATTAACTTTTTATGGGTAAGTTTGTTAAAAAGTCCAATATGTATTAGGTTCCTATTTATTTAGTGTTGCTTTTTCTTGGAAAATAAAAAGGTTAAAATAAAAGTACCTACAGTAATAGATAAGATAAACCTGAGTCATTCAAATGTATTGAAATCGGCTCATTTTTTGGCAATTGCAAACAATCAAGCAAACAGTCTTTTAGTATGATATTTTTTGCACCATTTGAATAAAATAATAATTCACATTGTTAAAACAATATTTTTACTATTCAGTATTATTTGGTTCATGATAATAACCTATGTTTTCATAGTATAGAAAATAATAATTTTTATTTTATTTATTCTACTATCGCAAAGAACATGCTCCCCCTAGACTATACTGGCTATGCCCGTTGAGCTACAACATGGGGCTCTTCAAAAGGAGAGTGAATAGAGTGTTGAAGGGTCGGCAACATACTGGCAATACATCTGGGTGTTGCAGATATCCATAGGCGGTCGTAAGCATTCACAATCATGCACACTGTCTGCTTTTTTGCCACCTATAGCATTAAAAAAATGTAGCTTAAAATGTGTTTACCAGGAAACTAGGCTAATAATTGTGGTGATACTTGACACACATTTATAAATGTCTGTATTTCAATTCAATGCAGTTTTAATAGCCAATATTTTTATTGAAATTGATTTTTGTCTTATGATTCTCTTGAATATGACAAAATGTAAGATTTTTTAACATCTTCCATACTATTATGAACTCAATTGTCTGACCTGGGGATCGAACCTGGGACTTCATGTTAGGCAGTCGAGCTTACGCCCACTACGCCACTGAGGCTACTAAGGAAACTACTTATTAATGAATCTGAACTTATTAATGAAGGGCAAAGTTACCAGTGAAACTACTGGGCATGATGAGATTCAACAACTCATATCTCAGGGTGACAGGCGCAGTGCAGTGCCGCGCAGAATTTGAATTTTAAAACACTGGGTGGCACTGTGTCTGATAGGGGCAATCATGATGCTTACCATCAGGCACCTGATTTGCTCGTCTTGTAACTCACTATCATAAAAAAAAAATCTACCATATCTTTGATATACACTTATAACACCAAGACAGAGTAAACAGACATGCTCATACGCACAAAAGTTTGACCTGCCTGGGAATGAACCCAGGACCAGCGGCAGGGTTACTAAGTCAATAGACCGGTCAAGTAACTAATGCATTTTTGGCCCAAAACGAGTGTTTAATCACATATGACATAAAATATTTACTAAAGAAAAGGGGAGATAAGGTACTGTCTTCTCAAAAATGGCAAGCTCAAATTAGATCCTATTAGGTCCTCATATGTCAGTAAAGATAATTGTTCTCTCGTTCGCACTTTGGTCTTAGTGTCATTGTCTTTCTATTTTTGTTGTTCCAAATTTATCATGCCAGTTGTTGAGTAAGTGCTGAGATAACATACCCTATCTCCCCTTTTCTTTATATCAATGAATATTGAATACAATTTTATGTTCAAGAAATGATTTGTTTAACTGCTTTTTTGTAATAAAGATTAAGAATTACATGAACATGACCTAAAAACCCAATAAAATGACTTATCTGTGAATATTTTAATAGGTGTGCTAACAATGTCTTGTGTAATTATACTCACAAATTAATTCAAAGCAAATAATGTCCGTTTTGGCTGAACTTGTTAGTCAATAAATACAGACTTGTTTTACACTAATTCGAAATTACTATCTCAAAGCAATACGGTCTCATTGTCCCCCTAATAGATGGGTGGAAAATTAATACAGATGCTTCTCAACAGCACTGTCTTCCAATACAATTATTTGTCTACATATGGGGTATAATCTAGTATTAAAAATAGCACCCTTGGAGCTGCTGGTGTGCATTTATTTATGAAAAAAAAAGTTATGCAGGTTTCACAAGTTTGGTCACAAGCTTACAGCCTTTTAAAAGGTTTGTAATGTAATGAAATGATTTATTTCCGTAAAACATGGTAGATAGTACTTTTGAAATCTTCAATATTACAGCATGTTTTGCTGGTTTCTCTGGCATACAAAATTCATAGGAAATACAATAATGTTATGTCCAAAATCTAAGAATTGAGATTGGATTTACTATCATTATTGAATTAAAAGAGAAAATAAATCTAAAATTTAAAAATTGGAGTTAGAAATTAAGTTGAATGTCAAGGGATAATTGAGTATCTGGATTTTTTTTGGCATGAATGGAAAGATCAGATGTTATAAGTTCTTACCAAAACAATTTTTAGTTTTTTTTTAATTGCAATAATTACAAAGCTATATCAAGTTAAAAAAAAATTTAATCCAGTACCGAAAACACGCCGCTAGTGACGTCACAATCATGGCGACCACTCGTAGCGCGTTCGTGATCAAGTGACTTATTGAAATTTTATCAATTTTGAATTGCTTATAATTAATTATAAAATATTTTTTAAAGTGATTTTTGAATCGGATGATACATCATGATCTGGACATAGGCCTACCCATAAATTCCAATCTAGTCCAGGTGTGAGCGGCTTGCATCCAGCGAGTTCCTGCTGTCTCATTGTCTTCTTAGCCATATGAAGTCCACTACTGGATCCCCATAAATCTCCATCTAGTCTGGCTTGAATCTTAAGCAATCCTAACGCTAATGTTAACCCACTGATATATTTCAAGGATGTGTTTATGTGTATGCTTGCTACCTCTTCTCGCCAAAACTACTGTACCAATTGATTCGTATTGGGGCACAGCTAGTACTTTATAATAAAGAATTAAATTAATTGGTCCAGAAAACTGTTCGTGGGCGGTCTATCATGGGAGACGTCACAGGAGAATCTGCAGCGGTACTTCTCCCGCTACGGCGATGTTATCGACTGCGTGGTGATGAAGAACAGCGAGTCGGGGAGGTCCAGGGGCTTCGGCTTCGTGACCTTCTCGGAGCCGTCACTGGTCAATGTGGTCCTGCAGAACGGCCCGCATCAGCTTGACGGCAGGTAAGGATATTAGACTTCTTGTTGAGTTAGTAAATGGTAGGTATGTCAACTGTGGAGTCGAGTGTTTTCAAGTCGCAAGGGCCTCTGACATTACATTTTATGTTTAACAACTATGGGACCAGGACTGAGTCCTAGGTCTAACCATTCGGGAAAAGACGTGATTGTAGGTTATGCTTGTGAAGACCGACTGGAATCACCGTATTCCGAAGTATAGTAGCGTCTGGAGGTCATGTGTTATATTGGAACCTAGGGACTTCCAATTTGAAGCCGGTGGAGCATTCTCATTTGCAATGGTTGCCAAAACTAGATAATACACCAATTTGCAGAAACTTTAGTTGAGTATTTGATTTTTTTTTTGCATAAATGGAAAGATTATAAACATTCGAACCAAAACTATTTTTTTTTATTCGCTGTAATTACTAATTACAGTTATATCAAATAAAAAAAAAAACATATTTAATCCACAATATGTTAGGTACCATTCATAACTATAACATAATGACGTCACAATCATGGCGAACACTCGTAGCGCGTGCGTGATCAAGTGACTCTTATCGAAGTTTTATCAATTTTGAATATAATTAAATAAAAATATATTTTTTTAGTGATTTTTGAATCAGATTATACATAATTTTCATTAAACTTTAAGAAGGGACTGCCCTCTGTCATACCGCACCCCATCATTGGTCCGTCTAGACGCTCAGTTGAACTACTATTAGGTATAGTTATACGTATGACATTGTATAATCTTCAGCGGTCTTAGCACAGTGACCAAGAGACATTAAGTCCCAGGGGTTTGAACGAGACGGCAGATATGCAATATTCGTGCTCGAAAGAAAAAAGAAAACTATAAGAACAAGTTAATCTCCATGTCCTGTGGTACATGGACCCAATAACAATTGGCGAAATGTGGGTGTACCTATTATGGGACCGAGTCCTGTGTACACCCTGGGAAAAGGCGTGATTGTATGTTATGTTACCTCCGGTTAAAAAGTATCCGAACCGGAAATGAAGTCGGATGTGTAATTTATCGGAAGTTCCGACCTTTCGGAACCGAAGCCGAAGCTCCGTAGCATCCCTAGTGCAGTCTAATAAAATAATGCGAAGCCGAGGCTGGTTGCTATTATTGTGTATAAAACAAAATTATAAAAAGTGTTTTTCTGAGATAGTCAGTGTTCAATGTGTCAATTACCTTATGCTACCAACAAGTTCATACTTTATCATCCTAAAAGGAATATAGTTCCTAATGTTTCACGAAATTCATGATTACGAAATTATTAATTGTTGTAATGGAAATTTAGTGTGACCTAAATTATTGTGAACAAATGAACGAAAATATCTGCTGACCTTGCTTGCCTGCTTCTCAAATCATATTATAAAAGCTGACTTTTACATCTTTCATAGATTTACTTGTTGGCCATAATTTTTTTCATTGTCCTTCACTCATTAGAAAATGTTGATTGTTTACTGGAAAACTACTCGGCATATTATGAGACAACTCATGAGGGTGACGAACGCAGTGCAGTGTTGCGTAGGACGCGCACAGAAGTCCTAGGTAACAACATCATTGTAATAGCACAAATTATTACGCTTGCACGCACGCGGGCACTTAAAAAGTTCTTTGCTCACCATACCGGTTATGGGGCCGCAGGCCGTGAACTGCAAAAAATATTATTAGTAAAGAAATGTATGTACCTCGCCCAAATGTATGTGAACGTCGCTCACGGCACGGTAGCTCTCCGTCAACAATTTCTATGAGAACGGTGTTGATACAAGTGTTATGCAAGGGCAAGGTACAGCTTTACGAGGAAAGGAAGATGCTTTCAAGGCGAGCGGTCCACTAGAGTACCTCCTCGTTCTACTGAGGGTGTGTTTGTGTTCGTCCGTTTTTCAACCGTTGTGCGTAGAAGGCATATTTGAGGATTTACCTAATTTACCTTTTTTTTTTGTCCTATTTTAAAAACTAGGTATAATCCACATCCAGGCAGTGCCCTCAGAGTTTTTGCTGTTGGTACGTTCAGATGTTTGTGGGACATCAATGCAAATTAGCTAACACTCATCGTTCATATGGACGTTGGGCCTTCAAGATTTGCTACAGTATCTTAATTACAACTACTGGAAATTAAACAATAAATTGTTAAGGCATACTTATGTATGCATAGAGTAGGGTTCCATACCTAGATACTTGAACAAAACGCTTTAAATTGCTTTAAACATACACTGCCATATGGAAATATGCAGTAAAATGGCATGCAGTAACTTTTGATTGCGTTAAATTAGAAGTATGGTTTTTTTACAGCCCCAAGAGCGCAGATTTGAGTAGTTGATATCAATTTCAACTTGATACCTCCACGCGTTTCTGTTAAAAAGTGACTTGACAGATGGACAGACAGACAACAAAGTGATCCTGTAAGGGTTCCTTTTTTTTCCTTTTTAGGTACGGAACCCTAAAAATGAATAAATAACCATGTAAAAGTATCTGCCATTTACATGTAGGTTAAGTTAGTAGTTTCCTATAAATTATAAAAACCAACACACCTGTGTAAACATAAGTACAAAGCATAAAGAATAAGTACCTATTATACAATACGTTTGAGATCATTACTTAAAAAAGTTTTTCGGGACTATCTTTTTTAGAGATACCACCAATATTCGGTATTTGGCCTACTCGTCTGCTTGTTTTACTAATCCTTATTCCTTCAAATGGTACGCAATCATCGGTACCAAATCATGAAAAAAACACCAATCGGAGAGCTACCGAGAACCTAGCCGAATATCACTATTTGTGGCAAAATCACTATTCGTGGCAGCCATTCTGACACATATTTTTGTCTCTATCTTTCTACTTTGAACACCACGTGGTGATGGGGTCAGCCTACCTTCTCTCTTCACTAACTGCACCTCTCTAACGTTGACATCTGCCTCGAAGACCTCGCAAAAATTAGATATATTATTTTCGACTAAAACCAAGAAAATAAACTTCTACAAATTTAAATCTGTAGCTTACTTAGCATAAGGCTGTGTCAGTTTGATGAATTCTCGACATTTAGATACGAGGTCATTCATATTTTAGCATAAATATTTAATGTATGCTGAATGTGGGACGATTCAAACTTTTTAATATAATCCCTGTACCTATATGAAATTCAATGTCCAGACTGACTGACACACACACACACACTTATCCAGTCAGCCCTTGCAGGTAGAAATCTGAAATGTACTTATTTTAATTATGATGTAGACAAGGTATGAGATAAGATTCCCGAAATTCTGAAGTCGAGGGATTTCAGAATTTCGGTGATCTCGGGCAACTGACATAAGCATTCTCATCGAAATTTTGTTTGTTGTGAGCAAATAATAATAATAATAATATGGGACAACTTCCACACACGGTCACGTGGTCCCAAACTAGGCTAGAAGCCTGTACTATGGTAACCAGATGACTCTGATATACATACTTAAATACGATTATAACACCCAGACACAGATGAAACAGACATGTTCATGCACACAAATGTTTGACCTGGCCGGGGATCGAACCCGGGGCCTGCGGCACAGAAAGCAGAGTTACTACCGTCTGCACCAACGAGGCTGTCGAATGAAATGCTCTCAATATGTGTTTGACTGCACCATCCCAGCAGTTGGAAGTGCGCTCGGGTGCTCGGCACTTGGCACCTAGCTGCTTAGCTCACAGTACTGACATGCCGATAACTTGTATCGTGCTCACATCGAGCGAATGCTCATGTCAGTCGCCTAAGTGTTAAATGTTACAAATTAAATTATGTTACAATGTGACGAAAATTGGGTGGTTTCCTTTTATGATTATAGGCGTTTACTAAATTACTGGTTTTTACTAAATGCATATTAAAGTAAATCCAATATACCTACAAATAAGAAAAATACAATAAAAAAAATACCGATTTTAACGGACTTTCACTGACAGAAAAAAAACGCTCCACGCGGACGAAGTCGCGTTAACAATTAGTCGGAAATAAACGTTAAAAATGCTAAATACATAGTTTAAACTGGTCTCGTTTACTTATTGTCCAGAACCATCGACCCAAAGCCGTGCAATCCGCGCACCCTGCAGAAGCCCAAGCGCGGAGGGGGCTACCCCAAGGTGTTCCTCGGCGGCTTGCCTTCCAACATCACGGAGACCGACCTGAGGGTCTTCTTTGGACGCTACGGCAAGGTCATGGAAGTTGTCATCATGTACGACCAGGAGAAGAAGAAGTCTAGAGGTATGTAGATAAAATCAAATAAAATTCTCCATTCAAAGATTTTAGGTTAAAAATGATCATAATACTATAATCAGAAACTATATCATTTATATAATTTCAATTAGATTTACTAAAAATATTATCATAGATACAATGTACATACTAATTTTGTGTGAAATTACCTCTGCTAAACCTTTACGCCATTATGTCAGGTATGATAAATTTTGGTATACAGACAGATGAGACCTTGTTAAAGGATAGGATACCCACTTTTTCCAGATATTGCTACGGGGACGATGCTTACGCGGGGGAGTCCGCTGGGCACGGTTTTTTATGAAATTTTCATAATTTTCCTGCCCACAACTAAGTAATCTAAGTAATTAGCAGTATTTTTTCGTCTGTTCTTGTCTATCAGCTCTGTATTCACTTCCTGTTTAACATTGATTTTAAGAAAAGGCCCGATGGGGTGCGTTCTCCTAGCGCTTACTTAACAACTGGCACGTGCAATTTGCTATGTGCAGTTTGCACAGTGCAATATAATGAACAACAAAAATAGAAAGACGTCCCTAATACCGAAGTGCTACCGAGACAACAACATTAGTCGCTCGTACGACCAAACTTTATTGACGTAAGTGGGCCTAATGGGGCCTTATTTGAGCTTTCCATTTTCGAGAAGCCTACAGAAAACTACTTATGATTTTTTTATGTGAAGGTTATGTTTTACTTATATAAACGCTGAATCATTATGTTATGTCTACCTTCGAAATCTCTCATGATGTCGACAAAATGGCGGACTAAGATGACATTAATTTTAAAATATTAGAGTTGCCAGTTATTATAATAATGTACCTACAAGAGTAATTGCCGCGGATATGTACCCCGCACGACTTGGTTTTCGAGGTTTCAGTGGAAATTAATTTTAAGTTAAATAACTAATCCACATCCAGCCAGTGCCCTCAGTGTTTATATTGTTGGTACGTTCAGATGTTTGTGGGACAACAATGCAAATATACATAACTCATTGATTATATAGATATGAGTCTACAAGATTTGCTACAAGAGCCTCTGCACACAGTATATGTTACCGGAAATGTATGAAACCTACATGACACGCAAGTAAAAAACATTCCGTGAAATATAATATCTTCTATAGGGCTTTTTATTAATTTTGCTTCAAAAATCAATTATGTATTAATTTCTAAAGCCCATCTAGTACAAAAACTATCATATATTATAATTTATTTATTTCCACAGAAACGGCACTATAAGAAAGAACTAAAGAACACAAGAACTACGAACTAAACCTAACCTAAGTTCCGATTACTACTTTTATTTCACACATTTCCGGGCGATTTTAGGAGATATATACATTTCCTAGGAATTGTATACAATGACGGATTACATACATTTCCGTTAACATATATACATAAAGACCATGGACCAGCAGCGCAGAGTAGGACGTACACGCACGTGGTGAATATTCTAAATCATAAAGACCGCAGTAACATGCTGGATGCAAGCTTAAAACCGGTCTTGAGGGAAATCCTATGCCGGGGGAGACCTATTCTCAGCAGTGGACGTAGAATATCTTAAATCATAGGCGTTAGTTATAAACGCGTTGTTGGGTCAGCGTTGATCAAATACACTATATGCATACTCTAATGTTAAATATTCATTATTGTTGTATAACCTTGTCCATAATAAAATTAAAGCAATTTTGAACTTTTGCAGGCTTTGGTTTCTTGTCGTTTGAAGATGAGATGTCTGTTGAACGCGTCACCCAGGAGCACTTTATCAACCTCAATGGAAAGCAGGTTTGTTTGAATCTTTATAGTCAGTTTTTCATGGTAAAATTACTTGTCTTTAGGATGTTTTTGTATTAGGCTGTTCATGTTATACCTCTAGCATTATTTCATATATAAAGTTCGTTTTGAATTTGTGCAACACTTAGGAAAGTGTAACAATTATCCACATCCAGGCAGTGCCCTCAGCTCTCTTGCTGTTGGTACGTTCAGATGTTTGTGGGACATCAACGCAAATTAGCATATACTCATTATTCATATTGATATTGAGTCTACAAGATTTGCCACAAGGAAATTCTCCAAAAATAACCTTAGTATGACCTAAATATAGCGTTTTTAATGGAAATCTGCCTCGGTGGCGTAGTGGGCGCATGCTCGACTGCCAATCAAGAGGTCCCGGGTTCGATCCCCAGTTCAGGCATAGTGTTTATTATTGGATTTTTCCATTAGGAATTATCTCAATAACTGCTTGGAGTCTGGAACTGTGCCCGGTAGATGGCAATAGGCTCGCCCCCTATTACATGGGACCAATAACATACTGGCGAAATGTGGGTGTATCTACTATGGGACTGAGTCCTGGGTACACCTCTGCCTACCCCTTTGGGAAAAAGGCGTGAATGTATGTTATGTTATGTTATGTTTAATGGAAATAATTAAATTTCCAATTTTCCTTCTTTGATGTGTTGGAAAGAAGCCCTTCCAATGTTTTGTATGTTACCATGTTTAACATTATTGAATGATGTGACATTGAAATTTTGAAGGTTTCTGTAAACACGCCTAATTAACTTCTATGAACTAGTATCGGAAACACTGAGTTGAAATTATTGATTGGCAGAAATAATTATTAGTACTGCAATTTGAAAGGCTCGGTTACAAATAACAGATATAGTTGTATTTTGTAATTAAGGTTGAGCGCAACAAATGCGTCTAAACTGTGTCAATTTTCAGTCCAAACTTTTTTGTTCAAATCTCAAAACCAGCCCTGTTTGGACTATTTAAACCTCTGACTAATTGGAATTTTAGCTCCTAAACGAATAGACCGATCATGATGTTTTTGTTTGTTTGAAAGCTGAGGTGATTGTGAGTGACTTAACTTTTTCTAGCGCTTTTTCTAGCATCTAAAGGTATATGAACTTCTTTTATTTATAATCATTTATATCATAGTCTGTTTATATTTTAAAAAATAGTTTCATAATAATTAATAATGTTTAAACCATAATCATCTTTTATAAATAACAATAAATAAAGTAATTTAAAATTAACAAATGTGATAAGTATAGAAGAAACGCTCAACAAGCCAGCGTTGCAGGCGAGTCTTGAAGCTGTTTAGTGTGAGAGCTGCAATGTGGTCTGACAGCTATTATATACATTATTGGTAGCATTATTATGTAGGCGTTCTTAGACTAACTTAGACTCTAGAGGGAGTCCACGGCGTATTCGTCAAAGTGCACCGTAGTCGATACAGCATCATAAAGGCTTGTTCCTCATAGGTGGAGATCAAACGCGCGGAGCCCCGCGACGGGTCCGGCAAGCTGGGCTCGGGCGGCGGCGGCATGGGCGGGGGCGGCATGGGCGGGGCCCCAGGGGACGCTCCGCAGGCCGGCCAGTGGGGCCCGCCCGCCACCGCGCCCATCAACATGATACAAGGGCACAACGGACAGATGGGAGGACCGCCCATCAACATGCCCATGCCTGGACCTAACATCATGCAGGTATGTGTCAGATCCCCTCGTTTATGGCGTTCTATGGGGAAGGCCTATGTTTAGAAGTGGATGTCTTCCGGCTGATGGTGATGGTGTCAAATTAGTGTGTTGCGACCTATATAGGTAGTCTTAAGCTGCGAATCCTTTCATGCGGCTATCTAGATCTAAAGTTGATTTTGGAGTTGATGCGTGGTTGAGAATCTGCTTAGGGCAGGCTTTTTGATTGTTACTTACGGTTAAGTTAACCATTTGTCAAACTAACTATAGTTAAATTTCTAACCAATGGTTAAATCGTGTGGAAAAAAATAGTTAACCAGGGATGAAAAAACGAATTTTGTCGAATTTTAACTATTTGTCAAAAATTCAACCATTGTTCGACTTCGAACTTCGAACCAGTGATCAAAAAACCCAGCCTTAGGAAAGTATGAATATGTGGTGGTTAGTTCTGTCAGAAAAAGTTGCTTGTCCAAAGTAAAACCAAGCTTATTTCTTATTATAACGCATACAAACATGATTTTTCTTTCAGTGTGTTTGCTTTAATATATCTAGATGGAACATGCAGTATGGTTACTGCAATGTAAGCTGTCAAAGTATTAAATTTTTGTGTTGATAAATGTTTAAAATGTGATATAATTTCGGTATTAGACATATGTAGGCACGTTAAAAATAATCTTGTTTGCGGTTATGCATTCAAATACACGTCTCAAGCATAAATATCGCTAGATTGTATTGGTGGCCCGGTGGCTCAAGTGTGTTCATCATCATCTCAGATGTAAGAAGTTCATTACAATCTCTCCTATAGGTGGGGGTTTGTCAATACTCGTTTAGCAAGCGGGTTGGCAAGCGCAGTATGATGGTTTAAGGTGATTCATCTTCCATATAAAATGAAAATTCACAAATATTAAGAAATAGGGAATAATTTTCCATTCAATTGTTTGGCTCTGGATCTGGCCTTTATTTGCGCGAAAACATATATTGTTAAAGAAATTTTTTTTTATATTTAAATAAACATTAACATAACCTAAAAACTAAATTCACAGTTTTCATAAAAACGAAGATACTGTAAGGTTTTCGTTAGCCAAATATTTTTACGTGCAAATAAAGGCCAGATTGAGAGCCAACCGCAGACAATTGACTGGAAAACGGTTCGATATTTCTTCGTATTTGTGTGTTTTCATTTCGTATGGACACTGCTGATCGTGTTCTGGATCAGAGGACCGTCGGCCGGTCGGCACGGCATCACGGTATGGGTGCGGTATGGACGATCAGATGTAAAGTGAGGTGACGGCGCAGGGTTACCAGAGCTGGGGCACGTCCCCCGGGCAGACGTCGTACGGGTACGGCGCGGCGGGCGCGGGCGCGGGCCCCGGCAACTACCAGGGCTGGGGCGCGCCGCCCGGCCCGCAGGCGCCGCCGCACGCGCCCGCCTGGCCCGCCTCCAACAACTACACGCAGCACACGCAGCCGCCCGCGCAGGGCTACACCAGCTACGGTATGTACTCCACTCTACACTCCACTCCACTCCACTCCACTACACTACTCCCACAGGATACCTACCCTCACAGAACTAATTGAGCTCTCCACGAGCCCCGCTTCGCTGGGAAATCACCACAAAGGATGTTTCTAGGGGGGCTCCTGAAACCACGACCGTCTTTACTCTACAATACAATACAATCATTTATTCATAATTTTCAGTTACACGTCACTTTAGGTATAATAATTAATAATAATATCATTATTAATTCGTTTCGTTTTTGTCACGATGGTACAAAATGAATATGTATATAAAAATAAATTAATGATGATGATATAAAATATATCAATCATCACAATTAAACAATTAAATAATTAAAACCATTATTTATATAAAGATGTCAATATTAAAAATTAAAATTTAATAATTAATTAAATAATACAAGTCATGAGAATGAAAATAAAGATTATTAAAATCTTGTGCTCTGTGACTGCTTCGGTGGCGTAGTGGGCGTAAGCTCGAGTCATTCGCATCACCGGTGGTGACAATTGGGACAAATTTTTTAAAATTCACAGTTGACCCCAGTGGGGATATAAGAATGGCGACCGGCGAGAACGACCGTGAAGCACTGCCGATCATGAGGTACCGGGTTAGATCCCCGGGTCAGGCCAAGCGTTATTGGTCTTTTCCATTAGGAATTATCTCTTGTGACAGCCCGGAGTCTGGATCTGTGCCACCTATTACTTAGGACTTATAACATGGCAAAATGTGGTTGTTCCTACTATGGGACCGAGTCCTGGGTTACACCTCTGCCTACCTCTTCGGGAAGAAGGCGTACTTGTATGTTATTGCTCTGAAGTTTCACGCCCTAAAAATTACCCTATGTCTTAGTCTTGAGTCTATCCTGTCTATATCTTTCAACCCAATTAGTTGTGTAGTAGTTGTGTAGTTTGGTGTAAAGATGTATTGAACAAATACATACAATCGCATTAAAATATCTGTGGGATAGTTGAATACCCCAGACTAAGCAACGCTTGAGATCAGACAACGATGGTAAGTGCAGTAGCCGCTCTATGGTATATAACCATAGAGCGGCGTTTATCAGAACTCCAGACTACTGCGGAGTCATGGTGGGTTCGGAAAACTGGTTTTTACTATTTACTATCATTATTATGTTCAACGAATCTCTTTACTTTTAGTCATTTCAAATTTCGTTGCGGGTAGAGAGTGCCCTGAAAATATTTGCAAGAAGTATTCCTTAGTTTGGGAAGTCGCGTTATTTCTGAACGAATCTGACAACTTCTTCAAGATATTATGATTATAATACGATTTTTAGTTGATCGATTGGTACGAGAACAAGCATATAAGCATAGAAATAAGCTTTTTGAGAAAAAAGGCGGGATTACGTGGAACGAAACTTGCAACTACTTTGCAACTTGATCGAAAAACTGTAGGTTTATCATTGAGTTATGCCATTTAACGTTGAAAATTTCATCCGAAAATCGTGTTCTAAATTCGTGATACTATTTATAGGATAGGCATTAACGACAAATAGATATTTTGAGTTCAGTAGATGACGGTTTTAGTTTATTGGGATGAACAACTGAATTAATATTTCGTGTTGAATAACTGCATTTTGCAATTGCAACGAGATTAATTTGGAAATAAAATGATACCCGCATTAATTTCCAAAATTGTGGTATTATTCTACAGAAGAGAAACGAGCCACAAATTTAATATGGTCCTATAAGACGATTTAAAGAAATCAATATACCGCGATGAAACGCTGCATTTACCAATTGAGAACTAGAGTGGAGTAATTTTGTTTATCATTCATCTCATTGAGTCGAGTAGATTGGTCCATGAATGCGATTTACAAAAAAAAAACAACATATCGCATTAAAAAGCTGCATTTTGCAATAGAGAATTAAAGTAGAGTAATTTGGTGTGCAGCTAACTACAGTTCGGCGCCGGCGGCCGCGTCGGCTGGCGGCAGTTGGACCAACTGGAATATGCCGCAGAATTCCAACTCAACCGGCTCCGGTGAGTCAACACACATTAACACATACCCCCCCAAAATAAACCACAAACTTAAAAAAAAACTTAGAGTAGCTCGGTTACATTGTAGTTAAAAACGCGTTAGTTGTGCTCACCGGAGATTGTTGGAAAGGACATTTCATATCTATAGAGGCGTAGCGTTTATTGGTAGTGCGTTCAACGGCCGTATGAGTTTTTTGACTTACGTAAACGTATCGAATTCTTATGGTTAGAAACACATTAACACATATCCCCCAAAAAACCTTATAGATTGATTGGTTAACATTGTAGCGACCCCGATAGTTGTACATGTCAATAGATAAGTAACATGTAAAGTGGGTCTATCAATGTCTCGACACCATTATCGTATCTCTATCGGATCTCTGTATAATAATAGTAGTCTGTTTAATTCATTTAGCTTAAGCAAAAACGGCGTAGTCAGTAGTATACTTACAAATCAACAAAATAGAAACTAATTTCGTTTGGAAAATGCCGGCCAATCGCAAGAAGACAAGATGTGAAACGTTAAATTTTAGAATTGATATACCCAATACTCAGAAAATGTATGTCGGGAAATATGAAAGCTCCTTTAGTCGTAACTAATCGTGACTCGTATGATAGATTGGCAAATTAATACTCGATTGTTTTACGACCTTACGGTTTCACGGCGTACCAAAACGCTCACTAAGTTCTTACGCATAACGGCACTAAATGTTATTGACATTGTTACGGTAGTTATAAGTTGTACAGTTATTCTCCGTAACTGGCAAATTAGTATAATATAATCTATATTTTTGACAGTTTGAAGAAAATAATCGTACATCACAGAGTATAAGATATTCTTAATTGAAGCATAGTGACTTTAATGTATTAGGGCAGTTGATTAGTCCCAACATGCAGAGCCTTTTGATTTTTTATTATTGTACTTTATCTCACAACCATATCACACAAGGTAAGCTCAAAGACTGATGGGTAATCTTTTTTTTTTTTTTTTTTTACACGTTTCTCTGACGTTATCAGAGTCTTGTCTCCTAATATATTTTTCTCTTTCATGCCAGTTCTCGCTTTAATTCCTCTCGTACTTACATACTTCCTACTTTCCTTTCATGCATCTTCTCTTTCGTACTTCGCCGGTGGGATTCCGGCCTATTCTATTTTACTTATGGGAATGATGGGTTATCTAGGAGTGTGTGTGACTCGCCGCTCACTAAACGGACCCCCCATAAAGACCGCCCACCACATGGGAATAAGGGCGACGAGAGGGGCAACGTCGGTGTGAGCGGCTAAGGGTAGGAGAGGTGTCCCTGGACTTTAAACTTTATTATTATTATTATTATATTAGTTGTAATTGTAACAATAAATAAATCGTGTTCGTGTTACGTCGACAGCGGGTTCGTACGTGCCGCTGTCGGAGGGCGGCGAGATGTACGGGCGCGGCGCGGGGTCGGGCGGCGCGGGCGGCGCGCCGGCGCTGGGCGGGGCGCTGTCCTCGGCCGCGCTCTCCAAGTCTTCCTCCGCCGACTACTCCACCTACCAGCAGTACCCGCCCGCCTACCAGCAGGATCAGGTGCGTCACACCTTCTCGTAGGGGACTCGGTGAACTGATGGATTCATATCAACTTATAAATCACTTCAATAAAGAAACTGATCTAAAATGATCTATGAAAATCATGTTTTCTCGCTTGCACACTAGTTAGAGCCTAATGTGCAAGCGGGAGGACATGATTAGCGCCGCCATTTTGGATTCGTTTCATTTATTGAACCGGCTTATACCAATATTTGCTGTACTGTTGCTGTAATGTGGTGCCTTGTGATGTTTGACTAAGGGCCTCTCACCATCCTCGATTAAAGTGCCGATTAAGCTTCTCGTCTATTAAAGTGGCGAGTGAGGCGCAGTGCTAATTTCATAATGTCCGAGTTATGCTAATCGGCACATAAATTGGACTTTTTATGGTTCCATACCTCAAAAAAAAAAAAGGTACCCTTATATTGTCCATCTGTCTGTATGTCTGTCTACCAAGACGTTTTAAGGAGAACACGTGGAGGTATCAAGTTGAAATTAATATCAACTACTCAGATCTGCAGTCCCTTGTGCCCGTAAAAAATCATACTTCTAAGTTAACGCAATCAAAAGTTATGGCCATTTTACTGCATATTTCCATACTTTGCGCAAGGAACTAATAGATGGCGCTGTATGTTCTTGGTATCTAGTTATAGAACCCTACACTATGCATACATACATATACCTTAACAATTTATTTTGTAGAATTGTCAAAGTTACTTGGGACTTTTACTTGCCGAGTAGCACTAATCGGCGAGTTATTCACTCGAGGATGGTGAAAGAAGCCCTAATAGTGTAATAATTCTGCTCAAACATAACGTAATGGGTGTAAGATTTATTGGTAATTGTAAATTATTGGGTATTCAAGAGAAGAGTGAATAATTTTCTTATCATCATCATCAGCCAGAAGACGTCTACTGCTGAAAAAAGGCCTTCCCCATAAAACGCCATAAACTTCATATGGGGGGATTATGCCGTAATCACCACACATGTGTCTATAAGGTCTCACGGCTCCCATAGGATGAGAAAGGGGTGGCCCTATTAAATAGCCGGTAAGCACACGGCTAAAAACAATAATCGTGTGTAATAATTCTCCAAACATAACTTAATGGGTGATTTTATAAAACTCGTAGGCACCATATTACAGCGAACACAGTATAAACGACTGAACGCGCAAGGAGAAAGTGGCCTACAGTGAATAGGTTTGCCTTTTCGGAGATTTACTGTGAAGTTGCTGAGCTCTGCCGATCAGATTCTTTTGTTTTCATAGTTTCAATCACATGAACGTAATCTACTTTGCTCTAAAGGAAACAGTAAGGATATTATTATGTGTCATGTGGAAGCATTCTTAGTCTTACATGTTATATTCTGTTTTTTGAGAAACGTCTTAAACCACTACAAATGTGTAAGTAGCAAATTAAGGTACAATCGAATTACTCATTATTTTTATATTTTATTTAAAAGTTACACCAAACAGAGTATAATCAATGACAATAAAATATCATGCGTAAAGGAAACATTACTAGATTACACTTCTAAATTATGCACACACTACATGAACACAAAATCAAATTATCTTACATATAAGTATGCTTGAATTTTGGCAGTTTGTTGTTAGACATCAACTGAGTCATGATGACGAATAAGAATTTCGTTGTATTAGCCCTTAATCATAAATAAGGCTGGATTGTAATAAGAAGTCTTGTCTTTGGGTAATGACTTAAAAAAGTAGTAGTCAAGCAGTGCTATCAAAACTAAAGATTCTGATCGGTGGAAATTAAACTCAGCTACATAGAACAGCTTTGATGGAGAGGCACGCCTACAAATACTTGTTATTACTCCTTCGAAAAACATACCTTTATTTTCTAAACGCGTTAGAAGCGAGAAAAACGGCGCTTTTCCAGATTATCCATCAGATCATCTTTGACAAAGTTAGGTGTACAATTCCAAAGGATTTTTTCGGTTCTGAACTTTGAACTATTGTGGGGGTTTGGTATTATCTCGATCTGCTTTTTCGACAGCAAATTGTCAAACGTTTAATAATGTGTGTGTGGTATTGTAAAATCAGCTCTATTACAATCTCATACATATCATTGTCTAATAACCAATTGACATAATATGATCTGATATTTAACTAATGATAATTTTTAAGGATGTGTTTACATGGATATGTTTATAAGAATAACTTGTATTTTTTTGTTGTTTCTTTTGTGCCCGGATTCTATATTTAAAACGATTTGCCTTAAACGGAAGTGGAATTTTCTAAATGTTTACATATTAAGAAAATTCAACTTTTCTTAAAAAAATGGGATAATATTGGTCATATTTGCACCAATTGCGCAATTCGCGCCAATACACCAATGTGAAACAGTCCTTGGGGTAATATAATGAGCGTAAAATACTATTATATTTCGTACATTATAATGTAAAAGTATAATTTAGGTGTTGAAGCCAATGTGTGGTGCAGTAGTTGGGTTCAATAAGAGACATTTGGAATTGGAGACAATTTTGAACCCAAGTGTAGTTTGTCTCCACATTAAATATACGAATCGGGCATCACTCTTACGTCAAGGGGCAAGGTATATGGTACTTGCCAACTCTGCTTGAAAACCTTTAGAAACTGACGTGTTTCATGTCCCTGTTGTGCCTTGCAGGCCCAAAGAGGCTGAAGATACATAATGAAATAAATACATGTTGTTTTTATATACAGTCCAATGTGTTTCAGCTTGGCCTAGCATGGACCATTGGGATATCTGATTTATAAACATTTTTTGAATAAACATTGCACTGGTGTTGGTATGGTTTTTGCTAGGGTTTAGAAAAAATCATTTTCGTTGAACGAAAATGTTGTTTTATTTTGGATGGATTTTTGAACAGTTTGAAAAGTATAAGATTTTGAATACATGGCTATTTTTCTTGTATAGGAATAATTGTTTTTACTCTGATCTGGTGATGACAATTTAGGGAAATTGTGAAAAATGATATGTTTACATTTTGAACTGTTCAAAACTATCACCCTGCTTTTTATTTAATTATATTTATTTATTGGAATATGTAAACACATATCATCTCGCACGTGTTCTTACAATGTCGTTTTATTTGTTTTGGTTGGACCGAATCTTTTTGCTATAAATTTTAATGATTTAAAACTAGTAATTCTTACTGGTAAAATGTGATAGTATCCAGGTCAAAGCAGATAACAATCGATTATTGTTGGAGCACGATCGTGTCAGTGGGTCGCAGCGTGCAGTAGTTAATCCGCGAACAATACTCTACCGTAGAGTTTAACGGACATATGCTAAAACCTCTAGTTATTTAATTATAGATCTTATCATAATGATAATACGGTCCCGTTAGGCAAAGCACGCAATTTTGGGTCAGCGTTGAGAATTTCCTACGAATTTTGCAGAAGTTTTAGCATTTGTCATTTGTGTGGTGTTTCAGAATGAAATGGGAACGCTTGCTACAGATGATTGTCTCATTATTTGACTTAAACTTTCGCTTCTCCATTCCTAATCAAAGCTAACGTTTCGCGATAAACTGTATCTTGGATTACACTGACTTTTGTCTCATTAATATTTTATTAATTTTTTGTATGTCCAAGATGCATTCGATGCGAAATGCTATCATTATTTTGAGCTTCGTTACGTCCATTCACACAAAGTACAGCCAAGTTGAATCATATGTGCATTTATTATTTGCTCATTACCCTCGGTACTTGCATTTTCCCCGATTCCTTCCCTCTGTTACACCGATTCGCTTGACACCATGTGTTATTCCCCGCATACCTGTCCCGTATTTATGCCGCGTAGAACGTTTGCACGATCGCATGAACGGTGATTATGATTTACCAAGGTTATATACAGAACGAATGAATGATTGGCACGAGAGAAATGCAAGTTTTAATCACTTAATTTATCGCATAGCTCAATTTGGTTGTACTTGCGTCGAGGTTTGCGATAAGACTGAGTGGTGATTGTGACCGAGTAATATATGGTGAACGAGTGATATTCAGCGAAATGGTAGCCCTCCCAGCGACGACGGTTCGCGGCTGGAATACAGCATGATCAATATGTTATAGAGACATTAGTTTGCCACCCCTGCATCCGTGTGCTGTGTACCAAACGCTTGTTTTTAATCACCGCAATACGCGAGTGTACTACGAGTCCCGCTGTCTGCATGTTTTCAGTGGCGATATCAATATGTGCGATGTCTTTTTGATAATGACGAGCTATGCTATGCGTCGGTATCGTGAGAATGATGTATGACGCGGCGCGTGTCCGCCGCGCTCTGGCAATAGATGGCGCTCGCACCGCCATCCATAGTGACAACCGAGGTTGCTGAAGTTAGTCGAGTTTCGCTGAAGGTCTCTCATCACCGCGCCCCGCCGGTGTAACCTCCCCTCTCCTCTCGTCCCCCGCCTCTCCTCTCGTCCCCCGCTGGAGTTCATCTCGCCCTTGGGGTCAGTTCACACGCTTTCGCCCGATCCATCTTCACACGCGCTGCGCTACTTACATAAAACCTGCTAAACAGTTGGCGAGTGGGACTTTATGTCGTGTTCTTCTTTTTCCAGTTGGTCGATCAGGGCCCACAAGAGTGGCTCCTCCAGAAAGACAATAATTAGAGATAATGCCGGGTATCGGATGAGGGAATGTCGCGAAACACTGGGGATTTCTCACTATGGACGGTTCGGTCGTTGCGACTGTAGTGCGCTCATCAAAAAGGCATCGCACCGCAATAGTTATACTATAATGCTTAACTTAGTTATCTATATTATTCATATATTGCATTTTGTCGTGCGAGATGATCCGTTGGCTATGTTTCATCTCAACACTTGTAAATTGGCATTTAAAGTACAAATTAGTAAAATTTCGATTTTTCATATTGTTACAGGTTCATTAATAGATAATTATAATAATAACAAAATAATATTAAGAGCTGTACTTTAAGTGTTCAGAGATGAATAATCGTCTACTCCATTTATATGTAATCAGATCAATGTTTAATCAAAATTGTGAACGAGACTTTAATATCATGGGGGCATCGCTCAATGCGGCCCCGCTGTCGTGTTATTGAAATAAATAAATAAACTTAACGGTCGTAACTAACGCGGTGGCCTCATTTCGATCCTCTCATGACGTCACAGGCCGCAGGGCAACCCCGCGGACACTTCAGAAAAGAGTTGCCCTATAATCTAATTCCTTCGCGACATCGTAACGCCGTAGCGGGCCTTATATCCACCGCAAGTTGTCAAACCGACAGTAAAACAACGTACTTGACGCAGCTAAACTAGTAGTAGTGATAGAAGTAAATAGGTACAGAACGCCGGCTCTATACTATTGAAACGCGCTCAAAGCCAACTTTACGGGCAGTCTGGGGTTGAATCGGAACACTGCCGTGCTGTAAGAGCGAGCTTTAGAATGTCATATCTAATGGAAAGACTCGTTACATTTTTATCGCCTACAAGTGAACGAGACCAGCACGACGTAAGCATAGTGTTAGGCGGCACGCCAACATAAAACAATCACATTATATAAAATCGCATCGAAGTCATACAGCATGCCGTTTTTTTGAAACAGAAAGCTACTTTGAGAAGTTGTTAAGTTTCATATCCCCAGAATTTTTATCTGCTTCACACGAACTGACGACTGATATCACGCATTGACTAAACCTCTGTGAATCTGATGGAGTCGGCTTTCTGTGCTATATATACTCGTAGTAAAGCGTCGCTATGTGTCGGGCGGCTCGTTTCGGTGTAGTCCGCGGGGCCGTAGCTCGGCAATGGTCGTGGCTCGGCTAACGTAGCGTGGTGTGTCAGGGGTCGTCGTACGGAGCCGGGGGCGGGTCGCGCGCGTACGCCGGCGAGTACCACGGCTCCGCGCCCGCCGCGCAACCGCCAGGTGTGCACGCGCACCCGCACCACGCGCCCAAACACTTCAACGCCAACGAGTTTAACAAGGAGTGGCCCGCCGCGTAGAACACACAAACACACACACACGCTACTCCCGCACATATCTCGCGATATGACGCAGGATATGACCCGATCACACACACAATCCCACACGCACGCGATCTGTTACGATAGGTTTCGATTAGCCGTCGATTGAGACGATTTTTTACAATGATACAGCCGAACGGACGGCGTGACGCGTATTCGACCCACTTTATTGCAATGTTGAAACAGATTTTTTTTTTGACTGTATAACGAAACGAATACATGAGAGGTTTATAAAAGCCTTATTAGGCGATGTAACCGTTGAGGACGCGACGACTGCATTGACACAAACCCACACGCGTAAAGTAAGCGTTAATTTTTGATATATTATCTAATTAAAATAGTTGCATAGTTTAAAATATAATCGAGTAAAATATATATACAATTATTGAGCTTTCCTTTTTAATGAGATATTTCACGTTGTCTATTATTATCGTATTATTGATCGTGACGTCTCTGAACTCTGTCGTTTTGATATTAATCTGTGGACAGGACGCGGCCCTGTAGGTACTAGCTCTTTGATATTACACACCCGGAAGATTTCGCGACCCCTCTACGAGCCGGAAGGACACTGTAGTCGCGCATGTACAGTACATCTGTACGCACTTTTATTGCTTTTAATATTCTCTTTGGATGTGGGCTTAACTTTTTTTTAACTTTGGAAATATTTCGAATTCTAAATATTTTTATCCTTTTTAAAATGATTTCTTTTAATAATGTCGTAGGTGTATCGATCGTTCGGGATCGTCGGTAGTTGTAGTTATACTCGTATATTATAATGTATGGGCAGCGGTCGCGGCAGGACGCCGCCGCCCGCACGTGTGGACCACGCGTTTGACAGACCATGTATAACAAGGCCAATTTAGGGAAAATGACCTTTAAAACTTAACTTATAAGCTAAACTTGTATAAATATCTGATATATATATCGGTATGTATATTTAATATTAGTATTTTGGTTATTTACCACCCACTAGAGTTAGGTAAAACGGTAGAGATGTAATAAAATAATTATGTGTTTAAATAACAAAACATAGTATGACTGAACGTGATTATTTATTTTTAGTTATCCCATTTTTTTTATAAAAAAAAAGGGAAACGATACTTTATGAATATTCGTAATTTTAATTTGTTTTCTAATATGCATTTTAGTTTTTATTGCAATTATTAAGTTTATGGTAATAATACGGTTTATAATGATATATAATTTTAATGAATTAAATGAACCTGCCAAATTGTTAACGAGCAAACGATAACGTTGTTGTAATATGTGTTAAGTAAATGGAGCTCAATCATTTAGGATACGATACGATACTATACATAATGAGTAGGCACCGCGCGCCGCCGCGCCCCTCGCCATCACCATCAACCTGTACATATTTATATAACTCGTATTATCGTTACATGCGTTACCTATGTACTTGTGTGTAAAGCATAATTTTAATCGATTCTCTCGTCACATAGTTTTAAAGTTTTAATTTATGTGATTGCCAAATATTTTAATAAAACTGTATAGTGGTGCCGTGCCGTGGCACACATAGGCCGGCACGTTAGTCGTAATGCGGGAACGCGCCCGCACCGCTGCGCGCGAGCAAAGTGAGTTATAATTTTAAAATAACATTTATTAGATTAAATTTAATGTTAGTCTTTTACTGTACTATATCGCTCAATCGTTTGACCGATCGACTGATTAAAATTTTAGTGATAAGCTAAGTGATGAGGCGCGCAGCGGCGGACGACGTCCTCCCGGGCGCTACCGTCATATAATATGTTGTAATATTATCTTAGGGTTTACGGAACTACTGATAGACTGCCCCTCCCTCACCGGGACGAAGTTCCTTTAATTTTAATAAAATGAATAGAGCCCGCGGCCGCCGTAAGCCGCGAGAGATATTGTTATAAATGTTTTAAATAGACGAATTGTTGACATTGCATAATTTGAACGTTTAGAATAGGGTTATTTAAGATCGCTCCATAAGTATAATTTATCTATTGAGAATAATGTGTGGATTAATAAGCAAATATAAGCGACGCGGTCCGGCCGAGGGGTGCGGTGACCCGAACAATATACTGATGGAAATTAACAAACGCCTTTACATTGTGATTCTCATAGTTAACACATCGGTACATTTCATGTAGCCTTAATTGTATGACGAAATCGACTGAGCGCGTTCCGACGAGGGAACGCGTACTTTGGTTTATAATAAAATAATGGATATAATATTAATAACAACTAGCTGACGACGTTGGTGCCCAACTGCCTGTTAGGTTACGTATATAGTTGTACCGCTTCATTATCGCTTCGTTTACTCTTCGTTCCTATGTTAGTTAGGTTAATTTGTCTCGATTCATTCCTGGTTAATGTTTACTTCTTAGGTAGTCGTCTGTTTGGTCGTACTCTCTTGCCACTCGTAACTAATTGTATATCGCCCGCAGTAACCTCCCCGCGCTTGTGTCTACGCATAACCCCCCTCCTATATCTATTCACTTATGTTCAGTTTGCATTATATCGGTTACATATTATTTACTATATAACCACCGGTGATCGAACGAAAACGGTTCACAGTTCACGCACTTAATATTAGATAATATCGCCTTTAAAATGCTTAGTGATGCGTATAGATTTATGTTATGTTCAGTGATTATAAATATTAGCACTATGGTGTGTTAAGACTCGGAGGGCTTGAGCCCGACTCACAAAATGTTGGAACAATTAAGAACTTAGTTCATAAGTGGCAATCTTCTTATAATAAAGAGTATAATTTATTTAAAAATAAATATATTATATGTATTAGAAATTTTAGATTTACTCAACACTTAACTTAGTGCAAATTATTGTGAAAGTAAAAAAAAATCAATTGAGACTATTTATATGAGTTTTTAATTATTATTATAGGAGAAACATTAAAATATTGGATGAATTTATTAATTAAAATAGTTAGCGAAATACAAATACGGTAAGACACGTTAGAGGCTCGTCTGTCAAACGTTCGGTCCCTTCATGCGAGCGGTCGTCTAATATATAATGATATAATTAGAAACCGCGGCCGCTAGCCTTCATTCATTCACCGTTGGTTCATTCATTCATTCACTCACGGACTACACACATCTCTGACTCACCCGTGAGTGCAATCATCCTTGCATTTTAATATTACACTGAGTAATATCGACATAAGATATACTGTATCTTTAAATATTTAATGTTTATGGAATAATAATATTATAATCATGGCTTAACTGTAGAACTGTTGTGTAGTTAACATTTCGACTCTTGTTTGTATTACTTTATAATATTATATTATAGTGTATGCGGTTTTTATATGTGTATGTTTATTCGGTAGTATAAAGGAAACATGTTTAAGTGTATTTTGGTATATGATAATGATTATTAACGTAGCCGGCAGAGAGCGGAAGCGACAAGCGATCCGTTTCTCTACATTTAATACATAATTAAATATATTTATTATGATCGTAATTGACTAATTATAGAAGACAAGACCCCTAGTGTTAAACTTAGATTAGCCGTTCGACTTATTAATTTCTTTTTTAAGTTCACTTTTTACACTTCACGTAAATTAAAATTAATTTTGCATTTAATATATCGGCCGAGTAAGTTAAATCTTTACTGTAGTCTTTTGGAAAATTATTTTTAAACCGATGCAGGTATTACTAACTATAAACCTCATATTTATACTAGAATTAAATATTAATGTAATTATGAAATCCAATTTTAATCGTATAATAAATTGCACGGGCTTTACAGTTAATAACATTAATTAATATAACATAGGGCGTGTTGTTATTTATTTTTCTGTTTACCTAATTAAAATTTGGATGTTGTTTATTTTTAAATATTATTTCTTAGTGGATTAAAGTACATAATTCTCGATCTTTAGATTACAAAATTGTTAGATGAGCTATCGACTGATGTACAATATATAAAATAACGTTACTTACGGCAGTATATAAGTTTACTTTACGCCGTGCCGCTATGGCGCGTTATCATAAAAATATTTGTATTAATTTTCTAAAGTGTAATGAATTGGAAGCGGCAACCGCGACCGAGCCACAAATTAAGCATGTTACGATTGTAAGACTATTATCTAGATTTGTTATAATATATTTAATCTAATCTATACTTAGCCCTTACCAAGTGCACATTGGTGAAGCCTAGGCGTCGCGTCGCGTGCGTTACAAGATGGCTGCCGTGCGCCGCCATCTTGCATCCCGCGCGATTGTAATTTTATATTACTTTATGTTCATTATATAAAAATAAAAATTATGATAGATATATACAAGAGTGTCCTTGTTGTTTCGTTTATAACGACAATTACCTAATGATAATTAGTTAATTACGGTTTTAATTATTAATAATATTAATCGAAGCACTAAAATTAAGACGAGATGCTTTGTACGCGTAAAGTTTATTGATGTAATTAAAAAGTGCTATCACATAAAAATAACACAGGTCTTAGTAGACGTTATGCATTATTCTTTATAGGTATTTTGGGTATGTATTTAGAGTTAGAATTAACTGGTAACATAAGTATGTAGATTGTAATGTATTTGAAACAGTTTTGTCGTAGTTTCCTATTATTAAGCTTCTTCTATCTTAATGGATTAAGTAATTACTACTGGTTGATTAATTAAAATTAATAATATTACCACTTGCAAATATTTGAAATAATATCTTATGATGAAATATTATATCTACTTTTAAGGACATTATAAAACGTAGATAATTAAAAGAAATCAAAAATTTCAAAATAATACTGGCATTTTTAATGTTTGACCCCGAGTTCCTGTAGATTTAATTCCCGTTTTAGTTTAAGGGGGTAGTTTATATCATAATTTTTGTTTCTATGTTATGGCCATAAAGTTAAAAAAATCCCGTAATAGTCTTACACTAACATAATAATAATCGATATCAAAACAATAGATAACGAAACGGTTGAATCCAATAAAAATCTAAACATGCTCCTTTACACACTAATCATTAACACTATCTAATCCACTCTAGTAATGTATATAATTGCACTTATAAAAACTATCCAATCGTAATGTATTATTGTATTGTAGAGATATTTTCACAAAGTAAACTGCAATCGCTAACACTTGACTGCCCACACAAAGGCTAAAGGCTAAAATTGTATTGTGGAGATTTGTTTGGGTGTGGAGTCCATAATAACCCGGGACCTTCATGTGGCTGGGACTGTGTCAAAATATAATATATAGAATATCGAGTATGTAATATTATATTGTTAATTAATAATATATTACATACTTTTATACAATTGAATCGATGTTTTCCTAAAGAACTAAGTATTGGTCAAAGCTTTATTTTGCATATGAATATGAATTGAAGATAACAATAGTATGAGGGGCCCAATTACAGAAATGTTGACTCATCATGACCATTCGACAAGCATTGAGTTTTTTTCACTTATTCTGTCATCAATAAAAAAATATATAGAATGCTTAAAAATCAAGAAGCTTATTACAGCATTGATTGCATTGTCAACAACACTGAAGCAAGGAAATGTGACCTTTAATGACTTTACGTATGTTTTTCATTCCTTTCTTTCTTTAGGGCGACCATGTTAAAGAAAGAGATGAAAAATATACGCGTTGTTCGCAATGCAATCTCCAGTGTTGTATAAAGCTTCTTGCTAAAAATCTTTTAAATAAAATCTTGATGTAGATCACACACGTGTGAGCATCTCTATATATTACCCAACTACTAAAATAAATGAGAACAATTTACTTTGCAGAATAACGTTTGGAGTTTTAAAAACATCGATTCTATAAGTCTCTTCTCATTTTCTTTAACAATGAAAATATCTACTACAATATCAATCTTCCATAGTGTATATATGTATACTCACCCTGTTTATTCTACTTTGCACCAATCACACATTATGTCCAAAACTCAATCCCAAGTACCCACAGTTATTAGGTAGTTCTCGTCCCTTTAGATATTCCAAAGATAGATTTTAATCAATAGACCATTAATTCGGGTAAACGTAGGACGTAGTAAATCCCCATTCTTGGGATGTGGCCCTTCTGACTCAGGACTCCCCCCTACTCCCCCACATTGGGTGCGTGCATTCGCGTCCTTCACACGCTCGTGGAACGCACCCCCAATGTGGGGTGGGCCTTAGGTTACACTAGATACCAATGTTAACAAAGCAACAAGAAGATAATAATAATATAATATCTCGCTCACTCTTCCAGCCCTTAAAAGAATTGATGCAAGTGCGAACGTGTCTCACGTTTGAATCAGCCAAAAACATTGGCGTCTGGTTTAGTAACATGTCGACACCCGCAGCAAAGAATGCAGTAATTTCAGCTTAGTAACTTTTAGAATAAACCAAAGAGAATTATTATAATGTGCCTTCATCGAAACGGGTGTCGAAATATTAGCTTCATAATTTTATTATTATTTAGAAGTTAGACAGCAGTAGTGTGCGTCACAAAGTAGTTCAGTATAATATTTGCAAAGATGTCGCCATTCAAAAGTGAACCTTATCACAGAGGGCGACGGTGTGCCAAGTAATGCTGAGAGCCCTAAGTACGTGATACCACAAATGAACGAGGCCATGGGAACACCACCACAGGTCCTCTTTGAAGTAATAGCAATGTAGATTTATATATACCTATATCATACATTTAATAAAAGAAGCTTTAAAATAAAGGTGACCAATCATGCTAAAGACCGACTACGATAAACAGGGAAGGCCAATTTTGCAGTTTCTTTTGCAAGTTGACGGGTAGTTTTTTTTATTATTATTAGTGATTATTGAAAAGGGAACATTTTCCCCACTGATCCCACAGATAATTTTCATGTATTCATAGTCACAAAACAAGTTTTAAAATTCAATACTTCGTATTTAATGTTTTTCTCAGACCTATTTAAGGATAAATATTACAAATTTTATTACCTTTTGTAATATTTAGATCTCTACTATTTCTACTCGTAACTATAGTTTATCTTTCAAAAAGATCACGATAGTTTCGTGTGAATTAATCCTCTGACTATAAAAGCAGTTTTTAAAGTAGCGAATGGTCGGCAGGTCCAAATGATGTACTGTGGAGGTATGGCTTCACCACAGCCCTCGTTCTGTAACGTGTCTGATATTGCGTCCGCATCAGGTGCCCTAGACTTCTACCTATATCTTAAGCACATTTAGTTCATAATTACAAAGTAACAATATTTATATGTCAATCATTAGGTAATCGTAAAATTATTCACTAGTTGCAAACTGGGTCATGAATTAATAGAGGGAGTAAGCATTAGCAATATATTGCGATTAATAATTATAATCAATTAGTAGATATATAAACAGGTGTATTAGAATTATTCCTTCGTTGCAAACTGGGTCAAGAATCATCTGAAAAAGAAGGACAATACCTATTCCTATGAATAAAATATTATTTTAGCTAGACCATAATTGTAGTAGAATTATCCACTTGCTGCAAATTTATTCATATATTAATCATTATGCGAAACAGCGATATAATAATGCAAATATAGTGTCTTTCTTTCTCGCATGATACTCCCGACGATTATGAGTAAGTATGAGTTTCAGCGATTGAATAATTCTAGTATAATAAGGTCCAGTAGGTATAAACGTATAGATCTATCAGTCATTTTCAACTAGGGTTGTAGTCATAGGATTCGATAGTTAACTGATAAAGCAATTAGATAGATGATAAGTATCTGCATAATTATAATAACAGTCCCATAACTTGTAAGAGTGGAGGCGTGCGTGGTGCGGGTAAGTGTTTTTTATAATTCTATACTTGACAGACAAATAAAATGGACACGAAAGAGAAACCAAATCAAAAGGCCAGTGATCAAAATTCAAATCTTGTCCTCTGACACTTGACACTTGATTCTTTTCTCTAACCACGCTTGAAGTCTTCAGATCTTTCCTGTATACATCTCTCGTGTCCACTCTAAGACTTGCATGCGCTTGGAAAATGTTGCTGTTGAATTTTGAACTGTAAACCGTGAGTATAAGAGTGATTTCTACATAGGTGATGATTACGAGTACACAGGCGGGTCTGGCGATGGATACCAGCGGTCGTCGAAGCGCAGTTACCACGGTTCCTCCAGCGGCTCTGCATCCGCACCTTCATACCACCCCTACAGGCGTTAGTGACTATATAGGATGACGTGTAACTTTGGTTACGTTTATTGCTTTGATACTTGCTAGTTCACGGGGTTGAGAGTGACTTTAATGCTGTGCACAAAAATCTTTTTTAGTATTGGCTTCGCTATCAATATTTCACTGCGGTTTTGGTTGCAACTTTGACCACGCGCCAATAAAAAATAATAGATGACGATCGCTCATATAGAGGATCATCTACATCCTACGTGTACCAAATCTAACACGAACGTCTATGGGCGTCACTATTCCGCACACGTTACTTAGCTGTTGATATGAGTGGTCCTTAAAATAATAATATGTTGCGTATAGGTCCCCATGAACTAGCCACTCTCAAGGAATTTCCACGTATGTATTGTAAAATAGTTGTCTTTCTATACAAACGCAATCATTTATGTTTGTATTTTTTTTATCGGTAACGAGTCGATGAGAAACATTTTAACACTGAGTTTAAACTGTTACTTTACCAAGCTTTACTGTAAGAAAAAAATAAGGATACTATGTTTTCCCTAATATATGACATGTGATTACAATAATGTTTAGATAATGGACTTAATTAAACATGACGCTTAATTTGTTAGAATTATAGTATTCTCATAGACTCATTCCCGAATGTTTATAAGTTAGATTTAGTTTTCTTTTGGACGTTTTGTGTAGCGTGGGTAGTGTACTGTATGATTTCCAGTGAGGGTACGAGAAAATTTACAGTTGTAACCGCGTTATTTTAGTATTTCAGACAGAACATATTGATGGATTTTTTACTATATTATGTCAAACAGTTGGCAGTTATTTTACATAATATGTAATGAGATAGAAATTGTTCGTTTCTAACATTTTCTGAAGTATCCTAGTACCTGAAACATAATGTTTAATATTAAAACTTGAGATAATCATGATGCATTTAGCAAATTTTCCATTGATTGTCACAAAATCCGATTTGAGTGACTGTAAGCATTATAGCATTCTAAACAAACTATTGTTCCCCTGACGTTTTGTACTTTATTCTTAAATAAAATTACTACTAATTATAAGTTTTATTTTAAATCTCACAAAGACTGGCTAGATCCTATGTCGCGCTACCGAGATAATCATGAACTACATATTTGTTAGTTTGTAACTACTTATTTAGGGGAGACCGGGTATGGTTGTCTCACGGGTTGGTTGTCTCAGTGGCAATAACAGACACACGAACGAGTGAATGAGTACATTGAATTGCGTCATAGGAGCGGGATAGCAACACCTCCGTCCCTACCTCACATCAGTCCGCTCCGCCATGCTGTGACGGTGACACGCATGTTTATTTTTTTCGCACAACAAAAGTAAATTTTTGTGTTTCCGGATCGAGTCTCGTAAGTATACTTAAACTTTCTATAATAATGAACATTTAATGTGTTTTATGGTGAGAAATATGTCTTCTATGATACTGAGATATAGTTATTTCAATATCTTTTGAGGGGTATTTGCTTTGGAGGTTACTTTTCTAAAACATGTACCGGGGCAAGTTGTCACAGGAACTTTTGGGCTGGTAGTCACATGTGACAACCAGCCCCTGGTATGCGTTTTTGTTTCTATTGGTATTTAAGTTTTTTTAAATAGACTTTATTTGTTTTAGCTTCAACATGCCACGAGTTCACAAGAGGAAGACCAATCGAGGGCTTGTTTCAGCTTCATTGATGCTGCGTGCGGCGAGGGAAGTTAAAATTAATGCCAAGTCCATAAGGTCTGTTGCGAAGGATTTTGGAATTAATTACCGCACTTTAACTAGATATTGTAAAAAGTTTACTTCTGAAGAGATCAACAACACAGCCATTTCAAGACCATCCACAAAAATAGGCTACCAAAGGAATCGACAAATTTTTACCGATGAACAAGAGGAAGAACTGGAAAAATACTTACTTCTGGCTTCAAGTGTCTATTTCGGGTTGTCTCCGAAGGAGGTTCGCAAAATAGCATTCCAGCTTGCAATGTCTAACAACTTGAAAGTCCCTAAGGCTTGGGAATCGAACAAGTTGGCTGGCTCCGATTGGTTCACAAGCTTTTTGAAGAGACACCCAGCTTTGTCAATAAGAACTCCTGAAGCTACTAGCTTGGCTCGCGCCACGAGCTTTAATCCACATAATGTCAAAAGCTTTTTCGATAACCTGGAATCGGTAATTAAACGGAACAATATCCAACCACATGACATATGGAACATGGACGAAACTGGGGTAACTACAGTTCAAAAACCGTCCAAAGTTGTTGCTAGAAAGGGATTTAAGCAAGTTGGTGCCATTACCTCGGCTGAAAGAGGCACATTAGTCACGTTAGCTGCTGCTGTTTCAGCAGTTGGAAATTCAGTTCCACCATTCTTTGTTTTCCCCCGGGTTCATTTTAAAGACTATTTCATACGGGACGGACCAATTGGCTGCAAAGGTGGTAGCAATCCCTCAGGCTGGATGACAGAAGAGTTATTTGTTGCTTTTCTGAAACATTTCCATAACCACGTAAAGTCAACTAAGGAAAATCCATGCCTCTTGCTTTTAGACAACCACAGTTCTCATCTATCTATCGAAGGACTAAACTTTGCAAAAGAAAATGGCATAGTAATGCTATCTTTTCCACCGCACTGTACCCATCGCCTTCAACCCTTGGACAGGTCGGTTTATGGGCCTCTGAAGAAATATATTAATAACGCAATGGATCAATGGATGGTAAATCATCCAGGACAAAGCATGACAATTTACGATATCCCTGGAATTATTGCTCAGGCATTTCCATTGGCAGTTTCACCATCCAATATTGTCACAGGGTATAAAGCCTGCGGGATTTGCCCATTTAACAGAGACATATTTCAAGACCACGATTTCATGGCATCGTCTGTCACTGATAGACCACTAGTTACGGTTCCTGACGATGAAATTGTGCCTAATGATGCCGTCCAACAAAACAACAACTCTGCACTTAATCGTCCTACAACGCCTGAAGCTGAAGATCATAACTTTGGGACTAAAGATCCTGCTATGATCCTGCCTGTTATTGACGACGCTGCACTGGCTCAAAATGATAACCCTTACATTAGTGCTCGTGCAATCACACCTGAAAAGATTGTCTGCTCACTGCCAGAAGCATTGCCGCAAAATCAAACTCCAATGGAACAATTGGCAATTCCTGGACCAAGTTGTTCTTCAAGAACGTCTCTACTTGTATCTCCGCAAGCCTTGAAACCCCTACCAAAAGCACCTCCACGTAAGTCACAGCGAGCAGACAAAAGAAAAGGAAAATCAACAATCCTAACTGATACACCGGAAAAGACTTACTTAGAAGAGAAAAAGAAGGAACAAGATGCAAAGAAAAAAAAAGTATCTAAACGTGTGTTGATTGAGAAGAAAGAAAAGGAAACGGTAACTAAAAGAAATAAAAAGAACAAATTTGTTGACTATGAAGAAGACGAGAAAGAGGAGGAAGATTATTGCTTAGTCTGCTTGTCGCCCTACTCTGCTAGCAAGTCTAGAGAAGTTTGGATCCAGTGCCAAGATTGCAAACTTTGGGCTCACGAAGCATGCACACCTGGACTACCCAATTACATATGCCAAAATTGTGATTCTGAATATTCTGACTGATCCTGAGATCTCACTAAGTTATTAATTTTTAGTTTTAATTACTAGAAGGTATGCCCTAAGATATAATTGACTGATTAAGATAATTATGACTGATTAAGAAAACATACTGTCCAAAGAGATAAGTTATTTTTTGAATTAATGATTGTAGTCCTTTCATGTTAGCTACCAGATTTATAAAATATACCTACTATATTTGCTTGAAGCAAGTATTTGTTATTCTTTCGTACACATACAATGTACAAGATTTATAGTTTCTAATAAAAATGATTACTTCATTATGATTAGTGTTTATTTTTGTGAACTGCCCTCACTTTAATTATGTGACTACCTACCCTTAATACTGTGACAACCATCCCTGACCCGGGGTTAGAAGTCACACTTCTCTTCTTCACGAAAAAAAAAAATATTTTTACGTAACGTAACATTAGAGAAAAATTCTTTCATTTCTTTAAAACTAGAATAATTACACTATTCTTTAATATAAAAACCTCAAGTCTAAACATGATAGTTGGAGAAATACGTGCAAAATAAAAAAAATGTGACTTCCAACCCCGGTCTCCCCTACATTCCGTGGATTATTCTTTGCTAGGCATATTATTAGACTGATTAGATCACCCCACTATAGATTTCAAAAATAATATACATAGTTGGTACGGTTTTTATAAATTTTATTTTTGATTCATTTTAAAATACATTTTATAATGCGAGTAGATAGGCCTTGTTTAAAATATTATTATAATAATTACGCTTATAACATTTGGTAAGTACAATCGAAAATAGATCAGAATTATGTAATGTATGTAATTAAAGATGTTTTTACATTAAATATATAATATGAAATAGAATTTAAATGTACATTATAATATAGAAAATCGACAAAAGTTCATTGTGCAGATGTACAGGTTTTAATAAGACATTTAGGTCATACGGAATTTAACTTAGATGTACTTTATCCTAGACTCTAAAATTAAGACGTTAAACTAATACTTTTATAGCAATCTTTAATATTTAATGCTCTAGTATATTCTTCGTTTCTCGGGACAATAGAAGTAATTTTAGCCACCTACATAATCTAATAATATTTAAGTACCTAGTTTGGCATACATCTTCTTAATCAATAAATATAATATATTTCTTATAATAAAATTAGAATTACGTAAAATTCCTATGTAGCAAAACGTCTAAATAAAATGTGTGAAAATAAATTTCACTTTTCTTTTAATGTTATAAGTTAAAATATTTAACATAACTGGAAATAGATCTAGAATCTAGGCAATATATAATAAGGTACATGGATAGAATTCCCTTATTTTATAGTTTTTTTTTTCAATAGATATACCTTAAATCTACACAATAATTGTGAATTTCCTTAATTATAAAAGCGATTTGGATGTGAAAAATTCATTTCGAGTATGTTATAATTTTTATGTGAATGTTAATAGGAAGAGGACTTAGTGTGATCTTTTAAAAGATTCCTAGATATTACATACGTTTTTCAAAAGACGATGTTAAGGCACTAGGACAAGCAAACAAAATGATTCAAAAATATAGCTATAGATTGGACTCTTAGAATTGACCTCCGTTCATAAATTTTAAATTCATGTATCTCAAAATGTATTTTGGAAGTGCAATAATAATAACTGACAATGATTGTATTTGTAGAATTATTCATTTGCTGCAGACGGTCATAAGTCATCTGATGGAACAGTGATATTGCGCTTTCTCCCTCTCTCATAAAGATGCTACAATGATTCAATGACCCATGTTTCAGCCAATGAATAATTCTACCAAAAATAAACAATATTATGTACTAGAAGATTACAAAAGAAAGCTAAAATCAGATTTAATTTAAATATTATATTTAGATACTTTGAAACATCTATATCCAGGCCCCACATTCGCATTTATTTGCTCCACATACCTTTTTCTCATACGTTGCAAGCTTACAATTATAATTAGATGCCTAGGTACAGAATGGGTCGAACTGAGTTTGTTTATACAAATTTAATGATTTAGGTCACGCAATTATTTAGTAAAACAATCTTATATACAAATGGACAATGATAATTTGGCACAATGGGAAAAACAACAGTATACCTAGGTATATTGCTACAGCTTCGTGCAAATAGCATTTAAAGATGCATTTTGGAGCGAATGACCGAAGTATCTCATATCTAATGGGACTCGGACACGAAACATCAAAAAAGTTGAAAGTGGTAATTAACCTTTAGCGGGTTCACATGTTTCTATTATAGTTGTTCAACAAAAAGTTTAAAACGAATTTGATCTTGTACGTGGAATTAAATGAAAAATTATTGAAAATTCTGACGGTTCGATCGCAAAGGGATTTTTTTAAAACTAAAGTTGAACCGTGTGAACTCGTTATTGTTACAAAGCCGTGTTCGCATCGTCCTGGGTAATTTATGGTTCAGCGGAGCGTCGGCGCGCGCAGTTAGCGCAGGAGCAGGGGCGCGGCGGAGCCTCGTCGGGGAGGTGCGCGTGCGCAGCGCGGTAGCACAGCTCGCGGTAACGCGCGCAACCTACACATTGCACAGGCATTATTAGATGAGTATCTGGTGATCTGAGGTATATCTACCAAAGAAATGCAAATCTCTGAAAGAAATCTTTCCAAGACCAAGTAAGGTCTGATGTGCATTTTTATTCGCATTTGGTAGGATTCATTCTAAGCCAGGTAACTTGGTTATTAGCACATGTATATGCACTATAAGTAGGTATAGTACGTGCGAGCTATGCAACACCGTCATTGCGCTATTTTACTTTAAATTAAAAAAAACGCTGTTGGAATATCATGAGCCTACACTTTCCTACTTCCTTCACTATCTATAAACATGACTTGGACTATCTGAGCTATTTGGGTGGTCAATGGGATATATTCTATTTTTATGACATGTTTCGGTTCTTTTGCGTTGACCGAGTGAAGAGATTGTGCATACCTGTAGCAGGAAGGGCAAGTCTCGTATCAGCGGCGAATCCACGTTGTGCGAGTCGGTCCAGGAGCGCTTCGGATATATTCTATTTTTATGACATGTTTCGGTTCTTTTGCGTTGACCGAGTGAAGAGATTGTGCATACCTGTAGCAGGAAGGGCAAGTCTCGTATCAGCGGCGAATCCACGTTGTGCGAGTCGGTCCAGGAGCGTGGAAGCCGACCATCATCTCTCGTTGTCCGTGTTCATTACTGCTGTAATCAATGAATCCTACTACTTAATATTATAATTGCGAAAGTTTGTGAGGATGGACGGATATATATTTGTAGCTTCTTCACGCCAAAACTATTGGACCGATTGGGCTGAAATTCGGTATATATACAACCTGGCAATAGGCTGGCCCCCTATTACATGGGACCAATAACATACTGGCGAAATGTGGGTGTATCTACATGGGACTGAGTCCTGGGTACATCTCTGCCTACCCCTTCGGGAAAAAGGCGTGAACGTATGTATGTATGTATGTAGAACCTGGAATAGTATAAAAAGTATAAGGTACTTTTATCCCGATATTGCTCCGGGAACGAAGACTACGCGGGGAACAGCTAGTTTTATATAATGGCCCAGTCATTTTAGGTAAAAAAAGGGGTCAACCTCGGAATGAAAGATAATAAGCTGTAAACTGGTATAAACCTTTGTTTTGTCGTTCTAAATGTTGTCTCAAAAGTCACAAGTGCTATCGTGTCCGCGTCTTAAGATATTAAAGGTCAAAGGCCGTAAAAATCGATTTTTTCGTGAATATCTCGCTTTCTATTGCTTAAATGAGATTTGCACCTATTATAAAGTTGTAGAGTATAAAATTCTCTACAACTATTGTTTGAACTTTTTTTTCATACGATCAACCATTTTTGCGGTAGACCGCGAAGAGTGCGCCGCGTACAGTCATAAAAATGACAGGCCTATATGTAATGTAATGTAAAGTGGACTCCTTTTCCGCACTTAGACTCTATACCTGGTCCGTTGTACGTGAAGTCCTGGCTAATCTAGCCAGCCTAACTCCGCCCAGAAGCTCAGAAGCTTCCTGGGAACTTCGCAGGCTTCGCGGAGTGACCTCACTGTTCCGAGGATTTGTTCACGTTGAAGAGTTACTGCCTCCCATTCCAGGACTACGTGGGCAACCGTTTCTTCCGCCATGAAACAGCCTCTGCATAGAGGACTGTCTGTGGCGTTTATGGTGAATAAGTGTTTGTTTAAGGGACAGTGACCTGTTATAGTCCCTATCATTATTTTAAGGTTCTTTCGGTTTAGACTTAACAGACGCTTTGTAAGCCGCATGTTTAAAGCGGGTAAAGTTGATTTTGATTGTCTGCAGTCTATTGTTTGTACCCATCTTTGATTATGGAGCTCAGCGGATCTCTGGCGGATCCACGTACGAAACTGTGAGAAGGGTAAGAGAAGGAGTGGGTACGGGCCGGTCACTGTCATCCCAGATCCTCTCCTCGTCAGTTCATCCGCGGCATCATTACCAAGTGATCCGCTGTGTCCTTTTATCCACTGGAGAATAGTTCGATTAGTCGAAGATATTTCTTCCAAGGCCTGATGGCATTCAATTATTAGTTTGTTAGTGGTGTGTTTATTTGATAGAGACATCAGCACGGACGCGCTGTCAGATAGAAATTTAACGATGAAGTTGTTCAACTTCCGTAACGATGAAGTTGTTCAACTTCCGTCTGTGCATGGCTCTTGCAGCCTCGGTTAATGCCACACATTCACATTGGAAGATGGAGCTATATGCACCTAATGGAATGTGTATGTTTATGTTGAGATTGGAGGAGTATACTCCTGCTCCTGAGCCATTCGTCATTTTGGACGGATAACCGTAACTCACGCTTGACTTTGCATTAGGCCTGTGATTTTTATGACTGTACGCGGCACACTCTTCGCGGTCTACTGCAAAAACGGTTGATCGTATGAAAAAAAAGTTCAAACAAAAGTTGTAGAGAATTTTATACTGTACAACTTTATATAGTTTATATTTATATATAGGTGCAAATCTCATTTAAGCAATAGAAAGCGAGATATTCACGAAAACCCGTTTTTTACGACCTTTGACCTTCAATATCTTAAGACGCGGACACGATAGCACTTGTGACTTTTGAGACATTTAGAACGACAAAACAAAGGTTTATACCAATTTCCAGCTTATTATCTTTCATTCCGAGGTGAAACCCCTAAAATGACTGGGCTATAAATAAGTAGGTACGAGTAACTACTCGCACTTATTTTGTATATTGTTATATTAATTCATTTCTGTCTAAAGGGTTTAGCCTATCAAACTGGTAGGTACCTTCGTTATAGGGCCTTTATATGAATGTACCTATTCGAGCAGGCGATTGGCGACGTAACGGATATAGAACGGAGTACATACCTTGCCCGCACTAAAACTTATTATCAGCACCGTTTTCATAGAAATTGTTGACGGAGACACAGAACAGATAATACTACGTATAGAATGGACACTGTCATTCGCCCACCAATCAGGCCTTTCTCACCCCGCCAGCGAGATTGAGCTTTCCACGAGGCCCGCCTCTATGGGAAATTACCTAACGCATACTCTTGCGCGTGTACAGAACTCCATGTGTCAAGGGCGTCGCCAGCCGATGATCAAGGGGGGAGCTAGTCAAGGAATTTCTACCCAATTTCCCCATTTGGGTAGAAATTCCTTGGGGCTAGTAGAAGTATAGAGGATGGGAAAAGTATGTAGTCAAGGTATGTAGCTACTAGGTACAGTCGAGAGCATTATGAAGCAAGTGAAAACTTCAACGTGCTTTTTTATTATTCAATAATTTAAAAGCTAATTTTTCTATGAATCGGCCATTTTTACTGAAAAGCAGTGCGGCATCACTAGCCGATACGTTTCATGTTTTTAATATAACTTATAAATAATGTGCCGCTTCAAATTCACAATAAGTAGGTACTTAAAAATCTTTATAATGAATTTTACGAAAGATTAGGATCGATATTTGTAATGATAGTATATATTTTTACATATTAAATAGGCAACTGACTTGATTATGACTTGCAAGTCTCGCCACCATTACACTTACGAGCCATACGAGCGTTTTGGATTCGAATCCATAGGAGCTATAAAAAAATGCAATAATTAGCATGTAATTACTACGGTTTTTGTTGGTGATAGTACCCAGATGTATACCTTCATTAGAAGAAGAGCTTCTCAAAATTAGTTCACTACCCTATTACAATGCTACAATTATTGTAAATAGTTGTTTTATAAAAAACTGTAATTGTAAGAAAAGCGTTGTAGAAAATCTACAAATTTGTAGAACTGTCACGAATTTCTGTTATAAAAATTTTAAGTTACAGTTGTAATTTACTTTGACTGCCTCGGTGGCGTAGTGGGCGCATGCTCGACTGCCAATCAAGAGGTCCCGGGTTCGATCCCCAGGTCAGGCATAGTGTTAAATATTGGATTTTTCCATTGGGAATTATCTCAACAGCTGCCTGGAGTCTGGAACTGTGCCCGGTATATGGCAATAGGCTCGCCCCCTATTACCTACATGGGACCAATAACATACTGGCGAAATGTGGGTGTATCTACTATGGGACTGAGTCCTTGGTACACCTCTGCCTACCCCTTCGGGAAAAAGGCGTGAATGTATGTTATGTTATGTAATTTACAAATTTGTAGAAAAATCTCCGGAATTTTCCTCAGATTGAAATTTACAATTCTACAAAATTTTAGTATTATACCAAAAATTCTAGAAGTGCCTGGACCTGTGTCATTAGTTTACAAAAGCCTTTTTTGATCAATGAAAAATAGATAATTCACAAAATTAGTGTATTTTTGTCTGGAAATGACGATTTAAATAATTTATTGCTACTTGAACGACATTATAATTAAATAATATAATATTATATAATTTCCGTTGCTATCTCCCATGTATTAAACGACATAATGTGACTTGTATTTTTATAGTTTCGTTGTGTAATTTATTCACCATTAAATATTTTAGTTTTATTCGTGTTACTAAAACATCGTTTACAAGTGTTTTCAATAAACGTAATTTTTAAGTTACAAAAATTTATAATATAATCTTGTAAACTTCAAACTAATTAAACAAAAAAAAACTAAGAATTAATAAATTCCAACCGATTCACAATTTTGATAAAAACAAAATAATCGAAAATACAATTTCTAGACAAATTTGGGCAGAGATTCGACACAAAATAAATCAATTGCAAAAAGAGCAGAGTGATGTTTCCTCTTCGGCAGCTGAAGGCAAAGTGCCCTCGAGCGCTTTTTTTTTTTTTTTTTTTTTTTAAATGACCTATGATGTTGGCCTCAGATGGCCTCTACAGCTTTACCGGGCAGTGGTGAGCGCAGGAGGCACTCGACCCAAAGTTTAAGGGCGACTAGCACAAGGGCACCTAGACGGTACGAACCTCGGCTTGGGCCGTCGCCAGAATACGTGGGGTCAGACTTGCCCTGGCACCCCAGAAGGGGAGTGTCCTAGGGCCCTATCAATGGTTTGATCTGTTTGATTATTTGGAGAGAAACTAACCGATCTGAAGGATCTGAGAGATTGTGTGAGTTGGTGGATCTGGTATCCGGCACCAGTACCGAAAACGGAGCGTCTGTTGCGTATATTGGTAGGATTGGGCGAACCTAGCGCCGCCGATGTGACGGTGGCGATAGAGTCGTCCGGGTCGTCCAGGACGTTGCGAGGGCGTCTACGGAGGGGAGGAGTTCCAGCTTGAACTATCGAGTAGTTCGAGGCTTGGACTACGAGGGGGTTGGGGTGGTGGGGAGCCGCGTCAAAGTAGCGGCGGGAGCAATCCTTCATGAATTGAAGGATGGAGGGAAGTTCCAGGTCGCAGTGCAAGTCGGCGTTTCGCTGGTACCAGCTAGCGCCGACCGCCTTGCGAATGAAACGGTTTTGGATGACTTGAAGCTGGTTCAAGATGACGGGGGACGTGTGAGCGAACGCAACTGAGGCGTAAGTCATGACGGGGCGTATGCAAGTTTTGTAAAGTGTCACCTTATTTCTAAGGGACATCTTACTGCGCTGGCATAGGAGGGGGGTGAGACGGCCTAAGAAGTAAGCCGCTCGGTTTCGGACGATCTGGACGTGTTTCGCGAAGGTGAGTCGACGATCAAGGGTCACGCCAAGATACTTTGCATGGGAGGCCCAGGGGACAGGCTGGTTGTGAAGCTTAAGAGATAGCTTCTTCGGGTTAGGTTTAGTGGGATGAAAGTACATTGCTGTACTTTTATCCGGGTTAACCGTGATGGCCCACTTCTTAAACCAATCGCCATAAGAGCGAAGGGCTTTTTGAAGTCGGCCGATCAAGTGGGCGCTGTTCCACCCTCTGGTATAGAGAGCGGTATCGTCAGCGAAGAGAGCTATCTACGAGTGGAGATCGAGGGATGTCGCTGGTATATAGCGAGTAGAGAAGAGGAGAGAGCGCAGAGCCCTGAGGGACTCCAGCTCCAATGGGGTGGGGAGAAGAGCGGTCTCCCTCGACGCGATAGCGAAAGTTTCGAGCCCTGAGAAAATCTTGTATGATGAGTACAAGACGGTCCGGCACACCGAACTGATATAACTTGTATATCAGGCCGTTGTGCCACACCTTATCGAATGCTTTCGCCACGTCCAAAAAGACCGCTATAGTCCCTTGAGGGTGAGGGCGGAAGTGGGTCGGTTTCATGTTAAAACCTTCTAAGATGTACTCCGTGATGCGGTGTACTTGTTGAACACATGAGTGTTTGGCTCGAAAGCCAAACTGCTCGTTAGGAAGGAGGTTAAGGGACCTAGTGACTGACCAGAGACGCTTCACGAGGAGGCGTTCATAGATCTTCCCCAGCGAGCCGAGGAGACTAATAGGGCGGTAGCTAGAAGGCTCTGATGCCTTTTTGCCTGGCTTGTGAATGCCGATGACGTCGGCAGTCTTCCAAGCGTCGGGGAAAATACAATGGCTCATAGCAGCATTGAAGATGCTGACTAAGAGGTAGACTAAGGGGGTTGAAAAGTGCTTGATCACTTTATTAGTGATACCATCCGCACCAGGAGCTTTCCTGGCGTGGAGATCCTTGATTATCGACTCAACCTCGCAAGCCTTTATAGGCTCAATGGGGTCGGAGGGGGGTAGGGAGGATTTAAGTTCGACTGCGTTGTTCACCGCAGCGAGGTGAACAGGGTCAACTTGATCGAGACTGGGGCTGCATTGCGCCTCGAGGCTATCGGCCAGACATTCGGCCTTTTCATCGTCATCGAACGCGGGAGGGAGATTGGGTCGGGTCAAGGGAGGCATTTCGACTACAGTGTCATTTTTCAGGGCTCGCGCCAACCGCCAGTAAGCCTGGTGAGTGGGCTCGAGCCCCGAAAGTAAATCTTCCCACCTCTGATTGCGGAGTTCACTCATACGGGTACGAACTGCTCGTTCGTAGTACCGTAGATTGACTCTGTTCACTTCAGTGGGACTGTAGTCGTATGCTCTAATGGCTGCGTTCTTTGCTCTCAGTAGTTCCCTCGCATCCTCAGGCAGGGCCCAGCGTCGGTCATCCTCGGCTGGTACCTGCCTGGAGGAGTCACCGATGGCGGTGTGGAGGTGACTAGTGAGAGCATCGATCGAGCGGGAGACATCGTCGGGGGTAACTATGTCGTCGGGGATTCGGTCCAGAGCGGGTGAATGGATGGCCTTTAGGGTTTCTCCTAAATGCTTCCAATTCACTACCGTTTTCGTTCGAGTCAGTCTGTCGGAAGGGTCAGGGCCTAGTCTCATCAAGACGGGTCGGTGGTCAGAGTCGAGCTCGTGTAGTACTTCCAAAGAGCGTAACTGGAGTGTTACGTTCTTTAGGAGCGCTATATCGAGCACTTCGGGGTTATGGGCGGGGTTTGGAGGGTAGCGGGTTGGGGAGCTGGGAGCAATGACCTCAAAGTTGAGGTCCTCCGAAAGAGAGTACAAATCGTGACCGTTCACGTTTGATCTATTGCAGCCCCAGAGGGTTTGTTTGCAATTGAAGTCGCCGGCCAAAATGACGGCGCCTCCAAGGGAGAGGAGGGACTCAAAATCACTCCTGTGAACTTTCTTGTTACCGGAGAGGTAGCAAGAGGCAATAGTAATGGGCTGATGGCCGGACATCGCGATACGGCAACAAGACGCTTCGAGATCGGTAAGAAGAGGAGTGGTTATAGGAATACAGTGAAGAGACCTTTTGTAATAGATAAGAGTGCCGCCTTTTACAGCGTCAGTTCTATCATTACGAACCAGCAAGTAGTTTGCGATCTTAGGATCCCTCTTGCTTGGTTTTAGAAAGGTCTCGCTCACAAGAAGGATGTCTACTTGGTGGGACGAGAGGAATTCTCGGATAAGAGCCCGTTGGTCCTTATCCGATCCGGAGCCTAACCCGTTGGCGTTGTAAAATGCCAACGAAAGGGAGTGGGGTTTAACTCTCTTAGGTGTACTATCCATAATGGAAGTACTTAAGAGAGGGGGGCGAAGGTGGACTTGATCGTGCGGATCAAGTCCCTGTGTTCAGCCATGACCTGAACTATGTGGACGGGGTCGTTTGGGGCCATCGACAGTTTGCGGCTGAGTTCGCAAACAGCGTCGATATCGACACTCATAATGAGCGACATGAGCGAGGAAATATCCGGATTACCTCGGGGAAGGGCCTGTGGGGAGGCCAAGAGGGGCTTGGGAGGGCGAATTTCTGCTCGGGCGGGAGCCGTTGCAGGGGGTGAAGACTTGGTTGGCAGGGGGGCTGAGCGCTCCTTACTAAACCAAGCGTTGGTTTTGGGTAGGGGTGCGGGCACGAATTGTGGTGCCGGGTTCGAGGGCGCTGAGGTCAGCTTAGGGCTGATCCCTTGATAGCGCGGAATGAGGGGAGGAATAGGGCGGCGAGACGGAGTTTGTCTCTGTGGCCCTCTGGTTCTAGGGGCCTTGGGACAGCCGCGATAGTTCGCAGTGTGTCCCTGGTTCCCACATAGAACACAGGAAGGAGGGTCAGGGCTATCCCGAGTGCGGGAGCACTCGGTCGTGCTATGATCGCCTAGGCACTTAACGCACCTAGGGCGGGCGAAGCAGAAACGGGCGGAGTGCCCGTAGTATTGGCATCTGTGGCACTGGGCGGGGGTACCGTTTCGGTGGGGAGTCTCAACAGAGAGCCCCGAGAGGTTGCAGACCATCTTCAGGTTGAAGATGGCCTTCCCTTCTGGGGTCTTGTCAAGGACCACCAAGATAAGGTCAAAAGGGGTTTTTTCCCTTCCGCTATAGAGACGGTGGACTTCTTTGATGGGATAGCCCTGTTCTTTGAGATCGTCAGTGATTAAGTCACTGGCGAGCTCTTTCGGAACACCCCGGATAACTACACGGAGGTGTTTTTCCTCTTCCAGCGCATAGGTGTGGTAGCCTATGTGCTGCTCTCGGAGAATATGGGTGATTTGGCGGTGGGCATCGGACGTTCTCACCTGGACTTTGATGCCCAGTTGAGTGGACCTAGCCGAAACGATTTCGACCTCTTGGTCGGTGAAAATGTGCCTGACTTCTTCCCACCTTACCTTGTCGTGGACAAGGAAGGGAGGAGGGAGCTTGGCTGGTCGGGATTGAGGTGGTGCGGGAGACTTAGAGTCCGGAGTGGACGAAGAAGAGGATGGCAGAGTGCCTGAGGCCGGGCATATGGCTTTCGCCGGAGGAGGGGGAGAGGCGGTGGCGGCTGCGCGCTTTTTGCCCTTCTTGGTGACTTCAATGAAGCCCTCAAGAGACGGGGGGATTTGGGATGGAAATGGATCACAATCCATTTCCGAGTCAGGGGAGAGCGGAGAGTCCGCAAAGTGGATAATGGGGACAGGGCGCGCCGCAGTGGCGCGGGAGTGTTCGGAAGAGGGCGAGCGGTTTCGCGAAAGTGAGCTGTCGCGAGAGGGCGAGCGGTCGCGGGTGGGGGAGCGGTCACGGGAGGGGGAGCGATCGCGAGAGGGGGAGAGGCCGCGGGGAGGAGAGCGGTTGCGGAAGCAGTCGCGGGAAGGAACGCGGTTACGGGAAGGGACGTGTTCGGGACTAGCAGGGGAAAACCGCGGAGTTAGCCGATCGGCGGCCGACTTTGCTTTGCTTGAAGGCGCAGCAATACGGGAGGACATGAGGGGTACGATATTAGCGGAGTTGTACTCCGCTAATATTGTCCCGTGATGTTTTTGAAGCCATGAACGTAAGTCCATGGCTTCAGAGTAATAAACTTTAAGGGCCTACGGGCGCTGGGGGAGGAGGTCCCCAGCGAGGTTAAATAGGGTTGATCTCCTTGCCGGGTATAGACAGGGAGGTGTGTGCCTAGGTGTATCCTAGTGAGTGTCTAACTCGTCAACCTTAGCCAAAGTTGGGAGCTAGTTCCGGCTACTCGGCAGTCTTAGCAAAAACTGGTAGCCGGGTGTGTGCCTACGTACTTGGGGTTGTCGAGAGGAAATGTTCCTCCCGAGAGTGGACCCAAGCCCTGCCGGATTTTCGCGTTTTCTCTGAAGGAGAAACCGCGGGCGCTCCGGGTCCACGCCCAATCGGCTTCGTTGGCACCGTTAGGTATCCACCAATTGACCACTGAAGGTGGGTTTTGTTCTTAAAGAAACAAAGGGTGCTTTATAAAAGAAAGCGTTCGCTTTGAAAAAAGCGGTTTTTTCCTTGAATGGCGATAAGGCGCAGTGCACGTGGGCAGCGCAGGTGGCCGCTTCCGAGAAAGCGCAGGTGGCCGATTCCTGGAAGTCGCTCGCGGCTCGGTCGGCCAGCGGGCGCAGGTAGGGACGTCCGAGCGGCGCGGGGGCCAAGACCGGAATGAACCCCCCCCTCGAGCGCTGGAAATCGCCCGCTTTTATATCGTTCGGCCGTCCACACTAGCGCCCTCTTCTAACTAGTGATAGCTAACACGGCCTCTCCTGACACCCTGACGTCCTCGTCAGGTTCTTCAACGTCCGGAACCAGCACAGGGATGGAGGAACGGAGAATGCTGGCGGCACCGAAGCGCCAGCCAACCGCAGCGCGAAGCCGCTGCTCGGAGAATGCTGGCGGCACCGAAGCGCCAGCTAACCGCAGCGCGAAGCCGCTGCTCGGAGAATGCTGGCGGCACCGAAGCGCCAGCTAACCGCAGCGCGAAGCCGCTACTCAGAGAATGCCGGCGGCACCGAAGCGCCAGCCAACCGCAGCGCGAAGCCGCTGCTCGGAGAATGCTGGCGGCACCGAAGCGCCAGCTAACCGCAGCGCGAAGCCGCTACTCAGAGAATGCCGGCGGCACTGAAGCGCCAGCCAACCGCAGCGCGAAGCCGCTGCTCGGAGAATGCTGGCGGCACCGAAGCGCCAGCCAACCGCAGCGCGAAGCCGCTGCTCGGAGAATGCTGGCGGCACCGAAGCGCCAGCTAACCGCAGCGCGAAGCCGCTACTCAGAGAATGCCGGCGGCACTGAAGTGCCAGCCAACAGCAGCGCAAAGGGCGCGTGCACACAGCAGCGCCGGGTAGCGCCTGCACGCGGCAGCACCGGGGGCGCCTCCACGCAGTAGAGCCGAGAGCGCCGCACCAGGATGCCAGCTGCGCCAGTCACACTAGCAGTGTGACACGACCATGCCCGAAATTTGAGGAGACTTATCTATCCCTCTACAACCACAAAAAAAAATCAAACCCGCAAAAACTTCAAGCACACGCGTCAGAATGTGAAACACTCAAAAAGATCACATAAGAACGCGTATGCGACGCACACCAGTGTGTGTAAGTAACCGTCAAAATAACTTGACCACATAGGATGCGCGTTCAGTTGAACAATGGTGTGTTAAAAAAAAACACACACCCACCACATATAAAAGGCTTGTGAGAAGCACTCAGCAGTATTCAAAAAAAATATGCGTGCTGGAATTCACCTGACCGCTCGGACGCGGCCCGGAGACCAATCAGCCGCCAAATGAAAGTTACCTACGTGCGTGCTGGAATTCACCTGTCGGCTCAGACGCGGACCAGGGACCACTCAGCCGCCTAACGGAGATACGTGCGTACTGGAATTCACCTGTCAGCTCAGACGCGGACCAGGGACCACTCAGTCGCCTAACAATGGGTGCGTACTGGAATTCACCTGTCGGCTCAGATGCGGTCCAGGGACCACTCAGTCGCTCAACAATGGGTGCGTACTGGAATTCACCTGTCGGCTCAGATGCGGACCAGGGACCACTCAGTCGCTCAACAATGGGTGCGTACTGGAATTCACCTGTCAGCTCAGAAGCGGACCAGGGACCACTCAGTCGCCTAACAATGGATGCGTACTGGAATTCACCTGTCGGCTCAGACAGCGGATCAGGGACCACTCAGTCGCCTAACAATGGATGCATACTGGAATTCACCTGTCGGCTCAGATGCGGACCAGGGACCACTCAGTTGCTCAACAATGGGTGCGTACTGGAATTCACCTGTCGGCTCAGACAGCGGACCAGGGACCACTCAGTCGCCTAACCATGATGTCTCATCATCAAAGTATGCCGCGCACACTTCAAGCGTCCACTCCCCGTGCCATGGAACCATGTACTCGGCCTCAGCTTGCGTAGACTTACGTACTCGTCGCTGCCGGCCAGAAGTCTCAGCTCACCTCTTGGAATGGTCCACGCACTCCGGGGTCCAGCTTGCCAATTGACTGCCCTGTTTTCTTACAAAAACCAAAAAGTTAGTTCAAAAACCCGAGCAGGGTTTCTCCTCTCATTGACATAGTTGTCCTGAATTGTCCAGGGCTCGGCCGTACCTGACCACGACTTATACTTTGCCTAGGTACTTGGTTTCCTGTGGCAGGAAAGTACATTTCTTTAAATTGATTGAGAAACCAGCCTTTGTAAAAACTCCAAATACCTTGCGAATAAAGCCTGTTTGTTTCCCTGTAAACTGCACAAAAAACAATTAACGGATTAAATTTACACTTTCTAGAATGATCATCGACACTGATGCCCTCTGGCTTACTAACATTCGATATCTTCTCGATTCTTAACGTAGATCGAAAAGAACTCTACTAAGTCGTTAGGCAACAATTTCACGTTAGCTGACGCACGAATCTGATGATCAGCAATGCCCCGTATGACAATTGCCGAAATGCACTCATCACTGAGCCCCTGCACTAACCGCAATCAAAGGAGCGAGTGACGAGCAAAATCCGCATATGTAGGGTAGTTTGCAAAATTTTGGCGTGATCTACGTCATCGCACCATCGTGCCCATGAACCACGTCGCGAATGTATCGACAGAGCGAACACGTAAAAGAACGTACGGGCGAACGTGTCGAAACACGTCACTCCAATGTTCGCAACCTCACCATCATCTACTCTATGGATGAGCGTTTGCGCCTAAACTTACCCTCAGGAGTACGATCCCTGTACCTGTAGCGTGAGCGAGAACGACTCCTGTCACGGCTTCGCGAACGGTCGTGGTCTGACATCTTTTTACGATTCAAAACAACTTACCACAAATTTTTACTAACTACCCACACATTTCTGACCAAAAATGCAAAATGTGACCGAAGGTGATAGAACCACGTGGAAGACGTCAGTTCTATCCCACTTCTGATCTTGTAAACTTCATAATAATTAAACTAAAAAAAACTAAGAATTAATAAATTCCAACCGATTCACAATTTTGATAAAAACAAAATAATCGAAAATACAATTTCTAGACAAATTTGGGCAGAGATTCGACACAAAATAAATCAATTGCAAAAAGAGCAGAGTGATGTTTCCTCTTCGGCAGCTGAAGGCAAAGTGCCCTCGAGCGCTGGAAATCGCCCGCTTTTATATCGTTCGGCCGTCCACACTAGCGCCCTCTTCTAACTAGTGATAGCTAACAATAAATAGTTAAGATACATAAGAGTACATCATCATAATATATTTAACCTAATATAGGTCAATTTTATGAGAAAATGGTGTTTTAAAATACAGTTATATGATATATATCATTGTTGGGTAAAAATTTCTTCAAATTGTAAATGCAATTGTCCAAAATGTATTTTAGCAATGACAAAATTTTGTAATTTTTACACAGAAACATAATTGTAGAAATACAATTCTACAGGTTTGCCTGTACACAATTTACAATTACAAATTTCTATGAAACAGAAAAACCCTGCAATCCCTGCAATTTTTTAGATTTTTTACAGTATTGTACATTTTTTTTTGTTATGAAATAGGGCCCAGATGGTTCTGTATTTAAAAATACTTGTCTATCGTATGGCGCACAGATGAGGATGCTCTTTCATCTCCTCTGTGGTATGGCGGCACTTAAATGTCAACATTGACCAAAATAAAGGCTACATTTTTTCGATTTTTTTGCCCCCCCTTGGCGACGCCCTTGCCATGTGTGCAGTGTCTGTGTAGTAGGTAGTTATAGCAAGGCTTTTGTATGGGATTGAGTCTAGTCACAGAGCAGATAATAATACTACGTATAGAATAGACACTATCATTCGCCCACCAATCGGCCTTCCTCACCCCCGCGAACGAGATTGAGCCCTTCACGAGCCCCGCTGCTATGGGAAATCACAATTACAAAACTCCATGTGTGTGCTGTCTGTGTAGTAGGTAGGTAGTTATAGCGCGGCTTTTATATGGGAATTGAGTCGAGTTTCCAGGGTGTGCCACTGGAGCCCTTTTTAGTGGGGGCATTGGGAGGGAACCATTTTGGTGTATAGTAACACAGTATTAAGAATAATTTGGTATTTTTACTACATTATTATAAGGTATTTACCTATATGTATTAAAATATTATTTTTAAATTAATTAATAAATTATTATAGTTAGTAGGTACTTAAAAATTTCAGTGGAATTAAATTATTTACATACCTTCGGCGCGGGCTGGCGACCGGCCTGCAGTCTTATCATCAGCTCGAAGAGAAGACGGGCCCTCTTGTTCCTGAAAATTGTTATGAACTTACATAAAAAAGTTAGGCCTACAGGTCAATTAACGAAAGCTGGCGCGTGCAACATTTCAATGTCTAAATGGTAGGTAGTGTAGGTACCTACCTAAGATCAGTAACGGCTTGTTCCTGTTGGGGTAGGCAGAGACTATTTCTCCAATTTTCCTAAAAATTAAATATAAGTAAAGCCCTACCAGTGTAATACTATACCTACTTATAAGCAAGTAGTAGCTAAACCTATAGGTATCGATTGACCCCTATCTCCCGAAGTACACGGGAACACAAGTGGTCGCAAATTGAATAATTTCACACGGTCGCTGGCGCCCTTAGGGAATAAGATTATTCAACCGAACAGGCAAGCTTATACTTACGTTATTTCGGGTCAACATAATTTATATTGGGTGGCCCTGCAAAATAGGCTAAGCACTCAAATTACAGCAATATATTTCAATAATATACATAATAAGCATCATCAGCCGGAAGACGTCCACTGCTGAACATAGGCCTCCCCCATAGAACGACATAAACTATTCATATGGGGTGATTTTGCCGTACCTAAGCACCACTTGTCAGGCGTTGAGGCTTGGTGAGCGCAGTAGTTGGAATACTTGGTGCTGGAGAGCCCACTGTTGCCCACTTTCCGAATATGTCCCTCTGCCGGGTCCTACGGCTCCCACGGGATGAGACAGATTTTTTTTATGATAGTGAGTGACAAGACCAGCAAATCAGGTGCCTGATGGTAAGCATCATGATTGGCCATATCACACAGCAAAATTCTGCGCGGCATTGCACTGCGCCTCTCACCCTGAGATATTAGTTGTTGAAACTCGTCATGCCCAGTAATTTCGCTGAAACTCGTAGAACAAATGTTTATGATGTTGCTCTTACGAGGTTGCTGGTGTTTTTAAGATAACCCTGTATAACCACACGGTCATTAGACATAGGTAGCCTTAGTCCTTAGTTATAGCTCGGTACCTACTTATAAAAACTAAACAAGTGCCATTTCCTTTAAACCTATATATACCTTATAGACCGTGTACAAGAGCCTGTTCACGAGAAAGTCATGCCGTGCGATTGGGAGTCATCTCAACCAAGAATAACTCGACCACGAGTCAATAGGTTGTTCACGCCAGCTCTTAGTAACTATCTATTAGACTTAAAAGTAAAAGTAGGTATGTATATGAAATAGATGCTCAGTGCTCACCTGCCGTGGATCCAAATTAGTGGTGGCCGTGAGTAGATCCAGGATGGCAGAGAAAGAGCCTCGAGCGGCTCGCCGGAACCCTTCTGGCGGGGAGTCTGCCGGCGCGGGCGGGGCGCCACCTGCCACACTCATAGGTGATTGAGACCACTGGAACAAAGGCAGTCTCATAATAAAGCTTTGGTCTCGCGATATTACACACAACGCTGCGGTAAGCGGTATGCGGAGTCGGACACATACCTAATCGTATGATAAAACGTCTAAGATGGACCACTTGTTTCGGCGCTTAGGTACCTATTACAATTATATGTATCTGAACCGCAGCGTTATGCGTTGGTAGGTATCGCGAGCCGCGAGACATAAGGCTTTACCCGAGGGTACCGTGACCCGTGCCTTCCTTGGAATGTAGTTTATTAGCGAAAAGGAACCAACTTACACTAGGTATACCTACTAGTGGCTCTGTGAGATGTAGACCTCATTTGGATTAAATTGGATTTTTTACTGAATCTTTGTATTGTTATTTACTAGAACCTAGTTGTCTTTATTTTACGTAATTACATGTACCTAGTATTTTTTAGATCTTCCAAAATGTGGGTACGTGTGAGCGAGAGGGCGAATTAGCGTTGGACAGCGCCTTAATGTTTTCAACCCCTATAAGCCTGCCATTTTGAAGAATGTTCAATAACTGAATTGACAAAAAAAATCCATACGAACATCGAATCTGCTCGGAAAATTTCACGACAATAGATTCAGAAATGCCAGAGGAGAACAGCCGGACGGACATACGAAAGCATTTTTGGGTAGGTAAGAATACCTACAGTTATTGATAGCAATCCTAAATATAAACTTATAACCGTGCGTCCTAGTTCCATATAGATTATACCATTATACAGGAATGTTACATTAGTACCTACCTAAACATTGATATAAAGAAAAGGAGAGATAGGGTATGTTCTCTGAGCGCTTACTCAATACTCAACAAATGGCACGTACAATTTGCTCAGTGTGAAGCTTGCACAGTGACAAATAATGAACAACAAAGATAGAAAGACGTACTTTAGACCGAAGTGTGACCGAGACAACAATATTATTCGCTCGTACGACCTTACTTTACCGACGTATGTGGACCTAATATGAGCTTGCCATTTTCGAGAAGCCAGTACCTCATCTTCCCTTTTCTTTGTATCTGTACCTAAATGCTGAAGTCTGTCACGACCTTTAGGTAAGTAGGTTAGTTATATGAAAGATGCATGAATAATGGCTTACTCAACATAACGTGTAGGATAGATGAAAATGTTGGCCTATGTCAACAATCGACCCTCGAGAGTGAGAGCATTCTGTTGACTTGGGTGACTGATATGGAAAACAATAAGAATATTTGAATACAGTTGGGTTGTTTCTCTAACTCTATATTGAATAGTGAATAGGTATAGCATCTTAGGATACAAACGGAGGACGCAATGACCAATGACATGTTGTACCTATATATATATTTTTTTAATAGGGCATATTGCCTTTATTGAAAAAAGACTAAACAATAGAGCTACATACGTACTTACTATCTACCCTAAATACACTATACCATAGAACACTTCGAAAATCCACAGGCCGAATGTACCTATTGAAATGTAGGTATGACTAGTTATGTGACGAAGAGGTCAGACAGTACCTTCTTCGTTGAGTGTCTTTCCACTACTAAGGTCACATCACCACATTGCCTCATTGGATCTTTTACCGTATATACTCCCATGCAAGGCAGAGCGGGTAGCTAGCCTAGTAACAAATTAAACTAAGTAATCCTTGAGGAAGCCAAGGTATGCGCAAGTAGATACGGGCTCAACCAAACCCGTCTTGTATGATTATTTAATTATGCCTTAAGCTACGAACACTCCGGGATACTTGGCCTTGGTTTTAACAAGAAAATGAGGGAACTTTAAATAAACCCCGAACATGAGTAAGTTTAAAGTAATTTAATTTAATGTTTTCATGTTAGAAATAAATGTAAATGTTGTTGACAAGACGAGAAAATGAGCCTGATGGTAAGCATCATGAATGCTCATATCAGACACAGTGCCACCAATCAGTACAATGTAAAAATTTGCGTCTGTAACAGGTAACAGGTAAACAAAACGCTAACGAGTTCTTACTCGACTCCAGCGCCATCTTGATGAAAAAAACAGCGCTAGCGCTGTTATTACGGAACCGTTTGGGCTGAAATTATGAATTTAGATACCTAGTTGAAACCCTGTAATAACACATAGGTCATTATCCCGATATTCCCACGGCAACGAAAACTACGCGGGACACAGCTAGTTTCTTTATGAACATGAAAAAAACACATATAATAATACAATAATAATAATAAATTCATTTATTTTAGGTAATAGTGCGTATAATAAATTAATAAATTATACGCACCAGAGGCCCATAACCTTACAGACGAACATACATAAAAATATAAAACAATTATCAGCCAATGACGTTGATCAGGTGTTCTCTAACCAAATATTATGATTTTGCGCAAATAATGGCCAGAACCAGAGCCAATCACAAACACTTGACGAAAATATTATTTCTCTCCTTCTCCATAATTACGAAATTTCATTTTGTACAAAATCCCTTATTATCACGCCAGGTCTGAGAGCTGAAAGGTTAATTATTCGTACTAAGTCTCATTTGAAATTTAATTTGGGAAAACACTGCACTATTCATGCCTCGTAGGTGTAATTTTACAAAACAAACAGAACAGGTTCACAAAGTTTTATATATTTCAGGTTTATACCTACCAGGAGATCAGGCCGCAGGCCTCGCGCAGAGGTCGTGCCGTTTCAATAATTCAGAGTCGAGCTTCCCGCCAGCTCCTGGCAGGTAATATCCAACCGTGAAACAGTGCGTGTCGTTATAAAGCTACGAGCTACGGGTTAACTTGAGAGTAAGAACTTGTACATGTAGCTATGTTACTTGAAAATTGGTTTAGTCGTTTGACATTAATAATCAGCTCTTTACTGGCGTCTGAAGAAATATTGTTCATATTTCTTCAGACGCCAGTAAATACTTCCAGTGTCTCATCTATTCCCTATTCAGTGGTCTCATCCATTCGAAAGGTATCCTGTTACTTCAATATTGCTTACCATATCGTTACATGGTAACTCTGGCCTGAAATAGGGTCATTGTTCCGGTGTACGGACACTTAGTCGACGGAGATGTAATATAAAGAAAAACAATGTTATTGAAACAATTATTGTAAAAGATTCGAAAAACATCAGGCTAACAGATGATTAGGTATCACTTTTAATTATAATATTTCACGTAGATTTAATAATTTCAGTATTTATCGAAATATGACATTTTTTCAGTGCACGGAGAAAACTCAAAAAAACTCAAGGCAAAGAAAGAATTTCTCAAAAACGACCAATGCACGTACACCTGTCCGTAAACTGGCAGAGGCTTAGTTTCACTCTGCCCCTTGGCGATCACTTATTATGTTTGATTATTTAATAGTTAATATTAATTAAGACTAAAATCTAACTATATTTCAATAAGTACTTTAAGCACAAAATATATGTATTAGCTTTATTAAAATAATTTTTATTGACAATTGAACTTCTGCTTCCTCACTATTCCTTTACTATTTTTTCCTAAAATTTCGATGTGTGCGTTTCGCCTTGTATTCTTTAATTTATTATGCTAATCGAATTAAATAAGGTATATGATAAAGAAGATAAAGAACAAATCAAGCTTGATATATCAATGCAAATATTTGTGTGATGTTGTTTTAGGTATATACCTACTGTTATTTTTGACGATTTACTGCAAAGTGTCCGTGTACCACAGGTGGTCGGTCAACCCGCACATCCACCCTACCTACTGTAGCATCAGGTTGAGCCAGTAGTCAAATATATCGTTTTTCGGCTCATTATAATTATCAATGAAGATGTTACAGATAGGTAAAGACCAGGGTCTGATGACGGAACAGACAGAAGAGAAGGTGGATTTTTAAATTTCTTAAATTATGTAAGTACTCTTGTTTTTAATTTCTATTAATTTCTACATTAGTTTTCTGTAAAAACGTATACTAGATCACGGTAATAATATCTACCGTGACTAGATACTGAGTATTTTTAAAGACGAACCAGGCATTGCGGCACGCCCGGGATCGTAAATCGGTTTACGAGAAAATTATCTTTGACGTTTAAACTTTACGCCTTCATGTCTTCCTGGTACTTATTCGATTTGTTATTTTTAGAAATGGGCAAAAAGGTGAGAGAGCCCACCCAGCTCTTATCAAATCTATGGATAAAGTGTCCTCCATAATGGAATTTATAGAATGGTTCAAATCCAAACAAAAGCCTGTTTATTCTGTCCGAAAAAAGACTGGAATTAAAGCTGCTCACGTAAGAGAAAGCACATTGCTATTTTTATACTACTAATTCGGTTCTTTTATTAGTAAATTATGTTTAGTGTCTTTAATTATTAATATTTTAGCACATTGTGTTTTATTACCATAATATCTTAATATACCTAAGTAGGTACCTAAATAATATGGATTTTGCGGGATTCGTGTATAACTTTTAGTGTCATTATTTACTTTTTCATTCTATTCTATTTACTTTTTCATTAAGTAGGTACCTACACTTCTGACTTCTGACATAATATTATTATCTTACTTCTTTCTCACTATCTTATCTTACTAATTCTTACTAATTATAATTCTCAAATCTTAGTAGGTAAGGCTAGTGGGGTCGTACCTAAGCGTACTTTTGATGAACAAATTGTCGTACCTAGTTCTTATAAGAAAGGCGAACTCAAAAAAGTACCTACAACCGACGAACACGTATGAAAAATGACATAAAAGTGAACGAAGCGAAAGTTGTATACCAGGATCGTAGCAAGTGGAGAGAAATAGTCTTTGCCTACCCCACCGGGAACAAGGCGTGACTGTATGTATGTATTTATGTTATATATATTCAGCAAACTATAAGTAGGTATACTTAACATAATTATTATTTATTCCAAGCCCACAAAAGGCGCGTCACAAAATAATATCAACCCTACTGATGGTATCTAACAGGTAATTTGTCATTCAATTAATCAAATAAGTATACGCTCTTAGAACTTAATTTACGGAAATAATGGACAAAAAATGATTTTTGTTCAGGTACATATCGAGCTATATTTTTTAAGAAATAGTAATAGGGCCTCCAGCTACGCAATAGCACATGTGACCACTCAGGTACAAAAATCATAGATTAGGTATAATTTTACTTACTATATATTTATACCTATATCTAGGTAGGAACATAATATATTATTATCTACATAATATTAGTCACCATTATCGCTACAAACCGTGCGTTGGCGAAATATTACCTCAAGTATGAGTCAATGACTCTTCTGCCTACACCGTATTGCCTGATTAGAATGACGTCATCTATTGTTATGACTTCAACATACAATCAGGTTTTTCGCACTCACGTAGCAAGGGGATATAGCTCAGTGGTAGAGCATTCGACTGCAGATCGAGAGGTCCCCGGTTCAAACCCGGGTGTCCCCTGAAATCTCATTTTGTTATTTTTTGTTTTTAGTTAAATGAAAGCACATTTTATTATTATTATTATAATATCTACCTAATTTGAATAGCTAGTTACGGCTATTGTAAGGTTCCATGCCTCGAGGGACAAACAAAAACACCATTGGAAAACTGCTGTCCTCATACATTGTAATACTTAGATCGTAGTCAGTTTACCAACTGCAAGCTTAACTTAACTTTTAAGTAAGTCGTTTTTTTTAATACGCTTTACGGTTCGGAGTATTCCTTAGATTTTTTTTATGACAGTGAGTGACAAGATGAGCGAATCCGGTGCCTGACGGTAAGGCATTGCACTGCGCCTGTCACCCTGAGATGTTGAAGATGTTGTTGAGATGTTGAGAGATGTTGATGTTGAGATGAGTTGTTGAAACTCGTCATAAGGTGTTATCATAAGGAAAGGGCAGGTCAAAAAGGGTCGTAAAAGTACCTATCTATAAGTATACCTATGTATAATATGTCACGAATCAAGATTGTACAGTTAGGCCAGATAAACGCCAGCATTTTGGTCACGCGTCGCATCGACCAAGCGTGATAATACTAGATTTTAGATTCGCACAATGTTCAACAGAGAATGTGTATCTACCTGATCAGTGAGAGCAGGGTCGGCTCCATGCGCCAATAAGAGCTCCACGATGTCCGTAGCATCTGCAGCACACGCCGCGTGCAGAGCTGATGAACCCACCTGCATGCACACAACAATATAGTTTACTAGCTGTGCTAAACGGTTTCACCCACGTTGTCTTCGTTCCCGTGGCAATATCGGGGTAAAAAAGTACCCCATGTGTTATTCTAGGGTCTAAACTAACTACATACCAAATTTCAGCTCAATCGGTTCAGTAGTTTTGGCGTGAAAGAATAACAAATATCAATCCATCCATCCTCTCAACCTTTCGCAGTTATAATGTTGGAACGAAGTTCCTTATCGCGCGTTGTGAAAGGAGGCTAGACGGAAAAAAATCTTACGAAAAGTTGTCACGACACTTTTTGCTATAGTAAGCTATTGTAAGCTGTGCGGCGTCGCATGTTTCTCTGTCTGTCTCTCTCTCTCTTATAGAAAGCAAGCCAGATATTTTCATTTCTATTTCGCATTGAACAGTGTGGTGTGGAACTTCGTTCCATCCGGGTGTCCCTTGACACCTCTCTGTTCTGTGCTTGACACCTCTCAAGTTTTTATTATGTAGGATTGTAGAGCTGGTGTCGGAAGATGCCAAAAAACCGGGTTACGTAGGGTTTTTCTAGCGACAAGTGTGATTGCTATGGACTATGGACTTTTCGGACACAGGAGTCCTTTTTAACCCGATATTTCTGTCACCGTAAGATTTAAAGAACGCTAACAACAATCTAACGCTTTCATTTTCGTTAGTTTATAAACTCACCATACATCCAGCCGTCGAATTGTGATTTGCTTGTGACGAAATGCGTGGCGCGCGCTGATTGTTCAAACGAATTATCAAGAGAACAATGGCGGCGAGGGAGTCGGTGTTAAACAGGTGATTCGTTTCGATCAATCACTGGATAATATCCAAATATGGTCAGTTTATAAACTAACAAAAATGGAAGCGTTAGATTTAAAATTTTTGTATCTGTTTACAATCTATCGACAGTTTAAAATCTCACTAGATTAATTATAAACTTACGGTTCTTACATTCTCACTGGAACGAGAACGTAGCCTACGGCGATGAAACTGCGGAAATGGGTAAGTAATATAAGAAACAGAAAACACTCACATTATTTTGCAAGTGAACATTAGCGCCAAACGCTAGCAGATGCTCGACAATTCCTTTGCAGCCTTGCGCACAAGCCATTTGCAATGCCGTCACACCGTTCTGCGAAAGAAGTACTTATCAACGAGATATAGAGTTCAAAATACTTCAGCAGTTACAGATAAAGTTTAATTTTTTCCTAGCCGTAATGAACGGTCATCTTTTATTCATGAAGATGTAACTGTTTTCTTAGGGCAGATGATACGGGCGGGGTTTTAGTTAACCGGAGGATTAATTTACAAGGCCCGGCTTGCGTTTAACCAAGGTAAGTGTTAATTATTTAGTAGATTGGATTAGGTACATTACTAAACATAGACACTTATCGATCAAATAATTAAAAATATAAATAAAAATCTTTTGACTTTAATGAATGCCTTCCAACCTTAGCAATGCACAATATCGCTATATGTTAAAACCTACCACATTATGTTATGAGATTCAAACTAGGGCATAGGTGCTAAGTATTGAACCCATATTCCCACTAAAGCACAGAAATATTTATTTTAGTATAAAATATCAATACCACACAAAAACTCACTCATCAATGCCCAGTCCTTACATGGACCGTGGACCTATAAATCTGGAATTTTACACATAAGTCATCTCTGAAATTCAAACGGTATGAAGTACTGGGATAACTCTAGTCTGTTCACTATTGTAGTGCCTGTAATTTGAAAATAAATATTCAGTAGGTACTACAATAAAAATGATTGTCCCTGTCGTCAATCAATCCTCTTGTACCTAATATGTCCGCTACGAATAATGAGTGTAAGATAAAATGATTGACAGGGCACTGTAATTAGTCAAGCATAATAAGTATAGGTCTATTCACAACAGTTCTACCCGTGATTGCCGTAAGAGCCGGCTAAGGGTCATCAGATGGAGAGGACGGGCAGCAACGTCCTCTGCGTAAAACCATCAAACAGCTCTCGCCAACCCACTGTGACGAGTATTGGCCCCATTTTGTGCGGAGGCCTATGTCTAGCGGTGGACTTCATACGGCTGGAGGATCATACATATTCACAACACACAATTTACTGTTAGGCACCATCCTACATTGAAAGGAGTACCTATAGTAAGTAATAATAGTATCCTTACGTTATCAACAGCATCAGCCTGGCAGTCTCCATCGAGCAGACACCTGACCAGTTCGGTATGTCGGTGCACCGCAGCGATATGTAGCGGCGTCCGGCCTGAGTGGTCCCTGGCGTCCTTGCTAGCGCCGCGGGACATCAGCACTATGGCCGTCGAGTAGTGACCGCCTTCGGACGCCATGTGCATGGCTGTTTGACCTTTCTACGGACAATATATGAAATAGGTATGAGGACATTTACCAAACTGGAAAGAAATTGGCCCCGAAGGTTCTCTTACAATATGGTTCCAATTGTAAGTACATTTCGTCCCCAAAAGTTTTTATCGGCTACCGCGGCTACCGCGACAATCGATCGACAGTCGATTGAGTGACACGGTACCCTTAAGACTAGTACTAATTATAGTGATCTGTGCTTAAGACCGTCAAAAAGAAGAAAGATGTAGGTAGGTACTCAGTGTGCGTAGTGTTTGTGTTCTATGACGATAGAGTTAGACAATTACCGAAAATTTTAGCTCCAGGTGGTCAGAAACTTGTTTCCAATTCGGTAAACTCTAACTTAACCAATTCATCGAAGTTCGTAATGAGACTGAGTGTTTTAGTCAACTTCGTCTTTAACCTATTGGAGGCCCTGGGCACATTAGATAGTAATGTGCCCCTATGAATTACTCTTTTGGTAATTTTAGCAGTGACTGGGCGAGAGCGATGAAAACTTTTATAAATTAAGCAATGAATGCACGAGCTGCTGGCTGCGAGCACGACGAAAAATACTTATATAGAGGATTTAGATTCATCGATAGCAGTGATTCATGAGGAGTTTAGGTGTGTAATTCATTATTTGGAAGGTAATCGGTAGAAATTTGGAGCCCTGGGGACCCCTTCGATTGGGCGGTAAAAGGCGGCTAAAGAGGGGCCTGGTATTAGTGCGCATAAATCCGACATCAGGGCATATACGAGTACTGATTAGCTTACAGATAGATGTATCCGAGATTGTAGAGGGAAGTATTACTGGTTTATTATGTTGAATGGTATCGTTAGATCGGAAATCTACTAATGGTATTACATTATCAGAGAATAGTCGCCAAATAAATTTGATAATAGTGCCTAGTTCGTCCAGTCCAGCGTGATAAGCATAAAACGTATTGTCCCTGAACTACATCACAATTCACGGCAGAATAAATTGTGTCCCAATACGACCCTTACCGGCACTCAACAAGCTGTATTTTATCTTAATGGGGAAGGTTACGATCGTTTTCTCACTCCTGAGTTGGTTCGATGTCTCGGACACGATCCAATTATTGTAATAATATTTAATTTATTTATCATTTACTTATCGATCATAATAATTTTGGGCGTTTATTAATAATTGATAAATAAGTACAGTGGGTCAGCTATGAAGTACTAGGAGATAATAAATCAGGAAGAGGTGAAAGTAATACCTATATACTATAGGTATTATTAGGTATATAAAATATTTTACATCTCTCATATTCGGTAAGTAGGTCCTTATTACCCCCAAATGGGGCTTGTAAGTGACCAATTAGCGCTCTAGGGTAATAATGTAGCTAGAAAAGCCCTAGGGCGGTAAGTAATTAAAAAAAAAACTTCACTCTTTCAAAAAGTTTGCGTACATCTAACCATCATACTGGCAATAGACATCATGCATTCAGGCCAATGACAAAAGAGGTCGCTTCGCTATTCCTTGTCTTCGTATGAGTATAATAGTCATCAATTTTAAATATCGAACTACGAAGCTCAATTTCGTTCTTGAAAAAAATAATTTAAAAAAAGAGATGAAAAAAGGCGGGAATAGAAAACTTTTACTTTAAAATGTTTTATTCTTGTAATGCCGGTGTTTTTCTACTTACCTCACAATCGAGATGTAAAGCAGAGTAGTTAGCTCGGGTGTAAGCATCAATTGCACCCTCGAAGTATAGGCGCCCTCGCTGCGCTCGTGCGCCTAAATATCTCGGGCTGCAATTGATGCCTTACAGCCCTTGGCTACTAATCTACTATTACATCTCTCATATTCGGTAAGTAGGTCCTTATTACCCCCAAATGGGGCTTGTAAGTGACCAATTAGCGCTCTAGGGTAATAATGTAGCTAGAAAAGCCCTAGGGCGGTAAGTAATTAAAAAAAAACTTCACTCTTTCAAAAAGTTTGCGTACATCTAACCATCATACTGGCAATAGACATCATGCATTCAGGCCAATGACAAAAGAGGTCGCTTCGCTATTCCTTGTCTTATACATATTTCTATGAGTATAATAGTCATCAATTTTAAATATCGAACTACGAAGCTCAATTTCGTTCTTGAAAAAAATAATTTAAAAAAGAGATGAAAAAAGGCGGGAATAGAAAACTTTTACTTTAAAATGTTTTATTCTTGTAATGCCGGTGTTTTTCTACTTACCTCATAATCGAGATGTAAAGCAGAGTAGTTAGCTCGGGTGTAAGCATCAATTGCACCCTCGAAGTATAGGCGCCCTCGCTGCGCTCGTGCGCCTAAATATCTCGGGCTGCAATTGATGCCTTACAGCCCTTGGCTACTAATCTACTATTACGCGATAATTAGATATTGTAGAGGTAGAACAACCGGGAATAATTTTCCAACTTGTTCTATTGGTGCTTAGAACAAATGGGAACTGCGGCGGCTTCAAATTAAGGCTTCAAAATAGCCCATATTGGCAACAATAAAATATTCATTGACTGTTCCAGTTTTTTTTTATGTTCCAGTGGCGTAGTGGTCGAAGGTGCTACTGCCGATCATGAGGTTCCAGGTTCGAACAAAATCAGGTCAGGCAAAAAGTGTTATTTTGAATTATTCCATTAGTAATAGAAATTTTCTCAATGATGGGAGTCTGGAACCCAAAACATAACTGGCGAAGTCTACCTACTTATTAGAGGTCCAGGATACGCTTCTGGCCTACCCCTTCAGGAAAAAGGCGTGATGGTATTATATGTAGATAAGTTTAACATAACATAACATACGTTCACGCCTTTTTCCCAGGTAGGCAGAGTAGGGGTAGGCAGAGGTGTACCCAGGACTCAGTCCCATAGTAGATAGGGACATTTAATAAATAGGGACACCCACATTTCGCCAGTAGTTTATTAATCCCATGTAATAGGGGGCGAGCCTATTGTCATCTACCGGGCACAGTTCCAGACTCCAGGCAGTTATTGAGATAATTACTCATTAGGAAAAATCCAATATTTAACACTTTGCCTGACCTGGGGATCGAACTCGGGACCTCTTGATAAGTTTATTGGTTCCAATTATTAATTATTAGGTATGAGTATTGGTCTTTGAAAACAATTTCGAGAATCATACAGCGTTATCCGAGAATAAAAAAAAAACATTCTATAACCCATGATAATTTTACGTATCTAGATAAATGTGGGTACATTTTGCGTCTCTACCCGTCTAATCTACCCGTCTCCCCGTCCGTAAGATGTCTCCTGTTAAAAGGCAATTCTTCATGTAGGTATGCTCCATATACTTATATGTTGTTCGGCTAGACGCTGTTCGTGCATTTTAGCGTACCTTTCGAAGAACTTTTCATTTCCGAAGTTTCGACGATCAAACGCGATAACAGCCGTACGTTGTTTGAAATTTCAATTCCAATCAAAACTCCAAGCAAAAAGCTTGTGTTCACAGATTCTCGACACGGTCACAGGTCATCCGGAGATTGTCCGTAGGCCGGACAGTTAGGAACCGCTCGTCTGAGCTATTTTCTATGTAAACCTAGGTACAAATTTGGAACCTTTTTCGGTGTTAATTAAAGTCCACTGAATTCGCTCTATTCAATTTATTTTGGGATTGACAAAGCGTAGGACCAAATCGAATTGGATTCACGTGAACACTAGACTCTTTGACATACTTTAGTGGTCAAATAGTAAGAAAACAAATATTGTTTCAAACAAACCGACTTTTAACAAAATGTATGGAATGAAGTTGTTTCAAATTATGAGTTTAATGACCTCTTAAGATTAAAAAAAAATTTAATGCATACGTATGTATGCATAGTGTATGGTTCCATACCTAGAAACCAAGAACATACAGCGCCATCTATTAGTTCCTTGCGCAAAGTATCGAAATATGCAGTAAAATGGCCATAACTTTTGATTGCGTTAACTTAGAAGTATGATTTTTTTACAGCCACAGGGTCCGCAGATCTGAGTACTTAGTTGATATCAATTTCAACTCGAAACCTCCACGCGTTCCCGTTAAAAAGTGTCTTGACAGACGGTCGTACAGACAGACAGACAACAAAGTGATCCTATTGGCGTTCCTTTTCCCTTTTAAATAAATCCTAAACAGATGCTAACTCTGCAAACCAGTAGGTAATCCTGTGTACGAATAAAAAATAAAAAACATATTTTACGGTCAAGTTACTGAGAGCCGCCTGCGAAACGTTTCAAATTTGATTTTCTCGGTAACCGTTGTGAAATTCCAAACTAGACACTGGCTGATTTTCATCATCTTTCTCCCCTTATCCCACACTAGGCAGCATCGCCTCAGCACGTCTACTACCACCATTCCTGTCTACCTATCATCCGTCATCTCTGCACTCATTCCATTCCTACGCATAAATATACCTACAGTTAATCCTAGTCTTTTCAAGACGTCCTCTCCCCACATAACCAAATACTCATTGACGTATATTCTACGATAGACAAAAACGTTCCTCAAACATATTTGCTCAAATTCTGTTAATTAGTTCATTAAAGTTGCGTTTATTTATTAAGGTCAAATATGTTAACAATAGTTTGTTATCAAATTAAACGAAAAATAAATACTCCATTTGTTTTCCCACAATATTAGCACAGCTCCGTACGCGTTCACACTGCATGGATGTCGAAGCTGCACCAAAGTAAGGTGCATGGATTGAGGTGCACTTTAGTCGAGCAAAATTAGTGTTCGGAACTCGAAATCTAGTACGTAGTACATTAATATCGTTGCAAATACTAAATAAATACACACTAATCGTCAGTCCTTTTGGCTACATGACTTCCATCCGTTCGATTAACTGAGAACTGGCTGATTTTATAACCGATAACAATCCCCGGTGTCCCGCTGTTGCATTGCCCAAGGGGAAATACGGCATACAATTAATTTTGGACAGATCATCAGCGCCCTACTGACTCACTGACCCAATTAACTCGCTGGTAATGGGTTTTCAGGAAACAATATTTCCCGAGGTAAATTTGCGGAGAAGGCGGACGTGATATATTCCGGTCATAAAATTGGGTATACACGCAGAAGATAGGTACCTAAGCTATATACTTTCATTCATACGAATCATTATTGATACGAATTTAACGTATCATGTAAGTAGATGTGTACACAATTTTCAAAATCTGGTGACTGTTCAAAGTTTATAATATTTTTGACAGTTCCTAAATTCCAAATGAAATAGAAGAAATAAACAAATAACCAAGACTCACACAAAACTTTATGAGCCCCCGGATATTGGCGTTTATTGTTACATATTTATATATTATATTATAATAAACTTTACCTTATTATATTATAACTAACATTAACTCGCTAATTTAACTAACTAACTAATTATGTTATTATATTTATATTTATATTTTAAACGCGACACCTATTATAGGTAATGCTGCGAAAAATTTTCGATAGGAGTTTGACGCGAAACTTCACAGGGCGTCTAAAAACGCAGAGTGCTAGCTGCAGAAAATAGCACTTCGTAGTTATTGCAGAGAATAATATAATATATTATATTATCCATACTTAGTACATTTACCGTATTTCTCGAACCCTACCGACTTACCATAGCCGCAACCCCAGCGAGGGGTCGTATCTAATCAGAACGGGCACTTCACAGAACGTGCACTTATAGGCACTTCTTATAATGACTTCTCACTCTATTATAAAGAAAACATGTGAGATTTTTATGACCAGTCTCCTGTACCATTTTATTCTAGGATATGTGTTTACAATAAATCCACAGATATATGAATCGATAGACACGGCACAGAAACGTAATCCTCGCTGTGACGGCGGACTGCCGGATGAGTGGCCCTAATTGGAATGCATGAGAGATATGGACAGAGAACTCATGACATTATTGGATCTTTATTCTGAATTCTGCTTGGAAACTGCTTATGAATGCATTCGATTTAGTGTTCAAGTATCGTTGAATGTTACTTGACGATTGAAAATAATACGAGATACATATAGGTTTGCAGTGGGGTGCCGGCAATGGAATAGTAGGGTGAGATGGTTGACAATGAACCACCTAAATATTCGAGAGCTGTAACTCTACTCCTAAGGGCCCTAAAAGGTGTAGAAATACACACGGAGGAAGATATACCAGTCAAACTAAATAACTTCCAAAAGAAAGAATTGAGAAATTCACGAGAAAATTTTTCTTTCGATACAAATTCGCTGGTTTTCGTTAAGTTTGCAATTCTATCTTGTTGCACGTGTATTTAGTAAACATTGTTCCAAGCGATGAGTATCTACAATAACCTCTTAAGAGAGCGATAACTGATTCCCAGTACTATTATCTATCCATGTGTGGGTGTACTTAGTAAATAATTTTAACTTCGTTGACAGGTCGCTTGTTAAGCTTAATAAGTTTAACTTGAACAATATTATGAGATCCCTTGATCCCTTAAGAGGATTAATGTCTATCGGAATATTGAACAAGACAGTTCATAGAATGTTCCTTATTACTTAGGTCTAATTCTATAATAGTCGACTACTTCGATTAGAATCTCATAGAATTCTTAGATATATTGATAAGAAATATTAGATTTCTAGTCGAAGTAGTCGACTATTTCTTTGCAATACCTAATTCTAATGCACCTTTTTACTGAAGGGGTAGACAGAGGTATACCTAGGATCCTAGCTCATAGTAGGTACGCCCACATTACGCCAGTATGTTATTGGTCCCATGTAATAGATGACCATGCCTATTGGCATCTACTGGGCACAGTTCCAGACTCCATGCTGTCATAGAGGTAATTCCTAATGGAAATAAATTATGTATTCAAAGTGTAGGGTACCATACCTAGATACCAAGAACATACAGCGCCATCTATTAGCTCCTTGCGCAAATTATGGAAATATACAGTAAAATGGCCATAACTTTTGATTGCTTTTACTTAGAAGCATGATTTTTTTTACAGCCACAAGGGACCGCAGATTTGAGTAGTTGATATCAATTTTAACTTGATACCTCCACGCGTTCCCGTTAAAAAGTGTCTTGACAGACGGACAGACAGACAACAAAGTGATCCTATACATAGGTTCTTATTCCTTTTTATTTCAATTTATTCATCAAAAAAGGTAGGTACGGAACCTGGAAAACCAATAACACTTGCCCGAACCGGGTATGGAACCCGGGACCTCATGATCGGCAGTCCACAATGCCACCGAGGCAGTCTAGTTTAGTCGAGTCGAATGTTGACTATGAAGTCACTATGGATTGACAGAATTTCTTAATTATCAGCACAATGACCTTTTTAGGAAGATGCTATCTGAATGCCAGTAACCCTTTTTTTTATCCCGGGGAAATGTGTTATACACACCACTCCACACTCTAAGAGCGTGGAGAGGCTATGTGGGATTCCCCGTCATCTTTACTGACGGGTATACCCACTAAAACCCCGGGACAACACTACACCTATCGTTGGGGCTACGGGTACGCCGAGGCAATCGTCCGCGTCCTCAACGGCGCTGGTCCGTAATTGGTGGACCTCTCCTCGGCAGGGTGAAGTGCGTTCACACCAACCTCTTGGGGACGCGAGTTTAAACCGCGCGCAGCTTCTCTGGGGCATCAAGTCATCAGCGGCGAATGTCCCCGCACCCACCGCCTAGGGCCCGGTTATGGTGGTTGGAGCAAGGGCGTGAAGGATTTATAATTTGCCAGCTAAACTAATTCAATTTATTTAGAGTACTTAAGAAGGCACGAATTGATATTCAACCAACGTCTGGTCCCAGGTCAAATTATCCATTAAAGAGACATTAAGCCATTTCGAGCGCAGCGTAAATATATCTCATAGACATGATTCCGCAATTACCTTCTTTCCTAATGGTTTGTCTAGAAAGTTGTGTATTATCTAATGTTAAAATTTAAAGAATGAGTTTCTGGATAAAGTTTTAATCTTGAGAAATGTTATTCTTAACCATTAAATGGAAATAGACTGCCTCGGTGACGTAGTGGGCGCAAACTCAACTGCCGATCAGCAGGTCCCTGGTTCGATCTCCAGGTCAGTGTTAAATATTGGATTTTTCCATTAGAAATTATCTCAATAACTGGCTGGAGTCTGAAACTGTGCCTATTAGATGTGACCAATAACATACTGGCGAAATGTGGGTGGGAAAACTATGGGACTGAGTCCTGGGTACACCTCTGCTTACCCCTTCGGGAAAAAAGCGCGATTGTATTAATGTTAAATTGGTTATTCCCAGGAACGGAATCGCGGAGAAGCAAGAAGCCGCATTGTTCTAGATTTTTATTATAGATTCATAGGAACCTACCTAAATATGATAGACAGGGAGCCCATGATGCTAAATGTCGATTTGCTCGAGCGTCGCGGAAACCTATTAGAATTGGTAGATTAGATGACAGGAAGAATAAATGGTCTTATAATGTCTTACTTTTAGCGGTGACGTGGACATACTCAAGCGTGTCAGATATTGATATTTTTCATGCTCCAACATGTCTCTGATACGAAACATGTATAATTAATCTGACGATTTGCGTGGTGGGGATGCGGAAGAGCCTAACCTAAACTATCTCCCTTATATTCCCATAAAAATCCCATACAATCCCCTCTTGGGCTCCCCTGCCATGACGATTATAAACTTTTTTTTTATGATAGTGAGCGACAAGACGAGCAAATCAGGTGCCTGATGGTAAGCATCACGATTTCCCATATCAGACACAGTGCCACCCAGTGTTTTAAAATTCTAAATTCTGCGCGGCACTGCACTGCGCCTGTCACCCTGAGATATTAGTTTTTGAATCTCATCATGCCCAGTAATTTCGCTGGTAACATTGCCCTTCAGACCGGAACACAGTAATGTTTGCACATTACTGCTTGGCGGATGAATAACAGGCAAAGGTGTGATACTTCCCCAGGCGGCCCCCTGCAAAAGAGGCCTACCACTACAACATGGCTCTGATACGAAATATGTATAATTAATCTGACAATTTGCGTGGGGGGTGGTCATGCGGAAGACGTGAAAACTAGAGGTGTAATCTATCTCCTTTATATTAATCTGACGCGCTCGAGGATATACCAAAATCCCCTCTTGGGCTCCCCTACCATGACGATTATAAACTGTAAGAGGATAAACTCAAACTCGAAAAAAAAATATCGTAAGGCGTTTTAAATTTTCTGTTAGGAGTCTATCAGATAGGTAATTAGACCATTCCCTACCAGGATGTTATACTTGGATGAAGTTTATAAGAGCATACCGTGTGCAGTTGAGGTTGGCTTGGAACCTTAGATCAAAGAATAATAACTATTACTACTTAGATGGAGTTGTAACTTGCCAGAAAAGAGCAGAAACGGAACTACAAATAAGTTCATTGTTGATTAAATTGTTTTTACCGTTTGAAAATACGGTGGCGCCATTTTAATCTACTCTTTTCTGCCAAGCGTCAAGGATCACATACATGATATGGTTCGGGGGTGTATAATTCAAAACCATATTCAATCATATTATACAAAGCCAATTTGTTCGTGCGAACTCTTCGGTGGGCGGTTGGTGGTTGATTAATCAGCACAATGACGCATTCAGGAATGGATTCAATTTCTGGTTATCAAAGACTATTACTTGTTAGTCAATCCAGTCTAAAACTAGGCAGACTTTTAAGTCTTATAATATCGCGGCATCTTTCCCACTAATAGCGTATTGTACATCTTAAAAATATTAAACACCGACCGAAAAACGAAATGGGTAATAAGTTAATAGATTCATATTCAGCCTTCGAACATGTCATAGTTGGTGACATGTCATGCGCGAACATTGAATCGAATGATAAACGAAAAGGGCCGGAGTCGGCGGTATTTTTCATTTTTATTTATCAAGTTATAAAACAATATAAGTATTAGTGGCACACAAATTGCTTATGCGGTGTCGCTGCATAACCTTGGCGAATGCATACAAACCTAAACAGTGGTCTGTAATATCTTATACCTACAAATTTTATACACGTCTATATAAAGAGTAGGTGCGTTCGGTGGTGGCTGGTGACGGCAATTATAAACGTGCGTATATAGGTAGGTTGGTGCCTAATTGATTATTCTGTACTGATGAATAATAAACGGACTTTGCTCTGTGATTTTCAGACAGCAAGCATTTTACATGCTTTTTTATATTAACTTGCAATATTTGTAGATTGTATGTTCGGGTCGAGATAAATATGAAGTTTGACAGTGGGCATAAAGCATATATTATAAATACATACATACAGTCACGCGTTGTTCTCGGTGGGGTAGGCAGAGAGTATTTCTTTCCACTTGCTACGATCCTGACATACAACTTTCGCTTCTTCCACTTTCATCACATTCTTCATGCATGCTCGTCGGTTGTTGGTACTTCTGATATTATAAACTAGTGTAAGCTCATCGGCTTTGCCCGCTCGCAATTACGAACTATGGGAATTTTTTACCAAATCCTTGCCGCCCTTTTTGGACCCCTTAGAATGTTAATTTTCAAAAATCCTTTCTTAGTACACGTTCATATAACGAAAAGAACCTACTTTACAAGTTTTAAGTCTCTGGGATCAGTGGTTTTGGCTCTGCGTTGCATGTCAATCAGTGAGTCATTTAAGATTTTATAATATATAGTGATAGTGATTTGGCGAAAGTTATGCGACTGAGCCATCAGGTAAAACTAACAATACAAATGTTAATTAAGAAATTTGAAAAAACTGCCTTCTATTCTTCAAGTTCCATCATCGCACCCTGGTCTCCTATCTGTAACGTACTCATTCATACACAACGTACACGATTCCTGTACAATGTACAATAATCAATGTTAAAAATAAAACAATTACCTAAGTAGAGTATAGTGGGTAGTCTATAGGTAGGTGTAAAGTCTAGATAGGTACACTTACTGTTACAGATTAGTTTAGTTAATGCACCTGCTCAGGAAGCGATACCTTAACTCAACGAAATGCTTCGCAGCTTTCATTTCATTTTCCACTTACCGGCTACCGGGGGCCGGGGGCTGGAAGCCGGAAAAACGGCAGAACTGGATTTAATGGTATCACTGACAGATACGAGTAGCTGATATTTAAAGAAGTTAAAATTTTTTGTTTGAATGGTTCCGTATAAAAATTAAAACCCTTAATTTCCACGCGGACGAAGTCGCGAGGAACTGCTAGTCATAATAAGTGTGAATGGCTGAAAATAAATTTTAATAAATCAAGGCAGTACCAGGGTATCATAAATTCTGAAGATTCATGATATATGATAAGTACCTACTCGGACCAATTAACTAAATTATTGTTGCCACGAAATTCTGTTCTGTTTATTATATCTGTTATTTTATATAAGTACAATATTAGGCAGGTATAATGATGTACATAAACATACATACATTCACGCCTTTTTCCCAAAGGGATAGGCAGAGGTATACCCCAGGACTCAGTCCCATAGTAGATACACCCACATTTCGCCACTGGGCACAGTTCCAGACTCCAGGCAGTTATTGAGATAATTTCCTAATGGAAAAATTCAATATTTAACACTTTGCCTGACCTGGGGATCGAACCCGGGACCCATTGATTGGCAGTCGAGCATGCGCCCACTACGCCACCGAGGCAGTCTACAAAGTATCATGATGTACTTTGTAGGTATACCTATTGTACTAAGACTTCATCTCTCGTTCGCCAGATATTGGCTTAGTTAATTTAATCCCTTAGATTCAGACATAAATCATAAACAAAATAACTTCTCTGCTTTACCTTCTGAAACTGTGCGCTGTAGTAGAATAATCCTGAAGATTTCAGGAATATTTTACCTCAAGATTGTTTTGTGTATTATAAAAAAAGATATACTAACAACATGCCCCGGCTTCGCACTAGGAATATAAAATATATTGTTTTCATTTACTTGACCGGATCAGGGTTATCAAATTCTGAGGCATGGCAGTAGCGTCTTCTGCATGAAAAGGCGCCTACCCAGCGTGGTGAGTATTGGCAAACCCAAATGGGAGAGGCCTTAATTGTCCAACATTGGACTAACTACGGCTGAGATGATTATTTGATTTTCCATTGGTACGGTAGGCACAGCACAACTCATCTCTAATTTTTGTCCATCATCTGGCTTTCGGAACAAAATTTAAGTAAGCACTCCTTTTTCAATTTATATTACACATATATTCATCCCCATTGTTTTTAACCCTATGACATTCATTCCATTCCAAGCATACCATTCTGTAATTCATCAGTCACTGGCACCTTCTCAGGAAAATTGAGAAAAAATATCAATACTTTGAAGTCGCAATACACACGAACATGCTAAACAATTGCAAGCGTCGCTATGGTACGTTAGTACTATTATTCTGTGACTATGGGTCGAGGTCTGCCGCCGACGGATGCCGACGATTGCAGTTTCCTCTAGCGTTAGCAATATGTGTGTAAGAGCCCTTATTTTCACCAGTTACCTTATTAACAGCGTCAATGTAAGCTCCTTTCTCCAGCATCATTTCAACGACGGTGGTGTGTCCAGCGCGCGAGGCCTGTGCGAGCGCAGCGTCGCCGGCCGCGTCGCAGGTCTGTACGAGAGCGCCGAGAGATATCGCGTACTCCGCCACTGCGGTCGCGCCGCGAGCGCACGCGCATTGGAGGATGTCGTTCTGTTTCTGTTAACAAGAAATCATTACATTACAAAAGTGGTTTATACAGATGTGTAGCATTCTCAAAGTACACTCATTTTCCATGTAATAATGGAAAAATCCAATAAGACTTTTTGTCCGGCCTGAGAATTGAGCTCAGGTCTTCATGTTCTGCAGTAGCCCTTGAGACCACTAGACATTCATATTGCACATTATAGTGCAGGGTGTGCAGGGCTCATGGGCGCCCAATCTCAGGGCACCGAGCGCCGCGAGTGACACCTCCAGAGAGCAAGCGTCACTCGCAGCAGCGAGGCGCCCCGTGAGATCCATCGCCCGTGTTATGGACGCCCGCCCCGTTAGCATAGAGAAGTTTCCATACTTATTCAAAAATTGCTTGCCGCGCTTGCAGCAAGCTGCTCACGCATTTCTTGGTAACCATGACATTTTTCGTTGCACTCGCAAGTAGATAAAAAGGCCGGTTCTAGCGCACATAAACCAGTATAAGTTAGACCTCTGTGTAGAAAATGTAAATTATGTGTTGAAGTGTCTGTTTAAAGTGGTACTTTGAAATATATTCCCACGCTCGTAATATTTTTCCCACGGTCTGTGGTAAGGTTGACGGCGACGGCCACGACGTTGTTGTGTTTCAGGAGTGCGGTGAAATGATTTTCGCCGTTCTTTTTTCTATGTGAAAGAAATCGCGTTGGTCAAAAAACCTTAACCAACTTGCCAAAATATAAGTGAAAGAATAAGAATAAACGTGAAAGTGATTACTTATAGCGACAAGGCTGCCCCTTGTCGACCAATTAATAATTAAGTACATGAAATAAACCTGTATAATATAAAATACCTATTATATTGTATTGTACGGTAAAATGTCTCTTTATTAAAAATATCATTAGCAGAACTATTTAAGTAGCGGTCAATAAAAAACATATCTATATAATTTTACTTTACTAAGTATATAAGCAAGTATGCTAAGTTGAGCCGCGGTTTAACTAAGTTAGTCAACCAAACTTTGAGATAAGTTGGAGTTTGAGCATGCATATTATGTTGTTTAGAAGCCACAAGTGCCTACCTAAAGCCGGCTGCACACGCTAGGTTATGCTGTATGCTTGACAGGTTTGCCAGTACAGTGAACTACACAGGTAAACCGGAGCATGTATGTGGCCTCACCCTTATTACTTCACGCGATATTTTGCCTGTACATTTATTGAACTGAACAGGCAAACCTGTCAAGCATAACCTTATGTTGTGTATGGTCGGCTTTAGGTGGTTGGCCTGACATCATTTCCCATACAAATTTTGAGAAACCAATGAAGATAATAGGAGAGATAATGGGGAATGTCCAAATTATCTTGACCTCCATTTTTATTTTAGATTATGAAAATATAGAGCAATATAAGAAACTAATTTGAATATTTTTGCTATTTTTGTCGTAGTTATTTTTAAAAACATTTTTAAAAATTTTAGAATTTTTGGTGATGATGACGTCATCATAAGCTTTATAGACGGTGACTGCGGCCTCGACAGAAAAAAAAAAAAAGGAAATGTAATTCAGATTGTCAATGTCATTATATTATCACAACCTATAACTCCACTTTTCTAAAAAAAACTGATCATTGCTTTTTTTTTTCTTCTTTTATGGACCCACACAAATGTATTGCCAGTGTCAAGTTATATAAATTTTCAAGTTAATATGGTCAATTCAGAGTCAGGGCAAGCCCAGTCAAGTCACAGCTCTAGTAAAGTGGTGGTCTTTACAAGAAGCTGCCAGTAAACAATAAAATCACAGTCACTTTCTAAGATTTTGCAGTCGGCTACATAAAGGTTATGTTTACATACATCGACATTTGACAACTTGATGACATAAAAGGACATTTCACTTTTTTTTTTTTTTTTAGGCTCACACACGTTTTTCCATTAATCTACGTGTGACGTCATCTAAGGTCAAATGAAAGTTATTCAATTAAAGCCGAAAATAATAATAATCCGTGATTATTTTCTGTTTTTAAGTAATGGGTAGTGATCAGCAACCTTATTCCTCCAAATGGTTTTGAAATTACAAAAAACAAAAATAAATAGACATTCCCCATTCCTCCATTAGGGGTATATTTTAAGTAATAAGTAATTATAAAGTGGCATACATGTAGTTATACTACAAACAATTCGATTATAAAACTGCAAATAAGCATTAAAAGTCTTTTTTCCATAATTCTGATAAATACACATTTGCAGGTACAAAACGTATTTTTTTATTTTCATAGGTTCCCAAAAATTTGTATGGGATATAATGTCGGCCCAACAACCTTAATGTAATATTTTATTTTATTTATGGTCAGTTACAATGACGTCATTGGTCACTCTTTGGGAGTAATTTTTATTTTATGTATAAAGCACGTATTGACAGTCTCGTTGGCTCAGATGGTATTAACTCTGCTTTCTGTGCCGCAGACCCCGGGTTCGATCCCCGGCCAGGTCAAACATTTGTGTGCATGAACATGTCTGTTTGATTTGTGTCTGGGTGTTATAATTAAGCTTATATAAGTATGTATATCAGTCATCTGGTTACCATAGTACAGGCTTCTAGCCTCTAGCCTAGTTTGGGACCAGATGACCGTGTGTGGAAGTTGTCCCATATTATATCATAAGGCACATAATTTTCACATTCGCAAAACGACCGCGATACACACCATGATAACATAACATAACATACATTCACGCCTTTTTCCCGAAGGGGTAGGCAGAGGTGTACCCAGGACTCAGTCCCATAGTAGATACACCCACATTTCGCCAGTATGTTATTGGTCCCATGTAATAGGGGGCGCGCCTATTGCCATCTAACGGGCACAGTTCCAGACTCCAGGCCGTTATTGAGATAATTCCTAATGGAAAAATCCAATATTTAACACTGCCTGACCTGGGGATCGAACCCGGGACCTCTTGATTGGCAGTCGAGCATGCGCCCTCTACGCCATCGAGGTAGTCCCCACCATGATAGGTATTTGATTTTTATAATTATATATAATTTATTTTTATTTTTTAATTGATTATATAATTAAAAAATGATTTTAAATAATACTAGAATCTACTACTAAGTCCTATTAGTTACTTGCCAGGTAATAAATGCCGTTTATCAAGTATAATATATACGAGAACTAATTTGCTGGCAAACACTAGTGGTTTTAATTACTCTATCCGCCATAATTAATTTATGTGTAAAATTAATTATTCGCTACGTAAATATTATGCTTCTACAAAGGCGTGAAATTAAGGCGCGGTACACACCTAATTCCCCCTTTCGCTCATACGTACCCACATCTGTCACAGAATAAATAATACCACTAACGCACATCTATGAAGATATAAAAAATACTACATGTAATTACGTAAAATAAAATAAAAATTACGTAAAATAAAATAAGGAACTTGAAAATAACAATACAGTCTAAAATCCAATTAAAAATGCAATCAAATCAAATCAGTAAAAAATCCAATTTAATCCAAACCAATTAGGTGTGCACCTCGCCTTAATCAAACACATATTTTACCTAGTAAATACATCGGAATAATGTGGAATATTTATTTAACATTATCACAGACGCCTAACACCTACACGATCGTCTGCTCTCCTATGTGCCTATGTAATCATCAATTATTACTTGTTTGAGGTCTTTTACCATCTCCCCGTCATTTTACGTCACCTGCGACCAGACAGTCGACGAGGCAGTAACGCCCATACTTACTTACACACACATTTGATGCGTGTACACACGTTATGTTTTCTACGTAGTAGTAGGATATTGCGCGCGGGCGATTGTATGGAGTGACGGGGTCTAAGTATTGTTAAGTTAGTGCACCTTTGCCTATGATAATTTGTGTGTCAGCTATTAACATGACAGCACGCCTTTTTTACGCAAGGACTAGATATAGGTAGGTACTCATAGTAGGTACTATCAACACTACCAGATATTTTGAAGTTCCATGAAAGAGGGCGAGCCTATTGCCATCAACTGACCACAAAACCAAAGCATTCTTTAGTAACTAGCATCGTATTCTTTTTACCGTAACTGGTTACGAAACTCCAGTTTCGTACGCGCTAGAAAGGAACCCAGGCTGTGGAAATTATAACGGAAAAATCCAATATCATAAAATATGTACTCTAATAAGATTTAGATTAAACTTAACGCAGAGTTGTGTCTTAACTTTAGAATAAATAGGGCTCACTGTAAAAATATGGCTTGATATTTCTCAGCTGAACGAAAATGATTTTGTTGGTCATATTTTTTTAAATTAGGTAAGTACCTACATAAATGGTATCACGTTAGGTAATTTATAATTCAAATGATTAATCCCTCTTAGAACTTAATTTTAGGAAATATGGCCATAAAATTGATTTTTTATTTATTTATTTATTTATTAATTACAAAAGTAAACTTACAGCATAGCCAAAGCGTTTACAATGTATCACTAAATACAATTTTCTTAGAAATAGGCCAAATGGGGTCCACATAGGTAGATGTCAGCACTTTGGACCTCATCGAGGAAACAGTTAATAATGTATACTGCCCTTGCGGTGGGCGCATTGCTAGCATATCGGGCGCGTAACTTGCTTTCAAATGCCAGCAGCTGGTGCCGACGTCGTTCCTCTGCGCGGGAATAGTTTTTTGGGACATAATAGCTCAGTCGAGATAGTGCCGAGGGATTGTCAACAAAATTTCGCAACAGCATACAATAATGCAAATTAAGTAGAAGCTTGCGCCTACGCTCTAGAGTAACAAGCGCGACCATACCGGAGACAAACAAGGATGGGAATTTTGTTCAGCTATCAGGTATATCAAGCTATATTTTACAAGATAAGTGTTGTTAACAATGAATGGCTTATAAGAACGTGCAAATGGGCTTAGGATAAGTACAAGAAGGTCTTGTTTACCTTGTTGACAGCGTTGAGACAAGCGCCAGCTTTAACCAGAGTCTTCACAGCGTCCAGATGTCCATGCCATGCCGCCATCAGAAGCGGTCGCATACCGAACTTATCGGCCGCTTCGATATCACACTTGGCATCGATGAGCAGGCTGATAATCTCCACGTTGCCTCGGCTAGCTGCCCAGTGAATCGGAGCACGGCCATACTAGACACAAACAAGAAGAGCTCTGATTATTTCTGGTGTCCTAGTACTTATTAAACTATTGTTGTGTGCGTTCTTCTTGTAGAGGTATCTTTCCGAACGCACGGTAGACTCAGTACTGTTTATCTTCATTGACGTGCAAAAGTGTCAGATTATGACCTATTTGAATAAATCTGTTTGAGTTTGAATTTATTATAGTGATTATGTTAGCCACAAAATGTTAAAATGAATTAATTTGATCATAGTTATGTACATATATATGTTAAGTAAAGTGAAGTGTGTAAACTTTTATCTGCAAGCCTCTTTTATATGGTTAAATTATTTACTATTATTTCATTCGGAATAACTTTCACTATGGAACTCACTCTGAAATCCTGTCTCTGAAAAGTTCCTTGACTTATAACAAAACTGTTACCCGCGGCTTCACCCACGGACCAACACCTTGTTTACATTGCTAATTTTAGTATGGAGTGATTTAAATACGGATCATATTGCGTCTATATTAATGAGATGTTGTACTGCGGTAAAAAGTAACCTATATATGTCACTCTCCAGCCTCCTAACTATCCAAAAATCATACCGTAACCAAAGAATACTAATTATTACTACGTAAAGAAGCGACACTCACCTCCCCCGCCATTTTACGACCTGCGACCAGGCTGTAACGCCCATACTTACGCACACATTTGACACGCGTTAGTTTTCTACGTAGTAATAGAATAGTCTATCGCGCGCGGGCGATTGTATGGAGTGACGGGGTTCTGCCATGACATCGCTCCGTTGCGACGTGAAAGAAGGACAAACAAACAAACACACTTTCGCATTCATAATATTATTAAGTATTAGTACGGATATATGGGGCAGATGATGTTTTTAATAGTTTCAGAGTTGGCTTAATAGTGAAAGCGATAGGTAAGTATATTAACTTAACAAAAAAAAAAAATAAGTACAATCAAACAAAAAAGTTAAAACCAAGTACCTTTCTATGTGACCTAAGTAACGTTCTATTAGCTACTTCTGTTGCAGAGCTGAAATTAGAGCGCTAAGTGCCCCCTAGCCTTTAAGTATTAACTAGTACCAGGCACCCTGCGGCTATGGCTGTAACTTAACCTGACCTTATAAGATTCGTATTTATAGCTAGGTTTATTAAAAGAGATTTAAAAGACTAGATTTGCCCTTCAGCAAGTACAGTCGAGTTTATAATTGGGAGCAAAGCAATATTACCTTCAAGTTTCTTGTATGTTCTTCTAGATAGGTCTTCTAGATCTATCAACATAATATCATACCTAACATTTATGGTATCATCCTATCATCCCCCTATCCGTCCAAGACTGATTGCCTGGAAGAGATCGCTTAAAGCGATAAGGCCGCCCGTTGTCAATCAAGAATTATGTTTATATTATTTAGTTTATTACGTATAATGTTTCTTTTGGTGATAATAAAGAGTATTCTATTCTATTCCACGGTAGTTGCCATTGACGTGCAAAAGTTACTTCTATTGCCTATTTGAATTAATACGTTTGAATTAGACTACTTATTATTATTATTATGTTTATTCACTATATTATGTGGTATGTTATGTTATTTATTCGTATTAATAAATTACTTTTACTTATAACTTACAATTACGTATTAATACCTATTGCATATAATAGGTTGTTCGGAAAGTAATTTCGTTTTTTTTTTGTGGAAATGAAAGACAGTTTTCATATAATAAGCAAATACTTTATTAAATTATATATTGGTTAAATTATATATTGGCCGTTCTGGTCCATTCTGGTCCATATTTCTGGTAGTAGCATAATTCCACGCTCATAAAATTTTTGGTCTTTGCTGGAAAAAAACTGTCGGGAAAAAACGAAATTACTTTCCGAACAACCCATAGTACCTTATAATAAACCTAGAAGCATGTTAGGTATACCGTTGCTGTCTACTATTAGTATAATTTTATGTTAATATTTGTTAAAATTCAGGTTTCCTCGATACAGGCTTGCCTAGTGAGGAAACCAACAGACAATAATAAAAAATATTATGTACTATAAGTCCTGAAAAAATGTTTAGATTGTACTTTTATTTCTCTAGTTTTAGTTCCTCTTTTTTGGAAATTTTTGCAGTAATAAATATATTATCATTTTAATTTTCATATACTTTAAAAACATATCTTCGTGCCATATAGTCTTGCGTACCTATATAATATATTAGGTATATACTTACTTCACAGTTTCTATCCATTTCCTCGCTGATGTATGGACGGCTTAGTTGTCAATCAATCAGCAAAACGGTATTCTAAGAGACTATCTATCTTTTACACTCGTTGCCTCACAAATGTATGAGTTCGTAATTTATAGTGTACTAGCTGTTTCATCCACGTAGTCTTCGATCCCGTGGGAATATCGAGACAAAAAGTTCCATATGTGTTATTTCAGGGTCTAAACTATATGCATACCGAATTTCAGGCGAATCAGTTCAGTAGTTTTGGCGGGAAAGAGTAAATAATCCATCCATCCTCACAAGCTTTCGTATTTATAATATTAGTAGAATGACGGGCAGCATCGTCTTCTGCGTGAAAAGTATGAAACTGTGCTCTCCAACCCCCATTGTCCAGCAATTTGTAGTGGTAGGCTTCTTTTGCAGGGGGCCGCTAGGGGAAGTACCACGCCTTTGCCAGTTATTCATCCGCCAAGCAGTAATGTGCAAACATTACTGTGTTCCGGTATGAAGGGCAATGTTACCAGCGAAATTACTGGGCATAACGAGTTTCAAACAACTAATATCTCAGAGTGACAGGCGCAGTGCAGTGCCGCGCAGAATTTTGAATTTTAAAACACTGGGTGGCACTGTGTCTGGTATAATCCTGATGCTTACTATAAGGTACCAGATTTGCTCGACTTGTCACTCATATAAATCATTAAAAAAAACTAGTGGACATCCGACGGCAGAGATGATGATGATATATCTTGTAACTCACATTATTCCTGCAGTTGACGTCAGTGGGCCTCTGCAAAGCCTCCCGAACAGCTTGAGGCTCGTTCTTAATCACCGCCTCGTGTAGAAGCAGGTCATTCTGTTGGACGCGGGTTCTGGCCTCCGACATGCTGTGGAATTTCATCATAATTTACCTACTGGTATGTTTATTGCCGTGGGGTTACAGGCTATCCATCCGGACTGCAGATGAGAGCTTCTGCGTGCCCGCAAACCCGACACATGCCGTACCGTAGGACCTCCGGTTTTTTAGTGGGTATTCCGCCGAAGTATCCGGTGGCGAGCCCCACATAACCCCTCCCACTCATAATATATAATAAATCATATGTAAACGTTTTTTTTTAATCTAGATGTAGAATGGCGGAGAGTATTTGGTGCAGTCATGCTCACAAAACTGCTCGGCGGCGTCGCGTCCCTCTAATGTGATTGTGGAGGACGGCGCTGGTACGTGCGTCAGCTCGTGAACGGGAGCTGCGAACGGGAGCTGGTCTGTACCAGGTGTTCTTTGCTTCTATGGATCTCGATTGTTATATGTATAAGTTTTTTTTTTTTTTTTTTTTTTTTTTATGATAGTAAGTAACAAGACGAGCAAATCAGGTGCCTGATGGTAAGCATCATGATTGCCCATATTAGACACAGTGCCACCCAGTGTTTTAAAATTTAAAATTCTGCGCGGCACTGCACTGCGCCTGTCACCCTGAGATAGGAGTTGTTGAATCTCATCATGCCCAGTAATTTCGCTGGTAACATTGCCCTTCATACCGGAACACAGTAATGTTTGCACATTACTGCTTGGCGGATGAATAACTGGCAAAGGTGTGGTACTTTCCCAGGCGGCCCCCTGCAAAAGAGGCCTACCACTACAAAATTATTTTACAGTATTATAATGTTTATTTATGTAATAATAATAAATAAACTATTACGCAATGGACTAGCTCTAGAGTCTAGAGTCTAGAGTCTAGAGTCTCTAAGTTAGTCCACTTAAAACGCCTACGCAATCATGCAAATAATAATGTAAAAAAGGTCCAAACGCGGTCTCGTTTGGAGATGACTATTGTACAAATAAAAATAACCCCTCCCACCCCCGAGTGACAGGGGTATGAGGCAAAGCATTTTTCCTGGGTCAAATAAAAAGGTTACCGGCTATAAAATAGTATCTCACCCTCTCTACCCGTGGTTGCCGTAAGAACCGACTAAGGGTTAACAGATCCAGAGGACGGGCAGCAGCGTCCTCTATAATAAAAACATCAAACTGCGCTCGACAACCCGCCTGCCAAGCGTGTCGAGTATAGGCAAAACCCCCCTTTATGGTGGAGGCCTATATTCAGTTGTGGATTACCAACGGCTGAGATGATGATGATGACGAATATTTTTATACTGGTGTTTAAAAAGATTGCATGTAATACTTAATGTTTATATCATCTGCGAATTTTATAATCTTTGAAACATTTAAATTATACTTTGTGAAATTTTAATTTCAAAACCAAAAACAACTTACGTCTATACACACATCTTCGTTTGCACACGGTGTATCAAAAACGGATTGTTATACAAGTACATAAAATTCTGAGGTATCCCCTATATTGTTTTAGGTTAAACTTAATAAGTAAGCACAGCTGAAGGTACCTACTCCAGAACTACTTAAGAATGTATCGAGTTTCCATAAAGTCAACAAACAACTTTCCTGTACTCCGCAATTTCCAAGAATACAATATAGTTTCCTTAAGGCGCCGTCCAAAACAAATTCGCCCTCTCGCTCACACATACTCACATTTTGAATGATATAAAAAATACTACTTGTAATTACGTGAATAAAGACAACTAGGAACTAGAAAATAATAATACAAAGATTCAGTAAAATATCTAATTTAATCCAAAAAAGTTTTCATGTAAAAAAACCTGCACAAAGAAAAAATCTTAGCAAAATAAAAAGGCACTGAAAACCTGTTTGGATTAAATTAGATTTTTCACTGAATCTTTGTATTATCATTTTCTAGAACCTAGTTAGATCTTCCAAAATGTGGATACGTGTGAGCAAGAGAGCGAATTTGCTTTGGACCGCGCCTTTAAGTCAACAAATCCCTTTGCTGTACAATTCACAGTATCTTGCAGACTTGTAAAGTAACAAAAGCGATAAGCAACAATAGCTTGCCTTCGTTTGGGCTTGAGCAAAACATAAAGTAGGTATATAGCTTTCAACAAGAAATCTCGCTTTGAACCACTAGTAACTAGACGCTAGTTTATGTCATTGTTAAAAGTAAGTAGCTTTAGGTTAAATGTTTCATCTTGAACGACTTCTTGCAGGGCTTTTTATGCCACAAAAAAATCTCTTCAAGAAGGCACAAGCAGACGGTGTGCCTGATGGCTCGCGGTTACCGCCGCCTATGAACATACCTGCAACACCAGGGGTAGTGCCACTAGGTTTCAGAACCCTTCAACACTTTATTTACTCTCCTTTTGTAGAGCCCCATGTTGTAGCTCAACGGGAAGACCGGGCAGGGAGATGGATATCCACAGTTTGCACGTATGCGTCATAAAATTACAGCCTCGTTGGCTTTGGTGGTAGTAACTATGCTTTCTGTGCCGCCAGTCCAAGGGTTCGATCCCCAGCCAGGCCAAACATTTGTGTGCATGAAAATGTCTGTTTGATCTGTGTCTGGGTGTTATAAGTGTATATAAGTTTGTGTATCAGTAGTCTGGTTATAGGCTTCTAGCCTAGTTTGGGACTAGATGACCGTGTGTGGAAGTTGTCCCATATTATATTATATTATAAAAGAGAATAAAAATCTCGCAATGTGCGAATTCCAAATAAATTTTAGTTAACATAGATAGTACAGTTTTTTATGTTATTCTGTTTTTAGGCGTATCACACATCGCACCGTACCCCGCTGTGGAACGCTGATGCACATTGCTTCGCATCCTCCTTTCGCCCCCTTTCATTATACAACCACGCGGTAAAATGCCCTGTTTTATTTAAATTGCAGTGTGTTTTAATGTCTATTTTATTCAGGAGTGTAACACTTGAAAACAAACCCGACATAAAAAGACTCGACGAAACGTACCTAGGAGAGTCAGCGTTGTGCGGCTCGGCGTCGTGGGAATTGACATTTTGAAGCTAAACAAACACTCAGGCAACACAATAGGCAAAAGGCTGAGGTAATCATCGACCAGGGAACATATTATAATTAGTAACTTTTTGTTTCTAAGATCTTATCCGGGTTTTGAAGAATAAACCACATTTTAATTATGTTAACTCACATACTAGGTTCAAAAATCAATTAAGATGTAATAAGATTACTTTAGTCATTAATTTTATAGTGTTTGGTATACTATGGTCTTGTAACTGCTACGGAAAAGGGCATAACTGAAAACAGGGCGCTTCATGCAAGCATGGAACGCATATATGCTGAGCTATGTCCTTTTCGTTACCCCCTAGTACATCGAACTTAAGTATAATGCCTAACTTATATAGTCTTATCTATTTAGTACATAACATTTACGTACATACATATTTAGTACATATTTAGTTGTAACCATAGAAATTAAGCATATTATCTATTATTGTACCTAAATGTGGTAATGAATAAATGTTTTCTATTCTATTTATTATATTCAACAGAATTTCTTTTAGAAAAACTACTAAGTTTTGGAAGCACTCACAAAAATGAATGTTCAAAGCTTACGAAGACGAGAATAACAACCCGAACATGATGTTTCAAATACAACCGTATTGCAAAGCATTAAGATTCATAAAAAACTAGGTCGGCAACAAAGGTTAGAGCCCTAGGCCCTATTTGCTCAAAGTGACCGTAGCCTTTTCAATAGGCTTATGGGTTTTCTGTAATGTAACCTTGCCCCTCGGCGCCCTTATCAAACTGTTTTCTGATTTGAGTTATTCAATTTAAACGGGGCGGCGAAAGGAGAATTCCCCATACAAATATAAAAAAAAATGCTTTAGGGCCTTATCATGATCTATGCTAACTATAATAAAATTTATTTAAAATTTTACCCCAATCGGTTCATAATTCAAAAGTTTTTTACTTCAACTTCATAAGGAATGAAAACTAATTAGCAACATTATTTTTAAATAAACTTTTAAAGGTCATCCTCGAGATATCAGCTCTTACAAAAAATTAAAACACTAGAGCCTTGGATCTTTTGGTTTGCATAGCATTTTCTTATTTAAATTACTTTGCCTTAACTTTGCCTATTGGCATTATTCTTTGGCATTAGTCCCGCATAGGGTATGCGGGACTAATAACAGACTAATACAGAATAAATATATTACTAGCGGTAATGGTATGAATGATAACTCTCGTCTCCGCTTTATAAAGGGGGTGATCCATTAGCGAGTAAAACCGTTGGGACGTTAACGAGCCGGTGACCCAAAGGTATAAACCGTTAGTGGAGCACCTACAAGACCTACAAAACCAAAGGTTTTCTTCCCAATGTATCACCCTCTTAAGGTTGAAGCTAATTAATTAAAGATTTCACTCTTTTGGCTCAGTCAAAGTCCGTCATTGTTGCGTACCAGAGCGGGGCAAAAATAACTTTTCATCATCTAGGGGATAAAGTAAATTTCTTGTAAATTATTGTCTGTTACAAACGAGATTATATTTGTTTGGTCTCGCACGTATTGAATGATGTTTTGATGAATAAAATAATTTTATTTTCTCAAAATCGTAGTGTTTTCACTATGATTGTGTGTGTGTGTGTTAAGTATACGATACTTTTCTATTGTGTTGTACTTGACACACGACGCTAAAACCCATTAAATATAACTCGGTTTCTATTTACTCCCTCTTTGACAGCCTTGTTGGCTAAGATGGTAGTTACTCTGCTATCTGTGCAGCAGGGCCTATGGGTTAGATCCCCGGCCAGGTCAAACATGTCTGTTTGATCAGTGCCTGGGTGTTATAAGCTTATATAAGTATGTATATCAGTCATCTGATTACCATAGTACAGGCTTCTAGCCTAGTTTGTGACCAGATGACCGTGAGTGGAAGTTGTCCCATTAAAAAAAAAAAATCTGCAGTACTAAACTAACTAACTAACAAACTACGAGGTAGTTTGTTAGTTAGTTAGTTTAGTATCCTACAACGGGTGTCTAGCCCCTTGTATTAATCTATTAATAAGGTAGTTAGGCTGTCATCATATTTCCCATACAAACGTTGAGGAACCAATGACGATGATAGTTGATACCTAAAATAAAACACTAATAATAATTTAAAAAAAAAAATCTTCTATCGTCATAGGTTCCTCAAAGTTTGTATGGTAAATGATGTCGGCCCAACCCCCTTAAAACATAAGTATTGCTAATTTTATCATCATCATCTCAGCCATAGGACGTCCACTGCTGAAAATAGGCCTCCCTCATAGATTTCTATCCAGTTCGGTTGTAAGCGGCCCGCTTCCAACGTGTTCCTGCCGTCTTTATCAGATCCTCTGTCCATCCTCTCCACCTTGTGGGTGGACGTCCTACGCTGCATTTGCATGTCCGTGGTGTCTATTCGAACTGTACAGCTCCATTGGGCATCAGTTCTACGTGCTATGTGCCTTGCCCATTGCACTAATTTACCACTACGTAAATCAAAAAGCTGTAACCTGGCGCGCCGCTACGCAGAATTTGGCGAAAATACACAAAGTGCCAGAAATAGAAACAAAGTCCATTCAAGTTAGTGACACCTGGAAACCGCACGTCGAATCGAAATACATTACATTTTTAATACCCATTCCGAAGCGTAACAAAACCGCAAAAAGAGCTGTAACAGTACGTCCCACGATCTCAATATAACGCAACCATCTCGCACAACCATAGACAATATACACAAACCTTATATCACATTGATTTTATTCATAACTGCGGGTCGCATTAAAGGTCTACTCTACCGATGATAATCTCGCCTCACCTCGGCGGCCACGGTGGCTTAGTAGACTGCCGATTAGGTAGGTCCCGGGTTCCAGGTCAGGCAAAGAGTTAAATATTGGATTTTTTTATTAGGAATTATTTCAACAACTGCCTGAGTCTGGAATTGCGGCTCGCCCCCTATTACATGGGACCAATAACATACTGGCGAAATGTGGGTATGCCTACTATGGGACTGAGCCCTGGGTATACCTCTGCCTACCCCTTCGGGAAAAAGGCGATTTTTTTAATGATAGATAGTAACAAGACGAGCAAATCAGGTGCCTGATGGTAAGCATCATGATTGCCCATATCAGACACAGTGCCACCCAGTGTTTTAATATTCTAAATTCTGCGCGGCACTGCACTGCGTCTGTCACTCTGAGATATTAGTTTTTGAATCTCATCATGCCCAGTAATTTCGCTGGTAACATTGCCCTTCAGACCGGAACACAGTTTGCACATTACTGCTTGGCGGATGAATAACAGGCAAAGATGTGGTACTTCCCCAGGCGGCCCCCTGCAAAAGAGGCCTACCACTACAAAAAACTTTGTTTGTTATGTAATTACCAGTCTCATAGATCAAGCCACAATTAGCAAGTTTCGACGTGACAAGGCTACAAACACACATCAACGTCTTTTATACACTTAAAAAAATTCACTGAGTGGAAAAGAGAAGCGCGAATTTATACGACTTAATAGTCTAACCAGTCATCGACTTTAAGTTACCGATATGACTAACCCCAGGAACAGAATGAAGCAATTTCAGTCATGAAAATAATATATGACTCATGAAAAATGTGTCTTTGTACCTTTCGGGTGACACGGCCTTTGAAGTCCGCCGCGACATTTTGTGTATCATCTTTCATGTCCACCCGAACCCCGCCTCGGATGGCTATTGTTGGTTAAGAAGGTTTCACATATTGCCCTTATTTGCGTCATATGTTGGAATGTGTAGACACATACTATAACATCACGTGAGATAAGAGAGATTTTACACGAATGTCGACGACAACGTAAAGATGGGTTCAGACTATGCGCGGCAAAACCTCGAACAATGCCGTGCGCGACAATCGCGGGTTCGCGGATAGTCTGGACCTTTCTTATACTTAGTCTACATCTACATTTTAATAAAACAGGGTCTGGGTAAGTGAGTGTGTCAGTCAGTCAGTCGAAAGCGGAAATTTTCTCGAATAATTTCACTTTTTTACGTGTTTTTTTCCTCCAAAATGCAGCTTCACAGTTTTATTAACTTAAGTGTTAAAAATCTAAAGAAGGGTCATGAATCTCAGTTAACTGAGTAGTAAAAGCGAACGGTAAAAATTAACTATAAAATGGGACGTAAACCAGTCACTTAGGGAATGGCTGCTGCTATAAAATGGTAAGTTACTGGTTTCTGGAGACCACGGTCAGCGTTTGTTGTTATTTTTAAAGCTCGTCTACACAAGGAGGGGGCTATAAGTTTGACGTGTCTGTTGGTGTGTGTGTGGTTCGTGACATATTATAGCTCCTATACTTATAAGAGTCGGGGTGATAGGCACAGTGCAGTGCCACGCAGAATTTTGTTATAAAAAAACACGGAGCGCATTTGGCAGTCGGTTGTTTGTCATGCTATTAAAACGCGACCATAACACGGCGTAGACGTCACGATGCAGTCGTCGACGCTCGTGTGAATTGACGCTAATACTTTACTTTTATTGTTGTCAGGCAACAAAATCAAACTTAAAACAGAAAGCCTGAGTACTACTTACAGAGTTTTATACTTTTCTAAAACGAACTACAAAGACAGCCTCGATGGCTCAGATAGTAGTAACTCTGCTTTCTGTGCCGCAGGGCCCGGGTTCGATCCCCGGTCAGGTCAAACATTTGTGTGCATGAACATGTCTGTTTGATCTGTGTCTGGGTGTTATAAGCTTATATAAGTATGTATATCAGTCATCTGGTTACCATAGTACAGGCTTCTAGCCTAGTTTGGGACCAGATGACCGTGTGTGGAAGTTGTCCAATATTATAAAAAAAAAAAAAAAAAAAAAGAATCCTGCAAAACGGAACCTTCTTCACCAAGCTAAAAGTATTATCCACATAGAACTGTAAGCCTGCCCACGGTCGGCTGGAACTTTGCAAACAAACCGACTTTGATTAAAAAACCTCGGAAAAGAACTTTTCACTTTATCGTAACACCGCCGTGTTGTAATTCGGACGAAGCTAATGATATCAAGTTAGAACTTCTTGCCGTTTATTAGGAAAACTTATTTTAAAGTGGTTCTACCGACATCATTTCCCATACAAACTTTGAGGAACCAATGACGATGATAGAATAGATATAATTTTTTCATTAGTGTTTTATTTTAAGTTATAACTAATTATAAAGTGGCATTTATCAAATTATTCTACAAAAAATACGTTTTAAAACAGCAAATAGGTATTTATTAGAACACCTTTGCCAGTTATTCATCCGCCAAGCAGTAATGTGCAAACATTACTGTGTTCCGGTCTGAAGGGCAATGTTATCAGCGGCAATATTACAGGGTATGACGAGATTCAACAACTTATATCTCATGGTGACAGGCGCAGTGCAGTGCCGCGCAGAATTTTGAATTTTAAAACACTAGGTGGCACTGTGTCTGATATGGGCAATCATGATGCTTACCATCAGGCACCTGATTTGCTCGTCTTGTCACTTACTACATAACAAGAAAAAAAAATGGAATTCCTTAGGAAAGACTTTAAAAATCCTTATTTACAGTTTTAAAACGTATTTATTGTAGTATATCTAGATAAAAGCCACTTTATAATTATTATAACTTGTTACTTAAAATAAAACACTCACGAAGAATATTGTAATAATATTGTATATCTGTTATAGCATCGGCATTGGTTCCTCAAAGTTTGTATGGAAAATGATGTCAGCGGAACCGGCTTAACTTTAACTTTTTCTAGGTGAACCTGATAGAACTAAACTTGACCATTTTAAAGCGCATAATAGTGCAGTCTTAAACTATTGACACGTCTCCGCGGGCACCTACTAGATACCCCTGTCATATCTTAACAAAATTATTAAAAAATTATTAATTATATATACACCTAAACCTTTCGCTTTAATTAATCCATCCATCAGAAACTGTATGAAAAGTCAATCGTTTTATTGTTATAGGTGGCATATAAGCAGGCGTGTGCCTGACGGTGAGCGGTTACCGCCGCCTATGGATACCTGCAACACCAGGGGTATTGCCAGTATGTTGCCGACCCGACCAACACTCTTTAGAAGATTCACTCTCCGACTGAAGAGCCCCATGTTCTAGCTCAGCGGAAAGACTGCAGCAGAAGATCATTCCACAGTTTCCACGTATGCGGGAGAAAAGAACGAGAAAATGGCAGTGTATATAGGTATGTTATAAGTTAATAGCGAACAAACGTACACACGAGGTGAGAGTTTTCCATAAAATAAGATTATCTTATCGGATTATCTTAATCACTATGTACCTAACATAGTGATTAAGATAATCCGATAGTGATACCACCTCCACATAAGAACATCGCCTATCAAATATACTCAAAATAATTACCCCGTTTCTTCCGGAAGAAACCGCTTTAAGCTACAAGACCGGATAGTACTAGTCTAATATGTACCTATGCGTATAAGTGTTTATGCACCTCTAAGTTACTGACGCGTTCACCTCGAGGTGATAAACCAACATATCTCGACTTAAACTAAATAAACACTAAAGAGTCCCTCTAAAAAAATCGCAACCTTCTTACTTCCCACACCAATGTATTAATTAAGTAAAAAAATATAAAAAAGATACCTATTCTCTTCACATTTGTTCCAAAACAATGAATATACCCACAATGGAACATAATTTTCATAATACCCTGTATTTTGATTCGCAAATAAATATCTCAGGCCTCAGGCCAATATCGATATCATAACGAAATAACAATATTTATTGTTTATCTATTTCTGAAGAGTAACGAATAAAATTCTTACCTTAAATATTTATAGGTATATATTTCACAACTCACAAAGGATTTCTCATTTCAATTTCAAAGAGAAAAAGTTCAGAAAAAAAACTCAGCTCAGAATTCGCGGGTGATTTTTTGCGAGCGCGTGTGTGCTACGGCGTAGCTCGCTACGAACTAACCTGTAGCGTCGTAGCTCCGTAGCTTGGGGCTACGGCTCACCCCTTGGCTCACCCTGATTCAGAATCCAGTACAATCATGAGGATTGTTCTCAGTTCACGGTAGCTGAATCAATAGCAATGAAAAAATAGTTTCTAAAAATTAGAATATCAAGTATGTATATTCAAAATTAGAATCAATTTTTAATTAGGTATTCTTTTAAATACTGTCCATTTGGAACTCGTCTATTTAAAACAAAAAAGAAAAAAAACATATCGCGGTGGTTTAGTTCCGACAGTTATCGATAGTTCAAAAATAACTTGAATACTGAAAATAGGAAGAGTCAGCTTTAGAATTTGTGAAATGAAACAAAGTCGCATGAGCCCATCCCATCCCAGTAATTATAGATAGGTAGGTATTATTGCGAAAATTTGGATATACGTATGTTTGTTACTTTCACACCAAAACTACTTTGACACAATCCTATGGAAAATTTATTAAATCGGTATTTTGTATTCCCCTGTTTCCTCCTGTAAATTTTTCATAAAATTGTGTCAAATTCTTAAAAGACTCGTACGCTCGTAACTTTTGTAAGAATAAATAAAATTAAATAAATATTAGTATATTAGCAGTGCGTAAATCCACGGAAATCAACCAGTTTAAACATATTTAAAATCAACATTAAATAACGCAAAAATCCTTACGAATGCTCAAATCGTCGGGCAATTTCATGTTCAAAGAGAATTAGTAATAACAAAAAATATCCGACTCGAAGTTGTTTGATGTATTTTGAATAGCTAACTAATGAATAAATATTTAAAGGAATTAATGGGATGCTCTTTTCAATTTGTAAACATTTTTCTAATTTAACAGGATAAAAGGAACGAATAGATAATAAGTGGCTTTTTTACGTTCTTTTGATTTGATATTGTAAAGTTTTACATAAATATTTTTATTGACTTACTGCTCTTACAATGCAATTACAAATTTTAAATAAATAAATCAGAATGAATTATTATTATCATCCTGGTTTGTCCTGCTTCTGGACAAAGGCTTCCCTTCCCTCTCTCCATTCATCCCAGTTTAGTGCTATGGTAGTACAACTATTGCAATATGTGTCTAGTTCGTCCTGCAATCTCCGTCTAGGCCTGCCAAGGCGTCTGACTCGCTACGGACCCCCGTAGCGTGGTGCTACTGGCCCATCGCTCATCAGAAATGCGGCAGGTACGCCCCGCCCAATTCAAGCTAGCAGCTTTTTCACCAGCGTTTTGGAACGCAGCACCGCACTTACTACGCGGTGTGTAAGAAAACATTTTGAAAGGTCTCCGTAAAATTTTCCATTGGCAACTAAAGTTCCCAGTTTACGATGGCCACAATTCTTAAGAAACTTTTGAAATCGTTCGACTCGTTGCAATTGGCGGGGTAGCCAGTAACTTGACACAACTAAATTCGATAGTTCCTAGTTGCGGCAATTTGAAACAGGTACAATGTGTAAAAAAGGTGTAGTAATACTAAATAGGGTGCCAGCACCCGTGAATATGAATAACTTTCAAAAGAAAGAATTGCGACACTCGCAAAAAAAAATGTCGACTTCCCCTTCCCATACAAAATGAATGAACTGATTGATAAATTTGTATTGGAAGTCGAAATTTTTTTTTTTAGGTTGACGGGTAGATGTACCCCCTTAAATATTACTACAACTTTTTAGAACATGTATATATTTATATGAAAACTAGCAATTAAAATTTAAGGAGGCGAAGACCGGAAAATTAGGAACATAAATAACTAGTGTCTCAACCCGATAACGTCATTAAATGTTGGAAATATGCTCTGATTTCCAATGATTTAACTATAATGTTTGTATGGGGATTTCTCCGGTCGCCGGCCCGTCAATGTAAACTACTTAGCAGCTGCTTTTTGCCGCAACACGAAATCAGTTGCCTTTAATGCGAAGCGCCATATTTTAAATTAATAATTTAATATTTTCATAATATTATAGTGATAATTTAAAATGATCTGTAATATAGTTAAAATGATCTATAATATAGTTAAAATGATCTATAATATAGTTAAAATGATCTATAATATAGTTAAAATGATCTATAATATAGTTAAAATGATCTATAATATAGTTAAAATGATCTATAATATAGTTAAAATGATCTATAATATAGTTAAAATGATCTATAATATAGTTAAAATGATCTATAATATAGTTAAAATGATCTATAATATAGTTAAAATGATCTATAATATAGTTAAAATGATCTATAATATAGTTAAAATGATCTATATATAGCAAAATTCTGTGACACATTGTACACGACTCAAACTAATAAAGCTTTCCAAATCTGTATAATTGTCACTTTCCCGACAAGGCACTCTAAACTTCAAAAATTAAATTCACCCATCTACCTTAATGGAAGTGGCACATGTGTTCTGCTTATTAAATTTCCCTCAACAGGAGAGCATAAATCCCTCGCCCACAGCGGAGTGATTAATAGAGTGCCTATTACCAACTTCCTGGTGACGCCTGCTACCCTGGTATATTGATTGATTACGCTACTGTATGATCGATGGAAAATGTATTTTGGCACTTCTACATGGTACCAGGAGCATCACATCGACGGGTCTTTTGTTTACGTGTGAACGAGGCACTATTATATATGATAAAATTAGACTATTGCCCAACGCGCGGTTTTTCTGATTAAAAAAAAAAATCCTACTAATCCTTATTATAAATGCAAAAGTTTGTGAGGATGGATGGATGTTTGTTTGTTTGTTTTGATTGGATGTTTGTTACTTTTTAACGCCAAAACTACTGAACCCATTGGGCTGAAATTCAGTATGTAGGTAGCTTAGACTCTGGAATAACACATAGGGCACCTTTTTACCAATATTCCCATTGATATGTTATATGTGAGGTGTTTTATATGATCTTAACACCATGCCTTTTTTCATGAAGGGTTAGTTATCTATCTGAGCGCTTGGTCGAGGCGACGAGTGATCAAAATGCTGGCGTTTATCTAGCTCAACGTATAAGCATTGCTATTCAACGTGGCAATGCCGCCAGTATCTTGGGTACGCTGCCATCTGACAGTGGTTTAGAGCACTTGGATTTTCTATAGGCTGACATGTCGGCCTGTGGATTTCCGAAGTGTTCTATGGTATAGTGTATTTAGTTAGGGTAGATAGTAAGCAGGTAGCTCTATTTTTAAGTCTTTTTTCATTAAGGGTTAGTTAGATATGATTACCCAGGACTTAGTCCTGTCAACTCCTTCTTATGTCGCCTTATGCTTATGAAATATTAGCTAAAATTCAATCAGTAGATGTATTTACCCTGCTTTGCGTGGCGAACTCAAGTCAAGCTAATTGGCTTGTGCCAAGTCAGTCGCACCTTGTCATGCGCCGATGTTACACATGTGAACCTATTATATATGGTTCACAGCTACGTGAGCAGCAAACCTCTTCTCACTTCTTATCTCTTTCTGAGAACTGGGTTTTATATATCTCTGCTATCTTTAACTTTAATGAGTAATTGAAATAAAGCTACGCATATTCTACATAAGAATTAAAGTACAACTGAATTTCGCCACGTTATAAGCCCGTACCGCACTATACCGCACGCAGCTATAATATATATATATATTGTTAGCTAACACTAGTTAGAAGAGGGGATAGGACGGCCGAACGATATAAAAGCGGGCGATTTCTAGCGCTCGGGGGCACTTTGCCTTCAGCTGCCGAAGAGGAAACATCACTCTGCTCTTTTTGCGATTGATTTATTTAGTGTCGAATCTCTGCCCAAATTTGTCTAGAAATTGTATTTTCGATTATTTTGTTTTTATCAAAATTGTGGATCGGTTGGAATTTATTAATTCTTAGTTTTTTTTAGTTTAATTAGTTTGAAGTTTACAAGATCAGAAGTGGGATAGAACTAACGTCTTCCACGTGGTTCTATCACTTCGGTCACATTTTGCATTTTGGTCAGAAATTTGTGGGTAGGTAGTAGAAATATGTGGTAAGTTGTTTTGAATCGCAAAAAGATGTCAGACCACGAGCGTTCGCGAAGCCGTGACAGGAGTCGCTCTCGCTCACGCTACAAGTACAGGGATCGTACTCCTGAGGGTAAGTTTAGGCGCAAACGCTCATCCATGGAGGAGATGATGGTGAGGTTGCGAACATTGGAGTGACGTGTTTCGACACGTTCGCCCGTACGTTCTTTTACGTGTTCGCTCTGTCGATACATTCGCGACATGGTTCATGGGCACGTTTGGTGCGATGACGTAGATCACGCCAAAATTTTGCAAACTACCCTAATTGGTGTAATTTTTCTCGATTTATGTGAAGTCTGACGCTACGAAAACTAAAGGTAATGTGTCACGAAGTAGATCGCGTAACGCTTCGTTAACGCGCGGTAAGTACGACGCCACGACTAGTGTAATGACCGAAAACTCAACAAAGGCGATGTTCTTATTTTAAGCAGCTTATTTTGGTGACAGTTGAGCAGAGGTTGATACTTCTGCGCAGGGTGCTTGAAGCCCTTACAGAGGCCGGATTTTCAATTATTTTAATGAAGTGTTCTTTCCTCATGAGGGAGACTGAGTACCTTGAGCGACGTATTAGTCATGGTCAGGTACGGCCGAGCCCTGGACAATTCAGGACAACTATGTCAATGAGAGGAGAAACCCTCCTCGGGTTTTTGAACTAACTTTTTGGTTTTTGTAAGTAAACAGGGCAATCAACTGGCAAGCTGGACCCCGGCGTGCGTGGACCATTCCAAGTGGTGAAGATCATACCACAAGGGCGGTATGAGCTGAGACTTCTGGCCGGCAGCGACGAGAAGTCTACGCAAACTGCGGCCTAGTACATGGTTCCATGGCACGGGGAGTGGACGCTTGAAGTGTGCGCGGCATACTTTGATGATGAGACATCATGGTTAGGCGGCTGATTGGTCCCTGGTCCGCTGTCTGAGCCGACAGGTGAATTCCAGTACGCACCCATTGTTGGGCGACTGAGTGGTCACGGGTCCGCTGTCTGAGCCGACAGGTGAATTCCAGTACGCATCCATTGTTAGGCGACTGAGTGATCCCTGGTCCGCTGTCTGAGCCGACAGGTGAATTCCAGTACGCATCCATTGTTAGGCGACTGAGTGGTCCCTGGTCCGCTGTCTGAGCCGACAGGTGAATTCCAGTACGCACCCATTGTTGAGCAACTGAGTGGTCCCTGGTCCGCTGTCTGAGCCGACAGGTGAATTCCAGTACGCACCCATTGTGAGGCGACTGATTGGTCCCTGGTCCGCTGTCTGAGCCGACAGGTGAATTCCAGTACGCATCCATTGTTTGGCGACTGAGTGGTACCTGGTCCGCATCTGAGCCGACAGGCGAATTCCAGTACGCACCCATTGTTAGGCGACTGAGTGGTCCCTGGTCCGCTGTCTGAGCCGACAGGTGAATTCCAGTACGCACCCATTGTTAGGCGACTGAGTGGTCCCTGGTCCGCTGTCTGAGCCGACAGGTGAATTCCAGTACGCACCCATTGTTAGGCGACTGAGTGGTCCCTGGTCCGCTGTCTGAGCCGACAGGTGAATTCCAGTACGCACCCTTTGTTAGGCGACTGAGTGGTTCCTGGTCCGCGTCTGAGCTGACAGGTGAATTCCAGTACGCACGTATCTCCGTTAGGCGGCTGAGTGGTCCCTGGTCCGCGTCTGAGCCGACAGGCGAATTCCAGCACGCACGTAGGTAACTTTCATTCGGCGGCTGATTGGTCTCCGGGCCGCGTCCGAGCGGTCAGGTGAATTCCAGCATGCATATTTTTTTGAATACTGCTGAGTGCTTCTTACAAGCCTTTTATATGTGGTGGGTGTGTGTTTTTTTTTAACACACCATTGTTCAGCTGAACGCACATCCTTATGTGGTCAATTTATTTTAAAGGTAACACACACTGATGTGCGTCGCATACGCGCCTTTATGTGATCTTTTTGAGTGTTTCACATTCTGACGCGTGTGCTAGGAGTTTTTGCGGGTTTGATTTTTTTTTGTGAATGCAGAGTCAGAAATAGAAAAGCAGGAGTCCATTCCAGCCGCAACCGCAGCTGAATCACACCCTGAAGACGATGACCCGCTGTCGGAGGTGACGGAGATCGGAGAATCCACGAGTGCTGAGCTGCAGCCTAGTGTAAAGTAGTGCTAAGTGTAGTGGTAGGCCTCTTGGGGAAGTACCACACCTTTGCCAGTTATTTATCCGCCAAGCAGTAATGTGCAAACATTACTGTGTTCCGGTATGAAGGAAAATGTTACCAGCGAAATTACTGGGCAAGATGAGATTCAACAACTCGTATCTCAGAGTGACAGGCGCAGTGCAGTGCCGCGCAGAATTTTTAATTTTAAAACACGGGGTGGCACTGTGGCTGTTATGGGCAATCATGATACTTGCCATCGGGCACCTGATTTGCTCGTCTTGTCACTCACTATCATAAAAAGTACATCTGGGATGCAGACATTATTGTTAATTTTGTAGATGTTGAGACATTTCGATTATGAGCGCAACACGCTCTTCATACACTGAAGGAGTGTCGGGGCGAATGATGCTGTTTCTGTGTTCTGTGTTTCTGTGTGGAGGAGTGACTTGGCTTTTGATGCTCAGTCATGGGTCACAACTTTAGGAGTATGTAAGTCATTTAGAGTATGACCTAAGTTTATCCTAATTACTGTAGAAGAGACGCGAATGAAACGTCTGGTCAGAAGGTTGATAGTTTACTGGTAATGTGGTACTGGTATTCGTTAACGGTGAATGTAGCTACGTCCTGGTAACGTGGACGTAGTGAGGTAGTGTGGAGGCAGGTACGGTATAGTCGGTACGTATATACCTATGTACGTTACAGCTCTTCAAATCTTGAGAGGCTTGTTGGCTCTAAACGTGTCAGTAGGTGTTCCACATCTTCTTTTGTTTGTGTGAGAATAGTAGTGTCGTCGGAATACCTCAAGTTGGATATCGTCCGACCTTTGCGCTTCGTGTTTGTGGTTTTTGTTGTAGAAGGGTAGATATGTCTCCTCAAATCTCGGGCATGGTCGTGTCACACTACTGCTTGTGTGACTGGTGCGGCGCTCTCGACTCTGCTGCGTGCAGGCGCCCCCGGTGCTGCCGCGTGCAGGCGCTCCCCGGCGCTGCTGTGTGCACGCGCTCTATGCGCTGCTGTGTGCACGCGCTCTTCGCGCTGCGGTTGGCTGGCGCTTCGGTGCCGCCGACATTCTCCGAGCAGCGGCTTCACGCTGCGGTTGGCTGGCACTTCAGTGCCGCCGACATTCTCCGAGCAGCGACTTCGCGCTGCGGTTGGCTGGCGCTTCGGTGCCGCCGGCATTCTCCGAGCAGCGGCTTCGCGCTGCGGTTGGCTGGCGCTTCGGTGCCGCCGGCATTCTCCGAGCAGCGGCTTCGCGCTGCGGTTGGCTGGCGCTTCGGTGCCGCCGGCATTCTCCGAGCAGTGGCTTCGCGCTGCGGTTGGCTGGCGCTTCGGTGCCGCCGGCATTCTCCGAGCAGCGGCTTCGCGCTGCGGTTGGCTGGCGCTTAGGTGCCGCCGGCATTCTCCGAGCAGTGGCTTCGCGCTGCGGTTGGCTGGCGCTTCAGTGCCGCCGGCATTCTCCGAGCAGCGGCTTCGCGCTGCGGTTGGCTGGCGCTTCGGTGCCGCCGGCATTCTCCGAGCAGCGGCTTCGCGCTGCGGTTGGCTGGCGCTTCGGTGCCGCCGGCATTCTCCGAGCAGTGGCTTCGCGCTGCGGTTGGCTGGCGCTTCGGTGCCGCCGGCATTCTCCGAGCAGCGGCTTCGCGCTGAGGTTGGCTGGCGCTTCGGTGCCGCCGGCATTCTCCGAGCAGTGGCTTCGCGCTGCGGTTGGCTGGCGCTTCAGTGCCGCCGGCATTCTCCGAGCAGCGGCTTCGCGCTGCGGTTGGCTGGCGCTTCGGTGCCGCCGGCATTCTCCGAGCAGCGGCTTCGCGCTGCGGTCAGCTGGCGTTTCAGTGCCGCCGGCATTCGGCCGGTGAATATGGCGCTGCAGTACGGGTCCATTCCTGTGCTGGTTCCGGACGTTGAAGAACCTGACGAGGACGTCAGGGTGTCAGGAGAGGCCGTGTTAGCTAACACTAGTTAGAAGAGGGGATAGGACGGCCGAACGATATAAAAGCGGGCGATTTCTAGCGCTCGGGGGCACTTTGCCTTCAGCTGCCGAAGAGGAAACATCACTCTGCTCTTTTTGCGATTGATTTATTTAGTGTCGAATCTCTGCCCAAATTTGTCTAGAAATTGTATTTTCGATTATTTTGTTTTTATCAAAATTGTGGATCGGATGGAATTTATTAATTCTTAGTTTTTTTTAGTTTAATTAGTTTGAAGTTTACAAGAATATATATATATATATATCTATGACGTCACCAACATATGCGGTAATATGCGGATTTAATATATATAAATAAAATATATATATATATATATATATATATAATATATATTATAGCATCGTCTCCCTGTGGGGTTGCTTGCGATATTATATATTATATGACGGTATTATAGCTACGTGTGTGACGGGCTTTAGGGCTGTTATTGTATGTTATTTGTATGAAAGCTCATAACTAAAATTCCTTTAGATTCCAAACTAGAATAAATTCAAACAAGGAGAGCGAAAGTAAAAATAAAAATACACGTTTATAAATAAAAATATCTATTCACCTTTAAAGTTTCTTAGAATAGGTAGTTAAAAACATTAAAAAATATTATTTCAGAGCATCGTTATTTTGATAATAATTATAATGATATTACACTTTATAATTTTAACGCTATTTCAAAATAGAAAAAATCTTATTCGTTTAAAAAAATATATCTTATAAAAATATTTTTATCTTACATGACTTGCTTCAGAGATCGTTCTTTTGTTAATATTCACTAAATTATAATTATACTGTGGAATTTTACAAACGTTAAATTAGAGTTTTAATCATCGTAGACGACGTGGGTTTCACGAACACGCGCTTACGGCGCAGCATTTAAAAAAAAAAGTGGATATTGTATTCGATTTGCGTTTAAATTGCGTACCTACTGTAAAACGGGGTGAATAGGGCCGGTGGGGGTGAATAGGGATAATGATCTTGTTATTTATTTCCGAACGGTAACTCTAGCGTCTCCTTTATGCCTCTTGTATTTTAAACAAAGTACTAATCATCGCCACAGCCACTTCAAAAGGGACGCCAAAGTTCTGTTGCAGAAATACTTATAAACATGACCATTATAGATAGATAGATAAACGCTTGTTGTGGTGTACCAAACACCACAACAAGAAGTTCTTAAAACTAATAACAATTAATAATAACTAGTGTAACAATGAGCGGTCTTATCGCTAAGAGCGATCTCTTCCATACAACCGTGCAGGGAGAGAAGAGAACCGTAATAAACATTTGGTCGGTGGTGTTACAGAGACTTCTTAATAAATAAATATAGAATCATAAAGGTGACTAAAATACACACTTGGTCTATATACCTATATACATACATAAACATAAACACTAATATTACACATATATCCATTTAATATATACTAATATAAATAATTCTTAATATAGTATACAAACATTACAGAATAATATGTTACTAACGAATTATTATCCCTATTCACCCGGAAATCCCTATTCACCCGTTTTACTATACGCACAGCATCATCATCACGCACGTCATCTGCGATGGTATAAAGCGCAATGTGAAGAGGCTTTTATGGTCTTAAAGAATAGCAATAAATTCGTATGAGCCTTCAGCCCAGAACAAATCGTCATGTGTGGTCTATTATTATAAACTGGTCGTTACAAAAATTTACTCAAATTACTAATATTATACTAATATATAATCACGTGCTATTCAAATATTTACTAAAAGATATGTAGTAATGCTTATAGGGAATTATTATAGGGAGTGGCTTCAAATACAAAACTGATATTTTTTGCATTTGAAGCCGAATTATTCTTCCGTAATTTTTTATCAGATCCGTAATTTTTGACAGTTTTTCAGATACCCTATCTTTATAATATTAAATACTCATAACTTCATAAATCTACTTTTATTAAGTAGATATTAAACTGACCCATCTGGCATTTGACCCATCAGTGCACAAGGAAGAGAAACTCTGTTGACTTGAATTGTTAGATATGTTTATATAAAGGAAAACACAACATTTGTGTTCATACATTTCCAAAACAAACGTCACACATCCGAATTATTAACATAGCCCTTTATTGCTTTATTTAATACCCAGATAAATAGGTAAAGAGAATGCAACAGATAGTCAGTGGTTAAGTACCGAGTTGAATAGATGTAATATTTCAAGTGAGATTATTTAATAAACAATATCTTGCTATTCAGTAAACCGTTCAAAGTAAACTCCAATAAATTTCAATAGTGTCCGTGGCTCAGCGGAAATATCCGGCTTTAAATCCGGAGTCCCTGAATCGAATCTCACCATGTGGATTTTCCACCTGGACACTACCGTGTTTCGAATGTCACGTTAAACTGTAGGTCCCTATAGTTTCCTATATGATATGAAGGGGACAGTCGTTAGGTCATGTCGCGAGGTATTTAGTAGGAATCTTGGCGACCTGAAACTCTGACAATATGGGTTGCCCACATAACCCATATGAATTGACTCGAGCAGTGTAATTGGGGTAACCCGTTCTGTTACAGAATACATTCAAATTATTATAATTACTTATTACAGCTATCAAAGATGTGTATCAAATTAAGTTACTACAACATTTAATAACATTCTGTAATACCTATCTATTCCTTAATAATATACCCTAGTTGTTTCATCTCCCTATCGAAGCTTTCATCTCGGTACTGCTTGATCTTCTTCAGCCAATGTCCGCAAGAGACAGCGTTTCTGCAGGAGCCGCCGTATCTTGGAGGGAGACACTCTTTGGGAATGTGCTGATGGAGGGAGCTCAGGTCGTTGCCGTGGAAGTATACGGTATCCCAAGCCTGGAAGAGAGAGAATAACATTTTTTTATGATAGTGAGTAACAAGACGAGCAAATCAGGTGCTCAAACTCAAACTCAAACTCAAAACAGCTTTATTCAAATAGGTCATAATCTGACACTTTTGTACGTCAATGAAGATAAACAGAACTGAGTCTACCGTGCGTTCGTGCCTGATGGTAAGCATCATGATTGTCCATATAAGACACAGTGCCACCCTGTGTTTTAAAATTCAAAATTCTGCGCGGCGCTGCACTGCGCCTGTCATCCTAAGTTATTAGTTGTTGAAACTCGTCATGCCAGTAATTTCGCTGGTAACGTTGCCCTTCATACCGGAACACAGTAATGTTTGCACAATACTGCTTGGCGGATGAATAACTGGCAAAGGTGTGGTACTTCCCCAGGCGGGCCCCTGCACAAGAGGCCTACCACTACAGCATAACATACAATCACGCCTTTTCCCGAAGGGGTAGGCAAAGGTGTACTCCGAACTCAGTTCCTCTATAGGTTTCCAGTTCACATTCACTAGTATATTGGTCTCATGTAATAGGGGGCGAGCTTTTTGCCATCTACCGGGCATAGTTCCAATCCAAACTTAGACTGTCATACAGATTCCTAATGGAAAAATTCACGACCGCTTTGTCTGACCGTCTGTTTGGGAATCGAACCCGAGCCACCGAGACCGTTAAACATACTTTAACTGGTCAAAGCTACTTTTCCAAAGGCAAAAATACTTACAAGTTGTCTTACAGAAGTACACTGATATAGGATAAATCATGAAATTTTATAATAAATCCTACCTGTTGAGGTATAAACCTCTTGAAGAGGTAGATGAATGTGTTCAGGATCCAGGAGTAGTTGATGATGTGGCAAGACTTCAGCCGCGTTGGATTTGCTCCCTGGAAGCAAAACATCCATTGAAGATTCCTACTTAATAATATAAATGCGGAAGTTTGTGTTGATGGATGGTTAGATGTTTGTTACTCTTTCACGCCAAAACTACTGAACCGATTGGGCTGAAATTCGGTAATAGATAGTTCAAACCCTGGAATAATACATAGGGACCGATGTCTACGCGGGTGAAACCGCGGGGACACATTAGTTTTATTATAAATACGAAAGTATGTGTGTGGATATGAAAGGATGGTTTCTTACCTCTTTCACGCCAAAACTACTGAACCGATTGGGCTGAAATTTAATATGTAGGTACCTTAGACCCTGTAATAACACATAGGGTTTTTTTTCCTATATTCCCACGGGAACGCAGACTACGCAGGCGAAACCGTGGGGCGCAGCTAAGAGAAATATAAACAAAAGAAGATTAAAAAGAGTTGCCATGGAAATAAAATGTTGGCAGTGGATAGGAACAAATCCTAAACGGTCCTAAATGAACATTGTTGAACTAAATATTACTCATATCTTTAGAAGTTTCCTTTTATCGCAAAAAGAAGTTACCCGCTTTGAAGTTAAAGTAGTAGTAAGTCCCGAAATGTTATTGAAAAACTTTGTGTAAGTTATAAAAAGATTGGAGCTAAACACTTTAACGAAATATTTTAATATTAAATTTATAGCTATGGGCATAGTAAGGGTCGTTATACATCTGACGGAAGAGGCGTCGAGTGTACCAACGGTATTAGTAACGCATCATCGGTCGAGTGTGCATGGTTGAATGTTTTGTCATACACTACTTATACATACGTTTCGAAATTCGGATTTCGGATTTATTCGGACGACAATTGACAAATCCATTTTTGACAGTTCGCTGAATATATTCGCGTGACGTCTCAGATAAGGCATTTGCCAATGTCTTAACAAGGTATGAGAGTTTTATACAATAAAATTGACGCCCCTTTTGGACCCCTTAAAATATGCATATTCGAAAATCCTTTCTTAGCACACGTCCAATCATTTAGGATTTTATAATATATAGTGATTTATCTGTACTGACGTTACACGAAAATAAAGGCCAGGTCCAGAGACCACCACAATCAATTGGGTGAGAAATTATTCCCTATTTCTTCATATATGTGTATTTTCATTATGTATGGGTGACGTTTAACCTAAATATAGGGCCGTTTCTTATAAGATAATATGTCGGGAGCAGTCGCTAGGTAATGTCGGAGCTGCGTAGGAATCTTGCCGACCTGAAACTGACAAGATGGGTTGTTCACATAACCCATACGAATTGACTCGAGCAGTGTAATTGGGGTAACCCGTTCTGTTAGAGTATCAATTCAAATAATCTATTTAATTAATATATACGAAACATCGGTTTGGTAAAGTTTTATAGGATTGTGTCAAGTTTGTCTTACCCCGAGCAAGGAGACTATTTGATAGGCGATAGTAGGAGTAAGCGTAGCGACATGTCGCAGCGTGATGCCCTCGAGGTCGACGAGCACGGCGCCGCCCAGCACCTGCAGCTTGGGCTGGCGGATGCCGATCTCACACATGGCCATCCCCGCGCGGACCAGCTCCTCCACTGGGTACTCCGACGGGTCCCATGTTCCTGGTACACGGGATGGGTTTTATTTAAGGCGTTGTCCAAAGCAAATTCGCCCTCTCGCTCACACATACACACATTTTGGAAGATGTTTTTTGTAGTGATAAGCCTCTATTGCAGGGGGCCGCCTGGGGAAGTACACCTTTGCCGGTTATTCATCCGCCAAGCAGTAATTTTCAAACATTACTGTATTCCAGTCTGAAGGGCAATGACACCAGCAAAGTTACTGAGCATGACGAGATTTAACAACTAATATCTCAGGGTGACAGGCACAGTGCAGTGCCGCGCAGAATTTTGAATATTAAAACACTGGGTGGCACTGTGTCTGATATGGGTAATCATGATGCTTACCATCAGGCACCTGATTTGCTTGTCTTGTCTACTCACTATCATAAAAAAAGATCTAAACAATACCAATCCAAGTGTTCAGTGCCTTTTTATTTTTCTAAGATTTTGTTTCTTTGTGCAGGTTTTTAAAATGAAAACACGTTTGGATTAAATCAGATTTTTTTTACTGAATCTTTGTATCGTTATTTTCTAGAACCTAGTTGTCTTTATTTTACGTAATTACATATTGTATATTTTATATCTTCAAAAATGTGGGTACGTGTGAGCGAGAGGGCGAATTTGGTTTTTACAGCGCCTTAAGGCGGCTGCTCGTCCATACAAAATGAAATTTCCTAAATATGGAGAAAATAGAGAATGGTTTTCCACTCAATTGTTTGTGCGTAATAGCTCTTAATTGGACCATTATTTGCGCAAAAATATATTTATTTTAAGAAAACCTTTAGGTTGTTTTTTTCATATTAACAAAAAACATAAAAATAACTTGAAAATATTTTTTTACACTGAAACTCAAAAAGATTTATTCAAATAGGTCATAATCTGACACTTTTGCCCGTCAATGAAGATAAACAGTACTGAGTCTACCGTGCGTTCGGAAAGATACCTCTACAAGAAGAACGCACAAGAAACTTGTAGGGCTTAATTTTTTCAACAGATAGTTTTACAATATTCGGTTTGGTTACATTCGCTTTCTTTGAAGGTGCCACGATGCCGCGAGGCGGCTATGCGGAAGTTTCCAGGCATCTTTTTATGAATGTGAAAAACCATACGGTTTTCTTTAACCGAATATATTTTTGTGCAAACGTGTGTGGAAGTTGTCCCATATTATATTATAATTATATACCGAATTTTAGAATAGAATAGAATAGAATAGAATAGAACAGAATAAAATAGAAATCTATTCTATTCTATTCTAATTTTAGACCAATCGGTTCAGTAGTTTTGGGGTGAAATAGTAACAAACATCCATCCATCCATCCTCACAAACTTTCGCATTTATAATATTATATTAGTAGGATAGGATAGTAGGATACAGTAAAAGTTTTATAATGGCATTTTTAAAAACTCGTTACTTGTATGAACAGCACCATTAATTGTTATTTGAATTTATGATTGTGAAAATACAAGTGTCTAGCTTATTACAGTTTATGAGATAGAGCCCTGTGACAGACGGACTGACGGACTGACGGACGGACGAACAGCAGAGGCTTAGTAATAGGGTGCCTTCGGTACCCTCTCAATACGGACACCTAAAACATAACTGGCGAAGAGTGGGCGCACCTATCATGGTATGGAATCCTGGATACAATACAAACCTCTCTCTACCCCTTCGAGAAAAAGGCGTAATGTTATGTTATGCTATGATAATGGTACAAGCAATCCAACTTCTAGAAACATCTAGCTCCAAGGTATTTTGAAATTAAACAAACCTAACTAACCAAACCTGAAGATAGATAGTCGTCCGACGTCAGGGCGGTCGTACATGACGCCCTCGTACGCGACCCTCACGCGGGAGAGGCCCCACAGGTCCACACCTTCGTACAGGCTCGGGTATGACTGCCTGAACGCACAGTAACGGACTAGCTGGAACGGGATTAATCAATAATTTATTGTTCGCTTTGAACTTACAATTATCTATAGTTATACGTATGGATAAACCTATTAACAACCGTATTCAAGAACGATGCTATTAATGTGCTCTCACAGTGCGCTCGAATGCATAGGGTCGTTTAATTCAATTCTTAAACAATACTTGAGTGAGTTCTAACGCGGGTTCATTCGGAGCGACCCTTACGTAAGGTACGGTGGAGACCTATTTTAACGATTGCTTAGGAGCCCTCTATACTCCGTGGTAAATTTTTAATGGCGGCAATTTTTGAGATTTTGTTTCGGTACAATATGTACTTCGATTAAGGTGTTTTAATTTATCATTTTATTTAATTAAACATAATATTATTTACCGCGTAAGCTAGTTCGTAATAAATGACGTTTTATTTAAAGGTTATATTTATGTAATCCGCTAATCAGTTAAAGATAAGAGCGAACTCAGCAACAGAAATGAACCTATCACATCTGTAATCGACGCTGTGTGACGCTTGAGTGTTGTTTGCGAATAAGATGCCTGCCATGACGACCGCTGTGAGAAATCCCTTACTTGGCTCAGTGTTGCGGTGCTTGCTACCTTAGGACCTTAGGTAAGTTTTATTCTTGAATACGGATGTAAATCTGCTAGAGTTTACTTAAGTACCTACAATGTGCATAGCCCGTACCTACGATATGGGTAAAACCTTTTATTATACGAGTAAATAATGATTTATCGTACCAATTTATGTGCTCGAGGTACAATGAAGTTTCTCGCTCGGAGATACCTCAGCAAGTATTCATCATCTGTTCTCAGGGGCTTACATTCGCCTCGCTCTGGAAACGGAAACACATATATTTGCTACTTATAAGGAATTGGAAAAGTTGATTTGTTACCTCATCCCCGTGAACTATTGTAACGATTAGGTTGAAAATTGATATGTAGAATGTACTTAGTTCCTGAAAATCTTAACCACAGGATTTCCATCATAATAAAGGCTCAAACCCACCGCGGCGCACGGTGAGGCTACGCACGTGCGTCAAGATAGATAGACAGATAGATAAATCTCTTTATTATTACACCAAATAATTAAAAAATTAAAAAGTAACAATACGCTAGAAAAAAAATTGCGGTCTTATCGCAAAAAGCGATAAGTAAAAGATCAAGCTTCACTGCAAGAAAATGTATGTAATTGTGTCCACTGCAATTCACGGACACACTACAGTTGAATAATTGACGTCATTGGCACACGCGTGGCTTGCTCAAATATAGCGCTCACATAGCTCAACGCAGTGAACGCTATGCACGCGGTATATGTCGGTACATGCGTGGCTTGCTCGAATATAGCGCTCACATGGATCAACGCAGTCAATACCCATCGCCTTGCACGCTGTGCACACGGTGCACGGATGCGTGTATAGAGTGTCCTGCAGTAAAACCCTACGTCCAAGAAATGAACCCACGCACGCAGCTAAAATACGCCGCGGTGGGTTTGAGCCTCATTGCAAAGATTTGATTTGAGAAAACTATGCGGCACAGCTTATGCATAGGAATTATGTACTGAAAAATCATGGCTAGTACTTGTACATACTATAAAACCATTTAACTATTTTGTGGTTCAATATGTGTCCATAAGTTATTTGTAGTATACTACATAATATTATTTTAATATTTAGCCCATTTACTTTAATATTTAGCCCATTTCTACCTAATATTGTGTGGCAAATATCGGAACTGTAAATATTAATATGGACAATTCAAGACGTTTGCATTTTGCTCACAAAACTAGCGCCGCGTCCGAGTCTGGATGTAGAGTTTAAAAGGAATGATCTATACCTACGAGTACATAGCTTATTAATAATGGATTATTGAATCCTTTTACCAAATATCATCTGCCTAAGCTCTGTGATGGCTGCAGCCCTGGTGTTCGGGTTCTCATTGCACAGCTCCCGAGCTGCTTCCAGCAGTTCTGGACTCTCACTGGTGTTTAGTTCCGCCTCGAAGGCCACCTCCAGGAATGACTCGTACATCTTCATGTTTATGGGCGCCTGGTGAATACAAAAAAACAAAACGTTTTATACAGGGTTACGGTTTTATGGTGAGTTGGCCCCCTTTTAGGTCCTGGTACCAACTCTGTCATAACTGTCATAACATAGTTGTTTCATAGAAAAGACTCCTGGTCCTATTCAAATGTATAGAACAACTGATTTTACTTCACTATCTAAGAGTTGTCCACAGTGAAAGTTGTTCCAAATTATGAATACAATAACCCTTTATAAGATAATGCTAGCTGGTAGTAACCCTGTATACGCACTATTCTATATTACTACTACTATTTATTGGATTCTATAGATACCTCTTCTCTGTTTCTGTAGTTTTGGTAGTTAATCCATACTAAAATTACAAATAGAAAGTAAAATTGTCTTTCTTTCTGGCTGTCCATCTGTTTTGAAAAAAGATAAAGGGTTTCACAAAATCAAAAAGTTAAAATCTAGGTACAAAAACACAGGGGCACAGATCCATAATGTGTGTCTAACAAAAGCAAATAATTGCAGTCAAGAAGAACCATAATTTGTGCCCAAGCCATTGTCGATAAGTGCAGTGAAAGTTTGTACCAAAATCTGAGGCAACCAAAATAAAAATAAGACATTGCACAAGACTCAAGACTGACTGTTGATGTATTCAAAGTGATGAGAGAAAAGCGGGTAATCTACCTCTTATTACTGCTTAAAACACGATTTCATAATGTCCAGAGACAATAAACTACAGAAGTCTGTATGGAGTGACAAGGTTCATTTATTAAATTAACCCCGTCCTCCCTTGTCTGTTATATCTTCTGACCCTGATCACTATCTATCTATTAGATTTTATTATTATTATTTTATTATAATATTATACCGATTCATTGTGACGATTCCAATAAACCTAAACAATATATATTGATCACTGACTTATTTAAGCCAGAAATTAGTCGATTAGAAGCCTTCTAGAAAAAACTGCAGCATCCTGATTCTGCAATTTCGTCTATATAACTATTTCCTGTGTTTTAGAATTCTCCCTAAAAGAAGGAGCTTAAAATAAATTGTCTATAATACGCTTTTGCCTGTGTCTTGTTTTCGTAATGATCTTTTGTTAGTCGTCAGTCTACGTAATGTATTGAAAATCACATTATACACAGCCTTGGTTTTTGTGCAATGCCTACTTTAGTTTAACTGACAAAAAGAAAACATAATTATAAATATTATATTATAATATTCATATATTATATATACTATATACATTATAATATTCTAATATTCATAATTATATTGTGTTTCGAGACGATAACTCTACATATAATATTTTAAATGTAAAATTAAATTTAAAAAGCGTGCATTATTTAGATAACGCGTTATAAATAGTTTAGTGCGTTGTGTACTTTAATGTACCTATAAATAATTTGCGTGTTCTCTTCCTATCTTTTACAGTCGTCCTTCTGTATTATTTTATTATAATCTAAGAACACACCAATGTAATGTAAAAATCTATTAATATCGAGGTCATCGACCAACATAAATTAACACATATAAACGGAAATGTTAGGTCAACGAACTTTATAAAAATGCAAACATTATAATAATTATATCTTCTTGCAATGTCATTATATTTGGTCACCATCTACTATAAGTAAGTAGGTTAGTATATAAAATCAATACTAAAGATTTCAAATCAATTAACTAAAGATCCTAAAATACTATACAAATATCTTACTCAAAACCTATTTAATATGCATTTCTAAGATAAGTAGATGTTAGTAACATACATACATCATAAATTCACGCCTTTTTCCCGAAGGGGTAGGCAGAGGTGTTAGATAGATAATAATAATAATAATAATATGGGACAACTTCCACACACGGTCATCTGGTTCCAAACTAGGCTAGAAGCCTGTACTATGGTAACCAGATGACTGATATACATACTTATATAAGCTTATAACACCCAGACACAGATCAAACAGACATATTCATGCACACAAATGTTTGATCTGGCCGGGGATCGAACCCGGGGCCTGCGGCACAGAAAGCAGAGTTACTACCGTCTGCGCCAACGAGGCTGTCAAAACTTTAAAATAAAAAAAAAGAAGAAGATAAAAACTTTATTGTCACACCACAAACAAGAAGATCTTAAAAATAATAACAATTCATAATAACTAGTTCTCTTTCAGACAACCCAGTTCCCAGGTTGGTGTTCCCAGGACTTAGTCCTATAGTAGGTAGGTACACCCGCATATTGCCATCTACCGGGCACAGTTCCAGACTCCAGGCAGTTATGGAGATAATTCCTAATGGAAAATCCAACATTTAACACTTTGCCTTGACCTGGGGATCGAACCCGGGACCTCATGATCGGGACCTCATAGCGCCCACTACGCGCCACCGAGATAGTCATCTTGAGGAAATGGCTAATGGAAAAATTCAATAACCCAAGCAAGCATCGCTAAAACATGTAATAAAGACATATTTTATGTAATAAAGTCAATTTCCGATACACTATTAATTTTTTTTTATGATAATGAGTAACAAGACGAGCTAATCAAATGCCTGATGGTAAGCATCATGATCGCCCATAACAGACACAGTGCCACCCAGTGTTTTAAAATTCAAAATTCTGCGCGGCACTGCACTGCGCCTTCACCCTGAGATATGAGTTGTTGAATCTTGTCATGCCCAGTAATTTCGCTGGTAACATTGCCTTTCAGACCGGAACACAGTAATGTCTGCACACTTGGAGGATGAATAACTGGCAAAGGTGTGGTACTTTCCCAGGCGGCCCCCTGCAAAAGAGGCCTGCCACTACAATAAATTGAAGTAGATCAGTTTTTTTAGTTAAATTTTAGTAAATATGTTGTTTTTGTGATAATTTGTACTTATAAAATCTATAAAATTTGTAGATAAAACCGCAAGCATTTAAACACCTCTTTTTTTTTTCAAGTAAAACTAGTCTACATACAATGACGTTGAATTGCTAGTCTAAACTTACTCAGCATAAATCGACACCATCACCACATACAAAGTACTACATTCACCTTTTCATATCATTAACAAACTAATGAATTACCAAAGTATATATTATAAAAACAAACCAAATTCAAAGTCCTTCGCAAATGATAACCTAATTACCACTCACATATTAATTTAACATAATATTAATTATCTATAATACGTATGATCACAATTCACATCCGTCCCACACAAATGTCTTGCAATAACTAGACAAAAATCTGTTGTCTATTTTAATGGAGCCAGTTTATAGTTAGAGGCATGAGTATTGAGCACAGATAGTTGTGGGTCTCATCACGCTTTTTCCCGAAGATTAGACTGAGGTGGACCCAGAGCCCAGTCTCATAGAAGTTACACAGTATACACCCACTACACAGGCGGTGGTTTTGGGGGTTCAAAAAGGAAATTTTTACCGGTGTCTCTTTCGCGTCAGAACAGAATGCTTCTGCTGTCTCTTTCTTACTCTTCACTTGGGAATTCTGTCCATGCATTAAGTATTAATTTATGCCTATAAATAATAGTCATTCTCACGTAGTACAATGCCATTTTTGGCTACAATAAGTTAATATGTTCATAGAAATAGTGTGCTCAGCTCATCACTCGTGACGGCATTTGTATTACGGATTCAGCATTGTCAGTATACGAGTAGGTACGTATTTTTACTCCATTTGCAATTATAATGCTAAAAGTGGAACTACCGTTTAGCCATACTCTGTAGCTGTCAAAACGTCCTTTTGCATAGACTTTAGCGCGCTCGTACAAATTTGGATCGTAGATGCAGTGTAATTAGTTTGCCCCTGGGCGCCCGGACTAAAGGCTAGATAAAATAACATTGGAAACACGTGAACACTCACACGGCTAAATTATAGGAAGTGAGTGATGTTCCATTGAAATGTCAAGAAATGACGTCTTTGATAGGTTCAATGTTATTTCACCTATAGTTTTTGTGATAGTCAATAACTTTACAATTATTTTGGAATCCTGTTTAGTGAAAGGCCGATGCGGTCTGAAAAACATAGTTGGGTTTATGATGCTGTTATATTTATTTAAGATAATTCTTATATATAACTTACTAGGACCACAGATAACAGAAAGAGACTTAATGTCGAAGTATAAAAGAGGCACTTTAAAAATCGATCGGTCGAGTGATATTGTGCAAGCGATTACTAGATCTCGAATGGAGGCTGGAGGTCGCGCGGGCGCTTACCTTGACTCGGACCTCGGCCGTTACACTCCTCGCTGATATGCCAGCCTGGTACACAACGACATTTATCGCATCTATCTTTGCTACAAATAATCTAGGAATTTCATTTAAAATAATGAAGTAAGTATATGATGACAATTCTTGTATACTGAAGATACAATCAAACGTTGCATTTACTTACCTAGAACTATATTTTTTAAGACTTCCTAAAAAGACCAAAATATCTATTGATATTAAAAATTATGCTGTTTTTTTTTAGAACTTCTGCTTAGACCGACCAAACGCTCCACATACAAAATAAGGTTTTTTATCTATGACGAAAGCAAGGTGTAGTAGTTGTATTAATTTGAATGGTGCAAAAGATACACAGCAGTGTCATATCTGCACCATTGATGGTGCAAGTCAATGGTGCGGTTAAACTATCAAGTTTAAACTTGGTAAGTAATTACTCCTATTATTTAGGCAAACTTAAATTTCATCCTGAAAGTGACATTTTAAGCGATTATAAGTACCAAGAAATATTTAAATACTTTAGAAAAAAGTTGAGTTTTATCAAATCCAGCAATATTGAGTACTACGTCTGAAAGGAAGGAGGAATTTTGAGCAACGTGGGCCATTCGACCATAAACGAAAATCGACTACGTTCCAAGGGACCGGGGATAAAATTACATCAAAATTCGCATACAGCATTCATTAATACTTATGTCATTTATTAATAATGAGCCATGAAAACATGACAATGATACTTTAGACTGGAAACTGAGATAAGATTTACTAATTTCCGAGAAATAATAATTAATTATTGACATTAATTATTAGTTTTAACCTCAGTTCTAACGTTTTCTTGGAAAAATTACAAACACCTGAGACATGTTATTATTTTTCACTTGTAAAGTATAATAGAGAATATTATGTCAATGTGTCGTAAGATAATCGGAAAACCCGAAGTATTTCAAAAATCCTAGAATGTTTGCAAAAACTCTGATTCTCGAATCGGGTTATTTTATAATGTAGGTATTCAATTCAAATTTTATTATAGTTAAAAAGATATTTTTTAATTCTTTAGTAAATGTGTCACATTTGGGCTGTTTGAATTAAATAATTTTTTTTATTATCGAATAATAAGAAATATTTTCTCAATCATCCAAGCTGAATTCAGGATCTTTGCAGAATTGATTTGCTGATGGACTTGACGAATGCTTTGCTGATCGGGTCGCTATCAGGAGTCACTTGTTTATATTATTAGCCAATCAAAGTTTTCGATTATCCTAGTGTCAATTGGATTTCCTAAAATATAGCTTCTTAGCTTTTTTAGGAATTATCGAGATATTTTGCCTTAGTTTTCAAACGATCCGGTTTTGAGCAATCATCTTAGATAGGTATTTTGCAATGATTCAGTTATTCCGATTATCCTACGATATACCTATACAACGTATTACCAAAAAGGTGTAGTAATATCAATAAACTACATAACATAACATATAATCACGCCCTTTTCCTGAAGAGGTAGGCAGAGGTGTACCCAGGACTCAGTCCCATAGTAAGCACACCCACATTTCGCCAGTATGTTATTGGTCACATGTAATAGCGGGCGAGCCTATTGCCGTCTACCGGATACAGTTCCAGACTCCAGGCAGTTATGGAGATAAATTCCTAATGGAAAAATCCAATTTATATACAACACTTTGCCTGACCTGGGTATCGAACCCGGGAACCTCCTGATTGGCAGTCGAGCTTGCGCCCACTACGCCACCGAGGCAGCCGATCGATAACCTAAGTTCTTTATTAGATCTATAACCAATTTTTTTAGGTATTATATATCTATGTCGTGTTTTTCATTTTCTAAGAAATATTTACAATATTTATTATGTATACTATGTATTATGTTGTGTATGATAAGTACGGCAGGAGCAAGCTGGATGCAGGCCCCTTGCAACCGGACTGGATGAAAATCTAAGGGGGAGGCCTATGTTCAGCAGTGGACGTCCTATGGCTGAGATGATGATGATGATGATTCATTATGTTAGTCATAGAGACTATTGAAAATCTTAGTATAAGGTCCTGGGACACTCCGCATTAGAGGTTTGAAGCTACAAGTAGCTGGGGCGTCCGTCTGGACGGGAACATTTCTATGGGCTAGATAGAGAGATACGCGATAGAAAAATAGGCAGCTTGTCGATTAATATAACGATAATTAGGCGAATTAATTATTAATTAGAATTACACTTTATTGCGTCGGAGCTAGTGTTCTGTGCTGTTTATTTGAATGATTTTGAGGAGTGTCCCTTCTGTCTCTTTAATATTCTGTGGCATTAAGCACATTGATGAAGGCTCGCGCACATAAGGGCGGGCCGGACCGCACCGCATCGCATAACAAATTATATCTACAGGCGGACGATGCGATCCGATGCGGTTCGCTGTAGTGTACGATAGTTCATATTTATTGTACGAAAGTGATGTAGGCGAATTATTGTAATGCGATGCGGTGCGGCCCGTTGCGGATGTAGTCTGCGCGGGCCTTAAACTGGCTATAAAGCAAGATAAAAAATACTAACACTCATATTTTTGGCGCAATCTAAGTGATTTTGCAATGGCCATCCTTGAACATAGACAACAAACTACAAAGACTACAAATGAACAAAGCAATTGTAATGCAAAACATGGTAACGCTGTAGAACATTCGATTCGATTGTATTGCAAGTAATTTATTTCATATAAAGATTCCCAGGAAGTCATCATAGTTGTAATAATACCGGCTGTGCCCCGCGGTTTCACCCGCGTAGGCATTGTTCCCGTGGGAATATCGGGAACAAGCACCAAATGTGTCATTCCAGGGTCTAAGCTACCTACATACCGAATTTCAGCCTAATTGGTTCAGTAGTTTTGGCGTGAAAGAGTAACAAACATCCATCCATCCTCACAAAACTTCGCATTTATAATATTACTTATTCAGATTTGAGATTAGTAGGATTAATCATCATCATCATCATCATCTCAGCTATAGGACGTCCACTGCTAAACATAGGCCTCGCCTCAATAGATGTCCATCCAGTCCGGTTGTAAGCGGCCCGTCTCCAGCGTGAAATAAAATTACTATTTCATTTGAATTATCTTGATTATTTTTAAAGGAAGCACTTAAACAGATAAGTACTTATAATATTTTATGGAAAACCTTGTAACTAGATACCCTCTAGGTGACCAATTATAATCAAGTAGGTTACTGCTCGGTACTTATATAACCATTCACTTAATAGTGATAATTTGACCTGACCATACTAACTTGTTGCCAGGGATGTATTCAGGGCATTGTCAGCCTGTACTATGGTAACCAGAGGACTGATAAACATACTTATATAAGCTAATAACACCCAGACACAGATCAAACAGACATGTTCATGCACACAAATGTTTGACCTGGCCGGGGATCGAACCTGGGGCCTGCGGGACAGAATGCAGAGTTACTACCATGTGAGCCAACGAGGCTGTCGACTTGGCACAAAAACCAACAACTCCTTTCTTGAAATAGTCATGAAACGAAGTCGTGAGAATTTTAAAATTCTCTACATATAGTGTAGACAGAACAGTGTAGATAATTTCAAAATTCCCGGTTTAACATAAAAATAATAGCTCACAGGTTCCTAGTAACATCTCTGTGCAGTGCATATCAAGTTAATGTCAAGCTCTAGATATAGGATATTAGAGTCCATCCGAGGACAACTAGCCAGTCAATCCTGAGTTAAACTTTACCTTGAGCTGTATTCACTTGAGAACTTTATTATTACACAGGTACCTAAATAACTCGATTAGGTGGATACTGTCGACCTAGTCATTGAAGGTTAAATAAAACATTAAAGATCTAGTAATATTAAACAAGAACGATGCTAAGACAGCACTTACTAACTGTTTACAAAACCTAAACTACAACGAAACGGAAGAGTACGAGGGAGGTCAAAAAGTTCGCGGAATGGAGTGTTTAGAGAGGGAAGGGGGTAGTTATTTTTACCTGTCGCTACTCGTTGACTCAATACAATTATAAATACTAAGTTTCAGCCCAATCGGTTCATAAACCTTTGAGATATCGCTGGATAAACAAGTCAATCGGGTAGAAAATATCAACTATGGAGAAAATTGAGTATCGTGCCGTGATTAAGTTTCTCAATTAGCAAGGAAAAACGTCTCAGAACATTATGGAAGAAATGTCATCAGTTTACGGGGACTCCTGCCCTGGAAAAACAATGATTTACAAGTGGCATAGTCTTTTCAAATCAGGCAGAGACTCAATTGAAGACGATCAGCGCTCAGGTCGGCCAATTGAAGCAACGTCCTCAGACATTGTTGAAAAAGTTGAAAAACTTGTTCTAGAAGATGCACGCCTAAAGAAGAAACAAACCGCAGAGATGACTGGAGTATCATCTACGACCATTTTGAATATTCTCCATGACCATCTTGGCATGTCTAAGGGGTACCCAGCAAGATGGGTACCCAGAATGCTCTCAGCGCTTCAAAAACAGCAGCGCGTCGAGTGTTCGCGCGAGTTTTTGGAGCTGTGTTGTGAAAACAGGGATGAATTTCTGAACCGAATTGTGACTGGAGATGAAACTTGGTGTCATCACTATGAACCTGAGTCGAAGCAGGAGTCAATGCAGTGGCACAAAAAACGCGCAGCACCGCCCAAGAAGTTTAAGGTGTCACAATCGGCCGGAAAGATTATGGCTACAGTTTTTTGGGATTCCAAGGGGATTTTATTGATCGATTATAAAGATAAAGATGTCAATATCACGGGGAAGTACTACGCTACACTACTGGAAAAATTAAAAGTAGCAATTAAAGAAAAGAGAAGGGGAAAATTGTCTCGAGGTGTGCTCCTTTTGCACGACAACGCACCCGTTCACAAGAGTCATGATGCGATGGCTGCCTTACACAAGTGCGGCTTCGAAACTTTAAACCACCCTCCCTATAGTCCAGATTTGGCCCCTTGTGATTATTATTTGTTCCCAAACATGAAAAAAGAGCTTCGTGGAAAGAAATTTACGGATGACGATGAAGTGAAGTCGGCAATATCTGCTTATTTTGAAGGCCTTGACGAATCATTTTTTTTCGAAGGTATAACAAATTATTTGAAAGGTCTGAAAAGTGTATTAGGGTTAATGGAGAATATATTGAAAAGGAATAATAATTTGATGTTTAAATTCACCCCCCTTCCCTTTCATTCCGCGAACTTTTTGACCTCCCCTCGTAATTAAATGACGCAACACACATATGCACACTTACACACACCCCCCCACACCGTCACACAAACACACTCACACTAGCAATCTACAAATTATTATTATTTTTTAAATATTACCATACTTATATATTATTTTTCTGAATTTCTTTATATATGTTTATTTACAAAAACTACTCATACTATCAATATTATATTATAAGTAAAATATAAATTTAGTAATTTAGCAAGGACTTACTGTTATCCATTGTGTAAGCGTGCCTTTTCCATTAAATAATACTCGAACACTTCAGCATATTTTACATGATTTATTCCAAGCCTACCATCTTCAATCTCGCTCTACAATCCTCTGTCGCGCTGGCATCCACCTCCCTGTGTTGCCATCGCGCCCTCGCGTGATTTCACGGAGATCTATGGCATGTCCATAGATCTCCGTGAAATCACACGTTGCCATTAATACTTTCCATAAAACCACCAAAACGTTCACAGAATCCGTAGCATGCGCGTCACAAAATAACATCAACCCTACAATTGTAAATAGTTTTTTAGGCTATACAGCTGACACTGAAGGGACTAAGACGTGCAGTACAGGAGCAATCTTCTCAGCCTCATCAGCCGTTGGTAATCCACTACTGAACCAAGGCCTCCCCCATAATGGGGAGTTTGCCAATACTCGACACGCTTGGCAAGCGGGTTGTCGAGCGCAGTTCGATGGTTTGTTTGCGGAGAACGCTGCTGCCCGTCCTCTGGATCTGTTAACCCTTAGCCGGCTCTTACGGCAACCACGGGTAGAGAGGGTGGAGCACTATTCACAAACCAGTAACTCCAACACAGTGCATTCAACAACACGTAATCCCAGTTGTCACCAGTGGTGACAAAGGAGGTGGGGATCAGCGGGAACACCCAATTTTGTAAATATGCAGCAAATAAGCAAGCCTTCCCTAGTTTGAAAAGCATGGCAAATGACATTGCCACTTCTTTGCAATGATAGTTTCAGAGGCGTAGTGACGATCTCCGTTGTCGCATTCGCATTGCTTAGCCGTTTTGGCTGTGTTCGTTGTTAGGGCCACGGTCCCGGAGAAACACAATTCAAAATCTGTTTTGTTGTGTTGTTTGTTTGTGAACATGTGTTCATGCACACAAATGTTTGACCTGGCCGGGATCGAACCCGGGACCTGCGGGACAGAAAGCAGAGTTACTACCATCTGAGCCAACGAATGATAATAACACCCGAAATGAGTCAATGTCTTAATTAACACTATATCCCGTCAAAAAAATATCATAAAATTAATTAACACGTCTGTGCCACATAATTTAGACTGTTCTTAATGCCCCCGTCATTTAGGTACACTAGCTTATTGGTCTCTTGTACAAAAACACACAATTGAACATAGATGTTGAACATACATATTATGTAGGTACATGTAGGTAAGTAGGTAAGGTAGGTATTTTACTGTTGCAATTTTTGCAAGCGGCATATCGGCAATCGTAACGTGACGAAAAGCCAGATATGCATTAATATAATACACTGATCTAGTGTGAAAGTTACTAATATACACACAATAATAACAATTTTGATTGTATGAAAGTTACCTATAACGGGTATTCGAACCGGCATCAGACGTGTGACGAGGCATCAAAATATAAGTGTGCATTTTGTGTCTACATTCACAGATCACGAACCATTTGACTGATGACATCTTCCTCTCGAGCGAAAAGTCACTGTGCAATTCCAATGACAGCGTGATGTTTGCAGTCATCGCTGTGATCTATGTGTCTGTTAGGTCTGTAAAAGCAAACAGAATAATACCTAGGCCTTCTTGGAAATATACTCACCTTTTTTTTTATGATATTGAGTGACAAGACGAGCAAATCAGGTGCCTGATGGTAAGCATCATGAATGCTTATATCAGACACAGTGTCACCTAGTGTTTCAGAATTCCCTGAGATATTAGATGTTAAAACTCATCATGCCCAGAAATTTCGCTTATAACATTGCCCTTCAGTCTGGGACACAGTAATGTTCGCACCTTACTGCTTGGCGGATGAATAACTGGCAAAGGTGTGGCACTTCCCCAGACGGCCCCCGACTAAAGAGGCCTACCACTATTCATCATCATCATTATCATTTCCACCCAGTAGGACGTCCACTGCTGAACATAGGCTACCCCCATTGATTTCCAATTAGTCCAGTTGTAAGCGGTTCTACCCTTCGGGAGAAAAGGCGTAGTGATGTTATGTTGAGGCAATAATTCTGTTCCAACAGTATTGTGATTGCCTGACTATATAATATAGGCAAATTACAGACACCATTGTTACTTTGTCCCTCGTCTGTTTCTAAACCAAATTATCTTCATTAGTATTAACATTCACATACCGAATTTTTCCTGAAGGGTTAGGCAGAGGTGTACCCAGGACTCAGTCGCATTATAGGTATTGATCCCATATTATAGGGGGCGAGCTTATAGCCATCTACCGGGCACAGTTTCAGACTCCAGATAGTTATAAAAATAATTCCGAATGAAAAAATTTAATATTTAACACTGCCTGGCCTGGGGTCGAACCCGGCCTCATGTACGGCAGTCGAGCTTGCGCCCACTACGCCATCGAGGCAGTCATTAGTATAGGTATTCATTCAATGAGATTTTTATTCTATGCTTACATTAGAATCTTTGTTTTGATTATGATTTTCGAGGTTGAGATGAGGCAACGGATTTAGCTACTATAAATCTGTTTAACCTTGTGTCTTATGTGGACAAATCAAACAAACAGTTTTATGTTAATTACTTAGGTTTAGTTGTTAATTTGTTTCTTTTTCTTTATATATTTTCCTTTTTATATGTCTATTTTATTACGCCTTTTGTCAAATTGTTTCTTTTTTTGGTATGCAATAAAGTATTATTCTATTCTTTTGTTTAAAAATTATCTTTATATATTAAGCTAGGACGATTTAAGTATACATTACAACATAATTTTATTATTTTATTCATATATAAAATAGCAGGCTCCATAAATTAAATAAATAAATGTGTTTCATATAGAATAGATAAAGGAATCTCTATATTCTCTATAACCTATACTTACTATAGCTCGACATAAAAGAGTAGAAAATAATGGGGGCGCCACTGTATTTATCATTAAGAAAAACTTTTAAGTCAACACGTACACTTAAAATTAGTTCCGTTTCTACTCTTTTCTATCGAGCTATACTTACTTAGTTATTTATGAATTTAACTATGGAGCCTTCTCTAAAACTTTGACTCTGAACCGCGATCGCAAAAAAAATCAGTTCCATATATTTTTTCAAGAAACTTTTTCTATGAAAGCATGTTTTTTCCCTTTGATGAAAATGCGAACTGATTACCAGTAACCCTGTCTATACCTATATATATTATGGTTACAAGCTCGCTAGCTCTAGGTAATGTTAGGGACTAGAAAATAAACTATCTTTTGTACAAATTAATAAAGTTGTTATAAAAAAACAAAATACGTATGCTTAGTGCAAGGTTCCATACTTAGATACCTCAACAAAACACTACCGCGTTTTAAGAACGTCAAGTGTACGTGGAACAAGATGACGATACGAGCTTGAGATGGTTTTTTTTGGTAAAATTTTTCGGTTTTGGGATTTATCCCTTTACTTGTGATATAAGATCTTGTTTCTTGTCAAATTTCATGATGCTGGCCAACAGGAAGTACCTGCCCGAGAGGTCTTTACCCCGTTGCGCAAAGTATGGATATGTGCGGTTTAAATGGCCATATCTTTTGATTGCGTTGACCTAGTAGTTTATTTTTTTAAAAGCAGCAACGGACTGTAGATCTGAGTTGTTGATATTAGTTTCAAATTGATACCTCAACGCTTTCCCGAGAAAAGGGTCTTGACAGACGGACAGACATGCACACAGGTTCAAATCAAAAAAACTGCCGCATTCATTGTTATAACCATAAAACATCTTTCGCCCCGCTCGCGAGTCTTTATGCTCTGTAGCTTGAGTTAGTAACAAAGACCTTTTACCCTTCTAACAAGACTGTGCACTGTCAAACTTGGAGGAGAGAAAAGGAAAAGGATAGACACTGCGGGCGATTCTTACTCGGGACCGACACAGTGCACAGTCTACTTATTAGTAAGTTTATCATAATGTCTTTGGTTAGTAACCGGACTTTGACATAATGTGTATAAGTTAATGTCAAATCAAGTTAATAATCACTAAAGTGATAGTCACCAAGAACCCCAATAGCCCGGCTGATCCAGAGCCCCCCAAGGAATTTCCGGCTACGACCTTGAATCACGTCAGTTTTTAAACAAAAAAACGCATCAAAATCGGTCACACAACAGACACACAGACCCGCCAATATAACACCCCTTCCTTTTTCGGTCGGAAATTAAAAATTAAAACGTACCTCATGCTTACTTACTTAATAATAAGCTTTAGCTTCCACAAAATCAATTAATAGTAGGTAGGTAATTGATAACGTAGTGATACGTTAGTACTATTATTTATTCTGTGGTAGTGAAGTGATATTAAAGCTCCGTATCTCACATATTCATTGATTTAGAGATGATGTATTAGGCAGTGAAATACACTTTCTATAAGAAGTTGATCGATGTTGGCCAGTGCTAGTGTGTATTGTGATTTTCTAATTGGTATGTATGTAACGAGTATGGTTGGTAAGTTGGTAAGTTTATAAACCGTAGATTTTTTCAGAAGAAGTTACAAAAAAAGTTACATCTACTTACGACTATACGTAAGCAGATATTACTTTTTTTGTTAGCATAGGTCAAGGGCGTCGCCAAGGGGGGGCAGGGAGGGGCTGCTGCCCCCCCCCCCCCCTAGAGAATCGAAAAAATTTTGCCTTTATTGTCAATGTTGACAATCAAGTGCCGCCATACGATAGGCACGTATTTTTTGAATACAGAACCATCTGGGCCCTATTTCATAAAAAAATAATCTACAAAACTGTAAAAAATCTACAAAATTTTAGGATTGTAGGGCTTAGGGGTTAGAAATTTCTTGACTAGCCCCCCCTTGATCATCGGCTGGCGACGCCCTTGGCATAGGTAAGCAAGGGTCATCCCGTAGTAGAGAACTAATCTTTTTCGTCCATGGTACCTTATAGTTGAGGACTTTTCAATGTTTTTATGACTATCTTTAGAAAACTTTCTCCGTATATACCTACTACAAATAAATAAGTAAAAAACATGCTTAAGAGTAATTAATCTGAGCACCGAATTACCCAATTACCTATTATAGTTATAATCTACAAATTAGACAGGTACCTAGACACCTAAAGTAAGTACCTAGAAAGTCGACTTCTAACAACTATCTAAAACACATACGAGTACATAAAGGTAACATGTAAATTGTATATTATAAGCAAAATGCACTTATCATTTTCAGAACCTACTTAACTTTATATAGAACTTACACGGAAAATCTCAAGCACACAACAAGCATGATCTAGAAAATATTTTTTTATTTTTGTAAGTGCCGGTGCTCTGGCGAGCTTACAAATCCGATCAAGCTGGCCTTCTGTATAGTTTTGTTTTATGATCAACAGTTGAACATTAAGATTGAACTAAATGGTGTTTCGTAAACGTCACGGTTGGCCGCGGTGAGCCTTGATCGGGGTTTATTGACCTGAGACCTGTTAGTTTAAGATCCATTGGTTTATGATGCCCTGGTACTGCGCTGACCATTGGTGATGTAAACAAAAGTGTAGAAAACTGATTTTGATGTTGTCTCGATAGCCATATAAGGTAGATTAATCGAATGATCGAGTTTAGATCGATTCTTATATCACAGAATAAATAATAGTATCTTACCTACTATGTATGCCTAATATTATAATATGCCTTTTGTACGTAGTAATATTTATTATTCTTTGCCGTTAGTATTCTGTGGCAAAGAATATATCTGTGGTTTAGGCCAAAGTCGATTAAGATCTTTTTGGTTTAGAAATATCTCGGAGAACTGAAACTTGCGCTACATGAAGAACTTTGCCTATACACTATATTCCATGCAACAGTAAATATTATATTCAATAAATATAACTGTATTCTGTAGTAATAAATAGTAAAATAAGTACTTTCCTGTATGACTAAGTACCCGGTAAATAGGTAAGGCCTTAGGTCTTATTAAAGTTAATTAGGCCTACTTGTCATTTCTATTTTCTAGAGGTAGTTTGCAATCCGATTAGGTAGGTTAGGTACCTACTTAGGTATCATACATTTAATATAATTGATTGATAAATAATTGACGATTAATTACTTTTAGACAGGTCTTCCTGAAGTACCTACTTACCCCAATTATGTATGCTATGCATAACTAGTTTTGTCTGTCTATCATTACAAATGTCATTATAATCTTCAAAAACGATTCCCATAGGCACAACAAAATTTCAGAACAGTTCGTGCGTGCCTTTTGTGTAAAGATTCTCAAACTAAGATTCTGATTCATAAATGTCCAAAAGATGTACTACTCTCGTCAAGGTGCGGCAGATTTTTTAATTGAGCATCAACAAGATTCTTATTTTATCTACTTACATTATTTTACTAGTTTTTTTTAGTCGGTAGGGGTCGACCTAGGCGTACTTTTCATGAACAAATTGATGTTGTTCTTAGGAAAGGCCAAGTCAAAAGTACCTACAACCGACGAGCATGTATGAAAAATGTCATGAAAGTGAACGAAGCGAAAGTTGTATGTCAGGATCGTAGCAAGTGGAGGGAAATAGTCTTGCCTACCCCACTGGGAACAAGGCGTGACTGTATGTATGTATTATTTTACTCCTGTGCACAGAAGCTCCAATGACCGTGTGGTTCCCGGTTATATAATAGGGCCACCTGTTACTTATCCCGTGGGAGCCGTGAGACCCGGCAGGGGACTTCGGAGAGTATTCGGGACATCGGAGAGGATTCGGAGAGTAGGCAGCAGCGCTCTCCGGCACCAAGTATTTCAACAACTGCGATCACCAAGCCGCGCCAAGCATGGTGATTACGACAAAATCCCCCCCATATGAAAAGTTTATGGCGTTCTATGGGGAGGGGGGATGTTCAGGAGTGGACGACTTCCGGCTGATGATGATGATGCATAGAAAACCCCCTAGGGGATATTTTGTAGTCACCATCTGAATCCCCACGAAACCCTATTTCTGGCTACATTAGTCGACAAACTGCTTTCGTTATCACATTCTTCATGCGAGTCCGATGCGATGGACGGACCAGATCAGAACCACGCTTAACATAAGTGTTAGTGAAGCCATACACGTTGCCGAGAACAGGGGTAGATGGCGAAAGATTGTCAAGGAGAAGGTCATCCCGATTTCCGTAACATGATCACGACCCCCAGCATTGGGGAAACGATGCAAGGAGGAGGATCACATTCTTCATATATGCTCGTCGGTTGTGGGTGGCTACTTTTGATCTAGCCTTTATTGATTTATTGTTAATTTGTTTATTATTGGCTCCAGGCTTTAGAAAATTTCTAATGGAAAAATCCAACTGAAAGAGAGAATATACCTATCTACCTATATACATATATAGGTAAGTAAGCTGATAGTTTGAGAAACACTGAAATAGAAGGTCCATTCCTAGTCCAGCGACTAGCGACCGATAAACCGCAAACTACTGCGATCGTGATTCCAAGTGACACGATGATTCATTTATTCATTCTTCTTGGCTAGTTGAAGAGAGACGTGCGTGTAGATCTGTAACTCATTTATTGGTTTGTTTACGAATTTAGTTTCATTGTTCGTTGAATTTATTATTGCATTGTTCGTTAATTACTAATTGATTTTTTGTTGTGTGATTAAAAAGTCGTGTGGTGTATTATTAAGAGAAACAATGTTTTAATATAATAATTTTGGATATTTATGTCATTAGTGGTGTATTTTTTTGGTGCAAATCAGTTTGAAAAAAAAATTAAAAAATATAATAAGTGTAAAATGAAAATTAATAACTAAATACAAGTTATTATTGGATTGTAATAGAAACAATGAAGGTAAGCATACCAAATAGACAATTAACCTTAGCTTAGAATATTGTTTAACCTAACACTTTTACTTCAACCCAAAAAAATTATCAACCCATTTCTTTTAGATATACATTTTATTATTTTACTTAAGTCAAAAAACCGTTAGATAACTAAGTCTAAGTTTAAGTTTTTAAGTAGGTAGTAGGTACCTACTAATTTACTTGTAAAGGGTCTAGGTACCTCGGCACAGACACATAATAATGTATCTTTTAAATACAAAATCCTGATTGAAAAAGAATAAGAAAGGAATAATTAAAATTCAGAAAAAAACATTTTATTAATCAATATCATAATAATAATAATTTGAATTTATACTCACATCATCTCATTTAAACTCAACAGAACGGGTTACCCCAATTACACTGCTCGAGTCAATTCATATGGGTTATGTGGACGATCCATATTGTCAGAGTTACCATCATCATAATCAGAATCATCATTCTAAAGTCAAAATTTATAATTTAATTTTTATCTACTAGCTGTGCCCCGCGGTTTCACCAGCGTAGTCTTCGTTCCCGTGAAAATATGGGAATAAAAGTACCTTATGTGTTTCATTCCGGGGTGTAAGCTATCACATATCAAATTTCAGCTCAATAGGTTTAGTAGTTTTAGCTTGAAATGGGAACAAAAATACACACATAAAAACAGCGCAAGATGGCGCTGGGAGTCGAGTTCGTTTTGTTTACCTGTTTTTTTTTTACATTGTAAACCTACTGAAATAAGCTGGATTTGCTAATGACATAATCATATCTAAAGTATTAAGAAATTATCTATACCTACTTACATAGGCACTTAAAAGTTATACTTACATAAAATATTTCCGATAAAAAAATATACAAAACTTGTCCATGATTTCAAAGCAAAGCTCGTACACTTTCTTTTGCATTGCATTGTGTTGTTTTGAAATGTATTAGAAAAAATTGAAACGTCAACGTTTTAGTGCTCGTGTCTGTACATATATTTTACCTTTCACTCTCTTACTTAATAGGTTTAAGATTTATTGTTTGATGTTAACTTTTGTAACAGTATAGGTATCTAGTGCAAGGCGTTGTGAAACTGGTCGGTAAAGAACGGAATGGTCAATAAACTTAACTAAACCACTGAATATAGACCTAAACGCTATTTTTCTCTAATTTGCCCCGATTTTTGGTCATTTTGATAAAATATTCATGCAATTCATAATGCTTTATTTGTTTTTCATCAACATGATATTTTAAGTAAGTATAGTCTTGACTTTTTTCAGCCGTATATGGGGCAAACAAGCAGTTTGTGTGCCTGACGGTGAGCGGTTACCGCCGCCTACGGATGCCTGCAGCACCACGGGTATTTATTGCCAGTATGTTGCCAACAACTGTGCCCGGTAGATGGCCATAGGCTCGCCCCCTATTACATGGGACCAATAACATACTGGCGAAATGTGGGTGTAACTACTATGGGACATAGTCCTGGGTACACCTCTGCCTAACCCTTCGGAAAAAGGCGTGAATGTATGTTTTATATGTTGCCGACCCTTCAACACTCTATAATATTCACTCGCCTTTTGTCCCATGTTGTAGCTCAACGGGAAGACCGCAGCAGGGAGATGATTTTGACACAGTTTGCAAACAGATGCAGCAGAAAAGAACGGAAAATCGTACAGTTTGCAACGTCCACGTATCGATTATGAGCTGTCAGACGAATTATTTATAAACATACATTCACGCCTTTTTCCCGAAGGGGTAGGCAGAGGTGTACCCAGGACTCAGTCCCATAGTAGATACACCCACATTTCGCCAGTATGTTATTGGTCCCAAGTAAAAGGGGGCGAGCCTATTGCCATCTACCGGGCACAGTTCCAGACTCCAGGCAGTTATTGAGATAATTCCTAATGGAAAAATCCAATATTTAGCACTTTGCCTGACCTGGGGATCGAACCCGGGACCTCTTGATTGGCAGTCGAGCATGCGCCCTCTACGCCACCGAGGCAGAATTATTTATAATAGGAAATTATACTTACAAAATACTTACAATAAATACCTTTCAGTCACGCTGTCGATTAGTCAAGAGCTATGCCTATCATGAAATCGCGATGAGATTCAATCATCAATTCAGGAAAAATAAATTTTTTATGAAAACTCGCTCGCCTCTTTTCATATAGGACTTTAAAACATAGCTGGCCCAATATGGGTGTAAACCTACCTACTATCATCATGGGACTGAGTCCTGGGTACACCTCAGTCAACCCCATTGTCGGCCATTTTGAATTTTTTTTTAAATTTTTGATTTCGTGAAATTCAAAATGGCCGACTAATTGAATTTAAAAAAAATTTGGTAAAAATTGTGCGCACAATGGCCCTTCAGAACCGTGTCAACTGATTACCGTTAATCCCGTCTCCTCCCAAATTGTGCAGTTAATTACTATAATTAAAGGCAGCGGAATACGAGGTACCGGTCCTGTACAGAAGTACCTGATTATTGTGCCAGAAACGTGCTTAGTCATTGTAGGCTTTGGAAGTGTGAATGTACTTAGTGCGCGAGATATTACAGTATGCCTCTAGATATTACGTCGACTGCACCTACTTATTTTTTGGCTCAAACCAAGCGTGGCGCAAGGGGAGACTACGAACGTGCGTCAAGCTTCGCTTTACAAGAAAATTGATGTAATTGGATTCACTGCAACCCACGGACACGATATGCATGAATTGACGTCATTGGTGCACGCGTGACTTGGTCGAGTATGGTGCTCGAGTAGCTCAAAACTGTCAATGCCATGCACGCTGTGTACGCGGTACTCGGATGCGTGTAGAGCGTGTCTTGCAGTAGAAACGTACGCCCACGTTGTCAAACAAATGAACCCAAGCAGCTAAAATGCGCCGCGTGCATGTACAGAATGCGCTGCAATGGTTTTGAGCACATATATTGATAAATGAAAATTATCAATATCACCCTATTATTAGCTAACTATAATGGTTTACAAGATGAGCCATGTGACTGCCGGATGGGTAGCGGGGGAGTGGGTTTTTTATTTCTTATTAAGTCTTAGCCTTATTAAGTCTTATTTAACTATTTTCAACAGCGGTAAACCAATGATTAGGAATTTAACTAGTCATTGTAACTAATGGTTAATATAACAACCTTAAAATAAACGAATGACTTACGACTTTACGACAGTCACAACATTATAAATCATTACTACCAAAAAACCTTAAAAAGTAAAAAAGCCCAGTTCTCATTTCCGTGAAACAAGCGATAAAATTATAATCGTTAACTTTGCAGTAATAAACACGCCATAAAGAAGTAAGCACTTCCTCTGACTACCCTTTAGATGTATCCGACGTACCGTGTATTTTTAATGGTTATACTTTGTTATAATAACATAAGTCCATCTAATCCATCCATCCATCCATCCATCTAAGTCCTAAGTCCAAAGTGCTGGTTCTCGGCACTAAGTCCCAAGTTCATAAAGTTTTAAGCCGAAACCCGAGACTATCTATAAATGGTATAGATATACCAATACAGAACGAGGCGAGAAACTTAGGTTTGATATGGGACTCCGAAATGAGGTTCGAGAAGCATGTCAATGAAAAGATCAGAAACGCATTCTACAAGCTCAAGGTTCTTTATGGAATACGGAAGTATATATCGGAGGAAGTCAGGATTCGGCTATGTGACGCGTTGGTGCTTTCCCCGTTAAATTATTGTTGCGCGGTTTATGGACCTAGATTATGGGCTAAAACGGGGAGCGCCATCCAGCGAACGCAGAATGCCTGTGCTCGATTTTGCTTCAGTATTCCAAGAAGAGAACACGTCACTCCTTATCTTGTCCAAAAGGGCATTCTTAACATGAAGTCCAGGCGAGAGCTTCATCTGGCGTGTCTTACGCAGAAGGTTATCTGGAGTAAGAAACCAGAGTACCTGTTTGAAAAGCTCACCTGGATCAAGGACATACATAAGTGCAACACGCGATCAAAAGGCCGCAATATTCTCTACATACCAAAACACAATACCTCCGGTTTTAAGGGTTGCTTCAAATACAGCGCGTCGAAGATCTGGAATGATCTACCACCACCTTTGAGAATAAAGCAAAGTTTGTACACATTTAAAATGAAGTATAGGAAACATCTTTTAGGTCGACAAAAGCAGCACTTTGAAGCAACTTTTAAAATCATTAAGGGGTGAACATAGACACACACACATACACCCACACACCCCCACACACCCCAACACACGCACACACCCACACGCCCACACACCCACACCCCCACACCTTTACACACTCAGCCACGCACACATATTGAGATAGTGTTGTAACCATCTTATGCAGTGCAGTAACCATCACTGGCATAATAAAATTAATTTAAGTAATTTGTAATCCCGCTTATAACATATTTTTCGTTACTCGGCTAACATCTGTGTTCGAGCTTGGGATATGCTGAAAACCAGCGCTGCACAGGGTCACCTTGTGCAGCACAAAGCTGAGCATATCCCAATTGCTAGTAATATAAATCTATTGAATTTTTTTGTAATCCGTTTGTATTCGTTTTCTTGTATGTATTTTTTTTTTCTATACTGGCAATAAATGTATCTTTATCTTTATCTTTTATCTTTAAGTTAACGATAGGAATTTATTTTTAAAAAAAAGGTTTCAACGGGTAACAGTGTTACTTGATAGGAAAAACGTCACAGTGTGACTCATTAAACGCTATTTGGGCGATGCAACATTTTCCGTTCAAGCCAAGCTGCAAATCATATACCTAATAGGTCCAAATTAGATTTTTGTTTTTTTGTCAAAAGTAGTAGCGAGGTCTGAGTTCGTGGCGAAATACTGGTAACATTTTATAAATTGCTTTCACCTATACCTATAAAGAAAGCCATCTTCCTACAACAAGTAACTAACTAAGAAGGTACGTAGGTGTATTATCTGTAATTTCTCTTTTATCGGACATAAAGTCTCATCCAATCAATGAGAATACAAGCATTGACCGTTTCTTTCATTCATTAAACTTAATGGAAACTAATTATTAATTTCCCTTAGAAAAGTTTCTGAATAATTTATGAAGATGCTTAAAGGAGATTGGCTTGGAATCCAAGGAAGCTGGGTCCAGAAAGCCTTACACTGTGTATCCTATATAGCCAACCAACAACAAGTTATTAAATGAATGCCTCGTTCACCTCGCAAACGGAACACGAAGTATTGGGAAACGACCCCAAGACTCCAAGCCAGGCCAAGTCGGGTCGAAAGTGTTATTGGGTTTTCCACTCGGAATGTTCTCAGTAACAGTCTAGTCTCCCCAGTTGATGAAAAAACGTTACTAATAAAATGTCGATCTGTATGGGTATGTGTAGGTACGCCTCTGCTTTAAAAGTACAGTCGGTGTTAATAGATTCCTAAAAGGTTTTTTATACAATCAAAACAAATTTATAGACATAGATATATAGATATGTGATATAATATAATAAAGCGATTTTTCATCCAAGAAAAAAGGAGAAATACTTATTTTGATTATAAATAATGATATGACGTCTGGTCTCGCCAGATAGATATAGAGAATAGATAGATAAATAAACATACACCGTACACAGAAAACATTATAAAATGAAAAAAATACAGTTAATCAGATATAAAAACATCCAGCGATTAAGCGATAATAATAAGATATTGACAGCTAAACGCTGACTTCAAAGCTTTTTTGACATAAGTGGTAATGGTTTTGAAAGTTTTAGTAGGAATGTGATTAAAATGAAAATATTGTAAAAAATTAAGGACGACTGATGCGGGGCTTATAATATTACTCTCAAGTTAAATTACTTTGAGCCTTCAGACCTCCGAAACCGTCAGGCTGGCCGGATATTTGCCTGAGATGAAAGAACACCGAGACGAACTGATTAGTCGAGTCCGTGAGTTGAGTTTGGCAACGCGTCGCCTAAGTCATAATGAGCTAAGCTTAATAATGTAGCGGACTGTACAAAGACGGTCAAACCACAGCGGTATTATAACATTTCAATAGCTTTTTCATAGCGGATGTAGTTCCCTGGTATAGTTGGATGTTGTTTACTAATTGTACTGACCTAGATATTATGAAAACAAAGATCAAGCGGATTTCCATAAATCTGACTTTTACGCCGTTTTCTTTGACCGTTAACGGTCAAAGAAAACGGTCAAAGTCCAACTATATATCTATATATAAATCTATATCTATAAATTTGTTTTGATTTTATATAAAACTTTTTAGGAAACTATTAACACCGACTGTACTTTTAACTGCAGTAGTCCGTTCCCGTGAAATAACGTTACGAGTTACGCCATGCACCATTTCCATCGTAATGGCCTTCTCGCTGTTACATCAGCGTTAACATTTAATTAGCAATTCAAATTCATCATTATTTAACATGCCCGTTGACCAAAATGCATACTAACTGACCCAACGACTGTTCTACAGATCAAATATAAGGGCACCTACGCGGCCATTATTATCTGCAGGCCTGGCATGATACGGAGATAGGTTTTCTCGTTTTTCTCTCTTTCGCGTCCGTATAATTCCTATCTGCTGCCTTGTTCTGTGGGTGCATCTACCATCAAATTGAACCACTTTCAAAAGAAAGAATTTCAAAATGGATCAACTGATTAGCAAACGTATGAAAAGATAAAATTTATTTAAAATTTTAATTTGAATTTGAAGGTTAAATTAAATAATTTTAGCTTTTCATACGTTTGCCAATCAGTTGATCAATTTTGAAATTGTTTTGAATTTTTGAGTGATTTAAGTTTTTTAACCACTTTCAATTATAATTACTACACCTATTTGTACCAAGTGTTAACCTTCTCTTTCAGACTGACATAAAGATATGGTCGTTCAAAGAGATAGCTTTCGAAGCGGAGTTGAACAGGCAAGATGACCCTGACTCCGTGGAGGTTGCCTACCAGCTCTGTGGGGAGGATCCCGACAGCAGGACCAGGAATGTAGAGGAGCTGAGGAGTTTGATCTATGGTTTGTATTATGAATGTGGCAACAACCTTGGTAATTAGATAGAAATTGGATATTATGCAGAAATACTGATTATGATCAGTTAGCTTACTTAGCATCCTTATAAGGCGCCTATAGGGGCCAAACATCCATCTCATTCATGGACCACGGACTGGTAAGCGCAGCGTAGGACGTCCTCCCACAAGGTGGACAGACGATCTGATAAGGACGGCAGGAGCACGCTGGATGCAGGCTGCTTGCAACCGGATTGGATGGAAATCTAAGGGGGAGGCCTATGTTCAGCAGTGGACGTCCTATGGCTGATATGATGATGATGATGATGAATCGCAACTTGACGCGGGATGGACAGCGCCGTCCCGCGCAGCGCCAGTTTTGCAAAATTCATTTAGAATTGCAGCAATCGTAAACTGGGCCTTTATTTTGCTGCAACTGGCAACTCTTAAGGTGACGCAGTCTTAAATAATGAATCTGAAATCATGCGCTGAGCCCCGCAACCCGCTTACACCCCTGTAATATTACGTAACTTGCGATTGACCGGCTCGATCACAGAATACTATTACTCGACTCGAGCCGTCATCACAGCGCGACTTATTACGCACTGGAACATAGACGCCGTAGAGTCTCCGTACCTTATTTTTTTTGGACTATCTTTTTTCATTAAAAATATCTACACTATTATTATAGTACTTATATATAATATTATATTACTATACACTAATATTATATAGAGGTTAAAGTTTGATGTTTGTTTGTTTGTAAAATGTAATCTCTGAAACTGAATAATGAAAGGCCCGATAATGAAAATTATTTCACTAATAGGAAATTCAATTAATTAGATATATATAACGGTCTATAGTATTCATGGTGCAGAACTACTGCTATAGGTAGAAATATGATCTTCTAGCTTTTAGCAAATCCGTTCAGCCATTTATTATTGTTGAGTCATACAACGTGTTAAAAAATGGTTTAGTAATACATAAAGGGGTGTCTTACTACACCCGTCAACCTAAAAGCAAAAGAAAGAATTTTGAAATACGCACAAAAAAATTCGACTTCCCATATAAAATGGATCAGCTGATCGGCAGATTTGTATGGGAAGTCGATATTTTTTGTGCGAATTTAAAAATTCTTTCTTTTGAAAGGTGTTCAGTTTGATAGGAAGATGCACCTTTAGTATTAATACAATTTTTAAAAATTTTTAAACTTTTAAAAATCTGATAATTTTCCTAATAACTTGATGGTTTCTTCAACTAAAGTTGCTCTGTCTGCAGAGTCATTGTAAGTTGCTTTGGAACAACTTACATAATATTAAGACTCTTTACCAACTCGCGAAAGATCGAAACTGTTTCCTAAAATAGGACTTTTCTCATTTTGTTCAACTGCAGTTGAAAAAAATGAAATAAAACATTAATTTTTTTATTTTTAGTTTTTTGTACTCGCAGAATATGAATTATTGTAATACCCCTTTTAGGTCATATTTTTAATGGAATAGTAGTTATTAGTACATTAAGGTACCTACCTAAGTTGATTGGTTTTCTCATTGCGAAGGCTTTCTAATGACTTCTCCCATAATCTCTATGTCTCATAAAAGCTCCGTAGATGTATGTCATAACATAATTACTTATTAATCTATGCTGTCAAGATGTGAAAGGCTTACTCCATTTCCATTTGGTGAGCAACTGGGACGGCAGAATGCACATGAAATTAATGCGTGTTACTTAAGAATCCCCTCCCATTTGAAAATAGATTCTTTAGTCTGTCAAAGAGCGCGCTCTATTTTTCCGAAGTTCGTCTTTTCGACTAGGTAACATGTTTCCGGAAGGAAAAATGTTACACCGAATGATTGCTGATTACAGCAGCATTCACATCATTGGTCCAATTATTCGCTGTAAATGTAACCCCCGCGACCCCGCACAGCGCGAATTTAAAATTCGCGCTAGGTATATTGCCTCTCTTTACGCGGAGGCCTTGAAATTTAGAAAATTCAGACAGTGATATTAATTGCATTATAAGTGTTCGGCAAGCAAAACAAAACAGTGTGGTTTGCTACGAAATACTTTTGCAAGAACGCAAACGAAACATTAGATAGGTAACTATTTTTCAGTAGTTCTAAGGAATAGGTAAATAAGTTAAAACTTTTCTGTAACAATTATTAGAATGATCCTGTTTCATTTTTACAATAAAAGCACTTTAATGTACATTTGGGGCGAAATTTTATAATACCCCGTAATACGCGAATTTCGCAAATCCACAGGCAAAACGCAATTTTTCTGGAACGCATCCCTCGTATGTGTGAATCACCTTTTAAGTATGTACTATACGTTAAATGTTTCCGGAAGTTTACAGAATTACATAACATACATTCACGTCTTTTTCCCGAAGGGGTAGGCAGAGGTACACCCAGGACTCAGTCCCATAGTAGATACACCCACATTTTGCCAGTATGTTATTGGTCCCATGTAATAGGGGGCGAGCCTATTGCCATCTACCGGGCACAGTTCCAGACTCCAGGCAGTTATTGAGATAATTCCTAATGGAAAAATCCAATATTTAACATTGCCTGACCTGGGCATCGAACCCAGGACCTCTTGATTGACAGTCGAGCATGCGCCCTCTACGCCACCGAGGCAGTACAAAATTACAGTTGGGAAAAATGTTGCATCGAATCGAATGATTGCAGCAGCATAGCATATTGGCAACATAAGGCAACATTGTTCCAATTAAGTATTCATTGTATAACTATTTTTGGTGCTGCAAACTTTCGATGCATCATTTTTCTGACTTTCTTTCTGTCTTTCTGACTTGCATGTCAGAAAGATAAAGTTCGGAAAAGTGGAGCCTTACTACCCCGGTTTTACCCGATGGAAACATACCTATACCATCTCCAACCATATGGGATTAATCCATATGGGAAGTAAGGCTTCACTTTTCCGAACTTCATCTTTCTGACTTGCATGTTATAAGGAGAGCAAAATGATGGAGGATATGGATCCTCCAGCTCCATCAAGTCAGAGCGCCAGAGAAGACTAATCATTCATCTGAGTTTCAATCGTTTGTTTACAGAAAGAGGGGAATGCCACCCGCCTCGAACTGATGATGCATTTCTCCTGAGATTTCTTAGAGCCAGGAAGTCGATACCAGCGAGAGCCCATAGACTGGTAACTATATTAAATTTTCCCGTTAAGCTACAACAACATGCGGGGTTCTTCAACAGGAGAGTGAATAGAATGTTGAAGGATCGGCAACATACTGGCAACAACCCCATGGTGTTGCAGGTATCCATAGGCGGAGGTAACTGCGAGCATAGAACAGATAATAATACTACGTATAGAATGGACACTGTCATCCGCCCACCAATCGGGCTTCCTCACCCCGCCAGAGAGATTGAGCTCTCGACGAACCCCGCTTCTATGGGAAATCAACTCACGCACTCTTGCACGTCTAAATCTTTACCAATACCTGACTTGGGAATCGAACCCAGTACTAGAGAACTACGAACGAGAAAATCTTCGTGACTACTAGGCGCTGAATTGAATTTGATTGTGATTTTTAAGCTATGTATATCTTTGTTTCATTGAAACCAAGCGCCCTTGTCCTACATAGCTAAGCCGTGGTCTACCGTCAATGTGTTAAATACCTCAGTTTTCACACTTTATAAAGTAACTGGACCGTGATAGAAAGCGTTACAAGTCACGCCTCTCTGTGACAATCGCAGTTACAATAATTACAAAGTCCTATTACCATGTACCATTGACATAAGGAATGCATTACTGGGATTCGTAATTACCGGAATCAGGCTCCTGTACCTACCTATTGAAGTGATTGACGTGCAAAAGTGTCAGATTATGACCTATTTGAATAAATCTGTTTGAGTTTGAGTTTCTTGACGCAGAACGTCACTTTCGCTCAATGTCACTTTTGCTCAATATCTTTTTTGTATTTTTTTCTTAGGAGAAGACTTCAGGAGAAACCTAATACTGACACTGCAGTATCGGGTTATATATAAAAATATACAAAAAAATCATAATTAAAATTTTTGATTTTTTTTTTATTATTCTTTTTCATTTTTTATTTTACAGGACGGCAGAGGATTTAAAATTTATCAATTGAATTTAATAGTTATCCAATCGAAATAAGGTATATATTTAAATGCTCAGTGATCGGACTTGGAGCATCGCGGACCGCTGAACATCGCAGCGCAGTTCTTTCCTTGATGCACCCCCCCGCCGTCCGCCAGTGTGCGCAAGCCCAATATTTTGTCGCGGTATTATTTTCCCCTTCGACAATACCGGACTGATAGATGGACAGACGAAAGCTTATAAAGACGGCAGTAACACGCTGGATGCAAGCCGCTTACAACCGGACTAAATGGAAATTTATGGGGGAGATTTAAAGAAGGATTCACGTCTTCCAAGAAATAAATCAGTTGTCCGTCACTCAGTATCGCTCATGATTGACGTCTCAGCTATCCTGTAGTGGAAGACTTACGATAGCCAGCTACAACTTGTTTTTTTTCTTTCGCGCCTGGGCTAGTCTTTATCTGTTGTCTCGCTCTAACCCGCTAGAACTTTAATGTCCCTTGGTAGGGATTAGGGATGAGATGAGCACATCCTAACACTATTCTTACGTTTCATATTTATTTTCCAGTTAGTCCGCTACTGCAAGTTCCGCGATCAGAACCCTCACCTATGGAGAGACATCGACTGGTTCAGCCTCTCGCGTCTCGGACACATCTTCGAAGGAGTCCTATACGATAGGCCTGATGTCGGCAGGCTTATTATATGCAGGCTTGGTTTGTAACAACACATTATACCTAATAATCTAATCATATTTACAGACGATATCTACTTAATAAAGTCTCGTGCTTACTTAGTCCTCTTGTCGAGTGGCTACCATGATGATTATTTTATTTTTATTTTATTAATTTTACGAAAACTTACAGCTAGTATACAAATAGGAAGAGACACAGGTACAGAAGGCCAATTACAAGTTTTCACTTAGATATAAGGGTTCCGTGGGATTTGCCTTACGGTCTCTCACAAGACCATAAGACAGACGGCAGTAGGGATCATATTATAGTGACACATATGAAACCGAAAACAGATCTCCCAGTAAATCGATAATGGAATCAACTGGCTTTAGGGTCATAGGGTGCCAACTAATGTTTTCTATATACTTATGGTATCCTAGTCTATGTATACTACGATCTTATATTTTGTATACTTAGATTTTGAATTTATTTTAATCAAATTGGCCCGGTTCTATTTTTCAATGGCTAATATAGCATGGATAAAGAAACCAATGTTCATCTTCATATAATTTACCTTCTAATCATACAAAAACCATCACGTATCTCAGGTCTATGGGATCCAGACAAGATGCCAGTGGAAGACCTGGTCCGCGGTTGTCTCCTGCTCCTCGAGGTGGGCATCATGCAGCCGAAGCTCCAGATCCTCGGAGGAACAGCCATCATGGACTGCGAGGGTCTCACCATGAGGCATATGAGGTCCTTCTCCCCGACGATTGCTGCGCATTGTATGAGTGTTTTGGGGGTACGTTTTAGACAGATGCCTAATGTGGAATGACTTCCTTTATTGATCTGCGTGAAAGAGGATATAATGCGTGGAAAATGAGTAAGTCTAGAGATGATGGATTATAAAGCTGTGTCGATATCACCTAGAGTGAATTAGAAGATGATCCTGACACTTTTTCAATCCTCAATGTATTGGTACCCAACAAATCCTACTTATACGATGTCTCAAAATTATTTCTTTGTTAGAATTAGGCAAGTTGTTTGCAAGGTGGACAGTTAGATACACCGCTTAAGTATTACTAAGTACAGATTTTTACACATTGTATACTTGCTTACCATTTGGTCAATACAAGGACCGGCAGATATCAGCGATAGGTTCGCAGTTTGCAGTGTACCTACAGTCCGCTGGGCAGGAAATAATCATTAGCTTTTGTAACGTCAAATTGTTATAATTTATGTCATGCAATCATGAACCAGAGAGCTTGATGGCCACACGTCACACGCGCTTCGATGCCCTTCACCTGTTACTTGTAAACCAAGAAGTAGAATTACCTAGCTTTAGAATATATAAAACAAATAAAAAAATAAATTAGGAAATAGTGTACGTTTCTGTAATTAAATCCCAAAAGAGATAACTGGGCTCTCAGAGGGTAAATTCAAATCCATCATCTTTACTAAAGAAGGCTTATGATAAAGTAAATCAGTACATAGAGGACAAAGATACTTGGGAACTTCCGCATAGCCACCACGCGGCACCTTCCAAACAAATCAGTTGAAAAAATTAAGCCCTACAAGTTTCTTGTGCGTTCTTTTTGTAGAGGTACCTTTCCGAACGCACGGTAGACTCATTACTGTTTATTTTCATTGACGCACAAAAGTGTCAGATCGTGACCTATTTGAATAAATCTTTTTGACTTTGAATTTGACTTTGAAACTGAATGAATAGCTTTATAACACCATCCTGCCAAAAATCAAAACCACCAAAACTAGGTAGTGCTAAATCAGGACTTGTGATTGTCATTAAAGTTTCTAAAAATGTTTGGTTTACAATATTATTCCATCCGAACACTCTTCATAAAAGTAATCCGTTGGGGTAGGAGAGTTTGGTTTCGGGTAAACTCCAAATGAATCGTATCGTATACCTCATAATCACGGTAATGTCTAGTCATTAGCGCGTACCTGCCCGTAGCCAATAAGCGCCTTTAGAATAACATGCAGTTTCATTACTTTATTCTGTGTGTTGCAGTATGCCTTCCCACTCCATCAGCGCGGGGTGCATATAGTGAACATTTCGCGTTTCTTCGAGACTCTGTTCCCACTGTTTAAACGGTTCGCGCCGGCGGACGATCTATGGCAGAAAGTGTACTTCCATGGATATGACATGACATCTCTGCACAGGTACTAGAAAACACCACCTCCTTCCCATTGCTGGTCGCAAAGAAAAAAAATCAACAGGTCATATGTGCATATTATTGCCAAATGACCTTGAACTTTTCGTATCAAACAGCAGCTGTTTTGCTTTTTTTTTAGCGAGCGGATGCTAATTACCAGTAACCTTGTATTCTGACTCATCCGAACCTGGTGCTGCAGCATCAGGTCAAATTTACCAAGTCATTGCAATATTGTTAATGTATGTTTCGAATCGAAAAAACCACTGTATCTACTAAGTGTTACCACAGAAGTGTAGTGTAGTGGTAGGCCCCCTGCAAAAGTGTAGGGGGCCGCCTGGGAAGTACCATACCTTTGCCAGTTATTCATCCGCCAAGCAGAAATGTAGTATGCAAACATTACTGTGTTCCACCAGCGAAATTACTGGGCATGACGAGATTCAACAATTCATATCTCAGGTTGACAGGCGCAGTGCAGTGCCGCGCAGAATTTTGAACTTTAAAACACTGGGTGTCACTGTGTCTGATATGGGCAATCATGATGCTTACCATCAGGCACCTGATTTGCTCGTCTTGTTACTCACTATCATAAAAAAAAGAAGAATACTAATACTTAAGGGACAGAAGAGACACTCTTCAAAATCATTCAAATAAATTGCGACTCTAGCTCCGACGCAATAAAATGCAATTCAGGTCGCACAGCACCTAACTATTTATCGTTACATTAACCAACAAGCTGCACATTCTATCGCGTGTCTATCTCTTCTCTTCTATCTCTTTATCTGTTCTCTTTGTCTAGCCCATAGAAAATTCACCGTCATGACGGACGCCCCAGCTACATAAAGCTTCATACCTTCATTGCAGTGTCCCAGTGGTACCTTTTTTCGCGAACTTTTTTTTTGCAACTGATTCGTTTTGACGTGTAAATGAACCTAAATAGTACTATTATTTATTCTGTGGTATTATTTTCTCCAATTTTTGGTAACATTACAACACACCATGTTTCAGATACATAGACCCTGAGTGCCTCCCGAAGCGTTACGGCGGGACTCGAGAAGAGGTATCCTTAGAGAAATGGCTCACGAAGATCAAGCAATACAAGAATAAAGAGTTCGACCATGACATAAGGACTTTGGGATACGCTGCCGACTAGACAATTAAATATTATTAATTATTAAGGCCTGTTGGTGCATTTGAAGACTGAATAATGTCGTACAGCGCCACCGTCTTAGTTGTTCAGGTGGGCAAAATTCGAACCACTGCCTGCCGGTCGCCATTTTAAGGAACCTTGTTAAAATATGAGCGACTAGCGACGCTGTTAACTGAACAGATAAGATGGTGAGACTATACGAATGCAACAAAGAAAATTTAGTGTAGTAAATGAACGGATTCTTTGTATGGGGACCCATGCATTAATTCCTCAGTCGATGAAACTTTGCAGGGTTATAAAATAGTATGAACCAAGACTTATTTTAAAAAATCCAAAAAAAAACCGCACGGAAGTTAGGTATTTAACCTAAAAACACAAATCTGTTAATATATTGAACCGAGTAATTTCTCAGTCCAAATTTATTTTACCAAACGAGTTATTTATACCAGTATGTGATACTTGATAAAAATCCAAAACTTTTGTCAATTATTATATTGCTTTTTTAATACAATTCCTTTTTATGGCCCTCATTTTCATCGGAAAATTTCTCAGTCCTTTTTTTTTTCTTATATGACCTTAGAATGTTATTTAGCGTTACGAGTAAGAAAATCCAAAAAAAAATGCATTCCAATATTACTTTATGTTAAACTATAAATAACACTGTATGGAAAATTTCTCAGCATTATTTTATTTTTTAATTATGTTAAGTAGTCACACAAACACACAAATCCGAAATATCCAAAAAAAAATCCATCCAGAACACCAAGATTTTGGAAGCGAAGATAAATCTATCCCGCGTTTACACGCAATAATGTGCCGTCTTGCTTTACCAGTTGGATGCAGATTAGCGTGCTCGCGTTAATAGTAAAACTTTTGACTCGCTTTTCAAGACATTAATACAGAATTATTTATTTTTTGTGTTTTAAACACTATACTATAATGCATCTATGTACGTAATTACATATCAACTAAACACTAAGTAGGTACACCTATTAACAACACTAGCTGTTGCCAGCGGCTCCGTCTGCGTGGACTTTGGTTATCGCGCGTTATCCATGCGAGTGGAGCTGCAGACAGTAAGTAGTCTATGTCCTATTCCAGAACCTAATCTACATGATGTGTGCAAAGTTTCATTCCGATCCGTCCAGTAGTTAAAGCGTGATTGAGTGACAAACAACCAAACTTTCGTTTATAATATTAATAGGCTATCTCTCTATATAATTATAGATATATAAAATGATATTGGTTGATTTATTTATTTACATTAGCAAATCACGTATTTGAACTAGAAATGAAAAGGATAGATGTATTGCCGGATACCGGATACCGAATATTCGGCAAACCTAGAAGCCGGATAGACAGATATCCGGCCGCCGAATATCCATCCGAACATAGCCGATTGGCGAATTGTTACACGAGCAAATCGTACGAACGATCGGGTGTGTACAAAGTGGGTATAAAGAATAATAGGCCTGGATACGTAATACCGTTTATTCTGGCTATGGATTATTTCTTAGGCACCTCAAGAGTGGTGATACAGACGCTTGCTAGTTTTAATGTATGGAGGCGCCATCTATTGAGACGAACTTAAACTAAACTTCTCATACATACCGCCCACCAAGGACAAATGCAATTTGGCCTTTAATATTAGCCGCCGCCCACCGTGACTTTACCTAGGTAGGTCAAGTGTCCTACGCACAGCACAAGTATTGTTCTTGGTGAGGTATTTACAATCAATCCTTAAATATTAAGAATCTAGCTTATATTTTATTTATATTTTATATTTATATTTTATATCTAATCCTACGTTTCACAATCAAACCGGCAACGGTAACATACAGAGTTTGGAAGTAGGACGCTTATTTCACAATTGTTTTTTGTCCGCAACGTAACGACGCGAGTAACGTTGTCGGACCCTGTATGTTTGGCAACCACCTGTCTAAGTAGCCATCTACATGGTGATAAATTCTCCTCCTTGATTAAAACCACATCCCCAATCCCCGGTTCAGGTTGCTGGTAAGCCCATCTATAACGATGAAAAAATTTGTGTGTGCTGTGTTCAAAAAAGGTGATAACACCTTGTTGAAGAATTACAGACACATCTCGCTTCTGACCCATGTTTATAAGTTGTTTTCGAGGGTCATTACGAATCGTCTCAGTCGCAGGTTCGATGACTTCCAGCCGTCTGAGTGCTTACTCAGATGGCGCTGTAGCCTTTTCGGAAACCTAAGCAGGTTTCCGAAAAGGCTACAGCGCCATAGACCACATCCACAAGCTACGCCAAATTATACAGAAGACCGAAGAGTATAATTTGCCATTATGTTTAGCGTCCGCTGGCTGTCCATAGAAGGGTACTGAGTACTGATCCCTGCACTTACGTATGGTAGTGAATGTTGGGTCTGGCAGAAGAAGCATGAAAGTAAGATTAATTCTGTGGAGATGAGAAGCCTGTGAAGCATGACTGGAGTGACCTTGATGGACAAAATGAGGAATAGTGCGATAAGGGAACGCTGTGGCGTGGTAGAAGATGTAGTGACAAAGATAGAGAAAGGAATGCTGAGGTGGTTCGGACATGTGGAGAGGATGGATGAAGGGAGATTAACAAAAGAGATTTATTAGGCTAGTATGAATGGTCAAGTCGGTAGCGGTCGACCTAGGCGTACTTTTCATGAACAAGTTGAAAAGCAAAATCAAAAGTACCTACAACCGACGAGCATGTATGAAAAATGTCATGAAAGTGAACGAAGCGAAAGTTGTATGTCAGGATCGTAGCAAGTGGAGGGAAATAATCTCTGCCTATCCCACCGGGAACAAGGCGTGACTGTATGTATATATGTATGTTTAGCGTTTGTGGACTATGATTTGATCAAAACATGGGCGGTGCTCGAGTCTCTCCAGCGATGCCATATTGACTATCGGTATATCGAAGTGTTGAAGTGCTTGGATAGGAACGCCATTATGTCGGTTCGAGTACAGGACCAGAGTTCGAAGGCGATCCCGTTGAATAGAGGGGTAAGACAGGAAGACGTCATATCTCCGAAACTGTTTACTGCCGCAATGGAGGACGCCTTCAAGCTTCTGGAATGGCGAATACATCACTCACCTTCAGTTTACCGACGACATTGTAGTCATGGCAGAATCGATGGAAGATCTTAGCATGATGCTCGAAGACCTCAATCGAGTTTCTCAACGGGTCGGCCTTAAAATGAACATGGACAAGACGAAGGTGATGTCTAATGCCCATGTTGCGCTGACCCCAGTACCGGTTAGGAACGCGATTCTAGAAGTTGTTGACGTAAAGGACAAGTAGTCCAACTTGGTAGGTCCAACTTCGAGAAAGAGGTCAACTAGGCTGGGCAGCGTTCGAAAACCTACGTAGTGTCTTCTCGTCCAAAATACCTCAGTGCCTCAAGTCGAAAGTATTCGACCAATGTGTGTTGTCAGTGATGACTTACGGATCTGGAACGTGGTCCCTGACTGTGGGCCTTATCAGTAAGCTCAAAATAGCGCAACGAGCTATGGAGAGAGCTATGCTCGGGATTTCTCTGCGAGATCGAGTCAGAAATGAGAAGATCCGTAGACGAACGGATGCTACCGACATAGCCCAGCGGATTAGAAAGTTGACTTCAACTTGCTAATCCACTTGGCAATGGGCAGGGCACAGCACGTAGAACTGATGGCCGATGGGCCGTAAAGTTCTCGAATGAAGACCATGGACTGGTAAGAGCAGCTTAGTACGGCAGGAGCACGCTGGATGCAGGCCGCTTACAACCGAACTGGATGGAAATCTAAGGCCTATGTTCAGCAGTGGACGTCCTATGGCTGATATGATGATGACGATGATGATGATGGCACCTTTTGAAGAGGATAAAACGCGATTGCACGTGATATTGATTCTTTTCTCAATTCAGTACGCATTGGTCGCGATCGTGAAACGTGATCCTTATGGTGGTCAGTTAATTCTGTACAATACCTTAATTTAACAAATTTTGTTAGTATTTATTTTTTAGCACCCTGCAGCAGTGTATACAGCGATAGACTTTTTTCGGAAGCTGACCTTGTATACGAAGATAAGTGAAACCGTTTGTTGCCTCTTAATGCAGCATAATTCATTTAATACCTATTAAGTAGCCAGCCAAAAGATAAAAAAATGATAAAATAAAAAGTATTTTCAGCAATATCCGCTTTTGACTACGATAATATGAGCCGTATTGGCCGTGGAGTTACCAGCTTTAGAACAATGCTCCACCCTCTCTACTCTCTACCCGTGGTTGCCGTAAGAGCCGGCTAAGGGTTAACAGATCCGGAGGACGAGCAGCAGCGTCCTCTGCAAAATACCATCGATCTGCGCTCGACAACCCGCCTGCCAAGCGTGTCGAGTATTGGCAAAACCCCCCTTTACGGGGGAGGCCTATGTTCAGTAGTGGATTACCAACGGCTGAGATGATGATAATGAATATGAGCCACCATGATAGTTTTATTTCTCAATAGCACCTAAGGAGTTTGATGAAAAAAGGTTGGTCATAAAAGTACTCAATTAAAAATTAACAACCGAATAAAAACGTTTTGGTTGAAATGAAGTTTGTTGGAATGGCGGAATATTTTCAAATAGTAACTCTGATAATGTCGTTTTACATTTAACTATAAGAAATGTTTTCAGTTACTACCTTTTTGATATATTATTACCGGCAAAAAAGTGTTATTTTATTTTATTATTATTATTCATATACGTCACAAGTTTGTTCATTCGTGGCCGAAGGCTCATAGAAAGAGGACAGAAGCCTTTATATTTATTTATCATAATTTGCCTTTAGTGCAGTTTGATTATCAATTTCGTTCTGTAATTAAAAATTGATATATGATAATTTTCTTTAATTTTTTTTAATCCAGTTCTGGCCGGATACTTGTCCATTATTCGGTAACTTGCCGAATATTAAATTCGTGCCGGATAGCCTGGATACCGGATAGTTACCGAATATCCGTTTCATCTCTAATTTTAACATTATTGTTTTGAAGATGTATTAAATTCCCTATAAGTCTCGGCGCAAACGGACCATCGACCACCACCACCGGTGGTCGGCAGTGAAGAGCAGTTTACACACGCATTTTCATACATATTGTAAAGCAACTTTGCGCCAAGCAAGTGTCGTTTACTAAAAAATTAAAGTGATGTAATGAAACTTCAAACTATTCCCAAGGAATATGTACAAAATTACAGATTAGCAGATAATCAAATATAAATACGTGAATAGTAAGTAGGTATATAATAATGTCGCGCGGGAGGCCAGTACCGCTCCCGCGCCCCGCTCCTCCACCCCGCTCCCTACTCACGGCTCCCGATAGCTAGATTCAAATCTGTTTATTATGAAAATGTTTTTAGTTATTAATCCGCTTGATTTTTTTTTGGATATTTTGCTAGTTGAAGAGAAAGTTAACGGTGTACTTAAATCAATAAAGAAAATAGACTGAGAAATTTTCCACTGCGAATAAAGAGACAATTAAAAAAAAATATATAATAACATGGTTTATTTTTTGGATTTTTATTGTGTGGTTATATGACTTCGATAAAATAGCATTCCCGTTAAAAAATTTGACTGAGCAATTTTCCAGTCCAAGTTACACCAAGAAACATATGTTTTAAAAAATTTGGCGATTCTGCTGGGAATTTTTTTTGGATATTTCGTGTATTGTTTGTATAGATTACATGAATATGTCCTGTGAAGAAAGTTCAAACGGAGCATTTTTCCTAAAAAAGATATCATAGGAATAAGATTTTAATTAGAAAAACCTAACTTCTTAAATTTTTTTTTTTGGATATTTATACAATACCTTAATTTATTGATACTTAATCATGCTATGAAGTTTTTACTGACTGAGGAATTACTGCGGGGGTCCACTATGTTCATTTCCTACACTAATTCGTGTACTTTTAAAACAATGATGATAAGTGATTTAGTAAGTAAAATTTTATGTTATAATATATAAAAGTTTTTAGTTAGGTAGTAGGTATGTGAAAAGAAAAAATAATTTTCTATACAATTATAAATCTAAATAAATGAATGGAAGAAATATTGTGACGATTCATTTTAGCGCCATCTATCATTGCTCATCCGAACTTTGAAATTTAACACTAGGAGCATAGTACTAAATTAAGTAGCCCCACATCTTAACGCTAGATGGCACTAAATAAATCTAGAATAACAGCTGCTTTTTGGCGGCAAACATTTGGAAATTATTATTAGTATAAATATTATTGTGCTATTAAATGTTTTTCTTAGTATTCCTGTCTCCTTTCCTCCTGTACTCCTGTCCTCCTGTATAATACATACTACATTATGTATGTAGGTAATAATACCAAGTACTCGTAATAACATTTTTATATTTTCATCGATAGATCGTGATCGAACAATCATTTTACTATCGCTCTTCAAAATAATTTCGAATTCCCTGAGGTTATTAACCCGTGTCACAGAATATGCCACAGTTCACATTAAGTTATATTGGCTATTCAGTTGGTAGATAGTAGATAGGTACCAACATAATTATGGTGAATGGCTTAAGCTGAGAAACACCGGTGTTTACGAAGGCTTGCGAAGGTTGGACGTGTGTGACAGAGCACTGGTTCCACATAGCAAATTCTTACGAAAAACTTTGTTTCGAAAGGTTTCAAATTACAATTCAACATTAAGTTTTATCGCTACAAGTTAATTAAATAAGGCAGTGTTTTGGTGGATTTATAACAGAAGATTACCAGGGTCTCAGAAAAATTTGGATGTAGAGTCACCAGGCAAAAAGGAGTGCAGAACGCTGGAGTTACTGGACAACGTTAAGTAAGGTTAGGAATATAGCACGGTTTGAATATAGTAGACATCCACACAAAGGCTAAAGAGACCCATTGTATACGAGGTAGTTTTAATATATATATAAAAATTTCGTGTCACAGTGTTTGTTACCATACTCCTCCGCAACGGCTGAACCGATTTTGATGAAATTTTATATTCACACTAGGTAGGTCTGAGAATGGGTTGTTATCAATTTTTCATCCCCCAAGTGAAAAGGGTGGCCCACCCCAATTTTTTATTTTTATTTTTCGGACAGATTTTTTTTTTTAAATATATGGTCTACCTTCTTCCATCATCTCCTATTTTTTAATAGCGATATGTTTACAGCGCTCGATGCTTCTTCCACTCATACACGACATCCTCACGTACTTACAATAATTTATTCATTTATTTCTACTAAAATAATCTCTAAAAAGAATTTATATGGCAAAACAACGTTTGCCGGGTCAGCTAGTTAGTTATATAAATAATATAATTATATATAATTAGTAAATCAATTGAACCCTCGTTATATAAAGCTCGTGACTAGGTTTTAGCGCCGTGTGAACTCTACTTCTCACCACGATTGTGAGAAAACAAAAAAATATTAATTTTATCAAAACATTTTGGCTAATATCCCACGGGGTCTTCGGCTTCCGTTTCGTTAATACAGGAACTACTTATTGTATAACAGAACAGTGAATACATTTTTCACAACTTCCACGTATGTGACTGTAACGAAACGGCTAAGCCACATATGTTGACTAAGGTGTAGAGATTGTATTTGTAAAGTTAAGCCTTGTAGAGTTATAAGTTTGACTCTTCATGCGATCTAATAAATTTTTGACGGTACAAAAACATAATATTATGATTTCGCTTGGCAACATTTTACATGATAATGTTTTCGCTGTTATTACTGTTTAGTGATTAGTGCTTAGTTGCTGATAAGCTTATTCCCGTCTAATAGAGCTTAGTGTTTTTTAACTTTTAGTTTTTAGTAAATATGTAGGTATATTTATAATTCAATAAGGTTTTAACTTTAATTCCCCATATTCATTGTGATCATTGATTATGGAACTGTGCCCGGTAGATGGCAATAGGCACGCCCCCTATTACATGGGACCAATAACATACTGGCGAAATATGGGTGTATCTACTATGGGACTGAGTCCTGGATACACCTCTGCCTACCCCTTCGGGAAAAAGATGTGATTATATGTTCATTTTTAGTAATGATTTATAATAGTTAATAGTTAAAATCACTGTAGTATCCTCTCCCTGCCCCCTGTGCGGTTGTCTGGAAGAGATCGTACTGGTAGGCTTTTTTTGCAGGGGGCCCCCTGGGGAACCACGCACCTTTGCCAGTTATTCATCCGCCAAGTAATGTGCATCAATACTGTGTTCCGGTCTGAAGGGCAATGTTACCAGCGAAATTACTGGGCATGACGAGTTTCAACAACTTATATCTCAGGGTGACAGGCAGTGCAGTGCCGCGCGGAATTTTGAATTTTAAAACACAGGGCGGCACTGTATCTGATATGGGCAATCATGATGCTTACCATCAGGCACCTGATTTGCTCGTCTTGTCACTCTCCAAAAAAAAAAACATCGCTCTTAGCGATAAGACCGACAATTGTTACACTATATGTTGTTAATTTTTTAGTTTTATTGTTAGTATTGTATTTATAGTATTGTTAGTGTACCATAAAGATTTATTCCATCTAATATTCAAATCAGTTTTGAATACGTTATAATTAATCATGTCTACATAAGTGTTTATTACATTTATTAACACATACGTGTGACAACATTTACAAAGATAACGAGATTCACTTTCAGCACATAAAAATAATAGGAATAGTTTCTGTTATTCTTGGATTTATTATTTTTAGTTTTAGAAGTCTTACACTTATATCAAAGCATAAAGTTACAGGTGTATATGTAGGCTTGCCAATATCATATTATATAAGTATGTATTACAAATATTATTTGTAACCTATATTCTATACCTACATTATTCTATACCAACCTACCTATATTCTATATGCATCAACAGGAAAGAGGACATCTTAGCAGTTTGACACAACCCTATAGAAAATTTACTAAATCGATTTTTTGTATTCCGCTGTTTCCTCCGAATACAGTAAACCAATTTGACATATTTATTATCCTGATATTTTAAAGTTGAAATAATGTATGTCCCTATCATTTTATTTTTATTTATAAACTCCACATTTTTTGTAGTAAACGTCCAATCACGCGAGTAAAACTGGGATTTTTGGAAGTTCACTATGGAAAGCCAAGGGTTTATAAGAAAAATTAAAATGACAGGGATATAGGTTACTTCACTATAAAAATATCAGAATAAATTTAACGATGGGTTTATTTTATTCGGAGGAAACAAGGGACTGTAAAACATCGATTTAGAAATTTTTCATAGGATTGTGTTAAATTCCTAGAAAGCCGCGTACGCTCTTAAAGCTTTGGATCTGATTGAAAACAAATTTTTGGATCGTTGGAAACGAAACATATAAACTAAATTACATATCTACTAACTGTATAATAAGGCGATACGTAGAACAAGACAAGACTTAATATACCTATGTATAAGTAGTTACGTAGTCATTATAATATACAGTTAACTAATCAATAAAAGTGCCGGCCGTTTCTTCGTTGATTCGTTGCTACATGTAACCGTCCAGATACATAACAAAAGGCTTCGAAGGCACAAAAAATCTAACGCAGCGATGCTTGACGGATTTTTCTATATTTAATATTTAGTATTACCATGGAATAAATAATAGTATTAGCACAGTTTTACAACCAGTATCATTACTTACGAGCGCAGCTCAGTTATCATAACAGCCTACCTATTATAGCTTTCATATGGAAGGTGCACTAGTGAAATTATTGCTCCGGGCAAGAGCTGGTGCCCTGGTACTGCGGTGTCCAAAATTTTCACTTTTAACCAAAACTACGACGAAAACAAGATAATAAAGTAAGTAAGTAAGCCTTCAAAAAGAAGCAGCTTCAAAAAGTCAAAGTTCAAATTTGATTGTCGTAACAAAAATAAGAAACGAAAGTTTGTAAGGAAGACGACGCAGTAGTTACCTATTATCATCATTTTCTCAGCCATAGGAGTTCCACAGCTGAACATAGGCCACCCGCATAGATTTCCATCCAGTCCAGTTGTAAGCGGCCCGCCTCCAGCGTGTTCCTGCCGTCCTTATCAGATCGTCTCTCCACCTTATGGGTAGACAACCAACGCTGCTTTAGTCCGCAGTACCTAATATGTTTTTGTATTTACTTAGTGTGATGCCATTCCTCGAAATCGCCTATGCGGCTGAAGTGAGTCGATACGAGGACCCTGAGTTCGAGGAACTGGCGCAGAGGAACTGCAACGAATGCTTCGAGACAAGAGGGAAGGTTATTGAGGAACTACGGACGATGATAAGAGGCAGGTATACTTTAATAATAAACCGTTGCGAACATAACTGGCGATACATATAAATGACTATAAATATACGTAAAATTAGCTACTACTACTATCTGGACATCATAAATCATAAATAAATAAATCATTTATTGGTAAAGGGCATTACACGTCAAACGTTTGATACAAAAAAAAAATTAAGTATACAAAATAAGGTTTATGATTTGTAAATTCCTCGAAGCTATAGAACGTTTGCTCGATAAGCCAGTCTGTCATCTTTGAAGCCAAAGTGAACAGACACCTTCTAGGCAAACGTGTACCATCTTAGGCCTCATCTTCGCCTTCCATCAAGCGAGATTGAGGTCAAACGTAAGACGACGAAAAAATCCCGCTGTTTTCACTCAAAAAGTTCCAAAAACCCGACTAGGCAAAAAAAAAAACTGGCAACGCTGTCTAAGAAGTTTGATTTTCTTTACAGCAGCAAGGGTCCTAAGACCTGAATATTTAATATCAGTTTCAACTTGATATCATAACGCGTTCCCGAGAAAAAGTCTTGACAGATGGACAGACACACAGACACAAAGACACACCGACAGACGGACAACGAAGTGATCCTATAAGGGTTCCTTTTTTCCTCTTGAGGTATGGAACCCTAAAAATAATAAAACTATAAAAACAAAATCTTTTATGTTTTTTTGTGTTCTATGTATTTTTAATAACCTTTATAGTAATGGTTTTACAACATTGTCTGTCGAAATAAAATAATAAAATAGGAAAGTTAATAGCCGTTTATATCCATTCATATATCGGTAGGCTTCGATACCTACCGATCATCGAAAATAGTCACACTAAAACTGGTAGGACTCGTTCATCTTATCTGTGACGCTTTCTTTAATTTCCTGATATTTCAGGGTTAACATGTCGCTGATCGTAAACGTTTACAGTCCGAGCCGACCACTAAATATTCCATCAATCTTTTTATAGTTTTATTAGGATGGCCGGTTGAAATTATTAATATGCCTAATTTTCAGATCGAGGTGAATGCAACCCTAGACGCATGGATGACGCATATTTGCTGCGTTTTCTGCGATGTCGAAGATTTATACCAGCTTTAGCACATAAATTGGTAATATTAGTAATACAAAAAGTATTCCCTCATTTTATCCCTGGATAATAATATTATTGCTCATTAGGATAAATTTATTTTACATAAAATTTTAGTAATTACATATTATTGTCACCAAAATTCGAAGAGGACAAGTAAAATCATGCTGAGGCTGACTAGCATGTCGTGCTGCTTTAGGTATATGAAAACCCTTGTTTTCATTATTTTTATAACGAAATTTAATTATCTTAAATAGATCGACTTATCTACGCTGCTACTACCAGTGCAAAGTTTAAACCAGGGCAGGTTACTTTCAATAAATAAACATGTACATACCCTTCCTATAAGTTCACCGCCGACCAGAAATACTCATAAGTATTCCTTTTCTTCTTGAATAAATACCTTTAAGCGCCACTTGTTCTAGCCTGAGATTATTTTAAATGTTATTCCTGTATTGTTCATTGTCCTAGTTATGTTGTACAATAAAAGTGTTTATCTATTTTTTTTTTTTTTTGTTAGTCAGTAACAAGACGAGCAAATCAGATGCCTGATGGTAAGCATCATGATTGCCCATATCAGACACAGTGCCACCCAGTGTTTTAAAATTCAAAATTCTGCGCGGCACTGCACTGCGCCTGTCACCCTGAGATATGAGTTGTTGAATCTCATCATGCCCAGTAATTTCGCTGGTAACATTGCCCTTCATACCGGAACACTGCTACTACTGCTTGGCGGATGAATAACTGGCAAAGGTGTGGTACTTCCCCAGGCGGCCCCCTGCAAAAGAGGCCTACCACTACAAAATCTACATTTACCTACATTTATCTATCTACATTTACCTATTTTACAGATGGTCCGCTACGAAGATTTCCGTCAGAAGAACGCCTATCTGTACAACTGCGATGCCTTTGCCTTACAAAAAGTAAAGCATGTGTATGGAGGTGTTCTTCCTGAGAGCCCTGAGAATGGACGAGTCATTCTTATGAGATTTGGTAAGGTCACCTACCTACAATCTAAAGATCGTAGATCATTGGAAGAGTCAAAACTGCAAGTATCCTGCACTAAATTTTATTTCTGCTAGGTTTTGTGGCGGAGTAAACAGATTATATAGCACCTAATTATTAAATAACGCAAACTAACGTACCGACCAGTAATGTACCGAAAGATATCCTAACACTAAGGTTCTACTTTCCGTCTGTCTGCCGTAGGGTTGTGTCTTTTGAAACCAACATGAATCATAATAGGTTCATAATAGGTTAGGCAGAGCATGCATTAATGTTTATAACAAGAACTTTAAAATGTGTGCTACGGAACCCCTGGTGCTCGAGACCGACTCGCCCTTAATATATAAAAGGTTTATTAGTCGTTGGGACACCAAAGCAGTCAGTACGCATAGGGAAAGTGATCCGTTGCAAAAAGTGGCTTCTATTAGTAAGATTTGCAAAAATAATAAGTAAGTATGTAGTATGCATACTGACTAGTCTTAATATATATTTTAAACGGAACCCTTCGTGATCAAGGCTAACGTGACACTTGACTTCTTATTTTTTAGGTCGTTGGGATACCACAGCAGTTCCAATAGAAGACGTGGTCCGTTGCGCCCTACTTATGGACGAAGTGGCGATGTTGCAGCCAAAACTTCAAATACTAGGCGTTACTATAGTGGTCGATCTCAGTGGACTAGGGGTCCATCATGTCACGAAACTAACTTCCACTGTGGCTGGGCAGATTGTCGCCTTGATGGGGGTGAGTGGAGATAAATCGCAGATACCTGACCTTGACTCTCGGGCCCTTCCGGATATAACCGTCTCTTGGTTTCGTATTGGAGAAAATCCCGTATCCTTTATACGGGATTTTCTCACGGAACTAAACATTATCAGCAAACTGTTTTCGATCTTTGTAAATAATTAAGACTTACGAGTACAAGGCGTTACGTCGGCTATGATTTCGCAAGGACATTATTAATGTGCTCACGTCGACGATGTAATGAAATGACTTTGAATGCTCTCAATATGAGGTTAATATTAAAGTCTATTATTATTTAGTTATTTCTTTTTTTCTGTTCATAGGTTTCCTTTCCCCTACACCTGCACAGTCTTCACATAATCAACTACAACTGGGCGCTCAGCTCAGTTTTCTACCTCTTCAAGCAATTCATGCCTTCAGCAGTATGGAACAGGCTTCATTTCCACGGCTCTGATCTCTCTTCACTCCATCGTCACATAAACCCGGAGTATCTTCCTAGAGACCTAGGAGGGCACTGCAGATATTTTATAACTACTGAAGAGTGGATAGCCAAGATTGATGCGTATAAGGATGACTTTCTAGTGAACGAGTTGAGAGAGTTAGGTTTTTATGTCAAAAGCTGATACATACTAGGTACCTACTATTATTTTTGTAGGTTTTATTTATTTGTTTTTTTATAAATACACTAAAAAATTATGTAACGCAAAGTAGTTTTTTTTTCTCACAAAGTAAAACTGTCTCAACTTACCTCGTCAAAGTAACGTTTGGTACCAGGACCGCATAAATCATAAGGGCTTCGTCGATGGCTTTGAAGCGCGGTTTAGCAGTAGGGTCGGTCACAAGTCACAAACAACGAGAACTGAACATAGCACAGTTGTGGCACACCAACCAATGCAGTTCCCAGAATAATCTCAAGATGGCAGTATTTTACACATCGTATATTGAACTACAAATAAATATACTATATTTACTGACAGCGCGTGGTAGGAATGCAGGTAGGTAGATAAATTAATTGTTTTCCCCGTTTTTTTTCTCGTTTATGTCCGAACAATGCTTTTTCTATAAGGGTATATTTCCTTTTTCTATATTTCTCCACTCGTGGATAGCCAAGAAAAATCTAACGCGTTTCTTCTCGTGAACGTGTTAAGGTAAGACCGCACTAGGCGGAACTGCACTGCAGCGGAGCGACGCGACACTGCGCGACCTTTTTTGATATACCGCACTTGAACTGCAGCGGCGCGACAGCTCGCAGCAAATTTTATGTCAGTCGGTTGGCAACTTCTGAACAAGATGGCTGAAATTGATATTATAATAGTATAATAGCTTCTTTGCTATGCGAGGAAGAAGAAAGGTTCGAGCTAGCACAAGCACAAAAAAAAACAAAGAATATGGATGCATAGTGCATATATGTAATTTTTTTTAAATTAGAATATTAAAAAACGTATTCATTTGAATATGTACCCATTGAATGCTATATTTTAAATCCGACCACTCGAAAATTACGCGCCGTCAGCGTATTGACTAGGAAAAAATAAATTGATTATGGTATTTTCCATAGAGTGCAGTATTTAACAGATTATAAATTAATAAATAGGCGAATAACGTGCAGTGTCGCGTCGCTTGCTATATCGCACTAAGCTGCAACGGAACTGCGCGACACGCCACGGCGCGACACTTTTGGTGACTTGGTCAACTTTCCGCGGCCGTGTCGCGGCGCGCAGTTCCACTGCAGCGTAGTGCGTGTTATGTCATACAAGTTCATACAAAGAATATTTGGTCGCGTCGTGTCGCGTCGCTCCGCTGCAGTGCAGTTCCGCCTAGTGCGGTCTAACCTTTAATAAGAGATTTTATGTTTTTATGTCAGAAGCTGAAATAATAAAAATACCTATGTACTTTCAAAGTAAATATGATTTTATGTTAAAATAATTCATTGGTTTTGTAAAAGATACATTTAAAAAAACTGACAAAAAACTAGTTTTTGTTTTTTCATTATGTTTCAAATCTCCATCAATCATATAATAATAAAAATACCACCAACTCACAAAATTTCAAAGATTCAACTTATACCGTCAAAGTAACGTTTAGTACCAGGGTGACAGAAATCGTAAAGAGCTCACCCGCGGGCTTATTACGGACGCAACAGAAGTGTGGAAAGCGTTTAAGATTGCTCAATTTCTGCTGTCAAACGGCATGTTTCGTATTACCCAAAAAAACTTGCAATTGATTGCTAGCTCGATTCAAGACGCCCTCTGACCGTCGGGAAAGGAACCAAAAATTGGTCGTTAGTGAAGAAATCTTTGTGGTCTGTGGCAGAAATTGCTGCTAAGGCTGAATTTTCGGAATTACCGAAGCGTTTCAACAGCAGAGCGATAGAAGTAGCAGCGCGAAATGGGACTGACAGAAGGCGAACTACTATTTGCAGATTGTTGTTCAGATTGTTATCCAAATCAAAAAAAACTCTAACCAAAATCGTGATGTTTTACCTGCATAAACTTATTTACAAGACCCATAAAACAAGAGTCCAAGTCGTTGAGTCGAACTCAAACACCTTATTTTGGTTATTGGTGTGTTTACAGCTTCAAAAACCATAATATTACCCATTGTGAAAGTTGAGGATTAACGAGAAATTAAGTATTTGAATCTCAAGACACATCAGAAAGGTAATTTGGCCTTATTTTTTATTGTTTTAATGTGTCTAGGTAGGTGCCTATTAATAATTATTATTGAATGATTAAATTCATAACATGCAAACGTTTATTGTGATAAAACACTAACTTACCAGGTACCTAATAAATTATCTTTATTCAGCCTAGATATGTACCTACCTAATATCATAAAATATCCTTCTGTTAAATAAGTATGTCTCGAGGTGTACGGTCAAACCAAACCTGCGTCTTGCTGCGGTTGCAAATCAAACTGCTGCGGCCTAAATTTACCAGTTCGCAATCAATCACTTCATCATTTACATGCGACTCATTTAGTATATTAAACAATTATATAACACTCGACACAACAACTTCTCTTTCAATCAATAACATCCTCAAAGATCCATACAGGAGGTCTAAGAATCTCTTTCATTTTCAGCCACTCGATTCTTTCTTGTGTTTGTGTAGGTTCGATGCAACTGGACACAGCTTATATTTAATTCCACCCAGTGACTGGTGTAGGTATTTATTATTCTTATTTTATCTCCATGTTATACATAATAATTATATGGGACAACTTCCAGACACGGTCATCTGGTCCCAAACTAGGCTAGAAGCTGGTCTATGCTAACCAGAAGACTTATATACATACTTATGTAAGCTTACAACACCCAGACACAGATCAAACAGACATGTTCATGCACACAAATGTTTGACCTGGACAGGGTTCGAACCTGCTCCGGATCCTGCGGAACAGAAAGCAGAGTAACTACCATCTGAGCCAACAGGCTATCGGGCTGTTTTAAGTATTATTTATTTAGTAAAATTTTATACTTTTGCAGCTACAAGAGATGTCCACTTAATAGATGGAGACAAGTAGACATGAGAGAAGAGACTGTTAAGAAGACTCGTCAGACCCATAATTTGTACTTAGGGATTGAGGGTCCAGAACTAATTACTGACTATCAATAGAGCTGTTCATAGTTTATTCTGTTTTGCTATTATAAATTGAATTTCTTTGATAATAATCATATTATTTTTTACTTATTATAGAATTTATAGATTTATTTAACATAATTATTGTCATTAAAAGAATAATAAAAAGGAAAGTAAGAATATAATATACTTATACTACCTGTGTTTTATGCGCTGGAAAGTACCCTAGACTATGTGTTATTTCAGGGTCTAAGCTGTATTATAGTGAAAGGTAGGAATAGCTTGCAGTATTAGTAAGAAGTAGGATTTATAATCCTACTTACATGTAGTTAACTACTATTGCCAATAACATAACTAGCGTAATTCCAGAGTCCATTATCATCTACCGGGCACAGTTCCAGACTCTAGACTTAGACTGTCATTGAGAAAATTCATACTTAATAATAACACATTTTTCCTGACCTAGGGATCGAACCCGGGACCTCATGGTCAACAGTAGCGCTCGCGACCACGCATCTTATATATGCATATTTTTTAACATATGTTAAAATATGATCACACTAACTAAAAATACACTTATTTATTATTACACGCGCGTACTTATCTGTTTCTCACACCTAAGTAGGAGAAAATAAAAGATTTTGGAGCTTTATATGTGTTTTATTATGGGCCAGTTTCAATGAGTTACTTGCACACTTGATTAGTTCCCTAGGGTGCTCTCTTTCGAGCTAGTTAGTAGGTATGCGTCACAGTCACTATTTCTAGCACGTTTACAGCCAAATCAAACGCGAGGCCTATGCCACAACCTCTCAGAGGTAGGTGTTTACGTTCCGCCACAGTACGACGGTGATAAGTACGACATCGGCCCCTGGTTTCTGCCTCATCCTTCTGTATATAGTTCCATCTGGCTACTGGAGCCTTACGTTTGGCCTGTTAACAAGTAGTAATATTAGTTTCGATAATATGTAAACAACAACAACAGTTGGAGTAGGTATATGCAATCTATGCGTTCGTAACTTACCTTCTCTTGCAGCTAATATGGGTGAAATATAGTTCAAGTGAGATATTATCATATTAAACAAGGATATAAGTAATTAATTAAGACTGGACATTATTATGAATGGATAATTATTAATGTTGTCAGATTTAGAATTTAGGTAATCCATCAACGCTGCCACATAATACAATCAAACAGAAAGCCGGCTCTACCAGGGCTTCGATTTTTATGTATATTTAAATAGAAATTGGAATCGAATAGCACAAAATTGGCTAGTATGTGGAGAAGGGAGATTACCTCCTACCCTTCCCGCCCATCTGCCGAAGAGATATTATTTTTGTGCCGCTACTGTGACTCAAGCCACGAATTTAGGGGGAAAGGGTAAGGAAAAAGAAGAAAAGGTATATTTTTAAAGTTATGTTTTGTTTTATCCATTCAACTTGACCTAACCACTTTTGGGGGATTGGAGATTTCTCCCGCACCGAAGATATTATTATATAATATTGTGTCCGTATTTTGATATGAATAGATTGGATGTTAATAGGTAATATGAACTTTAATGTAGTACAGACTGCGGACTTCTGTATGAAGTTTATACTATAAATAATATTTAACTAAAACAATCATAACAATTAAGCACCCACTTAAAAATAAATGTAGTGCGCTTACTCCAAGTTGAAAATATATTACTCGAATATCTGGTGATATAGTAACCGTCCTTCTGTCTCATTGATTTAGTGGCCCGTGCCCATAGAAGATAAATAATTTGATGAAATCAAAGGTAAAAATAGAACAGACTATAGCAGCCTCCCACAGATAAAAAAAATTAAACCGCAATAATTAGTTCCATTTACTGCTAATATTCCATTAGGCCGCTAGTGTGCCAAAGCGACAAAACAGCAGTGCAGAAAGCATGCGTAATTCGAATTCAAAGTGACATTTTGCAATTACTGCTACTGCTACTTCACTGCTTCTGCTACTTTTACTTCTATCGCTTGACCATGCATAATAGGGGCGCCGATCGCTTTTGTAGCGCGTGTGTCACGAGTGTTACAGGGTTCCGAGTACCGAGTAGCGAACCTGCAAACGAAGTTCTCAGAAATATCAAAAGGTGGCAGTGTGCTTATTAAACTTGTCTACAACTAAATTGTCTATCTAATTACTATTTAAAGAACATTATAAAGTTTAAAAAACATTACAAAGTAGAGACTACCTTACTAGCACCTCAGAGGTGGGTTCCCATCAAGTCACACTGTGACTCATTTTTTTATCCCATCGAGTAACATTGTTACAACATTTTTTTCAAAAAGTATCGCAACGAGTCACAGTGACACAGTGTGACCGGTTGGGGCAATATTGTGAAAAAAAAACGTTTCAGTAATCATGGAACCTCCAGGAGATGCGTTGGACTCCATTATGTTATTTATATTTTTTTTTCTTTTTGTTACCGTGCATAAAGTCATTTTTAAGTAACAAGTTATAATTTTATGTAATTGAGTTATAATTTTATGTAATTGTCTTATTCTAAAATCACCTTAATATTTATATGATTATTAGCTATAAACACTGTTCAGGCTCTTTGGTTTTATATATCTGATGGCTCCAAACACTACATTTATTTTCAATATTATGTTTTTATTACTTTATAAAAATAAAAATGGTTAACACACTAAAAGAAAAATACTAACTACAACCATTATTATTAAAACACAAGCGTAGACAAAAGTTAACTAATTAGTTATATTATATACGGTATTACCATACATAACCTTTTGTGGTTAAATCGTCCTAATTTTATACTAATTAGCTTCACGAGTTCCCGATAAATATGACAGACGGACAGACATCCATCATATACATACTAACAGACAGACGCACAGCAAAGTGATCCTATAAGGATTCCTTTTTGTCCCCTTTGTCCCTTTTGAGGTACGGAAGAACCATAAAAACATTCAAAACAAGTATGAATTAAGCAAATTAAAAAACCACCTCCTCCTCTTGATCCATCATCAGACTCTGATCAACATATTATTAATATCTGTAACATATCAACATAATATTATTAATATCTGTAACATACTTCATATAAAGGAAGATTTCATTGAGCCCAAATAATATATATTTGACTACTGGCCCTCTGAACCTGATGCTGCAGCATGGAGCATTAAGTAAAGGTTACCAAGGAGTTGCAATATTTGTTGATTTCAACTCGACTTCTATCGAATATTGTTCGATACCAAATACCAATTATTCGAATCGATCGGACTTGGAAGTTGCTCATATTCAGGCCGCTAGAAAAGAGTTGATAATCATCAAACGGCTGAACCGATTTTCATAAAATATGCTAAGAACACTCTCACTCAATCAGGTCGTCAGCTTTCAAACCTATTCCAAACAAAAAAACCGCATCAAAATCGGTCCACGTGCGTTTAGGAGCTACGATGCCACAGACAGGCACAGACATACAGCAGATACACAGAAACACGCTACAGACACGTCAAACTTATACACCCCTTCCTTTTTCGGTTGGGGGTTAAAATTGTACTCAAAAAGTGTTTTTGTTTCGTCACTCACAAATGAACTGTTTCAACTTACCCCGTCAAAGTAACGTTTAGCACCAGGGCCGCAGAAACCGTAAAGAGTTCGCCGATCGCCTTGAAGCGCGCGTATAGGGTACTATCACCGAATGGCGAATAGTATTATTTGTAGAGTGTGTACCTTGCATAGATGTACCACACCAACCACCAACTAAAGCTAAGTTCTCAGAAATATCACAAGATGGCAGTATTGTACACCTGTGTTAATTGACAGCGCCTCTAGCGGAAACTAGTGACTAATTACATAATGATGATTTTTAATCACACATATTCATAGTTATTTAATTTTTAAAGAGTTTTGTTTGCGCGTATGTTCACCTAAATTTTTATAAACAATTATTTATTAATTTATTTAGGTCAGTTATCAGAAAATTTCGTCAACATAGAAGAACTAAATGACAAATAGATAAGAGAGACAACATTAACAGTGAATAACCAATATTATAGCTAAATTTACTAATTAACTAACAATAAGTACTTTATAATTATGATAAACCTATTGCGTTATCGTTTATATTTTAAATTCAATGTTAATTTACATTATGTTGTAATAAGATCAAGGCGTTAAATTATTGCATTCACCGAAATATTATGTGGTATTAATAATTAGTATAAATTATTCATAACATTTTTAAACAAGTGTTACATACTACTTATAATTTTAATTATGTCCGTGAACCTAAAAATAGATAAGATATTATTAATAAAATACGAATCGTGAAGTATGGACGTGTTTTAAGTGATAAAATTATTGTGTTTTATAATCGTTATTACGATCAGTGAGTGACTTTGTGAATGTTTTAAATTTTACAATCTCGTAACAATAACAATAATTAAGTGTACCATGAAACTTGTCATAGCGGGAGTGTCATAATATTATTATATTTAATAATTTTCTAAATTGGTGTTCAAATAAGTCCAACTGGTAAAAATCAATATGTCGTTTTTGGAAATCGCATATGCAGCTGAAGTGAGTAGGTACGAAGACACTGAGTTCGAGGAGTTGGCGCGGAAGAACTGTAATGAGTGCTTCGAGACAAGAGGGAAGGTTATTGAGGAACTGCGGACGATGATACGAGGTGATTTGATGCACTATATACCTATTATCTACTGGGGGTCATTCCTAGAACGGAAGCTAGAGCTTTAATATTGTCTGAATCAATGCCATAAATTATTATTGACCCTTTAGTTGTATGATCTGTGTTATAACCCTTTTAAATTTGAAAACTTTATTCCATTGCCACATCATAAGCACTCCACAACTCAAATTTGACTCAATCGAATCATTAACCTAAGGGAAATTAGCTTTGAGCTAATATGCTAATAGAAATTTGCAACAAAACATTTATTTTTTCAGAACGTGGAGAATGCATCCCTAGACGAATGGATGACGCCTATTTGCTAAGATTCCTCAGATGTAGGAGGTCTATACCCGCTGCAGCACATAGATTGGTTAGTATACCTATAGTGGTATTTTGTAGTGAAAAGATAAATAGAAGTGTATAAATATAGATAGAAGTGAAGATAACTAAGTTTGGTAAAGTTTCTGTATAGCACAGTAGATTTGACATGCGATTTATCTTATCCAACATAATCGGGCCATTTCCAGACTTCAGGCTGTCATTGAAATAATTCCTAATGGGAAAATCCAATAACACTTCGCCTGACTGGGGATCGTACCCGAGACCTCATGATCGGCTGTAGAGCTTACGACCACTACGCCACCGAGGCTGTCGAACATAAACAAACTACCTATGTAGTTTCTATTAAAAATAAATTCGTCACCGACTTTTTTGTACAGCTGGTTCGGTATGAAGAGTTTCGGAGAAAGAATGCTGAATTGTACAACTGTGATGCGTTTTCTTTGGAAAAGGTGAAGAATATTTATGGTGCGTGTATACCAGAATCACCGGATATCGGGAGGATCGTGGTCATGAGGTTTGGTAAGACTTACGACTTACTAACACATAGCACGTAGAACTAATGGCCGATGGGGCTGCAAGGTTCTTAAATGGACCGGCAAGCGCAGCGTATGACGTTCAACCACAAGGTGGATCGACCACCTAATAAAGACCGCAGGAACAAGCTGGATGCAAGGCGCTAACTTACAACCAGACAAGATGGAAATCTATAGGGAGGTCCCTATAGATTTCCATTTGGTAGATATAGATTCGACAGCCTCGTTGGCTCAGATGGTAGTAACTCTGCTTTCTGTGCCGCAGGCCCCGGGTTCGATCCCCGGCCAGGTCAAACATTTGTGTGCATGAACATGTCTGTTTGATCTGTGTCTGGGTGTTATAAGCTTATATAAGTATATATATCAGTCATCTGGTTACCATAGTACAGGCTTCTAGCCTAGTTTGGGACCAGATGACCGTGTGTGGAAGTTGTCCCATATTATATTATATTATATTATATTATATTATAGATTTCTATGTCCAGCAGCATCGCGCCCATCCAACGGCTGAAATGACGATTATGAAGACAACTTACTTAAAGTTTCAGAATACCTAACAGCACTATTATAATACGAGTAGGCCTCCAATAGTCTACTAAAATTGCTAAAAGCTATAGGCGTTTAGAATACCAGGTCTTTCTTTCTGCCCTAATTTCACTCTAGTGTGGTCGGGCACAGCACGTCTTCTTCTATACTTGTCTATCATCCGCTAACTCTGCACTGACGCTGTTTTCTGATAAGTACAGCGTTATAATGGTAATGGTTACCAACCAGTTTCCATCACGGTGAATAAAAGTCGTAAATTGGTCGTGGAGTTACCGGCTTTAGAATAGATAAAACCATCGAACTGTGCTCGACAACCCGCCTGCCAAGCGTGTTGACTATTGGCGAAACCCCCCCTTTATGGGGGAGGCCTATGTTCAGTAGTGGATTACCAATGGCTGAGATGATGACGATGATGATGAATAAAAGTCCATCGATTTGAATGCACTGAACTATGTGTGTGTATTGGTACCATTTATTTCTATTTACAACTGTTATCGACTGCAGGCCAATGGCTAAAGGCCAAAGATCATCTAAGATAACATAAAGAGCGACTTCACAAGTACCTAACAAACTAACAAGTTATCAAACAGCTACAAAGTGCAATCTACCAATATTTTCCAGGTCAATGGGAATCGGATATCATCACCCCAGAGGATTTGATTCGCTGTGCCCTATTCATGGACGAAATAGGAGCGCTGCAGCCTAAGATACAGGTCTTGGGTATCACAATTGTCATAGACCTGAATGGGTTGGGGCTGCAGCAGATGACTAAACTATCACCGATGATTACTGGACCAGCGCCGGGATTAATGGGCGTAAGAAATAATAATAATACATAATTTGAATTTATACTCTTAGAACGGGTTTCCAGTTTTCATCGTTGAGTGATCAATCCAAAGCACAAAATGTCTGTGTTTCAGGTTGCTAAGATACTTACAGAACCTTCCAGATTATCTTACGTATAACATTTTTAGGACCGGGACCTAAAGCTGTAACGAATAAGCACCGTTCTCAAAGATACTTTTGAGCGCTAACGCTCCGTGCACGGCACGCCTCGGTCATGAAACGGCATAGTGGGTAGTCTCATATATTTCAAAATTTCAATGCAGAGAATTTAGGATGGGTATTTTACTGTCCTATAACGTTCTTATTCCGTTCCGCCATAAACAGACAGCTTTATGTACCATCCGAAACACGGAAGCTTTCAATCGAAGTACTTTTTTAAATATAAACCAATTTCAGATTAGAAGCCACGGACTTAATATCATAATATCATTGGGCATTGACTCATGACGCTACAAGTTCTTTGTCACTTTCAGATATCCTTCCCAATAATGGTACACGGCCTGCACGTCATCAACTACAACTGGGCATTAACACCAGCCTTTGCAGTTTTCAAACGACTTGTCCCTTCATCGCTTCTCAACAGGCTGCATTTCCACGGCTCTGATTTGAACTCTCTCCATCAACAAATAGGCCCTCAATACCTTCCGAAGCATTTAGGAGGGCATTGCAAGTATTTTATGGCTTATGAAGACTGGATAGCTAAGATTAATAAATATAAGGACGATTTTCTTGTTAGGGAATTGAGGGATCTTGGGTTTTTAGTTAAAGATGTTCGGTACCGTAGAGAAATTTGGGAAATGTGAATAGTGAGTAGATAGATTTATTAACGTGCAAAAATGAATTTAACCTATTCAAGGTTATGATTTTTGTGTTTTTGTAATGAAGTATTAGAAAAATATGCAACAAGGCCTATCTGAAAGGCCTATGTGAATAAATAAAATGTAAGTATGAAAATAAATGTGATAATGTTTAACTGACTACGATAAACTCAAAACGGGAAAAGGGATTTGTCGACATATTTTGCTATGTTATAACAATATTCTCGTACGATTGTGATAAATGATTTGTCAATAGATTCTTTATTATACGACTAGTGATAGTGATAATAAAGGAAACTTTTCAGAGTAGTGTTAGTGTTTAAGCGAAGTATATTACATAATTAAGAAGTAGTTATTGAGTGAAGGTACCCGGTATCATTAAATTTTGAAATAATAAGTATAAATGAAAGTAAAAATCAATGCCAACAACTTTTACACCACCACATTATACTTATAATTTTATATTTTCACATTGATATGTTGCATTGGTTACATTATACAACCGCTAATATGTGTTATATAATTTACAAACCATATTTAAGACAATATACGTATTTAATAGAGATATAGTTTTACTTAAATTAAATGTACTAATACTGAGGTAACTACTTACTTCATTTTATATATTATGTATATCCTAATGAACATATATAAGATACAGAAAAAACATTTTTCCTTACTACAATAACTCAGTTTAGGACTAAAGCATTTCTTCAAATCGAATTTAAAAACCTTCAATACCATCAAAATTGTCCTTTCGATGATGAATCCTTTGCAATTCCTTTTCAAATTGTGCCAGAACAGTTGGATCTAGACTCACAATATTGTCATGTTCTTCAGAAATTGTCTGGAAGGTAGTGTTTTCCAGTGTATTATCTCCATAGTTCATATGTGCGGGCATTTCGTTGGTGCCGTGCATGATGAGGCTAATTGTGCCTATTTCACCGGAGTTTAATTCGTCTGTCTGTAAAAGATGTGAGTAGATGAAAGTCGCAGATGATAAAATTAGATTAGATTAGATAATTTTTTATTGGTATCACAATACAGATAATGACAAAAAATAAAAATTAAAACTTAAAAACATGTAAAAATTGGCGCCCTTATAGCTCAGAGCGATGTCTTCTATCAGGCAGCCATGCAGTGATAGGAACTACTTAGATACTGGAAGATAAATATCTCTTTAAAACTAATACAAAATAAATCTATACTAATATTATAAAGAGAGAAACTTTGTTTTTTTGTTTTTTTGTTTTTTTGTTTGTAACGAATAGGCTCCGAAACTACTGGACCGATTTTAAAAATTCTTTCACTTATGGATAGCTTAATTCAGTGTGAGTGCCATAGGCTATATGAGATTTTGAAAAAAAATGGGGATCCGTAAGAAAACTGCAATATTGTGAACCAAGGTGTTACATAATATAATTACCATATTCATAAATTTGCGTGCGCTGTGAAATGCATTGATGGTAGAATAATATAATGTACTAGGGGTTTGTAGTACTTATCAATACCTACAAAACAGTATACATAGATTATATCCATCTTTTTTGGTTTAGTCACAATAATCGAAAAAGTGATTATTTTCATGCGGTGTGAAAACTATTGGTGGTAGAGTAAAGTAATGTACTAGGGGTTTGTAGTACTTATCAATACCTACAAAACAGTATACATAGATTATATCCATCTTTTTTGGTTTAGTCACAATAATCGAAAAAGTGATTATTTTTCATGCGGTGTGAAAACTATTGGTGGTAGAGTAAAGTAATGTACTAGGGGTTTGTAGTACTTATCAATACCTACAAAACAGTATACATAGATTATATCCATCTTTTTTGGTTTAGTCACAATAATCGAAAAAGTGATTATTTTTCATGCGGTGTGAAAACTATTGGTGGTAGAGTAAAGTAATGTACTAGGGTTTGTAGTACTTATCAATACCTACAAAACAGTATACATAGATTATATCCATCTTTTTTGGTTTAGTCACAATAATCGAAAAAGTGATTATTTTTCATGCGGTGTGAAAACTATTGGTGGTAGAGTAAAGTAATGTACTAGGGGTTTGTAGTACTTATCAATACCTACAAAACAATATACATAGATTATATCCATCTTTTTTGGTTTAGTCACAATAATCGAAAAAGTGATTATTTTCATGCGGTGTGAAAACTATTGGTGGTAGAGTAAAGTAATGTACTAGGGGTTTGTAGTACTTATCAATACCTACAAAACAGTATACATAGATTATATTCATCTTTTTTGGTTTAGTCACAATAATCGAAAAAGTGATTATTTTTCATGCGGTGTGAAAACTATTGGTGGTAGAGTAAAGTAATGTACTAGGGGTTTGTAGTACTTATCAATACCTACAAAACAGTATACATAGATTATATTCATCTTTTTTGGTTTAGTCACAATAATCGAAAAAGTGATTATTTTTCATGCGGTGTGAAAACTATTGGTGGTAGAGTAAAGTAATGTACTAGGGGTTTGTAGTACTTATCAATACCTACAAAACAGTATACATAGATTATATCCATCTTTTTTGGTTTAGTCACAATAATCGAAAAAGTGATTATTTTTCATGCGGTGTGAAAACTATTGGTGGTAGAGTAAAGTAATGTACTAGGGGTTTGTAGTACTTATCAATACCTACAAAACAGTATACATAGATTATATCCATCTTTTTTGGTTTAGTCACAATAATCGAAAAAATGATTATTTTTCATGCGGTGTGAAAACTATTGGTGGTAGAGTAAAATAATGTACTAGGGGTTTGTAGTACTTATTAATACCTACAAAACAGTATACATAGATTATATCCATCTTTTTTGGTTTAGTCACAATAATCGAAGCAGTGATTATTTTTCATGCGGTGTGAAAACTATCGGTGGTAGATTAAAGTAATGTACTAGGGGATTGTAGTACTTATCAATACCTACAAAACAGTATACATAGATTATATCCATCTTTTTTGGTTTAGTCACAATAATCGAAAAAGTGATTATTTTTCATGCGGTGTGAAAACTATTGGTGGTAGAGTAAAGTAATGTACTAGGGGTTTGTAGTACTTATCAATACCTACAAAACAGTATACATAGATTATATCCATCTTTTTTGGTTTAGTCACAATAATCGAAAAAGTGATTATTTTTCATGCGGTGTGAAAACTATTGGTGGTAGAGTAAAGTAATGTACTAGGGGTTTGTAGTACTTATCAATACCTACAAAACAGTATACATAGATTATATCCATCTTTTTTGGTTTAGTCACAATAATCGAAAAAGTGATTATTTTTCATGTGGTGTGAAAAGTATTGGTGGTAGAATAAAGTAATGTACTAGGGGTTTGTAGTACTCATCAATATCTTCAAAATAGCCCACGATAAATTATAACATGTGTTAAGGTTTGGTCATTGTAACAGAAATAGTCATTAATTTGCGTGCGCTGCGTAAACCATTAGGGTTATATTTATTAAAATACAATGTATCACGAATTTACTCCTGATAAACGTCCACTATACCTACTTCTGCTACCCGTGCGAAGCCGGGGCGGGTCGCTAGTAATTAATAAAGTCATTTTGGAGTTATTAGCGTTGTCAGCTGAAAATAACCCCATATTGCTCAAAATACTCTTAAAACGGAAAAGCATCTGACCCAACAATATCCTCGAAAGCTATCTTGAACAAACGTCAACTTTACGATCATAATATTGTTTCAACACTCACAATCTCACAATCCTTACGATCGAAAAGGATCCATCCTTTTCGCGTAACAGTCAAATTTTAGCAATAAAGTAAAACAAACCATATCTTCAACAGTGAGGATCCATATTCCCGAGGGACGTTCTCCCCAAGTGGCGACCGAAGTCATCGGCCAGTTCACGAACCCTGCGTTAGAGGTGTCTTTGGGACGTTCACTTAGTAGTTGCACTTTTGTTCCTAGAAGGAAACACAAAAAAAACTAACGTCTTGTTCCCCGAAGGGCTAGACAGAGGTGAACCCATAGAAGGTACAGCTACATTTCGCCAGTCATGTTTTAAGAGGGCGCGCCTATTGTTCTCAAAGGGGCAAAACTTTCATACACTAGACTGCTATAAAGAAATTCCAGTTGAAAAAATCCAATAACACCTTGACGTGAGCATTAGCGAAGCCTCGCCAGGGATTGTAGGGAATGACGCGAGAAAATATGTTTGCTCAGGACTCAGGTAGTCCGAGCCACAGAATACTATTACTCAAGGTCCGAGCTTATCTTTCACTATAAGCACTTAGTAATCTAATTTCCCATACAAAACAATAGACAATATAATTTGTAGTGGTAGGCCTCTTTTGCAGGGGGCCGCCTGGGGAAGTACCACACCTTTGCCAGTTACTCATCCGCCAAGCAGTAATGTGCAAAAATTACTGTGTTCCGGTATGAAGGGCAATGTTTCCAGCGAAATTACTGGGCATGATGAGATTCACCTCGACTGCCTCGGTGGCGTAGAGGGCGCATGCTCGACTGCCAATCAAGAGGTCCCGGGTTCGATCCCCAGGTCAGTTAAATATTGGATTTTTCCATTAGGAATTATCTCAATAACTGCCTGGAGTCTGGAACTGTGCCCGGTAGATGGCAATAGGCTTGCCCCCTATTACATGGGACCAATAACATACTGGCGAAATGTGGGTGTATCATCTACTATGACTTATGACTGAGTCCTGGGTACACCTCTGCTTACCCCTTCGGGAAAAAGGCGTGAATGTATGTTATGTTATGAGATTCACCAACTCATAATTAAACTCAGGGTGACAGGCGCAGTGCAGTGCCGCGCAGAATTTTAAATTTTAAAGCACTGGGTGGCACTGTGTCTGATATGGGCAATCATGATGCTTACCATCAGGCACCTGATTTGCTCGTCTTGTTTGTTACTTCACTATCATAAAAAAAAAGATTTTTCCGCTGAGCAGGTTGAACCTATTTTTGTAATTATTTTTGTGAGATTGTGGCGCTCAAAAATTCATTTTAACCCGCGAGGGCGTTCAATTGGTATACCTAACCTCGTGGTCAGATTATAATATAAAAATAACTCCCATGGCCCACACACAGATCAAAGCGATAATGTGAGTTAAATTGTATGAATTAGCCTACAAACATACAACACAGATAATACACATTTTTATAGACTAATAATTAAAGTTACTATTAGTCATAATGTTTACCGACTGCGAAGAACGAGGGTTTATTAAATTTATATTTAAATATTTAACATTCATTTCATACCTTGAGGAGAAGTAAGGTAGATCTCGAGCGCCCCCCGGCGGCTGTACTTGATATTAACAATCGCTTCCACATGTTCGAGATAGTTCACAGCACATCCGTCCACTGGAATCTCTATGTTTACGCTCTCTCGGGAGAAAAGGTGCGCGTCCTCTTTATCAATGCTAGATGGATGAAAAAATAATACATTGCTTACACTAACAACAAAATCAAATAAAGTTTACTTTTTTATAAGTTTGTGAGTTCTAGGCGCTAACGTCTTTGCGCATGTGATTTTTTATATGTACAATATTATGGGGGAATATTAGTTCCAGTTTTAGTCACATTCACAAAGATCCTCTAGATATTAATTTTTTTTACTCTTTTGGATGCTGTGTTGTTGCGGAGATTCCTCTCATTCCGCGGACTTCTGGACCTTCTCTCGAACATTTTACTAGGGCCGCATATACTACACAGAGTAAAAATAATTCACTAATCGTCGATTACCGCATAATCTAAGGCCCCGCCTAAAAAAGCCTGCGTTTCGGAGGAACCGTGCGCCATCTACCTATCTCGCTCATACTTGAGAATTTACAGTAGTTATTCTCTCTCGTTCTAGCGCATAATGAAACCACCGCGCCGCGCCAAGTTATCGATAGTTTCGTTTCCCGCGGAATGCACGAATGACGTCACAGCATTTAACAAGAGTTAACTCGCGTTTTGCAATACAAGAAACACATTTTAAACCAGCCACTTTAAGCTAAGCCCCTGATCTTATACAATATACTTAGCTGATGAAGGATCTTGTTACGCTGGTATTTAACTAAACATGGTTGGGTTGACGCTCTGTTAACAGAAACTTAACGAACGGTTTACTAGGGATACATAAGCTGTAAGGAAGGGTCCGTATAATTATAGTAAATTTTTGAAAAACGAGGCTTCTTCGTCGGCTTGGAGTTGGTTTGAGAGCAGGTTGGTTTGAATGAAATGTTGGTTGAGTTGATCGAAATATCCGTCGTCAGTCGTGCAATTTTTGCTTGGCAGGCAACCGCAGCCCCAACATAGTACCAGGGTAGCATACTTACAGAGAAGCTTCTACGCGACACGTGTGTTTGTTTGGAACAGTCGTCCAGTTCAAGGCTTCGTTTACAAGTTTATAGGCATTTAGAAGGCCGAAACCAAAGCGTACGTCAAAATGTAGGCCAACCCTGAGAATAAAACATCTCATTTAAATACTAAGTACAATTAATTAATTAATATTTTTTACATAATAAAATGTATAATACCCATTGGTTTGCCATCCAGGGTTTTGTGATAATGGAACGTAGTCCGAAGTCCACACAATCAAGTGCTGCACGTCACGCCAAGTTAAATTTGGGCTGAAAAATGACATATTTTAGATATACAGTACAACTCGCATAAGGCGAAATTAAACGTGGAATCTGAAGAATATCCGCGTCCCTCATATACCACATAATATATTATTACTATATATGAGCTAGGTATGTATGTATATACCTAAAATTGTTACGGAATGCAACACCTTACTCAAACTTAAAAAGTCTAAAGAAAATTAATTAATATGCTTAAACGCCAAAAAAGCTAAACTTCATGAATATACGGAAATACCGTGATTTCGCATGAAAATCCGCGACTAATCTTTGTCGAAAATAGAGCGGCATCCCGTGGGCTCCCAGTGGGTTCGTGAATTTTATTTTATTTATTGACATTGATAATTATCCATAGATCCCGAAACTACAGTAGTTGAAAATTTTATTTAAGGAACAAAGTAGCTTGGCTTTATTAATTTTTTTTTGTTTTGCCCATTGTAATCCATGGCCCATGGGTATAAGTGTTTGAGCTCTTCTCAAAATGTGCACAGTGCACTTAGACAGTTCTCATAATGATCATCATCACCATCATCTGCTCAGCCATAGGACGTCCACTGCTGAACATCCCCTATAGATTTCCATCTAGACCGGTTGTAAGCGGCCTGCATCCAGGGTGATCCTGCTGTCTTTATCAGATCGTCAGTCCACTTAGTGGGAGACGTCCTACGCTTGCCGGTCCGTGGTCTCCCTTCGAGAGCCCCATCGGCCATCAGTTCTACGTGCTATGTGCCCTGCCCATTGCCACTTCAACTTGCTAATCCTCCCTTCTCTTCTTCTGTTGCTTATTCTCACAATAAGCACTAAGCACGGAAAAATTCTTTTTTAATTTGAATCCATACTTAGCTTGTAGAGTGAGTGCGACGATGCCGGCAGCGAGCGGTGCTGCTGCTGATGTTCCCGTGTGCTTCAATGTACAAGAGTTCCTCGTATCTGTTGTCGCCTGATTTTAAACAATAAATCGAACATTGTTTGCGAAAAGGAACCAACACAAATAATAAATACAACATAAAATGCACCTTGTAGGAATCGCATTTTACTAAGCAACTTGCTTGAAACACGTTTCATAAAAAACTGGTGGTTTGGTCCTTTTTGCGAAACAATGACCTAAAATTATTAAGTATAGCTGTTTAAGTAAGTATAGCTGTTAGCTGTTTAAGTGAGGAAAATTGGAACTACGGCATGTCACCCGCCTATTTGAGGAACGTCATCACCAAACTCACCACTAGCGACGCTGTTAATTGAACAGATTTGATGGTGGGACTGTATAAAAGTCTTTGGATGAAGCACTATGGAAATGTCATCGCAAGGATTTTACCCTCTACTGGCCATTGTATGTAGGCCATAAACTGTAATGAAAATGAAAAAAAAAAAACCCACTATCCTACTTATATTATAAATGCGAAAGTTTATGAGAATGTATGGATGTTTGAATGAATGAATGAATGAATGAATGTGTGATGTTTGTTACTCTTTCACGCCAAAACTTAAACCGATTGGGTTGAAATTCGGTATGTAAAATAGTTTAGACCCTGGATAATAAATAATATGTCAGGGTGACAGGCGCAGTGCAGTGCCGCGCAGAATTTTGAATTGTAAAACTGGATGGCACTGTGTCTGATATGGGCAATCATGATGCTTACCATCAGGCACCTGATTTGCTCGTCTTGCCACACTCACTCACTAAGTCACTATCATAAAAAAAAGTTTAGACCCTGGAATAACAAATAGGGTACTTTTTATTCCGATAGTCCCACGAGAACGATGTCTACGCGGGTGAAACAGCGGGGAACAGCTAGTAATACATATCCAAAGATACGAGTAGTAAATTGACAGTAAGTCAACAACAGTTTGGCAGATGCCTTACAATTTTCTGGTCAGTGTAAGCTCCAGATGAGTAAGCAGCTGCAAGTGTAGAAGAGCAGATCTCTCCGTACCAGGGGAACTTGCCGTGCTGAGACGCACTGCCTATAGATACTGTGTATATTGATGACGAATAACTGAAACAGTCATTATTTAAAGCAAGCTTGACAGAAAAGAGTAGAAATATAATGTAGCGTCCGTGGTCCAGCGGGAATATGCCCGGCTTTAAATCGGCCCCCTTATTACGAACAGCAGTAGAAGTGTGGAAAGCGATTAATTGCTTAATGTCTGCTGTCAAACGGCAGACAAAACATGACGCTTGACAGCAGATTTTACTGCTGTTTTTACGCGATTTAATGTTCGTAATACCATCCCCGGAGTTCCTGGATCGAATCTCACCATGTGGACTTTTCGCCTGTGCGCTACCGTGTTTCGGATGGCACGTTAAACTGTAGGTCCCGGCTGATTCCTATAAGATATGTAGGGAGCAGTCGTTAGGTCATGTCGCGGAGGCTGCGTAGGAATCTTGGCGACCTGAAACTCTGACAATATGGGTTGTCCACATATAACCGATATGAATTGACTCGAGCAGCGTAATTGGGGTATATATTCAAATTATTATAAATTCAAATTATAATGGGGGCGTGAAAGACAGTGGTCTTTGTTAACAATAAAGACATTTGAATCAAAACTTACACCTTAAATTAGCTCCGTTTCTACTCTTTCTCTCGAACTTTAGAACGGATTACATTAAGGTGTATCTAGTAATTATTAATACCTGTGGTAATTTGTATCTACCCATCATACAAAAAACTTTCAAAAAAAGTTATCACAAAAACCGCCAATTCTTTTTATATTACATACTAAATAAAAATCGACTGCCCATCACGAGGTCCCGGGCTCGATCCCCAGGTCAGGCAGTCTTATTGGATTCTTTCATTACAAATTTATCTCAATGACAGCCTAGCGTCTGGAACTATGCCCGGTATTGCATGGAACCAAAAAACAGAACTGGCGAAATGTGAGACTTTTGAATAAAAATCAATAGGTATGACGTAGGTACATAATTCTTCTGGCATGTGGTTGTTTAAAGTGTTCTATAATAGTTATAAGATAATTTATGTCGAATGTTAGCAATATACTGAACCAAAATAATGGCCCTCATTTTATTTCTTTATTCATAAAACAACTTATTATAAAGTTTACACAAAAGTTTTTTTTTTTTTTGTTTTTTATAAGTAGGTACAAAATTGTTTTTAAACATTTTCCCTACCCAATTTTTGTAACATTTTCTCCAGATTACTGTTATGGATAACTTGGCAGAAAATGCTATTTTAGCATTAAGTTTGTCCTAGCGTTGTGCTGTTTTATAAATACCTAAATAAATAAATAAAGTTAAAAAAAATTTCATTGTATTGTGTAGCATACCCATCACAGTTGCAGTTATCTTCGTGCGCACCTCCATTTCCGTTAGCCCAAATATAGATAGCACCTTTACCTCCTCGACCCTGTCAGAAATATAGGTATTTTTTTATTTATTTAACAAACTCGTTTTTTTTAATTAAAAGAATATTGTTGAACATACGACAGTAACTCCTTTCTTGAAAGCTTCCATGGCGAGACGTCCCGGACCCTCCACTGTTCTGCCATCGTCATTAGGACCCCATGACGCACTGTAGATGTCTACTTTATCGGCAGCATACGCTGGGAAGTTAAATTTAATAAAGATTCTCAAATCAGGAACTCAAAATAACCACTAACTCAAAATACCTATACCATGTGAGTTGATGCAGTTTTTATCTAAGGGTGCGATATTATTCTGTTAATAATAAAAAAACAGCAAATAAGAAACCGCGTGAACGCAATGTAGTTCTGCGAAAAAGAAAAATCTTTTCAAATTTCGTCCGTGACCAGCTGCGACCTATGCTGCCCTGGTACGATCGGTGTCCAAGTCATCGTTGTCTGGCAGTACTGCCGAAACTCGACTATTTTTCTCGATCACGATATCACGAATCCACGAAAGTGAGACAAAAGTTGCGTGGCTTGAATTTTTGCTCGGATCCCTTATGTATTCTGTGTCGGAGCGTCGACGGTTGACTAGCGAGAATAGGCCACACACATGTATGTATTTCTTTGATGAGATGGGAATGTACATTGTATAGTTCGACACAAAAGAGTAGAAAATAATGGGGGCGCCACTGTCTCTTACTAGAGTAAAAACAATTTAATCAATACATACACTTTAAATTAGTTCCGTTTCTACTCTTTTGTGTCGAGCTATACATAAACTTACAACCGAGCCGAACGGACTGCGCGTGTCTCGCGCAAGAAGCAGAATCAGGCTCGGTTTCTCAACATTGCGACCATAGTACTAGGCGCCCACGAATAGGATAGAGATTTAAAATGCGTGTTTGTAGTAAAGTTGTGCCAAACGCTTGACTTCCATCCAACTCTTATTATTTGTTATGAAAAATTAAACACAATGCTTCGCGAAGTTGGCTCATTGGACGTGCGTGAAGTTTGAAATGTCAACTACCAACCGACGCGACGACTCCAGTGAGATTGCGATTACCGTGTCGCGGTTGCTACGACCGACTATTTCGGACTGTGTGTGGACTCTGTGTGACTGGAACGGACTTGGCAGGCAAACTGTCAACTGCAAAAATTCAGCTCGATTTCTCAACAATGCCTCCATTGTACTAGGCGCACATGAATAGGATAGAGATATTATATATAATAACTGTGGCCGACTGTGGCGCGTGAGTTGACAGAACCTTGAAAACCGTTGTTTTGGTTGCACGATCGCGTCCCTGTGGTGGATAATAAATCATATATGGCTTGCTGGGGCTGTTGTGAACGAACGAAGTAGCAGAAATTTCTCAACAATGCCTTCGTTGTACTAGACGCACACAAGATGGTGGTAAAATAATATTGTAGAGGTTGGTGCAGCGTTATTTTAAGTTAAAAAGAAATGTTGCTAGTCAAAACGCACATATTATGAGAGAATGCCAGCCTTGCTTAGAGCCTGAACCCGGAAAGACGAAGTCCCAAGGGGGTTAGAAAGAGACAGCAGATATGCAATGTACGGGCGTGAAAGAGAAAAACCGGGGATAATGTTAAGAGAGATCATGTTAGAGCTAGGCGGATAACACAGAATTACAAGAATAAGTGATATTATGAAGTATGATGCGAGTATACCAATAGCTTCGGCTTCAACTCTGTCAGTGATGCGTCCGTCGAGCATGCGAACTCCGCCGATGCGAGCACCCCACGCTACACCCACTCCACACTTGAGATTGTTGGCTGTCATTGCTATCTGTGGATTGCAATACAACGTAGAAAAACATAATGAAACTGTAATCCATTTTTAACCCTTGGCCGAAAAAGTAAGGAGTTTGCTATGTTTGACGTTATTTTTTTTATGATAACGAGTAACAAGACGCAAGACGAGCAAATCAGGTGCCTGATAGTAAGCATCATGATTACCCATATCAGACACAGTGCCACCCAGTGTTTTTAAAATTCAAAATTCTGCGCGGCACTGCACTGCGCCTGTCACCCTGAGTCATTAGTTGTTGAAACTCTGACGAGTTTCATTGCCCAGTAATTTCGCTGGTAACAATGCCCTTCAGACCGGAACACAATAATGTTTGCACATTACTGCTTGGCGGATGAATAACTGGCAAAGGTGTGGTACTTTCCCAGGTCTGTGTCTGTGCTAATGAGCACAGATTAGGTATTTAGTGTGTCGTCTGTGGCATCGTAGTTCCTAAACGATGCGGCATTTCGTTTGAAAGCTGACCTGGGGGCATTGGCGTTCTCGGTGACTATCACTTTAGTGAATATTATCTTGATTTGACATTAACTACAAATTAATGTCAAAGTCCGGTTACTAACCAAAGACATTATGATAAACTTACTAAGTAGACTGTGCAATGTGTCGGTCCCGAGTGAGAACCACTCCCAGTGTCTATCCTTTTCCTTTTCTGTCCTCCAAATTTGACAGTGAGGTCTTGTTAGAAAGGTAAAACGTCTTTGTAACTAACTCAAACCACAGAACACAAAGACTTAAACCTGATAGCGACTGGTGATTATGAAGAACGCCAATAGCCCAGCTGATCGAGATAAGCTTTGTCGTGAAATCAGCCGTTTCCGGATTATCAGCTTTTTTCTAGCGAGTTCAGATGGGCCCTATAGTCAAATATACCGCGTTTGGGAAATTATCATTGATAATTGATTGAATTTGGCGTTACTTTTCGGAACTCCATTGTAAACTTCTAGAACAAGAATATTTAGTTTTTAGTTCCGATTTTTCCGATTTGAAAAAAAAAATCGGAACTAAAAACTAAATATTCTTGTTCTAGGAATTGTCATTGACGCATTGAAATCGTCTCAATGAGTTGCAGAAGGTGACCAGGGTCTAATAATGGAGCAGGGGGTTTTAAATTTCTTAATTTACACTTGGCGCTACATTTGCCTCCTACCACTTACTTCCCCAGCGCATCTTGTACCGTGTGAATTGGTCATAACTTCTTCGTATCTCGGCGAAGGGTCCGGGTCACCGTCGTTACTGTCCCAGCTGATCTCCGGATCCTGACACAAAATTACAATATGAATTATAATCTTAGTATTTATAATATATAGGCATATATTATCTTAGCTAGAAATAATTTTAGAAAATTATGAAGTGGGGATCGTAGTTCCATGACTGATGGCCAATGAAGGCCGCGCCGCGCGCAATTTCACTGAATGTTGTTAATAAATGTATTTTTTGCTACAAAATAATAACCCTTTCCCAATAAAATAAAACCGTAATCGTCTAAAATATTTATTACGGAACACATAAAGAAAATATAATTGAAGTATGTTAAATAACTAGCAAATAAACTGCTTTTCCGTAGAAGTATCTCTCTAAAAATGAAGATATTAATTATAGACTTCGCGATTTTTTTGTTTTGTATCGAATCAACATTAGTCAATCGTGTTTCGACTCCCATAACTTACTGAATAGAATCCTAAACTTAAGATTGTCATAAAAAACAAAATTTTGTTATGTTGCCTTAAAATTGATTTGCCATACAGTGAAAGCGTTGATTTTGAGACTTTAAGAAACCAACACACAAGCAGAACTTTCAGAATTAAGTGAGTTTAAAATAAGAGTATAATCTACTTCCTACACCTACATATCCTACTTATACTAATATTTTAAATCTCAAAGCTTTAAGTCCTCTCCTGGCCACAAATGAGTAGCTTTTTGCTGGCAAAAAGACAATTATAAAAAATCTGTCTTTTCAACAAACAATTTTGTAGGCAAAGGATTAAAAAAGTTATAAAATAAAAAGTATATTCATGATAATATCCGCTATTGACTACGATAACATGAGTCACAATGACAGTTATTATTACTCAATAGCACAATAGCAATTATTGAAGTTTGATGAAAAAAAAGTTGATCATAAATAGTACTCAATTGAAAATTAACAGCAGACAGCACATACCTAATATAAACTTTTTGAAATGACGTATGTAGGAATGGAGGAACGTTTTCGAATAGGAACTTTGATAATGTCGTGTTACATTTAATTTAAAGATTTTTTCGGTTATTACTTTTGGTTAAAAACTGTTATTTCATTTAAATTATTAATATATCCGTCACAAGTCTGTTCATTCGTGGCCAAAGGCAGAAAGAGGACAGAAGCCTTTGTACAATGTAAAAAACTTAAGTTTTTAACAGATGAACTAGCTTGCGAGTTCTAACTTCTAACTCACCACCAGCGCCATCTAGTGCGGTTTTGGTTAGATTGTGATAGATGAATGGATTTTTATTCTCTTTCACGCCAAAACTACTGAACCGATTGGGCTGAATTCGGTATATATAGATAGTTTAGACACGGGAATAACATAAAAATTACTTTTAATCCCGATATTCCCACGGGAACGAAGAGAGTACGCGGACTGCGGGGCGCAGTTAGTCATAAATAATATAACGAATTAATTAAATATAGCATCATAAACATACCGAATTTCAGCAAACGAATTAATTTCGATCAATTATTTGTCACATAAACTCATAAAACAATAAACAACATACTAATAGTAGATTAGTAGCCAAGGGCTGTAAGGCATCAATTGCAGCCCGAGATATTTAGGCGCACGAGCGCAGCGAGGGCGCCTATACTTCGAGGGTGCAATTGATGCTTACACCCGAGCTAACTACTCTGCTTTACATCTCGATTGTGAGGTAAGTAGAAAAACACCGGCATTACAAGAATAAAACATTTTAAAGTAAAAGTTTTCTATTCCCGCCTTTTTTCATCTCTTTTTTAAATTATTTTTTTCAAGAACGAAATTGAGCTTCGTAGTTCGATATTTAAAATTGATGACTATTATACTCATACGAAGACAAGGAATAGCGAAGCGACCTCTTTTGTCATTGGCCTGAATGCATGTCTATTGCCAGTATGATGGTTAGATGTACGCAAACTTTTTGAAAGAGTGAAGTTTTTTTTTAATTACTTACCGCCCTAGGGCTTTTCTAGCTACATTATTACCCTAGAGCGCTAATTGGTCACTTACAAGCCCCATTTGGGGGTAATAAGGACCTACTTACCGAATATGAGAGATGTAAACTTTTTATGTCGGCAAATAATACGTTGTTTTGGCTCTCTTGGATGGATCGGAAGGATGGATGACCTCGCGATGTCGCAGAGTCGTCATATGGGCCGCGAAGTTACCAGGCGAGCAGCAAGCGGCAAGAAGTGCCTCTACATTGGTGCCTCTACACCGCCGCGCTAGGTCGCGCTTGTTTTCTATAGGCCGATAGACTGTTGACTCGTTTGTATTCTGTGCGATAGACTCTGATTTGTAGGTTGTTTGTCGAACCGTCTACACCGGCGCAGCATGAGGCACGGCATTTTGGCGTTTGGCACTCACTAGACATGGCAGCGCAGCGCAGAGCATACATTAACTACAACCGCCATCAAATAAATAATTCTTCATATTAATAAATTGACTTGTTTTGCTTCGTGACGCCCTAGTATTCAATTCGCTCAACTTTGGGATTCCGGAGAAAAAAGACGCATCTCGCTCTGTGTTTCTTTGCTGCTTCGTCGTAGCCGTGGTCGTTCGTAACTGTATTTTTATCACCGTAGCCGTATCGAGTTATCACAAAATAAAAGGCCTGTTCTGACAGTTCATGAAGTTCTATATTTTTTAACGATCGAAATGCTCTGAAGGTTTACATTTTTCATTGATGGGGGTATTAATCGCCCACTCGGCTAAGTACATAACGTTTTTTTTATATTGTCCACAGACTATTTAATAATCGGTTTAGGAAAAAATAAATTGATCAAGATATTTTTTTAAGGCCGACTCCACTTGGTCGGTTTTAATGTTAGACCAATAATTCCATTACTAAATTTCACCAGCTTTTATGTAGTGATCTTCACTGAAAATTATGAGCTTGGAGCTCAAAGCCGTAAATAATGGCAACACTGATTTCTAGATACAATGTGATCAAGTCAGATTGACTGAAGATTTACTTTTTCTCGATTGTGATTGAGTTATTGTAACAATAATATGAAATGGAAGAAAACTGACCTTTCGTAACATTGTATGTATCATTTCAAAATACACCAATCCAAATACTCCAGTATCAAATAAATTAAAAATTTATTAATTAATCAAATAATAAATTTTATAAAATCTGAACTTTAATTCAATGCTCTTTATTAGGCAATATTCAAATCGATCAATACTTATAGCAAACTTGAATCGATTTTTCGTGAGTTATTTGAGTTCCGAGTCGTATGGTTACATCACTAGTTACGTGGCGAAGACAAAATGTCACAACGGGCCTTTTATTTTGTGATAGCTAAACTTTACTGAGTTCCACCAGGACAACATGAATAACGAAATAGGATTGTTTTGTGTCGTTGTTGTTCCGAGTAGACTTTCTGATTTAATTCTACCAGGACTACATGAACACGAAAATTGTAAAGACGGTTCGCTCGACTGAGGATTTTTTTATCCGTTTTGTATCGTCGTTATTGCCGACAAGTAGAGTTTACTGAGCTATCTGACCAGGACAACATAAATGCAAAGGAAAAAGTATGGATCTGTTCTATGTAATATGTGTACGATACGACAGGACGCGGAAAGCCACTTTGTTTTTAATATTATTATGTATTTTGTTTTATATTAAGCAAGGATTGATTATAATAATAATAAAATAATAATTAAATATAATAATAAATATTTATTAAATATTTAATATAAAATAATTCTTAATCCTATAATTATAATATAATAATTAATGGGGTGCAATGTTTTTTGTTTTAATTTTTATCAGTTTTAATCAGTCGAACTTCTGCTAAAACAATAATTCCAGAAAATAGAGTTTTAAAGTTTTTTTTTTTTTTTTTCGACACAATGTATGGATTTTCGAGTAAAAGAAATATTTTTTTAAAAGAACTATTATTACCAATTAGATTATAGGGTAAGGTATATTTAAATAATTTGTGGAGAAAATAAAAAATCTAAAGAATCAAAATTCTACAAAAAAATCCCGAACTAAATTTCGGATAGACTTTCCGAAGCAAAGTTTTTTTTTTTATAATAAGCTGCTTAGCCGTCGAAGAAGAAGAGAAAAGAGAGTTTAGTTTTTGTGTCGTTGTTTATTGTTGCGAAAAGTAAAGTTGGACTGAACTAACCAACCAGGACAACATAAAAACAAAGGTATGTTTTCGCCTACTGCGCCACAACAATTTCAACTTAATTTATATATTATTTAAGTTTGAAATTATGGTATTTATTATATGTCGGACGGCGGACGTCTATATGTACTTATTTGTGCGGGAAGCTCGTCTGTCGCGTCCAGGAATAATTATTGATTCCCTGGAACAACAATTTAAGAAATTTAGAATTGCACTTACATAGTTGCCTTTCAAATCGGTGTGGTTATGTTCGATACCGTCATCCAGCACCGAGATTCGAACCCCACTACCGTTGTACCCGAGTCGGTACACTGGCAACACATTCAAGTCCAGCCGCGGCAGGTATTTGAATGTCCGAGTGTCTTGCTGTAAATCAAATTCTATTACAAAATTGTTGTTTTTTTAACAACAATTTTGAAATATTCATCATCACATCATCTCTCAGCCATAGGACGTCCACTTCCGAGCATAGGCCTCCTCCATAAATTTCCATCCAGACCGATTGTACGCGGCCCGCCTCCAGCGTGTTCCTGCCGCCCTGCCCTTATCGGATGTCCTCTATCTTGTGGGTGAACGTCCTACGCTGCGTTTGCCGGTCCGTGGGTTCTATTCGAGAACTTTACAGCCCCATCGGCCATCATGATCTACATGCTTTCAATTCGCTGGGCTATGTTAACTTTCGTTCGTCTACGGATCTCCTCAATTCTGAGGGAAATCCCTAGCATAGTGCCCTTTCCATAGCTCTGCGCTATTTTAAGCGCCTTCTGTAAAAGGTTTACAGTCACAGTCAGAGACCTCGTTTCGGATCCGTAAGTCATCACTGGTAACACACAGTGGTCGAAGACTTTCAACTTGAGGGGCACTGAGGTATTTTGGACGAGAAGATCCTTAGGTAAAGAAAATATTAGGAAATATAAACCAGTACTTTAAGATTATTCAATAGTCTATGACTGTACTAACCAAATACCACTGTTGTGTCCACAATTCGTCATTGAACAAAGGTTTCTCCAAATAGAACGCATCTTGGATAATATTTTCCTTCAACCTCTTGACTCTTATTAACTCCTGGTCCTGTTCTGGCATCGGGGACCGCTTTACCCGGGTCTTCTCAAACAGTTGCTCTGCCCATCTTACCTGTGATTTTTAATGTTTATAAAAAGAGGCCTAGCACTAGTGCGCGCTGGTACGTTTATTATATACCGTACTTGAGACTTTGCCGCAATGCGCGCACTTCTGTGGCACTCCATAGGTACTTCACAAAATACGCAACGCAAGTCAATGCGCGCTAGGCCTAATAGGATATTGCTAATTGCTACTCAAATAATGCTAATATAATAAATAATAATTAATGTAATTAGGGTAAGGGAACAATAACAAAATGGTATTGAGGTGCCTAGTTTAGTTGCCTTGGGCCGAGTTTATTACTCGTATTCTATTTATATGTTACTTTTCCTACTTCTCCATGACTCAGGAGATAAGAATAACCCTTAAGGCGCTCTCCAAAAGCGATATTTAGGTATTTGAGGGGGTGAAGCAAAAGAAGAGGCTGACGATTACCTCTCCGCCGCGGGACGCCCGCGCGCCTCCTGTGTGTCGTGCGACCGTATTCTGAACGCCACCGGGCGTACATCCTTATTCTGGTGCCATACGTAGGTATTCTAGTTTTCCGGATGATTTATTTATTCGGGATATAATCCGATATTTTGTTTATGTTTTTATAGTCTAAATACCAGTTATTAATATTATTTATAACAGTGGTTATTATTTATCGTATAATAATAAATCAGCTAATATTATAAAGAATATTAATGAATATTTTATTTAGCAAGTATAGATTAGTGATAGATATTATTAGTGATAGATGAAAAATCTATCTAGATTTTTAGAAATAGGATTGTGTAAAAAAATTTTGCTACAAAAAGAGACTGATCGCGCTGATAAGATTTATTATTTCCATACACCAAAAATTTAAAGGAGGTGATCGCTTAAAGCGTTAAGGCCGCCTATTTTAGGATGTGTCTGTGTATATTTTTGCAATAATTTAAAGTAGGATAATAATATTATTATCCTACTTTAAATAAAAAAAAAATAGTAATAAAAAATGTACAATAGAATAAATATTTATTCTATTGTACATTTTTTATTACAATGAAACTATTAAATTACTAAATTCGGAAGAATAATCGGATCCCGAGAGTGATCATCTCTCCCCAATGACGTAACCGAATGCTTCCGAATGTACTAGGCGCCCATGAGCGTGGAAGGTGACTGGTGACTTGTGCTGTGATAATTATTATTATCGAGATTTGTACCCTTCTATCTTTGACTAGAGTGGATGTGTGCGCGTTGGGGTTGCGCCGTTGCTTCTCGTGTTCGTATCTCAGAAACCGGTACATATTCGGAAAGCCGATCACCTGAAAAAAAATCATGGTGTAAAGATACTGATGTTGGCAAAAGGTTGGCAATATGTTTTTGTTTCTAGACCATTGGGCACTTATGGCCACTTTTTTAACTTTTTTTACCTACGTATAATTATTTTTATATAAGTTCGAAGTCCTGAACGTAGCGCGGCGCTACTTTCTATGCAAGAATGTACTAAAGTTCTAAAATAGATACCTACTTATACTATTTATGTACATAATACAACAATGGTCAACTATACTGGCCCACTGCAGGCCATTCTCAACAGAGGGCAACGTGCGGAAAGCGGACACATTTATATCCCTCTCTCTTATGCTCGCGCTCGTGGCGCGCAATGGCGATATTTAGCTGTCGTCAGTCGTCAGTCGTCGGTTTATCGAGCGCACACAAGCTTCATGGCGTAGTCGTCCAACATTAGCAGACCCTCGGTAGAAATAGAACTATCGCTAAATGCTTAGGAATCGTTCCATCTGCATAGAAACCAGCGCCACGCTGCGAGTCTAGTTACATTGACCAGAGGCTAATGGACATGGACGGTTGACGGTGGTGTTCACACATGTGCAATTGACAGTTGTACGTCGCTGTCCGCTCACAACGGTTGTTGATTTTAGAGTGTTATTTTCTTCTAAAAATGACGCAATCGTGGAGTAATGACGAGATATTCAAGTTTATTGAGCTTTATCAAGCTGAACCCGTTATATGGGACCCAAAACATGAACATCATAAGGATAGGACTAAGGTAGGCTATCTACCGCATGCCCGCATTTCTATGCCTGGCCCGTCTGTGGTAGGTAGATAATATTTTACTCACTGTGATTACTCAATAGAAAATTATTACATCGGTCTTCCTTTGAATATTTATCTAGGTATTCGTAATTAGGTGGAAAACAATTAGACTACGGTATGATAAAGTAAAATAAATCCTGCCTGCAATGTTGAGCCTGCCTGCCTGCCACTTGCTCCACGGCATATCTTTCCAAACATGGCCAACGGCGGCCATTTGTTTACAATAAAAATAATACAAACACGATGAGGCGGCATCCGACACTACATTGTACCTACTATTGTATGTTGGCCAAAAATGGAACTAAAGAGAGCCATTACGAGAGCTGTCAAATCAAAACTAGCAAATAGACATTAGCGCTCTTGGCGTCAATCAGATAATCCTAAATGCGAAAGTTTGTAAAGATGGATGGATGTTTGTTCACGCCATAACTACTGAACCGATAGGGCTGAAATTTGGTGAGCTTAGAGCTTAGACCCAGGAATTTCCCATGGAAACGATGACTACTCGGGTGAAACCGCGGGGCACAGCTAGTCCTACTAATATTTTATATTATAGTCGGGTAGCTCCACTTTGTTGTTTACTTGTTTACTTTTAATAATCCGCCGCGTTGCGCTGTACGCCACACTATTAGTGCATTTGCCAACTTAAAAATAAATTAAAATTATGATATTTTTTTCAGATTCGTGATGCATGGAAACGTATAGCAAATTATCTACAAGTTCCCGTTGTAGAACTTAAAAAGAAAAAGGAGACACTAATGTCAGCTTTCCGAGTGCATTATAAAAGAAAACAGGATTCTATTCGGTCTGGAGAAGCAGAAGTTTATAAGCCTATTTGGGTATACTATTATGCTATGGAGGCATTTTTAAAAGACGTCTACGAATTTAAAAGTAACGTGTCTATGGAAGGAGATAGCGTGAGTAAAAAAAACAATTTAATTACGATATTATTAATTATATTTAAGAATTTAAACCAGTATCTAGCTGTAAAATCAGCACAATTTCCAACATAGGTAGGTATTTATTTATTATCTGTTTGATCTGATATAGTTTGGTTACCAAAAGCTATATATAAGAATAAGTGGCAATATGTGGCCCTGCATGCCGAGGCATCATATTATAATATGTAATGTGAAGTCCTTGCATGCAAACTCTTGCTTGAAGGAGATGGTTATTTTGTTTTTCTACTCATTTCCATTTATCATTAAAATGAGGACTGAAAGCGCGGCGCCAGCTCTAAGTAACAGATCAATATTAGCTTAAAGCAGATGGAAATTAGAATTGCTATTTATAGCAACTTTTCTGCACTTCACTCATCTTCAGACATTTGACAGCTATTTTGAATCTGTTTTTGGTGGATAATATTCATAAAGCTATCTCTTATTTGCACAGAATCTTCAGTTGGCTCACAAGTAACCAATTCTAAAGGCAATAAATTCTCTTTACTTTGTAATCTCTTCCCTAAACCAACCATATTCCCATCCTCATCATAGGTGTCCGTATACCCTTGTGGATTATAAATATGACGTGACGATTCACTTTTTCTTAAAAAATTATGGAGCATCACACAGCTCAGCGTAATAGCACAGGTTTTCTCAACGTCCAGTGGTATAGGCTTTCTAAATACTTTAAAAACTGAAGATAGCATCCCGAAAGTGTTATCTACTGTATTACGGGAACGTAAAAGTTGTTGGTTGTAAGTTCTTTCTGGAGTCCCTGATGCATGCAGTCCTGGTATTGGAGTCATAACATAATCTCTGAGCTTAAAGCCTTTATCACCAAGAAAGACATAAGGCATATTGGTATCACTTTCAGGGAGTTGACAATTTGGTGGTAATTTTAGACTACCCTCGCTTATTACTTTCCCTAAATCGCAATGTTTCAAAATATCTTCAATTATCCTCCCTTGGATAATATCAGCATACAAAAAGCAATAGTCAGTGTCTATTAAGGTCACGAGAACGATGCTGTAGCTTCCTTTATGATTTAGGTATTCTGGTCCAATGATTTTTGATAGCATGGTAATATGCTTCCCATCTATCGCGGCGAGGCCGTGGGGAAAAGGTACTCCTTGTGCTTTGGCCAGCCATTTTTCGGAGTTTTCTGGTAGCTGGAACACAAAAATTCTCTATTATGCTCAGATAGTTTTCTGGCGTAGAGGGCGCATGCTCGACTGCCAATCAAGAGGTCCCGGGTTCGATCCCCAGGTCAGGCAGTGTTAAATATTGGATTTTTCCATTAGGAATCATCTCAATAACTGCCTGGAGTCTGGAACTGTGCCCGGTAGATGGCAATAGGTTCGCCCCCTATTACATGAGACCAATAACATATTGGCGAAATGTGGGTGTATCTACTATGGGACTGAGTCCTGGGTACATCTCTGCCTACCCCTTCGGGAAAAAGGCGTGAATGTATGTTTTTTTTTTAGTTTTCTGATTTATGTGGTGCAAGGTTAGGGGACCAGTCTGTGTGTTTATTCAAATATATCACATCATCATCAGCCAGGAGACGTCCACTGATGAACATAGGCCTTCCCCATAGAAAGTCATAAACTATACATTTGGTGGTGCCGTAATCACTACGGTTGGCCGGTGGCTTTTTGATCGCAGTAAGTTGGAATACTTGGAAATGGAGAGTGCTGCTGCCCACTGTCTGAATATGGCCCTTTGCCGGGTTTCATGACTCCCACGGGATGAGAAAGGGGTGGCCCTATTATATAGCCAGGAACCACATGGCCCAATTCAAATATATTTCCGCATATCTTATATATATAAAAATCTTGTGTCACGATGTTTGTCCCGAATAAACTCCAAAACTACTGAACCGATTTCAATCAAATTTCACATGTACCCTATTTTGGTCTAACTTAAAGAATAGGATAGTTATCATCACAATTATTCGCTTATGTCGGGAATTTAAACGAATAAAATGTATCAATTAACTGTTTAGTTTTATGAAGTTCTCATAGATGGCGGTGTACGTTGATTCATCGCTAAAATTCTTCAATATTGTTTGACATCTAGGTTGCAATACACCCAATAGATGGCGCTGTGTTGTGTTTCTTAGAATATAAATTCTATTACTTTATTTCACGTAATATTTATTTATGCTCACGATATAACCGTATTATTTTAATGGTTTGTGACTGATATTTTTATAATTATACTGCGATTTATGTTACAATATTATTACCATTAATAACAAAAAAGAAATGTACTATTTTTGTTAGAGAATTATTAAAGTCTTGGCGCCAAATTTTAATCAAAGTTTCAAGATCTGGCCATCAAATTCTATCGAGTCGCCATCTCTGGTTTGAATGTCCAAAGCTTTGGTATCTCATTCGTTCTCGAGACCTCCTCTGAGCGTAAACAAAGCTCCCTCTCTAACCATCGAGACCCACTATTTCGAACAATCGATCAATCGATTCTTCTCGAAGCATGCGAACTAGAACGTTCGGGAAATTCAAGGTTCAGGTATAAATACTGGCGCCGAGTGTCACCGCAGTTCAGTTCCTTTTTAAACGAGTGAATTAATACTATCTCCCGGAAAGTGATAGTCTCAGTAAAATCTCCACGCATTTTGTACAACATATGAATTTTACAATTGAGTACCTACTCCAGTTTTATTTTAAATTTAGGTAATTCGATTTTACCGGAAGGGTTTTATTTCCTCAGTTGCGATTAGAGAAATAAAATATGGCGGTACGAAGTTCGCCGGGTCAGCTAGTATTATATAATATAAATGGTTAATAATTTTACTGACTGCCTCGGTGGCGTAGAGGGCGCATGCTCGACTGCCAATCAAGAGGTCCCGGGTTCGATCCCCAGGTCAGGCAAAGTGTCAAATATTGGATTTTCCATTAGGAATTATCTCAATAACTGCCTGGAGTCTGGAACTGTGCCCGGTTGATGGCAATAGGCTCGCCCCCTATTACATGGGACCAATAACATACTGGCGAAATGTGGGTGTATCTACTATGGGACTGAGTCCTGGGTACACCTCTGCCTACCCCTTCGGGAAAAAGGCGTGATGTTTTATGTTTTTTATGTATGTATGTTTAATAATTTTAGCAGTTGTACGAATTGGTGGCAATAGCCCTGTCTTAGGGTCCTGTGATGAAGTTTACCTTTTATTTGAGTTTTAATGTTTTTTTTTTCACAATCTCTAACCTTACAAAAAAATATATTGTTTCAGTCTTCCGAACAAGAAACTCCAAGCAGTGAACAAACTGAACACAAACCAAAAATCTCCCAACAAAATATAATATATAGAAGAGGTAAACCCAAAGAAGTCAGTTCCTTCAAAAGGAGACGCCCTGTCCAACCCAGCGGCTTTGTAAAAATAGAAGAAAAGATAGCTACAGCTTTCAATAAAATAAACCACGCTTTGAGCAACCAAAAGAATGACGATGATTGTGAACTATACGGACAACTCATTGCTCACAAACTGAGGAAGTTTCCATCTCAGGAAAGATTTGAGATCATGTATGAGATGGATGGTTTACTGCTGAGACGGACTCTTAATTATAGAAATCGATATGAAGAACCTACGCAAAGCATTGTTAATGGGCGCCCAACTTCTGAAACAAGCAGTTATGTCATGGAACCTGAATTCTTAGAAGAAAATTGATAAACTACTTTGATGTTATAGAAGGAATACTGTGGATCTTTAAAAAGGACATCAATGCTGTCTTGAATGCATTAAAAAGGAAACAGGATTTTGTTCAGAAACTATTTTTTCACAATGAATCATGCAGATGATTCTTTGTTTACGCATGATTTATAAAGACTTTATAAAGACAATTTTTTTGTAGTGGTAGGCCTCTTTTGCAGGGGGCCGCCTGGGGAAGTACCACACCTTTGCCAGTTATTCATCCGCCAAGCAGTAATGTGCAAACATTACTGTATTCCGGTATGAAGGGCAATGTTACCAGCGAAATTACTGGGCATGATGAGATTCACCAACTCATATCTCAGGGTGACAGGCGCAGTGCAGTGCCACGCAGAATTTTAAATTTTAAAACACTGGGGGGCACTGTGTCTGATATGGGCAATCATGATGCTTACCATCAGGCACCTGATTTGCTCGTCATGTTACTCACTATCATAAAAAAAAAAAAAAAAAAAACCTTAAGGCACAAAGACCTCAAGTAGAGTCTTGAAGTGATTGAGATTTTTTAAATTACACTTGACAATTTTATATGATAAATCTACCTCAATAAAGTCACTTGGTACATTTTTTTTGTGTCCATAAAATCTATGCAACTTAAGTAGACAAGTAGACAGTAGACTTGCACACAAGCAACATATCTAGTTAAGTTGCATGTATTTTAAGTCTTTTTCACCTGGATCATATCCTCTAGAGCTTGGTTAAGAGCCAAGCATACTTCGGGAACTATTCTAGATATCAGTGAAGTTGATATCTTAAACAGTTCGTGCAGACTCCTATAACTTTCTCCGGTGGCCAAAAATCTCAATGTCAAAGCCAATCTTATCTTCGTAGGTATTGCCTCCCTCCAAGAAGTATCTTTCTTTGCAATAATAGGAGATATTTTTTGCAAAATACATTCAAAGTCTATGCATGACATACGCACAAAATTATTGAATTCTTTTGAGGTGTGAGTGAGAAGGGTGCTTAAAACTTTGTTCATCGTTTGTCTGAAAATGATCAAAATTATGTTTGTTATTCTTCATTACATAATATTCTTAATAATGAAAATAAATATTGTTGATTATTGCTGAGATAAAAGAATCTTTATTTGACCTAAAGTTTTGACCTAAGAGTCATCATCATCTCCGCTTTTAATGTGTTTGTGCAGTTTTTACTATGTCGTCTATTCACCTTGTTGGTGGACGTGCTAAGCTGCACCTGCAGGTCCATGGTCAATCAATCAGTTCTGTGCTGTGTGCCTGCCCATTGCCATTTTAACTTAATTTTTACTAGAGATTGAGAGAATTTATGGGAGTTTTTCATCACTACTAATAAAAGGTAGGATGATTATCCATACATTACATACATACATACAGTCACCTCACGCCTCATTCCCGATGGGGTAAGCAGAGCCTATTTCCTTCCACTTGCTATGATCCTGACATACAGCTTTCTTTTCATCCACTATAAGCAAATATTTTAAGTGAATAGATCACTTAGTCTTTAAAAATATAAAATATTATTCTTCATACAGGTCATTCAGTCATTCGATCAGGGTGAACCTACAGATGTGAGCCGAGCCATCATCGCAGCGATTCAGATGATTCGGCGAGTATACAGGTGTGCAAGGTTACATTGCACTACTAATAATGTGCAAGGATTTCTATAAACAATTCTAAAATTCGTTTTGTTGGGCATGTTTGGCTCGGATCACATGCACATCTGTAGGTTCACCTTGCGGCAGGTGTTTGAGTAGCCAGCTTAATCCTATATTATTATTATATTATATGCAAGTATGGTGTGTGTGTGTGTGTATTGTAGTGCTATTATATTATCTTTGCGCGAAAACTACATGGGCCAAATCCATTGGGGTGAAATATGTATGTAGATACCTAGCTTAGACCCTGGATTAACATGACATAGTCTAGTACTTTTCAGCTTAATGTCACAAATGAGAGAGTTGGGAACCTGTGTTTGTTTTACTTCCGGCTAAACTTCATACCAAAACTCCTGAAAGGATTGCTCAGCAAGTTTACCTATTGTTAGTGGAGAAATAAGTACCTACCAGTAAACTTACCTCGTTCTGTTACGGTGGATTTTCCGCGCCCAGCAGCGTCTTTTGAGTTTCCCTTGTAATGTTTTAACATTATTCGTTCTTGCATTATTCTCGTGAACAAGTTTGTAATACTTGTAAACTGTATATAAGTAATAAGCTGCAACCGCTACTACTTCGATGTCTTTAACGTCCATCGCAATGTGTGACCGTCGCGTCGCGTCGCGTCCAGACTTACGATTATTATTTATTTACTCAAATAATACCATTCTTCAACAATGTTTAAAACAATTTAAAAATCAGAAACAGAAAACAATCAAAACAGTAAACAGCTGACTACGAATGACAGATGACACTGGTGACACAGTCAGCAAAGATTTACAAGGTGACGCATTTGCCAATTTCAACTAAAAAATGCGGCGTGCGCCGCTGCACTACCTCCATACTACAATAATAAATAGGTAAATAAAAAATAAAATATATATTATTTATTTCAGACCAAAGATGTGCTCTCTATATCATTATGAATGACGCTGCATTTTGGTCGAAAACGCTTTCCGGTCAATAATTCCAAACTGCATTCTCTGCAGCTCTGATGTCCTAGTGCAATTATGTTGCAAACAATGGGAAGGCGTATAGCGGTTAATAATAATTGCCCGCAGCATTATTCAAAACAAAAAAAATACAAAACAAAAAGCGGCGCGGAAACTCGCGCATTTCGGTGTCATGTGAGTTCTCCGTATCACATATGTACCAGGCAAGCAGATGTGGGAAAGGAGTTTCCTCACCTCACCTCATATTATTATGAATATTTTTTCTGTGTTGTAACTCTACTCACTTACTCACTTGTGACATTTATATCGCCACGTATCTGTATGCGTGTGATGTTCATGTGTGCAGTGTGCAGTCAGTGTGCAAAGAGACGCTACATCTGTGAAATTTTTATTTATTTATACTTCGACAGAACGGTTGCCGGTTGCCTTATTAACATAGCATCAATAAATTTACCAAATTGAAAAGCGAGATTCTGTATCTAACCAACCTAACTGTACACTGTACTTACTTAAATTAATGTATTTTGTGAGATGTGATTTAATGTATATAGTCATTATATTATACGAACATAGAACAAATTCAAAATAATGGAGAAGCCTTTATTTTGCCTATATTTTTAAGTAAGTAAGTAAGTAAGTAGGTACGTTATGTCGTGTATTATAATTTATTAACTACATAGGCTTTCAGCTGCAGGCCTGGCATGACATGAGGATTGCATAGGATTTAGTAATAAAATATAAGTTTTTAGCTTGATTTTAGTTTAATTAGAATTTTAAACATATTAGGCTAATTTTACAATAAGATGGCTGCGTTGTATCGAATGAATGTATGAAAAAGCGAACGAGTGAACAGATTGAATGAGTGTCCCGACGCAGCTCCGCGAAGACAGGTACCTAACGAGTGGCGCGAACAAGGATAAAATATATTTCTCTTATAATATATTTGACTCTTTCGCGCCAGAACAAAATGCATCTACTGTCTCTTTTAAACATCATAAATGTTATTCTTCATTGGGAAATGCTGTCCTTATCACATTACAAAATTGCCTTAAAAAAAACTTTACGCCCACGGAAAAATATGTTTTATATATTATGAAAGCCTATAGCATGTTATAAATTTCTTATCCTTACATTTTACACAGATACTATTACTATTGACACTTAAAATTGGATCTAAAAACTAAATATTCTTGTTCTAGGAGTTTACAATGGAGTTCCGAAAAGTAACAGATACTATTATTATAAAACAAAGTCGTTTTTCCGCTTCGTTATTCCTTACAACGATATATTTTTAACTGAGTTTTGCTACTCTTGCACAGCTAGGGCAGGTTGCATGTAAAATTTATAAATCTCAAATTATCCACAGTCATTAAAACGAGAATTCTAACTGTAGAAAGAACTAGTAACCATTTATTTATTGTCTTTATTTTCACTTTGTGCTTGTGTCTGATTTGATCTGAATATTCAAGTTTGTGTATCGCTTTTTCAATATCATTAATGCGGTTTTTGATGTCATATTTTTATCCATAAGCTGTTTATTAATCTTCTGCGAATCGTTAATTTTTCCATGCTTTGCTAGCACTTGCTTCTTGGCCTCCAAAACAGACCCTACACTCAAAGAAGAAGTAGGAAATCTTTGATGTAAAATGCCTTGTTTTCGTTCTTCGCCTGAAGACGTTATCTGGAAATATCAAATAAAAATAAAAATAAAAATCGATCGATTCTAATTCTAACTAATACCTGACGTTTTAGCAAGCGGCTTTGGTTCTTTATTGATGGCTGTCTTACCATATCATCTCTTCCTTTGGTGGTATCATTGGACATCTTATTATTAATATCAACCTAAAAATAACACGACATTATTACCAAAAATAGTATTAAAAATTAATTTTTAATACAACTAATTAAGTACCCAAACACCAGATTATTTTTCCTTCTTACCGTTATCTCTATTTTTGTTGGCATGTCGGAAATACTACAAGATGCAGGTTCATCAACTAGTATATTTTCCAATATGTCTTCATCAATGTCCAACTAAAAATATACACATACTGACGTTATAATTTATAATAGAAGTTATTAACAAAATAAATTGAGTTTTCGTGGCCCAGTCCGTGCAAGTATTATGTACGGCTTCATATCCGGTGATCGGCGTAGCCGTGGGTTCAATTTATTTCAATGTGGACTTTTCGCTTAGGTGCTACTGAGTTTCGGATGGCACGTTAAATTGGAGGTCCTGGTTGCAGCTTATTGTAATGTTATTATGTAAGGGCTAATAAACTGCAACCAGGAGTAAGTCGTTGGTCATTCTAGATGCCTTTTAGTAATCTTGTTGACCTGAAACTCTGACATTTGGGCTTATAATAATAATAAATAATAATAATTTGAATTTATATTCTAACTAACAGAACGGGTTACGCTAATTACACTGCTCGAATCAAACCATTATGGGTTTTGTGGTCAAACCATAGCCCATGGTAGCTTCCTTGTTCCAGCAGGAATATGCCCGGCTTTATCCAGAGATCTAAAACTTCGGATTTAAAGCCGGGCATATTCCTGCTGGAACAAGGAAGCTACATGGGCTATGGTTTGACCACAAAATCCATAATGGTTTGACTCGAGCAGGGTTATTGGGGAAATCCGTTCTGTTTAGAGTATACATTTGAATTATTTAATAGCACATTAATACATACGTATAATGTCGGTACAGCTGTGTTTATTAACTTTTTCAAGCCTTTTTTAGTGGCATAAATATCTGAGTCCTTAAAATGAATGGAGCAAACTGTTTGATATTTTTTTGGCTTGAAATATTCATCTTGTCGTGATAAGGCAATAATTTTTCTCCATTTTTCACATCGTGTAGGATCTTGGGGAAAACTGTAAATAAATTGTAGTTTAATCTGCATAATGAAGATATTTGTAAAATACTAAAATTAAACAAATTACAATTATTATCAGTCACAAATCATAACAGAAATATTAAGTTTTAATAGCGACTCTATAATGCCTCTAATCCGTAACCTCCCCTATTTGTTGTTGAGTTGTGCCGCAGTTTGGAAGCAACAACCCGTCCAAATGAAGTTAGTACTACTGATTACGTTCCTTCTCACAAATTTATTACCTTTTTATTTAGTTGGATATGTATAATGTTTTTTTCCTTCTATATGTGTGTAAATACATATTTTAAATACTTACTGAAAATATGATATACCTTCGCCTGCCTTGTTTGCTTTTCTTATATAATTTTTGCACTTGTATATTACACAGAACGACATTGTATTGTAAGTGGCGTGCACCCCAGCGCTCGCTCAAACGACGGACGACGACTGAATTAAATGAAGGTTACAGTTACAGTGAATGAACCGGTTTCCATTTCTTCTAGCTCGGACATTATCGAGCGCGGGATATTCAATTGGACTCACACGTTGGTGTATTTGCCAATAAGTAAATAAAAGTATTTTTAAGTTTTTAGTCAGAGCTGTGTGCAACGTTATTAATGTACCTACGTCAATGGCTGTTATGTGTGGGATTGAGGATTGATTTGATTTTTGAAGTTTTTAACATAACATATAATCACACCTTTTTCCCGAAGGGGTAGGCAGAGGTGTACCCAGGACTCAGTCCTATAGTAGGTACACACATACATTTCGGCAGTATATTGTATATCATGCAATACTGCGCAAAAGAGCGTCCTCCATGATGTCGCGGCTGCGGACCAGCAACAACAGAATTCTGAGTGTGTTTGGGGCACGTACTGACGACCCCTATATCAAACTCAAACTCAAACTTAAACAGATTTATTCAAATAGGTCATAATCTGACACTTTTGCACGTCAATAAAGAAAAACAGTACTGAGTCTACCGTGCGTTCGGAAAGATACCTCTACAAGAAGAACGCACAAGAAACTTGTAGGGCTTAATTATTTCAACAGATAGTTTTACAATATTTGGTTTGGTTACATTAGTTTTCTTTAAAGGTGCCGCGAGGCGGCTATGCAGAAGTTTCCAGGCATCTTTGTCCTCTATGTACTGGTTGACTTTATAATAAGCCTTCTTTAGTAAAGTAGATTTTATATAGGTTTTGAATTTACCCTCTGAGAGCCCAGTTATCTCTTTTGGGATTTTATTATAGAAACGTACACTATTTCCTAAGAATATCTTTTTATTTGTTTTAGATAATCTAAAGCTAGGTGCAGCTATTTTGTATTTATTTCTAGTATTAAAATTATGAAGGTCACTATTTAATTTGAATTTATGTAAATTTTTACGCACATACATGATGTTCTCATAAATGTATAAGGATGGTAGGGTCAGTATGTTTATATCTTTAAATAATTCCCTCAGGGATTCGCGTGGACGCATCTCATAGATGGCACGAATCGCACGTTTTTGTAGTATAAAGATAGTTTCTATATCTGCGGCTGACCCCCACAACAGAATCCCATAAGACATCAAGCTATGGAAATATGCAAAGTACACTAATCTCGCCGTGGCTATATCTGTTAGTTGCCTAATTTTATAAACCGCGTAAGCTGCAGAGCTTAGTTTCCCTGAGAGCTCGGTGATATGAGTGCTCCATTGCAGTTTAGAGTCTATATTTATGCCAAGGAACAAAGTTGCATTGTCAATATTGAGTCTTTCACCGTCAAGAACTATGATTGGTTCTATATTTCTGACGTTAGGCAACGAAAATTTCAAACATTTAGTCTTTTTCGCATTCAATAACAGATTGTTTGCTGTGAACCATCTGGATATACTTGCTAAAGTATTATTAACATGTACTAGTGAAGTATCCTTCCTATCAACTTTAAAAATCAATGACGTATATGTGGCACTGCGGGCTACTATGCATAGAGCGTGCTGGTCCAGTGCCAAATAATAATATTGGCTCGATTTTCATTTTATTTACTAACATAGATTTTAAGATTTTATTTTTGTTACTAATATAATATGGACATTGTCTGTTTTAAAATTTAAATAAATAAAATATTATTGGTCCCATGTAATAGCTGCGAGCCTATTGAAGTTCTTTATTATCATAATAATATAGGTACTATATTATAGGTCAGCGTTAGGAACCTTAGTTTAACTATCATATCAATTGAGTGGGAGTAGGATTGAGTGACCAGTCTATGGATATAAATTAAGATTTATTTGGCTCATGCCTATTCATAAATTAAAAAGGCCCATATCGGATCAATAAAACCTTGTTTTTCTCAACAATAAAGATGCTTGAGCCTATAAATAGATTGGAGCAACGGATTTCTGCTCACACACAACTATGCTGCCGAGTTTTGGTAAAGTTAAAAGTTCCTGAATCAAATTCTGTATGGCATGTATGGGTTGCATTTCCCAGTGCCAAACGATGAGTAAAGAGACATCAGTGCATTATTAGCGGGCAAGAAAGAGAAAAAACAGGGAAGGATATATTATAATATACGTGCCGACTAGATCAGTGGCTGTTGATATTCTATTGCTGAAAACAGTCACTGAAAATCTCCAAAAATCTCCACGCGCTTTCTGCATGCCTAGTATGAACGACGCTGAAATTACATTTTTCGACGCTCCGCCGCAACGCCTGATTTTCAGGATGACGCCGCGAGGGTGATATTTGCTTATATTAAATATAATCTATTTTATTTATTAAAATAGCAACGAACTTTTTTAATTAGAAAAAAAAAGTTCGCATAGAATGAGGACTGCTGTAATTTATAAATCTCTATTTCTTGCCTAAGCTGTCTTCATTGATCTAGAAAATTAGCTCTCAACTAAAGTTCAGTAGAAAAGACACTGATTGCGTTAGACGTAAAAAATAAAACAACTTTAGCACTGGATGGTAGCTTAACACTAGTCCATTCTCGGAGAAAATAAATTATGTGGGTGGTAACTACGTCAGTGTAAGCACTCGTATAGGTACCCAAGCAATAACGACTACGATGACTGTCCAGGGTGTTAATTAATCCTACATATTATTAACATTAATAGGTAAGTACTTTTATGTTAAACGTCACCCATACAAAATGAAAATACACAGATATGAAGAATTAGGAAATAATTTTCCACTCACTTGTTTGTGGTTGGCTCTGGATCTGACCTTTATTTAGCTAGATTACCAGTGAGTTCTTGTGAATTAACAGAAAGATTAACTTCTCGAAATATTAATCACCTCATTAATCATACCTATCTGTTATTTAGAGTAACGTAGTGATTACTTGCTCAGTGATTTAGAGTTGTCCACGCCACACAGTTTAGGGCATAGACATATTTTCTCTTGAGCGCTCCACACACGCGCGCTGTTCGCGCGCGAAGCTGTGAACGAGGCGCGAACTGCGAGTGTGGTGTTCACACCGCGATCGTGCCGCGATTCACAACGCGACGTCACACGCGATTCACGCGCGATCTTTTAGACGACAATGTTCTCGTCGCAATTCACGCCGCAATCGCGCCGTGACGGCCGTGATTCACGGCTCGACGTCGCAGGCGATTTGCGCGCCAGTGTGGAGAGCCCATCTATGCTGATTAGAGTTGTAAAGTAGTCTAAAAAACTATTGATATAATAATAAAGAGCCAATCAATATCTGCGTTTTTAAAATAAGTACGCAACAGTAATTGCATAAAGCAAACCTGCGTTTTAAATTGTGCTCATGAAATACTAGGCATGCAGAATTAAAAATACACATTTTTCTATCGTTTGAGGTGATATTTCACTAGTATCGTTAATGGGCTAATAATTCTGACGTCACGCGTATCGACACGTAATGGAGACAAATGGACTTGAATTAGCGACAACCATTTGTCTCAGTTTGTGCGATAATTGTTTTCTCGTCTCAGATTGGTTGACATGCACGAGCTTAATAAAACTTTTGATGAAAATCCCGGACGATTGGCGTTTACCGTCTACGTTTGTGACTGCGTAGGCTAGCGGAAATTATGTCCGGCGTCGAATCTAGAGTCCTGAGTCCTGGGTAACCCAAGCTGGGTTAAGTAGTGCCATGAATATACAATGGGTTAATAAAAGTATATAAAACTTAAAAGGATGCATATACTGTATAAAACCGTCAAACGGAACGACTTCTAGAAAGAATTGCGCAATTTAAAAAAATCCACTTCTCATACAAAATTGATCAGATCGGCAAACTATAAAACGGTCAAACGGAACGACTTCTAGAAAGAATTGCGCAATTTAAAAAAAACCACTTCTCATACAAAATTGATCAGATCGGCAAACTATAAAACGGTCAAAGGGAACGACTTCTAGAAAGAATTGCGCAATTAAAAAAAAAACCATTTCTTAACAAACAAACTCAAACAAAAAGGCAAACTCTAAAAAGTAATTTTTTTTTGTAAATTTTGCAATTCTTTCTTTTATTTGTTTGTTAAGGTTGACTTCACCTTTTGGTACCACTTTGTATATGCTGTAGCTACATCACGACCTTAAATGAAATCGGTTCATCCATTAGGGCTCTATATTATAGATGCGACAGACAGACACGTCAAACGTAAAACAACACTCCATTTTTTAGTCGGGGGTTAAAGGTGAACGCACATCTATCCGAGCCGGTGACTTGAAAGAGGTTCCTTTATAAGGTGGACGCACATCTATCCGAGCGGAACACGCCGAACGAAACGAATTTTAGAAAGAAAATCCTATGAAACCTCGTACATCTGTCCGCGTCGAATCGTCCGTATCGGACAGGTGTCGAGGTTTATTACGATTTCATATAAAGAATTCTAGAATTCGTTTCGTTCGGCTCGGATAGATGTGCGTCCACCTTAAAAAGGAACCTCTTTCAAGTCACCGACGCAATAAAAACCTAAATCCACCATATTAATTACAGAGCCCTGTGACAGATATGACAATATATCATAGTATGTGATAATCCACCAATAAACAATAAGTCTAATAATTAAATGTACGGATGAGGTCGCCTCTATCCATGTTATATTAGACATTTTTGTTTCTTTATTCTTTTGAACCCACACGAATCTGTTGCCAGTGTCAAGTATGACTTGAGCGTTTTAACAGGGGGTCCATAAAAAAGGGGGTTACAGAAAGGTGTAGATAGTTAAGGTGTATAATACTTAATCTACTCATAAAGCTCATTAAAGCTGAACTTGCTAATAAAGAATTGCAAAATTTGTAGTGGTAGGCCTCTTTTTAAGTTTAATTCTTTGTAAGTTGTTCAGGGTGACGGTTAGTACCTACTATTATTTATTCTGTGATGAAGAGTAGATGAACCTCCGTAGGTATTATATAACTACGCTATTAACTACTCTTATTTATTCTGTGGGTACACCATTTAAAAGCCTCGGTGGCTTAGGGCAAGCTCAGTGAAGTGGATGTTAAATATTGTTTTTTTCATTAGGATTAGGTTAGGCCTGGAGTCTGGAATTGAGCCCGGTAGATGACATTACATGAGATCAATAATATGTTGGCGAAATGTGGGTGTAACTACTATGGGACTGTCCTGCCTACCTGTGATTGTATCTGATGTTATGTTTTGTTTTTAAAAGCTTGGTGATGGTGATGCAGTCGCAAAAACGCCGGTCACCGCAGCGCAGCTAAAAGTCGCAGTGTGCTAAGACCCTTAAGCGCAAGGGACACTTGCCTAGGACACTTGACTGCGGGCGCGGGCCGTGCGCGGACTGATGACGATGAATTTCTTGTATTTGTATCACAGAGTACTTTATATATACTGATTTGTATAGGTACAGGACAACACTGCAGCGTGCGCGGGACGCGACGGCCGCGTTTCCTTGTATTTGACACTCTTTACCCGACCCGCCACGCGCCCGCCCATGTGTGTTTTGGCCTTTAGTTCGATTTTTAGCCACGTCGTTTGTGATAATCGACAGTTTGACTGATTATCTCGAGTGGCACTTGTCGGACCACCGTCATCGCTTTGATTTCGTCCTATCTATCGCAACTTTATTATGTGGCTTTTTGGATGAAAACAACTTAATATTCCACCTTTATTGCATTAGGTGCTACAAAAATGTTTAGAAATAATATGATGAATGAATTCATACTCTAACGGAATTGCCTCCTTATTACGAACAGCAGTAGAAGTGTGGAAAGCGTTTAATTGATTAATGTCTGCTGTCAAACAGCATACAAAAAATAACGTATGACAGCAAAATTTACTGCTGTTATTACGCGATTGCATGTTAGAAATACCACCCCGGCGGGCTTATTACGGACGCAACAGAAGTGTGGAAAGCGTTTAAGATTGCTCAATTTCTGCTGTCAAACGGCATGTTTCGAATTACCCAAAAAAACTTGCAATTGATTGCTAGCTCGATTCAAGACGCCCTCTGACCGTCGGGAAAGGAACCAAAAATTGGTCGTTAGTGAAGAAATCTTTGTGGTCTGTGGCAGAAATTGCTGCTAAGGCTGAATTTTCGGAATTACCGAAGCGTTTCAACAGCAGAGCGATAGAAGTAGCAGCGCGAAATGGGACTGACAGAAGGCGACTACTATTTGCTGATTGTTGTTCAGATTGTTAACCAAATCAAAAAAACTCTAACCAAAATCGTGATGTTTTACCTGCATAAACTTATTTACAAGACCCATAAAACAAGAGTCCAAGTCGTTGAGTCGAACTCAAACACCTTATTTTGGTTATTGGTGTGTTTACAGCTTCAAAAACCATAATATTACCCATTGTGAAAGTTGAGGATTAACGAGAAATTAAGTATTTGAATCTCAAGACACATCAGAAAGGTAATTTGGCCTTATTTTTTATTGTTTTAATGTGTCTAGGTAGGTGCCTATAAATAATTATTATTGAATGATTAAATTCATAACATGCAAACGTTTATTGTGATAAAACACTAACTTACCAGGTACCTAATAAATTATCTTCATTCAGCCTAGATATGTACCTACCTAATATCATAAAATATCCTTCTGTTGAATAAGTATGTCTCGAGGTGTATGGTCAAACCAAACCTGCGTCTTGCTGCGGTTGCAAATCAAACTGCTGCGGCCTAAATTTACCAGTTCGCAATCAATCACTTCATCATTTACATGCGACTCATTTAGTATACCTATTAAACAATTATATAACACTCGACACAACAACTTCTCTTTCAATCAATAACATCCTCAAAGATCCATACAGGAGGTCTAAGAATCTCTTTCATTTTCAGCCACTCGATTCTTTCTTGTGCTTGTGTAGGTTCGATGCAACTGGACACAGCTTATATTTAATTCCACCCAGTGACTGGTGTAGGTATTTATTATTCTTATTTTATCTCCATGTTATACATAATAATTATATGGGACAACTTCCAGACACGGTCATCTGGTCCCAAACTAGGCTAGAAGCTGGTCTATGCTAACCAGAAGACTTATATACATACTTATGTAAGCTTATAACACCCAGACACAGATCAAACAGACATGTTCATGCACACAAATGTTTGACCTGGACAGGGTTCGAACCTGGATCCTGCGGAACAGAAAGCAGAGTAACTACCATCTGAGCCAACAGGCTATCGGGCTGTTTTAAATATTATTTATTTAGTAAAATTTTATACTTTTGCAGCTACAAGAGATGTCCACTTAATAGATGGAGACAAGTAGACATGAGAGAAGAGACTGTTAAGAAGACTCGTCAGACCCATAATTTGTACTTAGGGATTGAGGGTCCAGAACTAATTACTGACTATCAATAGAGCTGTTCATAGTTTATTCTGTTTTGCTATTATAAATTGAATTTCTTTGATAATAACCATATTATTTTTTACTTATTATAGAATTTATAGATTTATTCAACATAATTATTGTCATTAAAAGAATAATAAAAAGGAAAGTAAGAATATAATATACTTATACTACCTGTGTTTTATGCGCTGGAAAGTACCCTAGACTATGTGTTATTTCAGGGTCTAAGCTGTATTATAGTGAAAGGTAGGAATAGCTTGCAGTATTAGTAAGAAGTAGGATTTATAATCCTACTTACATGTAGTTAACTACTATTGCCAATAACATAAAATAACTAGCGTAATTCCAGAGTCCATTATCATCTACCGGGCACAGTTCCAGACTCTAGACTTAGACTGTCATTGAGAAAATTCATACTTAATAATAACACATTTTTCCTGACCTAGGGATCGAACCCGGGACCTCATGGTCAACAGTAGCGCTCGCGACCACGCATCTTATATATGCATATTTTTTAACACCCAGACACAATCAAACAGACATGCTCATACCTGTTTAACTTGCCCGGGGATTGAACCCAGGGCCACCATACTATTATGCTTACTTGTTATGTTAAAATATGATCACACTAACTAAAAATACACTTATTTATTATTACACGCGCGTACTTATCTGTTTCTCACACCTAAGTAGGAGAAAATAAAAGATTTTGGAGCTTTATATGTGTTTTATTATGGGCCAGTTTCAATGAGTTACTTGCACACTTTATTAGTTCCCTAGGGTGCTCTCTTTCGAGATAGTTAGTAGGTATGCGTCACAGCCACTATTTCTAGCACGTTTACAGCCAAATCAAACGCGAGGCCTATGCCACAACCTCTCAGACTGGGTAGGTAGGTGTTTACGTTCCGCCACAGTACGACGGTGATAAGTACGACATCGGCCCCTGGTTTCTGCCTCATCCTTCTGTATATAGTTCCATCTGGCTACTGGAGCTTTACGTTTGGCCTGTTAACAAGCAGTAATATTAGTTTCGATAATATGTAAACAACAACAACAGTTGGAGTAGGTATATGCAATCTATGCGTTCGTAACTTACCTTCTCTCGCAGCTAATATGGGTGAAATATAGTTCAAGTGAGATATTATCATATTAAACAAGGATATAAGTAATTAATTATGACTGGACATTATTATGAATGGATAACTTTATTGTTGTCAGATTTAGAATTTAGGTAATCCATCAACGCTGCCACATAATATAATCAAACAGAAAGCCGGCTCTACCAGGGCTTCGATTTTTATGTATATTTAAATATAGAAATTGGAATCGAATAGCACAAAATTGACTAGTATGTGGAGAAGGGAGATTACCTCCTACCCTTCCCGCCCATCTGCCGAAGAGATATTATTTTTGTGCCGCTACTGTGACTCAAGCCACGAATTTAGGGGGAAAGGGTAAGGAAAAAGAAGAAAAGGTATATTTTTAAAGTTATGTTTTGTTTTAATCCATTTAACTTGACCTAACCACTTTTGGGGGATTGGAGATTTCCCCCGCACCGAAGATATTATTACATAATATTGTGTCCGTATTTTGATATGAATAGATTGGATGTTAATAGGTAATATGAACTTTAATGTAGTACAGACTGCGGACTTCTGTATGAAGTTTATACTATAAATAATATTTAACTAAAACAATCATAACATTTATGCACCCACTTAAAAATAAATGTAGTGCGCTTACTCCAAGTTGAAAATATATTACTCGAATATCTGGTGATATAGTAACCGTCCTTCTGTCTCATTGATTTAGTGGCCCGTGCCCATAGAAGATAAATAATTTGATGAAATCAAAGGTAAAAATAGAACAGACTATAGCAGCCTCCCACAGATAAAAAAAATTAAACCGCAATAATTAGTTCCATTTACTGCTAATATTCCATTAGGCCGCTAGTGTGCCAAAGCGACAAAACAGCAGTGCAGAAAGCATGCGTAATTCGAATTCAAAGTGACATTTTGCAATTACTGCTACTGCTACTTCACTGCTTCTGCTACTTTTACTTCTATCGCTTGACCATGCATAATAGGGGCGCGGGTTGCCCCAATTACACTGCTCGAGTCAATTCATATGGGCTATGTGCACTGTGCACAACCCATATTGTCAGGGTTTCAGGTCGCCAAGATTCCGAGAACAAGGCCTCCGACTGTCTCCTACATATAAGTAGGAAACTATAGGGACCTACAGTTTAAAGTGACATGGTAACTGAACTAATGGTGACCGAAACATGGTAGCGCCCAGGCGAAAAGTCCACATGGTGAGATTTGATCCAGGGACTCCGGATTTAAAGCCGGCCAGATTCCCGCTGGACCACGGACGCCATTAGTAATACAAATGGGAAAGAAATAATTGCACAAATCACAAAAAATATTCGACTTCCAATAAGTAAGTACCTTGATGATCAACTGATACATTTTGTATCGCAATTCAAACTTATTACGCGAATTGTACCACGATCTATACATACTTTACATTATAGCTTACCTAGTTACATATCTATAAATACTGTAGAGAAGGAATAAGAATGGAATTCTACAAATGCCCACAGGAACAAAGTCGCGGCATTACCCTTGTGTTCCATACCTAATGCTTATTGTTTGTGGGTTCCTTATTAGGTATGTTTCATTTGAAAGTCAAATTAATTTATTCAAATAGGCTTTCCGAAGCACTTTGGCAGTAAATACAATAATTCGAAGAGTACCTAGGTACCTATTCCGTATACATACATACTCGTACCGATACCTATGTATTACCTCCCTTATTTTTTTTCTACTTGCCTTCTTTTTACATTTTTTATTATGGGTGTTTTTACAAAAATATGCGTAGTGCAAGGTTTTCGTCCTTAAAATATTTATAGCGGGATCTTTTCATAGGTATTTTTCGAGCAGTGCGAATCCAAACCAAACCAAATGTTGTGAAACTATCTGTTGAAAAAATTAAGCCCTGCAAGTTCCTTGTGCGTTCTTTATGTACAGGTAGGTATCTTTCCCAACGAACTGTAGACTCTTTACTGTTTATCTTCATTGACGTACAACTGTCTGATTATGACCTATTTGAATAAATCTTTTTGAGTTTGAGTTTGAGTTTGAATCGAAAGTAGTGCGAATCGTGCCTAAACCAATTGTATTTTGATTCATTGTCTTTACGTAATCATTACTATGACATTTAGTAAAAATGGGACTGAGTCATGGGTACACAGCCCGGGAAGCCACCCCTCTGCCTACCCCTTCGGGAAAAAGGCGTGTTTGAAGTTATGTTATAGTTAAAAACATGGAAAATAAGTATAAATAGCTTTCCAAGGACAAAAGTTTAGACCTTGGAAAGTTACGTTTAATTTTCTTTTATACACTTTTGGGAGTCTAATCACGCTCGTAAAACTAAGAGATTAAGATTTTCACTAGAAAATAATAAGAGTTTATAAAAGGAAATGATAGGGACATAGTTTACTTAATCTTCAATATATCAGTATAATAAATAAATAAAATGGGTTAACTTTTAAGCTTGGAGGGAATAGAGGAATGCGAAGCATCGATTTGGTAAATTTTCATTAGATTGTGTAGGTATGTTGATTTCTAAAAGGCGTCGTTACATCTAATAACCCTAATACCTCTAATACCTCTAATAATTAAGAAATCATAGAAGAAAGAAGTAAAAAAATATTAACGAAATTAAATATTAACTATACTATAAAAATATTTAAAATTAATTAAAAAGTATCCATCCTAAATGTCCAGTCCAGTCTCCTGCTTATTAAATTTTAATTCAAAATGAAACGAGTTATCAATCGGGGCTTATGAAATAATGAAATTCCAATTTTGCCCGTTGAATACCGAAATAGGTACTTAGGTGATTTAATTATTTTTGTTTGTTTCCCTTCAGTAGGTAGAAGGACAGGTTTGTTAGCAGCTGGCTCTTCTAGCTTAGGGCTGGCTCTTCTTACAGCAACCATTGGTAGAAACCGTGGGGAACTATTCAATAGCCAATAGCCAGTAACCCTTAATCGGCTGCCATTTTATATAAAATAAACTAGCTGTGCCCTGCTATTTTACCCGTGTAGTTTTCGTTTCCGTGGGTATATCGGGATCTTACAAGTTTCTTGTGCGTTCTTCTTGTAGAGGTATCTTTCCGAACTCATGCGAGACTCATCACTGTTTATCTTCATTGACGTGCAAAAGTGTTAGATTGTGACCTATTTGAATACTTAAATCTTTTTGAGTTTAACTTTTGTGGAGTTGCTGATGAATTTTAGATCAATCGGTTCAGAAGTTTTGGCGTGAAAGATAAACAAAGATCTATCCATCCATCCTCATTAACTTTCGCATTAATAGTATAAGTAGGATAATGTATTATATATTTACGGCTTTTATTATTATTAATATTATCTACTAGCTGTGCCCCGCGGTTTCACCCGCGTATCCTTCGTTCCCGTGGGAATATTGGGACAAAAATGTGTTTATTCCCGGGTCTAAGCTACCTATATACCAAATTTCAGCCCAATCTGTTCAGTAGTTTTGGCGTGGAAGAGTAACAAACATCCATCCATCTATCAATCTAACATAAACCGCGCTAGATGGCGCTGGAGGTGAGTTAGAACTCACAAGCGTTTTGTTCACCTGTTAAAATACATTGTACTGAAATTTGAGATTTACAATATTAGCAGAATTTACCGCGATGGGACATAAAAACAAACAATTTTCATGCCTATAATATATTTAACATAACATAACATACATTCACGCCTTTTTCCCGAAGGGGTAGGCAGAGGTGTACCCAGGACTCAGTCCCAAAGTAGATACACCCACATTTCGCCAGTATGTTATTGGTCCCATGTAATAGGGGGCGAGCCTATTGCCATCTACCGGGCACAGTTCCAGACTCCAGGCAGTTATTGAGATAATTCCTAATGGAAAAATCCAATATTTAACACTTTGCCTGACCTGGGGATCGAACCCGGGACCTCTTGATTGGCAGTCGAGCATGCGCCCACTACGCCACCGAGGCAGTCTCATATATTTATACTTAGATATACAATACACCCCGTTGCCGTGCCCCCCCCCCCCCCCCCCGTTGCCCCGTTGCCGTGGGGTTACCGGCTTTAGAATAGTACCTCACCCTCTCTACCCGTGGTTGCCGTAAGAGCCGGCTAAGGGTTATCCTTATCCAGATCCAGAGGACGGGCAGCAGCGTCCTCTGCGTAAGACCATCGAACTGCGCTCGCCAACCCGCCTGCCAAGCGTGGCGAGTATTGGCAACAACCCCCCATATGGGGGAGGCCTATGTTCAGCAGTGGACTTTAAACGGCTGAATGATGATGATGATGATACAATACACAGATTTTATAAATAATAATAGGTATAAATATAGGTACATGGTGTCAAGCACTGAATAGGGAAGTGTCAAGTATATTCTGGGTATTCCTCTCCGTGGTATGCAGCAGATAATATTTTACTTAGTTTATTATTTCATATATAGCGAAATTACTGGGCATGATGAGATTCAACAACTCATATCTCAGGGTGACAGGCGCAGTGCAGTGCCGCGCAGAATTTTGAAACACTGGGTGGCACTGTGTCTGATATGGGCAATCATGATGCTTACCATCAGGCACCTGATTAGCTCGTCTTGTCACTCACTGTCATAAAAAATAAAAAATATTATCATATCATAGTCGGTAAGGTAGAAAGGAAAGGAGCCAGAGCAAAGTCGCATAAAAAATTGGACATCCCATACAATTTGTATAAGCTGACTGGCAAATTGGAATCGGAAGTAGAATAGTTTTATTGCGAATTTCGCAATTCTTTCTTGTGCAAGTTGTGTGGCAATACACCCCCTAATTATCACGACACCTTTTTGAAACACGTTGTATACTTATTAAGTATGTCCTATGGGACAATGTGACCGGTAACCCCGACCTTGGTTCCCGAAAATCATGAATAATGGTCGCACTACAAAAGCTTGTCTTGAGTGTTGTCAGATTATCCTATGAAAGCTACAATAACCACATCTTGCTCGCATGTCACGGCATTTCTAAGACAGACTGACTAAGGCTGGGTTTTTTGATCACTGGTTAAGTCGACCAATGGTTAAATTATTTGACAAATAGTTAAAATTCGACAAAGTTCGTTTTTTCATCCCTGGTTAACTATCTTTTTCCACACGATTTTAACCATTGATTAGAAATTTAACTATAGTTAGTTTGACAAATGGTTAACTTAACCGTAACTAACGATAAAAAAACCGGCCATAAGACCTCCAAAATGTTGCGAGAGTTGGTTCCTATATCTAGCGAAATTCCTCTAATTTTATGGACTAAATTCTTCAAAAATTATACAGTGTATGTATTACAAAACGTGTACTTTATACCCTTCCAACCAGGGCAACTCTTAAAGAAACAATTATGAAATTCGCAAAAAAAAAATCACCTTCTCATACAAATTTGCTGATCATACCATACAATCACGCCTTTTTTCCGAAGGGGTAGGCAGAGGTCTACCCAGGACTCAGTTATACCCTTCCAACCTGGGCAACTCGTAAAGAAGCAATTATGAAATTCGCAAAAAAAAAATCACCTCATACAAATTTGCTGATCATACCATACAATCACGCCTTTTTTCCGAAGGGGTAGGCAGAGGTCTACCCAGGACTCAGTTATACCCTTCCAACCTGGGCAACTCGTAAAGAAGCAATTATGAAATTCACAAAAAAAAAATCACCTTCTCATACAAATTTGCTGATCATACCATACAATCACGCCTTTTTTCCGAAGGGGTAGGCAGAGGTCTACCCAGGACTCAGTTATACCCTTCCAACCTGGGCAACTCGTAAAGAAGCAATTATGAAATTCGCAAAAAAAAAATCACCTTCTCATACAAATTTGCTGATCATACCATACAATCACGCCTTTTTTCCGAAGGGGTAGGCAGAGGTCTACCCAGGACTCAGGTATACCCTTCCAACCTGGGCAACTCGTAAAGAAGCAATTATGAAATTCGCAAAAAAAAAACACCTTCTCATACAAATTTGCTGATCATACCATACAATCACGCCTTTTTTCCGAAGGGGTAGGCAGAGGTCTACCCAGGACTCAGTTATACCCTTCCAACCTGGGCAACTCGTAATGAAGCAATTATGAAATTCGCAAAAAAAAAATCACCTTCTCATACAAATTTGCTGATCATACCATACAATCACGCCTTTTTTCCGAAGGGGTAGGCAGAGGTCTACCCAGGACTCAGGTATACCCTTCCAACCTGGGCAACTCGTAAAGAAGCAATTATGAAATTCGCAAAAAAAAATCACCTTCTCATACAAATTTGCTGATCATACCATACAATCACGCCTTTTTTCCGAAGGGGTAGGCAGAGGTCTACCCAGGACTCAGTTATACCCTTCCAACCTGGGCAACTCGTAAAGAAGCAATTATGAAATTCGCAAAAAAAAAATCACCTTCTCATACAAATTTGCTGATCATACCATACAATCACGCCTTTTTTCCGAAGGGGTAGGCAGAGGTCTACCCAGGACTCAGGTATACCCTTCCAACCTGGGCAACTCGTAAAGAAGCAATTATGAAATTCGCAAAAAAAAAACACCTTCTCATACAAATTTGCTGATCATACCATACAATCACGCCTTTTTTCCGAAGGGGTAGGCAGAGGTCTACCCAGGACTCAGTTATACCCTTCCAACCTGGGCAACTCGTAAAGAAGCAATTATGAAATTCGCAAAAAAAAAATCACCTTCTCATACAAATTTGCTGATCATACCATACAATCACGCCTTTTTTCCGAAGGGGTAGGCAGAGGTCTACCCAGGACTCAGGTATACCCTTCCAACCTGGGCAACTCGTAAAGAAGCAATTATGAAATTCGCAAAAAAAAAACACCTTCTCATACAAATTTGCTGATCATACCATACAATCACGCCTTTTTTCCGAAGGGGTAGGCAGAGGTCTACCCAGGACTCAGTTATACCCTTCCAACCTGGGCAACTCGTAATGAAGCAATTATGAAATTCGCAAAAAAAAAATCACCTTCTCATACAAATTTGCTGATCATACCATACAATCACGCCTTTTTTCCGAAGGGGTAGGCAGAGGTCTACCCAGGACTCAGGTATACCCTTCCAACCTGGGCAACTCGTAAAGAAGCAATTATGAAATTCGCAAAAAAAAATCACCTTCTCATACAAATTTGCTGATCATACCATACAATCACGCCTTTTTTCCGAAGGGGTAGGCAGAGGTCTACCCAGGACTCAGTTATACCCTTCCAACCTGGGCAACTCGTAAAGAAGCAATTATGAAATTCGCAAAAAAAAAATCACCTTCTCATACAAATTTGCTGATCATACCATACAATCACGCCTTTTTTCCGAAGGGGTAGGCAGAGGTCTACCCAGGACTCAGGTATACCCTTCCAACCTGGGCAACTCGTAAAGAAGCAATTATGAAATTCGCAAAAAAAAAACACCTTCTCATACAAATTTGCTGATCATACCATACAATCACGCCTTTTTTCCGAAGGGGTAGGCAGAGGTCTACCCAGGACTCAGTTTACCCTTCCAACCTGGGCAACTCGTAATGAAGCAATTATGAAATTCGCAAAAAAAAATCACCTTCTCATACAAATTTGCTGATCATACCATACAATCACGCCTTTTTTCCGAAGGGGTAGGCAGAGGTCTACCCAGGACTCAGGTATACCCTTCCAACCTGGGCAACTCGTAAAGAAGCAATTATGAAATTCGCAAAAAAAAATCACCTTCTCATACAAATTTGCTGATCATACCATACAATCACGCCTTTTTTCCGAAGGGGTAGGCAGAGGTCTACCCAGGACTCAGGTATACCCTTCCAACCTGGGCAACTCGTAAAGAAGCAATTATGAAATTCGCAAAAAAAATCACCTTCTCATACAAATTTGCTGATCATACCATACAATCACGCCTTTTTCCCGAAGGTGTAGGCAGAGGTCTACCCAGGACTCAGTCCCATAGTAAGTAAACCCACATTTCGCTGGTATGTTATTGGTCCCATGTAATAGGGGGCGAGCCTATTGCCATCTACCGGGCACAGGTTCCAGACTCCAAAAAAGTTAAATATTGGGTTTTTCCATTAGGAATTGTCTCAGTAACTGCCTGCAGTAACACTGCCTGACCTGGGGATCGAACCTGCGGGACCTCATGATCGGCAGTCGAGCCTGCGCCCATAAGGTACGGCACCGAGGCAGTTTTCTGATCAGCCGTAATAACGTTTAAAGCGCCGTAACAGCTTCCTCAGGCAGGACAGCCTTGACGAGAACCTTTGCTCCCAAAGATTGAGCGGTGGAAGAAGGATTACCCTCCCCCGTCAGCGACTACCTATCCACCTGCGGAGAAACTTCCACCGGGTGGCAATCTTCCGTGGCCAGTTTGGAAGTTCTTAAACAGACTTCGAGTTGGTGTCGGAAGATGCAAAGACAACTGGGTTAGGTGGGGTTTCACTAGCAACGACAAGTAAGTGTGGCTGTGGGGCTTTCCCATCAATGTCGCACCTTTTGCAGTGTCCTAACTGTCCCACAGCATGTACGAAGGAGGACTTTTTCTTCTTTCTTTCTTTCTATTTCGACTCGAAAAGAAGAATTCTTTTCAGACTGCAGACGTGATGGTATACATACATACAGTCACGCCTTGTTCCCGGTGGGGTAGGCAGAGACTATTTCCCTCCACTTGCTACGATCCTGACATACAACTTTCGCTTCGTTCACTTTCATGACATTTTTCATACATGCTCGTCGGTTGTAGGTACTTTTGACTTGGCCTTTCCTAAGAACAACGTCAACTTGGTCATGAAAAGTACGCCCGCGGTCGACCGCTACCGACTTGACCATTCACACTAGCCTTATAAATCTCTTTTGTTAATCTCCTTTCATCCATCCTCTCCACATGTCCGAACCACCTCAGCATTCCTTTCTCTATCTTAGTCACTACATCTTCTACCACGCCACAGCGTTCCCTTATCGCACTATTCCTCATTTTGTCCATCAAGGTCACTCCAATCATGCTTCGCAGGCTTCTCATCTCCACGGCATTAATCTTACTTTCATGCTTCTTCTGCCAGACCCAACATTCACTACCATACGTAAGTGTAGGGATCAGTACCCCTCTATGGACAGCCAGCCGTGCCTTTTTAGACACTTTCTGACTGTTCATAAAGGTATGCAACGCCCCATTCACTTGATTTCCTGCCAAAACTCTTCGTTCAATATCACAGTCATACTTTCCATCCCTTGTAAACTTAGAACCCAAATATACAAACTCTTTCACTTGTTCCACTTTTTCTCCACCAATCAGAATATTGCAAACTGTCATACTCTCTTCTCTTTCAAAAACCATAACTTTCGTCTTGCTTACATTCACTTTCATTCCTTTGCTTGTTAAAGCAGCATTCGTTATATCAACCATCGCTTGCAACTCCTTCTCCGACGATGCCAATATGACCTGATCATCAGCGTATAGGAGGCATTTGACGGTCAATCCATTCATTCTTAACCCGTACGTACTTTCTTTCAAATCTTTCAGACAATTATCCATGAATACGTTGAACAGCCACGGTGAAGCTACACATCCTATATATATATCCTATAGGTATCCAAGCTTATAAACTGTTATTGCATAAGGCCAACGTTGTGACAGTTTGTTCATTTCACATTTATTTAAATACATTGTTAAGATGACTTATTATTTATTATAAGTATAGTTATGCCTAATGTAGGGTTCCGTACAGTGCTATAATTAAAAATTTTAAAGTAGTAAAAAGAATACAGGTGTAATAATAAGGTGTTAGGTGAAGTACTCAAAAGGGATCTGTTTGTGAAACAGAATGCACGAAAATAAAATTTGCAACTACAAAAACAAAATTGCCACGGACCGGTAAGTGAAAGGTGGACAGACGATCTGATAAGAACGGCAGGAATGCGCTGGATGCAGGCCGTTTACCACGGACTGGATGGAAATCTATGGGAGAGGCCTCTGTTCAGCAGTGGACGTCCTGTGGCCGAGATGATGATGATGATAAACAAAATAGATCAGCTTACTCAATGTATTCGAATTGATGCATTCGAATACATTGAGTAAGCATCAATTCGAATACATTGAGTAAGCTGATCTATTTTGTTTATCATCATCATCATCTCGGCCACAGGACGTCCACTGCTTGTCAATTTGTCGATCTTTCTTCTAGAATTTAAAAATTACATATTCCTTTTATTATATTATGCACACTTTTTTAAACCGATTAGTTATAATATATTAAATAATATTATAAATAACTTCATGTTATTGTTACTTCCTGAGAAAAAGGCCCTTAACGGACAGACAGAAGTACAACAAAGTGATCCTATATGGGTTTCGTTTTTTCTTTTGAGGTAATACGGAACCCTAAAATTTGCATCTCTATTCTAGCAAATCTTTTAATGAATAGTTTGAAAATTACCATATTTTTTAATAAAGCGTGGACAAAGAAATAGGGCTGTACTCACAGGTCCACCAAAAATATATCCAAATTCAAGCGCCACAAGTTGAGCTACCTCTTCACCGCCGTCCACCTCTACTGTCCACTCGTTGAAGAAGGCCTTAGCTTCCGAACGGCCATTATGGACCATATTGTGGTCCATCCATAACTCGCACATCACTACCGTTGTGACACTGGCCAGTAATAATTTTAGCAGCATTTTAATTTTTTTTTTTTAAACAGCGCTATTTTTTTTTGTGTGGCGAATTTTTGGCGTCGGTAATTTGGATTATTTTTGTAAATCTTTGTTTAACTAAAGTTTTTTCAGTTTCGGAGTTTTATCTAGTGACAATCTTGTCCGATGTCCGAGTTCAAACTGCCGGACGCGACTAGATAGGCGGTCCTGAAAACTGAAGCCGATTTTTACGTGACATTTCGCTTTATTCGGAACCAAACAGGAGTCCTATTATATAGGTACCTAGGTATTCTTTAGGTTTACATTAAAAAGTTCAAATGGGCGTTATTGGCCATACGGCTGAAAGCACTTTTTGTTAATAAATGGACTATAGGTATAATTGAAAGTCTTTGTATCGACACCCTGACAATAATTCCTCTGTCGCTGAAACTTTGCAGTGTGATAATATAAGTAATGTTTGTAGATTAGGGTTGACAAATTACCTAGGACCTAGGGTTTTATTTATTTGGAAGTTATGAATGAATCAATGAATGAATGAATGAAAGTTTATTCGTGTAGTTACGTAAGTACCTATGCCTTGGTATTTGTACCTAAACATGAAAATCATCTTCTAGCTCTCCGTGGATAACTAACCCAGTCTAAAATTCCTTCGGTATATATACTTATGCCAGTAAGTACGTATTAGTAGGTATATTAATATCCTATTCATTGATATTGTACTTACAACTTAGCGAGTAAGTATATATATATCAATAATACCTACTTAGATTAGTTACAGGAAAACCATTTGCAATCTTTATATTATTATTTCATATTTCTTGACGTTTAAAAATGTATTTTCAATACTTATTTAAATAAATGTTCTTTGAGTTTGAGTTATGTAAGGATCTAAGACAGGTACGTATAACTTGCCAATAAGTGTAAGTTCAATGTCTACGAACGCAAATATTTTATTAACTTTGCATAAAGACGCCCTGAAAATACTAGTTGCGGCATCTAGTTCAAATCTAAAAAACTAAATACATTGGAACTCACGCAGTTCCTCAAATATGTACTAGATGGCGTTGAAAAATAAAACTGAAAATATATGAACAACACTGTAATAGGTACACATAACATAACATAACATACGTTCACGCCTTTTTCCCGAAGGGGTAGGCAGAGATGTACCCAGGACTCAGTCCCATGTAGATACACCCACATTTCGCCAGTATGTTATTGGTCCCATGTAATAGGGGGCGAGCCTATTGCCATCTACCGGGCACAGTTCCAGACTCCAGGCAGTTATTGAGATAATTCCTAATGGAAAAATCCAATATTTAACACTGCCTGACCTGGGGATCGAACCCGGGACCTCTTGATTGGCAGTCGAGCATGCGCCCTCTACGCCACGGAGGCAGTCCCTAATAGGTACACATCTCGTAATAATATGCGATATTAATAAAAAAATATACGTCCATAGATTAAATTTAAGTTAACAGAATCGGAGAGAGATATCCTAGAGTATAATATAAGTAGGAAAGTGTTAAACATATAATTTTGTAACCAAAAAATGAAAAAATACATTAACATATAATATATTATACTTTGTCTGATTTATATTCCTTAAATTAGGTACGTAAATGGTATCTTATCGGGTAATTTAATACCTATTTAATTGATGAATTTCAATAACGCTCTTAGAACTTAATTTACGGCCAAAGAATAGATTTTTGTTCAGCTGTCCTTGATCAAGCTATTTCACAAAGCGTATTGTGTTAAATTTATAAAAGCAACCCTGTATAGTTTGCCATGCTAGGGTTAGGTACATGGACATATCAAAACTACCCGGGTTCGATCCCCGGCCAGGTCAAACATTAGTGTGTGAACATGTCTGTTTGATCTGTGTCTGGGTATTATAAGCTTATATAGGTTTCTTTTTATTTTTTTTATTTGTTAAAAAAAAATGTTAAATCAACTTATTGCACCAATAAACCTCATGGAAATATATACATAAGGTATGTATATCAGTCATCTGGTTACCATAGTACAGGCTTCTAGCCAAGTTTGGGACCAGATGACCGTGTGTGGAAGTTGCCCATATTATTATTATTATTATTATTACAATTAGGTAGGATCCTATTGTATGTACCTATATACCTATTACTTTTCCGATTGTAAAAATAATGATAATACTCAGTTTTTTTACACAATTAGTAGCTTATGTTCAGCAGTGGACGTCTTCCGGCTGATGATGATGATGATTGATGATGATACCTTACCTAATATTAAATTACATAAAACATACATTCACGCCTTTTTCCCGAAGGAGTAGGCAGAGGTGTACCCAGGACTCAGTCCCATAGTAGATACACCCACATTTCGCCAGTATGTCATGTAATAGGGGGCGAGCCTATTGCCATCTACCGGGCACAGTTCCAGACTCAGGCAGTTATTGAGATAATTCCTAACGGAAAAATCCAATGTTTAACCACTTTGCCTGACCTGGGGATCGAACCTGGGACCTCTTGATTGGCAGTCGAGCATGCTCCCTCTAAGCCACCGAGGCAGTCAATATTAAATTATTGCGAGAAATAGTAGTATAATATTAGTGGAAACAGTGTCAGTGGGGCGATTTAGAAGGCCGCCTGCCTGACCGTGAATTCGGCAGTAACGTAAACAAACAAAACTTCTTCTAGGTACCTACCTACCTAGTTACCTATCTGCTAACATAACGTAGGTAACCATGAGGTCAATTTATAGTCACATGAATCTTTGGGCTTTATACACTTCTGCATAGCCACCACTCGGCACCTTCATTGGGCTTTACCACCCGGCACCTTTATTACCTTTTTATTGGGACCTTAGAATGGGACAATTTCCACACACGTATCGGCACGTTAAAATAATGGTGTAGATAATACAGCGGGTGCATCTCGCATCTCTACCTGTCAACTATAACAACTTGCAGCGAAATTCGGAGAGAAAAAATCGACTCCTTAAACAAATTTGCCGACCAACTGTTGCCGACAAAAAAAAACATACATTTTCCCATAGGGGTAGGCTGAGGTGTACCCAGGACTCAGTCCCATAATAGTAGATACACCCACATTTCGCCAGTACGTTATTGGTCCCATGTAATAGGGGGCGAGCCTATTGCCATCTACCGGGCACAGGTTCAGACTCCAGGCAGTTATTGAGATAAGTCCTAATGGAAAAATCCAATATTTAACACTGCCTGACCTGGGGATCGAACCCGGGACCTCTTGATTGGTTTGTAAATGTTGGTAAATCGTTTTTTTTTTGCTAATTTCGAAATTATTTCTTTTATTCTCAGTATTGCAACAACTTTTTAACACGTTGTTTACTATAGAATATCATTTGATAGAAAAGCGTAGAAAATAATGGGGGCGCCACCGTCTCTTACAACTATGAAAACAATTAAATAAACACTAACAACTTAAATTAGTTCCATTCCTATTCCTTTCTGTCGAGCTCCACCCTCTCCACCTGTTCCGGTAAGAGCCGGCTAAGGTACGTAAGTACTATTATTTATTCTGTGGCTAAGAAAAAAGTTTCGACGATTCACAGAAGACGACGGCAAAGTGTGGTCACCATTATTTAAGTGGTAAATATCTGTCATTGCCTTTGCATAACACAACACCTAATTGTTTATTTTTGGTCTATTTCCAGCCATATGCATGCACTGGCTCTCAATCTTACCTTTAAAAACTTTAAACTTTAATTTATTTAGGTTTAAAGATGAGTTGCCAGTGGGAGTCATATATTATACTTAAATCGTAAATCCCAGGTACAGTCGACGAAATAATTGGAAGTTGGAACTCACTGTTAGCAGGAGCAGCAGGCTATTATTAGAGGATTAGTAAGTTGAAGTGGCAATGGGCGGCATATAGCACGTAGAACTGATGGCCGGTGGGGCTATAAAGTTGGACAATGGAGACCAAGGTGGACAGATGATCTAAAAAAGACAGCAGGATCACGCTAGAATCTAGCGTGATCCTGCTGTCTAGCGGCTAGATGCATGCCGTTTACAACCGGTCTAGGTGGAAATCTATGGAGTGGAGGATGGTCAGCAGTGGACGTCCTATAGCTGAGATGTGACTCACTATTGGTCGCACGCATCGAACGCCTGAAAAATAATTTTAGAATGTGCAAGCATAAATTATGCGCACACTCATATCACTTTGATCCAATTTCTGGAACTAGATCGTCAATCGTCAAAGGCCGCTCTCAAAATATATCGTTCACAGATCTAAATTGAATCTGCTGACCTCCTCCACAAATCATTATAAAATTCAGATGCAGCTGTAAGTTTTATAATAATAAAATTTTACTACATCCGATGTGCTCAAAGTTTGAATATCAGTGCGCGAGCGCATCCGATGTGATCTCTGTCAGTCGAGATGCGTGCGCCGCCCAGCCTCGTGGCTCGTGGAGTCCTCCTGCTAAGTTCTGCGAGCCTGGTACTCGGCTACCAGGAAACTGGTTATCATCCGGAAGATGCATACCCCCCGGAGGATGTGATAGACGTGTGAGTTATAACTGATAACATCAACATCGTGATAAGAAAATGAAGAATGATTGTGTTACATGTTGTGGTTATTTTAGTTGCGGAAGTGTAGTCGTTAATGCGATTTTTATTTGTGTTATATCGTCAGTTTATTTTTTTCTTGTTTATGGAGCTGCGTTGTTAATTTTGGATTCATGGTCATCGTTTTTCGATCATACACTTGATCTAGAAGACAAGTCCGTGAGAGTCCGAAAATCAAAATCAAACATCGAGGCCAGAATTATACATTTTAAAAACAAAATTAAAAACATAACGCCGCCCTCACCGAATAATATGGTTATCGAAAAAACTAAATTGTTCAGGAGAATTAAAAAACCGTTTTTTGGCAATAACTTATTTGTTGGCAGACGTAACAGGATCGTTTATATACAAAAAAATAGCCATATTTTATTCCCATAATGATATGTTTTCAAAAAAAAAAATACTCTGTTTACCTAATTGAAGTTATGAGGCAAACTCTACTTTACCGGATTTGAATTTGCAATTTTGAACGATAAAGCAAAAATACCATTTTATTCATCGGTTTTTTGTTAGAGACATAATCAGTTATATTCTCAAACTCAAACTCAAACTCAAACAGATTTATTCAAATAGGTCATAATCTGACACTTTTGCACGTCAATAAAGATAAACAGTACTGAGTCTACCGTGCGTTCGGAAAGATACCTCTACAAGAAGAACGCACAAGAAACTTGTAGGGCTTAATTTTTTCAACAGATAGTTTTACAATATTTGGTTTGGTTACATTCGTTTTCTTTAAAGGTGCCGCGAGGCGGCTATGCAGAAGTTTCCAGGCATCTTTGTCCTCTATGTACTGGTTGACTTTATAATAAGCCTTCTTTAGTAAAGTAGATTTTATATAGGTTTTGAATTTACCCTCTGAGAGCCCAGTTATCTCTTTTGGGATTTTATTATAGAAACGTACACTATTTCCTAAGAATGTCTTTTTATTTGTTTTAGATAATCTAAAGCTAGGTGCAGCTATTTTGTATTTATTTCTAGTATTAAAATTATGAAGGTCACTATTTAATTTGAATTTATGTAAATTTTTACGCACATACATGATGTTCTCATTAATGTATAAGGATGGTAGGGTCAGTATGTTTATATCTTTAAATAATTCCCTCAGGGATTCGCGTGGACGCATCTCATAGATGGCACGAATCGCACGTTTTTGTAGTATAAAGATAGTTTCTATATCTGCGGCTGACCCCCACAACAGAATCCCATAAGACATCAAGCTATGGAAATATGCAAAGTACACTAATCTCGCCGTGGCTATATCTGTTAGTTGCCTAATTTTATAAACCGCGTAAGCTGCAGAGCTTAGTTTCCCTGAGAGCTCGGTGATATGAGTGCTCCATTGCAGTTTAGAGTCTATATTTATGCCAAGGAACAAAGTTGCATTGTCAATATTGAGTCTTTCACCGTCAAGAACTATGATTGGTTCTATACTTCTGACGTTAGGCAACGAAAATTTCAAACATTTAGTCTTTTTCGCATTCAATAACAGATTGTTTGCTGTGAACCATCTGGATATACTTGCTAAAGTATTATTAACATGTACTAGTGAAGTATCCTTCCTATCAACTTTAAAAATCAATGACGTATCATCGGCAAATAGAACTATATCTGCTAGACCGTGGACCATGTAAGGCAAATCGTTAATATATGCCAAAAACAGGAAAGGACCCAAAATTGATCCCTGTGGGACTCCCATCTTGACAGGAGAACTAGCAGATGTGATACCATTGACGCCAACCTTCTGCTGCCTACTAGACAAGTATGATTCCACCAGGTTGAGGGCATTCCCATGAATTCCATATAATTCTAACTTGCGCAGTAACGTGCAGTGTTCTACACAGTCGAATGCTTTGGAAAGATCACAAAACACTCCAATGGCATCCTGTGAACTCTCCCAAGCCTCCAAGACAAGAGTCATGAGATGACAGCCCGCATCGGTTGTTGATCTGCATTTGGTGAAACCATACTGGTTTGAATGCAGTATTCTATTTCTATTGAAATGTGACAGCAGTTGGTTTAGCATCAATTTCTCAAAGATTTTACTTAATACTGGCAAAACAGAGATTGGCCTATAGTTTGAGGGATCTGTCTTACTTCCCGATTTAAAGATAGGAGTGATTTTACTTATTTTCATTAGTTCTGGAAACGTGCCTTTATCTATGCATAGGTTAAATAATTCTGCTAAGTAAGGAGCAATTGTGTTTATTATAGAATCTAGCATTTTTACAGATAGACCCCATAGATCTTCAGTAGCTTTAACATTTAAACTCTTGTACGTCTTTTTGATATCAATTAATGAGATGTGTTCGAACGAAAATTCAGGTATGGTGCGTTGGAAGTTTTCTTTAAGAAAAGTCTCCGCCAAGTCTGGGGATGAATCAAGTGACTTGGTCGCGTTCAGGGCTATGTTAGAGAAGAAATCGACAAAAATATTAGCGATTTCCTCAACATTTGTAATGTGTTCATTATTAATTAATAATTTATATTCAGAATATCTACATTTATCTTTACCTGTCTGTACATTTATTGTTTTCCAAACCGCCTTAATTTTATTACTTGATTTGCGAATTTTGTCTTTAATATTTATGGCTTTTGCTTGGATGCAAACAGCTTTAAAAATTTTTGAATAACATTTAACATACTCATGAAATGATTCTGAATTAGAATGGGCTTTATCCCTATACAACTCATACATATTATCTCTACTTTTCCTGATACCCTTGGTAGCCCAATCACTAAATTCTAGTTTCCCATTCGTGTGTAATTTCTTTTTGGGACATATCTCATTGAACTCCTTACTTATTACAGAAAATATGTTTTCATAGTTGAAATTAGGGTCATCCTCAGAGACAGCGACATTTACGAGTTTTGATTCTATATTATTCCTAAGCTTTTCGAGTTTATATGTTGTTAGGGGCCTATGTTCAATTGTTGGTTTTTCTTTTGATTTTTCACATATAAATTCTAGTGAGAGACCCTTGTGGTCAGACCTAACTCCACCTGTTATTGATAACTTCCTACTTTCGAAATTGGTAAAGATATTATCAATACAGGTCGATGAAGTGACTGTAACTCTTGTGGGCTCAGAGAATAGGTAACTCAAACCGAAGGACTTAAATAAACTAGTCAAATTAGTTTTATCTGGAGAATCTGACAAAATATCAATGTTAAAATCACCGCATACAAGTACATGTTTATTACTTTTACAAATTTTGTTTAGAATTATTTCCATAGAGGACATAAAAGAAGTGAGATTCGAGTTCGGCGGCCTACATACACATAAGATTATGTGCCTTTTCACTTCTACACAAGCCACCTCGCAAGTTCGTTCCACAGAACAGCTGACAATGTCATTTCGCTCTTTATATTTAATTGATTTTCTTAAAAGTATAATCGTGCCACCTCCTTCAGCAGATGTTCTGTTGAACTTACTGGCCACCTGAAAATTCGATTGCGATCTTATTAACTACAAAAAAGCCATGTAGACTGTATCGGTAATGCAATGTTGCCGTAGTATTCTATGCTTTATGAAACTATGGCGATTACAGTAATAATAGTTAAAGTTTATTTTCCATGGCATGTGGAGTTTGGCTAGTGTAAAAATCGATTACTTTAATAACAGTCTTATGCAAATGTGAGCAATATTAAATTAAAAATAAAGTTTTACATGGATTTAAAGATATTTATTGTATATCAAGAAAAACTTAGCTTTAAAATAATACAAACTAACTTTAAAAAAAACAATCTAGAATCACATAAAATATAGACACAATTTTTCATTCATATTTCAGTCGTCGTCTGAAGTCTATCTCGTTTCTCGTGAAACCATCGGGACTCAATCAGGTCTATTTCCTGTGAGGCGGCTTCTGAAAGGAAGAGTTCATCATAAAGGGTCTCTCTTTCTCCAGGAAATCGGCCAGCCTCTGTCCCCTTGGGTTCCGTTGCCCATATCCAAATTGCTCCACTCTCAGCTCGTCATCGCTTTTCTTGCCTAGCTTTGCGTTAAAGTCCCCCATAACAACAGTGAATTTGGTCTCGGATGTATGTATGGCTCTAATGACGTCCTCATACGTAGTTTCCACTTCATCATCTGGGTGTGACGAGGTTGGTACGCATACCTGAATGACCTTTAGCCAATATCTTTTGGATATTCTGAGTATTAGGTTACGACCCTGCTCGAGACACTTTCGATGGTTATAATGTTGTTAATGAGGGACTTGTGGACGAGAAAGCTGAAACCACCTTGGGGACTGTTTGTCGCCCTCCCGTTAGTAAAAGAGGTATCCTGATCTTAGGGTTATCATGTCCTCGCCCTCTACGGACTTCAGACAACCTCACGATATGCCAACGTAACCTAGGAGAAGATTATTGGGCTGGAAGAGGAATTACTCTTCCAGCCCAATAATCTTCTCCTGGATCCTCAAAGTGCGTATGTTGGGTATTACCAGGGCCACTCGTCGTTGTTGGTATGGGTAGCCGGGAATCTTTCCGAGATTCACCCCCTGCTCCGCCGTTACCGTGACCGCTACCAGAGTCAAGAATAATGGAGCTGCAGGGGACTAGGGGCTTGGTCTGTCTGGTGCTTGTCATTGGAGGCAGTTTAATGGTTTTATTACGCAGAGGACGCTACTATTCATCCTTAGTCCAAGATAAGAATCGCGTGCGTACTCTTCTCGAAAATGAAAACAAATCTAATTTCAGTAAACAAACATCGCTAGACCTCGGGCACGTGCTGAGAGCGGGGCGGTAGACTATCCCTTTCTTTTCTTGAGAATGAAATGAAAGCAACTCTCATTACACCTGCCTCTAAGTAATGAGTCAGTAAATTGTTACCCACACTTACTTGACTAAATCATTGCTACCTATTATCGCAATCAACTTTACTAGTAAAACCTTTGTCAATTTTACTGGAATAAAATGGTAATATTACAATACCGAAATTAAGTTTAGTCGAATATAATCGTAATATCGTTCACCAGCAAAATTTTAAAATAGCAGAGTCAGTATTAATATGTTAGGATGCTATTTGAGTCAAAACAGCGTTTTTCTTTTCAAATGAATAGTACAGTAATATCCATTACAAAATGACAAATCGAAAAATACTCGTACGAATAGGCAAAAATTGACAAGATTTAATCGTACCTCGAGAATTATTTTGAATAAAAGCACTTCTATCGTAATAGTCGATTACGATATTATTCGGTGGGGACGGCGAATAGCATTATAAGTACTTAATAGGCAAAAGGCCATAATTGACCTATTGGTCTTTGTTATACTTCCTTAATACCTATTTTAAATGTCAACCGAATTGGCGATCGTTATTAGTGTGGAACAAAATTAAAAAAGAAAACGCACAATTTTACAACAACATGAACACGTTTCTTGCAAAACAGTCTTAGATCATCGTTTAAAAGGTATTTATTAATTTTATTAGATGGAATTATACCCAGTTATTGTTTTGAGAATGTGCATACTATTATTTTTATGGAAACTACAATATTAATAGGTAAAAAAAACAACTAACATTAACAACTACCAAATAACAACTCGTTCATATAATTTGAGAACCTAGGCATTCTTCAAGCTACTCGACCGTGTATGATTCGCGTATAAAATTTTCATACGACACTATCTATGCATATTTAATGCAACATCCCGTGGCATATATTTATGATATTATAAATTACTTATTATTATTTTATCAATTAGGTACTAAATGGGTCATTGAACCAATGATGTACGTTTACAATGCACTGCCAGTCCACTGTTATTATATTGACTGTTTCGGTCCCCAGGCCAGACAAAGTGTTTAAAAGATTTTTCCATTAGGAAATATCTCAATAACTGCCGGAGTCTAGAACTGCGCCAGGTAAATGGCATATTCGGAGAGTAGGCAGCAGCGCTCTCCAGCACCAAGTATTCCAACTAATCCGATCACCAAGGCGCCTGCCAAGCGTGATGATTACGGCAAAATCCCCCCATATTATAAATAGTTTATGGCATTCTATGGGGAGGCCTATGTTCAGCAGTGAAAGTCTTCCGGCTGATTATAGTAGTAACACGTTGCCTGACTTGGGGATCAAACCCGGGACCTCATGATCGGCAGTCGACCTTGCGCCCGGCGCCCACTACGCCACCGAGGCAGTATTTCCAGATAAGTATGTAGAGATATGTGTTTATAATTCCAGTGCAGATATATCAAGCGCATGCCCGTCGGATCGACTCCTGCGCACGCGGGAGACGTGTCAAGTAGACGGCTCTGATGCACAATGTCTGCGGTTGCACTGCTGTGACACTCATCTATTCATTGCTGGAAGGTAATGAGGTTATCCCTTATTCCACTTCTGATGTTGGAATAGAACAGACTGTATATTGGGATATCGCGTCTGTCTCTACGCGAAATACTTACCTAAAAACTACATAACGGATATTCATACGATTTACACCATTGAACGGAAGCTTTCGGTGTATGATTTATTAAGGATAAATAAATTGGCTGAAATAGGACGGTCAATTATTTAATTTTTTGTTCACTCGCTCCTTTTAAAAAGCCCCATATTGTAGCTTAACGGGAAGATCGCCGCTGGGAGATTATTCCACAGTTTGCACGAAAGAAAAGAACGAGGAAATCGCACAGGATGCGACGTCCACATGTCAATTATGTGCGGATGAGCTTTCAGGCAATGGCGGCTAGTTCGGTGATAGAACCGTGACGCCGGTATCACGTTGAAAAGTTCATCACAACACTCCCTAGTGTAAATACGGTAAAAAAACACTAAGATACCCGATGTCTCTGCGCATGCTGGTTCTAGGTGTTCGGCCGGTGAGCCTGTCCGACGTAATAAAGACAGCGGGAACACGCTGGATGCAAGCTGGATGTACGCTTACGACCTGACAATGAAATCTATGTGGGAGGTCTATTTCCAGCAGTAGACTTTCTACAGCTGAGATGATGATGGTGATGAAGCCGAGGCGGTTTGCTAGTTTGATTACCCATATAAAAGGATCAGCTCATCGATTTTGGATGGAAAATTTGCGAATTTCTCAATTATTTTTTTGCAAGTTGTTCAATTTGACACTTTACACACATTTTGTAACACTTTGTAGGTGTATCCCAAAGTCAGTGGACCCATGCAGTTTGAAGTTATGCGAGCAAGCGTGCGAGGTTCGCGACCAGAGAGTATGGTGCTCTTGTCATGATGGCTTTCAGTTTCAACCTGATAACTATAGGAGGAAGGAACAGCCGTATTGTGTCGGTAAGGTTTCATAATAATCATTATATAGATATTATTAATTATCGCAGAGTTGTCTGTGAGACCTATGTTCAGCAGTGGACGTCCTGCGGCTGAGGTGATGATGATGATGAATATACTTATACTTATAGTACCAGGGCATCATAAATTGAGAAGAAGTATCCTTCCTCAGATATAGACGAATGCTTGTCGAACAAGGGCGGTTGTTCGCAGCGTTGTGTGAACGACCCGGGAGGGTTCCACTGCGAATGTTCGCCGCCGATGTATGTTGGGAGCGATGGGAAGACTTGCGAACCACGGATGCCTGTACCACTTGCTATACCGGTAAGAGATTGGAAAACGACAGACATATCTAACACCTATTTGTTCTGAAAAAATCAAATTAGATAAATTAAAAAATTAAACCATCTCCATTTCTCTTTCCTGCTCCATCATGCGATCTCCGTTCTGAAATCTATTGAGTCCAAACACGATATTGGACTATAAACTCATTTGAGCCTGGATGCTACAGCATCACATTAAGGCTCAGGTCAAAGCTTTAATATCATTTCGATGTTTTTGAAGTACAAACCTTTACATAATTACAAACTATCTTAATGTTATGTAGTATCCTACTTATAAGTATAATTAGTGAATGAATTGTACTAAACTGTCACTTATATTAATATCAATAAAGATTGTTATTATTATCAAGTAACAGGATATCTTTCGAGTCGACGAAACCACTAGAAATTGTGACACTATTTGTGTTATATTTTTATTTTAAGGTTGTATTGTTTGTGGTGAACTCGAATATAGAAAACTTTTAGAACGAAGCTAGCTGTTTTTTTGTAGAAAATGTCGTGCCAAGGAGCTAAACTCTAAACCAAGAAAAACGGTTCCCAACCAGTGTGAATCCAGAGTGATAGGGAACTTTTAGGATGATGTACCAGGGTATCACAAATCAAGAAGAAGTAGCGCGTGTCCGTTTGAACGTATACCTTGTGTTGTTAGGAGCCACTCCCACTAATCCGTGCGTCGTCCCGTTGCTACGCTCCCTGTGACACGGTCTCATGGCTGTCTCGTAAGGTGAAGCAGTTGAATGATGCGCTCCATGCCACACAGGCCGCTGTTAAGAAACTTGTCGATAACCAGAAGGGGGACAGTAAGTTCTTCATATATTCTACTCTAGCCTTTCGATAGTAATATATTGTAGCGTCCGTGGTCCAGCGGAAATATGCCCAGCTTTAAATCCAGAGTCCCTGGATCGAATCTCACCATATGGACTTATCGCTTGGGCGCTACCGTGTTTTGGATTCACGTTAAACTGTAGATCCCAGCTGCGTTCTATAAGATATGTAGAGGGCATGTCGGAGGCTTGTGGGAATCTTGGCGACCTGAAACTCTGATAATATGGGTTGTCCACATAACCCATATGAATTGACTCCAGCAGTGTAATTCGGGAAACCCGTTCTGTTAGAGTAAAAATCCAAATTATTTTTGTTATAATAAGTGCAAAAGAAACTGTCTATCTGGCTGTTACGCGTGGATAGCGTAACAACTAGAAACTCCATTGAATCGATTTGGATGAATTTTGGTACCCAGAGTAAAACTAGTTTTACTGCGACTATAGAAAAATTCTGAAAGGAGTCATATCGTGTCATGTGACTGATTTAAAAACTTAGTAAAGTTGAACTTTCAAAATATGTTTTTCAAAATCAACTCTTGATTCCAGGCGCGAACAATTAATAAGTATTAAAAAAATGTAGGTAATAATCAATGAGATGCAGTTTTAGTTTTTAACAATATCATTCTCATGACTACTTTCAATATTTTTCTAAATTCGCCGGCGTTCCGCAGATGGCCCTGAAGACCCTTTAAAAAAATTTACCACTATTATAAGATTCTTAATTTAAATCGGGATAAAAAGTATGTATATATAAAAAATTTACCACTATTATAAGATTCTTAATTTAAATCGGGATAAAAAGTATGTATATATAAATAATTTATATACTGGATATATTACATCCCGTCACTCACCCGACAATCTCGATACATAACTTCACTCTTCGACCAAAATAACAGTTTCAGTTGACTTTTAGATGTGTTTTTTTGGTTTGAAAAGTGTAAAATTGAAATCTAGTAACTTGATCAGCCGGCGAGCAGTTTGCAGAAGGAACATACGCGTACAGAGTTCTGGACTCCACAGCTCCCTTGGAAGGAGGGTACTGTCGCTGCGAGAGGGGGCCCAGGGTAAGATCACTTATAACCTTTTCATGTTATAGTCCATATAATTTCGTTAATCTGCCGTCGATCGTTCATTACACAAAATACGATTATACCTTCCTCTTGAAAGGGTAGGCAGAGGTGCAACCAGGATTCAGTAGTTACACCCATATTTCGCCAGTACGTTATTGGTCTCATGTAGAGCCTATTGCCATCTACCAATCACAGTTCCACTCCAGGCTGTCACTGAGATAATTGCTAATGGAAAAATGCAAAAACACTTTGCTTTATCTGGGGATCGAACCCGGGACATAATGATTCGTGATCGGCAGTCGAGCTTGCGCCCACCACTACCGAGGCAGTCGATAATTCGGTTCTGTTCTGTTATAATTTAGCATGAAATTTCGTTTAAGTACAAAGGAACCCACGAGGCAGGCCTTAGCTTGACATGGGATCCAAAACCAATATATCACACAATATAGAACAGCCTCGTTGGCCCAGATGGTAGTAACTCTGGTTTCTGTACCGCAGGGCCCGGGTTCGATCGCCGGCCAGGTCAAACATTCGTGTGCATGAACATGTCTGTTTGATCTGTGTCTAGGTGTTATAACACCCAGACCAGCTTATATAAGCTTATATAAGTATGTATATCAGTCATCAGTCATCTGGTTACCATAGTACAGACTTCTAGCTTAGTTTGGGACCAGGTGATCGTGTGTGGAAGTTGTCCCATATTATTATTATTATAATGAATTCTTATACCTACTAATTAGAATAATAGTAATAGTTATAAGAATATTATTCGGTAGGTGACGAAAGCTGACACCTATAAATAGGCAGGTAATAGGTAGGAACCCTTTATATGCGAGTCCCATACGCATTTGACCAGTTTATTTTCTATATTATGTAATTTTTAACAGGGTCCAGCCGGCCCCCCTGGAATGGAAGGTCCGAAAGGCGACATGGGTCCGCGCGGGACGCGTGGGTCCCGTGGACCCAAGGGCTCCCTCGATCTGATGTTACTTATGATAGCAGATCTAAGGCATGATATACAGAACTTGGAGACTAGGGTTTATAAAGATGGGGAGCGGTAAGGAATATACGTAATACCTATAGTCCATCAAATTTAAGAAGTGTCGTTTGGCGTTTTATACTTTCAATAACTTTGCATAGGCCTTACTCACACAATTTCAATAACCTTCGCCGTAAAGATTCAAAGATTCAGTTGAAATGTCTTGGTGTTGAAATTGCATAACGTTCTAAAATTGTCTCAACATGTTTATTATAGCCTTTTGGTGCAAAATATATTTATAAATTATAGTAAGATTATAGAATTGATAATAATAAAATTAAAAAAAAGCAATTAAGTTATAATACATGCATGTCAAATTATAAACTAAGAATACCTGTTAACAATGTCAAAATCGAGGTCAAAATGGTATTTAAAAAGAAATCAAATTATACATGCATGTCAAACTACGAATAATAATGTCATGTCAAATTATAAACTAAAAATATCTGATAACAATGTCAGAATGGTTTTAAAAAGAAATCAAAATGTCAAAATATAAAAAAAAAACATGGAATTATGAATTTTATCACAAGACTGGTGTAAGCACTAGTACCCAGCGGCTTCACCCGCGCTATGGGAGTTTTATACTAAAACAAGCTGTGCCCCGCGGTTTCAACCGCGTAGTCTTCGTTCCCGTGCGAATATCAGGATAAAAAGTACCTTCCAAAAGTGTTCCAAATTTAGGTCAATCGGTTCAGTAGTTTAAGCGTGAAAATGAACAAACAAATACACACAAAAAACAGGGCTAGCGCTGTTTTTTGACCAATCTAGATGGCGCTGGAGTCGAGTTATAACACGCTATCGTTTTGTTTACCTGTTCCAAACGTTACTTTTGATTTGAGATTTATAATAATATTAGTATGATAGTATGATTTTGATGCCCTTTTTGGACCCTTAGAACGTGAATATTCAAAATTGCTATTATTATTCAATTTCTTTGTACACGCCCAGGTAACAAAAAGAACTTACGTTTCAAGTTTCAAGTCTCAAGGATCAGTGGTTTGGGCTCGGTGTTGCATGTCAGCCAGTGAATCATAACATAACATAACATACATTCACGCCTTTTTCCCGAAGGGGTAGGCAGAGGTGTACCCAGGACTCAGTCCCATAGTAGATACACCCACATTTCGCCAGTATGTTATTGGTCCCATGTAATAGGGGGCGAGCCTATTGCCATCTACCGGGCACAGTTCCAGACTCCAGGCAGTTATTGAAATAATTCCTAATGGAAAAATCCAATATATAACACTATGCCTGACCTGGGGATCGAACCCGGGACCTCTTGATTGGCAGTCGAGTATGCGCCCACTACGCCACCGAGGCAGTGAATCATAGATAATATATATAGTGATAGTGATATCATCATCATCATCAACCAGAAGACGTCCACTTCTAAACATAGGCCTCCCCCATGCATAGGTTTTGCCATAATCACCTCGCTTGGCAGACGGCTTGGTGATCGCAGTAGTTTGTCCATCGTATAGTACAGTGATATAGTGGTACTACTCGTTATCTTAATAATAATATTATAAATGCGAAAGTTTGTGTTTGTTACTCTTTCACGCTAAAACTACTGAATCGATAAGGCTGAAATTTGGTATGCAGGTAGCTAAGACCCTGGAATAACACATGTGGTACTTTTTTCCCGATATTCCCACGGGAACGAGGACTACGCGTCACAGGCACAGCTAGTCACCAAATTAATTTAAGTTCCTTCAAACATGGCAAAATAAATAGTGTCAAACGGTACATCTTAGATTTGCTGGGATGTTGTTACTATGTACTATGTATAATAACAATATATATATACTGTTCCGTACGGGGATGGATGAATAATAATCTGACTCCAATTGAATAAATAAACTGTATTGAGCGTTTACAATGGATGCCGCGGCCGGTTATAATGAATGTGATGATGCGTGTGCGCTTGTCGGCGATCCGTGAGCAAGTGGCTGTGGCGGGCGTCCCTCCCCGTCCCGCGCCTCACCAGAGGCACTAGTGATGTGTCGCAACATATACTATATATATATTACTATATACTATATATATACTTACTATACCTTGTATAATTTCCAGTCCAGAGAGGTTCAACCTGCAGAAGGCATGGCGTAGACAACGCAAGCAAGACAGGTTGGAGAGTAGAACCGAACAAGACCTGGAAGCTTACACCGCCCCTGCTGAAACTATTGCTGTTGAACTGACTCCACATGGTAAGACTGAGTGAGGGAAGGCGAAGGGCTTTAAAGTTTTTGTAGTGGTAGGCCTCTTTTGCAGGGGGCCGCCTGGGGAAGTACCACACCTTTGCCAGTTATTCATCCGCCGAGCAGTAATGTGCTAACATTACTGTGTTCCGATCTGAAGGGCAATGTTACCAACGAAATTGCTGGGCATGGGAGTTTCAGCAACGAATATCTCAGGGTGACAGGCGCAGTGCAGTGCCGCGCAGGATTTTTTATTTTATAACACTAGGTGGCGCTATAATTGTTATAATACTAATAATAATTGTTAATAAATTAATAATGCTAGATACCTGAACAAATCCCTACCTTCTAAAACGTCGCGTGCGCAAAGCATTAATGAGGCATATCACAAAATTGTAAACGTGCCTTTTCCATTAAATAATACTCGAACACTTCAGCATATTTTACATTATTTATTTCAAGGCCACCATCTTCAATCTCGCTCTACAATCCTCTGTCGCGCTGGCATCCACCTCCCTGTGTTGCCATCGCGCCCTCGCACATCCGTAGCATGCGCGTCACAAAATAACATCAACCCTACAAAATATACATGAAAAACAACGCAAAATCAACGCTGTGACGTCGCAGCGCAACGCAACGCACTAATGGGACCTCTGACCTCGCTCTAAGCGGTAGTAGTAGGGATAGAAAAATTTCGCCGATGACTATAAATATAGTACCTCCACGGTAGCTCAATTGGTAGGATGCCCACCACGCGGATTGGTGCGGAGAAATGTTTCTTTCCATATATATATTGTAAAACATAACATAACATACATTCACGCCTTTTTCCCGAAGGGGTAGGCAGAGGTGTACCCAGGACTCAGTCCCATAGTAGATACACCCACATTTCGCCAGTATGTTATTGGTCCCATGTAATAGGGGGCGAGCCTATTGCCGGCACAGTTCCAGACTCCAGGCAGTTATTGAGATAATTCCTCATGGAAAAATCCAATATTAACACTATGCCTGACCTGGGGATCGAACCCGGGACCTCTTGATTGGCAGTCGAGCATGCGCCCACTACGCCACCGAGGCAGTCAAGCCAGCGAGCGAGGCATGTTTATTGTAAGTACTATATTTCTATTTGCAGGTGAAACAGGTGAAATCCCTCGTGAATCGACAACAGATTCGTTCCGTTTCAAAGACCCGCCGCTAAACCTCGCGGATGTGAAGGAAGCTTTAGAGAAACTGCGACGATTCCACGCTTTGGAGAACTACACTACGTTGGACGAAGATGACCATGATTACGATTACAGCTTTTATTAGTATTGGAATTGAGTTTTATTTCGATTGACCACAGATAACTACAGACAAGGTTTTGCAAAAAGGAGTAGTAAACTTTAGGGGCGCATTGTATCCATCAAAGTGAAGAACTTGCAAAAGAATTTGTATGTCTGTAACCAAATCTAAGAAGTACCATTTGACAATTCGGAAGCTAATCCTTTCACTGTCTATCCTATATTGCCCGGTAGAGAATGTTATTAGCAATCATATGTTATAACAAACATAGTATCCATCTTATTATCGCCGTTTAATTAATACATACATACATACAGTCACGCCTTGTTCCCGTTGGGGTAGGCAGAGAAAATTGTTGCGGATGAGTGCTTCGGCGTACCCGCAGCCGACACATGGCGTCCCGCAGGATATCCCCCAGGGTTTTAGTCAGTCGGGAAGATCCCCTTCAGGGACTTCCCATCCTGACATAACCCGGCCCTGCCCCCCGGCATGGCCGGGTATCTGTATGCAGATTTCTCTGGGTCACAAAAAAAAAGGCAGAGACAATTTCTTTCCACTTGCTACGATCCTGACATACAACTTTCGCTTCTTTCACTTTCATCACATTCTTCGTGTTTAATTTATAATTTTATTTAATAAAGTGAAATTAAGTACTAGGTCTTTTATTAATGGCGACGCACGTTCCAATTTTAGTAGAACATTTACTTAAATCATAATAATTAATGGCGATGCAAAAAAAAAATTATTTATGCACATTTGAGAGTCATATTATTAGGCCTATCAAATAAAATCAAAATTATAATGTAAGGTCGACGTGGCCAAGAAACCAACCAACTCCTTTAATTACAAATCTCTCAAACAAGGCTAAATAAGAACTGTCAAACGGTACTTCTTAGATTTGATGGGCTATAATGACTTTGACATTTATTCTTTTACCTTGTTATTTAGATTTCTGTGGAAATATTTGTTGTCAAACGGTACTTCTTAGATTTGATGGGCTATAAGGACTTTGACATTTCTATTACCTTGTTATTTAGATTTCTGTGGAAATATTTGTTGTAATGTCGCTTAATAATAAAGTTTAGTATCAAGCTATAGAATAATGTGATTTCTGATTGCGTTCAAAATTCAAAAGCACTTATTGGTTAATTTCCTTCGTTTGATGTTCAATCTCCCTACGTGTCATTGGCAAAGTTGTGATGTTTTAAGCACTTTCACATGCCACAAAATAAGAATTGAATTGAATTGGAAATATTCTATGCAGATAAAACACCGTATTAAATTACATAAGACTTTAATAACATATAATAATACAAAGTAATTAGACCTCTATCATTACATCCATGAAGTCTAACTTGCAACAGAGGGTTGGTACTGGGCCGCCAGTCGTTTGAACTCGTTAGACTTGGCGTGATAGTCCCTTGTGAACGGATGGTCTGGATGGCTGTCTAGAAGCTGGGCTAGATACCGAGATGATACCTGGAAAAATTTAATAGATTATATTATATATATTATACTAGCTGACCCGGCAAATGTTTTTTTGCCATATAAACTCTTTTTCGACTGCCTCGGTGGCGTAGAGGGCGCATGCTCAACTGCCAATCAAGAGGTCCCGGGTTCGATCCCCAGGTCAGGCCAAGTGTTAAATATTGGATTTTTCTATTAGGAATTATCTCAATAACTGCCTGGAGTCTGGAACTGTGCCCGTTAGATGGCAATAGCCTCGCCTATTACATGGGACCAACAACTTACTGGCGAAATGTGGGTTTATCTACTATGGGACTGAGTCCTGGGTACACCTCTGCCTACCCCTTCGGGAAAAAGGCGTGAATGTATGTTATGTTATGTTAAATTCAAGTAGAACATTAAATTGATATTTATTTTTGTATGTAAGTAAAATCCAACCAATTATCAAAACTCGTAGAACAAAAATGTTTTTGTTTATGATGTTGACTGCCTGCTCCTATGAGGTTGCTGGTGTTTTTAAAGTAACCCTGTATATCGCTAGATACCTCGTTAGGTTTCCCGGCGTGTGTGGCGCACACAGCGAGCGCCAGCAACAGGTCCGGGTGTTGCGGCGCGCGGCTCTGCGCCTCCGTCAACATCTGCTCCGCCTCCTCCCACATGCCTGCACAACACACACACCATCACTACCTAAGGATTGCTCAGGTGGAGAGGATGGACTAAAGGAGATTGACAAAGGACATTTATAAGGCAGGTGTGAATAGTCAAATCGTTTCTGTTATGAACATGTAATAATAATAATAATATGGGACAACTTCCACACACGGTCATCTGGTCCCAAACTAGGCTAGAAGCCTGTACTATGGCAACCAGATGACTGATATACATACTTATATAATATGTATATCAGTCATCTGGTATAAGTTTTGGATAATAAATAAATAAATAAAATATATACGCTTATAACACCCAGACACAGATCAAACAGACATGTTCATGCACACAAACGTTTGACCTGGCCGGGGATCGAACCCGGGACCTGCGGCACAGAAAGCGGAGTTACTGCCATCTGAGCCAACGAGGCTGTCAAAAATAAATGTCACGTAAAAAATAAGAAGTATTCTTCCACGTATGCTAATTGCTCGCAAATATGATCAGGCACTAATCGTTGGACGCAAGAAAAGCCACAGAATAATAAATAATACTAGATAGCGTCAGGCATGTCGGTACCCGCCCACCTTGATTGATTTCCAAGGTCACATGTATACCCGTCGCCTTAAAGAGGTAATATACAGATGATATAAAGGACGTTACAAATTATTTTTTATTGTGATAAAAACGATAACCAATTACAATTATCACACAGATCTTAATACACACTTATATTACTAGAATTAATATTAAAAAAAAAAAAAAAAAAAAAATTTAGTCACAAAATAGGATTATATGAAATTACAATTATAGCTATTATTATACAGTAAATTGAATAACATTATAAAAATTAAGTTAATCAGCTAAGTGTCATTATCATCAGGTTTACCTGCATAGCTCCATTGATCTTTTAAATTCTCACAATATTTTATTACTGCAGGTATAATGGACGTTGTTACCTCTGGCTGCTGCTGCAGCGGCCCCGGCGGCGGCGGGGGCTGCTCCAAGGGCTCCGAGCCTCTCCGAGAGCTCCATTATACTGTAGTGCGCGTCCTGTACGCCTGGTCCACCCTGCAACATTAACATTATTATATTATTATCACTTCACACACGTTAATTGATTTAAGGGGCTCGCTCTTCCATGCAAAATGAAATTTCTTAAATATGGGGAAATAGAGAATAATGTTCCACTTAATTGTTTTTGGTTGGCTCTTGTTGCCTTTGTTTCCGCCATTTGGGTTAAGAAAACAATAACAAAAAATTAAGTGGATATTATTATACACATAAATTCCCAGTAATAATTTACTGGGAATCCATGCAAAACTTAAACCTTTGTTTCTACATTGAAGCAATTTGAAGCAATTTATTCTATTTTGGAGTATATGTATACTATGTATTCTCATAAATTTGTCTAAATTATTATTATCTTCCCAATCAGATACTAGTTTCACATTCACTTGTTTTCGCTTATTCTCTATAGTTTTACCAAAGATCGAATTATTCAATAACTTGAAAATATCTTTTTCAAAGTCGGATTTTGAAATCTGACGTAAACTTGTATTCAGATCTATATATGTCTTTAGAAAACTTTCTTGTCTGAAGGATATTACACGATATATTTTTTTTAATAAGAGTCCTTGTTTTAAACATTCCTTTAAATGAATATAATGAATTACAATATTACCTGTGACAAATTAACCCAAGCTTGAGAGAGTTGTGTCAATGTGCCATCATCCTCGATGTCCTGTAGTAGTTTAAGCTGTTTTTTGGCCAGGTCTGGTCTGTTCATGGCCAACAGACATTGTACTGTGAACGCTCGGAGCTCTAGAGAATCTGTGTTGTGCAGGATCCTGTAGGAGTAGTAATTTCCCATCCAAACTTTGAGGAATCAATGAAGATGATAAGAGAGTTATAATTTCTTCATTATTTATTTTAAGTAACACCTCATTTTAAACAATGAATTGTACAAACAATTCATTTTAAAAATGCAAATAGGTATTTCCTCAAGATTTCCATAATTCTCATAAATACCTATCTGTAGTAAAACCGCATGCAAACCCCGGACACTCGACTCAATCCCATGCAAAAGCCGCGCTATAACTACCTACTACAAAGACATTGCACACATGGAGTTTTGTACACGTGCAAGAGTGTCCGTGAGGTGATTTCCCACAGAAGCAGAGGTCGTGGAGAGCTCAATCTCGTTTTACGGGGTGAGGAAGGCCCGATTGGTGGGCAGATGACAGTGTCTATTCTGTATATAGTATTTATCTGTTCTTTACCGCGGGGCATAGCTAGTTAAGTATATGTTCAAATTGTTTCTTAAGAGAAACTTTACAGGAATAGAAACCGGGCTACATAACTTTGCAAGTTTTATCGGAGATTTAAAGAAAATAATATAAGTACATACTTTAAAGCCGTACTTAAGTATGTAACCGTTTAAAGTATGTACTTATAACATACTTTAAAGCCGCTTCATAGTTCTCCTCATGATAGTAAATGGTGGCTGCGACTATCAGGAATATCTCATTCACCAGTTCTGTGCCTTTTGACACCTGCAACAACATTTATTTCAAAAGTTCTTCATTCTTCGTCATTCTATGGCAACCCATAGAATCATCATTTTAATGGATGACATTTATTTCGAAGTAAATGCATGGTCATGATTGCCTATAGATTGGTACCAGTGGTTGCTGTAAAAACTGGCTAAGGGCTAACAGATCCAGAGGACGGGTAGCATCATCTCCTGTGTAAAAACATCCAACTCTGTTCACCAGCAGCCTGCTATGCATGGGGAATATTGGCATACCCTCATGGGGATGCCTATGGGCAGCGGAGGGCAGCAGATGATAATGAAAATGATTGTTGATATTTTACCAACAGTATAAACTTCAAGACTCAATGATATGTTAACAAATCTTAATCACTATTTTATATTTTCAAATTCTAAATGACTCTGACTGACATGCAACACCAAGCCCAAACCACTGATCTCAGAAACTTGAAACTTAAAATGCAGGTTATTTTAGTTATCTGAACGTGTACAAAGAAAGGATTTTAAAAAACTCGCCTAAAATGGGTCCAAAAAGGGTGTAAAGTAGTTTTAGTGTGATGACATGAAAAATGTATGCAAACACACACACATTAACTACGGACTTACTGACAAACTTCCACATTCCTAAAATTAGTAGGACACCCTCAATGGCTTTAATGGTAGTAACTCTGCTTTCTGTGCCGCAGGCCCCATGTTCGATCCCCGGCCAACTGTGTCTGGGTGTTATAAGCTTATATAAGTATGTATATCGGTCATCTGGTTACCATAGTACAGGCTTCTAGCCTAGTTTGGGACCAGGTGATTGTGTGTGGAAGTTGTCCCATATAATTATATTATTATTTCTAATCTTACCCGTGCATCAATATCAGCAACAATAGCTGGTTTATTAGCTCCCGGCGATAAATAATCAACCAGAGTCTGCAAAGGCTGCAGCATAGGGTCTGCAGTCTTCAACTCTTGAACAACTACCCTATAGTTCCCTTGTGCGATGTACGCGCGGTAAAGGAAGGCATCACGTTGAAACGTTACTAGGGGTGATGATGGCTGAAAGTAGAAAATAAGTAAATATTATATTTTATTTGGCTCGTCCTTAATGCTTGGGTTGGTGGTGCTTGGACAGAGTCGGCGGCCGCGCACAGAACAGCTAACAGCAGAATGATAATATAGAGGGTGAGTGGATGATTTGTGTGTAACTCTGTCAAGGAACTGTCTCACGTTTTGAGAGTATCCATTTAACTTTAATTAGTTGACTTCAGTGATTAAAATTAAAATTAAAGAACATTATTAGTATAGTGAGTAGCGATAAGATGACTTTTGTGTCGGATCTGAACATAATCAGCCTCCCCTGACCACATTAATGAAGAAATAATGGACAGTCTCATTGGTCAAGTAGCTGCAAACGCTACTGCTGTGCATGATGCGTTTAGTTTGATTTTCCAGGTCGGGCAGAATGTGATAACGGATTTTCTCTTAAGAATTTTCTTAATAACAGCCTGGAGTCCGGGTTAGTACCAATAGCTACTATGTGAATAAGGACACCTCTGCATAAAACTCCGGGAAAACAAGTCGTGATATGTTTAAGTTTTAATCAGATCAGAAATTACGAAATATAAACGAAAACATGATTGCGAGTCGGTCACTTTTCCAAACCAAATATCTTTGTAAAAAGCAATGTTCCTAATGAAATATTAAATTTGTTTTATTACTTACATTTACATTTTGCGCCTCGTTAATGCACTGTTGGTAATTACCGACGTAAAATGCATTTTTTACATCGAAAAGTTCATCAACATCTTGCTGCTGACGTGCCATTTTGATTTTAGATTTCCTCTCTGTTCTGTGATTTTAGATGGATTTTTGACAACTCACAATCTCACAACTCACAACTGTCAATTACAATACTTGACAAATGTCAAATGACAAACTATGACATTGACAAATTTATAAAAAATGACATCTAGGAAATAAAACAGTCAACAGTAAATCCTTATAGTAGTTAGTACAGAGTTCGAACAGAGGGCACTTACAGTAAAACTAATCGCGCCATCTATATTTTTCAGTTGACACCGTTAATATGAAAAGCTTACCAGTATCTAACTCAAGTTCTGAATAGAAATAAAAGATGGCACCTTGAGCTTCACTCTTCACAGAAAACTTCTTCTCACTAGAAAGCTATACGAAGGAGTTAGAACCAGTCAAATTCGTTCAAGTCAAGTAAAAAAATGTTCGAAAAGCATTTGCTTTTCGGGTACATTTGAGTATCAGGTACCTAAATTCAAACAATAGCTGCATTGAAAAGAAATGGTTGTACCTTGCTCAGGTAAAGTAAATAATTAAATGGAACTCACCTGGGTGTTGAAAGAAACCTTGTTCGAATGATAGCTTATCAATGGAGTAATTTTATTTCGAGTATTTGGGTTAACAGGGAAGAGGATAATGTTGCCTGTAATTTATTACTACGTGATAAGTGATAGGAAGAACATAGAATTAAAACCGTCAATAAGTACCTACCTGTTCGTATTTTTATACCTTATTTTTTATTCTATTGTTAATTTCGATGCGGTTTTTTTTTGTTTGAAAGCTGACCAGATCGAGAGCTTTCTTCGCTATGTCCCATGAAAGTCGTTTCAGCCGTTTGAAGCTTATCAGCTCTTTAAATATATAGCTGCTGACAGCCTGGTTGGCACATCTGTGCCAACCAGGCCACTACCATCTGGTAGTAACTCTGCTTTCTGTGCCGCAGGCCCCGGGTTCGATTCCCGGCCAGGTCGAACATTTATGTGCATGAACATGTCTGTTTGATCTGTGTCTGGGTGTTATAAGCATAAATAAGTATGTATATCAGTAATCTGGTTACCATAGTATAGGATTCTAGTCTAGTTTGGGACCAGATGACCGTGTGTGGAAGTTGTCCCATATATTATTATTTATTATTATAGCTAGATAGGAAAACCTTAAACCTGATACATACCTAAGCATTCATGAAACTAATGTAACAATAGGCGGTCTTATCGCTTAGAGAGATCTCTTCCAGATAACCGTGCTGGAAGAAAAGAGAACCGTAGGTATAATATATTGGTCGGTGGCGTGACAGAGACTATACTATATAATCATAAAGATGACTAAAATACATACCCATATACTTAAATTAAACTAATGGTTATAAATCCTAATAAAAAAACTTAATAAAAATGTACAGAATAATATGTAACTAACGAGGTAGTGAGAAGAGGGAATAGGAAGAAGGATAGCTAAAGCGACAAGAAGTGGGCAAACACACTCTAGAATCGACAGCATTGCATAAGGGAATGTTCGCTAGCCTTTATCATATTTTATAGCACTAATGTCTTCTTACCAGATTGTTCTTTGACGACCTCACAGTGCGACAATGTATAGCATGTAAAAATAAAAAACGCTTTTGAAGATGCCGTGAGGAGGATGTGGTAAACAAGATATTCTAAAGAAGAGAGAGAATATGAACATCCCTGCGAGGGCGAATTGGAAGCCACTTCAGTTTTGAGCGAAATTCGGAAACATGATCATATTTTCGAAGACCAAATATGAACCTTATGCATAAGTTTTGAAGTCTCTCAAGCATATTCAGCTGGTCTTTGGTAATATCAGGGTAGCTGCGTTAGCATAGTCGAGAATCGGGAGCTTGAATGATTAGTGACTATTAAGTGAGCGCAGTTTTGGTGACAGTTGGAAAGAAGTTTTACAAACTACGCAAAGACCGGTGGCAAACATTTTGTGACTTTATTTGCTGACTGAGGGCTCCATGATAAGGTTACACATGTCAATGGTTACACGTAAGTTCTTCACATTGTCGTTGAAGGGTATTGTTATTCGCGGTAGTAGACCAGTCTATTTTGCTAACCATTCAGGAACAACCGACGACATTTAAATAGCTTGGGTTTTGAGCGTGTTTTTTTTAAAAGAAATGTACCTTTATATCAAGTCACAGATTATCTATAGATAGGTATATAGATATTTATTTATTAGGAAAAACATTTTTAAATTAAGTACCTATAAAAAAAGAAGTCTGTTTATTTTTCTCAAATAATTAAATAAGTATCTACCTGCTTACTTTACACAATGTGCTTGCGCATCCAGGGTTGGCGTAACCTTGAGATAAATTTATTTTTTTGGCAGTTGTTTTGTGCACAAAAGCAAATCCATGAATGAACTTCGAACAATTGATTTTTTTGCAGTCTTATCAAGTTATTTCTCACTCTCCTATTATTGTTACAGATTCTATATTTTTGCAACAGTTGATAAAATAGTTCTATTCTTTCTTCACCTATTGTAACACAAGTCTATTCAAAGTTTAAGCTAAGGGACCTATCTATCAAATAACAATGAACACCGGCGACCACGTGCTCCTCCAAAATTGCGATGTATACGTGAATGTACTTATAGACCGCGCGCGAGTTCCGTGACATAGGCCTTTTATTAGGCGCTGTCCAAAGCAAATTCGCCCTCGCCCACGAAGGCACTAAAAACTTGTTTGGTTTAAATTGGATTTTTACTGAATCTTTGTATTGTTATTTTCTAGAACCTAGTTGTCTTTATTTTACGTAATTACATGTAGTATTTTTTAGATCTTCCAAAATGGGTACGTGTACAATCACCGGCCCTTTCCACTTAGCCTGTTCATCAGCGAATTAACTAATAATAAAAAAATGCGAAATTTCTTGATTTCAACCTTTCACCAAAGCTCACACGGATCCTCATTGACAATTGAACCGTCTACCCCAACCGTCTGAACCAGTGCATTGTGTAAGAAGCCCGGTGCACCGACAGACGACAGCTGTTCTTAAAGGGCTCCGTACAAAGCCCTCACCAGGGTCAATGCCTATGCGAATATTCTCAAGATGTAGGGTGCACTTTTTTCGTGCGAATTCGCGGCGATTGGGATTTCGATTCTCGTTTTGTGAACTAAGATAATATTATATCGATCACTTTCGCTCCTGTTTCTCACGGGTAATGTGAGAACATTCAATTAGTACTAACTACGCACGTGTAGCTCAGAACATTCCACCTATATTGTAGGGACAGAGATAGAGAGAGGAATGCTCAGGTTTTTCGGACATTTGGAGAGGATGGATGAAAGGAGATTAACAAAAGAGATTTATAAGGCTAGTGTGAATGGTCAAGTCGGTAGGGGTCGACCTAGGCGTACTTTTCATTAACAAATTGATGTTCTAAGGAAAGACCAAGTCAAAAGTATCTACAAAAGGCGAGCATGTATAAAAATTGTCATGAAAGCGAACACAGCGAAAGCTGTATGTCGGGATCGTAGAAAGTGGAGGGAAATAGTCTCTGCCTACCCTATCCGGAACAAGGCATGACTGTATGTACGAGTATGTATGACTCTTCTCCGTACTGTTAGGGTCTGTTCACATCTGACGGAAGATGCGTCAAGCGTATTGATCAAGTCTCTAATGGGTCGGGTTAGAGGCAGTAGCAACAGTATCCTGAAGACAATCGCTGAGAACTACACTTCCTCTTTGTGGAGGATTATTGTGCAGCGAGTTATTAATATATCTAATTAATTGACTCTGTATCATAGCCTTTTTTTCGGTTTATATTTTGCGCTGTGTTATAAAAATATTATAAGGGTTACACAATGAGTGATTAAATAGTTCGATAACATATTGTTTTATGCGTTTTATCTCGAGATAAACTTGTTTTCTGCTTTATACAACAATTTATTAATAATGTTTTTGCAGAATGCGTCTATAGAGACGATCTCTTTCTGCTTTTTGAGGATGGGTTGATTTTTCATGTAGTTACAATTTATTATTTATTAAACCCATAAGAATGTATCATAAAAAAAACTGCCTTAAAATAAAATGCTTTTATCAATTGATTATTTATTAAAAATGCAATAATATCTCTTCTATCATAGTCATTGGTTCTCCAAACTTTGTATGGGAAATGATGTCTATGGGCCTTAGCAATTTCGCAGAACAAGACCATCGCGATAGTCTGCTTCTGCAAATTAAAAATTCAAACATTATAATATAAGAAACAAATTTTGCAGAAGCCAGCCAATTCGATAGTCGATTTTGCTTACCACAAGTTTCTCGTTTTTAGATATTTTGCTAGACCATAAATGCTAGGCCTTAAATGCTCGCAATTGGCACAAAAAATTGATGATAATGGTAGATGGTCTGATTCAACAATTTAATATCTAGGACTTCAGAATGAATTTAAAGAAACGTGGAACTTTGGAATATGTAAAGTGAATCGTAAACGTAGGCTACTCGTATAAAACTCATTTTCTCATTTCAGAGAGATGAGGAATTACCTAGTTGACTCAACATAAATAAATTTACGCTGTCTACACTCTACACGTGTATCCCTGATGGGAGGATAAATAAATGTTTTATTTATTATTATTACATAAGTACATTTTCCTGAAGTAATTTCAGAGGAAAAACAACTTGAAAGAGAGATTGTTGTTACCAGGGAACCAGTCTGTTGAAGAGGCTTATGGTTCAATCGATATCCACCCCCAGCGGAACTTCGAATAATATTATCATTACAATGCAGTTTCCTGCTTTTCATATTTTCCTGGTACATGAGTGTAGGCAAATAATATTATAGATTATTTTCTTGATACTACTAACTACTAACTGTACCGCGTGGTTACTCCCGCGTAGACTTCGTTCCCGTGGGAATATCGTGATAACAAATATACTATGTGTTATTTCAGGGTCCAAACTATCTACATACTTAATTTCAGCCAAGTCGGTTTAGTAGTTTTAGCGTAAAAGACTAACCAAACATCCGCATTTTTATAATATTAGTAGGAAGTAGGATAGAATGCATTAATTCGAGTTTAAAAAGTAAGTTATTCAAATGAATATGCTCACCTTTAATTTCAAACTGTTCATAAATAAATTAATATAAAAATTATCCACAAAAATAAAAAAAAAACGGTGAACATATAATTAAGTCTATTTTTTTCAACGGCGGTGCAGACATCTAAGAAGTTTCCTTTTAAATTCGGTTAAAATTACATTGCATTGTAACCATGAGTTCGTGATAAGAAATATCGATTAATACAAAGCTTTACGCAATACATGCCTACATAGGTATAAGTAGACCACCTTTTCCGGGAGAAATTAGCGCAAAGGTCGTTGCCCTCGCCAGCTGACACGAGTACCGGGCCAAGGGTTTGCGACCCCATGAGAAACCGCCCTTACTTACCCTCACAAGGAAACTCGCTGAGTTTCATTCGATTTTCACGTATTCCTTTTGATGTTTTCTGACGATTCAGTTTTATGAAATGATGAATTATTTGACTGTTTTGAGAGTAGGTACAATTCTACAAGTAGATTATTCTGCAAGGAATTGCTTAAACTCAAACTCAAACTCAAAACAGCTTTATTCAAATAGGTCATAATCTGACACTTTTGTGCGTCAATGAAGATAAACAGTACTGAGTCTACCGTGCGTTCGGAAAGATACCTCTACAAGAAGAACGCACAAGAAACTTGTAGGGTTTAATTTTTTCAACAGATAGTTTCACAATATTTGGTTTGCGTACATTCGTTTTCTTTGAAGGTGCCGCGAGGCGGCTATGCTTAATGCGATAAGACCGTCAAAATCAATTTATATTAAATTTGGTTCACTTTTTTTAGTTTAGTTGTTTAGATAAAAACACATATTACTCATACTCACATAGGACGTGCAGTACTGCGTAGCGTAGCTTATTATTATAAATTATAATATTTTAAGTAGGTAGTAGGTACTACTTACCAAGGAAGGTAAGTTTTACCTTTGTATTTGAAGGATTTTTTTAATATTCATCCAGGTAGATGTACCAGGGCAGCAGTGATGTGGAAGCGACACAGACAGACGTTCACAAAGACCGATGCCATTGAATCCGCCCTCATTGAACGAATCAATAGGGTAACCATAGTGATTCTTCTGAATGAGACTTTTGCAAACCTGCCTAACCTGCCTGCTTAACTCCTTAGGTCCATAGGTGGCGGTAACCGCTCACCACTAGCCATAAATAAAAATATAGCATAACAAAACAGATAAATTGAATTAAAAAATAACAACCAACTTTTAAATTATGGGCACCTATATATATATGATATGAATAAGCATAAACTCTGAGTAAAAAGCGCTGAATCAATTTAATTAAATGTTTCTACTTCTGCTTCTTCTTTCATGTTGTGTATGACCTAAATTATAAATAATGAAACATGAAATGAATTATCAAAATAAAGACATTATTTGCGAAGTAATCACGTAACAAACATACTAAAAACACACAGTCAAATTGAGAACCTCTCAGAAGTCTGTTAAAAAGAAACAATACGCTGGAAATCAACACTTGTTCAAAAAAGTGTTTGCTTAAAATCATAAATAGTTTTTCAAAGCGATCGCTTATCCAATTTCCAACCTTATTAGCCAGATAACGCAAAACAAGTCATTCTTAAAACCTCAATCAGTTAATCGACCTTAAAATTAGGATAATCTAATTTTATTGAGCAATTTACTCAATCGATCTGATAAAAAACTTTTTGCAGATGGACTTTTTGTAATAAATGTTCACACGTTACCACAGAATAAATAATAATACAAGACGTTACTTTTTTGGTTTGGTCGGTTTGCGGTTTTACCTCCATGTGTTTCCGAATTCCATAGATTTAATGTGTCTTATTGATTTATGATCAATTGATGCCTATAAACGTAAATCCCTGAATCAGCAAGGTCGCAATGGCATGAATTTTTCATCGAGTGAGGATAGATTATACATTTCTTTGTTTTTTTCTATGGGACTTACTTAATTTGAATTTGCAACGGTAGAAACTCGACACGATTTAGGTACGTACCTATACTTTAAAGTAGTTATTCTAAATTTCATATTAGGCCCCCAGGATTAGCTCTATTGGTTTAGATATGCACCTCTACATCTTGGACTATACAATTCTATAACATCTGAAACTTTATGTACCACATTTAAAGTAAATAAAGTAATTTTGAATATTTTAATTCAAGGTAGGTGCTTAAATTTTATAGTATTTTTAACATCACAAAAAAGTCCCCAATATCCTACTCAAACATAAAATCATGGTAGCCCCAACAAGTACCTTTTCAAGATCAAGAAGCAGTACATCAGACAACAATAAGTACACAGGTAGTGATTTTTTCAACCATTTGCCAGCTGCTTTGGAACACGGCAGATGCAAGACGGTCCTTTGTGCCTTTTCCTTTATTTTTTTCGGCATTTACACGCTCTTTCGAGGCCAGGATGCTGCATTATATCGTAGATAGTTTAGGTGATCAATTTTAAATCTTGCACGCGATATCCGGTGCTGCGTCCGGCTTTTTTGCGTAATATATTTGAAGTAACAAAAGATACTTTCATTGTTGAGACGGAAGGAAGAATTATATTTTAAATATTCAAAAAGTCAGAAAGATTTATTCAAATAGGTCCCAATAAGACACTTCTGTACGTCAATGAAGATAAACAAAAGTGTTCCGGTATGAAGGGCAATGTTACCAGCGAAATTACTGGGCATGACGAGATTCAACAACTCATATCTCAGAGTTACAGGCGCAGTGCAGTGCCGCGCAGAATTTTGAACTTTGGAACACTGGGCGGCACTGTGTCTTATATGGGCAATCATGATGCTTACCATTAGGCACCTGATTTGCTCGTCTTGTCACTATCATAAAAAAAACAGTAATTAGTCTACCGTGCGTTCGGAAAGATACCTTTACACGAAGAACGCACAAGAAACTTGTAGGGCTTAATTTTTCAAATGATAGTTTTACAATATTTGGTTTGGTTACATTCGTATGTTTGTGTCGGTGCCGCGTGGTGGCTATGCAGAAGTTTGCAAGCACCTTTGTCCTCTACTTATGTACTGATTGACTTTATGTAGTAAGCCTTCTTTAGTAAATTAGATTTTATTATTGTTAAAATAGTTATAGAATCAGCACTTAGATAAAAATAATCTTAATGGGATCCTGCTATGACACCAAAGCACTGTCACACTACGCCCAAAGAGTATTTAATTCTTGTCTAAGTATATTTAGAGTATTCTATAAGTAGTCTAGTCCTAAACTGTACTACTATTTATTAGTGACACCCTACTAGCTGTGCCCCGCGGTTTCACCCGCGTTGTCATCGTTCCCGTTGGAATATCGAGAAAAAAGTACCGCATGTGTTATTCCAGGGTCTAAGCTACCTACATACCAAATTTCAGCCTAATCGGTTCAGTAGTTTTGGCGTGAAAGAGTAACAAACATCCATCCATCCTCACAAACTTTCGCATTTATAATATTAGTAAAATAGGATTTATTATTGTTTTCCCGTTCACCGTTAACTATATTTATACTCGTGGATGCAGTAAGAACCGGCTAAGGGTTCAACCTTATATTACAGGTCGCGTCACGGTTTAATAGCGCTCGGCAAAACTGGAGGGTGGCTCTGCGCAGGTGTATTGGTCTAAGAAGTCCTAACAGATCTAAAAATCGATTTATGCGCATTCAAGATCAGCGCTAATTAAATCGTGAGCGAATCGTGAGCTAAGCCTCCGCCGTCCGTCAGTCTGTCCGGTCTGTCACTAACTTCTCAACCTGTAATAGCTAGATCCAGAGGACGGGCAGCAGCGTCCTCTGCATTAAACCATCGAACTGCGATCGACAACCCGCCTGCCAAGCGTGTCAAGTGTCAAGTCTGGCAAAACCCCCCTTTATGAGCTTATGGGTGAGCTGATGTTGATGATTACTGATTACTTAGTATAAGGTAGGTGTCTAAGTACCACCAAAATCATATCAATAATATAAAATAATAATCACATCATCATGGTTGTCTGGAAGAGATCGCTCTGAGCGATAATGATGATGATGATAATGTCGCGTCCGTGGTCCAGCAGGAATATGCCCGGCTTTAAATCCGGAGTCCCTGGATCGAATCTCACCATGAAAACTTTTTGCCTGGGCGCTACAATGTTACGGATGTCACGGTAAACTGTAGGTCCCTATAGTTTACTATAAGATATGTAGGGGCAGTTGTTAGGTCATGTCGGAGGCTGCGTAGGAATCTTGGCGACCTGAAACTCTGACAATATGGGTTGTCCACATAACCCATATGAATTGACTCGAGCAGTGTAATTGGGGTAACTGTTAGAGCATAAATTCAAATTATTATTAATTATTATTATAAGGCCGCCAGTTGTTACTCTTTCTAGTTTTAAGTTTTCTTTTTGTTATTTTCTATATTAATTATGGTAACAATAAAGTGGGTTATCATTCATTCATTCATTCATATCATCAAGTTATTAGTACACGCAAAATTGCACAATTCTTAAAAACCAAGTCACATGACCCACCTTGACCCCATTGGTCATATTAGGTCATAGAACTAAACCGGAAATAGTCACAAATATCTTATAGTTATAGTCGATAGACCGCAATATTAGCCTATGTCATGCTCAAGGCCGATTCTTGAACATAAGTTTATTGCCAAATTATTTTAATGGACAGTGTTGATCATTTTATGTCTTGCTTTTTAGGGTTCCGTTTCCAAAGGGTGACGAAGGAACCTTATATTACAGGTCGCGTTACGGTTTAATAGCGCTCGGCAAAACTGGAGGGTGGTTTTGCGCAGGTGTATTGGTCTCAGAAGTCCTAATAGATCTTAAAATTGATATCTGCGCATTCAAGGTCAGCGCTAATAAATCGTGACGCGACCTGAACGCCTGTACTAAGCCTCCGCCATCCGTCAGTCTGTCACAGGGTCTGTCACTAACTTCTCAACTTGTAATAGCTAGAAATTTGTGATTTTCACAATATATATTATGTATATCTATTGCCACTATAACAACAAACAAAATAAAGTTCAAATTAAAGAAGCTCTCCATACAATTATCGTATTTAATAAATTGTCTAAGACTTTATTTATTTATTATATATTAGTTAAACTGCAATAAGAACTTATTCTTATTGCAGTTAAACTAATATATTGGATTTTTCCATTAGGAATTATCTCAATAACTGCCTGGAGTCTGGAACTGTGCCCGGTAGATGGCAATAGGCTCGCCCCCTTATTACATGGGACCAATAACATACTGGCGAAATGTGGGTGTATCTACTATGGGACTGAGTCCTGGGTACCCCTCTGCCTACGCCTTCGGGAAAAAGGCGTGAATGTTTGTTTTTTGTTATTTTTTTCTTATACTAATCAGAATAATGGTAATAAGAATTTTATTTGGTAGGTGAGGAAAGGTGACACCTACAAATAGGTAGCTAATAGGTAAGAACCCTTCATATGCGAGTCCCATACGCATTTGGCCAGTTTATTTTAAAACTCATAGTCTCAGAAAGTAGTTGATAATTTTATGTCCTGCCCCGGTAGCACAGTGGGCAGGAAAAAGGAAGTCCCAGGGGGTTAGAACGAGACAGCAGATATGAACTATTCGGGCGCGAAAGAGAAAAAACAGGGAAAACTAATTATTAGTTATCCCCGAGCCATGCTAGGCGGGCTGATCTTTTCATAGTCATGGTGAAAGTATAGTTATTTATATTATACGCTTTAATTTAAGTAAGTTTAAGGTGTCATTCGGCGGCTAACTGCACATTAGCACAACCACTGTCTAAATATATGTTTTAGCAGATTGTAATATCATACATTCACGCCTTTTTCCCGAAGGGGTAGGCAGAGGTGTACCCAGGACTCAGTCGCATAGTAGATACACACACATTTCGCCAGTATGTTATTGGTCCCATGTAATAGGGGGCGAGCCTATTGCCATCTACCGGGCACAGTTCCAGACTCCAGGCAGTTATTGAGATAATTCCTAATGGAAAAATCCAACATTTAACACTGCCTGACCTGGGGATCGAACACAGGACCTCTTGATTGGCAGTCGAGCATGCGCCCTCTATGCCACCGAGGCAGATTGTAATATCGTATTTGTTATTAAGGTTGGGTACGAATTTTTCTTTCTTTCTTTCTTTTCTTTCATTACAACAAAACCGTTATAAATTACTTATATAACAATAAATTAGTACCCAGTAAACATTAGTAGGTAAAAATAACTTATCAATTATTGAATACTTTTTATTTTAAAAGCTTTTATTTACACTTAGATTCCTAGAATCATATGACCAGCGTTACCTCTCCTCCGGTCATCATACTAACTGTTAGTTAAACTGTTACTACAGTACACTATTCCTATTGGACCGTTAACAAAAGCCGGCGCGTTTACAGTACTCACACCAATTTATTTATTTATTGAAGACGTATCTTTCCGAACGCACGGTAGACTCAGTATTGTTAATCTTCATTGACGTGCAAAAGTGTCAGATTATGACCTATTTGAATAAATCTGTTTGAGTTTGAGTTTGAATTGTCATAATGATAGCAAAATAACAATTGATAAACATGTACCGAGTACCGACCAATATTTATTTATATATAATACAGCACAACGCTAGGACTAACTTAATGTTAGTGTAGCATTTTCTACCAGTTGTCCTAAAACTAGAGAAAATGTTAAGGAAATTGGGTGCACTAATGCTATTTTAATTAATAGTAACAAAATGATCACGGAAGAACTGACAGGCATCGGCGAGTTGTTTTTTTATCGACAGATAAATCGATCTACCCTCTTTTTTAGTCTTTTAACATAACATAAATTCACGCCTTTTTCCCGAAGGGGTAGGCAGAGGTGTACCCAGGACTCAGTCCCATAGTAGATACACCCACATTTCGCCAGTATGTTATTGGTCCCATATAATAGGGGGCGAGCCTATTGCCATTTACCGGGCACAGTTCCAGACTCCAGGCAGTTATTGAGATAATTCCTAATGGAAAAATCCAATATTTATCACTTTGCCTGACCTGGGGATCGAACCCGGGACCTCTTGATTGGCAGTCGAGCACGTGCCCTCTACGCCACCGAGGCAGTCGAGGCACCGGGGCAGTTTTAGTCTTTTACTCCAACAAATGACACTACCATCGGTTTAACTCCTGATTGTAACTCTATCGCGGCACACCACACTGACGGTGTCAGAACACGTCTCGTTCCTGATTTTCTGATGCCTGTCAGTTCTTCCATGATCAGGGCCCATGTAAGTGCGTCGAAATATCGAGAAACTCGTAAAACGTCGAATCATGGTAAATATCCCTTAAAAAGTAATTCTAATGTATACAGCCATGATAGTTATATCATATATTAAAAAAGCACACAATAAAATCCGTTAAAAGTGTGAGTGTGTTTAACTAAATTATAAGAACATAATATGTATATCAAAATATATTTTTTTAAAACCATATCGTTCACATCTGCTGGTTTTTTATAAAAACCGCATTAAAATCGATCCATTCGTACGAAACCAAACAGTCCCACATACATAATACATAACACACCTTCCCATTATCGGTAAGGGGTTTAAACTATCCTCATTAACCTATATTAATTTAATTATTAATTATATTCCTACATTGTACAATAATAATTACTTTAATTATTTTAATTTGAACCTATTATTTATTCTGTGATACATCACATAGGATAATTGCAAAGTGGATTATTGCGAAAAACTAGGACGATTGCAAAAAAACTGAGAAAAAATGTTTCGATCTTCCTAGCAAAGATTGCGAAAATCCATAGTTTTCAATTATCCGTTTTTGGAATATTCTACGATAAAATACCCATCCCGCGCACTAATTAACAACTGTTACAGAGCACGTGTTGAATGCGCCGACTTTTGGGAACCGACCTATACCTAAGTGCAAGTTTTATGTACTATAGGTACAATACATTGCGTCACTTACTTTAAACGTAGGTACTTACATCATACCAGAAATAAATAAGTACAAATAAGTTCAAAAGGCCGCCTTCAATATATAATGGACGGGAAGAGTAAATTAGATTGTTAAAACATGATAAGGTAATTTTTATGTGACTATATTTCTAATGTTTCTTTCTTGTTTTTTTTTTATGATATTGAGTGACAAGACGAGCTAATCAGGTGCCCGATGGTAAGCATCATGATTGCCCATATCAGACACAGTGCCACCCAGTGTGTTTTGAAATTCAAAATTCTGCGTATGAGTTGTTGAATCTCATCATGCCCAGTAATTTCGCTGGTAACATTGCCCTTCAGACCGGAACACAGTAATGTTTGCACATTACTGCTTGGTACTTCCCCAGGCGGCCCCCTGCTATATAGGCCTACCACTACAGAAACAAACTACACTAAACTACAGTTTTGTTTTGTTTTTTGTTTTTTTTAACGATAATTCTACTTATTCATCATCATCATCATCTCAGTCGTTGGTAATCCACTACTGAACATAGGCCTCCCCATAAAAGGGGGGTTGTTGGCAATACTCTACACGCTTGGCAGGCGGGTTGTCGAGCGCAGTTCGATGGTTGTATCCAGAGGACGCTGCTGCCCGTCCTCTGGATCTGCCCTTAGCCGGCTCTTACGGCAACCACGGGTAGAGATTTATTACTTTATTATTTATAAGTTAAGATATTATGGTAGTAATGTGTCTGAAAATAAAGGATTTCGATTTGTAATATTTTATGCAACGAATTATATGCATGTATTTTTATTTTAATTACTTTCCAAACTAAATAGACCAAATCATATGAAAATGATGTTAGCAGTGTTCCCACATAGATATAGGTATATCGATCGTAGACAAATCCATTTCTGCGACGAGAATTAATCGACATCGCATCGATGTTAGATGCGTGCATGCTAGATGCGTGCATGCTAGATGCGTGCATGCTAGATGCGTGTATGCTAGATGCGTGCATGCTAGCATCTTAAGACTATCGAGAAAATGACATTTAACGTTTGAAATCGAGAAAACGCGTCGATAAACGTTATCTCGCGGTTTACAGTTTGCATGCTAGCCCTGCCGAGGTGAGGCATAGTGTTATTGGAATTTTCTATTAGGAATTATCTGTATGACAGTCTGGAACTGTGACCAGTAGATAACAATACGCTCGCCCCTTATTACATGGGACCGATAACATCATGGCGAAATATGCCTATCTACTATGGGACTGAGTCCTTGGTACATCTCTGCTTACCCGTTTGGGAAAAAGGCGTGTTTTAGTTAATTTTTAAACCAATTTTTTATTTATTGACACAAAATTTATAAGATTTACACATTTTTTACAACATAAAGTATAAGTACTTACCTACTTTCTTAACTACTAATGTGTATTATGTTTTAATATTATGTATGTATCTATTTTTATCTTATTTTCAACAACAATGAGTACACTAACGACATTGCCGACCAGAAATATTCATAATTCTACTCCTTTCCTTTCGGTTGTCTGGAAGAAATCACTTTAAGCGATAAGACCGTCACTTGTTTTAGCCCAAGACTAAGTAATTGTACCTACTTTATTTTCATAAACTTTTTTATGAAAATATTTTCTATCTACTATATTATTATATTATTGTTGTATTTATTATAAATTTATATTTTAATATATACATATTTTTCTGGTGAACGGTCTAATCACGCGAGTATATTGAAAAAGATAACATAATCATACAATCACGCCTTATTTCCGAAGGGGTAGGCAGATGTGTACCCAGGACTCAGTCCCATAGTAGCTTACCTACACCTATATACATTTCCCCAGTATGTACCTATATAAGAAAATTGTTGTTATTATGAATGAAGTGAGTTGAACATTACTTTTAAAATATGCATATATTTGATTGATAATTGATTGAATTTGACGTTACTTTTCGGAACTCCATTGTACTCCACAAAACTTCTGGAACAAGAAGTTCCAGAAGTTTTGTTTCTTGTTCCAGCGTTCAGCGAGGTAACATCTCGAGAAGCGGCGTCGTACTAACATTTGTCGCCCTTACAGCGGAGTCAGAGTTTACCTGATAATGCGTCGTGTAGACGCGAAACACGAGCCGATATATGAATGTGTCACTAACTAAAATAATACCTAGTAGCATTTCCTCCTTTGCATGCAATTTTGCGGTCGGGAGGGCGGTGCACTGTGCATGTTGTTTTTGACACTAAAATCGAAATTAAAAACTAAAGATTCTTATTCCAGAAGTCTATGCATTTATTTTTTTATTTAGCATGACTTGACTGACTGGTTGGCTCGGCGGGTGCCCCTGACTTCTGAGCCGCAGGTCCCGGGCGATCCCGGTCAAACATCTAGGTATATAAGCGTTTATAAGTAGGAATATCAGTCACCTGGTTACCATAGTAGGACAGGACCTGCCTAGTTTGGGACCAGATGACTGTGTGTGTAAGTTGTACCATATTATTATTGTATTATGATAAGTTTTCTTCACGAGTTAAAGTTCGCATAGAGCCTGTATTCAGACCCGACAAGTTACGTAAGCCATACTGTAAATATAAAACGACGTGTAACATGAAATAAATCACAACACGGCGCTCTTTACAAGGCGTGTTATCATCGACGCACGAAAAACACGGCTTTTAATAATTTGTAGTGGTAGGCCTCTATTGCAGGGGGCCGCCTGGGGAAGTACCACACCTTTGCCAGTTATTCATCTGCCAAACAATATGATATGGGCAATCATGATGCTTACCATCAGGCACCTGATTTGATCGGCTTGTCACGTACACTTTCATTAAAAAAAAATTATAATTTTTTTAAATGTTGTTAAGTTTTGTATTTGTAATGTTTAGATTTATATTATAATACTATGTAGTAAATAATATAAAAAAATACAAAAACTGCTAACTCGCACATACCTACTATGTCCCACAAGCGCCCCCTAACAGGGTACACAGGCGTCGATATTTTTTGGTATAAAACTCCCATAGTTTATAATTGCGAGCGGGCAAAGCCGCTGTTCTTTCACTAGTTAGCTATATAGGAATCAGAGATCTGAACTAAGTATAGGTACCTATTAGGTAAATAGTGCGAACCGTTGTGTTAGGCGGGCGGGCGGGATGCGGCGCAGCTTCCGTGGCCGGGTGCAGGCTGGGTGCGCGCGGGTAGTGCGGTGGTGCGGGTGGTGCGGTGGTGCGGGTGGCGCGGGTAGTGCGGGTAGCGGCACCCCTCGCCGGGGCCGCGCCGCGCCGCGCCGGTGGCGGTGCGGGGCGCGTGCGCTCGCCGGCCGGCAACTCTCAGTACACCGCCGCCGCGCGCGACAATCACACGCGTCACATGAACCGCGCGCACACACATCTCACGCACCCTCTACACCAGTGAACGAGAGGGCGACCTCTCGATATTATATCAAAATAGCTTCGCAAGTGGAAATGCCGTCGAGTAGCCTGTTCGGTCTCGGCGCGCCGACGCTAGTAGAAGACCAGCGAGCGTTCGAGCTGGCGCTGGAACTGAGCATGTTGAGCCTGGGGGAGCCGATGCCGGCGCCCGCCTCGCTCGGCAGCCCGCTGGGGCTCGCGCCGCCGCCAGAGGACCGCGCCAGGCGCTCGCAGAACATGACCGAGTGCGTGCCGGTGCCTTCCTCCGAGCACGTCGCCGAGATCGTCGGCAGACAAGGTTGGTGTCGAGGTTACACAGTGTCAGACGGACGGCGCCACCCTTATGTAAGGGCGCACGTGCCGGTTTTAGGTTATGTTCGATCACAACCAACACCCAGCAACGGGAATGCGAGCTAATCCGCCGGTGTGCGTGGAAAACGCTATGTTTTTATTTGTTTACCCGCAGAGCTATGTCGCCGTCCGTCCGCCACTGCTAGTTCGTTACTGCTACGCTCGTAGAACTTGCCTTTACTAGCCTTTTACCATGTTTCGTAGACACATTGCCTACTGTACCTATCACACAGAACCGTAGGTAGAACTTTGAAAGCTTTCAGAACCGTAGATTGGTCGTACATTTCGCTGCTACCTACTCGGTACCTAATTGCCGTTACTTTTATTTTGTTTTTAATTTGTATAGAATGTGTATACTTACCTACTCACATCGTTATTATATATTTTATGTTAATGCCGACAAAAGCTTTCCGATTTTTCATTCTAGAAATCCAAAATATATATTGCATGCCCTGTCATTGCATATCATGTATAGTTAGCAAAAACCAAGAATAAATATTGATTTTGATATTTTCACCGCTCATATTCATTTAAGTCCTGTAATTATACTTAATTTATATTTTTACTAATGTAAGTTAATTCAAGAATGTTATATCAAAATACCCTAAAATCATGGTATTCTATAGGGTAGCCATGTTTCGTGCAACGTTTTTAAGTGACATTTGCCTTATTACGTTTTACGAAAATCTATAAAAATAATATTGAACACGTCGTCTTAATTATTACTAAGATAATATACCTACCTATCTACCCAGGTATATACTGATATTTTGTTTGAATCGCCGACAAATCTTGCTTCCTCCAAATTGAGTTTTGAAGGTACCCCATAAAAACTATCCCACCGTTCTAATTAAAAGGTACTCAGCAAAAAATCCCAAGGGTTGTTTTTTTAGACGAGAAAAGGGCAAAAAAGGACCGACAAAGGTAGTTCGCGGTAGACCTTATCTTGGAGTAATTTCTCAAATGTGTGCCAGGTCTGGAGAGAATCGATTATATATTCTTTGATATCTCGTAAATTAGAGATAGGATCGTGGAAAAAATGGGTATAATTACGTTTTGTAGTCAGCATGACGAGTCTAGCGACGATGTTGGTGTCACGTTGCGCCGTTTTAGGGAAAATTGCCACTTAAATTCAATATATTTTATACAATTATTTGTTTTCATTTCCCTGCAGCCTTTATATACCCATCTGTATTCCATATATTTGTAGTGGTAGGCCTCTTTGGCAGGGCCTGGGGAAGTACCACACCTTTGCCAGTTATTCATCCGCCAAGCAGTACTGTGTTCCGGTCTGAAGGGCAATGTTACCAGCGAAATTACTCAATTAATAGGTATCTCTGGGTGACAGGCACAGTGCAGTGCCGCGCAGAATTTTGAATTTTAAAACACTGGGTGGCACTGTGTCTGATATGGGCAATCATGATACCATCAGACACCTGATTTGCTCGTCTTGTTACTCACTAACATAAAAAAAGTATATTATAATACCTTATAGTTATCATTTTAAATATTATTATAAAACCACAAAATCTGTGTATAAATAGGTGTCAATCTAAGTTATTTGAATCAATTATATTGTATGTGAGCACGGTATCATTCATACATATTCACATAAATATACATAGCGTTGTACCTACGTGTTATTATGTCAAACGTGTGGTCTTTGAGATATCATGCAAAAACTCGTTAAATGTGTTATTAATGAGGTCATTGGTATTAACATTAATTAATATATAAGACAACTTGTTGAAATTGACTTGTCTCACATAATTATGATGGTATTTATATTTTTTGTAACATTATTGTATGTAATCTTGAAAATACGACGAGATAACTTTCGTTGTTTACTAATTTATTTGATAGTTTCATTAATGAATACAAGTTGTAGGTATATAGTTGTAGGAATACGAATAAATATAAAAGAATACGAATAAATATAAAAGTATTCGTTTCTATTCTGTTTAGTGCTTATTTAATATTAATAAATCACCAAAAACGATTTTTTTTTATGATATTGAGTAACAAGACGAATAAAGTAGGTAGGTAATAGTATAATAAATAATAAAATATATAATTACTGACTGACATGCAACGTCTACGTTGCATGTCAGTCAGCAAACATTGGGCTCTAGCCCAAACCACTGATCCTAGGGACTTGAAACTTAGAATGTAGTTTGTTTTTGTTGTCTGAACGTGTGCTAAGAAAGGATTTTTGAAAACTCACATTTCAAGGGTGGACCCCTTGGGCGTCAAAGTTTTAGTATATAACACCCATATTTCATAATTGCGAGCGGGCAAAGCCGCTGTTATACACTAGTATTATATAGGATTCTTATTATCAGGTTCTGAGTAATAAAAATGTCCAACTTAAAAAATACATAAAAATAATCGAAAACAACATTACAAGAATTTTAATGACAAGTACCAAGACATCAGAAGTGCAAAATAGGTAGTTACAGATATTGCCCGACCGTAATATAGGACTTGTTCTGGATTCCTTTCCCACAGAATATAACAATGGTACCTTCGCGGGTCTGCGTGCTGCTGTAAACAACTAAAACAACGCCTTATGACTTTTGTATACTATTTAGTATAGATACTTTACATAATGACAGCCTCGTTGGCTCAGATGGTAGTAAATCTGCTTTTTATGTTGCAGGCCTCGGGTTCTATTCCCGGTCAGGTCAAACATTTGTGTGCATAAACATATCTGTGTCTGGGTAAGCTTATATATGTCTGTTTATCTGTACAGGCTTCTAGCCTAGTTTGAGACCAGATGACCGTATGTGGAAGTTGTCCTATATTATTATTATAATACATATTTTATTATGTGTAAATAATAATATGAACCTTAGCCGTTAGTGGTTATTATTTTCATATAATGATTTCATTTAATATAAACATATTTTTTTCACTATTAAAGTCATATAAAAAAAATCCTTCATACTCAATATTTTACTGTGCAATGATAATTAAATTCTGTGCCTGTCAGATATTCTAATTTAGTGTCATTATATGGATCGGTCGATAACTTTCCAAAAGCTCAGCCTAAGAATAGAGTTTAAATGATCATCAATACATACAGGTACATACATACGTACCTATTATAATATAGGTGTATACTATTATACACCATTGTGTGGTAGAATGTTCAGTCCCCTGCATTTCCAGACTCGAAATGAGAGCAAAAAAGCGCAGCTGTTGCACTTGCACCCTGTCAAACTACCTTGCGATTCAATCCTCGGCTAACTTGAGGGAAACAACGCGATCCTTTACTGTGACAAGGTTGTTTGTGTATAGTAGAGTATATTTAGGCCGTTTCGGTCTGCTTCCTTCGCTTTCCGATGCATCGTGTTGTGATAGCTTTATTTATTTACATTTAATGAGTGAAGAAGGTACAAAGGCAAGACAATACATGCTTATTTCTACAAACATTATACATGTTTTATAAAGGTGGAGTAATATTAAAAGGGGTACATCTACCAGACAACCTAAACAACTAAAATTCCGATAAAAAAAGTTCTGTAGTGGTAGGCCTCTTTTGCAGGGGCCGCCTGGGGAAGTACCACACCTTTGCCAGTTATTCAACCGCCAAGCAGTAATGTGCAAACATTACTGTGTTCCGGGTTGAAGGGCAATGTTACCAGCGAAATTACTGGAAATGACGAGTTTCAACAACTAATATCTCAGGGTGGAAGGCGCAGTGCAGTGCCGCGCAGAGTTTTGAATTTTAAAACACTGGGTGGCACTGTGTCTGATATGGGCAATCATGATGCTTACCATCAGGCACCTGATTTGCTCGTCTTGTCACTCACTATCATAAAAAAAAGCTGATCGGTAATTTTTTTTCGGAATTCGCAATTCTTTCTTGTTGGGTAGATGCATCCTCTTAAGTTAACTTTTTTGACACGTATTTATTTTCAACGGTGATACAGAAAAAATAATTGATAATTGAGTCAGCTTAAATATAACATAACATACATTCACGCCTTTTTCCCGAAGGGGTAGGCAGGAGTGTACCCAGGACTCAGTCCCATAGTAGATACACCCACATTGGCGAGCCTATTGGGTTCCCGGTTCCATACCTAGATAAATGAACAAAACGCTTAAAACATCGCTCATCATCTTAAAATCGCTTTAAACATACAGCGCTATCTATTAGTTCCTTACACAAAGTATGTAAATATGCAGTAAAATGGCCTTTTGATTGCGTTAACTTAGAAGTATGATTTTTTTCAGCCACAAGGGACCGCAGATCTGAGTAGTTGATATCAATTTCAACTTAATACCTCCACGCGTTCCCGTTAAAAAGTGTATTGACAAACGGACAGACAACAGTGATCCTTTAAGGGTTCCTTTATCCGTTATGAGGTACGGAACTCTAAAAAAAGTTTTACCAAAATTCTCTGTCAGCATTGCGTGCAACATCAAAATAATGTGAAAAAATCTTTTGTTGTTGCTGTCCGTACAAAAAACAACAGCAAACAGATTCTGAGAACACATCTCGGAGAGTTTAGTATTGTTCGTCTTTCACACTGGCACATATTTAATACAATACGACAAAAGCTCGCGAACTCAATATACTAGGGGCAGTGGATTGCCGGAATTATATCTCCACTGCGAAAAGGCATAGTCTATTAAAAAGACTTTTTTGTAAACCGTACTTGTCTGTACTTGGTACGGATTATCTTACCTGGCCCTTAAGCTTTGGGGTTTACATACAAACTTTTTTTTGATCTGAGCTTAACAGAAAGTGATTAAATAAGATAATATTATTATCATCAGGTATCTAATTTCTATTATTCAAAACGGTTCGCAAAACAACTACATATAAATAAAATTCCACGGATTAAAGCTATTGTATCCGCTATTTCGCATTTAAATTCCCGTCAAACTTTAATACGACCTTTTAACAACGCACTTTTATATGGCATGAATATTAACAACTTGTACGTACACCATCGATGTATTTTCGAATTTCGACCTTATGCAAGGAACACATTAAAAGTTAGTCAATTGACTCCTCTTTGTCCGACATGGAGACATCTGTTTGAGACGACGCAGTACGCAATATGGTAAAAGGAGGTTGTTTAAAATTCTCGAATACGCATGGCGGGTGACGTCACATCCGGTCGAGTCTCGCCGATGAGCGATGTCGATCTCGTTCGAACCTCCTGTCGGCGCGTTTGTTCGTTTGATTTGTAGTGACATCGCACTGTTTTTGCATCTGTGAATTCAATTGTTTATTACCAATGTCGAGGCAGGTTGCGGATTTTTGGACCTTTTAATTCAATCCTCGTATTGCAAGTACTTAAGTAACCTAGTTTAGTAGCGAAGTCGGCGCGGCATCCGAATAATGTTTAGAAGTTTAACAAAGTTCTCGAAGCGTTTCGGTAATTCATCCCCGTCGGAGCCGGTTTCAGGCGACGGACCGGTTCTACTTCAATGACTGCCAACCCCTCCTCACCTCGCTTATGAGACTATTCTTAACGATAACTCTCGATTTTGATTATAACCGCCAGTTTAGGCGGCTCGATAAAGGATTCTATGCTCGTCGGCTTCGAAATAGTTGTACAAGGAACCCATTAAGGGTAATCGATGCAATTTTCGAACATAAAACGAGAGAAAACAATCTACCATTGCACACGTGTGAGCGGAATGTACCAGGAGTGCAGTTTGCCGGTGGAAGCGAGATTTGCGGCGTGCGGTTCACGGCGTGCGTTCCGGTCGACGCCACCGTGCTCAGGGTCAAGGCTGGCCCTCTTGACTGTGCTGTGTGCCTGGTGGCTCGCACTCGCGATGCAAGCGGAAATGGGCCGAGAAAAGCGAAACCGATAGATAGCCGGTCGCTCGAGCGATTTCCCACGCCTATTGTCGTGTCGAAGCGATTGCGCGCGCACTGTAACTTTATCTATTACGCTCGCTTACGTATCGCAAGTTCAACAACTCGTGCCTCGAAGTTTAATATCGTCGTCGCGGTGGTCATCGCATAAAACCTCTGTTGAGACTTTAACGACTATAAACGTCGGCGCACAATTAATACACTCGATCGCCGAATTGATTGTTGGTTCTACTGCTATTACGGTAACAAGATTACACAAATCTCCTATTCGTTGACAATTTTTGAATGAAACTACTTCGGAGATAAAAAATAAACGTGCACATGTCGAGCGCTGAGACGTCCCAAAATTCCAGGGACGCGTTTTTTGTGTCTTGACAGATGCATTTTGGGACGCCGCTAACCGCATCTTGCGTCCTTATCGCACGGGAATTAGATCTTACGAGAGCGTCTACTACGACGAATTTGAGGGTTATTTTGAGGTGCATTTACCCGTCCTTGTCTCTCATGGTGGCGCCAGAGCAGTGCCTCGGGAACAAGCGGGTCGCACCGTTCCTGTTTGTATAGAGCACCTCGTAACAGCATTCTTAAACGCTACCATTTTTTATTTTCCTCCTCGAAGCTCGGCGAAGCGCTCTGGAATCATAACCATAACCCGTTGCGAAAGAAGCGTGCGTGACGTCACGGTGCGACGGCACCCCCACGTCTGCGAAACTTAGGGAGCCTAATGAATGACTTCCTAATTGCCGCCGCACCACGAATAAGCCGTAATCCGGCGCGAAAACAACGCCGCCGTTTAATTGTGGACCTTGAGCCGTTTCGCTTCTGAGCTCCAAATCGAATGTCAAACGTCTCGCTACATGTACTACTGGACGCGAGTAGATGCCCTCATAAAACAAATCGTCAAGTGCTGCAGTAGTGTATGTTAAATGGAGTCTTAACGCTGCGGTGTTAAGTCACATCGGTCTGGTCTGGGATAAGCCGTTACGTCGTTTTGTTGTGGAGCTAGCAGTTGTTGCTTTATAGAGCGACAAGTCGATATGCTCCCGCACTAATGTTGACAACAATCCATCTCGGCCTGTCACCCGGCGCCGCGAATCAGACTCACTCCCATTTCGATTTACTCCTCAGGACCTGTAATAAGTGGTAATCCCGCTTTGATTATTCCGTGGCGAGTGCGGGACTAAGCGATAACAATTTCAGTTCAAGATTGGAAACTACATTACAGAGCAAAAAATATGTGTATAATGACAGGATACGATGTTGACGTGGAGTACGCAGATGTGCGAACTGTCGCCAGTCGCCGTGAAGAATTGTTCCGTTTTGCCTACAAACAACACATGCTTCGATACTGGATACCGATGCTATTGGCTTTATCTATCTACTTTATCAGTATTATTGGATTAACGCAGTATGGCGTTGTATGGCCAGAAGAAATATATCAATAAGAAGCAACTGCAATATACAAATGCACAGAGGGGCCAAATGTGGATATACTGTGACTGTTTCCTCTATCAGGTAAGTCGTCAGCCTGGTAGTTACCTAAAGCATACACAAAACTTCATTCAAAAGGTCAACAACACAGCCCAACTATGAACACATTAAATACAAGTAAAATAGTCTACAATAGGCACCCCATTTACCCAACGGTCTTGTATAGGTACAAGCAATGCTTTACATCTGCCTTACAACCGTCTTGCCCACCTGCCAACTGCCGCGCCGCGTCGTGTCGCCAACCGACGTCAACCGTCTTCAGGACCAAGGGGACTTGGGACCAGTTCTTTGTAACTTTGGAATCTATTTGAACTTAAACATTAAGTATTTTACTTACCTTTTTAATGGGTCTATTAATCGTAAAGCTAAACACTAAACACACAACAAATGTTAATGGTTAATGGTGTCTGACTACCACGGACCACGACTTCGTCCAATTTCTGCCATGATTCGCTTCAGATTAAGACGTGTCTATTTAGACACACTTTGTTTACGCGTATCTTGTTGGATACATCTTTACTCGTAAATGTAAGTTTTATTCATTAATGTTGAATAGACAATTAAAATGCAGGTTAATTAAAACTACATTTCAATATGAAGGTATGCCATCAGCCATCGATTACCTCGGTTCAATATACGAAGAACCGTTGGAACTTGGACCGAAGGACTAAAAACAAAAAGTACCTACTAAGCAGGTGCAAGTATCGGAATAACTAAGAACTTGTCCACATACCACAGTTATTTAAAGACCTGCGACGTTGTATGAATACAGCTATTTGAATAGTCGATAATAAATGGATGATGTTTCCTTTACTCGTAAAGTACTAAGGATACAGTCTCGTCAATCTGTCAGTCGCCTGTTGAATCAATAGTATAAGCTGTTTGATTGTCGATTGTTTGAGTTGTTTTAACGTCTTTCTCTGTATAAGATCCTGATTTTAATCTGAAAGCGTTGCTGTCAAAGAATTATATAGGTATATACTTTTTATGTTAGTCAATAGACATGGCATAATATATGAGTCACAGAACCGAAACATGTTAATAAAACTAATCCATTGGCACAGTACTTTACCGAGACCCTTTCGCCATGTTATAAAAGTATGCCCCAGGAATAGGATGATGTCCCGTATTCATCCTATGACTTCTTATCCCATTCAGGAATGCTTTATGGCATAGTAAAGAACAGTCAGTTTTACGCGCACTTTACAAAATAAGCTCTTCTCATTGAGGTCGAATCAAGACTCAAGACTGCAATGGACCAAATGCCATGAAAATTAAACGGTGTCCACAAAATCAGCATATCCAAGTCCATTGAGCTGGTGTGACCAATTGTTGTTAACAGTAAGGCGGGCGCTTCTCTGTCTCATTGCGCCGTTGTTATCCAATAGAGTTAGTTAAAGTTAAAAGACATGTGAAAGCTTTGGAGAGTTGATCATTTCTCACGATACCCTTCAGTTTAAAAAACTATAGATAGAATATTCGGTTGGCATTTTCCAGAATTTTCTCGTTTTTTAATGGATGTAGTTGAATTTTATATTAAGGTCTGGTTAACTTAAGGTTTATGGTTAACTCTCTTCGTAATACTACTTGTTTCCAGTATATGAAAAATCTCGCGTTTGACTTAATCAATATATCAATATATAATCTTAATCATAGGCAGTATAATGCTTTTACAAAGCCTTTTATTGTTCTATTTATGTTTTTACACATTATTGCAAGAAATGGGTAATCAAAGTTTTTAATTGGCAATATTTAACAGCCTCGTTGGCTCAGATGGTAGTAACTCTGCTTTCTGTGCCGCAGGCCCCGGGCTCAAACCCCGGCCAGGTCAAATATTTGTGTGCATGAACATATCTCTTTGATCTGTGTCTGGGTGTTATAAGCTTATATCATCATCATCATCTCAGCCGTTGGTAATCCACTACTGAACATAGGCCTCCCCCATAAAGGGGGCCTCGCCAATACTCGACACGCTTGGCAGGCGGGTTGTCGAGCGCGGTTGGATGGTTTTTTGCAGAGGACGCTGCTGCCCGTCCTCTGGATCTGTTAACCCTTAGCCGGCTCTTACGGCAACCATGGGTAGAGAGGGTGGAGCACTATTCTAAAGCCGTTAACTCCACGGCACCTAAGCTTATTATAAGAATGTATATCAGTCATGTGACCGTGTGTGGAAGTTGTCCCATATTATTATTATTATTATTAATTGCCAAAATATCTGAAGCTACCAGAAGCAGTCTCGAATCGAGCAACTTAACGGTTACGTGCGTTAATCAATCGAATGATAACAACTACATAAAGTTACAAGTTAATGGTTAAAAGTCAAATGGCGTGACAGCTGCGTTATCCGTTTTGTCATGTGTAACGAATAAAGTAACGACTAACGACTAACTAGTATGTCTGTTTTGTTTTGGATTATGACCCGTATTTAGTCTCAATTTAAACGCTTTGATTTAATGACATTCTTTTTTTATGCGACCTCTTTGTAAAGATTCTTGATTTAGGATATTCGTATCGCATATTCTTTGAGAGTCATTTATAGCTTATCATCTGAGAGTTCACTCGTTATAATATCGATTACGGTTGAATTTGGAAAGTTAAACATAGTCAATTGGACGGCCCTAAGCGAAGTATAGTTCGACACAAAAGAGTAGAAACGGAACTAAATTAAAGTGTATGTGTTGATGAAATTGTTTTTACTCTTGTAAAAGACAGTGGCGCCCCCATTATTTTCTACTCTTTTGTGTCGAACTATAGTTACTTAGGTTCCTTCAAGTTGGTACTTGGGTACCTACTTCGTTTTATTTTGCCAGTAGTATTTTGCTAGTTGGTAGTTGGTGCCAAGACATTATATTAATATTAATTTAGCACACGCGTTGTACAATTTGTTCTAATAACAAAACTATCATTAACGAAACGTGCGTAACACATGGGTCGCTGACGAGTACTCTAGGTTATGTACTCTAGGTTATGTACCATTTGGTACATAGTGTATTCGATATTAAACATTTAAATTTTACATACAAATACTACTTAACATTATTTTTTTAAATATATAACTGCATTTGCTCCTTTAAGGTGAACTTATGCCGGTATTCTAATAATACCCAGAATAATGAAATAGTTTCAGTAATATCTGGGTATAGAGTCTAAATTTTTGTGATCAAATAATATGGAGCTAATTAAAGTTCAGATGCATTTTTTTTATCAAGGGAATAGAAATATTATTAATTAATAACATTGCTATTTATTTATATTTATTTCTTATTTATTATTAATTGAATTAATTCGTATTGTAATTTAATTTAGTAATTTATATTGTGTACCGATCTATGATCTTTTTGGTCGAAATAAGCGATTAATAATAATAATAATAAAAAGTCCTAATATTAATTACTGTTTTTGTTGACTACGTTTATGACCTAATTAATAACAGAAATGAAACCTATGGAAGTGATGGGAATACATTTTTGGATGACTGGGGGATAGATAGGCCACAGAATAAATAAATTGTTAAGGCATACGTGTGAATGCATAGTGTAGGGTTCCATACCTAGTTACAAAACGCTTCCAATCCCAAAAACAATTCGCCTAGAACATACAGCGCCATCTATTATTAGTTCCTTGCTCACAGTATGGACATATGCAGTAAAATGGCCATAACTTTTGATTGCGTTAACTTAGATGTATGATGTCTTACAGCCACAAGGGCCCGCAGATCTGAGTAGGTAGTTGATATCAATTTCAACTTGATACGTGTTCCCGTTAAAAAGTGACTTGACAGACGGACAGAGATAAGGGTTCCTATTTTCCTTTTGAGGTACGAAACCCTAAATATATAAGTAAATTAAATTAAAAAAATTTAAATTTATTTATTTCCCAAAAAGATACTACTAACCTACGGTGGTACCTTTACCACCTTTTTTAAGGTATCACCTACCTTAGCCATGAAAACAAAGCAATTGAAGGTTATAATTAGGGTTATTTACATAATTACCTATTTATTAGTAATTTAATTGTAAGTAAAACAACAGCTCAGAGTAGTAGGTACCTACTTATACCTATTGATTTGAGACTTCCTATGAATCAGAGGGCTTATAAGTTACTGCCACGGACGCGGGGTTATCACTTCAACACGTCAACGGAAATTTATAACATAATTGATAATAAGAAATGTATAAAGATTCTTATGACTCAAAACATAATATTATAGGTATACCCAAGTTCCCAGATACCCGGTTTAATGCGACACGATCGCCGATGGATTATCTTTTGATATTTGTACGGGTTATTGTCGATTTGTCACAAAGTAAATTCGTCACGAAAAAAGTATCTGTAAATTCGTCACAATTCACAATCCTTTTCTTTTAACTGTAAAGCCCCATTGTTTATTCCGAAAAGACAGCAGAAAATTTAATATTCATCCTACTAATCATAGCGCGGTTTTGGTAAGATTGATGGATAGATGGATGTTTGTTACTCTTTAACGCCAAAACTACTGCACAGATTGGGCTGAAATTTGGTATGTAGGTAGCTTAAACCCTGGAATAACACATGGGGTAATTATTTCCCGATATCCCCACGGGAACGATGTCTACGTGGGTGACTACCCACTTATGTATTAACCTACCAACTTTTTAAGACATAAGCTTTTGTTTTATATCTATGGTTCGTAAGTACCTAATAAAGTACTATTTTCAATACGTTTTTATATTAGTTACCTACCTGAATTATGTTTAAAGTTTTATAAACATAATATACTTCTTCAGTTGTCTGCTATCTGGAATCTACTAATGACCTGACAATTCTAACACTCAAAACAATTACTTTTACAACTCACTCTTATTTCAGAACAATGAGCTTACAATTTCGAGCATGCAATTCTAAAGTTTACTTCGTAACAATGTTATCTGCCTTAACACCAAATGCTGTAAAATCACTTGTAACAAAGCTTAACATAACGGTATCTCAGGAATGACCGAAAAGGACGAGTCCAAACTACCTGCCCCATTATGGTGCCTTTACCTGCACTAATAAGAGTTGCCAGCGATAAATTAAATTTCATTTAAAGGATTTATGTCCCGAGTTCATTAATTTATCGTATTTTACGGAAAGATACCGGCTCCGATCGGAGTTTGAATCCAACATAGTTTTGAAGGAATTCTTTAGATTTAAATGGAACTTCGCGTACGTAACACCAATACGGTCTGGTACTTTGAGTGTTTTTGAACTGACACGGGCTTTTGAAAGAGGCAAATACAATCACGTGTGGTGCGTGTAAGATGTGCGAAAGCGGAATATATAATAAAAACAAATGCAAGGTGAACGTTCCCTTATAAAATAATAAAATCTAATAAATGAACTGACTGTACCTACTTTTTACATAAACTATATTTTGCGGTTGGTTCGATGTAAAGAGATAATATTATAGTAGGTGGGCTTGCGACTTGCGTGATGAGTGTCTATGCTTCTGTGACTTTAGAGTTACAAAAAACGTCGAAAAATAGCGTGAATATAAAATATTGAATAGCAATAAATTCAAATTGCTCGAATAACATACTTCAACTGGAACAATTTGTTGGTACAACGATTTTATCCTTGAACTTTAAGTTAGCATAGAAGTAAAGAATGATAACTAGATAGTCCATCTAGAATCTAGGTAATAGGTGCCTATGGTCTTCATTCTTATTTAACCTTTAGTACTAATTACATCTTTGTTTGTAAAAAAATATGTAAATTATAGAAAAAAGCTTTTTGGTATTCCTTAGCATCTTTTGTACAAACAAGTACTAGGGTCGCATGAAGCACGGGAGTTATGAAAGAGCGTAGTGGGTGGCGAAGTCTCGCGTAAGCCGATCCAACTCTCGTGGAAATGCGCTCAAAGGCCGGTGTCAAGTTTCGATGCGTGTGGAACCTTTAGATTTTCGCCTTGCATGCCGGCACATTATTCGCCTCGTTAATTATTGTGTAAAGAGGTTTTTAACGCGAGCCACCTGTCGATTTCGGAGGTTGTAATTAAAGATTGTGCTTATAAAGTACTGGCTGGTTCACCTTCGAAACATTTTAATAAAACGAATGCAGTTAAAAGTCTGGAGTTAAAGGCGGTGTTATCCTGGAGTTGATTCGACAGAGGTGGCATTAGCTTGGACGCGCTCGGATAGGTGCAGCTGGCGGAAGAGCGACATCTGTCGGGCGGCGTGGCAGCGCCCCGGAAATGCAATTTCGTTTTGTTTTTCAATTTCGATTCGGTTTTCGATTTTCAAATACAGTATTACAAAATATTTCTTTATGTATTCATTTAGAGTTGTTATTTGAAACTATATTAAGAATTCATTAAAACAGTTCATTTTGTGTTTACAGTCACGTGCCTCGTAACGTACCTAAATGTTGAAAAAACATCGAAAAAGTTTAAAACTAAACACGTCAATTAGTGACTAAGTTTTAAATAATAATTTATAAAAATAATATTTAAAACAAAAGCAAAGTGCGTTTTCAACACATTGCAATTGCCATTACACAGTTTTATTATCATTAGGTACCTTTGACACATCTGCCTCAACACCTGCCGATACCTTTTGGAAAGTTTTTTCAAACAAAATCTAATAAAGGTTACTTGATCTAAGATATCCCGCCCTTATTCCGGGCCTTTTAGAATCCTTCTGAGAAACAGAATAAATAGCTTTGCGTTATACATTAGTAGGTTCTTACTATTATTCTGTGGCTTTACGTTAGCAGAGCTGGAATGCCAAAAGGCGTATTAACAAGTTCGATGCAACAAAACGCATTGGCTAGACCGAATAATACCAATGTACAATGATTTTTTTAATTTTGAACAATAATAGCACAATCTGCAATGACTTTTATTAAAAAAATACACTTGACTCTGGCAAATACACGTCCATTAAAAAAGTAATTGCAAGGAAATCTTTTTTAAACTAAAATAAAGCATTTATAATTTGGCGTTGCAGGGTTTGTTCATTAAATAAAAAGTATGCAGGCTTTGGAACTTGTCAATGTTAAAAATTTACTGGGCCAATTAATCAGCCAGAAACTAATTTCCTGCGCATATTTATTCGTTTAAGAGCATAATATTGGTTATTATTAAAACAAGGAGCCTTTTTGTACTCATCTACATAGCAATTGACACCCGGGGCATGGACCGAGCTGTATAACCTTTCAATATTACGAGTATTTTGGAAACTCTCGCGGCGACCACGAAGCCATTAAGCATTTTAAATTAAAATATAGTGGAAGGATATATATGTATTGTAAAACAGAGTGTTACAAAATGATGTAGAACCTTAAACTTGTAAAAGAAAGAATTGCGAAATAAGTAGAAAGAAAATTCAATTTTCCATACTCATTAATTTGTTAATCCAATAAACATACGGGCAACATTTTTCCTGGTATACCTCTGCCTACCCTTTCGGGAAAAAGGCGTGATGGTAGGATGTCATGAAAATAGTAAATGAATTGTCGTGCGCACCATACCATAATATACCTATAAAAAGAAAATTGTCACTTCTCCAATAAATAGGTAAGGATTAAGTGAAATAAGGTTGTAGCAATATAAAACGTCATTTATTGGTCATTTAATGAGATCGTATTAAAGCTGAAGGTTTACATGATTGTATCGTGGGACTGCAGTGTTCGGAAAGCGAGAGCTGCAGGGTAGCATTCCTCTGTAATATTCCACGGGATCGAGTCGCAGCGAGACAATCGATTATTTTGCGACAATCGATTTAGGAATGCTCCCGCCAATTTTACTTGTTTTTTTTTTTCAACACGTAAGCTACACAATAGTAACTTAATAAATACAGATTTTATTCTGTGTCACGATTCCCATCATAATATTTGCTTTGTCGAAGTCTATTACTTTGTTTATGTGATTTTTATTACAAGTTTTGTAGATAATTTTTCGAAAAAAATTACGCTTTTTCTCCGATTTAGTTTCCGTGAAAATACCGTATCAAATTAAACTGATATCCCACCATAACTGAATATAGTTATGCTAAATTGCTAACCTTTCCGGCGGCTGCATTGAACAATTTTATTATAATTGGCACACCGGTCAACGCTTCTTGGAAATCGGCTTTTTACTTTTTTCCAATATTTAACCGATCTTGTTTTTGTCGAATCGAATGGACCTTTGTTCTCCGCCATATTGGTTTAAGCTGCCAAAGGGAACAACGAAAGTGAGTGAAAGTTGTCATCTATCGTAAATCGATTAATTTTAAAAAAGATCGATTCTAAACGGATCCTGATAAGAATCGAACCGATACCATTTCCAGCAACAGTAGTCTAGTTGGAATTATTAAGAATCTGCTAAATACACTAACGTGCGAGTTCATTTCATATTCATGTGTTAAAAAATCAGTTTCAATTTGGAATGAGTAAATGTCAGCTGTCATGTTTTTTTTATAAAGTGGCGTTGACATAGAAACACAGTATCGTAATTAGGGGTAAGCGATCGAGGAGCTGGTAGAGGTGTGGGAGCCGAAGGGTGCTGCCAGCTGACGGCGCGACCGACCGTGAACCGGGACTTCGAGTTAGATTATTCACGTAGAAAATGTATGCATTCTATCAATCAATAGTATTATTGCTGGTACGTAAGAATGTATTTTTGAATAGTACACTTTCAAAAGAGGCACTATTAAACTTTACTTAAGTTCGATGGGAGTAGAGAAGTTGTCTAGGATTCCGGCTACCTTAGCAGATTTTATAATATCTAGCATATTATATCTGTCAAGTTTCTGATTATCTTATGACTTATGGTCAATGGACCTTATGGCTATTTTAGGATAAAATAGCTCGGAAGATGGAGAAAATTGGTTTCCAATTATTCAGTTCTTTTCTGATCCACGACACTACGTTACAGAATAATACATTGTAAAAACGTGCTATAAAAATACTTTTAAGTAGGTATTCCTTACAAGATTAATAAATGACCAGACGCCCGTAAATCAAGTTTTTAATTATCTTTGAAAAGGACAATATTTTGCAACCGTTTCGTTCTAAATAAAGGCAATAAATCGCTTAAGATGTTTGAGGTCCGTTGAAGAATTTTAGAGAATCGAATTCATTATTCTGTAAATCTAAATTCTGGCCAGTATTGGCTTTGGACGTGGTACCATGATACGTTGACCTTTGTCTTAGCCCATTGTTTTATTATTTAGAGGTCAAGCTATGTTGGTGGTCAGACTACAGAATAGACTGTGATCGTTTGATGTGCCGGCGTCCCTATTTGTAATATATTTCATATTTGTTTCACACAAAATTCGACGCATATTCTTTTAGATGCTTATCTTGTTATAGCTTATAAATCAAGCGTGACTAAAACTGGCTCAAATGTATAAAAATAAATAACCTAACATTTATGTATTGTAACATAAAAGCGAAAAAACTAACGCTGTACAATTATAAAAAAGTACGCGTATAAACATTACAACCGCAGCGAACCGGTTAACATTTTTTTTAATAATATCAATATTATGAAGGCAGTGCGCTGACAGAATTTTAGGATTAAAACTGTCAAATATACACATACTAGCTGTTTTCACCCGTTATCACCTGCTGAAACGTACATAATAACAATAAGTTATGATAATCCAAGTCCAAAGCTACCTGATTGCAAAATCTGAGCCAAATCAGTTCAGTTTTTCCGTTATAGAGACATACATTCAAACAATTTTTATTATAATATTAAAAAGTAGACAGGTATCTTATAAGAACAAATAAAAATCTTGTTAGACTTATTCAAATTATCCCTAATTTGAATCGTTAATGACTCAAGAGTAAAACTTTTTTGTCTATTGTTTTTTTATTTGGCACAGCGGCTCTCAAACCAGCATGCTGCGATAAACAATACTTCTGCTTGTGGCAAAATACACAAGCCGTGTGTTGCTAAAATAACAAATGAAGAAAAAAAACATTCCAGTAACTAATCATTAATCAATATTTACGATCAGATTTTTCAGACCGACAGCAGATCTAATTAGTATCAATTCAGAATTGCAATTCTAAACATAATTTTTGAAAGTTTTTGAATAAAATTTGAATAGACAGAATAAATATTATAACATTTACCGTTTGATCTGATAGCTCTTTACTTATAAAGAGAATTGTTAGACTATTTAACATTCGTTCATATTAGTTAACATAAGTTTTTTTGTTTGTGGTGAGCAGAGTAACTTTTTTAGAACCATAGACACCAGGTAGACACGGCATAAACCATAGATCTAGATTGAGACCGCCCAGTTGACAGATATTACCTACCTATATCATGCATGCATGGATGACTTACATATATCTGTTTATACCTATTTTTTATTTTTTCTCAAAGTCACTTTACCGCGGTGGTCCGAGCCACCTGGCGGCAAATCCGGAAAGTAAAATGTCAATTTTACCGCGCCGATAATTTTAATGTGCTATAAAAAGTAATTAATAATTGTAACTTGTTAATTTTATTATTTAAATCGTTCGATTTGTAATAACTTTGCAGATAAACATAAATAAAATGAGAATCGCATTTTTTTTAAGTTTTGTTTTTTGGCGCCGCACGGTTTACACATTATTCTCCTACTATAATATGTATAAAATTAAGAATATAAGCATTGAAGTAATTAAAATTAGGCGTGTTCCTAATTCAAGTACATGTGTGGCGGTCACGTGGCATATTCCAAAGTGGAATAATCGTTAATCGTTTACGGTTCGATAAAGTTCGATTACGATCGGTTTATTCGATATTAGCCCGCGCCCTCGCAGGGTTGCCAACCTCTCGCGGTCAGTTCCCAGTGCGTTGCACTCTGTTACAAAATAACTCAATAAAACATCGTCTCCGTCATCCAAACTTTTTGTATTTTCGACCACAATTAGATATCTCCTGTCCCAGACATTATCATAAGCAGTTAATTAACAACCCATCGTTCGGTCTCTTTTTTTTTTACGTAATGTGTTTTGCTAATATATTCTGTTTGCGAAACTAATTTTTGGTCATTAATAAATCGGCGTCGTTAGAACTATTTATTGAGATGACAACACACGGTTCTTTGTGTTTTTTAATGGCGTTTCGGTGACTCCAGTGACCTAAAGACGACCTATCGAATAAAAAATAAAGACACGCATTCACGACATTTTGTCCAACCTTGAACTAGTTAATATGTCGGGAGCGGACCCGACATGGCAACACCGGCCCTCAAATGTAAACTATTCGCAGTATCGCTTTTAAGATCAGACGTGTTATTATAATATTAGGTATTATAATATCATATTATCCCTATTTAGTTATTCGTATTATAATAAAGTTATCTCGTCAAAATCGAAACCATATCTCTTCTTAAACTTAAGACGGCGGAAGATCGCACAAAATTTAATTTTCATACATAACGGTTATAACAATTATTGAATATAAATAACACACACATAATTTAATTAGTTTCCATAAACTGATATTTATTAGGTTAATAGACGAGATTGTAGATATAATATCGATCGTTCGTTACTTGTCGAACGCGTTTATGTCTATTCGTCGTAGTTTCATGACTGCCTCATTTATTTCAACTTATAATAATTTTATAATTATTGGTTAGTTCGTTTAATTGAATTGAAAATTAACACGTCTATAATAACAATAAAAGTTTATAGTTTTAGATAAATAATTATAAGTCATAGTTCGATATAAAACGTGCCAGTAACCTGTGATTAGCTTTTTTATCGCATGGTGTTTTTGTAAATATCGATCGAATTATCACAGTTGTTGATGATGACGTCATTGATGCATCTCTATAAATAGCTCCATAGTATGCGCTCGGTCACACGCGAACCGTTTGATGTAGGTCTTAATCATAAACATCAACGGACCCCAAACAAAAAAGCATTAATCTTAATACCACGTTACGATAAATTCGAATTTTTTGCCGCAAACTATGAGAACACACCGATGAAATATAGCGATCTAATTAGAACCCCTTTTTTTGCGGCGCGTCATTTTACCAATCGATAAATAAATACCCAAATTGGGATAACGCAGCCAATATATCGTTTTAAGTATGTTTTATATTATATGTAGACATGTAATAACTAGATATTTGTACAACATAATGACAGGTTTGGTGATTGCCTCCAGATCGTATTGTAATTATGAATCATAAACAAAGAGTTCTAAGTTTTAGGTGCTCGCAAAAAACCGCCAAATGCTAATCGGTTCACAGCAATTAAATTATCTACCATTAGATATTTTAGTTGAAGGTCGACCATAATACATTCGGTGATCTTAATACACACCCATCGATACATTTCCTATCTGTCAGATTTAATTAAAAAATTAGCCCGTTAAAATTGCGTGTTCGAAACTTAAACGCAGCGTTATTGAGTATCGATACAATAAAATGAACGCGTCCATTTATTTCTTCTTAAATCACCGCCGAACAAAAGAGTTCGGTAAACGACATCTCTTAAAGGTTTTTACTGCAGATGTAATTTCGTGCGAAGATTGCTGTATGCATTTAAAGACTCGCAGTTCTTTCATGTTGAAATTACGAAATAATCATGTTTAAAAGTTAATAAGAGTGAAATGAGTAGGGCTATGAGGTGCATCGGATGTCGTTTAATAGACAAACCAGTTTTATAGTCGCTCCCACACGCCTATGGCTTCGATACAAACGAGACTGCGGTAACGACCTGATGGATCGCTTCATTCGATACTCTGATAACCGCCTTGTGTTTATGCAGTCCTAGTCACCACCACATTGTGGTGATCTATGTTTAAAGTTTATTTTATGTTAACCGACATACTCATGACTGACTGACTGATCCAAAACAATGAGTAATTCTTTTACAAGTTTTTTAATGTTTTTTGAGTACATTTGAGTATTTGATATATTATTTATTGTAAAAAAGTTTAAGTTGTTCGTAATAAATAATAAAGTTCTTGTATGTAAAAACCTCGAAGTGACCTCAAAATTAAAGGAAATGAATTATTATGCTGCGGTTTCCCTTCCATTCAAATTACGAAAGCTCACAAAAGAATTGTGTGGAAACGGCTACGTGCCTTTCGGTATTACATTACATAACATAAATCTACTTATATTATGGTTTCTACGTGATTACAAAGTCTATATATTTAAAAAAAACTAGATGAGGTCGACAATGATGACCTTCCAAACAGCACATTTCTCTTAAATTTTTGTAAATATTGTGAGAAATAAGTTTGAAATAAAATAGTAGGTATCACGGTTGCATACATCCGCTGAGCTTTCGACCGGACCGGACGTCTTGTGGTCGCGCGTAATTTCACTACCAGCGCGTTATGCTACTCTGGTAGATAGTTCGGGCTGATACTGGCAGGATACGGATATGTAAGCAGGAAAGTGCAATAATGATACATATATGTACATATATGTATACATATACATATATGTATATTATATATTATATGTATATTATATATGTATATTATATGTATATTATATATGTTATATATATGTATATTATATAATATAATATAGGTTGTGCGAGAACCCAAATACATTTTTTTTGCTACAAATATTATATTATTTACATATTTATATGCTTATTTTCGGCGAGGTCATTAAAATTTAAATTAGATAAATATACACCTAAATATTTTTAATACTAGATACCAGCTATATTTGTTAGGTCTAATTATCATATTCCTAGAACATAGACCATTATTCAACTTGATAGAAAAGGTCACTTTTAGACAATATGGAATTGCATGTCTGAACATAATTTATGAAGTTATAATTACTGAGCTCATTTAAAAAATTTTGACATAGTTTTTGACATAACCTTTAATTAGACACTAAATTATAATAATAAGGATACTAGATCCATCATGCAACGGAAAAAATCAGCGCTATTGTTCCTTAATATAAGGTAGAATTAACTGTGCCATAGCTTTTTTTCCGATTTCAGCATTGGCTACATACATTATAGTTTTTGTTTTTTATAATTCGAACTTTTCGATAATTTTTATTTTTGTTTTTTCAACTTGCCAGTTACCTCCTATGTCTGTTTATATTTATTTGGGTATTGTTTGGACTCCTTACTATAAATTCGGGATTAATGAATACAACATTTAATTCTGATATCGGAGCGGTAGTTAGCTTCCATAAAAAACGCTTTAAAAGGGTAATCAGTTGGCAATAATGTTTCGGAGTATTTGTCTCCACCCCGACCTACCTCGACGTCGCGTCGGGTCGCGTAGGAAGACCTTTATTTATAAATTTATAAATTATGCGGCGTTTCACATCAATCAATTTGCTATAAATACATATTTTATTATAGACTAGCTGAACTGACAGACGTTCCGTAGGTTCTTCGTTAGTAGCATAATATGTTATACGTTTATTATATATACTCTGTAGAGAAAAGATCACCAGACTTGTTTTAGTTTTGACGATTTTTCCAATTTATTAATCTGTAATGCGATCTGCAGCTTATCAAAAATTTTGATTGTAAGCTCTGTAGTTAGTTTATTATTATTATTAGTAAACAATTATTATGTCCCTCAAATAATGGACTCTGTGTCCTTTAACGATGAAACCTAAATCGATGAAAGACAAGTCAAAATTGTTAGTGAAAAAGGTGACTTTACGGGCGAAATGCACTTTTACTAGTTACTTTCACAGCATTTTCTTAATTATAATAATATTAATCATTATAATATATTATCAACAAGGCCAGTGTTACGCAATTAATAAGAGCTATAAAAATAACAAATGATAAGTGTAAATTATTTATATTGACGCGGGTAACATAAGTCATAGGAGTTCTTTCATTTCAATCGAGTCGTTGACTTATTGCTTTCTTGATAGGTCAACTATGTGAGCGATAACAATGTTGTTGTAATAATTTATTTCAACTCCTGGGTAATTTTGTAACTTCAACAATTAATCTGTGACGGATTTCAATAGGTATTGGTAGCCAGATGTGGCGCTAGGTTCTATGCAAACGTTGCGACGTTCCGTAAGAAATTGGTATTTAATTTTAATTATTGCCAAGTGCTTTTTTTTGGAAAGCACTTTAATCTCAATTGATAGGTGGCATGGCAATCTTAGTGTCTTTTTACTCTTCTGCGTTTCACAATAAGATTATTAAGACTTCGAGTTTTCTGTCACTTCCATTGACCATTCTTTACATAAACACCGAACATAGTCGTATTCCACTAGCCAATCGAACCAACTTAGGTTTAGCTTTGCCCCACTCCTTGCTTTGTCGAGGTGCTCTTTCCCAAGCCCCTGTTTTATAACGATTAATTATAATACCTAAGCAGCTATTTCGATGAGATCTCGTTATAAATTAGAAGCGTTCTGCCGGCGGCATTGTTTTCGTGGAAAAATAAAAGCTAAGAACTGAGAACTGGCTCCGCGACTCGGATGCCCTTAGTTTTTTTTTTAGATATTTAGAGGTCTAGATTTGTATTTTGTAACTGTAAAGCGTTAGGTTTGCCGCCGCGCTCTCCGCGCCTGTCATTTCGATAACCAGGGGATCATAAATTTATAAGGCGTGTATGTGACCGCTTTTTACCTCGTGGTGGACTGCCGCCGTCTGGGAATCCGCGACAAAGACAGGCAAGATTCCGTTTTGCATTCCGTTTGTTCAAACCTGACAATTTTAAATGGACGATCTCTCGAGCTTATTTTCATTGTATAATTTGAACTTTTCTCAAAAGCTGTTTTCGAGTAATTTGAGCCGAGGCTTTTGTGTAACTTCGTGAGTGGAAATCGCGAGGGCTTTGTGCTGAAGTGACCTACTTTTGGCGTCATAAACAATGCCATCAAATTTGGTCCGGCACTTTCGGGCGAGCAGTTATCGGTGTAACTCGAACGTTTTTTAGCGACACGGGGTCCGTTGCATTCCCGTTTTTACGATCGGCTCACTCGTCTGACTCTGACAGAGGGATCGTAAACGAACTGATTTTATTTCTTATTGTTCGTTCGCGAAATCTAATTGAAGGTAGGACGAGGCGAGCAGCCCACACGGCCATTTATGTGTTTTTAATTTCAGTGTGAGCGGAACGCTGAATTATTTCTTTCGGCTTGATAATGTTCATTCTGATGTTCATTTGCTTTTTATGGCGTATTAATATTTCAGGTAACTATTCATCCGGCCGTTCGATTTTTGTCTTTACTTCAAGTACCCTATACCTAATTCAAAATGCTGACTCAATGCTTCAAAATGTATCGACATAATGACATAAATATTATTTACCTAGGTTTTTAAATCTTTAAACTAGCTCGGCATAAACTATATAATTATAAATTAAAGACCTTTCGATTTCCCTAAGTGAGGCGTGAGCTTTTAAAATCGCGTGTTGTCATATGTTCTTTTTTTTTCGATAAATATCGCTAACTATCGATAATTGACGTAAATTATTATCATTGCTGCATTTCGATTGTTTTTGTAGTAATTAGTGGTTTAAATGTGGAACAGAATATATATAATACTATATCCGCGTTAATGATCACTTGTAGAATTCGATAATGCGTGATAAAATTATCGATAGTTGTATATATTATAAATGGTCTTTTAAATAACATAGTGCTTTTGACATTTACCTGGCAAACAAACCGTGCGACCCCAAAATACGCCTGCCAAAAAAAAACTTTTACAGATATTCGTAATCATTAATTACTGTAACTGATAGTAGTTAAATCCAAAGCACACCAGTTTGTTCTAATAGTCAAATTGACCTGACTAATGACTAATCACTAACAAAGTCATTAAACCTATTAAAATAATGTGTTCATACAAGTGTTAGGTCTACCATTCTGGCTGACCCGTTGATTGCTGACTGACTGACTCATAATAATGATTGTACTCAGTGGTCTTACGCAGCTTAGGAAGAGAGGTGGCGATCATTGACTCAAAGATAATTTGGCTATGAGTACCCTAAGCTATTGTATCATACTGTTAGACGCGATTTTTTAAACGTATTTTGTTGCTTTTGGGGGCATCTACTAAATATATAATGTTTGTCCATTTCAAAATGGGACTGTTTCGCACTACTCCCGATTCGCACTACTCGAAAAATACCTACCAAAAAACCTACTAAAATCTCACTAAAAGACAAGACAAGTACTTTCATTTAAATATGCGTTCATTGAAACTCTTAACTCAAAAAGATTTATTCAAATAGGTCACAATCTGACACTTTTGCACGTCAATTATCAGTAATTAAAAATTAAAATGCATTTATATATTTATAGAAGATATCAATATCAACATCATAATTAATTTATGTTATGTTTAAAATTATTAACATTGTATTAATAATTAAAAAAAATAGTCATTCTATATTCTTTTTCTATTCCTAAACTAAACAGTAATTTGTGTATTGAACACCACCTCCCTTATAATGTTGCGTGTGCTCTGCGTCATATCGGAAGCTCTAACGGCCATTTATAAACATGACCAGCAAGTATGGACCCCTCTTGTTGTTTAACCAACTTCAAACATATCTTATAGTGAAAGGTCTGAATAATCTGGATGGCGAAAAACCGCATAGCAAGAGCTTTTCCGTGCTATGTACACGTAAATTCGAGAGGTCTTCTTAATTTGGATGTTTTAAGGCTGCTTATTCAAGAATTTATACAATTCAAGCTGTGCATAGTAGGAAGTAGAATAATATATTTAAACCTAATATTAATAATAATAATTCTGAATGATTTGATCTCAAAAAAAACCGACAAAATGCTGAATATTAAAAGATTTATTAAAGATTATTGTTCAATATTTAACAGAGATTTGTATGACTCTAGAACTGAACTTCGACAAACTTTACGTCGACTTTACCTTACCCCGACGTTATAGTTTTCAAAACACGAAATGTATATGTAAAAAGTTAAATTTAAATACTCATTTGGTGTTAAAATATATTTCTAATTATTAATCTTTTGTTATAAAGATTTTACACAAAATAACAATTAAAAGTTATATAGGTTCCTATAATTAATACTTAACCCATAGAAAATTATATCTATCTAATTTGATTCGAAGATTTGTAACACGGGATTCGTGACATACGGCCGTCACAGTTTGGCGAACACAATCTTCTCTCGCATTGTAGTCTGTAGTGTTTGTTTTCAAACTGCGCATCTTACCACTGTTTACAAAATTTCCTACATTTTTCATGTAAAAAAGATGAACAATCGAATGCGTCATTCTTACATCAGAGAAAAATTCCCTTACATCAGAGAAAAATTCCTTACAAAATGTTGAAATGTGTGCAAATTCCTTCTACGCATTTAAATTGGTTTATCTCTTGCCTTATTTTAGATTAAAGCGTTATTTATTCCATTTTACAGTCGTAAAAGTTTGCAGGTAGTCGCATGGAGGTAATATAAGAAAACATAACCTTAAAATGAGTCGGTTCGGCGTGAAGTCGGCGTCGCCGGTCAAATAAGCACCGTATTCATAATAGCCTATTAAAATTTTATTAGCACCTTGATATGATCGATGAATTAAATATTAAACCAACTTGTTTTTCTTTTTCAGGTAAATATACGTTCCGGTAATTCACAGCACTTCCAAATAGGTATCTATATTTTACGTATAGAAACTATTAAGGAAAAAACGTCGTAAGTGCCGCAAATCTCCCTAAAGTGTCATTAGTAAGGTATTATAATAAATTTAAAAAGAAAGTCCTGTTTATTTTATCAAGTCGGTTACGACAGTTTTCCTGAAAAGGTTCTATTAATATTATGTATGCAAAATGCATAAGGCAACATAATCTTTTTATTAATGGTAACTGAATATAAATTAATAATGACCCGCCTTTATAGTAGTTGGCTTCGGGTAATTAATTTGTTTATCATAGGGCTATCAGTTGGCGGGCGGAGGTCGCCTTCTTTCTTGTACATATGCCATTTTCGGAACAAAACCTGAGGCGCTTTTATCTCTTTTTGCTTGACGAGTACAAAAACGAATCTCGAGAATTCTCGCTGTTATATTATTGTCTTGCCAATGGAGTTTATAAATAAGATTGTAAATATGCTGATTGTAGATAGCCACGCGGGAGATGGATTTTACTGTTTTTTTTCTACGAATGCATCGATCGAACTGACCTAGCTCAATAAACGTGAAGCACTTTCTTCTAAAGTCAAAATGTAACCGTAACTATGAGCCGGACAATCGTTTCCGGCGCCCGTGACGTCACGCCCGTCTCGCCGGCCGTCGGTCGCCGCCCCTACTACGTAACCTTGATGAGATGCGCTCCATGCTCACCGCATCGCTCGCCGCTCACTCTGAGCTTTCGTTTTCGTTCTTTTTTTCCAAGTTAAAGCTCATTTTCGACGCAACTCTTACTTCCTCTCGATAAAAAAATTTCGGTAGACTCAGAAATGCCAATTCGATAGTGTCGATACTGTGCGTGCACAGGCTGCTTAATATTCGAGAAAAAATTACATGTATAAAATGCCACTTTTTATGGGAAATAAAAGCAAAATCTTAGGTAATTTTTCACACGATCCACGAGAGCATAGTTGCCCTAAGCGCGACGTGCAAGGGTGAGCGAACTCGCAACCTGTAATTTCGGACCGCAAAAGAAGCAAAACGCATCGAGATCGGTGATTAAAAACCTTTGTCGGTTCTACTAATATTTATATTATTTTCGCTACGTGGTCGACATCTAATTGGTCGATCGTTTATTTGATGTAGGTACGAAAACTGAAGCGCGGCGCCGCGCCGACCACCACCGCTTCATTAGTTTTCCTGGTAAAGAAATCATAAACTTGTCAATTTTTTACGTCCAGTCGTATATGTCAAAACGTGACCCGACCGCCTTCAATGATATTTACCGCCGACAAAGCCTAGGTAGTGGAAAAATCCATTTCCCAATGATACGATGAACTCTGCGTGACATAATTAAAATATTAAAATGTATGGGTCTAGGTATGAATAAGGTGATAAAAATAGCGGGCAAATTATAAGTGATTACCTAGCGTTGGTAGGTATGGCTAACTAGTTTCAACTGGCCATCGGTTCACTCGATTGGCCCAAGGTCTGGGATATTGAACCTGGCGCGGAGCAACAGCACGACAAGGCTCGCCGCGAAAGGGACGGATGCACTATCACTCATTGTTATGGGGGAAATGTCGCGTTCGGCCACACGCACGACTTTCCGATGAATTTTCTTCAATGACTAAACCTTCGAGTCCTAATCCGTTCGGTATGCGATGCAAAGTAGTCCTCGTTCAAAGCGATCCCGTATAAGACGTACTTCCTCAAAGTGATGTAGGGGAGCGAGACGGAAGATGGACAAGCAGTCCTTGGATGCTGGTCGGATAGAGATGGCTATATTTTGTATGACAAGTGCATTCGCTGAAGCGACAGAGATGGTAGAAGTGCATTGCGCTGACGCATCACGATCGTCTGCATACTTGTCCTTTTTGTAAACGCTTCCTCTGCTGGTGTCTGTTCGTCGCAGCCACTATGTCGATGTACGGTTTCATCGTTTCGTCGAATGTCGTTTATGCCAATGTTAATCAGAATAGTAATTAAATCTGCCAGTCTAACCAGTCGTTTGGCGTGCCATTTTGTACATGATGTATTCCCACGCGGTTGATGTCATTATTATTATGAATGGCGACCTTCACGGGATGGCTGTAAGGGCTGGCGGCGTCCAGTGACCCAGTGGCCGCCACTGATCGTAGCCGACGAAAGGATTTCGCTTAGTCAGCGTCCGAGCTCGTTCCGCTCCAACTGTGCTATCCACTTGAATGAATACAATATCGTTCACAAATAAATCTTTATGAGCCGTACGAAGCAGGAAGCGGTCGGCTAAACGGGTAGATGCAAATCGAAGGTAAACTTGCTAAGCGTTCATTGGCATCATTAAAAATAAATAATATCGGTTTTGGAATGTTAGCCGGCGCGTCATCTCGCCCTCCCGCGGAGTACACATGAACTCTTTATCGGTCGGGTGCCTTTAAAGTTAGCGTTGACAAGTGAAAAAAACTAATTATTCACTGCTGATGAACTTTTTCATTTTATTTACTAAAACTAAATGTTGCGTAATATTACACAGGCACATTGTAAGTAGCTAAGCTTCGATTACCACGTGTCATGTTATCGCTCATATCATCGCTCCAAATATGTAGTAGTAGTTCTCACGACGCCATGACAGAGTGCGTTCACACCCATAAACATGGTGCGCAGTATCGACTTGAGTATTTGGATCGTAGGAGAGCCGCTGCTTATTTATGCTCGGCAAACATTCTTCAAGATAAGCCCTAAACGACAAGCTTATGCTTCCCACATCTGCCGCGACCTTGGCTCCTCTAGCCCGTTGTCTAACCTCGTTATCAGTCATGCTACCCTGGTACCAGCGCCGCTCACCGGCCAATCTTACCCTGTTTTCCGGTGTTGATAGCTTATCGCTTTTTATTGAGCGGTGAGCAGATGTATTTCAGTCGGGCAAGGATGTTCTAGCACCTCTTGAGACACGTGCGGTATCTAGTATCTACTCGTAAGCTATAAAGGAAACTATAACCTATGGAGGCATCTTTCACTATCGTTGACTTTACGATGTTAATAAAGTGTGGCGCGGTCGCGTGGGTCTGTCCGGGCTTGTTAACATAATTACAGACTTTTCGACTGCTCCAACCGGTTTCGGCGTCCAGACGCCCGGTGCTTTTTATCGTTCTGCTCTAAATTGACGTTAGATTTGTGCGAAACCGAAAGTTTAGTCGTAACCAAGATAATAATGATAGTACCTTTGAAACTTTTGTATCAAGAAACGTTATACGCGGCGCAGAGCTTTCAAATAAAGCAAAAAGTGTACAACACAAAGCAAGTCGAAAGGAACGTATTGTTGACACGTTAGTTATGAACGATGTGGGTTGCTCGGACTCGGGGCTGAGGCCAGTGCAGTCTTTCCGTGAGCGGTTATTATTCCGGTTATAAATTAAACTGTACTCGTTAATCGGCCCTTTAATCCGTCTGGGCGTTGACTCCGCGCCGGCTCGCGACACAGTCTGATGAATGGCTTACTTTATCTCGGAATCGAGACATCAAAGTTGTAAAATCTAAGTAGTGGACAACTTGTACATGATGTTTACGTGTGAAAAGCTCACAATTCTGGTCCAAGCGTGCGAGTCATCGTCCAGGAATGTGGTTGCATCTCAGACGCAGCCTCGGATATAAAAACCTACACCGAACCATCCCGACTCATGCGGCATGCTATGCCGCTGCCCGTAGGACCGCCACTACAAACACCCATCTTCATATTATTTACCGTCCACTAGAAGATATCGACGTGAGATAATTCCACCGAAGGATTTTTTGTGCGTTATTGTTAGCCTCGAATGATACACTGTTTGAATATTTAGCTATATCCGCTGACTTCACCGCTTATAAAAAATGGCGAATAATTAGTCAATAAAAATTCCGCCGATTATATACGTAGCCGTAGTTACACGAGTGTTACGTAATTGGAGTAAACGACCTGAGAGCTGGTGGTCTGGACGAAGGTCTCTAAGCCACGTGGCGAATGTGCCAATATGGTGTCTAACGAAACGCTCCAACGATTATTTCTTTGTGACGAAGTAGGAAGTTTATTTAAATCGCACCAATAAATTTAAATGAAGCGGCCGACAAAGGCTTCCTGAAGTTTGTTGCCCTATCCACGCCGCACGCCCCTCTACTTGAATAGCCCCGAATGAAGTTTCATTGCATCTGTATTAACAAAACTTGGACGTTGTAAACAATAACAAAGCTGAAAGTACGAACGTGTGAATCTTATTGTTACCGTAATCATCGCATTTCGGGTATGTAGTGATATAATTTGGGCGCGTTGTAGGCGGGCGATGGACGATGTCCTTGACCGCGGCGTTGCGCCGGCATGCACGATGAGACCGAGTAAACAAATTGAATGAATCGCGTACGCGCGCGTATGTGTAAGTACCATTCATGTGTGCGCGCCGTTAACGCACGATAATTCAAGTACCCGTGTTTGACTAACAAGATTATTCGCTACCAACTCAATATCTGTCCTTAACGGAAAGCTTTTATGCATATCAATATGACTTCCTGTATTTAAGTTGGTAGGTGTGTAAGCATTTGTTAACATAAACTGAATATTATGACTGTTTTAAACAAGGAAAACGTTATCAAATGATAATAAAAGCTTTACGCATTTTGATGAACTTGAGTCTAATGTTGCACGAATTATATTAATTTTTGACATTTAAATGGTGTCTTAAAAAAGTCTATGATTTAATATGTTTTTATTATAAATCATTATCATTATAAATCAAACCAGCTAGCCTTTTTTATACTTAAAAAGTTTTTTTATAATCTTTTTTTTATTGTTGAAAGTAGTTCACACGGTCAGTCCGTGTGTCTCAACGGAAACGTCCCGAGCGTCACGGCTGGCGAGGCGCCCCTCGCGATGCAAGACGATTACTAACCGAGAACGCGTAATGTGGTACCTAACTTCTTGGTACTTGGCCACAGCCACGTCCGGCCAAGCTTCGGACCAAACTACTACTATGCTACTGCTACGAGTACAGTATTCTATAATGGGAATCTTTGTCATATCCCGGAAACTCGACTCAATTCCATACAATAGTCGCGATATAAGTACCTACTACACAGACACGGCACACATGGAGTTTTGTACACGTACAAGTGTGCGTGGGGTGATTTCCCAGCGAAGCGGGCTCAATCTCGCTGGCAGGGTGAGGAAGGCCCTATTGTTAGGCGGATGACAGTGTCCATTCTATACGTATTATTTATTATCTGTTGTGTCTTTGTATCAATATTTTTTTCTTAATATTCACGGAGTTGTTTGGCATCACTCGTGCATTTGCCATTGCCAATCCCAAGTACCTAATTACTGTCAGCCTGGCGGTAGTTTGTGTATTTATTCATCATCTTCCTGACGTCTAAGTGTGGTCAGCACAGCATGTCATCTTCCGCCATTCCAGTCTATCATCCGTCATCTCTGCACTCACTCCTTTTTCACTCATATCCTCATTGACACAGTTCATCCAGGTCGTCTTTTCAGGTTGACCCCTCCTCACATAGCCACTTACATGCATCCTCATAGTTCGTTTGACCACATGACTTTCATTCCTTCTCATAGCATGTCCGTACCAAACTAGTCTTCGACTCTTTAATTTATTCTCAGTCGATGTATTGATTGTTGATGGGATATTCGTTGATTCGTTTCATTAGTTTATTTTTTTCTAACTTCATACCTAGTGCCTTTATTGAAAAAAAGGCTAAACAATAGAGCTAACTACTTACTATCTACCCTAACTAAATATAATATGCCATAGATCACTTCGGAAATCCACAGGCCGACAAGTCAGTCTTTAGCAAATCCAAGTGCTCTAAACCACCCGCAGCTATGTACATTGGGCAGCGTACCCAAGATGCTGGCGGCATTGCCACGTTGAATAGCAATGCTTATACGTTGAGCCAGATAAACGCCAGCATTTAGATCACGCGAGCGCTCAGATAGATTTTTGAAAATGCGACTCCAAACGGTTCAAATATGAAACCGCTTCCGAGGCCTTATAAATCTCCTTTCGTCCATCCTCTCCACATGTCTGAACCACCAAAGCAATCCTTTCTCTATCTTTGTCACATCTTCTAACACGCCACAGCGTTCCCTTATCACGCTATTCCTCCTCATCGCGGTTGAGAGGAAAGAGCTTTTCTGAAGTGATACTTTTCAGATGTCCACTGTCTACAGTTCCACCTCATCCGATGCTATTTCCTATTTAAAGATTATATACACCTATGAATTTTTAATTCTAGAGGTATAAGGAAAGCTACGTTACTTAGTAATGAAAATATCGATGAAGAGAATGAACCGGTCAGGAGGACTACGGATCCGAGTTTGCATTAGTTTAGCGTTAGTGATGTACCTTGCCTTATATCGATAGTCGACATTTCAATACGATTAAATCATCCTTAAATTCGTACTTAAGTCATAATTGACTCGAAACTAGAAAAAGTTTTATCATTTAATTATGGACAATGCAAGATTTGAATTATTTTGGGAGAAAATATGTCTATATTAAGCACTGATTTTGGTGAATTTGTAATATTGTATTATGATAAAAAAGTTTAGATTTAGATTAAACTTTCTCACAGTTTCTCTACGGTTAGACAATCTTCCCTCAATAAAAACTTTTTGTTAACCGCCGCGCCGCTCGTGTAGTTATTATATTAAATTTGAATCGTGGAATGATCTCGATCGTTTTACCGGATAGAACAATAATCGGCAATAATCGAGCATCTTTAGCTTGTAGTGTGGAGCAGGAGGTGCGGCAGCGGCGTGGCCGCGGCGGGTCGACGTTCGCCCGCGCGACCGATCGCAACTGAAGGTCAAGGCTTCAGCCGACCGAGATCCTACTCGCCACTCGCACACCACTAGTCCTCCTCTCCCCTCTCCTCTCCTCACCTCGGCGCGCTACCAACGAAAGAAAAAGTGACAGCCCAAACCTGAATAGAATGCGAGGACGAATAAAAATGAAAGCACTGTTTATCTTGCGCGACTACTAGGCCACTAGTACCACACGAATTTCAAATCGGGAACACCTATTTCGGGACCGCAGAACGATCGGAAACATTTTCGCGCGATTCGATCTGTATGTCGCGAGTGCCAAAAGATCGATTAAGATTCTGCGTTAGCTAATAGCGGCCGAGCTAATTGTTTTAGGTACTTGCATATGAATCAATTAACCCATTTCTGATTCATGTGCGGTCGCGAATTCGATACTTTGATTATATCGTCAGATCGTTCCGAAAACTCGGGGCTAATCGTCGCAGGCGGCGAACTGGAAAGAAATCCAAGAAAAAAACGTTGTTTCTCCGAAGCTCGGTGAAGTCAGCAGTCAGCAGGTCGAGTCGCGAACCGAGGACAAGGAGCGGTTCGTTTTATTATTTATTGTTTTAGCTTTGTTTTTAAAACTGTATCGACATTCGCACCCTAATTAAAATGTTGGAATCGATTCAGTCGCGTTCGCTAACGATCGATATCATTTTTGTTTAATGAGTTATTTCGCGAGTCTCAGCGATGTAATGGTTATATAGGCTGGTCATCTCGATACACCGTCGTTAAATGATTCTCTTTAGTGTTTCTCATTAACAAATACTTTAAAAAATAAATATCGAGGACCTCGTTTATAAGCAAATACTGGTCTGGAGGCACTCGACAAGTTTATAACAAGCTGAATGGCGTTTTGATTCTACAAGTTGAATGGCGTTTTGGTTCTACAAGTTGTGAACGATCATTCTTTAATGAAGCAGGAATGTTTGTAATAATGGATTAGTTTTCAGTTAACCATATAGGCAGATAATGCCTAATGTTACATCTGTTAGCAATCAAAATGTGAATGTTTTTTGTTGGAACACGTTTAAAAGTTTAAATATTATATAACTATGGGTGTGCGTGCTGTTAAATGGTAAACGATATATTTTCACAGTTTGATATGATTGGTTACGCGTCGCTTCGTGTCGAGATCGGACCGAGCTTCACCTACATCATCGCTCACATACCGCGTGTGAAATGACCTTCGTACCTACAACGTAATGGGTAATGGATCAACCGATTTCCATCATCGTTTTCAGCCAGTTACTATTGTAGGGTTGATGTTATTTTGTGACGCGCATGCTACGGATTCTGTGAACGTTTTGGTGGTTTTATGGAAAGTATTAATGGCAACGTGTGATTTCACGGAGATCTATGGCATGTGCGAGGGCGCGATGGCAACACAGGGAGGTGGATGCCAGCGCGACAGATGATTGTAGAGCGAGATTGAAGATGGTGGGCTTGGAATAAATCATGTAAAATATGCTGAAGTGTTCGAGTATTATTTAATGGAAAAGGCACGCCTACACTATATAAGTCTTCCCGATTTCCGTCATTTGTCTTACACCACTCATCCTTTACGCTTTCCTGGTTCCGTCGCTTCGCTCGTATATAGTGCCACTTATTGATGTGGTGTATATTGGTCCGGTCAGGACATATTGTGCCGGCATTACGTTCTCTTCGACCTAGGCGTACCTTTCATGAACAAGTTGATGTTATCTTAAGGAAAGGCCAGGTCAAAAGTACCAACAACCGACGAACATGCATGAAGTATGAAAGTGGAAGAAGCGAAAGTTGTATGTCAGGATCGTAGCAAGTGGAAAGAAATAGTCTCTGCCTACCCCAACGGGAACAAGGCGTCAATGTATGTATTACGTTCTTGTCATTCATAGTGTTCCAGTCGATTTTTCCAAAATTAAAATTTAATAATAGTTACACCGTCGATAAAAATCATCGATAACTCTAATGACGATATAGATCATCGTCCCATCACTATTAATGCTACTGACACATATAGTATATACTATGAAATAATTAATGTGCTCAATATGAAACTAACTTTCTGTCACAATAAGTACAGCTCCACCACCTTCTCTGTTCGGTTAACAGAGTCGCTAGTGGAGATTTTAGTAACGACGTTCCTCAAAATGAAGACTGGCAGGCCGTATTTCCAATTTTGCCCACCGCAGCAGCTAAGTCAGTGGCACTGTAGCTGTTTGAGCTACTCGTACCTAGGACAACCGCCCTTGTCGATAATATCAAAGATAGTCTATAACATGCTACAGATAATCCAGTCGCCGGATTTCAATTACCTACTATTTAATTAATATTAATTCAAAATTCGAGCATCTCGGTAATGTCTGTCCCGTAGTTATCTTTGGCTATTCGTATGCACCTAGCAAGAGTAAATGTCAGTCGGTGAGCGTCGACGCATTTAGTCGCTCCGAAATAGACGCGGTCGACAACCCTACTAGCGTTCGTCATATAACTGCCGCGCGTCAAATGACCTTTTACATCTTTATTGTACCTACATCATCGAACAAATGATCATCATACTACGAGTTACAAGCCACAAAAGGTGTCGTAATACTAAAGGGAGTTCATCTACTTGGGAAACTAAACTAGTAAAAAAGATTTTCAAAATTCGAGGAATAAAACGTAGGCTTTCTATACAAACAGACCGATCAGCTGATTCATTTTGGATAGATGAAATTCTCGAATTTTGTTTTTATTTTCTGTTAAAACTAATTTAGTTTCAGGGGTAGTTGAGTATTTTTTTTTATATGTTAGTGAGTAACAAGTCGAGCAAATCAGGTGCCTGATGGTAAGCATCATGATTGCCCATATCAGACACAGTACCACCCAGTGTTTTAAAATTCGAAATTCTGCGCGGCACTGCGCTGCGCCTGTCACCGTGAGATATTAGTTGTTGAATCTCGTCATGCCCAGTAATTTCGCTGGTAACATTGCCCTTCAGACCCGAACACAGTAATGTTTGCACATTACTGCTTGGCGGATGAATAACTGGCAAAGGTGTGGTACTTCCCCAGGCGGGCCCCTGCAAAAGAGGCCTACCACTACAAATTTGAGTTTGAGTACAGTACAGGACAGTACAGTTTGAGTATAACCCTTAAGTATGAGATACAATATGGCTATGCCGGCCATGGCGAGTCAACCATAAGCTCTACGAACTTTAGAACTCGTGTTGAAAACTGTGTGTCAGATAAACAAATGAACAAATGTATTTTGCAAATGTAATGTTCAGTGCAGTTTAATTATTATAATAACAGTTTTCTTCAGCAGATTACATGCGGTAAAGTTCGCAAAGCCTATATGTTCAGACTCGCCAAATTACGCCGGCAGTTTTGTACTAAATCTTTTACATCTTGATATAGATACATTGCTGGATACATCCAGCAATGTAATGTACACAGAATATGTAATGGTAGGGAACAAGGTACACCTTGTTCCCTACCATTACATATATTCTGTGTTGTAATTGTAACCCAGTAATGTATCGCTTACATATTGATAAAGCAGTTTCCTTTAACTTAATAATGATAATAATTACGGATGATTGACTCCGAATTAACGCTGTCAAATCAAATTCCAAATTAATTGAACGTTCGTTTGAAGTTTGAAAACGACCGCAGCCTTAAGCCCGCTGCAATTTTCGTCTGGTCATAATGACAGTGCAGCAAAAACCTTAACACCTTGTGATAAAAAAAGTAACAATCGATTATGTATGTAATATGTTAAAGATCGTATCGTGTCTGTCAATATTTGGAAGAGGAAAAAGCGCTTACGAAAACGAGCATAATTAGCTGCGGCAAAGGTATTGGGATATTCTTTCATCAGCATTTTTCGGTTTTCACTGTTTAATTTCAACAATGATTGCGACGAAAAATGGAACTAGCATTAAATCGTAATTATGTAGCTATCAAAAAGCACTAGTGTATAGAGAGCAGCGCCCTCGTTATTTCATCGGAGACAGACTACGCTTTGAAAGATGTACTGATTATTTGTATGGTGTCATGCAACTACTACAAAAATATCATCATCATCAGCCAGAAGACGTCCACTGCTGAACATAGGCCCATAGAACGCCATAAACTATTCATATGGGGGGATTTTGCCGTAATCACCACGCTTGTTGTGCGGCTTGGTGATCGCAGTAGTTGGAATACTTGGTGCCGGAGAGCGCTGCTGCCGTTCCGAATATGTCCCTCTGCCGGGTCTTACGGTTCCCGCAGGATGAGCAAGGGGGGGCTATATTATATAGCCGGGAATCACGCGGCCAAAAATATAATAAAAATTAATTACGATAAATATAACTAAACACAAAGTAATAAAATTACAATAAAAAATCTTCACAATTTCATGAAGAACAGTCATTTTTTTAAAGAAATTTGTCAAAAGTTTAGAACGCTTACAGGAAAAGCCAGCGTTTTGAACCGCGTTTAAATAATATACCCGAAGATCGACTACGGACAGTCCCGCTTCTCAGTTCCCGCAAATTCTTTAATTTACACATTCGATGTAATGACATTCGCGTCCGCCCTAAATTCCCTTCTAAATAGGTGCCACAGTAATAAAATCTGAGATTGCTCAATAAAGTCTCAGCTGTACGAAATCACGTCGCGAAAAATCGTAAATTGTACGTGTATTTGTTTACAAACAAACTGTAAGTTACTCGTAAGGCAAACTTTGAAACTAAATTGTCTATTTCGATCTTTATAATTTGAGGACGAGGGCGCTGTTGTCCATTCGCCAGAGTATTTTGAGAGCAAAATATTAGTTCAAATTTCGGCCACATTAATTATGATCGTAGACAGAATACACAGATAGATATATTAAATAGATACCACTAGATGTGATAAGCGTGTCAAAACATACTTCACCTTGTAACATCTTTGACTTTCGGAGTTCGTTGAAAAAGTGACACGCTTAATTTTTATACAAATGCAGGATTCTTATACGATGTCTGGACCCACGGGATGAGTATTCGACAGAGTCATTAATAAGAGAATTACTCTATGAGCCTTCATATAAATACAGACGTTATACTCAGTAAAAACAGCCTTATAACGTGGCGAAATTCAGTTATACCTACCTACCTACTTATAAGGAATATACCTATGCAGCTTTGTTTCCATCACTCATTAAAGAAAACGTTAGCAGAGATATATAAAAAAATGGTTGTCAGAGAACGATAAACACAGATTCACAGCTACGTGAACAGCCATCCTTATACGTGTAACTTCGGCGCAAGTCAAGGTGCGACTGACTTGACTCAAGCAAATTGGCTTGACTTGAGTTTGCCACGCAAAGCCCCAAAACTCAGTTTTGGGGCCGCCTGGGGAAGTACCACACCTTAGCCAGTTATTCATCCGCCAAGCAGTAATGTGCAAACATTACTGTGTTCCGGTCTGAAGGGCAATGTTACCAGCGAAATTATTGGGCATAAAGAGTTTCAACAACTAATATCTCAGGGTGACAGGCGCAGTGCAGTGTCACGCAGAATGAATTGAATTTTAAAACACTGGATGGCACTGTATCTGATATGGGCGATCATGATGCTTACCATCAGGCACTTGATTTGCTCGTCTTGTCCACTCACTAACATTAAAAAAAAGTTGATATAAAAAATCATTGCTTAATCTACCTTACGTGTTGACAACACAGTTTCTTCAGTCTTTAGTTTTCATGAAGAATGCTAAGGCTATCCCTTGAGAGCCCGCCAATGCGTCACATTTCCACCGACATTTATATCGGCCGTTATTTCTAGCTGGCAGAGCCAACTTTAGATTGACTGTTAGAGCTCATATGCATTCAGCATCGTTCGCGAAGCTGTGGGGAAGCTTAATAACATCATCCGCCATTCAGATCCTTTGGGACGAATAGGGATTAGGGAGGCAACATCGAATGAAGTGCTAACAACTGTTGAGACAAGATTGCTGCTACATTTTGAGCCTAATTTAATGCGTAAAACGCGGCTTAGTCGTTACGCATTACGTATGTGATAAAGTATTTACGGAAATGTAATAAAAATTGGGATAAAACGTGTTGCAATAAGATGTAGTAAGACTGCCTCGGTGGCGTAGTGGGACCAAGGCTCGACTCGCTCGACTGCCGATCAGCAGGTCCCGGGTTCGATCCCCAGGTCAGGCAAAGTGGATATTTCCATTATGAATTATCTAAATGACTGCCTGAAGCCTGGAACTGGAAGATGGCAATAAGCTCGCCCCCTATTACATGGAACCAATAACATACTGGTGAAATTTTGGTGTATCTACTATGGGACTGAGTCCTGGGTACACCTCTGCCTACTCCTTCGGGAAAAAGGCGGGATTGTATGTTTATGTTATGTTAATTTAATGCGTAAAATGCGGCGTAGTCGTAACGCATTAAATTATGGGAAAAAAGGTTTACGCAAATGGATGAAATTCGGGATAAAACATGTTACAATAAGGTTTGGTATTGCTTAAGGGGTAGATACTAGATACACCACCCCTTAAGGGGTAAATACTAGATACACCACCCCTTAAGTAAAACTGAAAAACTTTCGAAAGAAAGAATGGGGAAATTCTACTTCCGAAACAAGGCCGATCAGCTTATCTACTTAGTATGTGAAGTTGTAAATTTATTATGTTTTTTTTTTAATGTTTACTTTGACAAATGCACCCCCTTAAACTACAATAATGTACCATTGTCATTATTGCTGTCTTAGTTCCTACTAAAGCGATAATCTTTACGCGATAATATCTATACCACCTGAGATTTTGAATAGATTAAAAAAATTCAAACTTTTCGCCTCAGGTTCTAAGTGAGATATTTTATAAGCGTCTATCAGTAAATGTGTCAAATTCAGTAAATTTATACCCTGCTGCATTTTTGCCGCGATATTTTTGGCTGTTAATTTCATATTTCACTTTCATAATTAACGTGTCTTTGTATGCGTATTGCGTATGCGCAACCAATCACGCAGACATACACACGCGCTCCTTTGTTCATTTATAATAATATTTGCAAATGCGAGACCTCTTGTGGTTTCGGATTTACTGTGTACATATTATTTTATGTTGGCTCGGCCTGGTTTATTTTTAATAAACAATAACTTGCCGGCGAAAACTTCGGTTTCTTTCGTGCAATGTTTGTTCAATTATTACGAGAAGGTTACGTTTTTTTGCAAGCTTGTACTGATTCACAGGTTCGTTGGCTCTGATGGTAGTAGTTACCTCTGCTTTCTGTGCCGCAGGCTCCGGGTTCGATCCCCGGCCAGGTCAAATATTTGTGTGAAACATGTCTGTTTGATCTGTGTCTGTGTGTTATAAGCCTATATAAGTATGTACATCAGTCATCTGGTTACCATAGTACAGGCTTCTAGTCTAGTTTAGGACCAGATGACCGTGTGTGGAAGTTGCCCATATTATTATTATTATTATTCAGTATCACCTGTCATGTGCCTGTCTCATCATTATGAAAGACTAGATTTGCCTCGCGGTTTCAGCCGCGTGGTGAGTAGTGATCGTTTCATCGATTTTGACTTTTTATAAATAGTTAAAACGAAATTTAAAAAAAAAAACGAGGCCGCTATGGTCAATAAGCATTCTCCATTTTTCAATAAATTAAAGTTATCGTAGTCTTTTAATTTCTTAGATTAAGAACGCCAAAGTTGACCGTTTCATACAAAAATTACGTTTGTAATGTGATAGGGCTCTTAAACACTAACCAGTAATAACCAGCCCTCACTGGTAATCAACCTCCTATATCCTTTATAAAAATGTGCTACTCGAATGATATTAAAATTTTAAACAAAAATCACTCAAACAATTGTTTTATAGACCGTTTGTGACGTTGTGACATCATTTTCTATTTTAAAACCGGAAATGGTAAACAGAATTCTTTAGAAAAGCTTAGGAAATGGCACGACTATGTTTTAATTTTACCAAGTCTATAAACTTAATACTTAATAATTATAATATGGGAGAACGTGTGTCCTCTGGTATTCTGGTCCCAAACTAGACTAGAAGTGTGTAGGTACTAGAAGACTAATTATACGCATATTGCCAAAGGATATGTAAATAAAATATGTAACATCTATTCGCAGTATTTGAATAATAAACACGATTTTAGGAGAGATACACACTGAGCAATTTCATTATAAAGATTAATGGTATTTCCGTCGTGGAGTTACCGGCTTTAGGATAGTGCTCCGCCCTCTCTACCCGTGGTTGCCGTAAGAGCCGGCTGAGGGTTAACAGTTCCAGAGGACGGGCAGCAGCGTCCGCTAGAACAAACCATCGAACTGCGCTCGACAACCCGCCTGCCAAGCGTGTCGAATTGGCAAAACCCCCCATTATGGTGGAGGCCTATGTTCAGTAGTGGATTACCAACGGCTGAGATGACCGACCCCGTCACTCCACACAATCGCCCGCGCGCAATAACCTCCTACTACAACATAGAAAACATAACATGTGTGTCTGTGTGAGTACGGGCGTTAGTGTCTCGTTGACTGCCTGGTCGCAAGCGACGTAAAATGGCAGGGGGAGATGAGTTTTTCTTCTTTACGTAGTAATTGTTAGTATTCTTTGATCTTGCTTAGCAGCAGAGCTAGCTACACCAATGCGGTAGGAATTATGTTTACGAGCTAAGTATGTGTAATGTGATGTAAGTATGTGTATGAGAGGTAATATCTTGTGTGCATCTATCCTTACATAATCTCCAAGTTGTCGGTTACTCGACGCTTGCGCAGGGTCATTACCGAATAGCGAGCCCAAGGCCAGATGTTATCGTCTCAACTTGCCATATTGTAGGTACACCTGGCTACCTCTGTGTACTTACGACTGCTTGCTTTGACCAATTCTATACCCGTCTAAGGATTTATAGAAACTAGGGCCTCGGTGGGTTTCCATTGTAAGATACGGAGACAGCACGGCTAAATAATAAATATCAATTTGAAGAATGCATAAATAAGCAAAGCGATAATTTTGTGACGTAAGCATGTATGTAGGTAAGACCTTATTGATAAAGATTGTGTCAATTTTGCGATATCTGTTTAGTTTTTCCACTTGTGACACTTTGAAAAAGGGGCAACCTTTTTCAAAGTGTCACACTGGTTGAAAGTACAGCATTAACTTATATGACATAATAGATAATATTATATTCTTAGGTTTTCCAAGGATTATTCTATTAGAAAGAAAGAAAACTTATTTATTCGCCGCACACAACAAAATATTAGCCTAAATAAGTTTATCTTATACTAACATCGAGTATGCAGCGAAACGGTACTCAGCATAATGCAGGTTGCGAAACAACCTGCGCTGGTCTTCCGTTAGTACCTTTTCCCAGTGAAATCACGATATTAATTCTTCTGATCCCCGCTCCAATCTGGACACACAAAAGCAGTAGGTATGCAGTGTACCTAATTGAGTGGTACCAATTTTAATGGCATTTTAATTTTGAATATAGTTAATAGGAAATTATTATCACATAATCCTTTAACAGATTAAGAAAGATCCTATGTATAGCTACAAAAGTAAATTATACACGGTTCGCACCTACGCTCGTATTGTCGCTACGTCCAGTGGAAACATACCCAAGTACAAGCTTTTTGTGGCATTGAAATCATCATGAAAATAGACTTAACAAAAGAGGGTTTGATAAAGGTACGAGACAATTAGTGTCTGAAGGACGATATAAGCAGTGGAAGTGGGAAGAATTAAGCTGATTATTATGAGATAAAAATAGAAACCGTGGGTTTTGTTTGCAATACTCTCTTTTTATAGGGTCTGGGATTTTGTTTCTTTTTTAATAGGGCAGAGTGCCTGTATTGAAAAAAGACTAAACATTAGAGCTACCTACTTCCTATCTACCCTAACTAAATACACTATGCCATAGAATACTTTGAAAATCCACAGGACATGTCAGCCTATAGAAAATCCAAGTGCTCTAAACCACTGTCAGATGGCAGCGTACCCAAAATGCTGGCGGCATTGCCACGTTGAATAGTAATGCTTGTACGTTGAGCCAGATAAATGCCAGCATTTGGACGCGTCGCCTCGACCTAGCGATCAGATAGATTTTTGAAAATGCGGTGAGCTCCCAGACCCCACGGTCCCAGAGCCTCGACTCCAAACGGTTAATATGTGGGACCACCGAAGTTTCATTGAAGAGCTCTGATAGATTACATTTTACATTATATTGTTTTATCTTAAGTTTAAATTGAAATAATGACTATATCAATGGCGTGACAAAATCCCGTCAAATTCTTGACATTCACCTTTGCAGATCTTCAAATGTATTTCAACATATTATTATAATAAACAAAGAAATAATATTATGACGCAACGACGACGGCCTCTAGGTATCTAGCCGGAAACATGTCGGCAATGAGTGAGGTCGAAGGCACCAGGCTATCAGCATCTAACGTAGGTATATCGTGCTCGCAGAAATACCAACCAACTTTGATATTTGCCGGCGGGCCAATAAAGGAGACGTGACGGTTCGGATATTATGTTTTTCTGGTACCCTGGTATCACGAAACACACGTTACTGGTCAAATAATTATAAAATAATAATTTATTTTAATTGAATAATAGGAGCGCTAACAGAGCTTTAATAATACATGTTATGTCTAAATAGTCAAGTGGTTTTCAACATAAATATTATGCTGACGATGGTGTCTGAATATGGGTGATAAGAGTGATAACCAGGACAATTCTTAGGGTTCCTTACCTCGAAAGGAAAATAGGAACCCATATAGGATCATACTTCTAAATCAACTCAATCAAAAGATACGGCAATTTTACCGCACATTTCCTAACTTTGCGCCACGGATTAAAAAACTCTAGGGTACTTCCCGTTGGCTTACCATCATGAAATTTGACAAGATGCAAGATCTCATATTAAAAAAAGGATACTAATATGTTTGCAACTAGATGACGCTGTATGTTCTTAGAGCGCGGTGGCGTTTTGTTTAGGTATCTTGGTATGGAACTCAACCCTAAGCATACTTACCAAGGATGCTTTAACATTTTTTATCATTTTATAAATACATATTATAATAGTGACATCTCCAAAGGAAATATCCGTTGGACTTCTGCACAAACCGTCTTATTTATGCGAATGATTTAAATAAGAATTATATTAGATATTTAGCATAGACGACACTGACTTCCTTAAATTTTTATTTATACTCGTAGACAGATTTTAACGCCAAAATGCTGTTGTAAACTTTATTGACGTATCGAAAGCCCTGTTTGGTCAAAGGGAGCCTTGATATGTTCACTGCAAAAACGAGTTCTATACCTAGGTTTATTTGCTTTGATTTCTCTATCGGATGAAAATATTAGATTTTTCGCTTTGATCCAATAACGTTGCAGCGGTGTAAAATGAAATTTGTGATGGCGGGCCTTGTAAACTGTTTTTCAATTTAATATTTCACTACCTGTACCGTGCTGGTTCCAGGGCTCAGAAGGTCGAGTTTCAATTAAAGGTTTGACCTAGTTTTTAAATAACACTTAGTTTGGAATCGAAATGATATTTGTCACCATTTCTGTTGTAGATTTCCACCTATTCCGGTTGTTGATTTCCACCTATTCCGGTTGTTGATTTCCACCTATTCCGGTTGTTGATTTCCACCTATTCTGGTTGTAGATTTCCACCTATTCTGATTGTAAATTTTCACCTATTACGGTTGTAAGCTTCCACCTATTCCGGTTGTAGATTCCACCTATTCCGGTTGTAGATTTTTATCTATTCCGGTTGTAGTTTTCCACCTATTCTGGTTTTAAATTTCCTTCTATTACGGTTGTAAATATCCACCGATTCCGGTTGTAGATTTCCACCTATTCCGATTGTAGATTTTTATCTATTCCGGTTGTAGATTTCCACTTATTCTGGTTGTTTACGTGAATTTCAGCCCACGTGTTCCTGTGGTCTTTATTAGGTTATCCGTCCACCTTGTTTATGGACTTCATATGTTATGCTTTCTGGTCGGTGGTCTCCATTCGAGAACCTAACCGCCATCGATCGGCCAGTTCTTCGTGCTATGTGCTCATTGCCACTTCAACTTGCCAATCTGCTGGGCTCCGTTTGATAGCCGTGTTAAAGATATTGTTTCTGAAAACCGCACTTGCTCGAATTAGTCCAGGTCACTTAAAAAAAGCACAACTTTATCCAGTTGCAACGCAAAGCTAAGGTTATGTCAGTGCACCGGCCGCGGGTTGATTAACCGATAACGCTTATCGCACGAATGGTTAATCTTCCTACAATACCGAATTATGAATATGTTGCATAACCAACGTCTTTAAACGTTCATTCGTTATTTCATTCATGGATTAATTTTAAAAACGCAAATTTTTTGAAAAACATGGCCATACGAAATTTAACCTATTTCACGCTGCTATAACAAATCTACTAACACATTATTATTATTAAAATCAAATTAGTAGTTCAGGTGCCTGTGCCATCGACTAAAAGTATAACTTAGTACATTGCTAAAACTAAAGTCATATTCAAAAACCTTTCCGTTTTGGCTTTACCGCAGTCGGGAAAAAGTAACAACAAATCGTTAAATCACGATTGAACCAGGAAAACATGAAAAACGGCTTGATTATCCCCTGTCCGCTAGGTACAATGGTCACGCAAGTACCAGGCGTCCATAAGCATCGAGGAGCATACTAACTCGCGGGTGATTAGGGACGTTTACCGTGAGACCTGGAGCCGTGCCAACCGGGCCAGTGCGTTCACCCATCGTACGTAACGACGATGTTTTTATTTCCACTACGATGGGATATCCCAAATATTTTAAGATTCATTGATTATTGCATTATGGTGACGTCACGATCGACGTCGGTTTGTAACGTCTTTGTTATAAATTATCAGAGCAACAAAGTTTAGGACTTCATAGCATTCAGTGGGTAGGAGAAATTAGGTACAATTTGAATTATTTTACAAAGCACTTGCGCGCAATGTGCGCAAATGGTAACACTGGCAAGTGACTACGTAGAACAGGAATGCTGTTGGTTTTCTTAAATTAGAAGACGAATGTAGGAGGCACTCATTAGGGAACCTTACAACCGATTACAGCCTCTTGCTCGACACTAGATTATATTAATAGATCACTTATCATCATCACCATCTCAGCCGCAGGACGTCCACTGCTGAACATAAGCTCATAGATTTCCATCTAGTCCGGTCGTAAGTGACCTGCATTAATTACCTAAAGATACTTCATTATTAATCTGCATTTTACTCTAACCTGCGAAACAAACCTAGGGTTTTAAGTAATTCGGGTTCTGAGAAGTTCTCCTCTGAAACTCATTTTGGTGTCTCCAAAACAGTTCAAAAATGGGTATATTTTTGTTATACTATTATTTATTCTGTGTGTAACAATTTGTATTTCAGTACAAATAGTTGCCTGCTTCGGAGGCGTAGTGTTCGTAAGCTTTACTGCCGATCGTGAGGTCCCGGGTTCGATCAGCAGGCAAGGCAAAGTGCTATTGGATTTTTGCCATTAGGAATTATCTCTATCACCAATCGTCAACCTGGAGCTTGGATCTGTGCCCGATGACAATAGGCTCTCCCCTATTACATGGGATCAAAAACATGACAGGCGAAATGTGGATGTATCTAACCTCTGCCTACCCCTGTGGGAAAAGGCGTAATGGTATGTTATGTTTGCAAACTGTTCTCAGTTCTGTTAGAGAAGAAAAAGGTAGGTATTTCGTCAACGTCGTAGTCCATCAAACTGAGTAAACCAGTTTTATGACAAAGTTTATAAAAATGATACCGATCTCGCGAACTCGGTTCGATGCACTCCTAACGCGCATATTGTCCAATTTCCTAGTTTGTGGAATATGTTTACGAATTTTGATAGAGCAAGGTCTCGTCTTGCTTCCTATATACATTTTTAAACAAGTTTTATAAAGATAATTCTTTAAATACGCTGTTATTGCCTAAATGTAACCTAGATGATATTAAATTTAAAGACAAAACAAGCCCTCACGATAGGGTAACGCTACAGACCAATAACCAACTTGAATTGTCACTTGTGGCACGGTTTCTCTTTTGGCGAAAAGTCGCAGAGCAATTGCACTGACATGGCTTCTGTGATTGACTGTTATCGTAATATTTCAGCCATTAACAGACGCCCTCGGTACGTTAGAAACGAAGACCTCCACCGTGATCTCTAAGTGGACCTCGTCACTAAAGTAATTAAAAAGTTCGCGGAAGCCCACGAGCGTCGGCTCCACCATCACGTGAACGTCGAGGCCATCCAGCTCCTCGACACCACGGGACTAGTGAGAAGACTAAGGAGGAAAAAACCTTTTGAGTTAGTTTAAGTGTTGTGAACAATTAGTGAAATATAGTGTTAGTACCGCGTTTATAGAACACACGAACAAAGTGTCTACCACGCAATAAGAATATGTGTTAATTGACACATTCTTAGATTGAGCATTTAACCAGCATTTTAAGTTAAAGATAAATTACTTATTAGCCTCCAAAAGGTTAGATTGTAATTAGATGACATTTGCTTCTAGGCATTTATAAAAAAAAAAATTAACAGACGCCCGACCGAAAAAGGGCCTCTATGTTTGTATTAGATTGGTTTATTCGTATTATATTAGGCAATCCCAGAAGAAGAAGAATTTATTACCTTGTCCCGCCACGGCGGTGTCTTGTTCTTCAAAGAAAAATCGCCAATGACATTCTATCTCGATTCATTTGTTTCTGTGCCAACTTCAGAGTTCTTCAAAAGTGTGGACGCGGCATTTTAACAGTTTACTAAGATACATGATTCAAAATTGTTATTGTTTTAAAACAATACAATATTTAACATAATCTACACGAATCTAAGAGCTTGGTCACGCGCATCCTTGATATAAGTACCTATTATACTTTCCAATACAGATATCAAGAATACAGACCTATTTACTTATTTATGACTTTATTGTCGTACTTATTAGTATATATACTTAATAAATGGTAGTAACTCTGCTTTCTGTGCCGCAGGCTCCGGTTTCGAGCTCCGGCCAGGTCAAACACTTATGTGCATGAACATGAACTGTTCGATCTGTGTCTGGGAGTTATAAGCTTATATAAGTATGTATATCAGTCATCTGGTTACCATAGTACAGGCTTTTAGCCTAGTTTGAGACCGAAAGACCGTGTGTGGAAGTTGTCCCATATTATTATTATCATGTAATATTTATTATACATGTACCTACGAGTATCTCTTTAACTGCCTCATTGGTGTAGTGGGCGCAAGCTCGGACTACCGATGATGAGGTCTTGGGCTTGATCCCCAGGGCAGGCAGTGTTAGCATTATTCCATTAGAAATTATATCTATGATAGCCTTGAGTTTGGAACTATGCCCGGTAGATGGCAATGGACTCCCTATTACTCGTACATGGGAACAATAACAATGGCGAAATGTGGGTTACCTACTATATGTGACTGTCCTGGGTTTTACTTTTTGTACACCTCTGCCTACCCCTTCGGGAAAAATGCGTGCTTGTATGTTATATGTTTGCCTAATTAAAAAAAGCTGAATTCATTAAAAAAATAATTTATATATTTTTAAACCTGGCCAATGGTCCAAATTTTTAAGATTTACCATAGTTAAATTACTGAACACGTTAATTCACAACTAATTAACAAATATATCTGATTCATTCATACTTTTAAAAACTTGTTTGGATTCACATTTGGATTTTACATTTAGACACCCCGCGGTTACCCGCGTAGTTTTCATTCCCGTGGGAATATCGTGATATAAAGTCTCTATGTGTTATTCCAGGGTCTAAGCTACCTGCATACCAAATTTCAGCCCAATCGGTTCAGTAGTTTTGGCGTGAAAGAGTAACAAACATCCATCCATCCTCACAAACTCGCATTTATAATATTAGTACGATAGAAATAAGGATAGGATAGGAAGTAGGAAAGCAATAGTTGTCGGCACATTAAAGTTGGGAACTTATTGAGAAAAAGAATACCTTAAAAAGCTTTTGATAAAGCATTTAGTACTAAACCACTAATCGCAATGTGACAGCATACACAGAACATACTGAATAATCTAGTGAGATGACGCAGTAAGAAAACAACAGTGAGGCAACTTTTTAATTTCTTAATAGTCTTTTTTTTAACGGCTTCACTTAGAAAATTTTCTAAACAAACTGTTCCTAATTTTTTACAATGACTTTGCGTAATGAAAACACAATTTTGGGAAACCATTCAAGAGAAAAGTTCGTAAAAAGAGTTTCGTCAAAAACATAAACTTATTTGTGTATTTTTTACGTAATCTTGAAATAAACTTCATTAACACAGTATGAATATGGGACGAAAAATTTAAAACCCACGAGCGCCATTTCAGCTACCGTGGAGGTCGTCATCGGCGAAATTTTTCTATCCCACCTACCCAACGCCTATAGGGGTGTGTGTGTTTTATCATTTATCTATAGATGTATTTCATTATCATCATTATGAGCATCATCTATATACCAATGCTAGACAATGGCCAACTTCATAGATGTTCTCTTTCATTCTAACATACATGACCTTACACAAAATAATTGCTATTTTATGCACGTAGTTTAGGTATGGTTTAGGTTTTTGGCGCATTTTATTATTCCACATTTTAAAACCAATTGAAAGTCGATTACGATTTCAAGACACAATTCTAATGAAATATCGTTACTATTGTTTTAAAAGAGAAAGGACCTCATTCGAATACTCTACGATTATTTTCGAGTGGCCAAAAAAGGTACTTACTTGACGTCTTTATTATTAGCTATCAAAACGGCCTAGCGCAAAGACGCTAGCGCCCTCCTACACATTCACATCGATCGTAAATTGTAGACTCAAATTCAGTGCCACCAAGTTAGCTGTTCATGTGGGCAAAATCGGAACTACGGTCTGTCTGCCGCTATTTCCATGAACGGCATTACCAAATACTACACTAGCGACACTGTTAACTGACCGTTAAGATGGTATGACTATACTTGATTTCATATTCGTAACGCGTCTAAAGCTTGCATGACAAAGTCATTTAGTATTAAGTTGCTAAAGACATTGCAACTTGGACTTTTAAATAGGTAAATGTTACTAGTTCATTCTGGTCCCATCATTTTGATTTGAACTACGTATAGACGATCGAACATGGTTCGGTCGCACGGTATCGTTCGGTACGGTGCCACACGATCGTTTTGATGTGCATGCGACCGCTTCACCGTACGAAATAATGATAATACATTTTATGTTCGCCGGGTAAATCAAGTTCGTGGTCCGGCCGTACCATGTTCCATCGTCTATTCGTAGTACATAGAAACTTTGTATAAATTACAATCGCTTTAATCACTATGGTTCTTAGTTCAAACGTATATAGACGTATATTGACTGCCTCGGTGGCGTAGTGGGCGCATGCTCGACTGCCAATCAAGAGGTCCCGGGTTCGATCCCCAGGTCAGGCATAGTGTTAAATATTGGATTTTTCCATTATGAATTATCTCAATAGCTGCCTGGAGTCTGGAACTGTGCCCGGTATATGGCAATAGGCTCGCCCCCTATTACATGGGACCAATAACATACTGGCGAAATGTGGGTGTATCTACTATGGGACTGAGTCCTGGGTACACCTCTGCCTACCCCTTCGGGAAAAAGGCGTGAATGTATGTATATAGCAATAGCAATAAAACAGACAAAATTCAAAGCGGGCTTACTGTTCTCGCCAAACTACGGCAGATTTTTTGTGGCACTGACCTTGCCGCGACTTTTACCTACATCGGCGATTAAATAAAACAAGTAATAACTTAAATACATAGGTACCTATCGCCACAAATAGGTAGCTACAGAAAGTAAGCTCCATACCTCCAGCGGAAACACGTAGATACATACACGCGTTATTTTTAATTGAAATCTGACGGAAAACCAATGGAAGCGTAGCCGTGAGTGCATGCTTCAATGATTAACTCTTAGTTTCGTATTTCTTGAGGTAGGTAGGTTTTTATAGCAGAAAATCTATTAGGGCCAGTGCTCACCAGTGACAGAGCAGGACAGGGGATTTTGTACATCAATGCCGCGAAATGCCATCTCCTTTAGGATACCCCAACCCCTTAGAGTTCTCGCTGCGAGAACTAGCATTAAAGAAAAACATAATTATGAAGGCTCTGATATAAGAAATTAGTATGAAAAAAACCCCTTAGGGTCGATCTCTAAACATTAGAAACTGTAATGAAGTCTTGAAAATAAAATTATAAACCTAAAAAAGCTTTTAAGAGCGTACGCGGCCTTCTACGAATTTGACGCAATCCTATGAAAAATTTACCAAATCGATGTTTTATATTCCCCTGCTTCCTCAGAATATAATAGACCCATTCCATAAATTTATATCCTGATATTTTTATAGTGAAGTTACCTATGTCCCTGTCATTTTATTTTTTCTTAGAAACCCATAGTTTCGTCATAGTGAGCTTGTTGTACTAGTTGTACCTATAGTTGCCAATAGTCACTTACGTATGGATTTATTTTGGGTAAAGTTTAGAGAGAGATAGAGATATAGATAGAGAGAATCTTCAACGACCTTAGTGCCGGCCTTCTGTGTACTTTTATATTGAGTTATCGCAGTCGGTTATTAATCTCAATTAATTTAGACATAATAATAATGGTATCGGTGTATTACGTGATATAATATTAGGTTATGTCTAGACCAGACACTGCAAACACTAATTTAAATGTTACCCTGCCATTCAACTATTAAATCTGCCAATTATTTCTAACATTATGAATTAGAACTTGGACCATAAATAATTTTAAATAGGTACCTAACATATATACTTATTATGTCTTTTGTGATGTTTTAAAGTAAGTATTCGTAGGAGTGTTTATTAAAAAATAGTGAACCGGACGGGATACAAAATACAAACATATAAAAAAATATTTACAAAAATTCGATTTAGTTTACAAAAACTTATTACTGCAAAAAGATATTTTTACAAAGTACCTTTACAGTTTGTAGTGGTAGACCGGTCCGAAGGGTCCGGTCTGAAGCGCAATGTTACCAGCGAAATTACTGGGTATGACGAGTTTCATCAACTAATACCTCAAGGTGACAGGCGCAGTGCAGTGCCGCGCAGAATTTTGAATTTTAAACCACTGGGTGGCACTGTGTCTGATATGGGCAATCATGATGCTTACCATCAGGCACCTGCTTTGCTCGTCTTGTCACTCACTATCATAAAAAAAATCCACGAGCGGGACTTGAACCCGCACCTTCCGCCCCAATCCGCGTGGCGGCACTCTACTATTGATCTACCATAGAGTTAGAATTAGTTATTAGAATTTTTCTTACCAGTTTCGTATTGTATAAGTAGGTATAAATGTAAGTACCTATAATAAGTTTTCTTAACCAACTAACCATATTTTTCCTTATTTCAGGTAAATATACGAAGACATTCGGAGCAACGCATCTCATAAACACAATACATAAGTACAAGTATTTCAAAAACAGTCTAACATAAAATTAGTACAAATTTTACATACAAATTATTGATTTCCTTTATAAGTAAAAGTGAAAAGCTAGTTTTGTGTTGACTGTACCTTCCAGAAAGAGTTTGCAGCGTATGTGACAAACTTCTTTAAGTTAAAATGTAAATTAATTAACACACTTTTTTTTGTTTTATTTTTATTTGTAGTGGTAGGCCTCTTTTGCAGGAGGCCGCCTGGGGAAGTACCACACCTTTGCCAGTTATTCATCCGCCAAGCAGTAATGTCCAAACATTACTGTGTTCCGGTATGAAGGGCAATGTTACCAGCGAAATTACTGGGCATGATGAGATTCAATTACTCATATCTCAGGGTGATAGGCGCAGTGCAGTGCCGCGCAGAATTTTGAATTTTAAAATACTGGGTGGCACTGTGTCTGATATGGGCAATCATGATGCTTACCATCAGGCATCTGATGAGCTCGTCTTGTCACTCAATATCATAAAAAAAAAAAAAAACCTTATTCGACAGCCTCGTTGGCTCAGATAGTAGTAACTCTGCTTTCTGTGCCGCAGGATTTTTGCAAATTCACATTTTATATTTTTCCAAAAAGAACGTCAAAGTCAGTTATCCCGATGTTCCCCCGGGAACGAAGACTATGCGGTGAAACCGCGCAGTAATTATATAATTTTATAGACTAAAAAAACATAACATACATTCACGCCTTTTTCCCGAAGGGGTAGGCAGAGGTGTACCCAGGACTCAGTCCCATAGTACAGATACACCCATGTAATAGGGGGCGAGCCTATTTCCATCTACCGGGCACAGTTCCAGACTCCAGGCAGTTAGTGAGATAATTCCCAATGGAAAAATCCAATATTTAACACTGGCTGACCTGGGGATCGAACCCGGGACCTCTTGATTGGCAGTCGAGCATGCGCCCTCTACGCCACCGAGGCAGTCTACTGTGCTACAGTTTACTGTGTTAATCTTTTTTTAGCTTTTTTGATTTAATGTAGGTTTTTGACTTTTGAAATTAATTTTTCGTTAATTTGATATTATGAGCGTACGCGGCTTTCTAGGAATTTGACACAATCCTATGAAAATTTTACCAAATCGATGTTTTGTATTCCCGGGTATCCTCCGAACATAATAAACCCATTCTATAAATTTATGTCCAGAAATTTTTATAGTGAAGTAACCTATGTCCCTGTCATTTAATTTTTCTTATAAACCCTTGGTTTTTTCATAGTGAACTTCCACAAATAGCAGTTTTACTCGCGTGATTGGACGTTCACTACAAAAAATGTAGTTTATAAACAAAAATAAAATGATAGGGACATACTTTACTTCAACTTAAAAATATCAGGATATAAATATATCAAATTGGTTTAGGAACTGTAATTCGGAGGTAACAGGATAATAAATTAATAAATTTTTCATAGGATTGTGTCAAACTGCTAAGAGGTCCTCTTTCCTGTTAAGAGATCTTGAAAACCATAATAATATCAGGATATAAATATATCAAATAGGTTTAATGTAATTCGGAGGAAACAGGGAAATAAATTAATACATTTTCCATAGGATTGTGTCAAACTGCTAAGAGGTCCTCTTTCCTGTTAAGAGATCTTGAAAACCATAATAATATTAGGATATAAATATATCAAATAGGTTTAATGTAATTCGGAGGAAACAGGGAAATAAATTAATACATTTTCCATAGGATTGTGGCAAACTGCTAAGAGGTCCTCTTTCCTGTTAAGAGATCTTGAAAACCATAATAATATCAGGATATAAATATATCAAATAGGTTTAATGTAATTCGGAGGAAACAGGGAAATAAATTAATACATTTTCCATAGGATTGTGTCAAACTGCTAAGAGGTCCTCTTTCCTGTTAAGAGATCTTGAAAACCATAATAATATTAGGATATAAATATATCAAATAGGTTTAATGTAATTCGGAGGAAACAGGGAAATAAATTAATACATTTTCCATAGGATTGTGGCAAACTGCTAAGAGGTCCTCTTTCCTGTTAAGAGATCTTGAAAACCATAATAATATCAGGATATAAATATATCAAATAGGTTTACTGTAATTCGGAGGAAACAGGGAAATAAATTAATACATTTTCCATAGGATTGTGTCAAACTGCTAAGAGGTCCTCTTTCCTGTTAAGAGACCTTGAAAACCATAATAATATCAGGATATAAATATATCAAATAGGTTTACTGTAATTCGGAGGAAACAGGGAAATAAATTAATACATTTTCCATAGGATTGTGGCAAACTGCTAAGAGGTCCTCTTTCCTGTTAAGAGACCTTGAAAACCATAATAATATCAGGATATAAATATATCAAATAGGTTTACTCTAATTCGGAGGAAACAGGGAAATAAATTAATTCATTTTCCATAGGATTGTGGCAAACTGCTAAGAGGTCCTCTTTCCTGTTAAGAGATCTTGAAAACCATAATAAAAATAAAATGAAAATGATATTGTTCTTTATTGTACTGTGTTACTTAAAACTGTTTACGTAACAAATTAAATTAATTTTATCGTTAATGATACAATAATTTTTCAAACCAAGTACCGACATAAAATTATAATAATGTACTGAATCCGGGCTGTTTCGTTTTCATGAAAATGTTCTCAAGAGTGAAATGTCCTACTACTTTCTCTGTCACGCCTACGACAGCGTGTCAATCGTATAGCTCAACTGACGTGAGAAACGAAATTAGCACTTATTGTGTCCGAAATAAAGCCCCTAGCATTGTTATTTATTCCTATACGTCTTACGTGTCGCTGTGTTCATTCAAATATCAATCGTAAACGCAAACAGTTAAGAAATAAATTACATTGATCTGTTTATAAACTGTTCCATTTAAAAACGGTCAAAATAGCAAAAGTACGCGCTTAAGCAATCTTGATCTTCTATGAATAACTTCATATATTTTTAAATATCGATACCAATGTACAAAATGTCTTAAATCCAGCATTTATCAAGTAGTTTGAAAATCGATATTGGTTTTAGTAAAAAGATCGTAAAACCATTGTTGAATGACAAATTATAGAGATATACCTCGCGGTAGAACGCTGCCAATTTCAGTGATGCCCCCTTTCCCCGCGCGGGGAAACGTCACCCCCTATGTCACCTTCACCCGCTAAGAACTTCATTAATCATTCCTTCCGCACATCTCCGCACCGCACGTTAAAGAAAAATGGAGTTTATTTTTATCTTCTAAGGTCACATTTAGCTTGTACTGTTTGCGAATTACGGCCGTTAGCGCGTGATCCGACGGTCAGCGCACCTCTTGGCTACCTCTGTACCCCTGGTGTTATGTAAGCCGAGTGCAATGGCCGCTCCAAAACACCGGGTGAGCTTTCCTATTTCCTACATTGCGTTGAATTAAAACGAAATTAATTAAAGAATGTTCGACTTTAATTTTTTGAAACGTTGTTAGTATTTCAATTGAGAAGTAAATTCAGTTTCCGAGATCAAAAGTAATACTGAATAATAAATATAGGTAGCATCATACATTCATCTCATCGTGTTCATATTGCTGAACACGGATTGGTAAATAATAAATGAGAATGAAAATACGTAGCCTGTAATATGTTGGCATCAGACCCTCGACTAAATGGAGCGTCGAAATCAAAAAGCCCGTCGAAAACCGTGACCTAAATATAAAATTAATTTTTGAGTATAATCTGCGTGTAAGTAACAATTAGGTGAATGTGGGTTAGAACGGCGCGGCAATGCACCGGTCGCAGACCGCTACCGGGGTCGTTGACCGGGGTCGGTATTGATCGGGGGCGCGTCGGAACCCCCAGCTCCATCCGCCACCACCCAGGCCTCCCCCGAGCCTACACGAGTAGCTCGCGCTACCGCATGCGTCATTTTGGTCAAGACGCTGCTATCTAGAGGTACGAGTACACTTCGAGAACATTGACCCACTTTTACACTTGACAATTTTTTCTGTAAATCGTTGAAGTGCTTGACTCTTCGCTTTAATTAGTTTTAGTTGTAGAGAATAATCGTAGCTTTATAAATCTTCTCAGCTCTGCCAGTTTCATTTCAAATAGATTTCCTTATTCGTTGCCAGAATTTGTTCTTTACGTAGGACAGAGAGCGTACTACAGTGCTTTTTACACTAATTCATCGTTAAAAGTTAACGGTAAACTGAGCCAACGTTCCCATATTATCTAATTAACTTTTAATTAAACACAAAGTTACTCACAGTTTTTAATAGTTTAGGGATCTATCTATGGATTGATACAAAAATACTGTTACGTATCAGCCAATGTCAATTATTGAATAAAATAAACATAATATAACATACATACTGATTGTATGTGTGTTATATTATATTTATCATACAATCCATTAGGAATTATCTCAATAGCTGCCTGGAGTCTGGAACTGTGCCCGGTAGATGACAATAGGCTCGCCTTCTATTACATGGGACTGAGAACATACTGGCGAAATGTGGGTGTATCTACTATGGGACTGAGTCCTGGGTACACCTCTGCCTACCCCTTCGGGAAAAAGGCGTGAATGTATGTTATGTTATCATACAATCATGCCTTTTTCGCAGTTTTTTTTGTCGGCAGAGGGGTACCCAGGGACTCAAGTCCCATGGTAGGCACACCCACATTTCGCCAGTATGTTCTCAGTCCCATGTAATAGAAGGCGAGCCTATTGTCATCTACCGGGCACAGTTCCTGACTCCAGGCAGTTATAGCAATAATTCCTAAAGGGTAATATCCAATATTGAACACTTTGCCTGACCTAGGGATCGAACCCGGGATCGGCAGTCGAGCTTAATAAAATAATTTTATGTAATTACATTATCTATATAGCTTGCCAAACACTATGTCCGGTCTATTATATGTCGTTTAATGAGAATAGTTCAAATGTGATTGTTTGACAAACCGAGCGTTATTTGTCCATTTTGCGAAGTATTAACTATTTGATGTTCTCGAGTTCACATCGGTTCATAGATCGCGCCGTGGATGTTCATCCGAGGAGATAGAAATGTTGGCTCGGTGCCAGCACGGTGACGAAACTAGTGTTTTTGTTCAACCGCATTGGCTAACATTTCCTATTATACAGTCTTTATTGATCTTTCTACAGTGACTCATTTCTGTGGCTCTCAACAATCTAACGCGCGCAAATAGATGAACACTTTATTGTTAATGAAATAAGGTACATGCAGAAAAAACAGGAAATAGGTACATTATAGAAGGCGGTTTTAGTACTTTGATTAATAAAGGCAGATTATTATATATTGCTTTCATATATGCGTACACTGCGTAAATGAATTTTGTGAAGAAATTTGCGATTATTTATCGCATTTCGGAACGATTTTTATTGTAGTGCGCGCTTAGCCTTAGGAGGAGTAAACATTTACGCAGGAGAGATATCCATAGCGCCGCCAAACCGGAATGATGGAAACGTCCTCGGTCTCCCCTTTCAGTTGAATGTACCTACCTATAGAGAAACAGCTGTATCTAGGTGAGCGCGGTTCCCTAGGGACCGGCCGGTGCCACCCTTGCGTTGTTATGGCAACCTCCTATGATTTATGTGCGCCTGGTGACACCACGTAACCTCCACCAAGGTTTTATACCTACAAGCTTATTCATACATATAAATAATTTGTAATTATAATTTTAATTTAATTATTCAATTAAAAGAAATGTATACTAGTCCTCACAAAATGAAAATTTAAATTTTTTCAACTCGCAGTTAAAAAAATTGAACTCTACAAGTTTCTTGTGCATTTTCTGAACGCACGGTACGAGTAGATTCGTTACACAAAACTCAAAAAAAAAAACAAAACTTATTGATATTATTTATTGACGTTTAAAAATGTATTTTAATACTTATTTAAATAATTTTCTTTGAGTTTGAATGAGAAATTAAATAAAAATTTCATTGACTAAACAACAAACGATGTATAGCTCTAATAAATTTAATATATCCTATTTTTTGTTAAAAAGGGAATGATACTAAATATTTTAATTTTCATACTTAGCTTGATCTAAATACAAATTACACATTCAAAGTTGATCAGACTGAATAAAACGACATAATTCGCATACTTGGAGTGTTTATGAACCAAACATCCTGAGAATAGCTTTAAAATGTCTGTGTCGATGTAAGCGATCGATTACTGATACGATCAGCTATCTCACTCTGACCCTAAAATGGTATTACGAACAAGTATTTTATATATTTTGTATTATAACTATCTAGTAGAGGGCGCATGCTCGACTGCCAATCAAGAGGACCCGGGTTCGATTCCCAGGTTAGGCAGTGTTAAATATTGGCTTTTTCCATTAGGAATTATTTCAATAACTGCCTGGAGTCTGGAACTGTGCCCGGTAGATGGCAATAGGCTCGCCCCCTATTACATGGGACCAATAAATAACATACTGGCCAAATGTGGGTGTAACTACTATAGGACTGAGTCCTGGGTTACACCTCTGCCTACCCCTTCGGGAAAAATACACACACAGGTCCGGACTCGAGGCAGTTATTGAGATGATTCGTAATGGAAAATCCAATATTTTACACCTTGTCTGACCTGAGGATTGAACCCGGGACCTAGACACCTTAACCTCTCACTAAGAAGTGGATAAATAAATAATAATAAAAAAGAGTGGAAAAGTGGATAATTTTATTTCACCATAATGTAAGGCGATGCTATGAAGATCGTCACACCGTTGTTATAGGTAATTACGCATATTTCCCCCCGTGGCGCTACTGCGGCACACTTCATTTAATCCTTTCACGCTCAAGGGAAATATTTCTATAAAAATCGTTATAGAATTTTTCTATTATTATTGAATCGGATATTTTTTTTACTGGATGTCAAAATAAAACGTATGTCCAAGGCGGCAAATGTGTTAATAATGTGTTAATGTGTTATACCATAACTAACTATTTATTTTAGTTCTCTGATAATTTTTATTATGTACCTATACACGCTAATATGTTTTTCTGGTGTTATTCTCTTACTTTACACCCACAATAGCTAAAATATAGTGTTGTATTGGCATATTTAGTCTTGGACATCTTATGGTCCTGTAAGGGTTAAAAGGTCTTTTACATATTGCGGTGTTTGCTATTTTCAAATAAAGGCGTTAATTTTTTTATCTAGATGTTCAGGAACAAATAGTCTTTTATATCTACTCGTATCTATTTCAATAGTTACCTAATCAAACTTAAATTGCCTCCATGGCGCAGGCTCGACTGCCAATCATGAGGTCCCGGGTTCGATCCCGAGGTCAGGCAAAGTGTTAGAAATAAATTATAACACATTTTGTTCTCTAATAATAACATAATATGGACAATTATGTTCATTGTCAAAATGCCATTAAAGATTAAAAAAACCTTTAAAAAGGATTTTTTGTTCTTTAAAAAGGATTAGATGATTTAATTAGATTAGATGACAGTTTAAAATTGATATACTGTTAATTTATTAATCAATATTTTATTAATTGTGAAATTATTTTAATGATACGTGTTTTATTATAAAATATATCAAAAACAACAAAAATTACGACATTAAAATAAAAAATTAGAGAAAATCTTTTGTTTCTCGAACAAAAGGAGCAAAAGTATCAAAATCAATGATCCAAAGTAAACAGAACAGTACCATGGTGCGAGAGCGAGATAGACTATATACCTATCTCATTCATTATTCACAGAGTAACAGAATACGGAGAACACTTCCGCTGTTTGGCGCTAATCATTATTTATTTTGTGCGTGTTTCATTAATCTGTGGTCGTGTTTTATTCGCTTTTTGTTTTGACCTACATTCTGAACTTTCAGTAGGTCTTTTATAGATTAGAATATTATATTATAATGTTTATTTTGGCTTCGTAGACCCTCTACGTCGTAGCTAACTCTACGTCAATCGTAGGCTTTATTTTTTTATTAAACTAGTATTATAAATTTTGATCATTTTGGAACTCATTAAAAGTAATTGAATTGTAATGAAGTAAAACAATAAAAAGATATTTCGAGCAAATTAAACATATTGCTTATATATTTTTCGAGTTAAAATTTAATTGTTACTTAATAATGTTCATAGGTTGTGTGAAACGTAGGTGACCTATTTTACAGTACCTTGAGAGTTCTAATTTTAAAAATAATTAAAAATAGAACTACTTATAAAGTATGAAACGGTGCGACATGTGACGTCACAGAACGCGGGGCCACTGACCTAGATAGCTACGCCGTAGAGTGCACTGGCCTACGCCGTAGCTACGCTGCTACGCCGTAGCTACGTAGCACCATTCAATGGTACTTTACTTCCTGCAGAGATTTAAATTACTCATTGAATTTTTAAAAGTTTTTTCAAACTACCCTCAAGAATTGATTTTAATTTTTCTCTGTAAATGTTATGATGTTTATTTGTTATGGGTAGGTTAATATTTTTTTTACCTTATTTTCAAAGACTGACTTTTATAACATAACTAAATTTTAATTTCGTAACGTTTAATGAAAAAATTGTGACGTAAAATAAATTTTCTAAAAACAATTTAATTATCCTATCACGCGCGCGGAGATTTATAAATAATCTAAGGATAGTCGTATTTCTTGAATGCCTCTGTGGCGTAGTGGTCCACTTCTGCCGATCATGAGGTCCCAAGTTCGATCCCCAGGTCAGGCCAAGAGTGTTATTGGATATTTCAATCAGGAATATTCTCAATGACAGCCTGGAGTCTGGAACTGTGCCCGTTAGATAGATAGGCTCGCCCCCTTATACATGGGACTTAACAATATTGACTGGCAAAGTGTAGGTGTACCTACTATGGGACTGAGTCCTGGGTACACACATCCGTCAAGTCCTTTGGGTAAAGGGTATCTATATAAGGACTGTTTCTTTTATCATTAACTTGTTTGTGTTACAAACACACATGTGTAGCCTTACCTATGTTTCACATAGCCTTACGCACACTAGCAAATTGCAGTGATATGCAGTGTTAAGTACTCGGTTCATATAACTCGGCGCACGTATAATAAAGGTTACTTCTCTGGTTGGCTCGTCGCCAAGTCTCAGATATCAATATGATCACTGGCAAACAGCTTCACTGTGCGAACACAATCCACACTTAGCTTTTATGATGCTCTTTAAAATAAGGGTAGTTAGGAAATATACTGCTGCCTCGGTGGCGTAGTGGGTGGATGCTCGACTGCCAATCAAGAGGTCCCGGGTTCGATCCCCAGGTCAGGCATAGTGCTAAATATTGGATTTTTCCATTAGGAATTATCTCAATAGCTGCCTGGAGTCTGGAACTGTGCCCGGTATATGGCAATAGGCTCGCCCCCTATTACATGGGACCAATAACATACCGGCGAAATGTGGGTGTATCTACTATGGGACTGAGTCCTGGGTACACCTCTGTCTACCCCTTCGGGAAAAAGGCGTGAATGTATGTTATGTAGGAAATATACACAAATATGTGGAGGTATATAAAACGGTAGCTTGGTAAATGCAGATGTTTGTTACTCTTTCACGACAAAACTACTGAACTAATTGAGCTGAAATTTTGTATGTAGGTAGCTTAGGCTCTGGAATAACACATGTGGTATTTTTTTTCCGATTTTCCCACGGGAACGAACACTACGCAGGTAACACCGCGGGGAACAGATAGTAAATTATAAAGGTTTTAAAGAAACTAAATGTCAAGCTCTACTCACTCTAAACTCAATAAAACTAACTCTAACTCACTCAGTAAATGTTGCTCAAGTTAAATTTTTTTAATATATTAGCAACTTTAACGAAATATTAAAACGCGAAAATAGGGTCAATTAATAATATTTTTCTAGTTTTGATATGATGTGCTTTCAATGTTTACAATCATACTTGAGAAGTCAAAAGCCATGAACAAAAAGTAGAGACATATCGAATTCATGAAGCGAATGTAGGTCGTCACAATAACGTCTCGGCATCTCGTGTGAACTCGACTATTTGCCGCATTGGAGGGGAAAGGGACAGAGTGCGGTAAAATGCCGCGTTGGTGCAAGACACCACGCTGCGGTACATCTTACACGTGCCGGTTATTGTTTATATGGAGATGTGGGGCTGTAAATTAACCTGAGTTAAGATGTCGCTGTTTTGTGTAGCGTTCAGCCGTCCGCCTCCTCCGACGGCCGCGTGCCGACTGACTCGTTTCTCCAGTCTTGTCAGCGTCTACCTATTTACTTATTAATTATACTGATGTGGGTAGGGTGGGCTATAGGGAGGCCCTAGGAAACATTGACGCCGGCCGCCGCACGTCCGCAGAGGCCGGTACAAATAATGTTTCTTTGTCATTTTATAATGTCACAAACGCTATAGATCTAACAAAATTGTAAAGTTATTGAGCGGACAATATTAATAATGCTAATTTACGTATTGGCGCCCAACGAGGGGCTCTGTCTTTTGTCAAGTTTAATAACACTTTTTTCGTTTGTTCCAGGTTGCAAGATAAAGGCGCTCCGTGCGAAAACCAACACGTACATCAAGACGCCGGTCCGCGGCGAGGAGCCGGTGTTCGTGGTCACCGGCCGCAAGGAGGACGTCGCGCGAGCCAAGCGCGAGATCCTCTCCGCGGCCGAGCACTTCTCCCAGATCCGAGCGTCCCGCAAGTGCGGCGCCGCGCCCCCGCCGCCCGCCGGCGCGCCCGGACACGTCACCGCGCAGGTGCGCGTGCCCTACCGCGTCGTCGGCCTCGTCGTCGGACCCAAGGGCGCCACCATCAAGCGCATCCAACACACCACGCACACGTACATCGTGACGCCGTCCCGCGAGCGCGAGCCCGTGTTCGAGGTGACCGGCCTGCCCGAGAGCGTGGAGGCGGCGCGCAAGGAGATCGAGGCGCACATCGCGCTGCGCACCGGCGCGAGCGCGACCCCGAGCGGCGCGCCGCCGGCCGAGGGCGAGCCGCTCGCGCAGCTGTACCGCGCCGGGCTCGCATCGCTGCTGCGACCCGAGCGCGAGGGCTTCTCGTCCGCCGGCTCGTGCTCGTCCGGCGGCTCGTCGGGCCGGCTCGGCGACCTGCTCGGCATCTGGTCGTCGTCGGAGCGCGACGAAGGCCTCGGCGAGTCGCCGTCGTTCGAGTCCCCGGGCGCGGGCGGGCAGACGGGCGGCGTGTGGTCGTGGGGCCCGGCGCGGCCCTCGCCCGCGGCGTCGCCTGCGCGCGCGTGCTGCGTGTGCTGCGAGCGCGGCGTGTCGGCGGCGCTGGTCCCGTGCGGACACAACTTGTTCTGCATGGAGTGCGCGCAGCGGCTGGCCTCGGGCGGCGCGCCGTGCCCCGCGTGCTCGGCGCAGGCGCTACAGGCGATCCGCATCATCTCGTAAGCCGCCCGCCGCCGTCGGGGCCCGCCGGCGTCGCCCGCCCGCGTGCGGGGATCTTTTTTACTCGAATCGTTAAAATAATATTAAAAAGAATCAAAAAATCGCGTAATCGAAACGCTGGTGCCAAAAGTCGGCGCCTCGCCGGCGCGGCCCGTCGCCGCGGCCGCGCCGCACTTGACGCGAGTCGGCAGAGTTGTTCACTATGATATATTTTCTTATTATGAACGTTTTTTATCGGGCGGCGGAGCGCGCGCCGCGCCCGTCGCCGCGGAGAGAGTCGAGATACGTTACGATAGAATTTCGAAAAAAAATACAAAAATTTAAAAAAAGTTGTATAATTATTATTATTGACTAGAGTAAATGAAAAATCGAAATTTATAATGCTTATCTAAAACGTAATAGCGTAAAGGTATAAGAAATATTATAATACGATAATCTCGGGACGGGCGGCGCGGAGAGCCGTAGCGTGCGGTCAGTGCAGAGTATGTCGAGAATGTAGTGTAATGCGTGAGTAGGGCGAGTGGGGCTCGGCCGGGTTCGGTCCGGCTCGGCCGGGCTCGGCGGGTTCGGCCGCGGTAGCTAATGTGTTGTTAGGTAATACGTGTTGGTTGTGCAGGATGTGCGATGCTCAGCCTGTTGTTAGTGTAATGAATGTGCCGCCAGACTGCTCCAGCTCTAGGTGGCTAGGAGACCGCGGGTGGAGACTAGTTCTAGGTGTAGACAATCGCTAGGGAGGATAGTTCCAGTGTCGGTGACCGCGCCGCGCCTCTCCCCGCGACCCAATGCTCACATTATTTTTGACTATACGATTATTCGCTTAAATGATATTATAATACGTACATTACACACTATAATTATGATAATATTAATATAATGTTTGTTTTAAGTGTGTTTTAATGTTTAGATTTTTATTGTAATGTTTTTATGAATGATTTTTATCTGTATTATTATTATTGATTATTATTTTATGTGTTGACAATGTTTATTTGTGATTGCGTGCGCCCAAGGCCGACGCTCGGCCGACTCGGCCGGACTCGGCGAGACTCGACGAGACTCGGCGAGACTGCGAACTAAACTCGGCCGGACTCGGTCACGGGCTCGGCCTCGGGCAGAGGCTGCATTCGACTAGTACTAGATATTGAACGTAATAAATTAAACTTAATAAATATAAATATAATATGACTCATTCATACTATTGTAGTCCGTAGAACATTGACTTATTAATCATTACCTATATTGATACTTATTAAGTATTATTATTATTATTATACCTATTGAATAAATTTAAAAAAGCATAATTATATTTCATAGGATCATTATAATGTATAACTCTAGTTAAATATAACTTTAATAATATAAACGTAATGAATAATGATTATTATTGTATTTGAGAAGTTGTTGTGTTTATTTGTACACTTGTATGTGTGACGAGTGGCGAGTGACGAGTTGGTCAACTCGTATAAACGGAGGGTCGGTTTTGTACATTCATTATTATTTTATTTTTGTACCGTTATTAGTTATGAGTTACTCTTTAAAGCGATAATAAAATATTGCCTATTAGACGTATATTTTGAAAGATAATGTTTTTATAAAACCGCCCCCTCTCGGTCGTAGCTACGTTTCGGATAATTTTATTTTCATAATAAAATGGATAGATGCTTTAGGTTCAATTAAAGTTGTGAAAATTTGTGAAATTTTGTAGACTACATATCTTATTATAAATTAATATAAACTATAACTTTCGAACTACGATCTTTTATTTTCTACCTGAAAACTACGAACACAATACAAATATGCACGCAGAAGGATAATGTGCATGAAACATATGCACGCACACATTGACGATCGCACTTTACCGAGAGCGAGAACGTTCTTATGACTATTGACTGCCTCGGTGGCGTAGTAGGCGCATGCTCGACTGCCAATCAAGAGGTCCCGGGTTCGATCCCCAGGTCAGGCATAGTGTTAATATTGGATTTTTCCATTAGGAATTATCTCAATAACTGCCTGGAGTCTGGAACTGAGCCCAGTAGATGGCAATAGGCTCGCCCCCTATTACATGGGACCAATAACATACTGGCGAAATGTGGGTGTATCTACTATGGACTGAGTCCTAGGTACACCTCTGCCTACCCCTTCGGGAAAAAGGCGTGAATGTATGTATATGAGAACGTTCTTATATTATTCTCTTCTGCTTAATAGCGTGTTCACACGGTTCTATTTTATTTGATCAACTGCTAAATCGCATACGATCGAACCGTCTGAACAGACTTTCAATAATAAACAAAAATCAAATTCTTTTTCAAAATTCGATCGACTAAAATTGAACCGTGTAAACTCGCTAGGATGAGTCCTTATCTTCTTGTAGTGTGCGTGCATTTTGAACAGCTGTATGCACATTCCATACTGTTGATATAAATTTTGTGCTATTTTAAGATTCAGGCTTTATCCTTTTTCCTACTAATATTAAAAATGTATAAGTTTTTGAGGATGGATGAATGGATGTTTGTTACTATTTCACGCTAAAACTACTGAACGGATGGTTTGAAATTCGGTATTTTAATAGTTTAGATTCTGGAATGACACATTGGGTACTTTTAACCCGATATTCCCACGGGAACGAAGATCCCGCAGAGGGTGAAACCGCGGGGTAAAGCTAGTTCATTAAACGCTAAAAGTAAAGTAATTAATTATTATTGAGACCGGAATAAGAATTTTTAAGGCAATTACTAAATAAACAACCAATAAGTATATGATAGTGTAGGAACCATAAAACTGCGCTCGCCAGCCCGCCTGCCAAGCATGGCGAGTAGAGTATTTATTAGCAAGACCCCCAGTTATGAGGGAGGCCTTTGTTTAGAAGTGGACTTCCAATCGCTTAGGTGATGATTATGATGAAGTATCTTAGTGTAAGTATCACTATCATCATCTCAGACGTAGGACGTCCACTGCTAAACATAGGTCTCCCTCATAGATTTCCACCTAGTCCGGTTGTAAGCGGCCTGCAGCCAGCGTGTTCCTGCTCAGTGTAAGTAATGCAAGGAAGGAATTAATTTTAAATTACAAATATGATTGACTGCCTCAGTGGCGCAGTGGTTCGCAAGTGCTGTTATCGATCATGAGGTCCCGGGTTCAATCCAATGCCAGGTCAGGCAACAAGATATATTAGATTTTTCCATGAGGATTTTTCTCAATGACAGCCTGGAGGCCTGGAGGATGGGAGTGATAATATGTAGATTCGAATGCCGTCGTTGCGACGCACTATGTTACGAAAAAAACTGGACACACCCCGGACACTCGACTCAATTCCATACAAAAGTCACGATATATCTACCTACTACACAGGCATTGCACATTGTTTTGTCCATACAAAACTACACGCGCAAGAGTGTGCGTGAGGTGATTTCCCACAGAAGCGGGGCTCGTTGAGATGATGATGACGATGATTATACAATACTGGCAATACACAGAATATCTTAAAAAATCAGTATCAATGTAGGCACATAAGTATTCTGCTAGATGTGTCGTAGCGCTACGAGTGTGCTACAGCATTCGTAGCACGTGGCTACGAAAGCGCTACGCCTATACATTCAAATATTGTATGATCATAATAATTCTCGGTGTCTCCTCGCGGTGCAGTGTCTGCCACGACGTAGTGGGCGCAAGCTTGACTGCCGATCATGAGGACCCGGGTTCGATCCCCAGGTCAAGCTAAGGATTTTTTCATTAGGAATAATAATTATCTCCATGTCAGGCTGGAGTCTGGAACTGTACTTGGTAGATCGCAATAGGCTCGCCCTTTATTACATGGGACCAATAACATACTGGCGAAATGTGGGTGTACTTAAAATAGGACTGAGTCCTGGGTAGATCTCTGCCTATCCCTTTGAGAAAAGGGCGTGATTGTATGTTATGTGTTAAGATAATAATATGCTTAACTTTTTCTATTTTGTTTTGAAAATAATAAAATGTATGCATAAGCTATAGTCAAAGGTCGACAATCAGTCTTTTCCCGGAATGACCGGCTTATCCAAGGTTGGACCAAGGCCTTTCGGCAAACCCCGAAATAAATTCCAATTTGGCCTTTGACCAAAGTATTTTCGGTCAAACCTAGAAGTACCTAACTTTTTTATACATACATACAGTCACGCCTTGTCCCCGTTGGGCTAGACAGAGACTATTTCTTTCTACTTGCTACGATCCTGACATACAACTTTCGCTTCTTCCACTTTTTAATCAAACGTCGAAAGTAATAAAAACCGTATTGTACATACATAACGTATGAACATACATTCCCGCCTTTTTCCCGAAGGGGTAGGCAGAGGTGTACCCAGGACACAGTCCCATAGTAGATACACCCACATTTCGCCAGTATGTTATTGGTCCCATGTAATAAGGGGGCGAGCCTATTGCCATCTACCGGGCACAGTTCCAGACTCCAGGCAGTTATTCAGATAATTCCTAATGGAAAAATCCAATATTTAACACTGCCTGACCTGGGGATCGAACCCGGGACCTCTTGATTGGCAGTCGAGCATGCGCCCACTACGCCACCGAGGCAGTCGAGCCCCGTGTTGTCCCTTATATTATTAACTAATTTAACATTATGAACATATTCAATACGCGTGGGATTGTAAAGTTTCTCAAAATCCTTAAAACTTAGTCAACAATAACGTCCCATAGTTACCACCTGCGCTCTCGAAACATCCTGCGACCCGCACCATGAGAGAACGTGATCAAGTACTAACATATGCACTGTAACGTTCGCACCAATATCAATCGTAACGCTAAAGAAATAAGGGTGAAGATAGCGTTGATTTGTCGGTGGTAAGAGGTATCTGGTGTCAAGTTGCAAGTGGCATCCGTAGATACAGATTGTAGGACAATCCTGTTACTCGGCGGTTTTGGTCGTTCGGGATTTCGGAAAAGGCCTTTCTCAGTGTTACAAAAAGGGTGCAGTGATACTGATACAAATACGGTAAAAAAAATACGGTAAAAAGTAAAAAAAAAAATAGATACAAAATGAAAATACACATATGAAAAAATAGGCTCTGGATCTGGCCTTTATTTGCGCGAAAACCTATTTTGTTCAAGAAAACCTTACTGTTTCTTTGTATATATGAAAATTGTAAAAATAAGTATTTAGATTATGTTAATGTTTTTTTAAATAGCTAAAAAGCCATACGGTTTTCTTTATCAAAATATGTTTTCGTGCAAAAAAAGTTTTCATCGTATCTGCGATTTTCATTTTGTGTGGGTGACGTAACCTTAAGGGTTATCTAATAGACAGCAAAAGGTAAGGTTAATGGTGTCACATCTGCTAGTTCTCCTGTCAACACGGGAGTCCCACGGGGTCTTGGGTCCTTTCCTGTTTAGGCCTATATAAACAATCTGCCATACATGGTTAGAGATCTAGCAGACATATGATACGTCATTGATTTTTAAAGTTCATAGGAAGGATTTTCCGTCTGCCTGTCCGTCTCGTCTGTCAAGATCTTTTTTCTGGGGAACATGCGTAAGTATCAAGTTTAATATATCAATAATAGGGTCTAGGGTCACTTGCTGCTGTAAATAAATTAAAAAGTCAACGCAATAAAAAATACAGACTTACCGCAAATTTCCGTACTTTGCGCAAGGGACTGAAAACTTCTGGGGTACTTCCCATTGGCCTTGGATAATGAAATGTGACAAGAAGGAATATCTTATATTATAATAATTTTTTTTGGGATTTTAAAATTATAACTGTAAAATTTAACAAAAAAAACTTGAGAGGTGTCAAGGGACACCCGGATGGAACGAAGTTCCTTTCGATTAATTAGTGAAGGAATTGTAATAAATCAGGATTCATTATTATTATTTTTTTTATTATTATTATTTACAAAAAACCTGTATAAACTCAACAAAAATAATCGTCGCGACACCACACTGTTCAATGCGAAATAGAAATGAAAATTCCAATATCTGGCTTGCTTTCTATAAGAGAGAGAGAGACAGACAGAGAAACATGCGACGCCGCACAGCTTACAATTCTAGCCTCCTTTCACAACGCGCGATAAGGAACTTCGTTCCAAAAAATATTATGATTACAATTTTTTTTTTATATTAGGCTCCTGTCTCCCAACTGAGTCAGGGATCGTATTCTCATTCATCCTTTCCCACACTCCTTCACCCATCATCTTGCGCTATCACGCATTCGTCCTATTCCTATATATCAGAATCTTCACCACTCGCTCAGCATACTCCAAAAACTGTACTCTCTTACGTCCTTACTAACATCTTTGCCGTATCTAGGTATGGAACCCTACACTAAGCATACCTTATACCAAGCTATGCCTTAACAATTTATTTTAAATTAATTAGACCAGTTTTACACTATGATTCGACGTTTTTAATTAGAGTATAACGACTGCCTCGGTGGCGTAGTGGGCGCATGCTCGACTGCCAATCAAGAGGTCCCGGATTCGATCCCCAGCTGTGCAAAGTGTTAAATTTTGGATTTTTCCATTAGGAATTAATACCTCAATAGCTGCCCGGAGTCTGGAACAGTGCCCGGTAGATGGCAATAGGCTCGCCCCCTATTACATGGGACCAATAACATACTGGCGAAATGTGGGTGTATCTACTATGGGACTGAGTCCTGGGTACACCTCTGCCTACCCCTTCGGGAAAAAGGCGTGAATATATGTTATGTTATAACGAGAATATCCGTCCTGTAGAGACAGCGGTGACTTGGCGCGGAAACGGAATGTACAAATGTTGCAAATTAGAGTTAGCGCCACTTAGAAAAGCAGTTGCTTCCCGGCCTCGGTACTGTGCGTCCGTATCGTCAACCCGCCCACCAGTGTACCCATTCTGTCGTTTTATTTCACAAGTATTACACGCAGGAACTTATTATAGGCAAGCATAACATACACAAACATACCATTTATTACAACATAATTAACTTTTTTAGACCTCAAAGTAAATCAGAGCGCAAAATCTATTGTGTCTGATATCCCGCCCGGCATACAAGATGTTAAGCCAACCGAAATCCCGCGGTCACCGAAACTGGTATCGTGAGAAATCGTCACCTCGTTAACTGACCAGTTTAATCTGTCCGTTAGCCGCTAACCGACCGTTAACAATACGTCTCACTGGCCTTTTGGCTAACTACAGGGGGCTGACATATCGGTCACTTAATTAACAAGTCCTCTGGGCCCTCATTGACACTCAAATCATAAATAAATAAATAAAAAATTACAAGTCAAACTTTAAGATCCAAATGAGGTGTTATAATTGATACAACCGGATTCGCCGTGGAGTTACCGGCTTTAGAATAGTGCTCCACCATCTCTACCCGTAGTTGCCGTAAGAGCCTCGGTTAAGGCTTAACAGATCCAGAGGACGGGCAGCAGCTTCCTCTGCAAAAAACCATCGCTCGACAACCCGCTTGCCAAGCGTGTCGAGTATTGGCAAAACCCCCCCTTATGGGGGAGGCCTATGTTCAGTAGTATAGTTCAGTAGAGAGCACTATTCTAAAGTCGGTAACTCCACGGCGAACCCACTCGAATCTAATGCGGCAACAAAAATTATGTTAAATCGGCGTAATCGAGTCTGTCCGATACAAATTTTCACGCACACTGGTACTCCTTGCGAACGGTTTTTTACACACACGAGAATTTTTTTACGCACACTGCAATTAGAATTTTGTATTATTTATATTAGTTAGTACTAAACAGCTGAAGGCGTAATAAAGTGTTTAGCGATTTGAAGTACCATTCAAAACAAAAACAAATATCTGGAAAAGTCTATCCGAATTAATTGTTTACGGAAACAATACCTAGATTTTTTTATTTCTTCTAAAATTAGTTTCAAAATTCTTATAGCATTAATAATACTATTTAATTAGGGTGCTATAGCAACTGCACAAAATATATACACACAGAAAGTCAGATCTAGTGGATTTTCAGTTATTTTTATACATTTAGGTATATTATGTGTTAAAAAAAGGTGTCGAAGGGGTGCATCTTTCTACACGTCCTAAAGAACAACATTCAAAAGAGAAGGAATTTCGAAATTTACAAAAATACTTTTAATTTCCCGTTCTTAGCAGGACTACTTTAACTTTTCTATGTAAGTGTTAATTGTAACTGATCGGCTTTGTATGAGAAGTAGAAAAAATTTTTTTTTAATTTCGTAATTATTTCGTTTGAAAGTTATTTAGGTTGATAAGGAGCGCCCATCTGATGTGTGTGTGTGTGTGTGTATTTTTTAGAATAGTGAGTAACAAGACGAGCAAATCAGGTGCCTGATGGTAAGCATCATGATTGCCAATATCAGACACAGTGCCACCCAGTGTTTTAAAATTCAAAATTCTGCGCGGCACTGCACTGCGCCTGTCACCTTGAGAAACTCGTCGTGCCCAGTAATTTCTGTGTGTGTTTGACTGATTCTTTAAAATGTTAAATTTAAATGTCAATAACTGTATATACATAATATTAGTTCCCATCTAACCTTTTTTCGGTAACCCTGTAAGGACATCCGCGACATAGACCAGCCCCAGTCCGCCGAAAATCTTACTTAGTTTCTCCTCATTATGGAAAATAAAGATTTTGTTTTTGTATTTTTACGCACCTTTCTTTCTGTATTAAAAAATTGTGGAAATCTTGAAATATCTTGGAGAAAAACAAACCTCTTAAACGCCAAGCTTCTTAAGCCTATCTATTAAATCCATCCATATAAGCCATCTATTATGGGGCCGGCAACACGTTGGGCGGACGATATAACAAAAGCGGCCGGTCCCTTCTAAACACGGCTTGTACACAACATGGTAAAGTGGCATGATATGAAGGAGGCCTATGCCCAGCAGTGGGATGTAGTGGGCTGCAGATGATGATGATGAAATATGGGTATTGCATAAAAGTTGTTGCTAAACATAACATAATATCATCACGTCTTTTCTCGAAGGAGCACGTAGCAGTGGTGGTTGCGGACCACTAAGCCTAAGAGGCAGTCAACTCAAATTGTTATTAAGTCGTCATCATCATTTCAGCCGCAGGACAGCGATTGCCAATATAAAAAAAAATAAAGATCTGCACTCTAGCAAATAGCGAGCTTGACAGCCTCGTTGGCTCAGATGGTAGTAACTCTTCAGCTATCTGTGCCGCAGGCCCCGGGCCAGGTCAAACATTTGTGTGCATGAACATGTCTGTTTGATCTGTGTCTGGGTGTTATGAGCTTATATAAGTATGTATATCAGTCATCAGGTTACCATAGTACAGGCTTCTAGCCTAGTTTGGGATCAGGTGACCGTGTGTGGAAGTGGTAAAAAAAAAGTAAAGCTACTGTCTGTGCTGCCGTGGAGGTACAAGAACTCGGCGAAATTCCATCCCACCTACCTAACGCTTCTAGAGATCCCGTAAAGTGCCGACCCCGTGGATTGGTGCTGAAGGTGCGGGTTCAATAAAACGAAAGGAAATTTTAGTTCTCATATTAATATTACTTATATATTAACGCCTTTTTGTATCAACTTGTAGTTGTCAAGTCAAACACACCATAGTAAGTGTAATTTCAGTAAGCCCTATAATTAGGAAACCCCGGTGCAGCTGATTCATAGGTTTTCCCCCTCTATTCTGTTTAAAACTGACTCTGTGCCTAATGACGTTGAATTGTTTACACTAGGTTTGCATAAAGAAAGAGTGTAATCCTGATAAAAAACTCTGGTTAGCTTTTCTTATGTGCGTGGTGAGGGATGACTGCAGACATAGTCAACCTGATTTTGCATTTATTTCTAAATGGCGGTTTTATGATTTTTTATCGTGCCGGAAATAATGTGAAGTGTTAGTAACCGTTGATATGTGACTAGTTTATTGGTTATTAACCTCGTTTTGTGATTTTTGTACACTTTGATGACACGACATTTTTTAACTGATGTGTTTCCTGTTGATGTCCTTCGTGATGTGTGTGAGTGAGGGTGAAAAGCAACAACGTTTTTTCTATTTCAAGTAATATCTATAAAATCAGCATTGTGTTACGCACAATGATTTGAAAATTGCCGCATTATGCTTTCGAAGCTTTTGTTTATAAGTAATGCGCGGAATTCTTAATAATCTAAGAAATATATTTAAACAATGCTTTCACATCGAACTCAATTCTGTTTCCCAAGTTAAAAAAAACACTCAATCCAACCTACTTGCCCGATCATTCATGATGTGAACGGATGCGGAGGTTGTAAAAAATGTTTCGCCATGTAACCTGACGCCGCGCCGGAAGAGGGCTGATCGGTCGCCGCAGCCTCCGCTCACCTTATGGTTCCCTGCAGGGCCGTCTTTACCAGGGGGTGCAAGGGGTGCGGTGCACCCGGGCGCGGAGCGCCCGGGGGCGCCTGTCGAGCGCTGAATTTTTGGATATTTCATTGAACTTAACGCTATTGCACAGTTTTATATACTTGTTACTTACGACAAATATGTATGCGCAAGCAAAAAAAAAGGCATCAACAATAATAATTTTTTTACTTTTATTACGCTTTCGGCGCTTGTCATACCGCATTACTACACTACACAAATAACAATTTTATTTACGCGCGCAGTAAAATCTCTAATCCAAAGAGTATGTATGTATGTATGTACGTTTGACACGTTACCGCCCGGTCGCCCGCACTTTAAGCAAAATGATCTCTAAGTCAATAGAGTGTAAGTTCATTTGAAATGGGCGCGCGGTGCGGCACCTGTGCGACTGTCATAGGCGAGTAATTGCGCCCTTTGACATTGCCGCCCGGTCGCCCGCACTTGAAGCAAAATGATCTCTTAGTCAATAAAGTGTAAGTTCATTCATTTGAAATGGGAAAAAAAAAACGTGTATTGTGTTTTCTTGGTTGACTATAAGGACCCCTTTCATACTGCAGTGTGTCCTCGGTCGCGAGCCACGCTGCAGTGTAAACAAAACGAGGGCGCAGGCTGAGTCCCGCAGTCCGGCGCAGAATAGACTTAAGACGGCCCTGGTTCCCTGGTACCTGCGACTTGTTACAATACTACTTCTGAACGGAAACTGATGCAGGTAGATATGGGGCTACATGATGAATCTATTTTTCTGAAATGAGAAATGAGGTTCTTCTTCATTTCCGTAGAAGAACGAAAGCTATGCACATAGCCCAGTGGATTAGTAAGTTGAGGTGGCAATATGTGCAGGGCACATAGAACGTAGAACTGATGGCTGATGTAAAGTTTTCGAATGGAGACCACAGACCGGCAAGTGCAGCGTAAGACGTCCACCCACAAGGTCAGTTTATATGTTATTATCTATGTACAAGGTGGAAAGACGTTCTAAAATAGGTAGCAGGAACATGCCGGATGCAAGCCTGCAAACTGCATTGGCTTTGCATGGGTGACATAAAGTGTCACCCATGCAAAGCCTCAAGCAATTTTAATCAACTACTTCTAGATAAATAAATCTTTGTTTTTATTTACCTTTTCGAAAAGGCTTTGAGCACACTGATTGTAGCTATGCCAGGTTCTAACAATTTTAATTATTAATCTAACTTAATCTGTAGCTCTTAACTTCATTTCTCCATATAAAAGTATATTAACTTTGCTTTGTCTGCTGCCAAACCATGGCGAGTATGGTCAATCTCAGCCTAGGTATTTTTAATTTTCATATCTCAATAAAAAGGAGTCTAACGTATTTTATTCCTTACCAAATAAAATTAATTGATTGTATTAATATTTGTTATTAAAATAAAACTAGAGATGAAGAGATATTAAAGTTATTCATCATGCTAAGTACCCTGAAGTATCGCAAAGCAGACATAATTGCAGTGAAATGAACATATAAATTGTCGGGGAGTGTTTGTCTGTAGGCATCTTTAGAGTGCTATCCGTCTCGAGCAAGGGTTGTTAACATTTAGCTATTTATATAATGATAATGACTAGTGTAAGGACAGCGGCTTTGCCCGCTCTCAATTATGAAATATTGAAGTTTTATACCAAAACTTTGACGCCCTTTTTGGACCCCTTAGAATGTGAATATTCAAAAATTCTTTCTTAGCACACGTCCAGACGACGAAAAAAACTTACATTCCAAGTTTCAAGTCTCTAGGTTCAGTGGTTTGGGCTCTGCGTTGCATATCAGTCAGTGAGTAATTTAGGATTTTATAAATATAGTGATTAAGGAATGAACAAGTATTTCAGCGAGTTTTAAGAATATTAATTATTACAGGCCGATACATTTCGACGATTGAATTTTGTGCTGGCTTATGAAACATACCTATAAGCCCCCATGCCGCACTTAGGTAAACCGCGCGCGGTTTGCGCGAGGCTTTTTTTAATAGGAAAAACCACAGTCGCTTGCATGGGTCTTTGAAACACAAAATGACGCTGTAGTGCGTTCAGGGGCTTAATATGATTTATATCACCGTTAATGCTCAATGTTCATCATAAGATACAAATGAGCAGCATGCTGGCAAAAAGCCAATTATACCAAAAAACCTGTCATCACAACCAACTTTTTTTTTACAGGAACACGCTGGATTCTATGGAGAAGGCCTATATTCAGCAGTGGACGACGGACAGATGATAATGATGATATACGTCACAAGACTCTTCATTCGTGGCTGATGGGCCGAAGGCTACAATAAATGAACACAAGCCCTTAAATGAGCTTTATAATTTCTTTTCATAAAAGTGTTTCGAAAATTGACCAAGGAAAGTTTGACAATCCCTGTTCTAGTACGAATTCTAAATGAATCATAGGGCGTTAGTCCCGATGACACATCGAGCATCCACGAGCCTTCACTTTACAAATTAATAACAAGTTCATTGGTCCTTAAACAACCTTTTATGGGATATCTCTACATAATGGGAATCTACAGATCTTAGAACATAGGTCTCTGGAACCGTCGTACGATTATTTGTTTCTTTCGGTTTCGCAGGGATGAGGTAAACACAAACATACAGAACAAAACATTTTACATAATGTAAAAAGGTCAACCACTAATTGTGTAAAAGAAAGTTTCGAAACTAGTTTCGAAACGCATTAATTTTTCACTGGGGAAAGTAGTATACGTAGTTTAGATCTTTGTTTATTATAGCCTATCATGGCAAACTATAAAGGGTTGTTTTTATAAAATAAAAAAAATTAATATCATATAAAAAAAATTTTTTAGTGTCTACAAAATTATTGCTAAGTATATTGAGATAAAAGCTGCACGCAAGCGCTTACTTAAATTATAGAAATACTACATGAACAATTTGTTCTTGTACCTTGGCAGAGATGGGGCGTATGGTTAATAATAACTCTCGGTTTCAATGCTCCAAGCTATATATGTATGTGGGTAGGAAAGATCAACACAAAATGTCCCCTTTTCCTTCTCTTACTTCTTCAACTCTTACTTCAAAAACTTCTATCTTCTATCTTCTGTACATAGGTACAGTCTTTGAGACTATTTCAAAAAGGGCTCATTATCACGATCTATTTGACTACTGTCCCATTTGAACTTTATTCTGAAGCATCATCATGATAGTGAGTGACAAGACGAGCAAAGGTGCCTGATCGTTAGCATCATGATTGCCCATATTAGACACAGTGCCACCCAGTGTTTTAAAATTCAAAATTCCGCGCTCACTGCACTGCACTGTCACCCTGAGATATTAGTAGTTGAAACTCGTCATGCTTAGTAATTTCGCTGGTAACATTGCCCTTCAGACCGGAACACAGTAATGTTTACACATTACTGCTTGGCGGATGAATAACTGGCAAACAAGAACAACAATAATAACAAGAATAACAAGAACACTTTTGATCAAGACACCTTTCAGATAACTTAATTAAATCGAAATCGGTTCATCCATTTAGACGCTACAATGCCAGAATGACGGACACAAATATTTGTCAAACTTATAACACTCCTTTATTTCGTTTTGGGGCGAAATAGTACATGCTAACAGTTAACGACGCATAGTCACGCCCTTGCTGTCGCACCTTGCTTCAATATATACTTTTTACCTTATAAAAACAACTTGATACGTGACAGCTGAAAGAAAATAAATTTTTGGTCATATTTTCTTAAATTACGAGTAGGTACATAAATGGTATCATATATATATTTTTAATATATGATAGTAAGTGACAAGACGAGCAAAACAGGTTAAAACTCGTCATGCCCAGTAATTTCGAAGGTAACATTGCCCTTCAGGCCGGAACACAGTAATGTTTGCACATTACTGCTTGGCGGATGAATTACTGGCAAAGGTGTGGTACTTCCCAGGCGAGAGGCCTACCACTACATATTATCAGGTAATTTATAATTCATATGATTAATCAAATATCCACTTAGAACTAAATTTACGGAAAAATGGCTAAAATTTTTTTTTGTTCAGCCATCACGTATCATGAATAATTATGTATGTAGTTTATATATTATTTTATTATATTTTGGTGGTGTATAGGTATGTATAATAAAATGTTTTTAATGTATATAATATGTAGACACCACCGACCAAATGTGAACTATTTTACTCTCCTCTCCCTGCACGGTTGTCTGGAAGAGATCGCTTATAGCATAAGACCGCGAATTGTCACACTTAATATATTCCTATTGTTATTTTATTCTGTGACAGCGGGCACCCGCGGTTTCACAAACAAAAATCTGATGTTTTAATACAAGGAATCAGGAGGTGTTATACCATAGGGTAGTGCAACAACCCTTCCAACTGAACAACTCACAAAAAAGTGAGAGTTCAAAAGCAAAAAAAAAACTCATCATACAAAATAGATCAGCTGTCCAGTTTTGTATGGCTTCCCATATAAATCTACCGTAGAAGTAAAAGCTTTTTCATTTCGCAGTTCTTTTGCAAGTTATTGAGTTTATGGTTAGAAAATTCGACTTCCCATACAAAGGAATCAGCTAATTGACTTTGTAGGGAAAATTCTCTCATTCAAAAGTTGTTTGGGTTAATGGACAGATGCGCCCCCTAGTATTCCTGGAGTCTGGAGCTGTGCCCGGTATATGGCAATAGGCTCGCCCCTATTACATGTGCCTAATAACATATTGTCGAAATATTATAATAATAATAATATGGGACAACTTACACACACGGTCATCTGGTCTCAAACTAGGCTAGAAGTCTGTACTATGGTAGCCAGATGACTGATATACATACGTATATAAGCTTATAACACCCAGACACAGATCAAACAGACATGTTCATGCACACCAATGTTTGATCTGGCCGGGGATCGCACACGGAGCCTGCGGCACAGAAAGCAGAGTTACTACAATCTGAGCCAACGAGGCTGTCAGAAATGTGGGTGTAGCTATACTATGGAACTGAGTCCTAGGTACACCTCTTCCTACCCCTTCGGGGAAAGGGCGTGATTGTATGTTTCTACACCTTTGTGTTATAATTAAAGCATTATTGCAACACAAAAAATACTCAAATTAAATGTTGTGTTTTTTTTTTTAGTCTGTAAGGTATTTATTAATACCTCTGGTGCGTATAATTTGTTACTATTGCCTGAAATAAATGAATTTATTATTATTATTATTAAATCACTCAAAAGTGCCACTTTCAAACCATCTAGAAACAAAAATAAAGCGATTCATGACGACAACGATAAGATATAACCACATTGCTTTACGACAAAAGCCTTTGCCAATTTCCCAGTCATCAGCAAAATGACACTTGCCCATTTAAAATTGAGCTTTAACAACTTAATGTTAGAGTTTAATTTGCATTATTTAGGAGAAATTCTCACCCTCTGTTTACAGGAGTAAGTATAATCCACAGGATGTTCCTTTTGACGTTGCGTTAGTCGACATTCTATCGCTATTCAATTATGTTTCTGAAATTGTTGCCAACAAAAAATGTTGTAGATTAACATAATAAGCAGTAGATAGACATAAGAGGTAACGAAATCTTTAGAAATTTGACGCAATCATATCCTGATAGTTTTTTTAGATGAATTAAACTTTGCGTTTGTCTTTGTCCCTATCATTTTATTTACCTCTAAATATCTTGATTTTGGCGTTACTTTTCGGAATTCTATTGTAGACTTCTGTAACAAGGATCTTTAGTTTTTAGTTCTGATTTTTATTGTCAAAAACAACATGCACAGTGCTCCGCCCTCCCGCCCGCAAAATTGCATGCAAAGAGAAACTAACTTATCATACTTTTCCAACAGGCTAAAATCCTCTAGGGTACTTTCCGTTGGCCTAGAAACATGAAATTTGGAAAGTAGCAAGTTTATCACAAGTAAAGGAAAAAATCCCAAAACCGTAAAATTAAAAAAAAAAAGTTATTAATAACATGTTTGCTATGTTTAGGTGTGAAACCCTTTAATATAAAGCATACCCACCAAGGTATGTCTTAATCCTTAAAAAGTTTAATCAAAGTTTAATTTTAGGTAAATTAAACTTTGTCTCTGTCCCTATTATTTTATTTACCTTAATGAACTCTTTCTTATTTTCTATTGAACGACTAACATAACATAACATAACATACATTCACGCCTTTTTCCCGAAGGGGTAGGCAGAGGTGTGCCCAGGACTCACTCCCATAGTAGATACACCCACATTTCGCCAGTATGTTATTGGTCTCATGTAATAGGGGGCGAGCCTATTGCCATCTACCGGGCACAGTTCCAGACTCCAGGCAGATATTGAACGACTAAACCCCAGTTATAATCTCGTGATTAGACGTTCTATTACAGAATAGAGTTAATAAAAAAAGGAAAGATGAAGGCATACTTTACTTCATCTTTAAAATACCAGGATATAAATATATCAAATAGGTTTACTGTATTCGGAGGAAACACGGGAATACAAAACATCGATTTAGTAAATATTCCATAGGATTGTGTCAAACTGCCAAGAGGTCCTCTTTCCAGTTAACCTTAAAAAACACGGACTGCCTCGGTGCCTCGGTAAAAATATTCATAAAATGATTTTATTTTATAAATATATCCATCCCCAATTCCATTTGTTAAAGTAAATTCATACAAGATAGGTAAATTAACTTTCGCGTGGACAACCGACATCAGAATTTACCGGAATTTCTGAATACATGCATGAAATAGGAGTTTCCAAACGATAATGGCAACAAAACAAACGGTAGCACGCGCCCACATGCACGCGGACGCACACACGCTACTTATTCACAAGTTCCTACGAAAATGGAACACGGTTATACAATACTTATACAATAAACGCACACACCCAAACGCCCGGGATACTCGTGTATCATAATCCAGTTTTTCTTGAGCTCCCACCTTCAAGTCGACGTAAAGAGTGCTGGTATATATCGGAGGTCAAGGTATATTGGTGTGTAGGGTGGTGGTACACTGAGGTAGGTTTCCCGGGAGTCGGGCGTAGTACTAGAGACACATTGATCCACAGCGTCTGGCAACATCGATTGTGCAGTTTCCTGCAACCGGCCCGTTGCCATGGCAACCGCCCACCTCTGCACCCCGGACAACGCCTGCTGCGTATCTAGGAACTTGTGACAAAGCTTCATTTGATTTTTTTATGAAAGCGATGGATTGTGGAACTTTGGAGCTGGCGGGGAAACTGGGAGCTATTGCGATGATATAATGTTGAATAATTTTATGTGACACACGTTATTATTAATTGCTAAAATGCGTTGCTCGACTGCCAATCAAGAGGTCCCGGGTTCGATCCCCGGTCAGGCAGTGTTTTAAATATTGGATTTTTCCATAAGGAATTATCTCAATAACTGCTTGGAGTTTGGAACTGTGCCTGGTAGATGGCAATAGGCTCGCCCCCTATTACATGGTACCAATAACATACTGACGAAAAGTGGGTGTATCTACTATGGGACTAAGTCCTGGGTACACCTCTACCTACCCCTTCGGGAAAAAGGCGTGAATGTAAGTTAAAATGCGTTAATATAAATCTATGAAATAATAATCATAAATAAGTAATTTAGTTAAAGAGCCTCGGGTCCTCGTTGTCTCGGTGACGTAGTGGGCGTAAGCTCGACAGCCGATCCTGAGGTCCCGGGTTCGATCCCCAGGTCAGGCAAAGTGTTAAATATTTTTCCATTAGGAATTATCTCAATAACTGCCTGGAGTCTGGAACTGTGCCCGGTAGATGGCAATAGGCTCGCCCCCTATTACATGGGACCAATAACATACTGGCGAAATGTGGGTGTATCTACTATGGGACTGAGTCCTGGGTACATCTCTGCCTACCCCTTTGGGAAAAATGAATGTATGTTAATTTTATTGATATTTTGTTAACGGATTTTAGTGATTACGTGTCGCAAAAAAAAAAAATTCTTTACTTACTGATTTTTTTTGTTAAAACTCGAATAAAAACTATGTACACTTAGTTGGTGTTTTCGTTGACCACATATTATATATATATGCGACAACTTCCACACACGGTCATCTGGTCCCAAACTAGGATAGAAGCCTGTACTATGGCAACCACTTATATAAGCTTATAACACCCAGACACAGATCAAACAGACATGTTCATGCACACAAATGTTTGACCTGGCCGGGGATCGAACCCGGGGCCTGCAGCACAGAAGGCAGAGTTCCTACCATCTGAGCCAACGAGGCTGCTCTGTTCATATTATAATACAGTAAAGTGTAACCAACCCTTTCAGTCTGGCAATACTGAATGGTTTTCCAGTTGCCAATAGCCCGTGTTGCCATATAAAATATGACCAGAGCTTCTGTAGCGGTTATTTATCGGTTTGTCATGACAAACGGCCCGTCCATCCTATATTTTGTCACATATAGAAACATTAAGAACGTATCCTAGCCACGAGGATGACACAATCCAATGAAAAGTTTACCAAATCGTTGGAACAGGATGTAAATGTTTTTTATTCCCCTGTTTCCTTCGAATACCATTTGCACCATTTCCACCCATTCTATAAATTTACATCCTGATATTGTTATAGTGAAGCCAATTATGACCCTGTCATTTTAGTTTCCCTTATAAACTCTAGGTTTTTTAGGTCTCTACTCTAGACTCTAGGTTACTTGCACTCGCGTTCACTATATATTTTAAAAATACAGATTACAAACAAAAATAAAATAATAGGAAAACATAGTTTACTTCATCTTCAAATTTTTTTTATGATAGTAACAAGACGAGCAAAACAGGTGTCTGATGGTAAGCATCATGATTGCCCATTTCAGACACAGTGCCACTCAGTGTTTTGAAATTTAAAATTCTGCGCGGCACTGTACTGCGCCTGTCACCCTGAGATATGAGTTGTTGAATCCCATCATGCCTAGTAATTTTGCTGGTAAAAATGCCCTTCAGACCGGAACACAGTAATGTTTGCACATTACTGCTTGGCGGATGAATAACTGGCAAAGGTGTGGTACTTCCCCAGGCGGCCCCTGCAAAAGAGGCCTAGCACTACAACCTTGTAATATATCATTTATTTATTTATTTATTCTTATGGCATTTTACAGTCGTTCATAATAACACAATTACGATTATAATTTTATTCTGTCCTTCAACTGTAATATATCATTAATATCATCCCAAATCCTCATAATATTAATATATATAGAATCGACCCGTCTTGCACCCGACCAACAACCGTGTGTATCTGTGTTTTGAACTTTAATCTGATTGATATTGAATCCAATAGAGCTGTTATTTAAAACCATCGTATCATATCTATAACAACATCTCAGCCGTTGAAATTCCATTGCTGGACATATGCCTTCCCATTTTGCTTTGCATTATTTTAATTGATACTCTAACAGAACGGATTACCCCAATTACACTGCTCGAGTCAATTCATATGGGTTATGTGGACAACACATATTGTCAGAGTTTCAGGTCGCCAAGATTCCTACGCAGCCTCCGACATGACCTAACCCTACATAATATCTACAGTTTATCGTCCCATCCGAAACACGGTAGCGCCCAGACGAAAAGCCCACAGGAGGAGATTCGATCCAGGGACTCCGGACTCCGGATTCCAATTCACGCACCAACCTTATAGTACGTAGTGATAGTTATTATTCTTTGCTTATAGTCCAGCAAATCTAAGAAGCACCGTTTGACCTTTCACCTTTCCAAGCTTCTTCTTACAATTTCGATAACCTTTGCCGTAAAACCATAGAATTATGATTTTCATCACAAGATTTACAATTCTCAATCACTAAATATACATACAAATCCATCAAACAAGGCAAAAGAACTGCCAAACGGTACTTCATAGATTTGCTAGGCTTTAGTTATTAGTTATTTCTAACTACATTATCTATAGATGATTTGATTGAATGAATCCTGCAGTGTTTGAACCTCACCGCGGGCGCCGCCCCATGCTGTGAGGCTTTGTAGGTACACTTCAGGAAAAACCCTTCAAGAGGACAATGAACAGGATTTATTATGTATACTGTAGAATAGAATAGAATAAATATCTCTTTATTATTACAAAAACTGCCTCGATGGCGTAGAGGGCGCATGCTCGACTGCCAATCAAGAGGTCCCGGGTTCGATTCCCAGGTCAGGCAAAGTATTAAATATTGGATTTTTCCATTAGGAATTATGTCAATAACTGCCTGGAGTCTGGACCTGTGCCCGGTAGATGGCAATAGGCTCGCCCCCTATTACATGGGACCAATAACATACTGGCGAAATGTGGGTGTATCTACTAGGCGACTGAGTCCTGGGTACACCTCTGCCTACCTCTTCGGGAAAAAGGCGTGAATGTATGTTATGTTATGTTATGTTATTACAAAAATAAAATAAAAGAACATTTTACCACATTATTCTACTTATTATTTATTAATCAACGTACCATACTTTATTTATACAGTAAGTTAAATTATAAATAGAAAATATAATTAAGAGGTTACATGAGGGGTGATTTTTCTATACAAACGTATTCCCGTGTTTCCTCCCTAGGTAACTGCGTCAGAGCAATGGTTTTTTTTATAAAATCTAGGTCTTCAGTGAGCATGTCCCTGTCATTTTCATTTCTCTATAAAACTCATCGTTAAATGAAGTATGACCCTCTAAAAACATAAAAAACTGTCCCAATTTTACTCGCGTAATTAGACGTTCACTAGAAATAAATGAAGAGTTAAGTAACAAAAATAAAATAACAGGGACATAGCCTAATTATTCATCTTCTAATTTTCAAGATATAAATTTATGGATAAAATCAATTATTCTCGGAAGAAACAGGGGAATGCAAAACATCGATTTCGTAAATTTTCCATAGGATTGTGTCAAACTGCTAAGAGGTCCTGTATCCTGTTAAGGTCGCCCCGTCGTCGTCCCGGTAAGGTGCCCAAAAACTCTCTGTATGGCCAAATTTGTACGTTGGCCAAAGTATAATATTTAATAAGGTTGTTTATGCTGAGTTTCACCAACTAACATTTGATAACATGCAATCACGTTTTTTTTCCCAAAGGGGTAGGGAGAGCCAGGACTCAGGCCCATTGTAGGTTTTACACTCACATTTCGCCAGTATCTTATTAAATTGGTCCCATGCAATAGGGGACAAGCCTATTGCCAACTAACGGGCACAGTTCCAGACTCCAGGCTGTCATAGATAAAATTTCTAATGAAATAATCCAATAACACTGCCTAACCTGGGGATCGAACCCGAGACCTCACTTTAAATAACTGATGACCATTGAATATATCATCATCATCATCTCAGCCGTGGGTCCACTGCTGGGCATTAGCCTTGCCACGCTTGGCAGGCGGGTTGGCGAGCGCAGTTAAATGATTTTTAACATTATGGAGCGCCGCATACATGTCAACTTCATTCGAAAAATCTATTATCTTCAACTTAAACAAAGATCTTCAAAAGTTGTCAGGTGTAGCAACTAAAATTTCGAGTTTGCGATTGCTGCAATTCTTAATAAACATTTTGATAATGATATCAAATCACCCGACTCTCTGATTGAAGAAACCAGCAACTTGACACAATTATATAGTACAAATGCGACAGTTGATAGTTACGGCAATTCGAAACTCATACAATTGTCAATTGCAGCAACTGGAAACTGTTGAGAGCCTAAAAACATTTCTTTGGCTATTTGCGAAATACCAATACACCTAAAAAATGCGTAAAAATCACGTTCTCTAAAAAGTACAAACTGTTTCCTATCTAATTAAGCACAGTACCAGCACCCCATGGTAAGCTTAGCAAGTGCTTCATAGGGATGAAGTCATTCATTCAAATTAGATCCTCTAAGCCCGACCGACCGGCTGTATTGATTTATTTCTTTTTAAAAATGTTTGCAGTGAATACTCTGCACTCTGTGGGAATTTTATTTGCCATGGGCATTCATTTGCCAAATTAATTGAGCTTATTGATGAGAGGTTTAATATTGCACGTATTTATTTAACATGAAATGTTTTGTATGTATATCTTGCCCTAAATATAAAAGTATAGTTCTGATCTAAGGTTCTGATCTTCAAATGTTTAAGATTGAATGCATACACACTTTGAGATTGGATGACAAGTGACGTTATCCAAACTAAACCCAATAACCTAACAAACGGCCCGACATGGTGGATTAGTTTTTTATATAATATCGTTTCTTTCGATAAATGAATGGGTAGAACAAAAAAGTTTTGTTTTTGTTTTTTTAATTAGCCATTTTCCTCTGAACACTTCATTAAAAATTTGCTAGAGGCAGCACTTTGCACACGTTGATTGACGCACTTCATGTTACTGTTATAAAAACTAATAATCCGCCCCAGTTTTGCATGAATAATAAAGTACAGTTGGTAAGCGCCGACCTCTAGCAAATTTTTCTAGAAGCCTTCAGAGGAAAATGGCTACCTAAAAATTTATTGTGTCCCATAACAATAATAGTTGAGTATAGCAAGCAACATTTTTCTAAGTATGCTTAGGTACTGAGTCGACCGTACATTATGTATTTATTTTCCTTTCGCAAACTGCAGACTAATTCCTACACCTATCCATAATAAGCAGTCTATAAGTATGATAGAATCCTTTCCAACGTTTCCATTCCGGTCCAGATGAATAAAGCGCGGCTACCGCAGCGAGCGTCCATTACCAGGCGCGCAGACACAAAAGGACATGGACAACTGACTGGGTTGTGGCACTTGGAACCGGAAGCTAACAACCATCCAGAAATTTTTTTATAACAGACAGAACAGAGAGAACCCATAACAGACACAGTGCCACCCAGTGTTTGCAGTTTCAAAATTCTGCGCGGCACTGCACTGCGCCTGTCACCCTGAGATATGAGTTGTTGAATCTCGTCATGCCCAGTAATTTCGCTGGTAACATTGCCCTTCAGTCCGGAACACATTAATGATTCCACATTACTGCTTGGCGGATGAATAACTGGCAAAGGTGTGGTACTTCCCCAGGCGGCCCCCTGCAAAAGAGGCCTACGGCACTACAAATAATATTATAAAATGTAAAATCTCAATAAGTACATTGTAAAAAATTAACTTTGTTTATTCCGTTTTCACGCTAAAACTACTGAACCGATTGAGCTGAAATTTGTTATGTAATAGCTTATAGGTACTTTTTATCCCGATAGTATCGGGAACGAAGACTACGCGGGGAAACTGCAGGGGACAGCTTTTTTCTAATAAAAACAAACCCAACACGAGAATATAATCTTTTATAAATAAATTTTTATGCCCAGGGTCTCGGATAGTTACGTATCGAACAACATATTCGGGTCAGTAGTTTTGGCATGAAGAGGTATCAAATACTCACTCACAATCTTTATTTATGTATATTATCATGTTTTTATGATGTGAATCACATGCAAACAAAATACAATAATGTCAAATACAAAATCAAGCCAAAATATGCATACCTTGGAGGTATATATTAAAGTTTTTAATGTTGACGCTTTTTTCTATAATAACAACGCCATCTTTCCTTGCCTTGAGAACTATTAAAAAAAAAACACCTCATTACAGTTTAATAGTAAAAATATATTGTTTGGAGCCAAGTGGAGCGCAGAGCACTGTAGGATTTGGCGGGTTTAAATTCTGCAGTCTGGGCTGGACCTACGTAATTAATTTTTCAAAACCCGACGTGTATGTGCTGCACTCTGCTACTCATTTAGGTACCTACACGGACCATGTATACTTCAAAGTATACTTCTAATCTATTTTTATTCGGGAAGTTTTATGAAGTTTTAAGGCGCATGTCAAGCAAGCCCGAAACACCTCTTTTTTAGGTTTTTGGCACGTCAAAACCAGTTATAATCACAAAATTTCATGTTATCTAAACTTAACCAATTTGAATTGTTAGTGTGGTCACAGAAAACAAAGTGTTGTCCAAATAACTTAAGCTAATTGAATGGAATCTCTAGACTAGATAATAGAGATAATTTTTTTTATTCGTACAACAGACATCCCCAAACAAGACCGTTTGGATCTTTTTTAACATAATTAATTGCATTATTAGGCGTTTTTATTGGACTAACTTAGACTATGAGGAAGTCCATAGCGTAATATTTTATTTACCTATTATTATTACATAAATATATAAACTAAGATCTATTACACCACAGAACACCTGGCACAAACCAGCCCCCGCTCGCAGCATTCGTTCACTAGTTGACGCACGCACCAGCGCCGTCCTCCTCAACCATATTAGAGGGAGGAGGGCGGCCCACCACGCGACGCCGCCGCGAGCTTGAGCAGTTTAGTGAGCATGACTGTACCAAATGTTCCCCGATGCATTACATGTAAAAGAGAAACAAAGTAGAATTCTTACACTACACTATTAGAGATATTTTGATGTAATTTGAAGAACAGAGCGGAGTGGATCGACTGGTTAAATGCAAACGGCAAGAACTCTTGGTAAAAATAAAATATAATATATTAAATCCGAAAAACACAAATTACATAGTAGACATCTTGACTTTTCTTGAACAACAAAAGAACATCAATAATAGACTAGGATATTTTCTTTTTAACTAGAGATGTGAAACCTAGTCTATATAAACCGATCGATTATCAATTTATTAGTGATGTGAAAGTTACAAAGCAATATTGATTTTTCAACATATTTGTCACCACTATCTATTATATTATTTTAGTCATTTTGTATGCTCTTTTTATAATTTCGAATTTATACTTAAACAGAACGGGTTACTCCAATTACACTGCTAGTCAATTCATATGGGTTATGTGGACAACCCATATTGTCAGAGTTTCGGGTCACCAAGATTCCTACAAGGCCTCCGACATGATCTAACGACTGCCCCCTACATATCTTATAGGAAACAGCCGGGACCTACAGTTTAACGTGCCATCCGAAACAAGGTAGCGTCCAGGCGAAAAGTTCACATGGTGAGATTCTATCCATGTACTCCGGATTTAAAGCCGGGCATATTCCTGCTGGACCACGGAAGCTACATTTATTTTTCTATTACACCTTATAGCACCTCTTATTGCGAAAATCACGCTAAATAGCTTATGAAAACTTTACACCCCGCGTCTAGACATCGAGTTAAGTTGTCCCTGTGGTCTCAGCTGAGTGCACAAATATTTAAGCTCCTTCGTCACCTATGTGCCTGGTAGGTACCTAACGGTATATCCGGAACGCAGACACGATCGAATCAGCTCGCGGGAAGCGGGCGGAGGTGCGGCGCACATATCCGCCTGCATTATGTACTCCTGGTACTATTTAGGTACCAGCGCTTCAGGAAAATGGAGAGCTCTCTCTCAGCTTTTAATAGTGCGCTAAGTTTTATTAGGTAAATTCGACGTAAGTTTTAAAGGAAATTAATTTTAACATAAATAATAAACATTTTTTTAAGTTGAAAAAAAAAAAGGTACTTTCTAGTTTTAATAGTAGATTAGTAGCCAAGGGCTGTAAGGCATCAATTGCAGCCCGAGATATTTAGGCGCACGAGCGCAGCGAGGGCGCCTATACTTCGAGGGTGCAATTGATGCTTACACCCGAGCTAACTACTCTGCTTTACATCTCGATTGTGAGGTAAGTAGAAAAACACCGGCATTACAAGAATAAAACATTATAAAGTAAAAGTTTTCTATTCCCGCCTTTTTTCATCTCTTTAAATTATTTTTTTCAAGAACGAAATTGAGCTTCGTAGTTCGATATTTAAAATTGATGACTATTATACTCATACGAAGACAAGGAATAGCAAAGCGACCTCTTTTGTCATTGGCCTGAATGCATGATGTCTATTGCCAGTATGATGGTTAGATGTACGCAAACTTTTTGAAAGAGTGAAGTTTTTTTTTAAATTACTTACCGCCCTAGGGCTTTTCTAGCTACATTATTACCCTAGAGCGCTAATTGGTCACTTACAAGCCCCATTTGGGGGTAATAAGGACCTACTTACCGAATATGAGAGATGTAATAGTAGATTAGTAGCCAAGGGCTGTAAGGCATCAATTGCAGCCCGAGATATTTAGGCGCACGAGCGCAGCGAGGGCGCCTATACTTCGAGGGTGCAATTGATGCTTACACCCGAGCTAACTACTCTGCTTTACATCTCGATTGTGAGGTAAGTAGAAAAACACCGGCATTACAAGAATAAAACATTTTAAAGTAAAAGTTTTCTATTCCCGCCTTTTTTCATCTCTTTTTCAAATTATTTTTTTCAAGAACGAAATTGAGCTTCGTAGTTCGATATTTAAAATTGATGACTAATATACTCATACGAAGACTAGGAATAGCGAAGCGACCTCTTTTGTCATTGGCCTGAATGCATGATGTCTATTGCCAGTATGATGGTTAGATGTACGCAAACTTTTTGAAAGAGTGAAGTTTTTTTTTAATTACTTACCGCCCTAGGGCTTTTCTAGCTACATTATTACCCTAGAGCGCTAATTGGTCACTTACAAGCCCCATTTGGGGGTAATAAGGACCTACTTACCGAATATGAGAGATGTAAAATCTATTAATACTTTTAGACAAAGCAAAGGTTAAATAAATGTTAATAATAATTGTTTCATTTCACCTCGACAGCCTCGTTGGTGCAGACGGTAGTAACTCTGCTTTCTGTGCCGCAGGGCCCGGGTTCTATCCCCGGCGAGGTCAAACATTTGTGCGCATGAACATGTCTGTTTGATTTGTGTCTGGGTGTTATAAGCTTATATAAGTATGTATATCAGTCATCTGGTTACCATAGTATAGGCTTCTAGCCCAGTTTGGGACCAGATGATCGTGTGTGGAAGTTGTCCCATATATTTATTATTTATAATACAATGAAATTATCAATAAAGTTTTAAAATGGCAAGCCTAAATTTTTCTAAACCCTAATAAAAAAGAATAAGTATGGGGGCGTCGACAGCTTTTCCACTAGATTTCTTTAGTTGCACAAGACACGGCAAGAACTACGAAGAGCATCTTTGAGACTATTTAATAAAAACTGGCCGTCCGCCTCCGCACGTACAAATAACATGAAAGCGGGATCTTCTAGATGCTTCTGGGTTGAGAGTTGTCAGTGGTCTTGGACTACGCGCTTCGTCTCGGACCATGTCGGATGAAATGACTATGTAAGAGGCTTTCATAATATGTTTTTGAATTTGACGCTCCATAAAACGCGGCGCAAACACGACCATAACGAAACTTGCTCGGTCAAATTGTCCAATCTCTTAAATAACTGTTATTACAAATAGACAAAATCAAAGTGCTAGTTATAATACTATAAGCTACCTATATACCTATACAATATATTAACTTTTAGTGGAAAAGTATAATTTCTGAATGAAGGTTTTTTTCTATATTTTACGTTGCCATGATTTATTCCGATCACTTCAGCATGCTCCGTCATATTCCAGTCAATTAACACAAAATCTTAATATAACTCACTAAAACCTTCCTCTTACTCTGTTCATAGGTAAAATTAATATCTGTACATCTATTCGGCAGTTATATCAATAGGCTCGCCCCCTATTACATGGGACCAATAACATACTGGCGAAATGTGGGTGTATCTACTATGGTACTGAGTCCTCTCTGCCAATCCCTTTGGGAAAAAGGCGTGATCGTATGTTATGTTATGTTATGTTAGGCAGGAATGAAAGACTTTGTATATGTATTAAGTAGTGATGTTGTATGTGCTATTGCTTTCACATTAAGACATTTTAAAAAACATAATTTGAGGATATAAAATTATTAGTGACCGACCGAAGGTTCGGTTTCGGTTTCGGTTTCGGCCAGTTTCGGCTCAAAAATCTAGTTTCGGCACGAGTTTCGGTTTCGGCCAAAAAATGGCCGAATCTTCGGCCACACCGAAACTCTACGTTCGTGAACTATCGCGCGTCGCTCGGTTGACTTCGGGAGAGTTCGTATCTCGCGTGTCACTCACCATCATCAGTTATCAAATCGTCGGCCAGTCCGGCGTGTTTTCGTCGTGAGTTTAGTTTATATTATATTATTTTTCGCGCACAGTGATTACGTGTGGTGACAGTGGTACGTGTTTGTTTTTGTCTAACATATTTTATTGATCTTTATTAGACATTGAAGTCCTTTCCGTTGAGTTATTAACACGTATTTTTAAATTATGAGTACATTTGTTTAGGTAATTTAGTTGTTGTTGGATGATATTTTAATTCTGTATGTATTAATTCTGTATGATGTAACTGTGTGTGACCCTCAGATACATGATTTATTTTGGTAGCATTATGTGCGGATCGATTGGAACGTGACATACATATTTAAGCCGTTGGAGTTACCGGCTTTAGAATAGTGCTCTACCCTCTCTACCCGTGGTTGCCGTAACAGTCGGCTAAGGGTTAACAGATCCAGAGGACGGACAGCAGCGTCCTCTGCAAAAAACTATCGCACTGCGCTCGACAACCCGCCTGCCAAGCGTGTCGAGTATTGGCAAAACCGCCCTTTATTACACAACGAACATTTCCATTTCATCAAATATTTAATTGTGGGTAATGTTAATGTATGTAAGGTTCTTTTTTAAAATCGAAGTGTTAATTATTGGCAAATTTTTGTTTTACGAATTGTTTAGCGTGTTTTTGCGTATTTTGTTTATTTTATAGCAGTAATTAGTAAGTTACCTAGTAAGTAATCAAAGAAAATAAGTAATTATCTTTCACATACTTTTACATACATTATTGTTTTGTATTTCATTCAACACGTACTAAATGTCTGCACAAGTGTATAAAATAAGCCAAATTTCAGTAAACAGTAGATTTTTAACATGTTTGAAAAAGTTTCGGTTTCGGTTTCGGTTTCGGCCGAAACTGAAATAGAAACCGAAGGTTCGTTTTCGGTTTCGGTTTCGGCTAAAAATCGTGTTTCGGTCGGACACTAAAAATTATGTTGAATACGGGAAATAAAAATTAACCCACGATAGCTCAGTCTGTCAGAGCACCGCGACGGAACGGCGGATTTCGTGGGTTCATATCCCTCTTGTGGATGGAAATTTTCCATCCCATTACATATCCATCTGAAAATCGTACAAGCAGCTGTAGTCTGTAAATTATATCGTCCTACTACTTATATTTGCGGATAGATGGATGGATGGATGTTTGTTACTGTTTCACGCCAAAACCGAACTTCAGCCCAATCGGTTCGGTAGTTTTGGCATGAAAGAGTAACAAACATCCATCTATCCTCACAAACTTTCGCAATTATAATATTGGTAGGATTAGAAGATTGGTAGGAGGTAATATTGGTAGGAGTAGGATTAGACACACCTATAGAGGCGTTAGGTAGGTGGGATAAAAATTACGCCGATTACTGGACCTCCACGGTAGCTCAAATGGTAGAGTGCCACCACGCGGATTGGTGCGGAAGGTGCGGGTTCAGATCCTCGGATGGGTTTTTTTTATGATAGAGAGTGACAAGACGAGCAAATCAGGTGCCTGATGGTAAGCATCATGATTGCCCATATCAGACACAGTGCCACCCAGTGTTTTAAAGTTCAAAATTCTGCGCGGCACTGCACTGCGCCTGTCACCCTGAGATATGAGTTGTTGAATCTTGTCATGCCCAGTAATTTCGCTGGTAACAATGCCCTTCAGACCGGAACACAGTAATGTTTGCACATTACTGCTTGGCGGATGAATAACTGGCAAAGGTGTGGTACTTCCCAAGGCGGCCCCCTGCAAAAGAGGCCTACCACTACAATAATTATTCTTGCCATATTCATATTGAACCTAAGCTACTGTCTTCCAGTGCACACAACAGCTCAGTTATCAGGTACTTCGCCAGACGGAAACTGATCGAAACTGCAGCCAGACGACCTGACACAACTACATCTACCATCCACTTCAATAGAAAGGGGAGATTACAGATCATGGGGCGATGAATTTTCAATTAGCGACTCCTTTAATTCTGTGAGCTTTTAGGCTGGTGCTGGTGGTCTGTCGCGTCGGCTAATTAATTATGTCTGGGATGGTGTTTGGACTTTGGACTGGAATAACGTTTTCCAGTATTTTCGTAGGTAGTTAATAAATTAGAACATCAATCTATGAGAACATCATGTGTGTACGTAAAAATTTAGATAAATTATTAAATAGTGATTTACAAAATTTTAATACCAGGAATAAAGATAAAATAGCTTTAGATTATTTAAAACAAAATAAGTCTTTCTTAGGGAACTGTGTACATTTCTATATATAATATTTATATAATAAAATCCCAAAAGAGATGACTGGGCTCTCAGAGGGTAAATTCAAAACCTATATAAATCGACTTTATTAGAAAAGGCTTATTATAAAGTTAACCAATACATAGAATTTATACATAGCCACCACCCGGCACCTTACTAGCCAACATAATATGTAACCAAACCAAATATTGTAAAACTCGCAGTTGTAATAATTAAGCCCTACATGTTTCTTGTACGTTCTTCTTGTGTAGGTATATTTCTATACGCACGGTAGATTTATTACTCATTATTAATATTATTTATTGACGTTAAAATATGTATTTTTAAGCTATATTTAAATAAATTTTCTTTGAGTTTGGGTTTTGATAGATGATAGATAGATAGATGGATAATACTTTATTGTACACCACACACAAAGCAAATAACATTACAGGACACAGAAACTAAACTTAAATGTACAAGCGGCGGTCTTATCGCTAATAAGCGATTTCTTCCAGAGGTATTTGTGATTTTTTTATCGTACAATAGACATCTTCAAACAAGACCGTTTAAACCTTTTTAGACTATTAATAGCATTTTTACGTAGGCGTTTTCAAGTGGACTAACTTAGACTCTCGGTATTTGTAATTGGTAGCACAGGGAAGGGCACAGGGAGTTGTGTGGTAAAAAGTAAACACAATCATTTGAAAACAAGCTCGTAATTTCCTTGTGGTAACCGCCCTCCAGCAATATCATTAAATCGTGCTAAGTACTCAGACATAATACGTAATATACACATACACGCGGCAGGCGTATCGAGCGCTTTCTTCGGGAACTCCAGTAATTTGGCTGCAAGCCTCCACCAGAATACTCCAAACTAACCTCTCTTCCTATGCACTACACAACCATTGCCGTTTTCCCTTTGAACTTTGTATCTCGAACGTTTAAAAACGCAGCGATGTGTTGAAAAGTTTGTGAGTTGTCGTAAGTTTCAGAGCAACAGTAGGGGTAGTCTGGACGCCTATAAGTTCGTGTAGGGTGTAGACTGTAGACCTACCCCAAGACGGAGCGCATTGCCCTCTCACTGCACCGTTGCATTGTCAAAACAAAAGTGAACTGAATCGAATCTTGAGAAAGGTTAGGTTGCATCTAGAACGCTAAAAAATATCATAATATCGGTTTTGTTCTCTAAATTGGCAGAATTGGTAAGTGAATACTTTTACGATTTCTTTAGTTTACAACAAAACCACTTTAGACCAAAATCAATATATTTTAAGATTTGATGGATTTTAGTGAGCGTTGATGATTTTTAAAAGACACTATGTTTCTCAGCAAAATCCTTTATTGCACAAGTGCTTATGTATAAAATTATTGTAATTATTGAATAAACTGGTCAAATGCGAATGGGACTCGCATATAAAGGGTTCCTACCCACCATGTACCTATTACCAACCTTTTTATAGGTGTTACATTTCCTCACCTGCCAAATAAATTTTTTATTATCATTGTTATTCTAATTAGGATAAGAGTTAATTCTTATTGAAGTAAAAGTCGTATATGACAATTTATAAAACACTGGTTGCATGGAGAGCACCTTTAATTATGAACATTATTTTATTTTTATTATTTGTTGTTATAGCGGCAATAGAAATACATATATTGTGAAAATCACATATGTATAGCTATTACATTTTAAGAGATAGAGCCCTGTGACAGACAGAAGGACGGACGTACGGCAGAGGCTTAGTAATAGGGTTCCTTCGACACCCTTTGATTACGGTATTCTATGAAAACTGCCTCTGTCTCTGTGTAGTGGTTCGCAGGCCGTATTGCCGATCATGACGTCCCGGAGTCGATTCCCAGATCAGGCCGTGTTATTGGATTTTTTCATTAGGATTTTTCTCAATGATATCCTGAAATAGTGATAAACTCGCCTCCTATTATGGGATTTCAAATACTTAACTGGCGTACTGGGTGTACCTACTATGGGATTAGGTCCTGGTTACACCTTTATCTAAGGCGAAAGTCGTGATGTTCCATGTTTTATTGACCAATTTTATTAAAAGGCGGAATTCCTAGAAATAACCACGACTAAACAAATAGCCATGATTTTACGTTTGTAGTTTGTATATGGTGCAGGGAGGGTATGGGGAGTCTAGTATCCATGGCGACCGCCGGATGCGCCGCCATCGCAGCATGCAACCCTGGCCATCAGGGTGACCACGTCTGTACATTGTCCACTGCATATGACTCATCAGTATCTACTATCTCCACTGATGTCATGTACATAAACAAATTTGTATTTTATGAACCCGCTTAGTCATAGTTCCCGTGGGAATATCGGAATGAAAACCCTCTGTGTTTATTCCAGGGTCTAAATTATCTATATACCGAGCCTAAACGAGCCTAAACCGAGTCTAAACTATCTATATATTTCAGCCTAATCGGTTCAGTAGTTTTGGCGTGAAAGAGTAACAAACATCCATCTATCGCCAAACTTTCGCATTTATACAATTAGTTATAGTATAAATATGATACTAATGGTACAAATAATAGTGTAAATAGTATAAATGTTTCTAATACTCTTTCACGCCAAAACTACTGAGAAGGATACCTCTCTAAATATAAATTGAAATTGCCATGAAATTTATTAAAACATAATACCTATTTCAATTTTAACTTCTTGCTACGAATTTAATGTAATCTTTATTTAATTTAGTAATGAGATATAGCCAATAACACTGTCAATTTTTTTCCAATGGGTCACACTGTTACCCGTTAAAACATTTTTAAAAAATAAACGTCACAGGATGGGTCAAACTGTGCAAGTGTTTTACTCGGTGGGGAAAAATCCCAAAGTGTCACAGTGTGAGTCACACTTTACGGTGACTCTTTGCGAATCCACCTCTTGATCAGGTTAGCTTTCAAGCAAAAAAACGCATTCAATCAGTTAACTCGAGTAGAAGCTTCGATGCTTTTGGCCATAGTTGCCCCGTGGGCCATAGACAGACACAAAGATACACAGACACGTCAAACTTATACATACCTTCCTCTTTCGGTCGAAGGTTAATGAATCAAGATGAGTGTGATAACCTTTGTTATTTCATCATGATGGTCACAGTATCGGAACACTGCGGCCGTCGTCTGCACTCCACACCACCTCTTTGTTAGCTCGCGGCCGTTTTCCATATTGCGTATATTGCTTTACTTGCACACCTGTCTGGGCTCCGGGTACTTACCTGATTAAGGTCTATGTATTTTTTGACAAAGAATTTGATGATAAATTGGCATACTTCTTATGCTGTGTTTACTAATAAACTAAGAACTATATTCAGAATTGGAAACAATTGCCTACGAACGTTGTAAGACATTCCTTACTTAACACCGAATTGCACCAGCCTAAATAAAAAAAATACATATTATTTATCTAACTACTTAGTTTAATACCTACTTTAATTTTTATAAAAATGTCGTGTTTCGGAACGGAACGTTTCCCATAAGATATGTAGGGGGCAGTTGCTAAGTCACGTCTGAGGCCTTGTGGGAATCTTCGCGCCCATTTGCGCTTTGAGCTAACCACATAACCCAATTTAAATGTAATTGGGGATACCCGTTATATTAGAGTATCATCATCAGCCGGAAGCCGTCCACTGCTGAACATAGGCCTCCCACATAGAACGCCACTCATGGCAGTTACTTACTGTCGGCATCCACCGCGAGCCTGCCGATCCTGACCAGGTCGTCGGTCCACTCGAGAACCTTTCTTCCCCAACGGTTACCGGTTCTGCGAGCGATGTTTTTTTCTTTTAAGAGTATAAAGTTCCAAATTACGTCCTAAATTTTAAAAACTGTACCTATTTTTTCAAATAATGTTGAACAATTAGGTAAGCAAAAGTCCCATTCTAATATATGAAATAGCTTCCCCTGAAGGGTGACTCCAGACGAGAGGGAATGCCGTCTGTACGCACTGATTTATTAGCATTTATATATTTACATATAGTTGCTTTTTGTCTGTCGCACTGTCTGGGGGAGGCGCTTAAAATTGAATCGGATTAAATGCATTTGAATTTTAAAACTGGGAAAAGTAGAGTTAACATGAGATTATTTTTAAATAGTGACCCGCCCCGGCTGCGCACGTACAGCTGCGAAGCAAAGTAAAATAGTTACCTATGTATCGTTTTCCATAATACAATGTTTTGAATGAATGTATGAATGAAAGCTCTTTATTGGTACCACAATATAAAACAAAGAAGAAAATCTTAAAACAAGAAAGAACTAACAACTGGCGGTCTTATCGCTCAGAGCAATCTCCACATATCTAATACATTGTTTTCATTTATTTATCTCTATTGGTTTAAGCAGTGCACGCTAATTAAAATCCTAGTTGGCATGATTTTTCGGACCCCTATAAGATTCATAACATACAATCACGCCTTTTTCCCGAAGGGGTGAAGGGGTACGCAGAAGTGTACCCAGGACTCAGTCGATACACCCACATTTCGCCAGTATGTTATTGGTCCCATGTAATAGGCGGTGCGAGCCTATGACCATCTACCGGGAACAGTTCCAGGCTCCAGGCAATTATTGAGATAATTCCTAATGGGAAAATCCAATATTTAACTATTTTACTAACTGAACCCGGGACCGCTCAGAAGGCAGGGTCACTACCGGCTGAGCCAACCGGCCATTCAATAGTACTACTGCATAACCACCGTCTCGCCGCTTTTCGTATCTAATACTTATTAGATTCAACGAGAGCGCATACAAGACTTGCAATATGACATGTTTGAAATCTAAACTATACAATAATCAGTAACCGATCTCTTTCACGTCCCGCTATCTATTGACGATTCTGTTTTCATAATAAAATTATTATTATTTCGATGTTGGAGAAGAGTTTATTAGTCTGTGTGTAGGGTCTACGTAGCATTTTGTAGAGATATAAGTAAACTACGATTGTTGCAAGTCTACTGCATTGCGTACGTTTACATTATCATTTTAGATTTAACTCAGTCCGATACAGTTGTGTTAGCAATGTCCAATGGACTGGAACCTAGCTGGTTAGTGAGCATCCTCTTTTTAAATGATATATTGTATTCATCATTTTAGAGCATTTAATTTTTTTTTATGATAGTGAGTAACAAGACGAGCAAATCAGGTGCCTGATGGTAAGCATCATGATTGCCCATATCAGACACAGTGCCACCCAGTGTTTGAAAATTCTAAATTCTGCTCGGCACTGCACTGCGCCTGTCACCCTGAGATATTAGTTCCTGAAACTCGTCATGCCCAGTAATTTCGCTGGTACACACAGTAATGTTTGCACATTACTGCTTGGCGGATGAATAACTGGCAAAGGTGTGGTACTTCCCCAGCGGCCCCAGCAAAAGAGGCCTACCACTACAAATAAAAAAAATAAAGTAAATAAATCAACTGTGAAGCAGTAAAGGATCATAGGCAATTCCTACAATGGCCCGCATTCGGACGCATGATTTTTTTGTTTGCAAATCACGCGCCGACTTGCGAGCGCGGGCAGAGATCTGTATCGCCATAGATCTGAGTATTTAATATCAATTTCAAGATTCAAGATTCAAGAAGGCCTTCACTGAAAAACCGTGTGGTGTTGTGTAAGCCGTGTGGTTCCCGGCTAGATAACAAGGTCATCTCTTTTTTATCCCGTAGGAGCCTGGAGACCCGGCAGAGGGACATATTCGGAGAGTGGGCAGCAGCGCTCTCCGGCACCAAGTATTCCAACTACTGGGATCACCAAGCCTCACAACAAGCGTGGTGATTACGGCAAAATCCCCCATATAAATAGTTTATGGCGTTATATGAGGAAGGCCTATGTTCAGCAGTCTTCCAGCTGACATCGTGATATGATGTGACTGACAGACAGACGGACATTGAAGTGATCCTTCGTCCTTCACGGGTATCTTTTTTTATTATTTATGACGAAACCCAAAAGGAACATCTTTAAGAAGAACTATAGTAGATAAATATCCCCCAAATATTCGCAATAAGGCATTTAAAACCGCGGCTGCCCCTTGGTGGGACATTAGTATGCGGACAACTGAAGACATCCTTCCCTCGGGACCGCTATATCACTTAGCAGTGCGGTTAGCTTTGAAACTTCTTTTTCGGTCGTTTTTAGGGTTTTGCCACTTAAAACGCTGTCGCGTGCACCTAAAAAAATACCTAATAGGTTACATTTATTATTTTCTTAATTTATTTGAAAATTCCCTTTAGGAGGATCTATTATATCTACTAAATGTAAAAAAATATATAAATACCTGACGTCCTGATAGTCCGTTTTCTATTGGGAATACTTGTATGAAGAGGTATATAGTTTTGAGTACAGCAATGCCATTTGGTACGGGTATTATACATGTCCACCTGTCCAAGTTTAAAACAAAAATATAAAACTTTACAAGTTTTTATTTTAAGTCTTGTGTCATATTTTGCTACGGAAGCTCAGAGTAAGCTAAGCGATTCAACGTCATTGTACGGAAGCCTAAAAAACTGGTATGGAGAATGAATTGGGCATCATCTAGTTACCTGATAACGACACCAAACTTGTCTCAAAGGTCTTAACTAATTCGTCAGAATTTTTTTCTTAACGCCGAGTTTAACTGAAGCTCTATACTTTTACTGTCGCGGAGTTCAAACTGGCTATCGGGCGTTTTGGGCTTAAGTGGACGTGTATAAACATTCGTACCAAATGGCATATATGTTTCTCAACAGAAAACGGACTATGACAATAAATCTACAATTTAAACTGCTAGGTCCACAGAATACTAGTGTCAGGAACCGTCTACACAGAGCCACGCCCGACATCAAAGCAAAAATCGAAGGTCTACTCTGCTGGCACCAGTGCTTGCTTATAAATTAACCTACGGTCAATGTATACGCGCCTAGTACATCACGTCAAATCCGCGTTTGTGTGCGTCCCGTCGGTAGTCATGGCGACCAGATATTATCTGCTGGCCCTAGACAAATTCTTATTAGCCTATTCCTTTGCAGTATTAACTTTCAAAGTATAATTAGTTTTAAGTCTACCCTCAAATAAGTTGAAATTACTTGCTAACATGATTTTCTTAGGTTCAACAAAAGATCCGTTTCTATTAAGACCCTTACTGGACCTAATTAAATAATCACGACGTTCGACCCTTATAACGAAGGGAGGAAAGTCTACAATCGTGTAACGGAAGGTGTCGGTAGTTGGCGCGCACATTCGCTGCAGATTTTCCGGGCGAGCTGTCAAAACTGTCCGGGCCCAGCTTCCGCGGCAGCGCCTCGGTTCGACACCCTCGCTGCACCAGAGAAGCTAGAGCTGCGCTGTTCGTTGTACAACTGTAGTTTAGTTCAAGTTGCACGCGGCCCGGAGGCTCAGATGGAGCTGGTTGGTTGTATATGCAACATTTGTATGTGTGCACCGCACTAGTGAACTTTGATAATGAACTGAGGGGCGATTGGCCGGGCGAGGGGGTTGGTGGGTGTGTGGGTGGTTCCTCCCTGTTACGTAGCTGGTATGTGCAACGACCTGCAGTTTCCTGGCTCTGTCTATTTATGAAGGCGGCACCTATCGACTATCGATACCTTTATGACTTGCGTACTTATCACCTCTATAATTCTAGCATTTCAAGGAAAACAAATACAACAACTCTACAGTACATAGCATTCAATGTTTAGAAGGAATTTTAAAAACACCAGTAGCAAAACGTCATCTTAATTTAAATCAGACAAGCTGTTTCCGATAAACACACGAACATGATATACTGCCAAAATATAAATAACTGTTCCTCTAGTTTGCCATAATCGGGTAAAGCTAAAAGAGCTTTATCCTTTAGTTTTCTGTATCAATATGGGTTGGTCCCGGTTACGTAATATATTTAATTTGGCTCCGTTTCAGACTCAGGCATATTCCGCTACAAAATTTGTAGTATTCCACTTTGTCCCACCAGTGGGGCGGCTTGGTGGGGGCAAAGTGGAACAATCAGAGCATTCGCCGTTCGACCATCGATGTTTTGCTCACCAACCGTGAGCATTTCGCCGAGCGAGGCATCGAGCATTCTCAAGAACGTTGCCTTTCATGGACATCACCTTTATAGAAATTAATTAACATTGTAAAGTTGTGGGGTGAAACTCGTATGAAACAAAAAGCGCGTAATCACACTAAAAGTAATCTAATAGTCAACAGTGTAACTAAAAAGCGCGTAATCACACTAAAAGTAATCTAATAGTCAACAGTGTAACTAAAAATAGATAGAAACAGAAGGCAGACTCCTTAGAAGGAGTGAACACTTGTATGCACAATTTTACTGGAAATGTAACTTTTTTACGGAAAAACATATACATATACATACGGAAAAGCGCTGGTACGGAAAGATACCTCTACAAGAAGAATGTCAGAAGAAACTTGCAGAGCTTATTTTTTTCTAATAACCGTCAGTTTCACAATATCTTGTCGATAAAATTGTAAATTGTCAAAAAAATACGCTAAGGACTAGAGCAAAGAATAATAACTATTACTACATGAAGAAGCGACACTCACCTCCCTCGCCATTTCATCGTCGCCTGCGACCGAGGAGTACACGAGGAGTATCGCCGTGCTTACGTCGCGCGGTTGTCAGTGCTCGCTGAGTGCGAGTGTGGTGAAATTAGTATAAAAATGGTCCTTTATTTTTCTGTGTACGGGTGTTTAGAAAACAATCATTTATTCAAGAATCGGATTTTTTTTAGGTTTCCTTCAGATGAGCAAAGGTAAGGCATGCTCATAATATGTAACAAACTTCTTACTTTGTCTGTAGGTACTTTGTCAAAATATTAAGTTCATTAATCATATAAGTTCTTTTCTGGTTTTGATATTCGATTGCTAATAATATAATATAAATAATGGTTAGTCCGTTTGTCAGTTTTTCAGTTTGTCAGTACTAAGATCACGCAAAAACGGCTGAATGGTTTTGAATCGAATGTAGTATATGTAGATAGGTGATAGCTTGGATTAACATAAAAATGGCACAATCAAGCAGCATGATTGCGAAAGCCGACCCCTCATAACGGGATATGGCGACGGAGAAGAAGAAGAAGAAGAAGAAGACAAGGTATAGGTATGATGGGTCACTGCAGTGCCAACTTTAGCGAGAAAGTAAATACTCACTAGGCCACCCTACTGTCTTTCGGTCTCACCCACGTGACACCGAAAGACAGCTTTCTGTACCGTTCATTTAGGTGCAGTGCAGTCATACAGTCTCACAGTTTCCGTGTATGTATCTAGTCAAAGTAGCTAGGTATGATGAAATGGATCCCATCTCGGTGTATGTCTGCCTTTATTGACGTCGCTACAATGTTTACACATTGGGTTTGGTTACTATGTGTAGATCAAGCGGGTGCAATGTTGCTTCAACCGGTTTTATTACTTTTTTATTTAAAATACATAAATATCCAGACGCAGGAAATAGGGAATATTTTTCACTCAATTGTTTTGTGGTTGGCTCTGGATCTGGCCAATATTTGCGGCAATACATATTTGATTAAAGAAAATCTTAAGGTTTTTTTTCATTTATGAAAATTTATAGAAAAACATAAACATACATACATTCACGCCTTTTTCCCGACGGGGTAGGCAGAGGTATACCCAGGACTCAGTCCCATAGTAGATACACCCATATTTCGCCAGTATTTTATTGGTCCCATGACCCATGTAATAGGGGCGAGCCTATTGCCATTTACCGGGCACAGTTCCAGACTCCAGGCAGTTATTGAGATAATTCCTAATGGAAAAACCCAATATTAACACTATGCCTGACCTGGGGATCGAACCCGGGACCTCTTGATTGGCAGTCGAGCATGCGCCCACTACGCCACCGAGGCCGAGAAAAACATATACTAACCATAAATATGTTTATACCGCAAATAAAGTCAGATCAGACCAACCGCAAACATTGAGTGGAAAATTGTTCTCTCTTTCTTCATAGTTGAGTAATTTCATGTTGTATGGAAAATTTACCAAATCGATGTTTTGTATTCCCTATTTTCTCCGAGTATTACTATACTCGTATATATAACCAATTTGATACATTTTATTTATATACTTACAGATGTTTTGAAGATGATGAACTACGTCACTATCATTTTATTTTTGTTTGTAAGAACTCTTCATTTTTTGTCTCGATAACTGGGAAAACTGGGATTATCAGAAGTTCACTATGAAAAAACCGAGAGTTTTAAGACATTTTAAAAAGTCGCGGACATATTTTACTTCACTTGATATATCTCCTGATATTTAAAGGGAAGTATTTATAAATTTAAAGAACGGGTTAATTTTATTCGGAGGAAACAGGGGAATACAAACGGGAAGAAGATGGTGATTGTTTTGTTTTTACATAACATCACGCCTTTTTCCTGAAGGTGCAGGCTGAGGTGTACCCAGGAAACTCCTAGAACAAGAATATTTAGTTTTTAGTTTCGGTTTTTAGTGTCAAAAACAACATGCACAGTGCATCGCCCTCCCGCCCACAAAATGCCCACAAAAAACGCTGAACCCAGAGAGCGAGGTGGCATCTCGGGGAGAGGCGTCGTACTAACATTTGTCGCCCTAACAGCGGAGTCAGAGTCTATTTCCTGATGATGCGTCGTGTAGACGCGAAACACGTGTCGATATATGAATGGTGTCACTAACAACAATAATACCTAATAGCATTTCCTCTTTGCATGCAATTTTGCGGGCGGAAGGGCGGTGCACTGTGCATGTTGTTTTTGACACTAAAAATCGGAACTAAAAACTAAATATTCTTGTTCTAGGAGTTTGCAATGGAGTTCCGATCCAATCATTACCAGTGATGGTTTAAGTCTCATGTTGGGGGCGAGCCTACTGTCATCTTCCCGATTCCATTCCAGACACCAGGTTCTTACTGAGAATATCTATTCCTCATATAAATATTAATATCACAATTTTCTTCCTGACTCGGGAATCGAACCCGGGATCTCATGTTCGGCCGTAGCGCTTGCGAACCTCTACGCCACCGAGGCAATCTAACTCTAAACCACGTGATCTATAATAACTCAATTCCTAAAAAAAAACTACAACTCGAAATATAATCAGTATCTAATTCAGCTATTGGAAAATTTTCATGGATGCAATTTAGTAAAATATGTATATCTTAGTCAAATATCACAATTAAATCTAATCTAATTTAATTATGTCTTTCCAGCTTATAAAATAGAGATAACATTATTTAATTTACAAATTCATAAAAAAATTTGAGGCAATCACTGAAAGATCTTTCTAAAATTATTATTACCAAAAAATAATTTCTTCATCCCCTCGTTCTAATATGTAAACAAACTCTAGGTACCTACCTGCCTATATCTATAAGCACCTTCCAATAAAGGAAAACATCAAAAGCATCTTTCGAATATAATTTTATAGCAATCAATAATGACTCTTATTTTAGCGCAATAAAGGTTATGGGGGGAACAGTTAAAATTAAATAACGCATATACGCAGCGGTAGGGCTCAGAGGGGTCCAGACGGAAAAATGCACTTTCCACCCCACGTCTAGACTGCAAACTGTCTGGGGTTGACTACTGAAACTATGAAGTTAGGAAAAATTTGCAGGGTATGGGCAGCGTATCCCAATGGAAACGAATTCTTGTAAGAAAAAACAGCTACATTGCGTTAGCCGGCAACAGAGTTAAAAAAAAATTTTTTGGTGAGTGACGGATCCTATAAAAAAAAATACGGCCCTGATCGTATTTGTACCTTGCTGTACAAAAAACAGGGTAATCAAATAGGAACCGCATGCAATATCCGACCGCCGATCGGCAGAGACAACAGACCACGGGTCTCGTGTTGGCCGTAAGAGTCGGCTAAGGGTTGTCAGATCCAGAGGCAGCAGCGTCTTCTGCGTAAAATTCACAAACTGCTCTCGCCAACCCACCCATGAAAATCGTGGCGAGTATTGGTAAACCCCCCCTTTATGGGGGAGGCCTATGTTCAGCAGTGGACCTGCTACGACTGAGAAGAAGAAGAAGAATATAAGACAGGGTATTGACTAGTTTTAAATAGTGGAGTTTTTAGGTCGCCCGTTGGGCTTGACATGACCTATGACGACTGTGGCCTTGCAGCCTCGACCAACGGCTTTATGCGCCCTTCGGAAGCACGGTAGCCGTCAAATTTAATACCACACGTTATAAGATGTGAACTCAGGGGCTCCGGATTCAAGGCTGGATTTGAAACCCCGACATTTGTGCATTGGGTTTACCTGTTCTGTCAGAGCACACTTTTTTTTTGCCATAACACCGGTTTTCCTAGCCTATTTTGGAACTAGAAGACCGTGTATGGCAGTTGTCCCATATTATTATTATTATATTTCCCAACAGTACACGGAATAAAAGTTTTTAATAAAATGTCCAAGTTACGTAAGTACTTATAAAATTCACGAGGTCCACAGTTTCCGAGTTTAGATCCTGGTGGTGTATAATTCAGTGGTTGTGTACCAGACTGGTATACCTACATAGGTACATTGGTACTATAGGTATATGTAGGTGGCGCGTCGCATTGCGTCCTGTGTGGGGGTAGGTCGGGAATAAATGCAATTTGGCTGGTGTAGCTTGCACTTTGCGGAATGTTGCGGATACAATTTTGACTGAAAATGATAGGCAATTCATTTATTCTTGAGAATAGATCTGCATTATAGGACGTGCAGTAGATTAATTAGTTAATAAGTTCATAAACGTGCTTGTTTTAAGGCTTCTTGAAAGATAATGTCTGAAGTTTTTAGTTAACATGTCACTTACAATAATTATATTTTTCTCCGTATCTCTACACTCTACATTGTTAGGGCAAAGCAAAGGAAATAGGTACTCTTACGGTCTTTCCACATCTGGAAGATGCTTGGAGCGTACCAACGGTTGTACTAACGCATCATCGGCTGAGTGTGCAATTGAATGTTTTATTACACATTTATCTGTTCTGACGTTACGATACCGATAAGACGCGACGCATCTTCCGTCAGATGTGTAACGGCCCTATAGTAACTACACACATATTTCGGTTCGGTTAGGTTCGATTCCGCTAATGTTTTGTAAGTTCTATGTACGAGGCGAGGAGATGAATTATTCTTCTATCAACTACATACGAGTACAACTTTTATATCCCCTTCTAATACCAATAGAGATTAACATAGCAGAGTAGATTCTGCTGTAGTGTCAATTAGGCTTGTCCAGACCCTGGTTCGAATTGATAATGACAAGTCTATTGATTTTATAATAAACTTATGAATTTCGTCAGTTAGCGTTCAACTGAAATAACCTCTCAGAGAAGCAAAACTTTCGCGTCTGGACACGGTTTGCACAGGATAGGGTAAGATACGAAGGAGGCCTATGCCCAGCAGTGGGATGTAGTGGGCTGTGCATGATGCTTATTAGCAAAATTATTTGTCATAAAAATAAAAATATTTCATTTTCATAAAATGTTGGAATTAATTACAAAAAGATCATAATTCATGACATTCTTTGTACGTATTCGGTTTAACGGGTAAGTAAAAGTTAAGTATACCTTTTTGTAACATATTATATGTATTTTTATGTATCAACGTCTACGCAGATAAATAAAATACATACGCAAGGAATATAACCATTACAGAAGTCCGATGAAAACAGAAATAATCGAATTTCATTAAATACTTTTTCCTACGTAGGGTAATAAGAGTATAAGTTGATAGCGTCCTCCCTAAGGAACACAGATTAGGTAACAGTTACCACAACCACTTGCACCGACAGTCGATGAAGCCAACTTAATACTTTTCATTTTGTATTAAGGTACAAATTACCTTGACAAGAGAATTTTCTTCCCTACGTGCCCATGTTTGCCTATACGTAGGTCTTTGGGATTGATTTTTGCAGCGTTTGTATTCTCGTCGTGTTTTGATGATATTTCGGGTAATGGCTTTCTGCGTAAATATATCGGCACAGAAGAGTTGCTCGGTGCAAATAGCGGCTTACACGCTTAAGTAATAAATAGATGCACAGAACAGAAACACACAGAAAACGTGTATCTGTGAGTGCATATAATAAAATGACATTTTTAGGGTTCCGTACCTCAAAAGGAAAAAAGCTGTCCTTATAGGATCACTTTGTTTTCCGTCTGTCAAGACCCTTTTTCTCGGGAACGCGTTGAGATATCAAGTTGAAAGTTGAAACTCATATCAAATTATTAAAACTCAAGTCTTCGGTCCCTTGCTGTCATAAAAAAATCAAACTTCTAAGTCAACACAATCAAAAGATACGGCCAATTCACCACTAGGGTAATTTCCGTTGGCATTAGTTGGCCCTAGCATTATGAAATTTGACAAGAAGCAAGATCTTATATCACAAGTAAGAGAGCTTTCAGACGAGCGTCGGCGTAACGTCTATACGGGTTATAATAAATGTGTATAGGTGGTCACTATATATATAGTATAGATAGGCTATAGTCCAGTGTGTCCTGCCTATAATAATGTGCTAATTAACACAAGGGTAAGACACAACACCGTATTCTTTAATCTCCGTTTATTCGCAATATAAATGTAAATGCACCTGCCTACGTGGGGGGGCCGTGCGCGACTGCTTGATATAATTCATTGCAATTGCATCGATAACTATTGTACAATCTGTGTCCCTACAACGTCAATGTCAACGCGACGCAACGTCGATTTCTTTTATGATAATGAGTGACAAGACGAGCAAATCAGTTGCCTGATGGTAAGCATCATGATTGCCCATATCAGTCACAGTGCCACCCAGTGTTTTAAAATCCAAAATTCTGCGCGGCACTGCACTGCGCCTGTCACCCTGAGATATTAGTTGTTGAAACTGGTCATGCCTAGTAATTTCGCTGGTAACATTGCCCTTCAGACCGGAACACAGTAATGTTTGCACTTTACTGCTTGGCGGATGAATAACTTGGCAAAGTTGTGGTACTTCCAAATGTGGTACTTGCAAATATGGCCAAAAAAATTATTTATGTTCAGCTGTCACGCAACACACACACACAGTTTATACAATAAATTTCATTTCATTTCAAATTTCATTTCATTTCATTTCAACAAACTATAATTTATAAGGTATAAGTGAGAGTTGGCAACGAGGCGGCCTTCTGTACAGTTTAATACAGTACTCTATGGCTACCAAAAGTTTGTATTGAACTGTTTGTTCACCTTCTGTAGTTATAGAGGTATAACACCCACTGTTGCGTGTATGATAATAACGGGTTATACGTACCGATCGACAAATTCGCAAACTTATTATATTGTTTTGTTTTGGTTTGTAGTACACGGACAATTCAACCTAAATGACATTAAAAATAATTTATTGCAGACTTTGTATGGACACAGCTACACCTACAATTGTAGGTTTTTTTTTATGATAGTGAGTGACAAGATGAGCAAATCAGTTGCCTGATGGTAAGCATCGTGCCCATATCAGACACAGTGCCACCCAGTGTTTTAAAATTCAAAACTCTGCGCGGCACTGCACTGCGCCTGTCACCCTGAGATATCAGTTGTTGAATCTCGACATGCCCAGTAATTTCACTGGTAACATTGCCCTTCAGACCAGAACCACAGAATACTACCAGAACACAGTAATGTTTGCACGTTACTGCTTGGTGGATGAATAACTGGCAAAGGTGTGGTACTTCCCCAGGCGGCCCCCGTAAAAGAGGCCTTCCACTACAAAAAACGTTAAATAACTTAAATAACATTACATTAAAGTATGTTACACAGATTATACAGATTAGATGCATAGAACGCCATAATTCATACATATGGGGGATTTTGCCGTAATCACCACGCTAGCTCAATACTTGGTGGCGGAGAGCGCTGCTGCCCACTCTCCGAATAAGTCCTTCTGCCGGGTCTCACGGCTCCCGCGGGATGAGAAAGGGGTGGCCCTATTATAAAGCCGAGAACTACACAGTCAACACTTGTCAAATGCGGCACCTTAAACTACTGGCACAGGAGTGTAAAGATGCTTTTCTTCAAAAAATGTGACAACTCCTCGTTGAAGAATTATAGGGCCTCCTGTTCTATGTCTAGAACCTGTTTTCGAGGGTCATTACGAATCGTCTTGCGCGCAGGTTTGATGACTTCCAGCCTCCCCAGGCCGGTTTCCGGAAAGGTTTCAGCATCATAGACCACATACATACGCTACGCCAGATTAAACAGATGACTGAAGAGTATAATCGACCACTTTGTCTAGCGTTTGTAGAATATATTAAAGCCTTCGATTCAGTCGAGGCCTGGGACCTGGGACGCTGGGACTCCTTAGCAGAAACCGCGGGGAATACCTAGCACATCCTACTTCGTACTATAATATCATAAATTTCTAATTTCAGTAAAATAAAAAAATTACGTTTTTAACAGGTGAACAAAACGCTTGCGAGTTCTAACTCACCTCCAGCGCCATCTAACGCGGTTTTGGTAAGATTCATGGATGGATGGACGTTTGTTACTCTTCCACGCCAAAACTTCTAGACAGATTGGGCTGAAATTTGGTATGCAGGTAGCTTAGACCCTGGAATAACACATTTTCCGATATTCCCACGGGAACGAAGACTACGCGGGTGAAACCGCAGGGCACAGCTATTAGATACATAAAGGAGCGTCATTACAGAGCCAGAAGTCAGGACGCGTGACGGTTGACTGCATTTAGTTACTCATTACTATGGTTTATTTATAGTAATCACGCCATGTCTACATAAACATGCCTTCAATGAACGTAAATTAATGATTTATGGTAATTATGTTCATAAACTTATATCGTAGGGTGGAAATTGGTGATATCCTCGAGGTACGCCAAGCCTATGGACTTGTATTTTATGCCATAGATGGGGGCACAAGCAGGCGTGTGCCTGATGGTGAGCAGTCACCGCCGCCTATGGATACCTGCAACACCAGGGGTATTGTCAGTAGTGTTGCCGACCCGACCAACGCTCTATTCACTGTCCTTTTGAAGAGCCCCATGTTGTAGATCAACGGGAAGATCGCAGCAGGGAGATCATTCTACAGTTTGCACGTATGCGGGAGAAAAGAACGGGCAAATCGCACAGTGTGCGACCTCCTCGTAAATCAGAAATCAGAAATTTTATTTGCATAAAAACATGGATACTATATTCTTTTAATTTCTATAATTTTGACAAGTAGAGACAATGACTAATTAATATTAGAAAATGCAGTTTAAATCAATGTAATAGGTACTACTTAATAAGACTATATAATTATTATTTTTTAGGTTATAAATTAATAAATTGTTTAATATTTTCATAATTATATATTATAATTCTCGAAAAATATGTTATTTTATGAAAATTAGATTTGATTAGTTACCTAATACATTTGCACGCCCTATGGGCAAAAAGCGTGAGGAACAAAATTGTAATAATAGTAGATAAGACCTACATAGTATCCATGATTATATGCAAATAAAATTTCTGATTTCGTATCGATTATGTGCGGATGAACTCGTATTGACTTAGCCATAGAGTACCTAGAATAAATACTGCTTCTGGGCATGAATGCACTACCTATATTACGTTCACGTAAGCGTAAGTGGAGAGGTTAATAAAAGCGTACGCGACCTTCTGGGAATTTGACACAATCCTCTGAAAAATTTACCTAGACGATGTTTTGTATTCCCCTGAATATAATAAACCCATTCTACAAATTTATAACCTGATATTTTTATAGTAAAGTAACTTATTCCAGACTCCTTATATAAATATATTTATAATAAATAAATATATTTTAATATATTCTTATTCTTCGTTATTTCATTGTTACAAAAGACTACATCAAAGGATGCTGGGTACGTTTTGTTTTCAAAAGGCCCCAAAAATGCAATAACGTTACCTTCCCGTACTTACGTTATTCGTAGCACGCTCGTAGGTCCACTACGGCGCGTAGCCGCGTAGCTTGAAGTCACGTAGGCAACCGCTACGCTCGATACGCAGATCATTTCACTTACATTTTATTTGAATTTAAATCGTTTACTTAAAGCCAAGACCTACCTTTGAGGAAAACTTGTAGGTCTATTATGACTAGACTTGTAACGTCTAGACTTAGTTAATAACAAAAACAATAAGAATAATATCAAAAATAATTAATATTGGGGATAGAATAATTAATTTCAATTGCGGCACCTTGCAGGGTATAAATTATTAATGTAACATAACATACAATCACGCCTTTTTCCCAAAGGGATAGGCAGAGGTGTACCCAGGACTCAGTCTCATATTATGTACAAAATACTTACCTTATTTATGTACCTTCAAATGTATATGTTTGTATATTATATATTGTAAAATTGCGTCACCGTCGTCTGCTGTAAATAAATCCTCTCCATCCAACGGTTGTCTGAAAGAAATCGCATATTAGCGAAAAGACTGCCGCTTGAATATTTACATCAGTATCAGTGTTCTGTAATGTTATTTCTTTGTGTTTGATGGACGACAAAGTATTATGTATCTATTATCTATATATTATGTACATAATATTATGCAATTATGAATATGTGTATTCAAATGGGAGTCGAGAGAAGCGTAAGAAATCTCTTATCGTAGTAAAATATATCTCTTATTTTGAACACTTTCTGTATCCGTATTGTTAAACCTCTTTTAAAAAAAAATTAATGGGTTTTGATCAATGACGTTGAATTGCTTCAGGTTTTGATGTAGAAAATTCCGTTAATTTAATGGTAATTTCTCACATTCATTAAAGTTTAGTTGTACCTCCTATAAAATACATAATATACTCCATCGCTTCTACTATTTACTATTTACTTTTTCTGTCACAAATAAAACTGCATCTATCAGGGAAGCATGTCAAGCACGAAGATTGTTCTAAGAGTAGGTACCAAGACAGCAGATCATATAAAAGAAGCACCAGGGGTGTGGCGTGACATAATATTATCAGAATGGAAGTACCAGGGCGGTATCTTATAGAAACAGTATAGAGTAAGTATCAGGGTGGCAGTCTTTAACGTGTGATAGCTGTTCTAATCGAAGTACTAGGATCGCAGTGCCGGCAAGCAGTGTGGAGATAGAACGCTACAATAATCAAGAGGAAAGGCGGCAGTGCAGGCAATGAGTCAGTGGCCAAGAGTTATATACGAAAAGGAAGTACCAGGGCGGCAGTGCGGGCAGGCGGTGGGTGTCTCGCAGGCAGGCGGCAGTCGGCAGGCGCATTGCAGGCCGCAGGCGGGTGAACGGCCGCGCATCGATCCCTCCTCCCCCCGCGCGCCACAGCTTGCGTAACCCCCCTCCCGCGCTTATGTAACGGTGACGTGGCCCGTTTGTTTTGGAGGAAAATCTCATTCCGGAATAAAGTTAAGAAACCAGTTCCATAATTCAGTATTGCAAGCTATAATTGCATTTTAAAATTCATCATAGTATAACTATTACAGACCATTTCAGAGAAGTATTCTGCTATTTCACGGTTTAATTTTAACTCATTTAAAGTATTTTGTGGTCTAAAGATGTAGATACATAAATATAATAGGCTAAAACTAACAAAAAATACCTATATAGGTGAAAAAAATACTTTTAAATTAAAACCGAAGTATAAACCTATGTCAACTCCGCCAAAATAACAAATCGTTTGACATCAAATCGACAATATTAGTAATATTTGATTTTAGTGATATTTTTATTTTAGGAAAGAAAAGATCATGACATAAATTGTAGGAAATTTTTTCTACATTTATTTTGTATAGGAATGTTTTTCCTGTAAAATGCGCCGGAAAGGAGTTATTATCAAAAAACTGCTTTTGGGCGCCATTTTTTCAATATGGCGGTGCGAGCGGCAAACATACGAGGTGGCAAAGTTGAAATTTGGAAAGAGCATATCAAAATCTATAAAATTGCCAATTTTCAAAACTCCCGGAAAACTTTCCAGGTAACCTCTATTTTTTCGACCAAGTGACTGTACTATAAGGAATACTTTATACAGGCACTTTTCGTTAACACAAAAACTACCATAGGAACATGGATTGTAAAAATATAACCCTCCCTTTTCAGCTCCAGTTTGGCAAAAACTGCACAAACCTTGTGCGAATTCCGCCAACCGTCAGACCGTCAATAAATCGACACGTGATATGAATAATGTTAGTAAACCAAGTCGCAAGTACTAGGGCAGCATAAACGAGTGTGGGTAGCTGATATAATATGATATTAGAATAATATTATTGACAATAAAGACTAGAGAAATGTGTTAATACAATAAATAGGTACCTATAGCTGTTATAGATTTTATTACCTGAATACTAAGAAAGAGGGTTAAAACCTTATTTGTTTTTGTTAAAAAAGTTAACACCGTTTATATTAGTAAAAACTAAAACACATAAAGCCATGACGACTTTTAAGGATACATTTTAAAACCAGTCTATACTTATCTCGTAAATACAAAACTTATCGTTTAGATATTCATTAACTTTGTTACAGTCTACGCTCATTGATGTCATAGATATAACCAGAAGTATCAAACACGTAGAAAAAAGTGTGTCTAACAGTGAGACACTATTGGTTTTCACCTCGCTCAGTGTGACATAACATTACATAACATACACCGAAGGGGAAGGCAGAGGTGTACCCAGGACTCAGTCCCATAGTAGATACACCCACATTTCGCCAGTATGTTATTGGTCCCATGTAATAGGGGGCGAGCCTATTGCCATATACCGGGCACAGTTCCAGACTCCGGGCAGCTATTGAGATAATTCCTAATGGAAAAATCCAATATTTAACACTGCCTGACCTGGGGATCGAACCCGGGACCTCTTGATTGGCAGTCGAGCATGCGCCCTCTACGCCACCGAGGCAGTTGATCAAATCGATGTTTTGTATTCCCGTATTTCCTCCGAACATTATTAATCCATTGTATAAATTTATATCCTGATATTTTATAAAACATGTCCCTGTCATTTTAGTTTCTTTTAAACTCTTGGTTTTTCAAATCGTGTTCAAATCGTACAAAATCTATTTAATTATTCATGACCTGCACTTCAACTTAAAATTCATTGAACGATAATTACCTCTATAACTTATCTATGTAATATGTTTCTTTATTAGACTTCAACAGAATTAGCATGGATTTTTTCACTTTCATTCCCAAGCAGAATGCATCTGCTGTCTCTTTCACACTTATATTCTCCACTGGGAATTACTGGACATGACGAGAATTAACAACTAATATCTCAGGGTGACAGACGCAGTGCAGTGCCGCGCAGAATTTTTAATTTTAAAACGCTGGGTGGCACTGTATCTGATATGGGCAGTCATGATGCTTACCATCAGACACCTGATTTACTCGTCTTGTCACTTACTATCATAAAAAAAAAACTGGAAAATAATTAATAATTACTATCCCTGCTGGTGGATAAAAAAAGGAAACAAAACATCGCTTAATATTGACAAATCACTTGTCAAAGAAAACTTGACCTCTTTTACTTCTTCGACGGAAATCCCTCTTTAGTTAAGCTTCCCCTTAAATAATCTTCCAGGTAATAACATACTTCGAAGGGTGATTTTTTAATATTTTTATTAATAAGTTTTTTACATACCAAATAATGTATATGCCTCCGCGACGACCAGAAAAGTAAAAAGTTTCAATAAACAAAAAGTTCCTATTACCATGAATTTAAGATTTATACTTAAAAGTCCAATTTTTACATAAGTGATTGACCTACATACGTAAGTGCTTATAATAATTAAAACCGTAGCATTAAAACAAAAGAGGAAGCTACGGAGCTACGAGGAGCTACGGTGCTACGGCGTAGCGTGGTTACGCGGGGTGCGGTCGGCGACCCCTTGGCCGTGACTGTAGCCCCCCGCCTTTCTTCCCCTCCCCTCTCCCGCTGTCGGCACGCACACATGCATACACATAAACACACGTGCGCGCCGCGCCCTGATAATATACAGCATGTTCTTATTGACAACTTTGAAAAGTATTATCTTATTGCTTTTAATCTTTTAGATTTATAATTTACTGGATCCAATAGAGATAGAAGTGTTTATATACTTATTTAAATTTAAACTATATTGGTGGCGAAGTGGTTGCAAGCGCTACTTCCGGTCATAAGGTCCTTGATTCGATTCCTAGGTCAGGCAAAAAGTGTTATTGGATTTTGCCATTAGGAATTTTTTCAATGACAGCCTCGATACAAAACATTGATTTGGTAAATTCTTCATAGGATAGTGTCAAATTCCTAGAAGGTCATGTACGCTCTTATCACTAAATTTAAATTGAAATCCTTCAAACAAGTCAAAATAAAAACTGTCAAACGGTACCTAGATTTCTAATAACTGCATCCGCAGTCCAAAAACAAACATTCTGTACCATCTGCGCTCAGACGAGGCACGCACACAAGCTCACTCGCCCAGTTCTCTCGTACTGTAACGCCACACCCCTACACGTACCAACAGGGCGGCACTCATACTCCCTCACATCTAAAAGGAAAACTGCGCGCCAAACGCACACAAACGAGAACTTCGCCCGGGCGCTTGCAAGTGTGCTCGGAAAATGTATGTTAATGTGATACTTCCGCGTTGTATTTGTGTCACTCACACAGGGGTGCGGGACTTTATGTTAGTGTGTGTAGGGTGCATCGACTTCGCTTCCTGTTCAGGGTAAATGTCCTCAGCTCTGATTTATAGAGGTTTGCGTGTTCTGTTGTGACGTTACCGGCGTATTAGGGCCCGAAAACATTCATTACCTTTTATTTATGCGATTGATCGATATACTCTTGATAGGGTAATGATTTACCCTATCCTATAGGTAGACCACTAAATTTATAAAAAAGAAAGAGTTTTAATCATTTTTTCACTCGAGAAAGCAATATACGTAGTTTTGATACATTGTTCATTTTAACCCCTACTATAGCAAATGAAACAGGTGATTTTTATAAAATTACTAGCTGTGCCCCGCGGTTTCACCCGCGTAGTCTTCGTTCCCGAAAGAATATCTGGATAAAAAGTAATTTTTATATTATTCCATGGTCTAAACTATTTATATACCGAATTTCAGCCCAATCGGTTCAGTAGTTTTAGCGTGAAAGGGTAACAAACATCCATCAATCTAACCAAAACCGCGCTAGACGCCGCTGGAGGTGAGTTAGAACTCGCAAGCGTTTTGTTCACCTGTTAGAAAGGTACGTTTTTACATTGTACTGAAATTTAAGATTTATTATATTAGTGGGACTAGCTGTACCCCGCGGTTTCACCCGCGTAGACATCATTCTCGTGGAAATATCGGGTAAAAATAGTACCCTCTATGTGTTATTCCAGAAGCTTAATTTTAAAAAGTGGTTATAAATTTATTGGTATACCTATTTATACTATCCTATCTTCCTGCTATCCTATTAATATATTATCATAAATCTTAAATTTCAATACAATGCAAGAAAGTTACATTTGTTACAAGTAACCAAACCTCAACCCCATGCTATTTTTTGTGTGTATGTTTGTTCCATTTTTCGATAAAACTACTGAACCGAATGAGCTGAAATAGGGTACCACACATAGGGTTTTTATACCGATATTCCCACGGGAACGAAAACTACGCGAGTGAAACCGGAAACCAAATTATAGAACATAGATTTGGTAAGTTTTCCATAGGATTGTATCAAACTGCTAAGACCTGTTAAAAATAAAAATAAAATAACCAATATAGTTGATTTTGATTATTAGATTCTACTAATCTACTTCAAAACAGACTCGTACAACTCCCGTCGAGATTATTTTTAACTGAAATGCAGATTTGTGTGATTGTTTTTATTTCTTTTATGTTTTCGTTCTTTATTAACAATAATTTCGGAATATCAAAGGTAGTCCTAAGGGCTGGTTAAAAAACGTGCCCCGTTATATATATATAAAAGATATATAAAGGAAGGTATAGATGGACCGAGCCCGGGCATGCTATGAGGGGCAGGTCTATCGATTTTTAATATTAGTACATTTTTGTCCTATTCATTTAAAGGTTCACTTTTATTCGGGGCCTCCCCTCAAAGGGTCCAAAAACAGGTTTTTCTTTTATTAGGGTGCCCTAATGCTATGTTTTACTTTTTTTATGATAGTGAGTGACAAGACGAGCAAATCAGGTGCCTGATGGTAAGCATCATGATTGCCCTTAACAGACACAGTGCCAACCAGTGATTCTGGAAGATACAATTGTTATATAAATTTTAGACCTACATGTACCCATTATTTTGCAAATAAATGAATTGAATTGAATTGAAAAAATAATAGTAATAAAGCGCTGCAGCAGCTGAAAATTACTGGAACGGCCTGCAGCTAGTCTTTTATGCTTATTTTCATTTTCAGCGCGAAGTTAGCTTTACAGCCTCTTTTGTTCTAGAAACACTGGTATTTTTAATTTCTTAAGTGAAACTTTGTAATATTAAGAATGAGAAAACACGAATAGATCTTCTAATCTAGTCAGGTACTTTATGAATTGTATCATTTATACAATCAGCAGAGCTATAATTGAAATGCCAGGGATTTTTGAGTGCAAGGTTTCTCGGCGACCATTTTTACCTTTTCAAGTATTTTTTTTTATGATAGTAAGTAACAAGACGAGCAAATTAGGTGCCTGATGGTAAGCATCATGATTGCCCATATCAGACACACTGCCACCCAGTGTTTTAAAATTCAAAATTCTGCGCGGCACTGCACTGCGCCTGTCACCCCGAGAAATTAGTTGTTGAAACTAGTCATGCCCAGTAATCACTCGTTACATTGCCCTTCAGACCGGAACACCGTAATCTTTGCACATTACTGCTTGGCAGATGAATAACTGGCAAAGGTGTGGTACTTCCCCAGGCGGCCTCCTGCAAAAGAGGCCTAAAACTACAAAGATACACATAATATAACATATCAACACGCCTTTTTCCCGTAGGAGTAGGCAGGTGTACCCAGGAGTCAGTCGCATAGTATGTACTCCCACGTTCGCCAGTATGTACCTAATTGGTCCGATCACCCCAATACGGGGCGAGCCTATTGCCATACCGGGCTCAGTTCCAGACTCCAGGCTGTCAATGAGATAATTTCTAATGGAAAAAATCACCACGTCACTGAGGCAGTCTCAGTATTTTGACATATATTGACAGCCTCGTTGGCTCAGGTGGTAGTAACTCTGCTTTCTGTGCCGCAGGCCCGGGTTTCGATCCCCGGCCAGGTCAAACATTTGTGTGCATGAACATGTCTATTTGATCTGTGTCTGGGTTTTATAAGCTTATATAAGTACGTATATCAGTCATCTGGTTACCATAGTACAGGCTTCTAGCCTAGTTTGAGACCAGATGACCGTGTGTGGAAATTGTCCCATATTATTATTATAATAACTAGCTATAATATATCTAATATATAATATGTAACTATTGTAGGGTTATGATATAATGCGTGTATGGGGACATACACGTTGTCAGGTTGGCCGAGTGTAGGGTTGATGTTATTTTGTGACGCGTATGCTACAGATTCTGTGAACGTTTTGGTGGTTTTATGGAAAGTATTAATGGCAACGTGTGATTTCACGGAGATCTATGGCATGTGCGAGGGCGCGATGGCAACACAGGGAGGTGGATGCCAGCGCGACAGATGATTGTAGAGCGAGATTGAAGATGGTGGGCTTGGAATAAATCATGTAAAATATGCTGAAGTGTTTGAGTATTATTTAATGGAAAAGGCACGTTTACACTATAATACTAACGGGCTGTGTCCCGCGGTTTCCCCACGTCGTCTTCGTTCCCGTGGGACTATCGGGATATAAAATACCCTATGTGTTATTACAGGGTCTAAACTATATAGGTATATACCGAATTTCAACCTAATCGGTTCAGTATAGTTTTGGCGTGAAACAATAACAATCATCCATCCTTCCACCGTTACAAACGTTCGCATTTACAATTGTACTAGGTGTGCCCCTCGGCTTCACTCGCTTACACATCGTTCCCGTAGGAATATCGGGGAAAAGTACTCTATATGTTATTCTTAGGTCTAAACTATATGCATACCAAATAACCAAACCAGTAGTTGTAGTGGTAGGCCTCTTTTGCAGGGGCCCGCCTGGGGAAGTACCACACCTTTAGGTCTAAACTATATGCATACCAAATAACCAAACCAGTAGTTGTAGTGGTAGGCCTCTTTTGCAGGGGCCCGCCTGGGGAAGTACCACACCTTTAGGTCTAAACTATATGCATACCAAATAACCAAACCAGTAGTTGTAGTGGTAGGCCTCTTTTGCAGGGGCCCGCCTGGGGAAGTACCACACCTTTAGGTCTATACTATATGCATACCAAATAACCAAACCAGTAGTTGTAGTGGGAGGCCTCTTTTGCAGGGGCCCGCCTGGGGAAGTACCACACCTTTGCCAGTTATTCATCCGCTAAGCAGTAATGTGCAAACATTAGTGTGTTCCGGCCTGAAAGGCAATGTTACCAGCGAAATTACTGGGCATGATGAGATTCAACAACTCATATCTCAGGGTGACAGGCGCAGTGCAGTGCCGCGCAGAATATTGAATTTCAAAACACTGAGTGGCACTGTGTCTGATATGGGCAATCATGATGCTTACCATCAGGCACCTGATTTGCTCGTCTTGTCATTCACTGTCATAAAAAAAAAAACAAATATAGTGAAACTATCAGTTGAAAAAAATAAAGTCCTGCAAATTTCTTGTGCGTTCTTCTTGTAGAGGTATCTTTTCAAACGCACGGTAGACTCATTACTGTTTATCTTCATTGACGAGCAAAAGTAACAGATTGAGTTTGATACAGAATTTCATCTCAATCGATTCAGTAGTTCTGGCGTCGCGTTTAAAATTAGTTTCATTCGGCGCGTTCGACTCGGTTAATGCGCGCTCACCTTAAATAGAGATCAATGATTGACAGCTCCATACATAGTTCAATATGATTGTTTTATGTGTCAGTAGGGGTGTCACCCTCGACCCTTCCCTGACCCCATGGCCCCATGGTGCTAATGCAATTAAACACTTAACTACCTGGAACCTTAGTACTGACTAACATATAGGGATACGTTTTATGCTCTATTTCCTCGATGCGTCAGCTTTTTTATTTGACAATAATATTTACCCTACTGCCTTTTCGTGTGGGGTATACAATTACGCTTTAATTACAATGATATATAGTGTAGTGTAGTGGTAGGCCTCTTTAGCAGGGGGCCGCCTGGGGAAGTACCACACCTTTGCCAGTTATTCATACGCCAAGCAGTAATGTGCAAACATTACTGTGTTCCTGTATGAAGGGAAATGTTACCAGCGAAATTATTGGACATGATGAGATTCAACTACTCATATCTCAAGGTGACAGGCGCAGTGCAGTGCCGTGCAGAATTTTTAATTTTAAAACACTGGGTGGCACTGTGTCTGATTTATAGTATATATATAGTCACGCCTTATTATACCGTTGTGGTCGGCAGAGACAAAAATTTCTCTCCACTTGCTACCCTGAAAAGACAGTCTCTTCTTTAATTTTCATCACATTTTTCGTACATACTCATGGTGGGCACTTTAAGTGAAAAGCCTCTTATACACACACGTTTTTTCGCCATCAAAATTTACAGTTAATTCGCCGTATGTGAGCACGGTTGTATTGTATGGATATTGACAAGATTGTCGACATACACGGCGGCGCTACCCATAGTGCTCCCATAGCGATCCATACAACACCGACATCCATGCCTACGCAAAGCGAATTAACCGTAGATTTTCACGGCGAAAAAAGTATGTGGCCGAATACTTCCTTTTGACTTACCGTTTCCTATAATAGGAAAAGGTTATATAGTTCGTCGGGTGCGGGAACTGTTTTGACTTTGAAACATCCCACATTCTTAATATCTTAACTCCGGTCCATTGCTCCTAAAAACAGCTTAAACAGTTGTTTAGGCTTGCCCTGGACAAGGAGAAATTTAAAAGGATGACTACTGACCACAGTAATGAAGAGGCATTTAAAGAAGAAGATTATATAAGTAATTGTTAGTAGTACCCAAAACGACAGGGTTTGATTGTATAACGCTATTATACAATAAAAACCCTATCATTTTTACCAGTTATTCCTCTTACGAACATTTCTATTGCGTATAAAAATAGAATATATTGTGCGCTCTTTTTTAGTTAATCGTTTGAAAGTTAAAATTGCGACTTGTTAATAGGTGAGTTTATCTTATCACGAGATAATGACGGGAAAGACAAAAAACAATAACCTTTATAATCCGGACGAAGTCAATGACAAAACCTAGTTATTTAAAGACATATTTATAAGCCCATTACATACCATTCCAAATTGCCACCTCTTAGTTACAATCACAGAGAACTCAAATTAAAAGACCCCCGCTAGTCACTAGATGTCTTAAGTTCACTAAGTATACAATGTTAACAACATCAAAAAGGTTCAGGCGAGCCTGCTTGGAGTCGCGGGAATCCATCCATAGGAATACTTCTAATTTTTCATTGTCCCACCTATGTTGGGACATCTCTATAGCGTAACATGGGCACGTGTTACGCTATAGAAATGTCCCAACATATTATATTCTTATACGTATACATACATATGTTCTTATACGTAGTATTATTGTCTGATCTGTGCCACGGGTAGTATTCCTTGAACCTCTAAGGAGGGGGTATTGTTCAGATTTTGAAGATATAATTATTAAATACTGATATTGTGTTGTGTATATTAGATGTACTGATTAAAAAAACAAAATTAAAAGGCCCCGCTTTTTTTAATTAATTCCTTACATTGTATAAAACAAAGTCGCTTCTTGCTGTTTGTACGCTTAGATCTTTTATACTACACAACAGATTTTAATGCGGTTTTCATAATAAAAAGAATGATTCAAGGCGAAGGATTATATTTGTAATGGTAACCAAAGGGATGCAGGGGCGGATCGCTAGTTTAGTATATAACAAAATCGCTAATTCGTGGCTGAGTGTAGGGGAGTTCGGCGAGATTTTATTAAATGGTTCAGACATAATTTATGACCTATATTGAATCTAATGAGAAACAAATAGGGTCATGATTATGCAAAGTCACTGCATAACCATGGCGACAGCACCCTAAAGTGTGGTCTTTTAGGTTGAGTTACCGATGGTTCCAAACAAACCACTATAAAATGAAAGCAATCTTAATACACTTAATGATGTGAATTATAAAAAAAAACTTCAATAAAAGGAAATGAATCGAACGTTCACCCGAAAGCAAAGGTACGGTAAATGTCATGATCAATACGCTGCACAATGTGGTAAATTATATTAAAATTAGTACTTTTGTGCGCTAATTAAAGGTTCGTGGGTTTCATCGGCAAGATTCCATCGAATTACGTGTTCATTTGGAGACAGGTAACAAGTATAAACACTCGTACGAGATGATGTTCTTTACTTTTTTTAATTGGCAAGTGCCAAGTGCCTTTATTGAAAAATGAAACAACAATAGAGTACATCATAACTTAACTACCTATTTTTTTGTTTTTTTTTATATTGAAATCCAGCTTGGAATCCAAGGAAGCTGGAGCTGGAGCCAGAAACCTCACAGTGTATATCCTATATTGCCGGGTAGAGAATATTATTCGCAATAATATTCCCAAACACAGCAGCCATTGATATAAAGAAAAGGGGAGATAGATACGTTCTCCCAGCGCTTACTCGACAAATGGCACGTGCAATTTGCTCAGTGTGAAGTTTACACAGTGACATATTATGAACAACAAAGATAGAAAGACTAGTACCTAAGACCGAAGTGCGACCGAGACAACAATATTATTCGCTCGTACGACCTTACTTTACTGACGTACGTAGAACTAATGGGACATAATTTGAGGTATAGCCATTTTCGAGAAGCTGGTACCTCATCTCCCCTTTTCTTTATATCAATGACAGCAGCCCTATTAATTTATAAGTCGCCGATTAATTATCAATTTGATTTGAATTTGATTTGATTTGGTCAGTCAAAGTGTTAAATATTGGATTTTTCCATTAGGAATTATATCAATAGCTGCCTGGAGTCTGGAACTGTGCCCGGTAGATGGCAATAGGCTCGCCCCCTATTACATGGGACCAATAACATACTGGCGAAATGTGGGTGTATCTGCTATGGGACTGAGTCCTGGGTACACCTCTGCCTACCCCTTCGGGAAAAAGGCGTGAATGTATGTTATGTTATGTTGATTTGAATAGTAAGGTTAAGTTAGTATTTTTATCTGTTAACCCTTAACCGAACCTTATGGCGTTTACGGTCCACCTTAATCGCTTTAAGAGATCTTATTTGCCATCAATTTTGATGAATAAGAACTTTGCTAGATAATAATGATGATAATACTAGCGTATTATCGAATAATAAACGAAATAAAAGTAATAATTGGAAAATATATTGTAGGTCAGAAGACAACCTTGACAGATAATATGACAACACTCAAAATAAAAAATAAATAGACAAAGCATACAAAAGAGTCCTAACTCTAACAGTAGGTACTTAGTACCGTCGACGAAAAAAGTAATAAAATAAAACTTAGTAACATTCGTAATCAAATCAAACAGAGCGTACTTCCGAAAATCCGATACAGAACATAGATATTTGATTATATATTAAGTTTGACAGATGTAAAAGTTGTCAAAGTGGTACAACATAGGTACGTACATTAATGTATCCAGGGCATGAGCACCATAACGAGGGGAGCCATGGGGTGCGTGACCTAGTTTCAGAGAGGGTGCTGGTCTAGCCATCGATCCCATGGGCCAGCGCGCGGAAACTCGCTTTAATCCGATACCATGAGTAAAATACAAATCCCGGATCCCGGATTAGTGATTTCTCTAGAAATTATTTCGCCAACAACTTAGAGATTTTTTCAATCCCGTATGTGCTTATGTTATGTGCTTATGTATGTTTTCTGACTCTTATTTATTCTGTGGTAGTACTGTCATATCAAATGAGTGAAGAAGTGACAAAAACTCTAGTGTCTAGAATGTATTTTGCCTAATACTTAGGTACACAAATAATCTTTGATTCGTAGACAAACAAAAATTCCTTATATAGTGGCTTATAATATTGCCAAAAATAATATCCTTACAAGAGCCTTATTATCCGTGGGTAAAGTAACCTACTTATCGTATTTTAAATGATTAACACAATTTTACACAAAAATCGGATGAACAGCAGTATTTTTTTCATTTATGTGAGTGGCTCCACAACTATAATGCACACAAATAAGTAAAAAATATTAAAGTTTACTCTAAACTAAGGCACACTAACGGGTATTTTTTGCATATAGGAGGAGAAATCTGTTCTACAATATACATACGACGAGTGTGCTATATGGACACAGTTCAATAGCCGTATATAAAGGATACTCCTCGGGTTGTGTGCTTCGTGCCCAAAACCCATGATTCATTTCGAATTCGTAAACACAAGGGGTAGAGCGCTGAAAACATCGTTCACAAGATTGGTTAGGAAGTCTTATGGGAAAAAAGAGAGTGCCTGCTTTATAAGGAAGGCGTGCCAACTTTATCTACCTGCTATAGGTACTATATTATAGTAAACCTACTATAGGTTATAGGTAGGTACTTATATATATTGAATACCATATTTAATAAATACCTACCGCATTGATTGCGGGCTGACAGTTGATTATAGACTCTGAAATACTTAACACATAATAAGGTAGATCTTTTACAAGTAACTTTAAGGATAATGTGCCCCTTACTTGGTGTACCTGTTAAGTATAACATCGTTTATGTTGCAGGATATAAGGAAAGTTGACGTATCGAAAAAGACCTAGGAAGATAATATATGGGACAATATGGGACAAATATGGGACAGTTTGGGACAAACTTTCCACACACGGTCATCTAGTCCCAAACTAGGCTAGAAGTCTGTACTATGGTAACCAGATGACTGATATACATACTTATATATACTTATAACACCCAGACACAGCTCAAACAGACATGTTCATGCACACAAATGTTTGACCTGGCCGGGGATCGAACCCGGGGCCTACGGCACAAAAAGCAGAGTTACTGCCATCTGAGCCAACGAGGCTGTCTTCTGTCTGAGGTTGTGTGACTTTTAGCTGTGTGTGTTGAAAGGTAAGTTTTCAATACTTTAAAATAATGTATGGAATATTTGATTGTGTAACTGTATTGGACATTTATTATTGTAACACCAATTTGTACGACTTTCTTGTAATAAATGATTCTGATTCTGACCGCATTCATTTTTATAACCATTACATTTTTCATCGCAGGCGCACCATGCTGCTAACCGCTAGCGTTCTCATAACTATAACTCTATAACCATAACATAGCTTCTCGGCGTTTTGGCTAAGATCTTAAATCTTAAATTACTCGATACTGACATGCATTTACTTGTAGTCCATAAAATACTTGAAATTCAATACAAATTACATACATACATTCACGCATTTTTTTTCCCGAAGAGGTAGGCAGAGGTGTACCCAGGACTCAATCCCATAGTATATACACCCACATTTCACCAATATTCAATACAAATTGACACTGGCAATACCTTTGTGTCCTTTGGGTCCATAAAAAGAAAAAAACTATAACATTTCTCGTCGCGCGCGCAGCAATATTCGCGCGCCTTCATTGTAGTCAGATGCATTGTGAAGTTCTACAAATTCTTACTAATATTATGAACGCGAAAGTTTGTAGGGATGAATGGATGGATATTATTTACTCTTTCACGCCAAAACTACTGAACCGATTAGGTTGAAATTCGGTACGTAGATAGTTTAAAACCCTGGTAACACAGGGTACGACAATATTCCCACGGGAACTGAGACAACTACTAGACAGGGTGAAACCGCGGAGCATAGCTAGTATAACAATATAAATGGATAGGTATAGTTCGACACAAAACAGTAGAAAATAATGGAGGCGCCACTGTCTTTTACAAGAGTAAAAACATTTGAATCAACACACACTTTAAATTAGTTCCGTTTCTACTCTCTTCTGTCGAGCTATACCTATTACCTACTAATAACTATAACTGATTATCAAAGTATATGTCGTTCAATTTTAGCTTATTGGCTAGGTATTTACCTCCATCGGCGTCCATGTAAAGGTCATCGTCGCCAACGACCTGGGCAATGTAGGTTCTTCACCCTCAGACCGCACCACAAAGCAAGCAGGCGCTCGTACCTACCTATGTAGCTATACTCGGTATATATATATATACATTATAATATATATACATTATGTGGTTTCACTACCTATAGACCACCTGTCCTCACAATTACTTTACTGGTCCACTGACATTGCGTTGGAAGTCCTAAGAAATAGTACAAGTCGAATGTTAATATTTATACTAGCTGCATCTCGCGGTTTTACCCGCTGAAATGTACCCTATATTTATTGTATATTCTAATGTTAGCTATATGTACGTAAGTACCAACTAGGTACATAGCGAATTTCAGCCCAATCGCTTTATTAGTTTTGGCGTGAAAGAGTAACAAACATCCATCCATCCATCCATCCATCCTCACAAACTTTCACATTTATAGCAGTGCAATATATTTTTAGCAGTGCCCCGCGGTTTCAACCGCATAGTCTTCGTTCCCGTGGGAATATTGGGATAAAAAGTACGCCATATGTTATTCCAGGATCTAAACTATCTACATACCGAATTTCAACCCAATCGGTTCAGTACTTTTGGCGTGGAAGAGTAACAAACATCCATCCATCCATCCATCCTTACAAACTTTATTTATATTAGTTGGATAGGATTTAGTGGAATGTAATCATTATAACAAACTAATATGACTCCGACCTATACTTAGCTCTTTCCGTTTCCACCTAAACAACTTCCGTCAAAAACACTTCTAACAGGCAACAGGAGTATCAAAGGTCCCACGTGGTTCCCACGAAGGTTCACGACAAAAACCCAACACATCACCCGGTGCCACGAAAAAATGATAGACATTAAAAAAAAATTAAAATGTCCACGTGGTCTCACCCACACCTGGCTACCTCTCAATCTGAACATCTGCTATGATTATCCTATTGTAAACTGTACCTACTTACTATCCTTGAGAAATGTTTTAGGGTTGGTGCACATTGCGCGTTTTGGAGCGGATGTTTTTTTGGACCCTTGCTTTGGTAAATGAACGTGTACACGTCTTTAAAGATATGCACATGGTTAAAAAAACTACCTATTAGTTTACATACAACTCCGTGTACCTGATGGCAGGCTTGGGACACTCCGTTAAAGCTACAAGTAGCCGGGGCGTCCGTCTTTACGGTATAATGTCTATGGGGTAGACAGAACAGATAGAGATACGCGATAGAAAGAGAGGCAGCTTGCAGGTTAATATAACGATAATCGTAGTTAGGCGCTGTGCGACCTGAATTGCACTTTATTGTGTCGAAGCTACGCGCCTGTTTGTGCCCCCATCTATGGCATAAAAAATCCAGTCTTAAATTTCACTTTCCTTACCACAGAAAATCTACTGCTTGCTAAAAAAGGGATGCATTATATTAGGTATAGGTAGTTAGTTCAATTTAAGGATGCCTGATTGACATTTTAGCCTGAGTGAGCATGGAATACAACTAAGTACACGGATCACTTTTCCGTGTTCTATATTCTTATTATATATACTAGGTACCCACTTTTCCGTTCATCATATTCATCAGCCGGAAGACATATACCACTGAACATGGGCCTCCCCTTAAAACGCCACAGCGCGCGGTCTTACTCTCCATTTATTCCATTCTACCGCAAGCACTTGGAGTTAAAATCGCTTCTTTAACGTTAATCATCTGTAATCTGTGGCAATTAGACAATTTTTTAATCCATGAAAATTTATGACTGCGTGATCTTTTTTACTACTGTGCTCCCTCCAAAAATGTAGTACTATTGAAAATGGTGGACAGTGGACAATATAAAACTTCATAAATAGAAAAATATAAAGTTCTTTCCTTTCTACAACAACCTCGGCATCAGAAGAACTTTAAATACCTAAGTACAAAATCTTAAAACTTGATCTGAATTGTGAATGTACCTACGCTATACTACGATAAGACGCGCGTTTCAAACCGCACAATGTGTACCAGTCCTTATTAAAACAGTTCAAACTGACAAAGGCAAAGGGCCAAGTGAACGGGTATCAGCTGCCGTCCAGCTTGCGCCATAAAAAATAGGCCAATAACTCCGATGGCGAAAAAAAACTTAAAGAAATGTTAAAGATCGCGGCAGGTGCGTGTCAGCTGCGGCCCGCGCACCTTTTGTAATAATTGCACTCCGGCGCAGCCTGTTTTGTTTACCTCCGGTAGGTACTCGGATTCGACGCTTTTGTATCCTTTTGTGGCGGCCCGACTGCTTGTCGTGGGAGATAATTAAATCTATCAATACTCGCTCTTTATATATAAAGAGCGAGTATTGATAAGTAAATTTAAGCTATAGCTTATTTACTTTATATACAGTAAAGACAAAGCTCAGTTGAAAGCAAAACAAGGTTTTGGTTGCGAGCGTATTGAGTTTGGTGCATTCATTGGTGCTATGTAGGTACCTATGTTTTTATTATACCTATTTACCTGTGTTTTTATTTTTGGTCTCAATGAAGAGTACATATTGTATTGTACTAGGACGATTTCAAACGAAGTAGGGACCAGTGGGAATGACCCGTGTATGACCAACGAAGTAGGGACCAGTGGGAATGACCCGTATCCTACATTTAGGGTACCTTGTACAGGCCTACTCACCAGTGCCCTTATAAAAATATAATGCCTCTGTGAATTTCATACTGAGACCTATGCAAGAATGATGTAGACATTTTTAGATTTGATATTTAATAGCAAAATACGATAAACTAATTTTCATAAAGCTTATAAAAATAACACGTTTTGTCACAATTATAAAAGTATTTTGAAAATGTTCAATTTTTTCTATAATGTTTCTGGATCAATGCCCTAAGCCGCCAAAATAAAAAGAAAGTAGGTAGGTATGTAAATTCACCGGCACGCGCGTGCTGCATCTGCTCCTTAATTAGTTTACCTGCGCCTGCGCCGCGCCGCACTGCGTTCCTTTACAGTTAGGTAATCAAATCTCTACCAAATAAGATACCTAACCAAGGGCGTCGCCAGCCGATGATCAAGGGGGGGGGGCTAATCAAGGAATTTCTACCCAAATTCCCCATTTGGGTAGACGGTAGGTATACAACAGGTATTTGCCTGTATAAAATTTACAAATTTCTATGAAACAGAAAAGCCCTACAATCCTACAATTTTGTAGATTTTTTACAGTTTTGTAGATTATTTTTTTTATGAAATAGGGTCCAGATGGTTTTGTATTTAAAATACGTGCCTATCGTATGGCGGCACTTGAATGTCAACATTGACAATAAAGGCTAAATTTTTTCGACTCTAGGGGGGGGCAGCAGCCCCCCCTGCCCCCCCTTGACGACGCCCTTGTACCTAACTATATTTTTATAAAATGCCTAGATGGCGTAGTGGACGCAAGCTCGACTGCCGATCATGAGATCCCGGGTTTGATCCCCAGGTCACGCAGTGTTAGATATAGGATTTTTCGGACTCGTAGAGAGCTCAATCTCGCTCGCGGGGTTGAGGAAGGCCGATAGGTGGGCGGTTGACAATGTCCATTCTATACTCTATACATAGTATTGTTATATATGTGTGTGCCCACCACAATAAATATCCAGGCATATAGGATACATACAAGGCAATATAGGATAAACAGTTTAGAGTATTCTGGGCCCTGCTTCCTTGCATTCAAGCCCATTTATCAACAATAATATACCGGCTGTCTCGGTGGCGTAGAGGGCGCATGCTCGACTGCCAATCAAGAGGTCCCGGGTTCGATCCCCAGGTCAGGCAAAAGTGTTAAATATTGGATTTTTCCATTAGGAATTATCTCAATAACTGCCTGGAGTCTGGAACTGTGCCCGGTAGATGGCAATAGGCTCGCCCCCTATTACATGGGACCAATAACATACTGGCGAAATGTGGGTGTATCTCTGCCTACCCCTTCGGGAAAAAGGCGTGAATGTATGTTATGTAATATATAATGCCTCATATATAAAATTACAAAGTAACTCACTGACTGAGATGCAACGCCGAGCCCAAATCGCTAAGCCTAGAGACTTGAAAGGGAACCTCCCTTTTTCGTTATCTGAACGTATACCAAAAGATTTTGTTTAAGAGTTCTAATTCTAAGGGGGTAAATCGCTGTTAAAAATAAAATCAATACCAAATTAAAACTCCCGTTTATTAACAAAAATAATTATTATTAGAGCTTCATTTTTCTATATTTTTGCGTCTTTACAATGAAAGACCGCTAGAAATAGTATGATTCCAGTTTTACACACATAATATATTATTATCACCATGAGTACTTTAACATACCAAAACATATGTTATACTGTATACAATGTGTACCAGAAAGTTGTAGTAATACTAACAGGACACTGAACGACTTGAAATAAAGAACTTTTAAGGTGATAGAGATACCCTTGTAACAGAACAGCGAGCATTTACAGTTTTTCAATTTTATCGAACCGAACTTCGAACACGACGCTTGATGTTTTGTTATAAGCCGCTTCAATAAACAAATCTTAAATGGTCTCTAAAATCATGCCCTCTCGCTTGCACACTGGTTAGAGCACTAGTGTGCAAGCGAAAGGACATGATTAGCGCCGCCATTTTAGATTTTTTTCTTTTTTGAACCGGCTTATGCAATAAACCCACCCGACGCGAGCTTTACTGTTGCTTTACATGTAAATGCTTTTTGAAACTGGGCTTACGTCTGTATTGTACCATTCGTAAGAATGTTACATTACTAGCAAATGCTCAAGTATCTTCACCTTTAAATTCACGGAATATCCAACCTTCTTCCAAAATGGATCACCTGATCGGACAGTTTGTTTAGGAAGTAGAAATTCTCGATGTTGTTTTATGTTCAGTGATGAATAAATCAACTATTACTACAACTTTTCATGATATCCTGTATATGAACCGGTACAAAACCTTCGATTATGTTACTAAATTTTCTGCAAAATAGTTCTTAGTAGGTAGGAATTTATTATTTTTAGATATAAATTTGGAAAAAATGTAATACCTTTGCGTTGACGCTAAGTCTTTTACGGGTCACAGAAAATCAGCTAGCATCCTATAAAAGGAAATTTTCTTTAGTAATTTCGCAATTTTTTCATTTTGATGGGTAAATTTTTTTTTATTTTAGTAACAAGTCTAGCAAATCAGGTGCCTGATGGTAAGCATCATGATAGCCCATATCAGACCCAGTGCCACCCAGTGTTTTAAAATTCAAAATTCTGCGCGGCACTGAACCGCGCCTGTCACCCTGAGATATTGGTCGTAGAAACACGTCATGCCCAGTAATTTCGCTAGTAACATTACCCTTCAGACCGGAACACAGTAATGTTTACACATTACTGCTTGGCGGATGAATAACTGGCAAAGGTGTGGTACTTCCACAGGCGGCCCCCTGCCTACACCTTATTGTATCATGTTGCATAAAAATTGTATGGTACTGCTGATTTTTTATTCACAAATTTTTCATTTACAATGACACTTTAAAAAGCTATGAGCTACAGATATCACAAAGTTAGATCCACAGATCAAAAAAACACCTCCGTGGTCTGTGGTCTTAGATCCAATAGACTAATGACAGTGTAGTCCGGATGTTTATTTATACGCAGAAGTTTTAGTAATATAGTCGCAGATTTTATTTTTGCCCTAATATGAACTTAACTAACAATGCATATTTACATAATGTACACAACATGAGAAAATTTAATTAAATTACCTTTACGTGATTGAAAAAATAAAATAAAAAATATTAAATAAAACATTACAAATTATAATTGATTGTGAACGAAATATTAATTGAAATCTCGCTTTTAATAGACAATAAATAAATTAATAGGTTTAAATAATAATAGGATGTCATAGAAAAACTTAATAATTCATTTAAAGTTTTGAACCGAGCCGATTTCGCTTAATAGCCGTTTAACACTTTTTAAATTAAAACTATTACCGTGGATGTGAAGTGGAACGAATCGAAACATCGTGCACTTAATTCTTTGCATAGGTCAACTTTGACCCACTTTTAGTATATCTTTTTGTATGGTACGACAAAATATTAAAAAACTTATGAGAGTAACATTTATTTTTGTAAGCTTCAACATACAATTTGACTATATTATGCTTTATACAATAATAAAGGTACAGTCGACTATGTAATTGGAAGTAATGTTTAGCGCTCAATATTGCTTCTTTCTCAGGTATCTCCACCTTTGTGACTTTACAGAATTATTGGTAAACAGTTCTCTCCTCTCCCTGCACGGTTGTCTGGAAGAGATCGCTCTTAGCGATAAGACCGCCCATTGTTACACTAGTTATTATTAATTGTTATTAGATTTAAGAACTTCTTGTTGTGGTGTACCAATAAAGTGTTTATCTATCTATCTATCTAAACAGTTACCACCATTTTAAAGGCCATTGTATCATTTGGACCAACTTTAATATGGAGCCAACTCTAAAATCAGAAAAATCACCTATTACACAGCAAGCACTTTATAATGATTTGTTTCTTAAAATATAAAACTTATATCTTATATCTCTTCTATCGTCGTCATTGGTTCCTCAAAGCTTGTATGGAAAATTATATCGACCCAACAAACTTAACATTTACTCGTCAACCTGAACAACTGTGAATAAGAAATTCTCAAGCCGATCGTTATGTAAAATCCAACATGAGAAGTTTTTATAACATGTTACAAGCTTTTTTATGAAACAGTATTTTTTTTTCATAATTTCGTAGCTGCCTCTATTATGTAAGTTGTTCCAAAACGATGAGTACAAAAACCCTTCAAGAGATTAGTAGTCCAACTAAAAACCAGAAACTCTGTATCAGCAGTCTACATGCATAGTGTTGGGGTCAACTTTCCTAATTTTGCGCTTCTCGCTCCGCGTACGATGTTTATTAAATAACTTTCGAGGCACTTAATTTCTCTGCAAGCAATCTTCGGCCTAAACTTTGTCTCCAATTTCAAGCTCGACTGTACACGACTAATATAATTTATATAGTAACTTTTTTTTATTATTCTACAATCATAACAGGTAATTCTATTCAATAATTTACAGGACAACTATTTGTTTATAGTTACATTTTTGTTTTAACCGTTGAAGTATAGGCACGAAATTATTTTGTCACTTCTCATGCCCAAAAGTCCGTCATTGTTGCGAACCAAAACAAGGCCAAAATAACTGTTTAACCTCTAGGGGATAAAGAAATTTTTTTTTTCTGTTACCAACGAGGTTATATTTTATTGGTGACACACGTATAGGATATTTGTCAAAATGTTTTAATGAAATTATTTTTTCACTATCGTCGTGAAGAGTAGTGTAACACACGGCGCTGAAACCCATTATAACTCGAGTTATATTTACTACCTCGCTAAAAACTACCTCGTATACAATGAGTCTCTTTAGCTCCTTGTGTAACAATCTTCTATTATGATATAAATGGTTGTTTATATTGACTATATAAATAATAATTGTATACAAATTAATTCACATGTTCAGACGATGACAGTAATAATTCGCTTAGAGGCTGCGGTGCCCAATAAAGGTCTTGTCTATAGATATTTCTATGGAGGTCTTGGCTCACCTGAGCCAGCCGGCCACAGACAAGCACCTTGCCTCTAGCGGTTAGTATTCTTTATATAAAACTGTATAGTAATGTTCTTAATACATCAACTCCGCGCAAATTTCATAATTAACTAGCTGTGCCCCGCGGTTTCACTCGCACAGTCTTCGTTCTCGTGGAATAAAAAGTAGATAATAAAAGGAATGAAATGTAATACTCAATATGATATTCCGAGATCTTAACTATCTACATAACGAATTTCAGCCCAATTCGTTTTGTAGTTTTGGCGTGAAAGAGTAACAGATATCCATCCATCCATCCTCACAAACTTTATCATTTAATAATATTAGTAGGAAGAAGGATTGTATGGATATAAGCTCACTACATCAACCCCGCGCGAGGCAATCTTGTGACGTTACCGAGTTGGTGAAGTCGCTCACTATGTCCATACAATCCTACTTATGGATACAAACATCCATATGGATGGGTGTTTGTTAATCTTTCACGCAAAACTACTGAACCGATCGAGCTGTAATTGGGTATGTAGATAATTTAGATTCTGGGAATAACACATAGGGGGACGTTTTATCCACATATTTTCACGAGAACGAAGACTACGAGGGTGAAACCGCGGGGCACAGCTAGTTTCATATTATAAAGAATAACCGCGACAGGCGAGGTGGCGCTGGTCGGGGGCTGGGCGCTCAGGTGAGTCATCACCTTTGTAGATCGCAACACCAATATTTTTTAGAGAAAACTTTCCGAAAATTAAAAAACAGATTTTTTATGCCTCTTGAATACATTATTTTATTCATATCATTTACTATAACATTATAATGTAAATAACACTTTAATGTAATGTACTGTACACTTTTATGTAAATAACTGATTAGGGTGTACTTTTTGAGTTAATTATTGAGTGCATATGCCTCCATGGCATGAATCTAAATGTGCTCACCCCTTACCTTAATGTAGCCCTTAATATGTAGGGCAAATACAGTAGAGGGCCTTGCACATTTGGAATGTAAGATCTCTAAATAATTGTATGTATGTATTTTGGGAAACAGATTATAGGTGTTGCGCTCTCTCAGGTAGGAGAAAGAAAGTTGGAAAATCTTCATTTGCATTTAACATTGGTTTAAACATGAAATATAAAACGAAAATTTTCATGGAAATATCAACTAAGTATATATTTTATTACAAAACGAGCTATGTTATTATTTCACTGAAGCTACACGGCGCGAACGCAAATACTGTAAACAGATTACAATCAGAAAACTTTGTGCAAATAATTTTATCGTAAGTCTTTTGTGTGAAAACGCACCTTAATTTTCATTGTCTATATACGATGTTGATGAATGTGTGCAAGGGGGCTTAAGCCTATGCGCTTTGAAGATCATTCGCAATACTATCGATAGTATTGATCAGTTTTAATCTTCGAATATACCAACAGGAGAAATAGGTGCCACTATCTAATGTCTGCCCCGGTTCGAAAAAATTGTAGATCCGGGGAGCAAGATGTATAGATCGCTAACAGTCTAACTCTGCCTTCACTCTATGCCAAATTAGCCGTCTAGCACATTTAGCGCTATGATAATTAAGAAAAATACCTTTGTGTACTTATACTAGTGTTAGCCAAACTGAAAATTCAGACACCACGGTTGACCACAGATCGACCCAACATGAAGAAGTATTGGTCTAAAGTCCCCTAGAAGTCTTAATAACAAGGTAATAGAACTGTCAAAGTCACTAATTGCATACAAAACGCTTATCGCCTTTCCTGTCACTACTACACACGCATATTGTCTATGAACTTTCATACAAATGGAGACGTTTATACTGCTTAAAAACAACCCTAAAATATGGCTAAATTCTGTTATAACTACTTATGTAGAATATGCACAGCTTCGTTTCCATCACTTATTAAAGTTAAAGGTAGCAAAGATATATAAAATCCGGTTTCAGTTTTCAGAAAGAGATATACACAGTACACAGGTTCACAGCTACGTGAGCAGCAAACCTTATTATACGTGTAATATTGGCGTAAAACAAGATGCGACTGACTTGACTCAAGCCAATAAGCTTGACTTGAGTTCGCCACCCACTCATCCACAGCAGGGTAAAACGCATCTACCTCAGTTCATTGAATCTTATAGGTATATTCAAACGCAGAACCAAAAATCGCTTCACAAAGTCCTGTAACAACCTGTGTAAACGCACCGCAATGAACACATGACATCACCACGACATATAAAACGCTACAGGTGACTAATGAACCACCTGTGGCTACGTTTGTTTACGTGTAAGAACTTCACGTTACGTTTGTGAGACGCATTTTGTCTCTGTGTCTGAATAAAATATGCATACGTAGTAGTGACAGAAAATGTGGCAACAACCGTTTCGCATGCAATTAACAACATTTACTTTTCTACTACCTTGCTTATTAGATTTCTATGGTCATGACAGTTAGTAAACATCATTTACAAAATGTAACAGGTGTGAACGTGTCGGTAAACAATGATCGCGGGCACAAACAGTTGTTACAAGTAAAGTCCACCAGTTTAATCATAATCAATGTCCATATAAGTGTCGGAGGACCCTCGGGAGGCCGGCGCAGTGGATGGCTCGGACGCGGCTGCTATAGTGGAGGCTAAGTGCGCCCAAACTGTCCCGGGGGTCACACTAGACCCCGAACTACTGTCGTCGTTGGACCGCCGACGACGGTTTATACGACGGACTACCACCCGGGAGAATGACGCTGGAATAAATAAACTACTATTTTAATTATCACACTAATGTATGTGCAGTGAATTTTGGGTCTGCAAGAAGACTGTAAGATTAATGCTGTGGAGATGAGAAGCCTGAGAAGTATGACTGGAGTGACCTTGATGGACAAAATGAGGAATAGTGTGGTAAGGGAACGGTGGTGTGTTAGAAGGAGAGGATGGTCGAAAGGAGATTGACTAGGCAGGTGTGAATGGTGAATGGTAGGTCGATCTAGTACTTTTCATGAACAAGTTGATTTTGTTTTAAGGAAAGGTCAGGTCAAAAGTACCTACAACCGATGATCATGTATGAAAAATATCATGAAAGTGAAAGCGAAAGCCGTGTGTCAGAATCGTAGCAAGGGGAGAAATAGTTGCCTACCCCAATGGGAACAAGGCTATATTTGTGTATTTTAATTATCATCATCGTGAAACCTCATCTCATGGTTTTATTTGGTTTAACAGATTTGAGGTCCGATCAAGAATTATTTATTGATAAAAGGTCTAACTCCTAAGAAAACACAGCAAATAGCAATTACACATTGAAAATGGGAAATACACACTGAAAATGGGAAATACACACTGAAAATGTCAAACACACAGTCCAACCAACAATATGTGCTATGCATCACTCAGTATTCACACAGTATTGAGGTCGCTCTACGTTATAGTACACTATGGAGCAAGTTAACAATGACAGGAACACCCAAAATGCTTTGAATGCATAGTCCAAAGTCAAAGCATACAATATGTTTTATGCCTACATCACTCACAAGTATTGAGATCACTCTACGTTATGAGAGTGACGTCACGGACGACCTTACAACTATACGCGCTCGCGGTGCATGACTAACTAATAAATACTAAACAGTCGAGTTTTTCGATAAAAGTTGTATCGGTGTGTGCATAACAGTGAATGACATTAGTAAGAGTGTTTGTGTGAGTTAGTGTGTATGCCATTGGCTATAATCAGTCTATAAAGATACTATAATTTTAATAATATTTACTATAGTGGGTAATTCGAAAATTTTGTGAAGGGTAACTACACACTTCACGAACTATTTAAAATATTGATCTTTGTTTCTGCGCCATCTATCGAAACATATTAACATCGCGACATCTCAATCGATTCGATCTTGTCTTGCGTCTGCGCCTTGCAATTACAGAAGCAATAATGGCTAAGTGCTCTGCTTGCGGAAGGTTTCTTAAGCCGACAGGTGCCGCTACGTGCGGTAAATGCCCATTCACTTACCATAAGGCATGTGTGGGATTGATGGATACTGATGTTGTTGAAAAGGGGTGGGCATGCCCAGAATGTAGGAGGGTGCAGCCGAGAGGGGACAATACTAATACCCCGGTAAAGGGTGTGACTGCTTCCCATGCTTCACCATTTCCTTGTGAGACGTCCACCGGAAGTTCTTCCATCTCCGACACTATCGTCCCTGCCACAACAAGCGATCTCCCGGGCGAGGAATCTAATTGCGAAATTAGGCTGATGAGGCGCGATCTCGCCGAGTATATGAGAGAGCTCCGCGAGTTTCGACAGGAGTTCCGGAGCTACCGGTCCAGCATGGGACAGAGGATGGACGGGCTCGAGCAGAGGCTGACTGCTGTGGAGCAGAGGGAGGTAGCTCCTGCAGCACGAGAGGTGGTCGAGCTGCAGATGACTGTGGCCCAGCTCAAAACCGAGCTTAATGATCGGGACCAGGAGCTTCTTTTGTCCGACCTGGACATAGGGCATCTGTCCGAGAGCGCAGGTGAAAACGTCGTTCAGGTGGTGACCGTCCTGGCTGCGAAACTGGGAGTGTCCGTCCAGGAGAAGGATGTTGTGTTCGCCGAGCGGGTCGGCCGCATCGATCACAACGCCGGGCCGGATGGGGCGGCGGCGGGGCGCCCGCGCCGCGTCGTCGTGCGCCTGGCGCGCCGTGCTCTGCGAGACCAGATCCTGCAAGCGGCGCGCGTACGCCGCACCCTCACATCCACCGACCTCGGGCTGGCGGGACCGCCACGCCGCTTATATGTGAACGAGCGTCTGACCAAGGCCAATCGTCAACTGTTCCATCGGGTCCGCGAGGAATGTCGCAAGCGGGAGTGGCGCTATGCTTGGACAAAGCAGGGCCGCGTCTTTGCGCGACAGGGGGACGGTAAACAGGTGTTCCAATTCCGTGCTGGCACAGAAGTAGAACGTGTTTTTGACTCCAAAATTGTTTGAACTAATAAGTCGATTAAAATTTTTGGATGTGTGTCATGTGTATTTATTATTAATGATATTTATTATTAATATTATAGTAGTAATAGGTTGCTTACCAGTGTGCCCAATTTTTTTAGAATTTATTATACTTAGGTTTTTAAGATATTGTTTTGATATATTATTAATATTTATTAATTATTATAGTCTGTGTTGTTTTAAAGAGAACCTCATCAAGTTATTTTATATCCTTAATGAATTATTTTCGTTTAATTATTTGAATGAATCTACAATCTATTATTCCATTTACTTATCAAGTCTGACTTTGGTCATAATATTGTCAATGTTTAATTGTAATTCTTTTGTTCTTATGCTAATATTATTGTTTTATACTTTGTTACATTTTTATATTGTTATTGGTCTCTATTCTTTATTATTTTTATTTAATTTATTAATAAAAAATTTTAACGTTCATTATGATTAGTAAACTTTTAAGAATCGGTTTGTACAATGCAGGTTCCCTTGGCACGAATCATGACAATTTCATAGCTTCAGTAGCTCATAATGACATAGACATTCTAGCAGTGAATGAGACCTGGTTGCGTGCCGGTGAGGAGGGGCGCGCTCCCGCGCTGCCTGCGTATCGGCTGCGGCACATCCCGCGACCGCGCGGCGTGCGTTCACGCGGAGGAGGCGTCGGCTTCTATATCAGACGAAATGTGACCGTGCGCACCTGGTCTCATCCTGTCGATCCTCTTCATAGCTCGGTCGAGCAAATGTGGCTCACCATGACCCACAACGGGAAGAAACTGGTAATCGGCACGGCGTATCGCCCACCTTGGATGGAGGTTGATATGTTCATGGACGCGATCACTGATACTATTAGCTCAATACCTAATTATGACCACTTAATTTTATTAGGCGATTTAAATATTAATTTGTTAAATAAGGATGATGTTAAAACTAAAAAATTTTATACCTTCATAACATGCTTCAATCTTTCTCAGCTAGTGGCAGAACCTACACATTTCACTGATACCAGTCAAACTCTCATTGATGTGGTCTGTATTAACCTACGCCCAAGAAATATCACCTATGACCCAGTGGGGTCACTCTATGGGCATGTACTTGTGACTTGTGAGTTTCACCTCAAGCGTGAGAAACCGCGGCCTTTTTTAGTGACGTATAGACCTTTAAAAACAATTGATTCAGATAATTTTAACAGTGACTTGCAAGCTATAAGGTGGGACATTATCGCGGAGCTTTCTCACGTTGACGACATGGTTAATGCTTTTAACCTAAGCATTGAGTGTCTATTTAACCTTCATGCGCCGCTCAAGTCCATAGTAATTAGGGAGCGCTCATATCCTTGGATAACTGACACAGTGAAGCTCATGATGAGGTTGCGTGACCGAGCGTCAGCAGAGTATCATAAACTGCGATTGACCAGTAAGAAAGACTACTATAAAACTTTGAAGAGCACTGTAAATAAAGCCATTTTTAATGAAAAAATGGCTTATTTTAAATTTAATATAAATTCTAAGATAAATGACCCTAAATTGTTGTGGAAAAATATCAAAAAGACATTATTACCAAAACAAACTCATGACTTGCCCCCTAGTTTTAATGACCCCAACATAATAAACAATTACTTTTTAAACATCCCTGGAGTAACAGTTGTGTCCATCTCCCAACTCACATATTTTGAGCATCATAGATTTAATAACTCCGTCTTTCATATAGAGCAGGTTGGTCTCGACAGCATCATTAAAATAATCAGACAATTAAAGTCTAAAGCAGTGGGGTGTGATGGTATAGGTCTGGACATGCTTATAATGACATTTCCTTTTACCATAGATGCTATAAGACAACTGATTAATTTATCTATCTCTACATGTACTTTTCCTGAAATATGGAAAACTGCCATTGTGTGCCCCTTACCTAAGGTGTCAAACCCGACTGAACTTAAAGATCTTCGGCCAATAAGTATTCTCCCATGTATGTCTAAAGTGTTGGAAAAAGTCGTATGCACACAGTTAACTAAATATCTCGAAGATAATAACATGTTACCGGAGGTACAGTCTGGTTTCCGAAAAGGCCTTAGTACAGTGACCGCATTGCTCGATGTGACTGACGATATCATTAGCGCCCAAGGCGAAGGGATGTGCACTCTTCTTGTTCTGCTAGATTTTTCTCGTGCATTTGATTCACTTGATATTAGTTTGTTATTGTCGAAGCTTAATTACTATGGATTTGACCGGGAAGCTTTGTTATGGTTTAATAGTTATCTCACAAATCGTAGCCAATTTGTAAAAATCTGTAGAGACGATGGTTCATCACTGGTATCTGAGGAGGTAGTCTGTAGCAGGGGGGTACCTCAAGGTTCCATTTTGGGTCCTATTCTGTTTATCTTGTACTCCGCCGATATCAAAGATCATATAACACATTGTAAAGTACACTTCTACGCGGATGATACACAGGTCTACATCTCCTGTAAACCGTCGGAGATTGATAGTGCTATAACCAAATTAAATGAAGACCTTTCTAGCATTGCAGCATGGTCAGAAAACAACAGCCTAGTACTCAATCCCACTAAAACGAAATACTTAATCCTAGGAGGTAAGCACCAGTTGTCAATCATTAACCCTACAGTAAGTGTAACTCTCAAGGGTAATCCGGTAGAAAGGGTATTTGAAGCTCGTAACCTAGGTTTACTCGTAGACTGTGACCTTCGTTTTCATAACCATATTGCGAAGTCAATCGCAAACTGTTTCTACAAACTGAAGGTCATATATAAAATGCGGCCCTATCTGAGTGAAGACCTACGAATACAGTTGGTAGAGTCTCTTATTCTGTCTAAACTTAATTACATGGACTCCGTCTATGGGCCTCGCTTATTAGTAAAAACACAAAAATTAATACAACGCGTCCAGAATGCCTGTGCGCGTTTCTGTTTTAGTGTTCCGTCACGTGCTCATGTCACTCCGTTTTTAAATAAGCATTACATCCTCAAGATGCGGCATCGACGGAAGCTACATTTAGCTTGTCTTTTATTTGGGGTACTTAAATTTAAGACACCGCCCTATCTTTATAGTAAGCTGTCTTGGGTTTCCATGAATAGACCGCGATCCCAGTACGCGATGCAGCTTTATATACCACGGAATAGTTCAGCCTCTTTCAGAGGTAGCTTTCGTTATGCTGCATCTAAGTGCTGGAACAATATTCCTCCGCCTTTAAGGAACCTGCAAAATCTCTATACGTTTAGAACTAAGTTAAAGAAATTCCTGTGTCTGCATCAAAGGGACCAGGAAAACTTAAGACACGAAACCAGTGCTATATAGGTAGGTATAGTATATTAAAGACATGTGGTACACGTGCCTTCAATTCTCAATAAGTAGATAATTTTTAATTTTTATTTTTATTCTTATTCTCTATATTTTTATTTATTTTTCATTTTTTGTTGATTTGTTACGTAGAACTTAAGTTAGTGTTTTCAACCACGGCACACTGGTTTAAGTTATATTATTGTGTTATTATAGTAATTTTATGCTGTTTAACACTCACTGTATATAATCCCTTTATTTTTATATTTTTTATTATTTAATAATATTATTGTGACTCAGCACGAAGCGCATAGTTTAAATGGGCAAAACTTAGTTCTGGGTTCAGTATGCTCCATTTTTGTTTATTGTGACTTGTGAGTCGGAAAAATTAAAGCACATTGGCTGTACCTATACCAATTTCAATTTTGTTATGTTTGATTTTATATTTTAAATAAACAACTGTATATTTTTAGTTTAAGTGGTAGCACCTCATGGCTCCAATAGAAACATATTTAATGTAGTGTAGAAGTAAGGAATGTCCGTGAAGTCACCGGAACAGGTACCAACGGAAGACCAGCGCAGGTTGTTCAACAACCTGCTTAATGCTGAGTTGGTACCGTTTCGCGGCACACTCAATGTTAGCGTTTTTAGGCTAATGTTTTTGTATGTGTGTTGTGAATAAATAATTTTTCTTTCTTTCTTTCTTTCTTTCTTATGGCAGACTACAGAGCTAGTTATTAACACAATGACAGGAACACCCAAAATGCTTTAAATGCCAAAGGGCCTGGGACACTCAGCAATAAATGTATGAAGCTCCAAGTAGCCGGGGCATCCGTCTCGACGGAAATTTTTTTATACAGAGAATACAGGTAGAGAGATACGCGATAGAAAGAGAGCCAGAGAGTTGGTTAATGTAACGACAATTAGTAAGGCGCTGTGCGACCTCAATTGCATATTATTGCGTCGGAGCTAGAGTCGCTATTTATTTGAATGATTTTGAGGATTGTCCCTTCTGTCCCTTTAGTATTCCGTGGTACAGTCCAAAGTCCAAATATATCACTCACGAGTATTGAGGTCTCCCTGCGCGGAGGTGGCGGAGGTGGCGGAGGTGGCGGAGATGGCGGAGGAGGCGGAGGAAGCCGGCGTGACGTCACCGAGGGGCGCAGCGGCGGTGCCGGCGGCTCCGGGCGGCGGCTCGGTGGCCAGCGAGCGGCGGCAGATGGGACACGTCGCGTGCAGCTGCAGCCAGGGGGTGATGCACGCCGGGTGGAATATGTGCTCGCATTCTAGCCGGGACACTGTCTCGTCTGGAAACGAACGGTGAAACTGACTTTATGACATTCACACATTTTATTATTATTATGTGAAATTTAACAATTATTTGACTCGTGTATTAGTATTATGAACTGTATTCGAGTGAATATGACTTTTTAAAAATTATGACGTAAGATTTAGTTCTAATAAAAATAACCATAAGCAAATTCAGTTGACCATTCATAAGACCCGCTACACGTTCCAAATTAAATTGATTTAATAAGAATTTTATAGAACGTTAACGGGGCGGCCACCGGAGGATTCACCATACAAACGTAAGTAGTTTAAAAACTTGAGTAGTTTAAAAACGTAATAGTAAAAAGCATTTGAAATCGGAGCATATTTCCAACGTTTAATGACGTTATTTGGAATGAGACTAGTTATAGAGGTACCAATTATATTTTAGTGTAAAATACTTTTAATTTGGAGTTATATTTGAAAATACTTATATTTTGGATTTACGGGAAATTAGACACGAAATCCTATGAAAATTTTCCCAGATCGATTTTTGTATTCCCCCGTTTCCTTCGAATATAATTAAACCATCCTAACATAATATATTTATATAGTGAAGTAAACTATGTCTCTGTTATTAGTTAGTTTAGTTTCTCTTATAAACTCTAGATTTTACAAAGTGAATATCAAACATCCCAGTTTTATTCGCATGATTAGACGTTCACTAAAAAAAATTAAAAAAAAATAAAATGACAGGGACACAGATTACTTTAACAACTTTCGTACAACATAGGAATATATAGATAATTTATCTACTAACCCATTAACGTCAGCGTAAACGGAGGTTTACGCTTTCAAGAGGATTACAAACATTTTAAACAATTACTCCTGAGTTAATAAACTGATCATTAATTCATTTCACCCCAAATTTTCGTACAAGTGGACCAAAGCGTTGAATTCCCAAGTGATGTATATTATAAATTGAATAAACTTACCAAGAGTGAAGTTATCCCAACAAACGGAACACGACATATTAGCTTCGACCTGCGACGCGGTGATCTTCTCGCTCGGTATAGCGTTGATAAGATCACGCGACAGTGGAGGCGGGCCTGTGTTCTCTAACTGGCCCAGTAGTTGTGTTACTACTGCGTCTAGACCTGCCAATAAAACATGTTTAGTGTTTAGTCACAGAATACTAACGGACAGAAGGGACACTCCTCAAAATCATTTAAACAATAGTGACTCTAGCTCCGGCGGAATAAAGTATTTTTTTTTTTATGATAGTGGGTGACAAGACGAGCAAATTAGGTGCCTGATGGTAAGCATCATGATTGCTCATTTCAGACACAGTGCCACCCAGTGTTTTAAAATCCAAAATTCTGCGCGGCACTGCACTGCGCCTGTCACACTGAGATATGAGTTGTTCAATCTCATCATGCCCAGTAATTGCGCTGGTAACATTGCCCTTCATACCGGAACACAGTAATGTTTGCACATATTACTGCTTGGCGGATGAATAACTGGCAAAGGTGTGGTACTTCCCCAGGCGGCCTCCGGCAAAAGAGGCCTACCACTACAAAAACACGCTGTGCTATCTAAAGTGGAATTTAGATCGCACAGCGCCTAACTAATTATCGTTATATTATGGCATATGGTTCTATTCCTGTGGTTATATTATGGTTATATATTTCTGGTGCTGTATCTCAAAAGGAAAATTAGAACCCTAAAGTAGTTGATATCAATTTCAACTTGATACTTCCACGCGACAGACGACAGACAGACAGATGGACAACAAAGTGATCCCATAAGGGTTCCTTTTTTACTTTAAGGTACACATCAAATCACATCATCAGCCGGAAGACGTCCACTGCTGAACATATGTCTCCTCCATAGAACGCCATAAACTATTCATATGGGAGGCTTTTGAAGTAATCACCACGCTTGGCAGCCGGCTTGGTGATCGCAGTAGTTGGAATACTTTGTGCCGGAGAGCGCTCCTGCCCACGAATATGTTCCTCTGCCGGGTCACACGGCTCCCAAGGGATGAGAAAGGGGTGGCCCTATTACATAGCCGGACACCGGGAAAACGGTCAGATTTTCGCCGAGACTCCGTGATATTTTGACACAATAAAATCTATCCGAATAGAGTTACCTTCTCCACCAAACACATAGTCCCCGGGCGCCCCAACTAGAACGAAGGGCGAGCCCGCCGTGACGGCGCCCCCGGGCCCGCCCCGCCCGCCTATCATCCACACCAACTGCTCCATTAGCGACTCTGTGCGACGACCCATTGGTCTTCTACTGTAACAACAAATTTACTCAACATAACATAACAACACACCTTTTTCTTGCAGGGGTAGGAACAAGTGTACCCAGGACTCAGTCCCGTTGCAGATACACCCACATTCCGCCAGTATGTTATTGGAGCCTTGTATGTCGAGCCTATTGCCATCTACCGGGCACAGTTCCAGATTCCAGGCTGTCGCTGTTCTAGAGATTCCTGTCTGTCATTCTTAATGGAAAAATCGTGTTAAGGGCCGCTATACACGGACTGCTCGAGCAGATAGCCATTGATCAACATACACGGACCCACACCCCGGACACTCGATCGATTCCATACAAAAGTCACGATATAACTATCTGCTACACAGATACTGCACACAGGAAGATTGCACACATTCCAATCATAGTCAAGGTTGACCGCACGACCGCCCGAAGCAGTTGCAACTGCTCGAACGGATTCGTGTATGTGTGTACGTAGAAGACTAGTTCACTATATGCAATCGCATCTGTCAGAATGAACTGCTTCAAGCAGCCCGTGTATGCCGGCCCGAAACACTGCCTTTTTTTAAGCACTTTGGGATCGAGCCCACGACATCGGCAGTCGCGCTTTGCTACATTATATACATATAGTATTAATATACTTTACTATTTTATTAGGATGACTTTTTACTTTTTACTTTTTACGGTATATTTACCATGATTCGACGTTTTGTGAGTTACCCGATATTACTATTTTCCCTATATATTACAAAGGCAGGGAGATTGTAATAAAATTTAATAACCCGTGATACTACCCTTTAGAACTAAGCGTTAGGATCACGGATAATGCATAAAACTCATTCAATTTTATATGACTAGGAATCAATCGACTCTCCGACTCAGCGGTTTGGGAAGAATTAAGAATGAATCCTACCGACTGCGCCACTATTTCATAGAGTCGAAATAAGTGACATTATTAATAGACTATTTTGATGCTCTTTTTTTTACGTGATTATAATTTTAAACATAATTATTTCTGGCACCTTTGTCTACAGATTGCATTACCATTTAACCATGTAAAATGGAAGATTACCCTAATTCACATGGAAATTGGAACACAGTCTCACCAGATGTGTTATGGTTGAAGACGCAGCCCAGCCCAAGCGTAGGATCGTACTCAGTACCCAGTAAATACCTACTCAGACACATGTGTTGAACGCACCAACGTAGTGTTCTGTAAACACATAGGTACTTTGGTCAAAAAAGGCTAATAACCAATAACAAAACAAACGAGCCCAAATTATAATGTGGTTACATTGTTTTGTTACTTCTTGCCATCTTCCACCTGGAGCCGGCACCAGATATAAGCAAACATTTTCTAAGGGTATACCTTAATTTTTGCTTAGCCTATGCTATGCCCAGTGGCATAGCATAGGCCATAGCCTTTTAACATCTGATTTATTTCGCGATTTTACAATTTTAGTTGCTTCATACTGAAAAGTTGCTCTAAATCTTCTATAACCATTACGCGACCAGTAAATGTATTTTTTTTTATTTTTTAAATTTAGTAACAAGACGAGCAAATCTGGTGCCTGATGGTAAGCATCATTATTGCCCATATCAGACACAGTGCCACAGTGTTTTAAAATTTAAAATTCTGCGCGGCACTGCACTACGCCTGTCACCCTCAGTGGTTGAAACTCTTCATGCCCAGTAATTTCGCTGGTAACATTACCCCTCAGACCGTAACACAGTAATGTTTGCACATTAATGCTTGGCGGATGAATAACTGGCAAAGGTGTGGGTACTTTCCCTGCAAAAGAGGCCTATCACTACAGAAAAGTGTATTCTGTAAATAATAGTAACTTCAGTTTATTCGAAAACCAGGAAATTAAATAATTTGTAATATTTGATGCATGTTCTTACCCTAGCCTCCCGCCGGTCATTAGGAATGCGAGGTCGTTTAACACTGGCTGTCCTTGTGACTGCAATAACAAATTACACACTTTAGTTTTAGAATGATAAATTATAATATTAATAAGGGAAGTACAATTTCATCCACGAGAGGATTTGAATATCCACCTTCCGCACCAAGGCATGTGGCGGCATGACTAATTGAGCTACCATAGTGGTACCAGTCAACGGCGAAATTTTTCTATCCCGCCTAGGGGCGTGTGTGTTATCTAAAGGTGATTTTTTTTATGATAGTGAGTGACAAGAAGAGCAAATCAGGTGCCTGATGGTAAGCATCATGATTGCCCATATCAGAACCAGTGCCACCCAGTGTTTTAAAATTCAAAATTCTACACGGCACTGCACTGCGCTAGTCACCCTGAGTTATTAGTTGTTGAAATTCGTCATGCACAGTAATTTCGCTGGTAACATTTCCCTTCAGACCAGAACACAGTCATGTTTGCATATTACTGCTTGGCGGATGAATAACTGGCAAAGGTATGGTACTTCCCAAGGCGGCCCCCTGCTAAAGAGGCCTACCACTACCATATTGTATTTTAAGTGGATGGACCGCTTAGTCTAGAAAAATATAAAATTATATTATATAGAAAAAACGGAAGGATAGGAGGCCATCGATCCACAGTAAGCAGTTATGCTAGGCTATTAAAAATCACTATCTCTAATTATTATGAAGTCCCCCCATATGTCTCTCTGTCTAATTGGGATAAAATCAAAAACTAGTAAACGGATTTTCATATTAAAATAAAACAAAATAAAAAAGCCTTTAATTTCTTGCATAATTGTAAAAAAAACATGGTTTTCTTATACTATAATTATTTTTGTTCCTCTCCTGCAGAAACCGCAGAATGGGTTGGATTTTCATATATGGTTTACAAATGAATATGACGATGAATATTAAACAGGTAAAAAAACATGCACACGCCAGTTTATAGTCCCATGTGAAAAAAGCCTAACTACCGGGTACAGTTCCAGACTGCAGTCTGTCATTGAAAAAGCCAATAACACTTTTTGCCTGACCTAGGGATCGAACCCAGGACCTCATAATCGCCAGTAGAGCTTGCGAATCACTACGCCACCGAGGCAGGCATAAAAATTCAAAAAATACTTAAGGCGCGGTGCTAAGTTATTTTGCCCTCTCGCTCACACGTACCAACCCACATTTTTGAAGATATATAAAATACTACATGTAATTACGTAAAATAAAGGCAACTAAGAACTAGAAAAAATATAACAAAGATTCAGTAAAATGTCGAATTTAATCCAAACGAGCTCTTCATGTATAAAAACCTGCACAAAGAATAAATCGCAGAAAAATAAAAAGGCACTGAAAACTTGTCTGGATTAAATTTGATTTTTACATAATGTACACATGTAATATATGTTTATATTTTATATATTCAAAAATGTGGGTACGTGTGAGCGAGAGGGCGAGTTTGCTTAGCACCGCGCCTTAAATTTATCTGCAACTTTAAAACTTCTAATTCCTTATTTTTATCATGTTGTGAGTTATGTGCACAAGGCCAGTGGCCTCACACGAAACATGCATTAGCGTTTTCCAATCGTTCCCGTGTTATTTTTACCGCGTGCAAGTGTTATCATGCGACGTTGCAGAGATAACACGCCGCGCCATCGTGACGTGCCTACCGCACTTCGATAACGTTAAAAACATTGCGTAAACACTTAGAAGTAAATGTTAGTTGCAGGTTGTGACTGTTTTATTTTTTCTAAAGGTGAAGAACGCTGTATCGTCCGAGCCGAACGCACCCAAATAAACGAATTTTATAATTGTTTATACGAAAACCTATGAAACTTCGCACACCTATCCGCGTCGAATTGTCAGAATCCTCCGAATTGGACATATCTGAAAGGTTTCATATGAAGTGATGGATTAATTAGCATTCGCATTTAGCAAATTAAATGAAGTTTCGAAATTCTGAAAATGCGAATGAAGCGAATTCATCGCTTAAGTGAAATTATTAGCAATTTGATAGGCACGGTTAAGCAATTATTATCTTTATTTGCGTATAGTGAGGGTCGTATATTGAATGAACGTGTATCATTATTCAATTCGTTAAAATTAATAGCAGGGCGGTGTGAAGTGCGAAGTGCGAATTATTGTCTTGCCAAATAGCATAGCTATGGCAATTAGCATGCTAAGACTCATTAATTCGCATGCTTATGAAATTAATGTGAAATCGCATTAATTACCATCACTAGATCCTACTAATATTATTAATCTCAAATTTCAGTACAACGTTTAAAGGTACTTACGTTTTTAACAGGTGGACAAAACGCTTGCGGGTTCTAACTCACCTCCACTTGTTACTTGTAACTTGTAACTTTGTTATTTAATTTTGTATGCAATGAAGTATTATTCTATGCTATTCTCCAGTGCCATCTAGCGCGGTTTTAGATAGATTAATGGAGGGATGGATTTGTGTTACTCTTTCACGTCAAAACTACTGAACAGATTGGGCTGAAATTTGGTATGCAGGTAGACCCTGGCATAACACATAGGGCACTTTTTTGCCCGGTATTCCCACGGGAACGATGTCGACGTGGGTGAATCCGCGGGGCACAGCTAGTTTCATATAAAGAATTCTAAAATTCGTTTCGTTCTGCGCGGATAGATGTGCGTTCACCTTTAATATATTGTCAACTTGTCCCCTAATTTAAGCGCAATAATAATTATCAATCTGTTATAATTTTACGATCAAGGTCACCTTATCTAGGCCAAATTATATCTTAGTTTATAATAGCACTTATTTCATATCTTCGGCAAATCTTACCGCAGTGAGTGGACAGATTTATATCAAATTTATAACAAAAAGTACAGTATGTGTTATTCTATAGTCTAAGCTATGTACATACCACATTTCAAGCCAATTGGTTCAGTAGTTTTGGTATGCAGAAGTAACAAACATACACACACAAAATAATGTAACGAGGGTCAAGAGGGTGAGCTTACTGCCATCAACCAGGCCTCATAATTTGATTTTATACTCTAACAGAATGGGTTAGAGCTCCTTGGTATATAAAAAATGAGACACTGCACAAGGACCTTAAAATACCCACTGTGGAGGAAGAAATAAAACAAAACGCTATCAAATACCAAAATAGACTACAGCGTCATCCAAACGATCTGGCAAAAACTTTGATGACAAGAGAACCATTTAGAAGGCTTAAAAGAAAAATACCCCAAGACCTAACAAAATAGTAGTATAGGAAGAAGGATGTATCATTGGACACATTCCTTGCATGACATGCCATGAAGCAAATACCAAAAATAAAGCTCATTGTCTGCAAGAGACAGATCGCTTTAAACAGGGGGATAAAAAAAAAAAAAAAAAAAAAAAAAAAAAAACAGAATGGGTTACCTCAATTTCACTGCTTGAGTCAATTCATATGGGTTATGTGGACGAACCATATTGTAAGAGTTTCAGGTTGCCACGATTCCTACAAGGCCTACAACATGACCTGCCTCCTACATATCTTATAGGAAGCTATAGGGACTTACAGTTTCCGTAAGTGCCATCCGAAACACGGTAGCCCCCAGGCGAAAAGTCCACATGGTAAGTTCGATCCAGGGTTCCGGATTTAAAGCTGGGCATATTCCCGCTGGACCATGGACCCTACATATCCAGATTCAAGATTGTTATTGAATAAATTCCTAAATTAAAAATCCAATAACACTTTTCGCATGACACAGGAATCAAACACAAGGGCATGAAACCCTTGGCAAAGAATACTACCTATTACTCTTTATTGGTAACACAACATAACAAAAAATAACAAAGAAGAAAACTTAAAACTAGAAAGAAGTAACAACTGGCTAGCAGAAGGAGCCTATTATATGGGGTGACGAGGGTCTGCACTTGGGTTCAATTCCAGCAGTCACGCTTACGACCCGGTGCCGACGAGGCAGGCAGATATATAAAAAAACTGCATAAATTTTCGCATAAATACAACATACAAGAACATAACAAATACATACAAGAAAAATTTCACCCACATTGAAATTTGTCTCCTCATTCATATTGTATTTAAGCAAATAGAATCGTTTGTCTTTAAAATATTTTACATACATTTTGTCGTGTCAGATCATCCAAACTATCCCCAAGACTGTCATCCATGTTGCTTCCATCCTCAAGGTTGCTCATATCTGCGTCGCTGTAGTCTCCATCCTCGGCGCCACTGACAAGTGACTCTGAGTCCCTATCATGTTCCAAACGCTCTATAAACCCAGTGGCACAGTATGGACATGTGTATTCCTAAAAAAAAAATTTAATGATTCAAATTCTATGTTTATTCAGTTATGTCTCAAGATATTTTTAATTGCATGCATTTGGAGAGATACCTCTCTAAAATGTTTGTGTTCTGATTGTATAATATGCATAAGCAACTTGCCCCAAAATCTCTTGTGGCAGCAAACGAAAGTTGAGTAGATTATTTACATACAATCACGCCTTTTCCAGAAGGGGTAGGCAGAGGTGTACCCAGGACTCAGTCTTGTAATACCCACATCTTGCCTGTATGTTATTAGTCCCATATGACCAATAATATATAGTCAACAGTGCCATCTACCGGGCACAGTTTTAGACTCCAGGCTGTCAAAGAGATAATTCCTAATGGAAAAGTCCAATAACACTTTGCCTGGCTTGGGGATCGAACCCTCCACCAGATCTCCTGATCGGCAGTCGAGTAGATTAAATAATCTAGAGGAATAATTCATAGTACATTGTTTCTTATAACTCTATTAGTTTACACAGCACACATCATCACCTCTCCATTGACATGATCTTTTCCGACCTCTGAAAAGTTCAATGTCATAATATTACAGACTTTGTTTTATACTATGTATGGATACAGTGACGTCTTATTTCCGTTGAGGTCATAGTTTTATAGGAGAATTAATTTCTGCTGACTATTTCTCTCCACTTGATAGGATCCTGACATTAGACTTAATTTTAACCTAAAAAGAAAATTTCCTGAAGAGAAGAATGCTTAGCGTCCATGGTCCAGCAGAAATATACCCAGTTTTAAATCCGGAGTCCCTGTTTCAAATCTCAACCCTGTGGACTTTTGTGTGTGGATCCTGTGACTACCATGTTTTGGATGGCACTTAACTGTAGGTCCCGACTGTTACCCATAAAATATGTAGGAGGCAGTTGTTAGGTCATGTCGGAGGCCTTGTAGGAATCTTGGCAACCTGAAACTCTGACAATTTGGGTTATGTCCACATAACCCAGCAGTGTAATTGGGGTAGCCCATTCTGCTCGAGTATAAATTCAATTATTAGCTGGTTCGATTCTCAGGACAGTCAGAATTTTTTCCCCTCAGCTGTGGGTGTACCCAATGCGGGTTGTAACTACTGTGGGAATGTACACCTTTGAATAACTCTTCGCGGAAAAGGTTTGATGATTCAGATAGTATGTTACTAAAACAAGTCTTTGTGGTCATATATTTACATTAATTGGGGCATTTGTTTATGTTGGAGGCTTCCATAGATTGATATATTCCAGCCTTTAATAGGTAAATTATGTTTTGCCACACTGAAAATGAGTCAACATATTATTTAAATAAATGAATGGAATTCTTATTACATACTTACCTATTATATCAAAGTGCCTACATAATGAGTGTTCATTACAGGTAAAATGTGTATTTTGGTTTTTAAAACTAATATTATGTAGTAATAAACAAAATAATATTACCACACCATGCATGGGAAGCTACTATAAGTTTAGAAGTTGTCAGTGAAAATTTTAATATGATTTTTCCACCAGAACACCCACGTCATTGTAGAAAGCATGATAATGAACACTGAAAACCTAGATTTCCGCTTTTGCTCTAAACAATAGACATGATGATGTAATGCTGTGAAATTGTCAATATCTGAGGAATTCGCCCTCAGATCACTGTTCCCAAGCAACGTCATGCTACATTGAAACCGGCACCGTCTAGGTACCACATTCATAAAACTTGAAACGTAGATTTGGTATCCATCTTTTCAATAGCCCTATTGCTAAAATTAACCACAATTATACATAATAATAGTCAACGTGTCTACGCAGTCATTATTAGTAGTTTTATCGTCACAAAACACCGATAGTCAATAAAATTATTGATTTTACCTGCAAATTATCTTCAAACTCAACATTACACCTGTGGCAGAAGAATCGAGAGGCATTTCTCAGAGGTTCCACAACTGCCTCTGCCATTTTTGCGGCAGTTGTATACACAGTCACACCAATTAATTAGAAATATCTTCAATTATAACTTGAAAATGATCCAATCAAACTTTCAACAAAAATTTAACAATCGCCATTTTTTGAAGACATCCACTGTCTATGGTTGGTTTGTACTATTTTTTTCCCTTAACACGACCACAGATGATATATTTAAAAGTCTTTGGCTCTATGGTCTGAGGTTTCGCGTTTTTAGATCCCCTAATCCTAGTACTAAAAAGTGATCTATGCTTAATTCACAAAGTATATTCGCGTGGCCCTATGCCCTATGGCCCTAGCCCTAGACAATCGTGTCGTGCAAAGCTGTTCTTTTACAACTAAAACAACACATTACTAAAACAACATAAACAACTGTCTTACAACCCAAACCTCCATAAGGACAAGCGTAGGAAATTTTCAGTTTGCCGTACTCCTTGCAACAATACTAGACTGTCAAAAAATTTTTCTGGTTTTCTAGGGCCCTACCTTTACAAGAAAATAAACCAAAAATTAAACATATACCCTCTTTTATCTGCAACATGTAACAAAACAGTCGCTAAATGGCTCAAAACGTTAGACTACGACGAAACGGAGAAACTTTTAGCACCCTTAAAATAACGCCTAATAATAACAGTCATAATATTATTGATTCGTACTATGCATAAGATAGCCCATGAGGCACAGTCTCGGAAGAAGAATAGTTTTATTAGGTATTGAGTATAGGTATTGCTTTAGTTATTATTCCGAGGTATTACCTAACATATACCCACACACACACACATCATGGGTACGTGCTCAGTGGGCTGAACATCACACTTACATGCTTAACACACTTCGCAGGAACACTCTCACCAACACCAATCCAACTCGCAACACACTCACTTATACATCAGACATACAAAACAACTTTAGTGCATTTATCTTAATCCCTTAATTAAATTGTCATATTATTTCTATCCAAACTCAATTTCATCTACAAATGTGTACTTAAACTAAATTGTATTAAGTGGAGTGGGGTACTGGTGATTTGTACCACAGGTTTTTCATTAAACCTATCACAAACACCAGTCTTCCACAAAACATATTCAATAAATCTAGCCCTAAGATCGCAATGTAACAATTTTGTGGAAGAGAAATAAAAGAGTATTCTATTCTATTCTATTCTATTCTATTCTATTCTATTCTTTTATTATAATTACAGAATACAGCTAATTTAGCTAATACAATATCCAAGGAGGCGTTTTCTTAAAATATTAAAGGTGTAGTTCTCGATTCAATAATAGATGGCCTAATGTAGAATAGCAAATTAATTCATAATTTGGGTACTGCAGATTATTCAACTATTTCAATCACTTTATGTGTTGACGCTATATATTTATCATCTTTCCTTTTTTCATGAGAACAATTTTTTTTAAAGAAACTCCTCACTCAGTGGTGTAGTAGAACAAAAACAAAAGATATTGACAAATTGAGCATGCTGCTTTACACTGACGCACACACTGACGTAATTCGAGATCAAGATCTGTCAAAGTCTTTTACCTTAAAAATTATAATCTATGGTAATTTTTATGCGTGTTGGAGTGTTGGCTTTTTCCATTTTCGTTAAAATTGTTTAGAAAAATAGAGAATAAAGTGTTATAATGTAATCGAAATATGCCGAAAACGTATTATTCCTCACTCTTCTATCCAATAACTGGAACTCGAAGTTGTATCAAATCGCTGTAATAAACTGTGCTTGCAGTGATGATTGTTATCAATAAAAGTGGATTTGTAGTCAAATCATGAAGATATCTCCATATTTATACATATTTGTCCTCTCTTCTGTCCAAACTAAGTCTCATATAAGCCTATTATTAAGTTAATTTTGTGTCCGTAAATGTTCAAAGTGGGTCAAGACAGTGTGTGGTATACTTGTCTAAAATGAACGAGAAAAGGTTGAGTAACTTTACACTCAGTAACTTCACGAGCTACATAGCTGATCCTCCTCAGGTATGATATACTTAACCTTGTAAAAATAACAGAACACAATAAACTGAAGGATTTATGGAAGTAACATTGTACAAAATTCATTAAAAAGCTTATCATCATATCTCCCATAGGTACATACTCTCCTAGGATATTCCGCACTTCAGGAATTCAATTTGAAGCATGTACTTAATTTTTCTAGTAATTTTTCTTGCCAAATTTAGATCTAATTTATGAAAGTTCAAACTTCAGACAGAGAAGGATCAAACTTTTCATAAAATTCATCTGATATTCTGCAACCTCCTTGTGTCGCCTGTACTAACAGCATTTCCCATTTGGGAGTAAATTAATTTAGGAATTTGGGTAGGTAAAGGGTGACGCAGGGGAAACCTTGATGCTATCTGCTCAATACACAGAGAAATGGGATGATAATATGGGCTGACAATCATGATGATGCTGATGAATGAGTAACTGGTAAATCAAAAGCCATACTCATGAACATTAAGCCTGTCATACACGTAGCTATAATATATATTTCTATGACGTCAGTTGACGTCACCAACATATACCGTAATATATATTATTGCATATTAATATAAACTACTGTATCAATGAAATGAAGGCTAAAATATATATTATAGCATCGTCTCCGTGTGTGGTAGCTTGCTATAATATATATTATAGGACGGTATATTAATATATTATATTATAGCTGCGTGTGTGACGGGCTTTATACTTTATGTGTACTCTTATCATATAAAATAATAAAAAGCAAAGAAAACCTTAATTAAAAATTTACTAAGTTATGTGATATTGTGGTCACTGGACTCACTCTGCACCACTCCTACAGTCAGCATGCAAGCTGTGTGAACATATGCCTCCCCATCATGTTTTGTGTGTGTTATGTGGATCCACCAGAAATCAGTTGAGCTCCATAATCAAAGATGAGGTACAAACAATAGCAGATAGTAACAAATGTGTACCCCGGGACCTAGTCCCAAAATAGGTACACCCACTCTTCACCAGTTATGTTTTGTTGGTCTCATATAATAAGGGGTGAGCCTAGCACCCCGGGCCTGCCAGGATCAGTTCCAGCTGTGATTAAAAAATCCTAATGAAAAAATCCAATAATATGTTTTGCTAGGCCTGAGGGATGAACCTGAGACCTAGCAGCAGCGATGTGAACCACTGCGTCGTCGAGACCTGTTAACTTAACACAATCACAATGTTCTTCAAGAAGAATGACAATAATAATTGTGATATTTTTACAGAGCAATGGAGAAAGAAATGGCTCATTACAAGAGTTGAAACCAAAGCTGCTGAATGGTAAGGTTTTGAAATTATGTATTTCATTATGTATAGGGAAATAAATAAAATTTACATATAAAAAACGAAAAAAGAAAACAACACTGTTAAGGTCCGAGTTCATTTTGAATTAATGGTTGCCACATCATTCAATAAGTATAAAAATAATAAATTAACAGTAACACAACAATAACAGATATGCAAGAATCACAATAAACTAAAATAGCCATAGTGATTTCTATAATTAAATAGGTAAATGTTTAACTTATTTAAGACAGAAAGTTCTTAATAATAATATGGAACAAATACCACACACAGTCTTGTCACAGAATAGCACAGGTGAATTGCAAAAATCTGTTCAAAATGGTTCTTACGACGGTGTCTGGTATTCCCGGCGTTAAACCTAGCGTTCGATAATTATTACTAGATATATGCCTTAACTTACCTTCTTACATTAATTCCGTAATCTTATGATCCCAAAATAGAGAAGAATATACGTACTACATATCTACTTATAAACACAGATATGAGGAAAGGTCAGTTTTGTTTTTTCTATTTAATTGTTTTATAAAAACCTATAAGTATAAAATAAAATCCAAAAAGTGATCACATACTAAGATTCGAACCTTGCCCCATAGATCATAAACCTATGCATTTCATACAAAGCATTCATGCAAAGTATGGAAATATGCAGTAAAATGGCCAACTTTTGATTGCATTTATTTAGAAGTATGATTTTTTTACAAGGGACCATAGACCAAGTATTTGATATCAATTTCAAACGTGGAAAAGTGTCTTGACAGATGGACAGACAGACAGACAAACAACAAAGAGATCCTTTAAGATTTACTTTTGAGGTACAGTACCTTAAAAACAGTTACTTGCCTGGGTATCAAACCATAAACCAGCAGCTCAGAAAGCAAGATTACTTCCAACTGGGCCAATGGTCTAGTCCAGTCGGCAAGTAATTTCAAATGGGGTCCCAGACATTGCTGGGAACTTTAATCGAGGTCCAGAAAAATAAAACTGATCAAGAGAGTAACCCAAATTCTTCTTTCCAAATATGTCGAAGGAAATAAGCTTTGCGTATTTATTGTTATTATTTTTTAAATAAAATATGTATACCTAATTACTAAATATCAAAATTTTTGTGGTCCTGAATTGGAAATTTCGCGGTTTTTATCAGGACCGCGGTCCACCTGTTGCTGACCCCTGGCCTAGTCAAAGAAACAATCATAATAAAATATGCACAATAATCAATGATATAAGTGACGATAATAGTTATTATGTATGCAATGTGTGTGTGTAACTGTATTACCATTTAAGCCTCTCCTTATGGCTAGCTATAGGAAGTAGCCATTCATACGGCACACCAAGGTGGATTGTGGACAGTGATGGGTGTGCTGCTTCAAGGTAAAATATTATTTAATCTACTAGCTGTGCCCCGCGGTTTCACCCGCGTAGTCTTCGTTCCCGTGGGAATATTGGAATAAAAAGTACCCTATGTTATTCCAGGGTCTAAACTATCTACATATACCGAATTTCAGCCCAATCGATTCTGTAGAGGCGTAAAATAGTAACAAACATCGATCCATCTATCTACCCTCATAAATACGTATATTTCATTAATCAAATGCCTCATTGACTTTCGAAAGCGCTTTGTTTAGGACTATTTGAACATATTTTTATATGTGTTTGGGTTTAATTCTAAAAGTTAAATTCTAAATAACATTCAATCCGTTTCCCGAAGGGGTAGGCAGAGGTGGACCCAGGACTCAGTCCCACCCAGTATTTTATTGGTCCCATGTAATAGGGGGCGAGCCAATTGCCATCTACCGGACCAAGGGCGTCGCCAAGGGGGGGCAGGGGGGGGCTGCTGCCCCCCCCTAGAGAATCAAAAAAATTTAGCATTTATTGTCAATATTGACATTCAAGTGCCGCCATACGATAGGCACGTATTTTTAAACACAGAACCATCTGGGCCCTATATCATAAAAAAAGTACCTGTTGTATATCTACCGTCTACCCAAATGGGGAATTTGGGTAGAAATTCGTTGACTAGCCCCCCCCCCCCCCCCCTTGGAAAGGGGTAGTGTCTTCCCCATGTAGATTAGTATGTTAGGTATGTTTTCATATATATATTTTTTTAATTTAGAGACCAACAGAACAACAGAGAAAACAACAACTTTAGTTACCTAAACATAGTGCTTATTTTCTATCCTTATGTTCAAAGCAAACAACAAGCACGCCCTCTTTAGTCAATAGAGCGAGTTTTCATGTAACAGAGACAAACAATAGCATTACAATTTTTGCGTAAAACTGTATCGGCCGTGAAAATCTTGACTCACGCGGTGAAAACCGAACAGTCGTAATATTGGTTTTATGTAATATAGGTTTATTTTACGCAATACCTACGTAGATGATCGTGTCTTCATATAATATATCTTTATGCTGGGATTTGTGATCTTGAATATACCTATCAGAATTCAGCCTGATCAGTGTATTAGTTTTAGCGTCAAGTCTGAAGTTTTAATAAACATCCTACTAATATCGTAAATCTCAAATTTCAGTACAATGTAAAAAAACTTATGTTTTTAACAGGTGAACAAAACGCTTGCGAGTTCTAACTCACCTCCAGCGCCATCTAACGCGGTTTCGATAAGATTTATGGATGTTTGTTACTCTTTCACGCCAAAACTACTTAACAGATTGGGCTGAAATTTGTTATGCAAGTAGCTTGGACCCTGGAATAACCCATAGGATACTTTTTCCCAATATTCCCACGGGAACGAAGACTACGCGGGTGAAACCGCGGGGCACAGATAGTAATATAATATATCCGTACATTTGCGTTTATAAGAATTTGAAAAAAATGACTAAAACACAAAAACGAATTTGTTAACATTTGGGTAGGTAGGTTCCTAGAGCACGTAATCAATTATTATAGAACTAGCATACCTAGAGTAAATATAGATATCTACCCATAACACCTATAAGTAGATTATTGGTATCACAAGATACCTGCTTACAGAAAGAGTATATCTCTATATTATGTATAAAAATTTCGTGTCACAGTGTTTGTCACCATACTCCTCCGAAACGGCTGGACCGATTTTGATGAAATTTTGTATTCACACTTGGTAGGTCTAAGAATAGGTTATCTATTTTTCATCCCCCTAAGTGATAAGGCTGGCCCAACCCAAATATATATATATATATATATCGGATGTCGCATTAAAAAATACATACAACCCTAAATTTTCTACCTTCTTCCATCATCTCCTATTTTTTAATAGCGATATGTTTACAGCGCTCCATGCTTCTTCCACTCATACACGACATCCTCACGTACTTATTCATTTTTTTCTACTAAAATAATCTCTAAAAAGAATTTATATGGCAAAACAGCGTTTGCCGGGTCAGCTAGTCTAGTATATAAAATTCTCGTGTCACAATATTTGTAACTGAACTCCTCCGAAACGGCTTGACCTAATTTTATGAAATTTTTTGTGTATATTTGGTAGGTATGAGAATAGGTCGTAAATTATATTTCATACCGAAAAAAAATTTTGTCAAAAATTATATGACAGAACAACGTTTGCCGGGTCAGCTAGTCTGAAGTCCTGACAGACACCTTCTCTCTCTTCAACCCCCAGTCCTTACCCCGTACAAGACGGCTGATGCTTTGCACGCACTAAGTCAAATTGAAAATATTTTATTCAATTAGGTCACAATCTGAACCTTTTGCACGTCAATGAAGATAAACAGTATTTAATCTACACGAACACACACTAAACTAGTAGGGTTTCATATTTCATCTGATAATTTTACAATATTTGGTTTGGTTATTCCTGCTTGGACACGTCATTATTAATTATGAAAGAAATTCATGATAATACCACGATTATATACTAAATTATAACTCTATAACCTATCTTAAATTAAGGTAGGTATACTTGAATAATATTTATATTAACTTCTCATCAGGTGAGATTGGGGACTAACTCAAATAAAAACAAAAATAGTTTTCATTTTATCAGTAGATAGGATATATCTACGTATACTCACATATAACAACATTATAATTGTTTTGCAACGCGTTGACTCATTTCTAGGTAAAGATGCGCGATACGAATCGATATTATGTTGTATCGATACAAAGCAATGCGATATATCGATATTTTGCATCGATACACGACCATACGATACGCATCGATATATCGTATCTCCAGTTTAAAATATCGAATCCGTATAATAGGTATGTCTACTTCAAATTATTATAAGAACCTGTAATATTAAACTGCCTCTATGTTTTGGTAAGAAGAGATTAATGTAAACAAACTTTGCACCGATCAACTGAGCTGGCGACGCGCGGCACGCTTTGGCTCCTTCTACCCGAAAAATTGTTTATAAAATTTGTGGGTAGGTACTAGCATAGTAAAATAAAATAATATTCTTGTTTGCTTTATTGATTATTGACCTCTCGTCTTTGTTCGTAACACGTCGTCGTCGATAACAAAGTTTTTTCAAATATAATTTACAATTATGCCGCCGCCAAAAAAGTCAAATGTGTGGTCATTTTTTATTAAAACAATAGACGGTGGTGGTGGTAAATGTAAACTGTGTCAGGTGATAGTGAAAACTAAAAATAATACTACGAATCTGAGAACTCATTTGCAGCGACACCACAAGGAAATATTAGATAGCGATCAATGCTCAACATCGAGGTCCTCTTTATCTTTGGCACGAGAGCAAGTAAGTAGTTTTTTGTTCGTTAAATATTTTGATTATAAATATGCCTATTTTTGACCGCAATCTCACCTGATGTTAAGTGCCGATGCGGACGATATTCACTCACATTATTAATTCTACTTATTTATTTTTAGGCAGAACCGTCTATCAGCCCTGGCCCATCGACGAGCCACGCCGATTCTCTAAATAATTCACAAATGGATGAATCTTTTCAATTTAAAGCTACTGTGTTTTCAACCCCAAAAAAACAAGACGTAATACGCCAGCCAAAAATTGATGATATTATTTTGAATATCAACGCATTTCGCAAGGGCGGATCAAAGGAAGGTAAATTAACCAATGCCATTTTATACTTTATTGTTGTTGATGATTTGGCTCTAAGCACCACTGAAAAAAGAGGGTTTGAATATTTAATGAAAGTGGTGTGTCCATCCTACCAGATTCCATGCCGGAGCACTATCACAAGATTGATAGACGAAAAATATGATACACTGTCTGATATAATAAAATGCCAATTAACGAAAATAAACAGTTTCTGCATAACAACTGACGTTTGGACTGACACTATGAACACAATAGGGTATTTGGGTTTAACTTGCCACTATTTAGAAGACGGAAACTTAAAATCAACTGTCATAGGTGTTACTGAATTAGATGAACGACACACCTCTGACTATTTATGTAATGTCATTGAAAATATTTGTTTGAAATGGCATATTACAAAAGAAAAAATATTGGCAGCCGTCACAGATAACGGGTCAAATATAGTTAAGGCGATTCATGATTTCCTTGGCAAAAATAATCATTTGCCATGTTTTGCGCATACCCTGAATTTGGTGGTGCAAAAATCTTTAGATGACACGAGGGGTCTTGAAACTATTCTCAACAAAGTGAAACATATTGTGACTTATTTTAAACAAAGCGTTGTGGCACATGATGAACTTGTAAAACTTCAGAAAAATAACAATATTGAACCTAAAAAACTAATACAGGATATTATTACGCGTTGGAATTCAAAGTTATACATGCTTGAGCGATTTATTGAGCTGAGTGATTTTATTGGAAATATTTTACTGCAAAATACTAGAGCACCTGCTATGCTGAGTGGCACAGAGATGGCAACTATTAAAGAAGTGATAAACATTCTCACTCCAATTGAACATGTCACTAAAGAAATATCGGGACAGAATTATGTAACAAGTAGCCTCGTAATTCCAATGATATATTGTATGACCAAGGCAATTGAATTAGCCAACTCGGAAAATCAGTCTGATATTTCAGATATTGGTTCAGAATTTAAGGCTAAAATTTTAAATGAAATAAATAAACGATTTAAAAATTCCGAAAAAGTGCATATTTTGGCCATTTCTACGATTTTGGATCCCAGGTTCAAAAAAATTTATTTCACCGACGCTCAGGCTTGTGCTAAAGCTTTAAATGACATATCAGATTATTTAAAGTCAACTGTTTCCACGCCTTCTACTTCGTCTAGTGACTATCAAGAAACAAACGATTCATCTACACAGCAAAACAATACAATATGGAAGTTCCATAAACAGTTGGTTTCGGAATCATCAAAAAATTTACCTACAGTAGGCATGGATGATATGTTAAAACTGTACCTCAGAGAACCGCTGATGAACCGAAATGAAAATCCAATATTGTATTGGAATACAAGACTGAATATTTGGCCTAATCTCAGTGCTTTGGCATTGAGATATTTGTCTGTTGTAGCGACTTCAGTGCCATCTGAGCGCTTGTTTTCTTTGGCAGGAAACACACTATCAGACAGACGTAATCGCCTGAACCCGCAACGTCTGTCTAGACTTTTGTTTCTCCGAAGCCTAACTTCGTCTCAGTGGCAATTGTAAAAATTTCATTTTTCAGTTGGTTTGGTTTCAGAACAATATATTACTTTTCACTGCTTAGAGTATTTTTTTTCATTTATTTTACCCTGTTTATAAAGTTTATAAATATCGTTACGTATCGAAAGTATCGATACAAAACCCTGCGATATATCGCTGGATCGATACAATTGATTGCGATACGTATCGATACGCTGTATCGATACAAATGATTATTTTGAACATCTCTATTTCTAGGTCATTACCATTTCGATCAAACCTGTTTCGGCCCAAATATCACAGCGGTTTTTGTTTACGTTACGTCTACGATCATTGCGAATGTGGCTAGACGTGGTACTACACGTTTCGGTTTATTGAATTGCTGTCGAAATAGCCTAATTGATAGACACTGGCGCGCTCGCCTCATATTATCGTAAAATAGACTACACTACGTAAACAGCGTATGACTGTAGGCAATAGCCGATAACCTGCATATTACCGATTGCCGACATTCTGCACTTAAAATAATATTATGGTCAGATGGTGCAATGGCGAGGGCGGGATAAATGTGTGTATCCATAATTGTTTATTCCAAAAATCCTCAAACGTTGGAGAATTAATTGCCCCATTATAATAGCATTTTAGCAGGATTTGCTAATTTGCAAGTTATTCGGCTCACATCCCACTACAGGGTGATCGAATCATGACGTGTTCTTTCATCTAGTCACTAGTCTATCAGCCGTCATCTACCGGCCCTTCTGATTGGAGTAGGTTCCTCTGGTATCATTTTCTTAGAATAAGATACCAGATTTAAAGTAGTCCAACCAAGTCTTTAAGCAGAGTTTGAATAGTGATATTCTATGTCGAACAGTAGCGGTTAACTTGACACCTGGAGATAAAGATAGAGCGAGAGATAAATATATCTCTTAGTATGGGCGATCGCTGGAAGGACAAGGATGACAAGAAATAGTGGGGTGTCAATAATTCGTCCGGGTAGTAAATAGTCAAGTTTAATTCAAATTGCGAATACCTACCTAATTCAATGTAATCCTACGCCAAGGCTGATGAATTTAACGGTTCATCGGCTTCAAATATCATGTTTTTACCTCGATTGGACGGACACGCAGCGCGCCTGAAAACTGTAGAAATCTTTACTCTACTATGTCTAATGTTGGCGACCAAAATGGATTTAGGCGAGAGCGCTGCCTTCTAAGTGCAAGGAGGCTTTAGACAGTTTTTATTATGACGGAACGTTAGTTCCAACTTTTGTCACGTTAGTGTTTATAAAATAATACTTAGGTACATTTTGCAGCTATGCAAGGTGTTGAAAGCTGATGCTAAACATAACAATGTGAAATTATGGTAGCCATGGTATGGAATGTCGTGTCTTCAAAGTTAGTGTTGCTGGCTTCATAATTATATGTATGTTGACACCGAAGAATATCAGGTGTCATGGAAACTTTACGAGTACCTACTTACAACTAGAATATTTAGTTGTAGCACAGATTAACTAATAGTTCGTAGGTTTAAAGTACCTACCTACTACCGACCAGCATGTATGAAGAATATGTCAGGCAGTGTTAATATTGGATTTTTCCATTAAGAATTATCTCAATAACTGCCTGGACTCTGGAACTGTGCCCGGTAGATGGCAATTGACTCATCGTGGTTAGGCCCGTTTCCCATACAAACTTCGAGGAACCAATGACGATGATACGAGGAAGATATATGATTTCTTGATTAGTGTTTTATTTAAAGTAACAAGTTATTACAAAGTGGCGTTTATCTAGTGTTACTACAATAAATACGTTTTAAAACGGTAAATAAGTATTTATCAGAATTATGGAATTCTTAAGAAAATACTTTAGAATTGCCTTTTTTTTATGATAGAGAGTCACAAGACGAGCAAGTGCCACCCAGTGTTTAAAAATTAAAATTCAGCGCGTCACTGCACTGTGCCTGTTACACCATAAGATATTAGTTGTTGAAACTCGTCATGCCCAGTAATTTCGCTGGTAACATTGCCCTTCAGACCGAAACACAGTAATGTTTGCACATTACTGCTTGGAGGCACCGTGCAAAAATAGGCCTACCACTACAACTACCATTAGACTTGACCTATTTGCAGTTTTAAAATGTATTTTTTGTAGTATCGGATATACTAAGGAAATATTAGTTAATCTTTGGTATAACTAGATAAACGTTACTTTACAATTAGCTGTTAGTTAAAATAAAATAATAACGAAATAATAATATGTCTTCTATCATCATCATTGGTTCTTCAAAGTTTGTATTAGAAATGATATCGGCCCATCCACCTTGAAACATAACTGTCGAAGGGTGGATGCAACTAAATCCCTCTGCCTCTTTGGGAAAATGGCGTGATGCTGTGTTGTTACATTTGTTTGTTGACGTGATAACGATTGTTGCAGGCGAGTTGGTAACAGGTGCGGCGCACACGGTGGTGATGCTGGCACCGCTCACGGAGATGGACCAGGGTCGGTTCGGCTCACTCTTCATCACCAACTACAAGCTCACGTTTGTGCCTTTGGAAAACACTCCTAATGATGTAAGGGGCATTAATTGCGGTACCAATTTGTAGGACGGAGCTGAAGAAGTTTTCTCCACTACCTAGAGAATTATGACTGCTTAATGCTCTAGTACTAGAAAGGGATCTTGATCTCTTTGTGAGTGAGCTCAACATAGCGACTCTAGATGTTGGTTCCTCTAATATTGATAAATTGGCAAAGTAATATTTTTAGGTTACATATGTAGGGTTATCATATAATGCGTGTATGGGGGCATACACGTTGTCAGGTTGGCCGAGTGTAGGGTTGATGTTATTTTGTGACGCGCATGCTACGGATTCTGTGAAGTTTTGATGGTTTTATGGAAAGTATTAATGGCAACATGTGGTTTCACGAAGATCGCGATCGCGAAGGCGCGATGGCAACACAGGGAGGTGGATTCCAGCGCGACGGATGATTGTAAAGCGAGATTGAAGATAGTGGGCTTGGAATAAATCATTTAAAATATGCTGAAGTGTTCGAGTATTATTTAATGGAAAAGGCACGGCTACACATATATTAATTACATGTATTTTAAATTATTACTTTATAGAATGTATTCTCTTGGGTTATATACATAATTTGAACAACTGTATCCATGTAATAGGTTATGACAATTTTTATTTTAGTAGCTAGACCTCCCTTTATGGGGGAGGCCTATGTTCAGTAGTGGATCACCAACGGCTGAGATGATGATGATGATTAATATCCGGCAGGAGTACAGTCAGCGTAACTTCCTGCTGGGCACATACGACGTGCCCCTGACGTGCGTGGGCGGCGTGTGGCTCACGGACGGACGGGCCAACCGGCGCGGGCGGCTCATGCCGTATGGAGAGATGCCTGGCAAGGTGAAGGGGCTGCAGGTCGTTTGTAAAGTTAGTATATACACCTACATTAGAATTACTATTAACGGGATAATACCATTATTCGACGTTTTGTACATTGTGACGTTTTGTGGTTTGTGTAGTGGTAGACCTCTTTTGCAGGGGGCCGCCTGGGAAGTTATTCATCCACCTGACAGCCTGGTTGGCACAGATGGTAGTAACTCTGCTTTCTGTGCAGTAGGCTCCGGGTTCGATCCCCGGCCAGGTCAACAAACATTTGTGTGCATGAACATGTTTATTTGATCTGTGTCTAAGGTGTTATAAACGTATATAAGTATGTATATCAGTCATCTGGTTACCATAGTACAGGCTTCTAGCCTAGTTTGGGACCAGATGACTGTGTGTGGAAGTTGTCAAATATTATTATTATTAAATGGCAGTAACAGTAATTATATCATTAAGACGAAAATTATCAAAACACATTCTTGAGGATAATAATTCGTAATTGTGAGTTTGTCAGTGAATCCCCTATGTGTCATAGTTCGCAAATTCGCTCGCAAGTTCTGAGAATTCACTCTACAATGTGTTTGTTTATTCTTAAAGAAGGTCACAGTTTAATGGTTTTAAGGAAATTTAGATGTAACGCAGACTGGCAATGAATTGAGCTGCTCCAGCCAAAATATATATTAAATAGTTACAATTCACGGAATGTGGCGCAATTTATTAATTTTATGTTATGTTATCCGACTTCGGCAAAGCAGAAACAGATTATATTTCTTGCAGGATATGTGTATTAATATGTACTTAACGTTTTGTTCAATTGTAGCTTATGGTCAAATTAATTTATTTGATTAAGCTTTAAAAGCTGTTTTGTATGTTGCTGAAGCTGATTAATGAGTTTACAGTGCGTTCGGTACCTCTGCAAGAACAATGCACAAGAAACTGTAGGGCAAATTTTTTCAACTGATAGCTAATAACAGTTGGTGTGGTTACATTTTGTTTGGAAGGAACCAGAACCACAAAACTGCACCAATTTTAATGGAAATGGTGTCAAACAATTTGTTATTATGGCCTGAATGACGGTATTTACTCCCAAGTATTTTCTTTAAAACAAACCCTTATTCATACCTTATTCTCTTACTTATTTCAGTGACTCTCAGTTTTCAAGTATTCAACTACTGCGATCACTAAGCCGCACAAGCGTAGTGATTACGGCAAAATCCCCATATATGAATAGTTCATGGCGTTCTATGGGGGACGCCCATATTTAGCAGTGGACGTCTTCCGGGTGATGATGTGTAACGCCCATTTAGGCGGACTCTTACACCCACGTCAGCTCAATTAGGAGAGCGCCGCCACGCGGAACGGTGCGGAATATTCTCATAACCTTTATTCATTTCAGAACATGAAGGTCCTGACATTCAGCTTCGCCAAATCTCCAATAGACCACGGCCGCAAGATAGCCCTAGCGCTGATGCACCATGCTTTTCCCAAACGTCACGACTTGCTGTTCGCATACGAGTACAGAGAGCCGTATTACCCCACCCTGCCCTCCGATATGAACATGTTTCTAAGGCCTGGAGATTGGAAGAGAGAGTTGGAGCGGTGTGGGTGTCCACATTGGAGGATAACATGTATTAATGGAACGTCTGATGCGTTTATGTTGACCGCTGGGGAGACTTTGATTGTGCCAAGCTCGGTATTAGGTAAGATTACGCTTTGTTTTGGATGATTTTAGGGTTCCGTACCTCAAAAGGAAAACAGGAACCCTTATATGATCACTTTGCTATCCATCTGTCCGTCAAAAACGGGAACGCGTTAAGGAATCAAGTTGAAATTGATATGAACTACTCAGATCTGCGGTCCCTTGTGGCTGTAAAAAAATCATACTTCTAAGTTTTGTTTTGATCCATACACATTACACATTTTTAGTAATAATACAAATCGCTGAAAGCCATAGACAAAAACAATTGCTCCAAAAAAACAATGTTGAGCCATACATAATGTATGCATAGTGTAGGATTCCATACTTAGATACCAAGAACATACAGCGCCATCTATTAGTTCCTTGTGCAAAGTATGGAATTATGCAGTGAAATGGCCACAACTTTTGATTGCGCAGGCTTCTTTTGCAGGGGCCGCCTGGGGAAGTACCACACCTTTGCTAGTTATTCATCCGCCAAACAGTAATGTGCAAACATTACTGTGTTCCGGTCTGAAGGGCAACGTTACCAGCGAAATTACTAGGCATGACGAGTTTCAACAACTAATATCTCAGGGTGACAGGCGCAGTGCAGTGCCGCGCAGAATTTTGAATGTTAAAACACTGGGTGGCACTGTGTCTGATATGGGCAATCATGATGCTTACCATCGGGCACCTGATTTGCTCGTCTTGCTACTCACTATTATAAAAAAAAACCTTTCTCATCCCGCGGGAGCCGTGAGATGAGGAACATATTCGGAGAGTGGGCAGCAAAATTCCTAACTACGATCACCAAGCAGCACAAGCGTGGTGATTACGTCTTCCGGCTGATGTTTAGGCGCTAACGCTACAGAAGTTGTATTATAGATATAACATTCCAGATTACAACCTGATATCATCGGCGCGCCACTTCAGATCAGGTCGCGTGCCGGTGTGGGTGTGGGGGCGCGCCGAGGGCGCCGCGCTCTTGAGATCCGCCGAGCTCTTGCATACTGAACACGCCGCCACTGAAGAAAGTGTGCTACTTGAACAGGTACTACGCTCCAATCATAATATCAGAATACTGCAGGAACAGAACAGTCATTCATTCCGACGCTATAAAGTACAATACAAGTCCTACTTTACCACACTCTGACAGCCTCATTGGCTCATTGGCATGGTAGTAACTCTGCTTTCTGTGTCATGACAAACATGTCTGTTTGATCTGTGTCTGGGTGTTATAATAAGCTTATATAAGTATGTATATCAGTCTTCTGGTTACCATAGTACAGGTTTCTAGACCAGATGGGACAGATGACCATGTGTGGAAGTTGTCCCATATTATTAGTATTATTATTTCTATGATTGTATGATACAGCCTGATTAAATATGATGAAAAACTAAAAATATCCCGTAATAAGTGATTCTTATACAACCTGATTGTCAAAACACTTAACGTTTGTAAGGAATCTTGTTCCTCCCGAAGATAGACTTTCCGTCTTGTTTCGGAAATAGCAATTTCAACTTTTAACTACTTTTCAAAATCATGTATAATAATATGGGACATCTTCCACACATGGTCATCTGGTCCCAAACTAGGCTAGAAGCCTGTACTATGGTAACCAGATGACTGATATACATACTTATATAAGCTTATAACACCCAGACACAGATCAAACAGACATGGTTATGCACACAAATGTTTGACCTGGCCTGGATCGAACCCGGGGCCTGCAGCTCAGAAAGCAGAGTTACTAACATCTGAGCCAACGAGGCTGTCAAATATAATATATATTATATTATGACTCTTTATAATAAACTATAATCAAGCACAGGTTATATTATTTAATGTTTTTATTTGAATAATATTATTATTCTTCTTTGTCCTCGCCTTGTCCCGTTCAAACGGGGTCTACTTTCCTTATCTTGAGACGCCAGGCTGGTTCTTTCTTGTGTGTCTTCTTGTTGTACGTTTAAGGCTTTCATATCCTTTTGGATACTCGTCAACCACGTGGTTACGGGTCTTCCTCGTCCTCTTTTTATTGTTGCAATGGAAAGGCTTTTTTTTACAACGTGATCGTCGGGTCTGCGCTTAACGTGACCGTACCACCTCAGTCTCATCTCATCAAATTTATTATTAATTATTTAAATAAATAACTCCACAGATCCGTCGTTCCCACCCGAAGTTAACCCCTCCGCACGTGATCTACCTATGCGGCTCCAACTACACGAGCGCGGCACTCAACGTGTTGCCCTCGCTGCAAGCCTTACATACATCTTATATGAAACTGCTCGAGTTGTGTACTCCTACTACGCTTAACAAGTTTTGGGTGAGGAACTGATTATCAACGATTCATTTTGAGTTCTATGGAAGATTTTTTTTTTATGATAGTGAGTAACAAGACGAGCAAATCAGGTGCCTTATGGTAAGCATCATGATTGCCCATATCAGACACAGTGCCACACAGTGTTTTAATATTCAAAATTCTGCGCGGCACTGCACTGCGCCTGTCACCCTGAGATATTAGTTGTTGAATCTCATCATGCCCAGTAATTTCGCTGGTAACATTGCTCTTCAGACCGGACCACAGTAATGTTTGCACATTACTGCTTGGCGGATGAATAACTGGCAAAGGTGTGGTACTTCCCCAGGCGGCCCCCTGCAAAAGAGAGACCTACCACTACAAATAAAGCTTTCTTTGAAAGCGGTTCAGTTTGACGGGTCATTCCCGCTGGTCAGTCCCGCTCCACTCTTGGGGACAACTGGGATTTTTAAAGTTATTCCACATGTCCCCAGTGGTGACGTGAGACCACTTTTTTTTTAAATCCGATTGTCACCAGTGGGGACGAAGGAGGATCAGCTGGAAAGACCCAGTTTGTCAGGTTGCCTCCTTTAGTATTACATACATTATATTAGTACACCTATTAGTAACACTTTGTCAAAGATTCAAAGTTTTTATTTCAATAAACGTGTAGGTATATTTTTCAATTTTTTTTTATTACATGATAAATTGGTGTCTGCCTCGGTGGCGTAGAGGGCGCATGCTGGACTGCTAATCAAGAGGTCCCGGGTTCGATCCCCAGGTCAGGCAGTGTTAAATATTGGATTTTTCCATTAGGAATTATCTCAATAACTGCCTGGAGTCTGGAACTGTGCCCGGTAGATGGCAATAAGCTCGCCCCCTATTACATGGGACCAATAACATACTGGTGAAATGTGGGTGTATCTACTATGGGACTGAGTCCTGGGTACACCTCTGCCTACCCCTTCGGGAAAAAAGGCGTGAATGTATGTATAAATTGGTGTCAACATGCTTAAGCCTATTGGCGTTTGAAAATTTATAATAATATTTGATGTCAAAATATAGTAATGGGATGTCTTAACGTGTAATTTCTGTGAACAGATGCAAGACTCCCAGTACTACTCAATACTAGAGTCCAGCAGATGGTTACGTCACGTGGCCACCTGCATAGCGTTCGCTGACGAGGCGGCCAACTACTTGGCTGACAACACTACTGTCGTCTTACAGGAAGGTAATCACTGTTCACTATATATTAAACAATCCTAAATGACTCACTGACTGATATGCAACGCCGAGCCTAAACCACTGAACCTAGAGACTTGAAATTTGGAATGTAATTTTATTTCGTTCTCTTCTGGCGGATGAATAACTGGCAAAGTTGTGGTACTTCCCCAGACGGCCTCCTGCAAAAGAGGCCTATCACTACAAATATGAAACACTATTGTTAATTGTTATGAATAAAGAACTTGAACTTGACAGTGTCCATTCTATACGTATTATTATAGTATTATTATTTGTTCTGTGCCTCGGGTCATCTTTTCTTACCGATTGTGTGGAGATCTTCGGAGATCCGGGTGCCTAGGTATATAATAAGTGTATATATATACATAAGCTCGTCAAATCGAGAAAGTCTACCAGGATCATTGATGTCAAGGTATACAACGCACTCCCTAAGCCTATATACGTGACGCTAAAACCGTGCACACTTTTAAAGATATGACTCGAGCTTTCTTTATTGAGAAAGCACCCTATACGGTCGATGAATTCATTCCAAACTTTAAATAATATTCAAGTACCTAGTACATATTATTTAAGAATTAGAATATAAAATAATGTATTCTCATAATTTTTTATTGTATTTTTATTATTAAGATCATTCACATGTAAAATTATTTTTTATCAATAAAAATCTACATCTATATATTAATAATATACTCCAGGTGACGGATGCGACTACAGTGCGGTAGTATCGAGCCTTACGCAGCTCCTACTAGACCCGCACTGCAGGACCATATCCGGCTTCCAGTCGTTAGTGCAGAAGGAATGGATCGCGCTAGGACATCCGTTCTGTGACCGGTCAGTATACATATACCCAACGTGTTAAGAATGTACGCGGCCTTCTAGGAATTTGACACAATCCTATGAAAAATTTACCAAATCGATGTATTGTATTCCCCAGTTCCTCCGAATATAATAAACTCATTCTATAAATTTATATCCTGATATTTTTATAGTGAAGTAACCTATGTCCCTGTCATTTTAATTCTTATAAACCCTTGGGTTTTTCATAGTAAACTTACAAAAATCCCATTTATACTAGCGTGATTGGACGTACAATACAAAAAAAATGTTGAGTTTATAAACAACAATAAAATGATGGGGACATACTTTACTTCATCTTTAAAATATCAGGATATAAATATATCAAATAGGTTTACTGTATTCGGAGGAAACAGGGGAATACGAAACATCATAACATAACATAACATACATTCACGCCTTTTTCCCGAAGGGGTAGGCAGAGGTGTACCCAGGACTCAGTCCCATAGTAGATACACCCACATTTCGCCAGTATGTTATTGGTCCCATGTAATAGGGGGCGAGCCTATTGCCAAGGCAGGCATACGAAACATCGATTTAGTAAATTTTCCATAGGATTGTGTCAAACTGCTAAGAGGTACTCTTTCCTGTTAAACACAAAATATATAAGCATAATATAAGTACTACATAAATAAAATAATAAATACACCTACTTAAATTTCAATTTTTGTATGGTATATGTTCAGGTTATTAACTAGTCTAATCACATGATTTTTATTGATTTTTTTTCTTTTAAAAAATTATTATAATTAATTTTGAAATTTGAATATTTTGCATGCAAATCGCTAATGGATATTGAAATTGTACCATTGCACTATAATAAGCAAGAAATAAAAGGCTTTTTATTTATTTATTATATGTTCAGGTTGGGCCTGCCCCGTCCAGGCAACCCCAAGGAGTCCAAGGAGCCCCCCTCGGCCCAGGCGGCGCCCGTGTTCCTGCTGTTCCTGGACTGCGCGTGGCAGCTGCAGCATCAGTTCCCCGCGGCCTTCCAGTACTCCGAGACCTACCTCACCACGCTGTGGGACTGCACACATAACCATCTGTTTGATACTTTCCTCTTCAACTGCTCGAGAGATCGCGAGTTGGCCGTGCAAAAGGTTATTTTAATAATATTTTGTTATAATACTAGCTGACCCGGCAAAATTTGCTATTGCTTTGGCATATAAATTATTTTTAGTGAATATTTTGGTAGTGAAAAAAAAAAGTGTGTGGGGATGTAGTCTAACAATGGAAAAAAAATTGAAATAACAAAACACCAACTATTCATATTTTTATTCGTATTACATTATAGGTTCAAACATTTGTGTGCATGAACATGTCTGTTTGATCTGTCCCTGTGTGTTATAAGCGTATATAAGTATGTATATCAGTCATCTGGTTACCATAGTACAGGCTTCTAGCCTAGTTTGGGACCAGATGACCGTGTGTGGAAGTTGTCCCATATTATTATAACTCAACTAATATATATAAAATTAAACCTTTTAATGTTGCATATATTATGTATTTTTTTAATATCAAATCATAATTTTTTTACGACCTCAGACCTACCAAATAAATATATACACATGAAAATTCATAAAAATCGCCGTTTCGAAGGAGTTGGTTATTATATTACAATATTAGGTTTGGTTACATTCGTTTGTTAGTGTTGGTGCCGCGTGGTGGCTATGCAGAAGTTTCCAAGCATCTTTGTCCTCTATGTACTGATTGACTTTATGATAAGCCTTCTTTAATAAAGTAGATTTTATATAGAAAAATATCAATTAAATATCAAAATATAAGATTACTTCCTAAGAAAAAAAAATTAGAGAAAAAGTACCCTATATGTTATTCTAGGGTCTAATCTATCTACATACCGAATTTCAGTCCAATCGGTTCAGTAGTTTTTGCGTGAAATAGCAACAAATATCCATCAATCCTCACAGACTTTAGCATTTATAACTATTAGGATATTTATTTCATTAGGTAGGCGTAATATAATAATAATATGCTTGTTAATCAATGGAAATTGATATATTTTGTGTATAGAATTTCGTCCAGCGGCCAGTGTGGGATTGGGGCGAGCAGTTCTCCGAACACGACAAGGCTTTATTCTACAACCCGCTATATATGGGCAACAAACCGACAAACAACGCTAAACAGAGGTTATGTAAGTATTTTACTCGTTCTTATTAGTTTTTAGTAACCTTTGACCGAAGTCAAGTCAAATACGCAGGCAGTTCTCCGCAACTCGACGACAATGCGACTATTTTGCGTGTGGGTGGGGTGTGATTCTTCACTCGAGCCACCCTAGCTCTCCGAAGAATTTCAGCAGCCCTTTCAGGTTGCCGACAATCTCGGCTCGCGACCTCGGGGTTCCGAGGTACTGTGCCCGGTATGCTGCTACTCCTGTACACTCGAGAAGGACATGAGCAGCTGTCTCCTCCGCTTCCATGCACGCTCGGCATAGAGGGCTGTCTGTAACACCTAAAACATATAGATGTTTGTTAAAGAGTCCGTGACCTGTAATGGCGCCTGTAACCGTTCTAAGTTGGGGCTTACTCAGGTGTAAGAGCGCCTTTGTGAGCCGACAGTTTATTTTGACCGAAAATGAAAGGTGTTATACGTTTGGCATAATTGAGTATTTGATTTTTTTTTTCTCGCATGAATGGAAAGATCATATATAAGTTTCGCAACGAAACTATTTTAAGTGTTTTTTTATTCGCTATAATTACAAAGTTATATCAAATTGAAAATATTTTTTAATCCAGTACCGAAAACACGCCGATAGTACCCGAACGAGCTCGTGACCTGTAGTGACGTCACAATGTTATAAAGTAACATTCATATTTTTAACATAATGACGTCACAATCATGGCGACCACTCGTAGTATCATGTAACTATTATTGGAATTTTATCAATTTTGAATTGCTTATAATGAATTAAGAAATATATTTTAAAGTGATTTTTGAATCGGATGATACATAATTTTCAATAAACTTTCAGAATAAATTTAAAAATACGACATTTATTTATGTTCAAGTTATCTATATCTATATGTCTGTCTGTGGCATCGTAGCTCTTAAACGAATAGAAGCGTTTGTTTTTGTTTGAAAACTAATAAAAAAAAATTAATCTAACACAAGATATAAAAACAAATGATAAAAAAAAAATATGGTCTGTAACAATGGACTGAATAGAGGAATCTTATTGTTAAAATTCCCGCGATGTTGCAATGTTTCTTTTAGTGCTATGCTTAAAAATAAAGTAATAATTTCTTCCACAGCACAAATAACACCAGTGACCAAACCAAACCTACCGCGTTTAGAACCTTGCACATCAATATGCGGTATAGAAGTCTGGTCGCAATGCTACGAACGATGGCTTCTGCCCTTAGACGCTCCCCACGCCGGCCATGCCCAATACCATCACTACAACATAGAACTCAGAGACCAAATACAAAAACTAAACGATAAACTAGCATCGTTATCTATCCTCTCCCCCCGTAACTCCCTTTCCTCTTCCAGGGGAGAACAGTCCCCTCCGCCGAGGACATGTGTTCCCCGTTTCCACCCGTTCTCTATGGGTCGAGCTCCGAGACCGGCCGCGTTAGATTTCATGCAGATGAGTCTGATCGATGCAACGGAACTGTTGGATTCGCAGTCTTTGCTCAATGCTCCGGATTAGTGGGGTGTTGCGATCAATCGATTTTTGTATCGATATTTTGTATAATCGATCGTTAACAAGAAAGAAGACCTCTTAGCACTTTGACACAATCTTATGACAAATTTACTAAATCGATGTTTTGTATTCCCCTGTTTCCTCCAAATATAGTGAACCTATTTGATATATTTATATCCTGATATTTTAAAGGTGAAGTAAAGTATGTCCCTATCATTTTATTTTTGTTTATAAACTCTACATTATTTTGTAGTGGACGTCCAATCACACGAGTAAAACTGGGATTTTCAAAAGTTCAGTGTGAAAAAAACCAAGGATTTATAAGAAAAATTAAAATGACAGGGACATAGGTTACCTCACTATAAAAATATCAGGATATAAATTTATAGAATGAGTTTATTATATTCGGAGGAAACAGGGGACAAAACAACAATTTCGGATTTTTTTTAATAGGTTTGTGTCAAATTCCTAGAAGGCTGCGTATGCTCTGAACTCATTACAGCATAAAGTTTGAAACGTGTAAGCAAACCCTTACATAGTATAAAGCAAATTCGGTTCCCGCCGTCTGTTCTCTTTGAACTACGCCACGGATTTTAATGAAGTTTTTATCAGTGGACAGAGTGATTCAAGAGGTATGTATGTTACCCGTTTTTTTAAACAGAAATGTAACTGAATAAATGTAATATTTTAATTCTGTAATGAGTTGATAGTTAAAGGTTGACTCGTGAGTAGGCGGCAATGATAGGCCACCATTAGCAACTAAGGTGGTAAGGCCGACATCATTTCCCATACAAACGGGTATTTATCAGAATTATAGAATTCCTTAGGCAGGACTTTGAAACGTATTTTTGTAGTATATTAACGCCGCTTTATTATTAGTTGTTACTTAAAACTTAAAATAAAACATAAACGAAGACATAATAAATATCTTCTATCATCGTCATTGGTTCCTCAAAGTCTGTATGGAAAATAATGTCGGCGGAACCACCTTGACCAACATATAAAGGTATAATTATTTTATTGCTATAAGTCTATAAGCCGGTTCAATAAAGAAACTAATCTAAAATGGCGGCACTAATCATGTCCTCTCGCTTGCACAATAGGCTCTAACTAATGTGCAAGCGAGAAAACATGATTTTTAGAGATCATTTTAGATTCGTTTCTCTATGAACCGACTTATACTACTACCCTTTCAAAGCCGATAGCTTACGGTTTTGTTCAGCCTTTAGTTATCGATTGTGTTTGCCTTTTGCCATACGTTTTAAAATCGATTATTAAATATTTGATCGATCGCATTCTAGTTATATCTATTGGCGTTGTTTAAATTTAAACAAATGTAAAAGTATAAAAGGCAAGTGCCTCTACTTTAAGAAATAACAATAAAAAATAGTTTTCATATTATAAGTACAGATTATGACACTATGAAGTGGCCTTACTTAATTTAGATTCTTTTCGCTTGAAATAAAAGTGAAAATCGTGTGGTTTATAAATTAAAATCCTTTGATCTATTTGTTTAAAGTTACTTAATACTAATAATTTAGTTAGTATCCTACCGACTGCGCCAAGGTACAGTCGCGTGCAATATTCTCTACACGATTTTTACAATTCAATAAAACTTGAGAAGTTAAATAAATTCATTCTAAATAAATAGATCAATATATAACGAACAATTTAAATAACATTATTAACTAATGCCATTAAATAAATGAGTATTTGATCATATTATATAGAACTAATATATTGTGTTATGTTTTAACATGTGACTTTTTTAACTTAATTGTAAATAAAGTTAAGATAATGGATATAACGAAGATAGGAATTGATTTATATTACTAGAATAATATGATAAGAACAAAATATGTTTATATTTTTGTAATTAATCGCTCTTATTTCATATAACCTCTTGTTTTTGATGCAAGATATAGGTAACCAATATTGCATTGGTGAAAAATATAATTACAAATATTTTTAACCATTCCAAATGTATTCCAAATATACGACGAAGTATTTTCGAAGTAAATCACAAACTTACAAAATATAACTAACTATTTAATAAACAAAATTTGCCTATTATTTTGGCATAAGTAAAGAACTCAACGCCGAGTAAGGTAAAATTAAAAAATAATCATTATTACACACATCATTACACAATACAATTAAGAACCTAATGTCATATAGGTTCATTTTTATTCGTTGCTTATTTATGCAGTGGTATATATTATTATTATGTTACCAATATATTAGGTAAATGTAAATATCTTATTAAGTATATTTTTGTACATAATGCACACGGCAGCCACATGTTTTTGTTTATTTACTTCGTTGTTATTCTTTTATAAATTATATTTAAGTAGTTGTATGGTATAATTATAATATTGTCTACCTTTAATTTGTCTGTTAGCGAGGCTTGATAAAAATACAAAATTAACAATAAGAAACTTTAAATGACTTAGTTCAGGCACTGTAAATTGCACTACGTATCATATTATTATCACTTTTTCATATTATAACACACACTTAATTACTTACTAATAAACGGAACGTATTATCTACTTACCTTTAAATCATTACGTAGGTAAATTTAAAGTTTATTGTTATAAAATACCAACTTGTTCAATAATTAATTTCCTGAATGTAATTTTGCAGCAGACTGTACTTTATTCCCATTTTTGTCAATATAATTTTGACACTTTTATTTAGTCGAGAATTGAGATTGTGAGGTTATGATTGATTTATTATTTTTAAAATTATAATTTTAAATCTTACTTGTATTTATTGATTGGCTGCTTTTCGCTTGGCAAACAGAATACACCATTTAAGCCACATTTTACAGTGACACTGCATCACAGCCGCCCCCGCCCATTTTCGTTTCTTATTCGATTGAATGATTTGCAAATGAGACTTATTTGAAGTCTTAGCGATCCAATAAAAGCTAGCTCACTTCACCGTACCCCGCCAAGTATTGGCAATTTCGTTTCATATTTCATACTAAATTTCACAAAAGGCAGGGCCTTTTTGGCTGTCTGTGGGTGCAAAGTAAAGTGCAAAACATATTTTTTTCCGCATAAATAAATACATGACGTTAATATGAAAGCCAAGTATGTGTGAATAGGATTTGTTGACTTGTTAAAAGTTTAGTCCTTGTAGTTTATAACTCTAGATATAAGTTTTTACTATAGTATTTATAGTTCGTCCAATAAATCGAGACTGACATGTTGTCAATTTTAAATTATTATGTCAAAAATAGTATAGGGTCACTACAGCCTATGAAAAAAGTATCGTTTAACGTTTCATCTTTTTAAGCCGAATTCACTTTGCATAGGCGTAACTTACACAATTTCAATAACCTTCGCCGTACAATTATGAATTTTATCACAAAATTCTTAATCATTAAATTTAAATCTATCAAACAAGGCAAAATGAAAACTGTCAAATGTTAATTCTTAAAATTGATGGGCTATAGTTACCAATAACCAGTGTCAAAGTTTTTTTACAATAATTACAATAATTTTGGTCTCGATTTAATGGTTCTATTACTTATTGATGTGTAATAATTAATTCTATGAAATGTTATAACAAGCTTCAAACGGCTTCGGCATATAGAACTAGATGGCGCCACTGTTTAATTTTTTTTATTATTCATAGTTTACAGGAAATACTGTCGTTCTAAACAATATAAAGCAAGCATTCTGTGTTCAATAAAAAAAAGCTTGGCTTCCACACTCAATTTATTGTGCCATTACAAATAATCACACTTTATGCAACGGCTTCACATTAGCCATATTTGCTATTTTAGTATTGGATCCGATACGCCAATGGGTGAATAGGTCCCAACATTGGTGCCTTTGCCCAAATTTAATTAGTCCCAATTAGACAATGTGTAGCCACCGTATTAAGCTCTTCCAGAATAGTGCTTTCATGTTTATTCCACTAGATGGCGCCACTTTGACAAAATTTCCATTTCAGAACTTAGATCCTCTGAAATAATAATTGTCTTATCAGACGCGGAACAGATTTCACTATGGAACCAACTCAAATAGAAAGAAAAAAAAAGTCAATATGTGTGGCCTTTTCTGGGAAATAACCGATATTGTTCGATTTCAGAGTTGGCTCCATAATGAAATTCCAAATAATGACTACAATAACCTATAAAAGCATGCCTGATACCAGTAATCTTGTATATCCCACTCAGACGCAGATGATCAATATTTAGTTTCTTGTTATTTTACTAATTGCCTGGTAAAGTTAACAAGGAATGAATAAATAGTTTTGAAACCAAAAAGTGCTTTTTGACATATTATTGTCACATCGCAGTGCTGCCACCTAGTGGACGTTGTTTGAAAATTAATATTAATTATGACATCAGTGCAAGCTAACCCAGTGCTGTACAAAGGTCATACCAAATTCTGTTGTCGACTGTACCTGACAATGTGAAATGCGGAAATGTTCAAAGAGAATAAAACTGATTTATTGAATAGAGTCTTTTCTTTTACGTTAAATCACTAATCCTTAGATTATAGACAGGTCTCCGCGCGCGCTTTGACCAGATACCGCACTACCTGAAGAGAACAGCTTTGATAACGTTTCGCTACGTTTCGATAGCTGCTCGCGCCTATATTATGGAAAATTCTAAAATTTGTCGTTCTATTTGGAAATCTCTAAATCGTAATTAAGTAGATTACAATCTACATTTTATACTAGAAAAGGCGCTAGCTTCTACGCTACGTAACGATTATTTAAAACTATACGAGCTGTTACAAAAAGATGTAGAAATGCTTAAAGGGGAGCATCTACCCGGCAACCTTGCAAAAGGAATAATTACGAAATCCGCATAAAATCCTTTGGACTTTCCGTACAAATTTGTCTGATCCATTTTGTAGGTGCTAATTTCGAAGTTCTTCCTTTTGCAAGTTGTTTAGATGTCGAGTAGATGCATCCCCTTTAGTATTAGGTACTTAACAAGTTGTATAGGTTGCTTAAGATCGAGTTACATAATACAAGAAGCCCATGAAGCCGTTATACCCAAAAAAGGATATCTCTTTATTGGTAAGTACCACAATAATACAGAAAATAACAAGGAAGAAAACTACAAAGAGTAACAACTGGCGGCCTTATGGCTCAAAGCGATATCTTCCAGATAACAATGCAAAATGTGTTTATAAGATTCAAAATCCGCAATGTCCAATGCAAAATATAGAGCTATTATGCCCAAGAGCGTCATATTATGTTAGCTATTCTTTTGCCAGCACGTCATAGCATTAACCGTTGCTTAGGAATGATTTTATAGTCAGTTGTACCAATGGTTAACTTTAATAGCAATAAATGACAGGCTCTATATTATACGTGTGGTGTCCTCGGCCGCCCTCAATCGTTTGATCCTCTGTAGTCGTTTCCTCGCGATCCTGTATCGATTCAGAGCGAGCGTGCGCGCCCAGCTCCATCTACTCCAACGCTGTGAAATTCGAATTTATACTCTAACAGAACGGGTTTACCGCAATTACACTGCTCGAGTTAATTCATGTGGACAACCTATATTGTCAGGTTTCAGATTGCCAAGATTCCTACGCAGCCTCCGACATGACCATACGACTGCCCTCTGCATATCTTATAGGAAACAGCCGGGACCTACAGTTTAACGTGACATCCGAAACACGGTAGCGCCCAGGCGAAAAGTCCACATGGTGGAATTCGATCCAGGGCCTCCGGATTTAAAGCCGGGCATATTCCCGCTGGACGAGGGTTAATTTTACGTCGTAAAAGCTTGAGGATAACGAGTCTATATTACTACGAATAGACGATCGAACATGGTCCGGCCGTACCAACGTACCTTTCGGTACAGTGTTAACGCACACGATCGAACGGCTTAATTGTGTAAGCCATACCAAGTAACACTATTAATGTTCGTCGGACAGTGCACCATACGATCGAATATGGTATGGTGGATGGTGGCGAACCAAGTTCTTAGTAAGCCCTACCATGTTCGGTCGTCTATTCATATGGTATGAGGAATAGTTTGCGTTTCAAATAAAATAGAACATTCATTCATAAGAAAAGCCAAATAAGTTAAAAACTACTGAACCGATGGGGGTGAAATTCGGTATGTAGATAATTAGTTTAGACCCTGAAAAAACACATTCACACACTCAAAACAACTTTTCATCCTTATATTCCAACGGGAACGAAGACTACGCGGGTGAAATGGGCACAGCTTGTAACTTGTAATAAATGTAAAACAAGATGTTTCAACGAACCACATTTTATTCATGCCTCATAAGATAACAACGAACAAATAAAAAACAGTACCATCCACTAAAACCAAAAACAATCAAGCGGTCTTCTAACTAATTCACTCTCCATGCTTTATTTACACAGGACACAGACTAATTCATAATAATATTTAAGAGCATTTCCCAAACAGTCGCTCTAAAATCAGCATGCTGCTATCATCAGAATTGCTATTTACCGTCTCCTAGAAAGCAGTTAAACGGTACATGGTCATGGTACATGGTCACTATCTCATTCTGCTCACAATTGCGAATGAAAATTATTATATTAGGTACTAGATGACCCGGTGAACTTCATCTACATCTACTATTTTCTCACAGTATAAACCTTTCCTGGCTTCCACAAATACATCAAAACCAAAGCAGCTATTCATTTTCATACGTGATACAAAAACATGTAGTTATAATTAAGTTGCATCCACCTGAACAATTTGCAAAAGATAAAATACTAAATTCGCAATTACGAATTTGCCTATCAATTTTCAAATTTCTTTTTTTGCAGAATTCGCAAATCTTTCTTTTGAAAGCATACAACCCTCGAGTATTACTACACATTTTTGTAAACACATTATATTACAATATAACAAAAAAAATAGATTAAAAAGTAGCGATTAGAAATTAAAATATAACCGTGACTTCTTGACATATAGGTATTATTTACTATTTAACTACAAATTTATTTGCCTCGGCTCTCTGATTGCAAACTGCAATTAATAGCGATTCTGCAAATAGCAGCGTCTTCTTTTAGACCTGAAATATATTACTATAACCATAAAGCGATATTCGATTCTGTAATACACATACATTTGTGTGCAGCTTTTCGCAAAAAAATTTCATAATTCCATTCTAACCCTACTCGTTTTTCTAAGTAAGTACTAAATGCAATGGATATGTTCCACAGTTAACTAGACTACAATTTGAGTTTCAGTGACTTACGCACTCAACAAATTCTCATTCAAATGTCTTCTAGGTGAAGGTTACACGTTCATTGTAGTGAAATTCGGCAGGTTTATAACTTACTTTGCGATAGCAATGTGTGTGCGACACCAGTAGTCGCAAGTGCTGTTGTCAAATGTAATTTTTGGCATTGGGTATGTATCGAAAATAAAATACGGGCCACAATGAATTGTAACTTTTACTTTGCGAATAATATACAAAATAAATTATAGCCCTCTTATCAATAAACGTTGACGAAAATTACTCAGGAGGGTTAATTTTATGGAATAAAATTATCAAAGATTAATTTAATTACAACAATTAACTCCCAAATAAATCGGTAAAAATTCATTCTGACCCCTGTATTTTTTTACTAGTTAATTTTTCAATACAAAAAACAGCAGTTACTTTGCGAATATTACTGCTGTCGCATTACTATCGCAAAATATGTAATACTCCATTATTCTTAAACCGTCAATTATTCGTACCAACACAACTAGCCTACACGATCAATATTACCGACTTTTTCTGATAAAACTGAACGTCTATCTTCCGCCTCACGCAATCAAAACACTCGCATATAAATACTTCAAATTTTAAACATTATTCAACAACTAGGAACATAAATGTGATGTAAGTCACTAAAATCTTCAATAAACTATGCTAAACCAGTCACAAATATTTAAATACTTATCAATATGATCAATCAGAGGGTAAATTCAAAACCTATATAAAATCTACTTTACTAAAGAAGGCATACTATAAAGTCAACGAGTACATAGAGGACAAAGATGCCTGGAAACTTCTGCATAGTCGCCTCGCGGCACCTTCAAAGAAAATGAATGTAAGCAAACCAAATATTGTGAAACTATCTGTTGAAAAAATTAAGCCCTACAAGTTTCTTGTGCGTTCTTCTTGTAGAGGTATCTTTCCGAACGCACGGTAGACTCAGTACTGTATCTTCATTGACGTACAAAAGTGTCAGATTATGACCTATTTGAATAAATCTGTTTGAGTTTGAGTTTGAGTTTGAATATATTATTAACATAAATATTTATATTGATAAAACCAAAAACGGCAAAAACCCATATTAGTTCTCGCTAATTGGAAGTGAATTGTTTGAGCATCAATAGCAAAATCGCGCAAACGAACAAATAGCAATCCTATCAATAATCTTAGGATAAAAATAATTTCATTTTGGCTCATTTCATCAATTTTGAATACATAATAAGTATTTTATATTATATTTGGCCCAATCAATATAAAACTTTTCTGTGCTGCGCCCCTTGTGTTCATTGAAATAATATGCAGAATGCGTAAAATAAGTAATGGAAAAATTGACTTTACCTCCTAGAGGATGAAAAGCTATGTTAGCCCCGCTCTGCTACGCAACAATGACAGACTTTTTTGAGTCGGAGAAGTGAAAAAAATATTTCATTATGTTCCTAATATGGTCATTTTTGGTTAGGTTCTAGTGGGTTCTAGGGCAGTTACAGTAACTAACAGCCAGAATGAATCAACACACCTACTTCGCGAGCATTATCCGTCTTGAACGCGTTCACAAGCGAGCTCCAACATGTCGATATTTTTGAGGATAGTATGCGGTCTATATCAGTTAACATTAGAATTTATTTGTCATTGGTTACTAAGATAGTTAGCGCGTTGGTATCTATACTGTAAGCTTTCTATCATCATGTTATTAAATAAATAAATCCCACTAGTGATGTGTGCGTTAGACCGGTGAGGTGGTGTGGTGACATTAGACAGTGTGTCAGAGGGGAAGAGGTCGGCTCAATGATCCTCGTCTTCATTCTCAAACAGGTCGTAGTCTCGCGACGGTTCCAACTCCGTCAGCTCCTGACAACAATGTGTGAGAATGAATGTTAGGATATATTATATTGAACAACGGGGCGACGACCGACGAACTTCCCGTACAAACGTAATAATACTTCAATCATTTAGAATCAGAGCATATTTCCAACATTCAGTGATGTTATTCGGAATGAGACGCTAGTTATCTAGTTTACACATTATATTTCAATCCAAAATAGAAATAATTTAGACTAAAATATGATAAAATCCAAAATATAGGAATTTTCAAATATAACTCCAAATAATAAGTATTTTGGACTTAAATATAATTAGTAACTTCGCGTCACATTCCAAATAACATCATAAGATGTTAGAAATATGCTCTGATTTTAATAATATGAAATAATTGAGGTACACATTACGTTTGTATGGGGGAATTCGTCGGCCGCCGCCACTTTAAAGCCCGTCACAGACATAGCTAAAATCCAAAATTTGTGCGACCACAATTTTAGTATTTCGTGAACAATATGATCCGTGATTTACCAGTGACCTTGTAATATGCTCTGAAGCTACATCTGTGACGAGCTTAATGCATGCTCAAGGGAGTTCTAATGATTGGTACAAAAAGTATTACTACAAAATAGAGCAAGTTGTGCGCATTCTATCTATTAATCATCGTTAAGAGTCCAATTACGTCACTCATTAGGAATTTGACACAATTGTATGAACATTTAATTCATCTTATGAATATCATCATATAAATTTGTCGAACATGTTAATTATATTCAGAGGAAACAGATTTATGCTGTAAATTTTTCATATAGGATTGTGTGAAGTTCCTAATAGTTATCATATACTCCTTTGAACCCCTAATTACCCCTTAATAACAACTAACCTGGAACATTCCGTTAGCCACAGCATAGCCGGTCATGGCGACGGCGGCGAACAAGGCCGCGAGCACCTTGTTCCTCGTCTGGTTGGGGAAGTTGGCCGCCTCGCGTTCCGATTGCGTGCCTGTTGACTGCTTCTTGGAGTTTTGTCTGTTGTATTCTGGAACGAAACATCGTTACATTTTTATATAAATGATTATTAAAATGTTCCCATGACACATAGAGTAGAATAATTTTTAGAGACGCCGACTCTGGTCCCGCCCACTGTGACGTCAGGACCTAGTTGAAATCACAGTGCACAGTTGCTTAGACCTGCTCCTCTCCGTAGTTGCTCTGTTGTCAAAACTATTTTATGTCTTATACATCTCAATACACAGAAAATATATTTTCCGCTCACGGCCCTATAACATTCCTACAACGTACCAATATAATTAGCAAATTAACTGTTTTAAAAATCAGTTTTGAGGCTTGATTTAAACTACCAAGCACGTTAATATAAAAGTTACATTGTGTGAAGTTTTTCTTTTCATTCTCATATTGTATTCCACAAAACTTACCATCTGTAACATGCCTAAAATTCTTCTGATTGATCCGTGCAACAAATCTGGACAGGTTGGCAATCCCCTTGACGTGATTACATAGCGTGCTATTAGGGAACGGTGCCTTCACTAGAGGCGCGAGGTACGCGAACACGGTGGCGTCGAACGACGACGGTCGGTTGCCAAAGAAGTATTCACTCTCGCCGAGACGGTCGGAGAGGGTTTTAAGGCACTTTTCTGCTTCGTTGTTTATCTGAAATTGTACATACATACATACATACAGTCACGCCTTGTTCCCAGTGGGGTGGGGGGCTGAAATCTATATCTATACTAATATTATAAAGAGAGAAACTTTTTTTTTTGTTTTTTTTTGTTTTTTTTGTTTTTTTTGTTTGTAACGAATAGGCTCCGAAACTACTGGACCGATTTTAAAAATTCTTTCACTTATGGATAGCTTAATTCAGTGTGAGTGACATAGGCTATATGAGATTTTGAAAAAAAATAGGGATCCGTAAGAAAACTGCAATATTGCGAACCAAGGTGTCAACATAATATAATTACCATATTCATAAATTTGCGTGCGCTGTAAAATACATTGATGGTAGAATAATATAATGTACTAGGGGTTTGTAGTACTTATCAATAGCTACAAAATAGTCCACGGAAATTTTATCCATCTATTTTGGTTTAGTCACAATAATCGAAACAGACATTATATGCATGCGCTGTGAAACGTATTGGTGGTAGAATAAAGTAATGTACTAGGGGTTTGTAGTGATTATCAATGCCTACAAAACAGTATACATAGATTATATCCATCTTTTTTGGTTTAGTCAAAATAATCGAAGCAGTGATTATTCTTCATGCGGTGTGAAAACTATTGGTGGTAGAGTAAAGTCATGTACTGGAGATTTGTAGTACTTATCAATACCTACAAAACAGTATACATGGATTATATCCATCTTTTTTGGTTTAGTCACAATAATCGAAGCAATGATTATTTTTCATGCGGTGTGAAAACTATCGGTGGTAGATTGAAGTAATGTACTAAAGGTTTGTAGTAATTATCAATGTCTACAAAACAGTATACATAGATTATATCCATCTTTTTTGGTTTAGTCACAATAATCGAAGCAGTGATTATTTTTCATGCGGTGTGAAAACTATTGGTGGTAGAGTAAAGTAATGTACTAGGGGTTTGTAGTACTTATCAATACCTACAAAACAGTATACATAGATACTATCCATCTTTTTTGGTTTAGTCACAATAATGGAAGCAGTGATTATTTTTCATGCGGTGTGAAAACTATTGGTGGTAGATTAAAGTAATGTACTAGGGGTTTGTAGTACTTATCAATATCTTCAAAATAGCCCACGATAAATTTATACATGTGTTAAGGTTTGGTCATTGTAACAGAAATAGTCATTAATTTGCGTGCGGTGCGTAAACCATTAGGGTTATATCTATTAAAATACAATGTATCACGAATTTACTCCTGTTAAACGTTCACTATACCTACTTCTGCTACCGTGCGAAGCCGGGGCGGGCCGCTAGTTGTAATATAAAAGTAATTAGATTATACTCTGTTTCAGATGGCATTTTACCTAAGGGGTAGGCAGAGGTGTACCCAAGACTCAATTCCATAGTAGGTACATCCACATTTCCCATGTAATTTGATTAGTTGAAGAGATTTCTTCCAGTGCCTGATGGCATTCAATGATTAGTTTGCTAGGGACTATTACTAGGGACGTCAAATAGACTTTGAAATGATGCTACAGATGAATTGGAGAAGAGAGGATCTAGGATGATGAAACAGTTGCCCACATAGTCCTGGGATGCGAGGCAGTAGCCCGTCAACGTGAACAAATCCTCGGAACATTGAGGTTACTCCATGAAGCCTGAGAAGTTCCCAGAAAGCTTCTGAGCTTCTGGGTGCAGTCAGGCTGGCTAGATTAGCCAGGACTTCACACACAACAGACCAAATATGAGACTAAGGGCAGTAAATGAGTCCACCTTAAATTACATGGTCCCATGTAACAGTCGGCGAGCGTATTGCCACCTACCAGACACAGTTTTTTTGTAGTGGTAGGCCTCTTTTGCAAGGGGCCGCGTGAGGAAGTACCACACCTTTGCCAGGTATTCATCCGCCAAGCTGTAATGTGCAAACATTACTGTGTTCTGGTCTGAAGGGCAACATTTCCAGCGAAATTTCTTATGGGCATAACGAGATTCAGCAACACATATCTCAGGGTGACAGGCGCAGTGCAGTGCCGCGCAAAATTTTAAACTTTAAAACACTGGGTGGCACTGTGTCTGATATGGGCAATCATGATGCTTACCGCTCGTCTTGTCACTCACTATCATAAAAAAAAAATAACAGTACCGGACTAGAAGAAAAGGAGAAAAGTAACTTTTTTCCTGACTTGGGTATCAAATCTTCATGATAGGCAGTAGCTCTTGCGAACTACGCAACAGTGACAGTTTTCTATTAGCTTTGGAAATTAATGCTTACAGTTTTCTCTATTTCCTTTAGGTCCGTGTGCTCTCCATACAAAGCATCAATCATTTCCTTAGCAGCATTCTGATATCTCGACGGGTAGTAGAAGTTGAAGGGCAAACGCAGCGCCCTGGCGTACGTCGGTCGCGTGACATCCGCGTAATTCTTCTCATCGACCCACCAGGCAAACTGATAGGCCGGGTATAGCTTGTCTTGTAGGTACTGGGTGAAGGCACTCGCCTCTGCAGCTTGTTTGGTGTTTAGATGGACGTCTGTACTGTAGTGCTGGAAAGTGTTGTGAGTTTTTACTGATGGCAAGACCCAGAAACCCGCAATAGGAAAATGCATGGAAAAGTGGTATGATGTTTTATATCAATTAGACCCTTTTTCTATTAAATAATTCCTACCTAATGTATAATATAATTAAAAGTTTGGTAGTGTAACCGTTCCTATTCCATTTTGTTTGTTTTGTTTGTTGTTTTAAAAGATCTTTATTCAAATAACATTTACAATTAGCACATTGAACTAGTGTAGATTAAATCCTAGCAGTACATACCATTCTTTAGTTTGTTTCACAAGCATATTACTTATATAAAACTTACACCATAAATAATTCAATTTTTTAATAGATCTAAGTATTTAAATAATGTGTAACATTTTCATCACAAGAATAATATGTCTAGCTGTTATTGTGTAAGCAATTTTTTTTTTTTTTTTTTTATATTCCTAAGAATTCCTATTCCATTAAATAATACTCGAACACTTCAGCATATTTTAAATAATTTATTCCAAGCCTTTAATCTCGCTATACAATCATCTGTCGCGCTGGCATCCCCTTCTCCGTATTGCAATTGCGCCCTCGCACATACCATAGATCTTCCTTAAACCACGAGATGTTGCCATTAATACTTTCCATAAAACCACCAAAACATTCACAGAATCCGTAGCATGTGTGTCACAAAATAACATCAACCCTACAGCAGTAAAGTACCAGTTATCTATATTAATTCCCTATTACCTATAATAGCTTATAATAACTCCACACTATCCAGTATTCTCATCTGCTTATAGTCTCCCAGACAAAGATTTGTTGCACAAAAATTCTACTACAGAAGCGATAAATGGAGTACATTGAAACCCTCAGTGTCAAGACCTAAAATATGTTCCATGATCCATCACATTTATAATTCCAGTGCCCCACGGTTTACCCGCATAACCGCAAAAAAGTCTAAAGTCACCCGCACCAGGAATATTCGACCCGAGTTGATTTAAAAAGATTAATCACACCTGTATTATCACACCATCTCTGATAGGGTCAATAACTAGGACCAATATTATATTCATATTATTAGGAATGACAAGTGAGTTAAAAATTCAGAGTAAACATTTAATTTATACTTACCAAAGATTTTAAATGGTCAACTACTTCCTCGAAATTAGTGAGAACCTTCCGGCCATCTCTCATCACAGGGAGTGTGCCTTTTGGTGTGAAAAACGGATTATTCGACTCTCTTACTTTAACTGGTACGCCAATAAATTTCATATACGTCTGCAAAATATATTATTTAATTATTTACCGAAAACCGGCAAAAAACAGGTTATGTTATGCGATAAAACTTACCAAAACTTTTAAACATTCTAAATCAATCGATGCTAGGCCCCATTCTCCTCTCCAAATATCTAATTCTATACTAGCCATCCCTCTTGGTTAATTTGTAATTAATCTAAAATTGTAAAATAATTTATGTTATTGAACAAACGACAGCTGATGACATTTTTTTTTACTGATAAACACAGAACAGATGATAAATACTATAGAATACAGAATAAATACATACGAATAATACAGAATAAATAGGCAATGGGGGGCGCCGGACGGCCGGCGGCAAGCGAGCAGTGGCAGTGCTACATAAACTTTTAGTCGATTATTTTATCGATTATCAGTAAAACACATATGTGTGTTCATGCAGAATTTTATGATGTAATATTTAAATCTATAACGATTTCAGTGAAATTTTATTATTTCAAAATTTTCTTAAAAGCACATTATTAGGTAGAAGTTTTGAAAAATTCCGGTTATCTCAAAAATGACGTGGACCAATCGAGAAATTGAATCAACGAATCGATGCAATCGAGGTTGAGACTAGAACATCCATTGTTATGAATTTAAAAATTATAAAACTATAACGTTCATTTTCTATCTTTGTTTTTCATTAAGTAAACCGAATTTCTCTATTTTTTCTTACCATCGTTACATGCTAACTTTGCTTTGATTTCTTTAGAACATTTTATTACGATGAAGAGAGACAGAATGAGATTACACTTCTTTTCAGCTTGAGCTCAGACAAGTATTGCTGTCATTTATTCATTTCACGTCATTTGGTCACTACCAAAATATTTTTTTGTGAAAACTATTATTGAATTGTTGCTGAATTAATGGTCTCTACGAGGATATAATAAATAACATTGTGAGATTGTGTTTAATACTGATCAAAACGAATGAAATTAAAAACTAAGTGAAAAACAGCGCATTGTGAAATTGCATCAGAAAGAAAAATCTGGAATCGAATAGCCGGTTTTTATTTATAAAATAAATTATAGCTAAGTACAATGTCTATACAGTGGACATTTATTGCTGGCTATCTGTATTTTGAAATAGCGATAGTAATATTAATGATGCTACCGATTTTTAGTCCAAGAAAATGGCATCAATTTTTCAAATCCCGGTTATTTTCAATGTTCCAAAAGCATGCAGCTGTCTACTTTTATGTACTACTTGGCGTACTCTGCCTTTTCTTGATGGATGCAATAAGAGAAATGAAGAAATATTCTCACAGTACTGATGGTTCACAAATTAATTTAGCAGCTGAATTAAAAGGAAGTGTAAAATTATTTAGATCACAGAGAAATTTTTATATAACTGGGTTCAGTATTTTTTTAGCCTTCGTCATAAGGAGACTTGGAACTATGCTTATCATACAAGATGAACTGAGTTTAAAAGCAGCAAAAATTATATTAGAAGCTGAAAAAACGGTAAAGCTGGCTAAAAACACTGTTCTTGAAAATACTATTCATAATAATGAGGTTCAAAACACTGAAGAAATCAAAAAGCAATTGGAGGAAGCCAACTGTTTGTTACAGACTGAAAAGCAGAATGTTAAAGATCTAAAAGAGGAAGTAAATAGATGGAAATTAATGTATGAGGAAGCAATAGTTGCTGTAAGCCCTGGAAGAGGTGATGAATAAGTGAAATCTATAGAGAATTTCTTTTTCTGTTATGATTAACCAAATAAATTTTTGTGTTGCATGGCTTTGCTTAATTTATTTGGAATCAAATAAGGTACCTACCTAATAAAATTTATCTATTAGTGTGACGAGATTAGTGAAAATGGTGCTGCATAGTCTGATTTAAAGACTTCATTATAATATTATTGATAAAAATATCTATTTAATAAGTATTTTAATTTTTTGTATTATTTTGATCAATAAGTGTAAATGTTTGGCTTGTGAAATTTTTATCTAGTCTTTTAATATTATGCGTTCTGTGAGTATCTTGTTACTTATTAATCACTTTATTGCTTAAAATCTTGTTAAACTTACCTAATATTAGACAGAAGTAGTTTGAAGTTAACTAATAATTAATAAACCTCTATCAATTATTAGTTCATCAATTATTATTCTTATTATTGCCCTAACATTTTATTTCCATAATAATTAATATTATAATGTAAGCATAGAAGATTGTAAGTAAAATCTATTAGGTCTTTTTATCATGTAACATCTACAATATATAATATTAAAACATTAAATAATGTTTTTTGTAAAGAGTAGTTTTATTTTGTCCAGCCAGAAGAGGACGGTGGGACGGATAACGAACAAAAGGACTGCCTGTTTTTTCAGAGCCTCGAAGAGACGCGTTAGACTCGATATTTTATCTGTAAGAAAAATTATCAAAGACGTAGGTAATAGGTAAAACAACTTCACGTATAAATAATTAGGTTGCTTTGACAAAACATAGTATCTGCCTACCCCATCGGGAACATGGCGTGACTGTACTGTATGTATGTATGATGATCAATAATAATATATCTCATCTATACCCCTCCAACCCTCCTCCAACAATAAGGAGTAGGAGATTCTCATGAGAAAAATGTTGGTATTTTTTTATATAAATATACCTATCATAAAACAGAAAATAATTATGATACGAAACGTTCCTCTCTGTTCTGTGCACTGAGCACGTAATAGTTCTGTGTACGAAACCAGGGGCCCAATTCTGAAAGTGCACTATAAGCGTAATGGTGTTCCGATCGTGTATCATCGGTACTTTTTTTGAAATACGCGAGTCTATATGTCATTTAAAAAACTCCAATGGAAAACCGATGAAATCAGAATGAACACGTTTGATCTGTCATTGTTCGCATAATTTTAATCCCAATTCACTAAGACTCTGGTGATCAATGTCGTATTGATGGTTGACTTTAACCGAATTCTGTAACCATTTTGACATCAAGTACTTCGGCTTTTCAATGATAGATTCTATCGTAAACTACCATTGACTGACCATTTTGCAGCCGAACCTTTTGAGTAGCAGTTGCTCAATGGTAGTTCGATGAAACCTTCAAATTACTCTTAAAATGGCCGTATAAGCGGCGCTGAATATAAATTTACTATACAAATACGAGTAAATTATCATGAAATAGAGAAAAAATGCCCGCGTCGACGCTTTCTAAGACCTTCCGGATAGTGAATATGAAATGGGAAACACGAAAATCAGACTTATAATTTTATAACCAAACATCCCTATCGTCAATATCTTCGCGACATAGTCAGTGTGGTCTGAGAGTAATAGGGTAAGTAAAAAAATAATAATAATAAGTTATTACATACCTAGTCTAATAGATAGATAGATAGATAGATAAACACTTTATTGTAGGTACACCATACATAGGACACAACATAAAGGAATAATAATTATATTAAACTTAGGCTAGTACAAGTGGCGGTCTTATCGCTTAAAGCGATTTCTTCCAGACAACCGGAAGGAAAGGAAAACTATACTCATGAGTATTTCTACATCGGCGGTGTACTTACAGGAGAATAAAAAAAAAAAATGTACTTACTATAATAATATACTATATATACATATAAACGTACATACTTATAATCACACATACTTACATACATAGATAGATATATATCTATAATATAATCGAATACACATATAATATAAATATAATTAGAAATTTAAATACATAATATCTAATTTATCTATAATATATAACATTATATCAATAAAATACATATTAACAATACTTATACATTATCATAACAAAGTGATAAATAATACTTATTTAACTTAGTTTTAAAAGCATGAAGTGACTGAGACTGACGAATTTCTGCCGGTAATTTGTTCCACAGCCGAGCAGCCTGTACAGTGAATGAATTATCAGAGAAGGTAGTTACATGTGAAGGTATTGAAAGGAGCAAAGATTCGGTAGACCTCAGGGAGCAACCATGACCTGAATGAAGAAACTGAAAGCGTTCTTTGAGATAACTCGGAGAAGAAGGATTGAACAGTATACAGTAAAGAAGAGAAAGAATCCGCGAATTCCTACGGAGGCGAATGGGGAGCCACTTGAGCTGTGCACGGAAAGGAGAGACGTGGTCATATTTACGAAGTCCAAATATGAACCTTATACAGAAATTTTGAAGGCGCTCAAGTTTGTTAAGCTGGTCTTCGGTTAAATCTAGGTAACAGGAATCGGCATAGTCAAGATGAGGAAGTAGAAGGGATTGAGCAAGTGATACTTTAGTAGCAGTAGGAAGAAAGTTACGAAGACGTCTTAGTGAGGCTGCAGATGCAAACATTTTCCGGCTGACTGAGTTTATCTGAGGTTGCCACGTGAGACATTGATCGATTATCAATCCAAGATTACGTACTTCCTTGCTGTATTGTATATTTACACCTTCAAAAACGATTCGAGGCAGGCTATTTTGATCTACTTTCGATAACATGCGAGAGCTACCGACTACAATAACCTGGGTTTTTGATGGATTAACCTTAAGTCCAAAAGCTCTGCTCCACACTGATATCTGATGTAGATCAATATTAATAGATGCTATGCAATCATCTAGCTTATGTATGGAAGCCTGGGAATAGATCTGGAGATCGTCTGCATATAGGTGGTAGGAAGAAGTAAGGTATTTGGTGATAGAATCTATGAAAATAGTGAAAAGAAGTGGAGATAGAACGCCGCCCTGTGGTACACCAGCTGTAGTGTTACACCATGAGGAGAGTGACTCATCAAGGCGAACCCTCTGCCGGCGCCCAGACAGATAACTTTGAAACCAGCTAGACACGGCCGGAGATATATTGATAGAGCGTAGTATGGATAACAGGATGTCGAAATCGACTGTATTGAAAGCATTACTAAAGTCCAATAGAACCAGCACCGTTAGTTCCCCCCTTTCCATTCCGGAACGAATGTCTTCCGTAATTTTTGTAAGAGCGGTAACAGTGCTGTGAGCAGGTCGGAACCCAGACTGGAACGAATTAAGAAGATGATTATTGGAAAGGAAAGAACTTATTTGGTCATGGACCAGACGTTCCAAGACTTTAGAAAGGAAAGGAAGGATAGAGATAGCTAATATATCCATTTATAAAAATATTTTTTATAAGCGCCATGCAAGGAATTTCTACCCATAGCGCCATGACTGCTGTGCATATGGCCTTTGGTTTTATGCCACTCTTTTGATGCTATCGATAAATCGCGCCCTGGATTTTTCAATTCTGACCACAGTTGTACATCACTCACCTAAACAAAGCTAGCCTAAATAATATTTCTTATAATTTTTTTTCAGGTGGTTCAGACATTTGGAGAGGATGGATGAAAGGAGATTAACAAAAGAGCTGTAAATAAGACTGGTGTGAATGGTAAAATTGGTAGGGGTCGACCTAGGCGTACATTTCATGAACAAATTGATGTTGTTCTAAGACGAGCATGTATGAAGAATGTCATAAAAGTGGACAAAGCGAGAGCTGTATGTCCGGTAGCAAGTGGAGGAAAATAGTCTGCATACCCCAACGTGAACAAGGCGTGAATGTATGTATGTATAACATTTCATCCTAATTTGTGCCGTCGTTTTAGCGTGAAAAGGTAACAAGCATACAATTTATTATATAAGTTGGGATTCTTCATCACTTTTCTTTTAGAAATGTGATAAAAGTTCTTCAAATAAATATAGGCACATTTATTACAAGTAAAAATTCAATTTCAATTTCAATTTCAATTTCTTTATTGCATAATTCATGATATAATAATAGATGGTAGTACATAATCATGATACCCGTTTGGGCGTAGCAAATTGTTAGGTAACGAATATTTTATGAAGAATACATGTATCCAATAAATAACAATAATAATAATAATTTCTTTGGCTTTTAATTTATGAACGTGAAGCAGGTCACTTACTAGTTCTCTTTTTTATCAACTGAATTTACTTAAAGCAGTTCAATATAATTTATACGTTTATTTGTTACAGCATGGGTTACAAAATACAACAACCAGTCGAACAATAAAACAAGCCTTATTCAGCTATAAAACCATAGGTACCATACATATAAGAATATACATAAAATGTTATATGTTATAATTATTGTGAATGTAACTTCAATCAGAACATTAAAAATTATAATTTATGAGAATTTCATTTCTATCTTGTTACATAGATTATTATTTACAGACCCCACATCATTCATTAATCAACTTGATATTATATAAGTAGTTTCTTTTGACAAAACATGAAGGAGAAATTTAAAGTAGAAAGGTGTTATGAGTATGTTGTCAACCTTGAGCACTAGAATTCAGTCCCACACTGCAAGCTTGATCTGCGGAGAATAAAGACAGAATTGTTTAATGGTGTTATTTCATGCCTACTATACACCTAACCCTTCAACCAATATTACTTATGATGAAATTTATCATCTGATCTAAAGCGATAATTCATTGTGTTACCTAATCTAATTTCAAAAATTTACTATAGTATCATCAATCCGTTTTTTTTTCTATGTTATTTTACCTAATCAATCTATGTTACACACCGCTATAAAATATCTTGTGACTTACAGCATTTAACTTAGACTGCCTCAGTGGCGTAGAGGGTGCATGCTCAAATGCCAATCAAGAGGTCATGGGTTCGATTCCCAGGTCAGGCAAAGTGTTAATAAGGATTTTTCCATTAGGTATTATCTCAATAACTGCCTGGAGTCTGGAACTGTGCCCAGTAGAGGGCAATAGGCTCACCCCCTGTTACATGGGACCAAAAACATACTGGCGAAATGTGGGTGTATCTACTATGGGACTGAGTCCTGGGTACACCTCTGCCTACCCCTTCGGGGAAAGGCGTGAATGTATGTTTAAAGCCGAATGTCAGGATTGTAGCAAGTGGAGAGAAATAGTCTGCTTACTCCATCGGGAACAAAGTGTAACTGTATGCTGTATGTATGTATAGCATAATTAACAAAGTTGTAAATCACATCTCTGGGCCCTAAGATACAGGCTCTTTCTTAGTTTAAGGATCCGCTGGAAATATAACAGAATAATATATGTTTTAAATGTAAAAGTTTAAGTTAAGAATTTTAAATTTATTTGCAGGTTGACTTGTAACATTTTCTATTATAAATAAAGAACTTGAACTTATAAAATAAAATTTGATTAGGCAGGCGGGTTGAAGAGCACAGTCCAATGCTAAAAAATAATCTAAATCTGGTACCCATGCCTGGTAATCTGGCAATAATTAGTTTCCACAACAGAATCTTACACTAATCTCTTTTCATAGAATTCCAAGATCTGACTGTTTGACTTAATAAGTAATCAAGACAAAAGGGTAGGTACTTATACTCACTTTTAAACATTTTGTTGATCATTTGTAATATCCAGTTTTGACTTACACCAGGTAAGCTTGTTAATCTGCAAGGTATCTACTTCTATTATAACGATAGACTATTTCTTGGATACAAAGCGGACGCCCATTGTAAGATTTTTGTGAAAACTAGTTCTATCTGTACTCTGGCGCAGTACCTTCTCTGAAAGAATAACAATAATACAATTTAATGACAAGCGTTATTATTCCCGGGATTTCGTTCTGGTAGGAATCTCGGGTCAAGACTTGATTATCATCATCACCATCATCTCAGACGTAGAAGTTTACTAGACATAGGTCCCATTGGGGGGCCTTGGCCTATACTTACCACGCTTGGCAGGCAGGTTGGCGAGATATATATATTATGAAGATAAATATTTGAGTACATTTTTCTACTGAATTAACTGTTTATGTATTTCACTTTTACTTAGGGAGTTGAATACACAGAATACTATTGCTAGGAGGTTGAGACGAGAAACTACGTTTTTCTAAAACTTTCTAGTGATTGTGTGTATTTTTAATTTATTAAATTCGTAAATATTTACACTCGACTCGACTGACAGTATTACTGACTTTGACATGTTCTGTGCTTTGACAGTAAAATAATGAAATTTTCACAGGCTATCCTAAATATTTGCATTTTTGAATTAATTATAGCGTCTTTTCTTTTACCGTTTTTTTGCAGGCAACATTTTTTACATGATTGATTTTGACTGGCAGCACTGTTCATTCCGAGAAGACGCGACTCCGACGACAGGCCAATGCGATCTTTGTGACACTGGTAATTTGATGTTCCGGAATTGACACTTAGGCCACTCTGGCGTTATAATCGTATCGGCCTCTCAGTCGTGTCGGAATGGTCGAAAAATTAAGGTGTCCGTACGGAATCGAGGCCCTGGAATCAATATTTTATGCGCCATATTTATATATAGACTTATATATAAGTTGATGGTCTCTGTCACGCTGTCACTGTCACTGTCAGTGTCATTTATTTGTTACTTGTCAATTTTGGAAAAAATGGATACAATTCCTCTCTGTTCTGTGGATACAATCAATGGCTGAAAAAGTGAAAAATAGAAATTAGAAATCTTTAAAATCCTGAATGTAAAGAGTACAAAATCGTAACACATTTCTGAAGCATACAGCGTGAACCTTAAGTTACTCCTACAGAATCGTTGCTAGTGCTGAGTGCTATCGCCAATCGTGAGCTCTTACTATGTTAGCAATTGTGAAGTTCTAAACAGTTGCTTGTTGTTATTTTGTTGTGAGGTGCGTGACCCATAGGGTACCGTTACACACTATTTATGAATGTGGGAATCTTCAATAGAGTCAATCACAAGGTAAGTGGCTTCGTATATTCGTTTATTACCAAGAAACACTGCACTGCACTGCAATTGAGGGCCTATTGACGTTGCATTTGAAGAGTGAATAGCGGTAAGTATAAAGTATTACTGTTACAATTTGCTCTAATCACTGATTCCATCATCCGACGATCTATATTCCTACTTACGACACAGAACTGTCATTGAAATTATGTCGTTAGTCTAAATAAATCAAGAACTTAAATAAATAGACCATAATATTATTATATCTTCAGTATCTTCAATGTCCAGTATTGTAATAAATAGTTGGTATTAATCTATGATATATCTGACCATGTAATGTCTAAACCTATAATAATTATAACATAAACCAATCCCACCCATTGATTTGGCAGCACTATACAAAATAAACCTGGGTAGCCGTGTGTAGTACACAAATGAATGAAGGAAATGAAGTACTTCACATGTGTTTCCTCCTTCATTCAATACTTCAGCAAAGATTCAACTAGTCCAGTAGTTCAGTAATTCTGGTATAATATTTTCTGTTTTCATAATATAAGAATAAATCAAAGTTAAAGAAAATCTTGCTTTATGTTTAATTTATAGTTCATTATCCATCAAAATTTACTAGTTTTCGTTTAAAGAATGAGAAGGATTAGTGAAGGAAAAGGACTAAAATGAACGAGGAAACTGGTGAACGAAATCTGAACGTCAAACAAAAACTCTCTTTTGTGTCACTGAACAAAATGAAGGATATATTTCACAGAGATGAAAAGATATAAACATATCTTTTCTTTTTAGTGACACATTCTGCACATGTCTAAACCTGGGTAAATGACACATATCCTCCCACTTTTTTGAACAATTAATGATTATTGTTACAAGCAATAACTGCTATTGAGCTTCTCATGTTTTATTTAAAGTAATTAACATAAACAATAATGTATTTTGTCATAATGTTAAATCAGAATTTGTAGTATTACAAAGTATTACAAAGACTCATTTACACAGTGCAAGTTTCTTGTACAAGTATTGGTACAAGAGCAATAATTTACATACATACATACATACATTCACGCCTTTTTCCCGAAGGGGTAGGCAGAGGTGTACCCAGGACTCAATCCCATAGTAGATACACCCACATTTCGCCAGTATGTTATTGGTCCCATGTAATAGGGGGCAAGCCTATTGCCACTTACCGGACACAGTTTCAGACTCCAGGCAGTTATTGAGATAATTCCTAATGGAAAAATCCAATATTTAACACTTTTCCTGACCTAGGGATCGAACCCGGGACCTCTTGATTGGCAGTCGAGCATGCACCCTCTACGCCACCGAGGCAGTCACCGAGCAATAATTTAATGTAATGAAAATAGCTATCCATAGGAAGGAATGGAATGAGCGGAAAGAGGCCCCGCAAAGGGGACAGTATATGCTACAGTAGATAATGGTGTAAGCCAAATTAGTCAAATCACATACACCTATAGTCACAAAGTTTCATTTGCAGAGAATTTTAAAATATTGCTCTATTTGTACAGAACAAAGAGAGTGGGGGCATGTATGCAGAGTGGAGTTCATTGCCCCTGGAGGGGGGAGGGCAGGGCGTCCTCGGCGCGGTGGGGGGGAGGGATGTGGTGCTAGCGGTAGTCAAGCAGTTGGCTTCTTCTGAACCTAGCCCACTGAATACTGACACTGAGGTGGGTTTTAATGTTATATAGAATAAAGAGAAAGGAGCTTATTGCCCTTGGAGGGAGGGGGTGCTAGGTGCGGTGTGGGGGGAGTGATGTGGACACTGAGGTGGGTCATATTATTTAATACATTATTCACAGATAAAACAATGATAATGAATGCCAGGATGTGGACTCTTTAGCAGGGGGCCGCCTGGGGAAGTACCACACCTATGCCAGTTATTTATCCTCCAAACAGTAATGTGCAAACATTACTGTGTTCTGGTCTAAAGGGCAATGTTACCAGCCAAATTACTGGGTGTCTAATTTGCCCGTCTTGTCACACACTATCATAAAAAAATAAGTTTTTGGTGGACACAAATGAAATAATCATGCATATACTATACATAGATAAATACTTCACACATAGAAATAACATTTATAGTAATTTCAAATCTCAATGTGTGCTTTTTTCCTAAACCTTGCCCCGTGATTCAGATGGCAGGTTAAACTGTAGGTCCCGATTGTCTGCTTTAAGAGATGACTATGAGAAGATGATGGCTATGCGGGTAAAACGGCAGGGCACAGCTCTTGTTAATATTAATAGTGTTTTCCAGGTGGAATGGGTGCTAGAAGTGATCCGCTACGGCCTCTCCCTGCCCCTACAAGAGCACGAAGCGTTACGTGACTGTGTGCGAGTGTGCTGCGCCTGGCTCGCCCCGCTGCTGCCCCCGGCGCCGCCCGCCATGCCGCCGGCCCCCTCTATACCGCCGCCCGTCGCCGCCGCGCCTCATGTCTACGCTAGGAAGATACTCAGACATCTGCAGAATCTATTTGTGCCGAGGCCTAATGAGAGTAAGTATATAGATAGACATTATTGCCTTGTGTGCTTTGCCTGACGGCCTTGAGTATGCAAGAGTCCACATCGCAGCCTCTAGGAATGCTCAGTTGTAGTCAAGTATAGTGCTCGAGCTAATTACATTGCTGGTCACTCAATCACGCCAGATTAGAAAAATAACTGGATGCCTGACCCAATGCTGCAAGTTTGAATTAACCCAAAGAAATTTGTATAAGTATAACATAGCATGTTCGAGAAAACTCTTTATAGATAGATATAGACAAATTCTTAGGGACCTATGTATGTATTCAAAACTAATATAAAGTTAACTGATTAGTCTGTATAGTAGAAATCTTAAAGCCTGTAATAATATTATGTAGTGTGCTTTTGGATACCTTTGATGGTACCTTGGATACCTTTAATCTAAATCACTGTTAAATTCTTACTTGTTGTTTTCAAGCTCTCGCATTCATATATCAACTGGAATTGGGTGAGTTAATACACTGCAGGGCAGGCCAACTTCCCATTAAGTGTTGCAATGGTGTGGTAAATAGTGCCGTCAATGAATAATAACTATTACTATGTAAAGAAGGGACACTTTCCTCTCCCTGTCTGAGACCAGGCAGTCAACAGTAACACCTACTTACGCACACATTTGACGCGTGTACGTTATATATTCTAAGAAGTAGTAGTAGGCTATTGCGCGCAGGCAGTTGTATGGAGTGACGGGGCTCTGGTGCGGCAGTCAGCCGTAATTAGATTTATTATTAATATATTAAGTCCATGTAAACAAGATCTCTATTTATCTCAAAACGGCTCTACAAAGTTTTTATTATTTTGAAGATTTGACCCTAAGTCAAATCCACATAATAACGAACATTATACTCAAACGTGAGTTGAAAGTTATATCAACAAATGTTAATTCATCTTCATCAATACACAGTATAAAACAGAATCACTTTCCGTGTCCGTCTGTCTGTAAACCCGCTAACTCCTTCCAAGTCGCTAATCCTACTTCCTACTAATAATATAAAAGTGAACGTCTGTGAGGTTGGATGGATAGAGGCTGGTTGGATGGATATTTTGTTACTTTCTCACCCCAAAACTGGAATAACACATAACCGGGAATAACCATTACCATATACCCAGGTGGAGATCTGATCAGCAAGCAAGCAGTCCTCTGCCACCGCGTCCTCCGTCTGGGTCAGACACTAGCCCAGTCCGCAGCCCTAGGCGCGGCGGAGTGGCGAGCATTACTCCAGCTATTACTCGCCGCGGCCGGAGCGCTCCTGAGCCCGCCCGCGCCGCACCACAGCTCGGCCGCTCAGCTCTGCGACCGGGTGCTGTGTGTGCTGTTTCAAGTTTGGATACTCGCTTGTCACAGGTAATTGTCCATCTACACGGTGGGCCACGGACCACTTTGGTCAGTGGATGGCCCGTCTAAACTGCTCTCTCTGTCTCTCGACTGCCTCGCTGGCGTAGTGGACGCAAGCTCTCGACTGCCGATCAGGAGGTCCCGGGTTCGATATTGGATTTTTCCATTAGGGATTAGCTCAATAACTGCCTGGTCTGGAACTGTGCCCGGTAGATGGCAATAGGCTCGCCCCCTATTACATGGGACCAATAACATGCTGGCGATATGTGGGTGTGCCTATGGAACTGAGTCCTGGGGAACACCTCTGCCTACACCTCTGGGAAAAAGGCGTGATTGTAAGTTCGTTTATGTTGATAGCTCGTCTACATGATAGTCTTTATTGTGGCACCACATACAAGAAACCTCATGAATAAATGGCTCGGCCATTAACCAAGGTCACCTGTGGCTCATTTGTTTAATAGTCGACTTTTACCAAAGTCACTTTTGTCAGGTCAAAATTAGATGTGCTTTGAATTATTTATGAAATATCGTTACTTGATTGCCCACACTATGGTCGAGACCACAACACTGCTCAAAAATCTGCTCGTCTATGAACTTTATGCTAAGTTAACTTTAAGCTTCTTGATTTGCGTTACAACGTCGCAAGTCAGTGTTGTAGCTTCGCCCTATTATCTGCATAATTGACTACATTGATTCAATTGCTTATCTTGGTTAATGGTTGTTTTCGAATCTTCAGCATAAAATATATAAGTTTATTTCAACCTAAAATCTGTTATGTGCAGATGTTTCCCCTCACCTCCATTATGGCGCACATTACGGGAACAATGTCTAGTGTGGCGTCACCGCGCGCCTTTAACGGAGCAGTGGACGCGCGCCTCCCTGTGTCTGACCGCGCGGCTGCTCCATCACATGTACGGACCGCTGTTCCCTGCTATGCCTATCAGTAAGTACTATTGCGATGGTCCACTATAGCCACCGGTGCAGTGGACGCGCGCCTCCCTGTGTCTGACCGCGCGGCTGCTCCATCACATGTACGGACCGCTGTTCCCTGCTATGCCTATCAGTAAGTACTATTGCGATGGTCCACTATAGCCACCGGTGCAGTGGACGCGCGCCTCCCTGTGTCTGACCGCGCGGCTGCTCCATCACATGTACGGACCGCTGTTCCCTGCTATGCCTATCAGTAAGTACTATTGCGATGGTCCACTATAGCCACCGGTGCAGTGGACGCGCGCCTCCCTGTGTCTGACCGCGCGGCTGCTCCATCACATGTACGGACCGCTGTTCCCTGCTATGCCTATCAGTAAGTACTATTGCGATGGTCCACTATAGCCACCGGTGCAGTGGACGCGCGCCTCCCTGTGTCTGACCGCGCGGCTGCTCCATCACATGTACGGACCGCTGTTCCCTGCTATGCCTATCAGTAAGTACTATTGCGATGGTCCACTATAGCCACCGGTGCAGTGGACGCGCGCCTCCCTGTGTCTGACCGCGCGGCTGCTCCATCACATGTACGGACCGCTGTTCCCTGCTATGCCTATCAGTAAGTACTATTGCGATGGTCCACTATAGCCACCGGTGCAGTGGACGCGCGCCTCCCTGTGTCTGACCGCGCGGCTGCTCCATCACATGTACGGACCGCTGTTCCCTGCTATGCCTATCAGTAAGTACTATTGCGATGGTCCACTATAGCCACCGGTGCAGTGGACGCGCGCCTCCCTGTGTCTGACCGCGCGGCTGCTCCATCACATGTACGGACCGCTGTTCCCTGCTATGCCTATCAGTAAGTACTATTGCGATGGTCCACTATAGCCACCGGTGCAGTGGACGCGCGCCTCCCTGTGTCTGACCGCGCGGCTGCTCCATCACATGTACGGACCGCTGTTCCCTGCTATGCCTATCAGTAAGTACTATTGCGATGGTCCACTATAGCCACCGGTGCAGTGGACGCGCGCCTCACTGTGAATATCAAGAATATTGCCCAATATTCTGTAGCAGTTGTAGCTTTTGTAGCAAACAATTGATTTAGCCAAATTAAATTATATTGTTAACTGATAGTAGAAAAAGTTATACCCTAAAAGTTTCTTGTCTGTTCTTCTTGGAGATCGTAGAGCTATTTCTCCGGACGCCTCATCATTGGCTTCATTGACTGAAAATGGCTAATTGTTATATAATTGTTGTCAGGTGAAGAAGACGCGACCCTCATTCCAGCTGATATGAGCGCCGAAGCTGTGATGCAAAGCTGGTATAGAATGCTCCACACTATAGGGAACCCGGTGGATCTCTGTCGACCCCAGGTCATCAGCCAGACTCCTGACTTCCTGCAGGTATATACACACATACATATACATATACATAATAATATGGGACAACCTCCAAACACGGTCATCTGGTCCCTAACTAGGCTAGAAGCCTGTACTATGGTAACCAGATGACATGTTCATGCACACAAATGTTTGACCTGACCAGGTATCGAACCCGGGGCCTGCGGCACAGAAAGCAGAGTTACTACCATCTGAGCCAACGAGCCTGTCAACATACTTGAAAGATTTCGGTGGATATGTAGGGGTAGGCAGTAGGCAGAGGTATAGGTGACAGGAATCAGTCCCATAGTAGGTACACCCACATTCTAGGCACACTCCAGGCTATCATTGTGATGATTCCTAGTGGAAAATTCCAATAGTTCTTTGCCTGACCTTGGGATCGAACCCTCATGATCGGCAGTCGGACTTGCATTAACTACGCCACGGAGGCAGCCAAAAACTTAGTCCAAATAAAAGAAATAAAACAATATGGTGCCAAGATGGCAATAGGCTCGCCCCCTATTACATGGGACCAATAACATACTGGCGAAATGTGGGTGGTTCCAGGCCTGTGGCACTCCACGTTTTTGCTTTGAAGCTACAGGTACCTGGAGAGCGTAGTCTAAACGTACAAATTCAGTGGGTTGTCGCCGGCACAGTCGCACGTCAATTGTTTTGTGTTCTGTGGTGCATTCATCTGTGTTCCATTCCATCACCCGTATTCAAGAACGATATCTACTATGTGGTCTCACAGTACGCCCGAATGCATAGGGCCGGTAAATCCAATGCTTCAACAAAAGGTACTTGAGTGACATCTAACGCTATGCGTTAATTCGGGGCGGCCCTTAGGAAAAGAGCCCGAGGAGATTTTAAACGCACGCATAGTGGAGCCTACAAAATTAATTTTCCTCTATACTCTATACTCTGTGGTAATGTTGAGATTTTGTCTCATTTTTCGGTGTTTTAATTTCTTATTTAATAATTAGAATATTATTTATTTTAATGGGTCAGCTAGTTCGTGAAAACTGACTTTTTTATTTCATCCGCAGATCAGGCAAAAACGGACCAATATTAATATTGTATTATATCTGTAATCGACCCTGTGAGTCCGCATTTTGCATGCGAACGGTGAATGAGATGGCCTGCCGTGACGAAAGCAGTGGGAAATCCCTTAATAATAATAATTAATAATAATAATTTGAATTTATACTCTTACAGAACGGGTTACACTGCTCGAGTCAATTCGTATGGGTTATGTGGACCACCCCATATTGTCAGAGTTTCAGGTCGACAAGATTCCTACAAGGCCTCCGACATGACCTAACGACTGCCCCGCTGCATATCTTATAGGGAACAGCCGGGGGACCTACAGTTTAACGTGCCATCCGAAACACGGTAGCGCCCAAGCGAAAAGTCCACGTGGTGAGATTCGATCCAGGGCTTCCGGATTTAAAGCCGGGCATATTCCCGCAGGACCACAGACGCTACACTTACTTAATTTGCACAGTGTTGCTTGCTACCTTACATAAGTTTTATTCATGAATACGGGTGTAAATATATATAACCTATATCCTTTTATCCTACTAATATTATAGATGCGAAAGTTGGTGAGGAAGGATGGATAAATGGATGGATTTTTATTATTACCCTATAGCTCAGTAATAGCTACCCAGACACAGATCAAAGTCTGAACCTCACGAATTTTCTTACTTCCAATGGCCATCGAAAGGTAATAAATAATGCATGACTATTAGTAAATAAGTAGATACCTACAACTCCCAAATGTTAAGCTATTCTTAATTCTTACAAACATGTCACCTGGCACTCGTATTACCTTACACTGCTTACACCTAAAACCTAAGATAATTATATAGTGTCATAGACAAATTAAAAAGATTACATCCCTAACGTCGTAAAAAGCAATAAGAGATACGCGATAGAAAGAGAGGCAGCTTGAACGATAATTAGTTGGGCGCCGTGCGACCTGAAGTGCACTTTATTGCGTCGAGTGGCTATTTATTTGAATGATTTTGAGGAGTGTCCCTTCTGTCCCTTATTAGTATTCTGTGGTGGTTCTTAAAATTGGAACTGAGTTCTGGAACACCTCTGCCTACCTCTTCGGGGAAAAAGCGTGATTGTATGCTACAAATTTGATAATATATTGTTACTGCATGGTTGGCTGGTAGAGATCTCTCTGAGCGATAAGGGTGCCGATTGTTAAAATTTTTGTTGTTTTCTGTACTAATTGTGATACCAATAAAGAGTGTTCTATTCTATTGTAAAGTATTCAATAACCCAAGAAGAAGGCGCCCGGGACCCCAGCCAGCACCCCTGCCTGCAAGCCTTGCCCGGAATATTCCATAAAGCTATGAAGGGGATCGCTGCACATGTCGACGCTTTTCTTGGTATGTGTCACTTTTATATGACCTTTTGACATTATTACATTTGGATTATGTGAGTTTTGACATATATGATAAAAAAAAAGTGGGTTGTGGACTTTCTTACTAGTACTTATAAGAATATGGGAAGAAAAACTTCGCCGATGACTAGAACCTTCACGGTCAACCAGTACATAGAAGACAAAGATGCCTGGAAACTTCTGCATAGCCGCCTCGCGGCACCTTCAAAGAAAACGAATGTAACCAAACCAAATATTGTGAAACTATCTGTTGAAAAAATTAAGCCCTACAAGTTTCCTGTGCGTTCTTCTTGTAGAGGTATCTTTCCGAACGCACGGTAGACTCAGTACTGTTTATCTTCATTGACGTGCAAAAGTGTCAGATTATGACCTGTTTGAGTTTGAGTTTGAGCTCAATTGGTAGAGTCCCACCACGCGGATTGGTGCGGGTTCAAGTCGCGCTCGTTGGTGAAATTTTTCTTCCCAAATTCATTTTGTCTATAAAAATATAAAGTATTTCTCTAGTATTTATTTCCTATGGCCTTATTATTTATTATACCTATACTGTCTATACTTTTTTTTTGGTGTCAGTTAACTATTAATATTTTCTATTTTACTTGGTTTTGGGTTGTCTGTTCTTATCACTCTTATCACTCACCTCAATTTTTTATCAATTTAGAATAATTGAAAAATACTTAATTTTGTGTTTATTTTTTTTTCTGTGTAAATAAAACGATACAAACGTTTACTAGTCAGTTCTTTCCTTGTTCAAAAAACTTTTGTGACTAATTTGAAATAAAATTATTATATAGGTAATTTTATTCAATTTGAAAAATATTTTTTTAAGAAAAATACTTAACTTACCGATTACAAAACCTATTATGAGAGTCGCGTGTCAGGATCGTAGCAAGTGGAGAGAAATAGTTTCTGCCTAGCATAACTGGAACAATGCTGCATTGTATAAACATGTATAACATAAATTATGTAAAGGCCAAAATCAAAATGGTCTTAGATATTATTTCACTTTTAAGCCTTCTGCCCACTAGAACGGAACGTAATAGGAATTTATTTGACATGGAAACGTATAGGAAATGTTCTACCTAACTGTTAGACCGTTTCAACATCTTTCTCATAATACGATACATTTCATAATTACTATATATTATAAAATCCTAAATGACTGACATGCAACGCAGAGCCCAAACCACTGATCCTAAAGACTTGAAACTTGGAATGTAGGTTCTTTTCGTTGTTTGGACGTGTGCTAAGAAATGATTTTTAAAAATTCACATTCTAAGGGGTCCAAAATGGGTTGGTATAAAACTCCCATATTTCATAATTGCGAGCGGGCAAAGGCGCTGTTCATACACTAGTAGTGAAATAAAATATTACGCTATGGACTCCCTCTAGAGAGTCTAAATCAGCTCACTTAGAACGCATACATAATAATGTTACCATCAATGAAAAACAAGTAAAAACAAGTCCAGATAGTCCTGTTTGAAGCATAGTGAACGAATTAAAAATAAAATATCGTTCTCATAAAAAAAATGCTGATGGAGCGTTGATGCTTCGTGCACGGCACTCTACGGTCCCGAATCGATCTAGTGGGCATAGTTTCATACGTACGACATATTTAATAATATGATTTTTGTCCTATTACGTTCCTTTACCGTTCCGTTCTTGTGGGCAGACAGCTGAAAGAGTATTCTATTCTATATTTCTTACTTCATCATTATCATCTCAGTCATTGGAAGTCCACTGCTGGACATAGGCCTCCCTCATAATTGGGGTTTTCCAATATTCGCCACGCTTGGCAGGCGGGTTGGCGAGCGCAGTTCGGTGGTTTTACGCATGATCTGGTAATCACAAAAGATGAGGGTGAGGTAGTATTCTTATGCCGGTAAACCCACGACATTCCTCCTAACTTCTAACTTATGCATTGTAAATACACGAGAGGGCTAGTTAAGAATGGTGTGGGGTGACAGGAATCAGCAACGACCGCTGGTGGGAGCCCAGCAGTGGGCAGGGCCAAGTGGTGGGCGGCGAGGACGGTGACGTCACACCGCCCGCACACAGGCGACTTGCCAAATCATTCAGTGTTGCAGCACCTAAGAATAAACTACCTGAGAAAAGTAAGATAACTTGTAAAAGTTCTGTTTTAATATGGAATGTATTTAATAGCACTTTAAATTTGATGAAAGCCGTTATAAAATTGTATATCAGCACTTAAAAATAATAATACATCTATAATATAATATTATCACTACAGAAATAATGGTTTGTACTATAACTGTGTCGAAAACCACAAGTGCCACAAAACAAACCTAAACTACAAAGTCGGCTTGCTCTGAACTTTATAACATGGCAGAATCAGATCTGGCGCGTCGCCGGCCGCTGCCGCGACACGCTCGCTCCGCTTGAGCGTTGTAGTCACAAGACTAACTTAAACCTAACCTATGGAAGCGACTTGCTCTGAACTTTATAGTGGAAACCATTATTTGTATAGTTCATTCAATTAATTTTAAAACTAAAACTTTTAACATATAAAGTGCGAAACATTATATTTAAAGTGCGTTTATATATTCCCCTTTTAATAGTACCACAAAATGCAGACCTTCAGTACTGCAATTTTTTTAAGACTAATATGTGTGTCATACAATATTCAACCTTAGTAGTACGACTTAAAGATTGCAGTTGTGTAGATATAAAATACTTAGTAGTTTTTATTGTACATAAATTAAATACCTATGGTTTGGGTTCAACTGATTACATTTGAAGTTTTTTGCACTAATTTCCAAACTATAACACGTTTTCGACGCACTAAGCGCTTATACTACAAAATAATTTAAAATATTAATAATAGCGTCTATTTATGTGTGATTGTGTACAATAATCTTCACAGTAACAAAGTAATCTGTAAGCATCCTTTAATAACCATCTTTTGAGTTAAATTGCGAAAAAAGAGGTCTATATTGGGTTATTTCCAATCGCCACCACAGGCGATAAATGTTAACAAAAAGCCCCAGTTTATTCGTCGCGCGACCACGATGATAACCCCTTCTTCAACTTCTGAGCAAAATATCTCTCATTAGCCTAATGTCCACCCCAGGCCACAAATGAGCAGCATACTGGTAAAATAACAATCTATACCAACAAGTTAATTGTCATATTTTTACCAATAATATTTTTGCCAGCCAAAAGACAAAAAAGTTAAAAAAAAAGAAACTGTTATTACTTTTTCGATATAATAAGTTTAAAAAAAGGGTTTAGTAGTATTTACGGAGTAAAATCTACTCTAAAACTGAACAACTTCCAAAAGAAATAATTTTGAAATTTACAAAAAAAAAAACTACTTTCGATACGAATTCGCCGATCCGCTGATCCATTTTGTATGGGAAGTCGATATATTTTTTCACCAATTCTTCAATTCTCAGTTTGATGGGTGCACCACCTTAGGAATTACTACACCCTTCTGTAACCGATTAAGCAGTGTAATTTTATTGAAGTATTAATATTTATGTACGTATCATGTGTCAAGGCATTCGCGATTCGGCTCATAGTAAGTGGTCAAAAGCCTTTGGCTTCATAGTGAAAATAATTTCAAACTAAACAATGACCCTTTAAGAGGATGCTAACAGATTATCTGTAATATGGTATATTAATTCAATATCATGTATGAACATGACACCCAGGTACCCCCCGTTCGTCAGTGATCGTCACAAGTCGACCCCCGAGCGTGGCTCCTACGACTCCGCCCAACTCGCTTACATCCAATGGTAACTATTATATTTACTAGGTAATAGATTCGAAAGCGCTCAAAGTTTGGGGAAATTAAATATGATTTATTTACGAGGGGAGGTCAACAAGTTCGCGGAATGAAAGGGAAGGGGGTCACCCCCCTTCCCTAAATAATAATTTCATGTTTAAATTCACATTTAAACATGAAATTATTATTCCTTTTCAATATATTCTCCATTAACCCTAATACACTTTTCAGACCTTTCAAATAATTTATTTAACCCTTCGTAAAAAAATGATTTGTCAAGGCCTTCAAAATAAGCAGATATTGCCGACTTCACTTCATCGTCATCCGTAAATTTCTTTCCACGAAGCTCTTTTTTCATGTTTGGGAACAAATAATAATCACAAGGGGCCAAATCTGGACTATAGGGAGGGTGGTTTAAAGTTTCGAAGCCGCACTTGTGTAAGGCAGCCATCGCAACATGACTCTTGTGAACGGGTGCGTTGTCGTGCAAAAGGAGCACACCTCGAGACCATTTTCCCCTTCTCTTTTCTTTAATTGCTACTTTTAATTTTTCCAGTAGTGTAGCGTAGTACTTCCCCGTGATATTGACACCTTTATCTTTATAATCGATCAATAAAATCCCCTTGGAATCCCAAAAAACTGTAGCCATAATCTTTCCGGCCGATTGTGACACCTTAAACTTCTTGGGCGGTGCTACGCCTTTTTTGTGCCACTGCATTGACTCCTGTTTTGACTCAGGTTCATAGTGATGAACCCAAGTTTCATCTCCAGTCACAATTCGGTTCAGAAATTCATCCCTGTTTTCACTACACAGCTCCAAAAACTCGCGCGAACACTCGACGCGCTGCTGTTTTTGAAGCGCTGTGAGTATTCTCGGTACCCATCTTGCACTGACCTTAGACATGCCAAGATGGTCATGGAGAATATTCAAAATGGTCGTAGATGATACTCCAGTCCTCTCTGCGATTTGTTTCTTCTTTAGGAGTGCATCTTCTAGAACAAGTTTTTCAACTTTTTCAACAATGTCTGAGGACGTTGCTTCAATTGGCCGACCTGAGCGCTGATCGTCTTCAATTGAGTCTCTGCCTTGCTTGAAAAGACTATGCCACTTGTAAATCATTGTTTTTCCAGGGCAGGAGTCCCCGTAAACTGATGACATTTCTTCCATAATGTTCTGAGGCGTTTTTCCTTGCTTAGTGAGAAACTTAATCACGGCACGATACTCAATTTTCTCCATAGTTGATATTTTCTACCCGATTGACTTGTTTATCCAGCGATATCTCAAAGTTTTATGAACTGATTGGGCTGAAACTTAGTATTTATAATTGTATTGAGTCAACAAGTAGCGACAGGTAAAAAAAACTCTACCCCCTTCCCTCTCTAAAACCTCCATTCCGCGAACTTTTTGACCTCCCCTCGTATTTGGTAGAAGAAGCATGAAAGTCAGATTATGCTGTGAAAATGAGAAGTTTGAGAAGTATGGTTGGAGTGACCTTGATGGACAAAGTGAGGAATAGTGTGGTAAGGGAACGATGGTGTGTTAGAAGATGTAGTGACAAAGATAGAGAAAGGATTTGCTGAGGTGGTTCGGACATGTGGAGAAGATGGATGAAAGGAGATTGACAAAAGAGATTTACAAAGATAGTGTGAATGTTAAAGTCGGTAGGGGTCGACCTAGGCGTACCTTTCATGAACAAGTTGATGTTATCTTAAGGCAAGGCCAACAACCGACGAGCATGCATGAAGAATGTGATGAAAGTGGAAGAAGCGAAAGTTGTATGTCAGGATCGTAGCAAGTGGAAAGAAATAGTCTCTGCCTACCCGAATGGGAACAACGCGTGAATGTATGTATATTTATTATTCGCAAACCTACTGGTTTGCGAATCTACAGGTTGGATGTTAAGCAGTTTTGAGGTTACAAAATAATATATGATCCTTCGACTCGCTGGCGTAGTGGTCGAAAGCTCTACTACCGATAATGAGGTTCCGGGTTCGATCCCAGGCCAGGCAAAGTGTTATTGGATTTTTCCATTAGGAAGTATCTCAATGACTGCCTGGAGTCTAGAACTGTGCCTTGCAGGTTCAACTTCCAGGGTCTAAGCTACTTCCATATCAAATTTCAGTAGTTTTGGCGTGAAAGAGTAACAAACATCCATCGATCTTTATGTTTATGTTATGATCTATCTAACCAAAACAAGCGCTAATAGAGTTAGAACACGCTAGCGTTTTGTTACCTGTTACAAACGTATTTTTTTAACATTGTTCTGAGATTAGAGTTTTATTATATTAGTAAGATTAGTAGTAAGTTAAATAGGATTGACACTTGTTCGAATGTTTAGTATGTGAAACGGAGCGTCCCCCGCTGACGCCTCTTCGTCCGAAGGTGAATTCAATGTTCCATCTGTTCGGAGAATGGTTGTTCGAGGCAGCGCTCATCGATACCAACCCCACGCATAGTGTTACTTGTAAGTATTCCTAAAGTCAAAGCCAAAGAGATTTATTCAAATAGGTCACAATCTGACACTTTTGCACGCCAATAAAGATATCAGTAATGAGTCGACCGTGCGTTCGGTACCTTTACAAGAAGAACGCACAAGAAACTTGTAGGGTTAAATTTTTTCAACAGATAGTTTTGCAATATTTGGTTTGGTTACATTCGTTTGTTTGAAATGTGCGCTATGCAGAAGTTTTCAAGCATCTGTGTCAGCGTAAAATGTAAATTTTAGACACAATATCAGGTGAGTTTGCAACATTGTGTCACTCTGCCCACTCTGACTCCACACATTACTCAAATTTTATGTAACATACACTGCCTCGGTGGCGTAGGGGGCGCATGCTCGACTGCCAATCAAGAGGTCCCGGGTTCGATCCCCAGGTCAGGCAAGTGTTAAATATTGGATTTTTCCATTAGGAATTATCTCAATATCTGCCTGGAGTCTGGAACTGTGCCCCGTAGATGGCAATAGGCTCGCCCCCTATTACATGGTCACAATAACATACTGGCGAAATGTGGGTGTATCTACTATGGGACTGAGTCCTGGGTAAACCTCTGCCTACCCCTTCGGGAAAAAAGGCGTGAATGTATGTATGTACAGATTCCCAAAGAGTTTCTAAAGCGAAATTTAAATACATTTTTCATCGGCTGCTTTTCTTACAGGCATATTCTAAAAACTTTCATTGTGCCCCTTGTAAAACTACCTCGTATACAATGGGTCTCTTTAGTACCTCGTGTAAAAGCTACGATATTATATATACGATGTTATAATAATATAAAAATATCGTGTTTGTATTTCAGACCGTAGTGAAGGCACGCCGCCGCCGCCATCTTTGTCTGAGACTACACACAAGGTCAACATGCAAGCTTATATGCCAGGTAACTAAATGTGTGTGTACATTACTGTGTTCCGGTATGAAGGGCAATGTTACCAGCGAAATTACTGGGCATGATGAGATTCAACAACTAATATCTCAGGATGACAGGCGCAGTGCAGTGCCGTGCAGAATTTTGAATTTTGAAACACTGGGTGACACTGTGTCTGATATGGGCAATCATGATGCTTACCATCAGGCACCTGATTTGCTCGTCTTGTCACTCACTATCATAAAAAATAAAAAAAAAGTCCGTTCGGAAGCGGCCCGCCTTCCATCGTGTTCCTGCGGTCTTATCAGATCGTCAGTCCACCTGGTGGGTGGACGTCCTACGCTGCGCTTGCCGGCCCGTGATCTCCATTCTCCAACATTACAGTTCCATCGGCCATCAGTTTTTCGAGCTATGTGCCGCCCATTGCCACTACAACATACCGCTGGACTCGGTCGGTAACTTTCGTTTGTCTACAGATTTCCTCATTTCTGATTCGATCTCGCAAATAAATCCCGAGCATAGCCCTTTTCATAGCTCATTGTGCTATTTGAGCGTACTGATTAGGCCTACAGTCAGAGACCACGTTTCAGAGCCATAATTCATCACTGGTAACACACACTGGTTGAAGATCTTTGATTTGGGGCACTGAAGTATTTCGATCTATTATAATGTATGTCCCAGGTCGTGCAGAAGCCCTGGGCACGCTATCCCGCATCCTGTGTTCGAAGCAATGTTCGGAACAAGTTCAAGCCGCGTACTTAGCCCGGTGTTACGCGGCGCTACACCGCGGGTTAGCTAACCCGAGCTTGCCCACCGCCGCGGCCGTCGTATTGAACGCTACCGATATATTCAGGTAACCAACATTATTTATTTTTATTTTAATAACCTCAAATTATTAAGCTATTGCATAGCTTCTATCGCGGGCCTTGAGCGTGGAGACCGAATCCAGAAATTCCGTAACGAAAATAACCTAACACCCCCCACTCCGACCGGCACAGCGGTGATACTTTTTAATTTTGCCATCTATCGATGAATAGCAGAACTTTTAATGACTTTTTTGAAATATCACGCTTGTCTCTTTAGTTCAGCAACTCGCCTCTAGGTGGCATTGGTTGTATCGGCGTTACTGCGCATGCGTAATCTCCCTCTTATGCAAGCTTAATACTGCATAAATAAAATAAATAAATAATTATAATTGCATAAGTTGATAAAAAATGCTATGCTTTACCGCGGCAGTCCCCGAGTGCCCCACGTTTTTTTTTTTTTTTTTTAAAACCTATGTCACTATTCCAGGCTAGATCTAGACGGCGTTCTCGTCCTAGTTCCAGACTTCATCAACGCCCTAGAGCACATACTAACAGACCGCGAGCCTAAAACAGAATGTGCCGACAGGCGGGAGTTACGCAAGGCAGCGATATCGATCCTGCTCTCTATGGTCGCTTTCCCCATGCACTATAGAGGATTACCTGTTCCTGAGTTCCCTGGGTGTAACGAATAGTGAGTTTATTTATATTTTGAGATTAACATAACATAACATACATTCACGCCTTTTTCCCGAAGGGGTAGGCAGAGGTGTATCCAGGACTCAGTCCCATATTTCGCCAGTATGTTATTGGTCCCATGTAATAGGGGGCGAGCCTATTGCCATCTACCGGGCCCAGTTCCAGACTCCAGGCAGCTATTGAGATAATTCCTAATGGAAAAATAATGGACCTCTTGATTGGCAGTCGAGCATGCGTCCACTACGCCACCGAGGCAGTCTTTTATCTTTTATTTTGAGATTAAATGTCAAAAAATAATAATAATAACTTCTAATGAGTCTACCGGTCGTTCGGAAATATTTTATATCTCTACGAGAAGAACGCACAAGGAACTTGCAGGGTTTAATTTTTTCAACTGCGAGTTTACAATATTTGGTTTGGTTACATTTGTTTGCTTGTAAGGTGCCGGGTGTTGGCTATGTAGAAGTTTTCAGGCATCTTTGTCCTCTATGTATTGGTTAACTTTATAATAAGCTTTTCCCAATAAAGTCGATTTTATATAGGTTTTGCATTTATCCTCTGAGAGCCCCGTTAGTGTAGTAAATGAACGGATTCTTTGTATGGGGACCCATGCATTAATTCCTCAGTCGATGAAACTTTGCAGGGTTATAAAATAGTATGAACCAAGACTTATTTTAAAAAATCCAAAAAAAAAACCACACGGAAGTTAGGTATTTAACCTAAAAACACAAATCTGTTAATATATTGAACCGAGTAATTTCTCAGTCCAAATTTATTTTACCAAATGAGTTATTTATACCAGTATGTGATACTTGATAAAAATCCAAAACTTTTGTCAAGTATTATATTGCTTTTTTAATACAATTCCTTTTTATGGCCCTCATTTTCATCGGAAAATTTCTCAGTCCTTTTTTTTTTCTTATATGATCTTAGAATGTTATTTAGCGTTACGAGTAAGAAAATCCAAAAAAAAATGCATTCCAATATTGTTATATGTTAAACTATAAATAACACTGTATGGAAAATTTCTCAGCATTATTTTATTTTTTAAATATAATAAGTAGTCACACAAACACACAAATCCGAAATATCCAAAAAAAAATCCATCCAGAACACCAAGATTTTGGAAGCGAAGATAAATCTATCCCGCGTTTACACGCAATAATGTGCCGTCTTGCTTTACCAGTTGGGTGCAGATTAGCGTGCTCGCGTTAATAGTAAAACTTTTGACTCGCTTTTCAAGACATTAATACAGAATTATTTATTTTTTGTGTTATATACACTATACTATAATGTATCTATGTACGTAATTACATATCAACACTAGCTGTTGCCAGCGGCTCCGTCTGCGTAGACTTTGGTTATCGCGCGTTATCCATGCGGGTGGAGCTATGTCCTATGGAGCTAAGTAGCCTATGTCCTATTCCAGAACCTAATCTACATGATGTGTGCAAAGTTTCATTCCGATCCGTCCAGTAGTTAAAGCGTGATTGAGTGACAAACAACCAAACTTTCGTTTATAATATTAATAGGCTATCTCTGTATATAATTATAGATATATAAAATGATATTGGTTGATTTATTTATTTACATTAGCAAATTACGTATTTGAACTAGAAATGAAAAGGTTAGATGTTTTGCCGGATACCGGATACCGAATATTCGGCAAACCTAGAAGCCGGATGGACAGATATCCGGCCGCCGAATATCCATCCGAACATAGCCGATTGGCGAATTGTTACACGAGCAAACCGTACGAACGATCGGGTGTGTACAAAGTGGGTATAAAGAATAGGCCTGGATACGTAATACCGTTTATTCTGGCTATCGATTATTGCTAAGTGGTGATACAGACGCTTGCGAGTTTTAATGTATGGAGGCGCCATCTATTGAGACGAACTTAAACTAAACTTTTCATACATACCGCCCACCAAGGACAAATGCAATTTGGCCTTTAATATTAGCCGCCGCCCACCGTGACTTTACCTAGGTAGGTAAAGTGTCCTACGCACAGCACAAGTATTGTTCTTGGTGAGGTATTTACAATCAATCCTTAAATAGTAAAAATCTAGCTTATATCTAATCCTACATTTCACAATCAAACCGGCAACGGTAACATACAGAGTTTGGAAGTAGGACGCTTATTTCACACTTGTTTTTTGTCCGCAACGTAACGACGCGAGTAACGTTCTCGTACCCTGTATGTTTGGCAACCACCCGTCTAAGTAGGCATCTACATGGTGATAAATTCTCCTCCTTGATTAAAACCACATCCCCAATCCCCGGTTCAGGTTGCTGGTAAGCCCATCTATAACGATGAAAAAATTTGTGTGTGCTGTGCATCCGCGAAAATTAGATCAGTAAGCGCAGATTTCTTCGGCAGCAGTATAGGATACCTAACATCTTCATTGCCCGAGATGTTATTCAATCGACCTTCAACTCGCAATAAACCCTCACCATCAACATAAGGATTCAATGATTTCAGACGTCCCTTGATTTTAATGAAATGGTCGTTCCTTTTAAAAAGATCCAACTCCGCCTTGAAATGTTCACCTTGACATTGTTTTATGCAAGTCTGAAGCGCATGTGATAATTCTGCTGGCGTGAGATGCTCCTGACGATTTCGTTCATTAGCTGGCTTTTTTAGTTCGAGAAAGCGTCGACGATAAACTATAACTCGTATCAACTTCGTGAGTGATGAGTATCTCTTCCAATTTGAGACGTCCGGTATCGCTAAATTAACTTTAATCTCTTCCATTTTTCTTCAAAAAAAGGTGATAACACCTTGTTGAAGAATTACAGACACATCTCGCTTCTGAGCCATGTTTATAAGTTGTTTTCGAGGGTCATTACGAATCGTCTCAGTCGCAGGTTCGATGACTTCCAGCCGTCTGAGTAAGCAGGTTTCCGTAAAGGCTACAGCGCCATAGACCACATCCACAAGCTACGCCAAATTATACAGAAGACCGAAGAGTATAATTTGCCATTATGTTTAGCGTCCGCTGGCTGTCCATAGAAGGGTACTGATCCCTGCACTTACGTATGGTAGTGAATGTTGGGTCTGGCAGAAGAAGCATGAAAGTAAGATTAATTCTGTGGAGATGAGAAGCCTGTGAAGCATGACTGGAGTGACTTTGATGGACAAAATGAGGAATAGTGCGATAAGGGAACGCTGTGGCGTGGTAGAAGATGTAGTGACAAAGATAGAGAAAGGAATGCTGAGGTGGTTCGGACATGTGGAGAGGATGGATGAAAGGAGATTAACAAAAGAGATTTATAAGGCTAGTGTGAATGGTCAAGTCGGTAGCGGTCGACCTAGGCGTACTTTTCATGAACAAGTTGACGTTGTTCTTAAGAAAAGCAAAATCAAAAGTACCTACAACCGACGAGCATGTATGAAAAATGTCATGAAAGTGAACGAAGCGAAAGTTGTATGTCAGGATCGTAGCAAGTGGAGGTAAATAATCTCTGCCTATCCCACCGGGAACAAGGCGTGACTGCATGTATATATGTATGTTTAGCGTTTGTGGACTATGAAAAGGCCTTTGATTTGATCAAGACATGGGCGGTGCTCGAGTCTCTCCAGCGATGCCATATTGACTATCGGTATATCGAAGTGTTGAAGTGCTTGGATAGGAACGCCATTATGTCGGTTCGAGTACAGGACCAGAGTTCGAAGGCGATCACGTTGAATAGAGGGGTAAGACAGGAAGACGTCATATCTCCGAAACTGTTTACTGCCGCAATGGAGGACGCCTTCAAGCTTCTGGAATGGCAAAGGCACGCCATCAATATTAATGGCGAATACATCACTCACCTTCAGTTTACCGACGACATTTTAGTCATGGCAGAATCGATGGAAGATCTTAGCATGATGCTCGAAGACCTCAATCGAGTTTCTCAACGGGTCGGCCTTAAAATGAACTTGGACAAGACGAAGGTGATGTCTAATGCCCATGTTGCGCTGACCCCAGTACCGGTTAGTAACGCGATTCTAGAAGTTGTTGACTCTTACGTCTACCTAGGACAAGTAGTCCAACTTGGTAGGTCCAACTTCGAGAAAGAGGTCAACTAGGCTGGGCAGCGTTCGGAAACCTACGTAGTGTCTTCTCGTCCAAAATACCTCAGTGCCTCAAGTCGAAAGTATTCGACCAATGTGTGTTGTCAGTGATGACTTACGGATCTGGAACGTGATCCCTGACTGTGGGCCTTATCAGTAAGCTCAAAATAGCGCAACGAGCTATGGAGATTGCTATGCTCGGGATTTTTCTGCGAGATCGAGTCAGAAATGAGAAGATCCGTAGACGAACGGATGCTACCGACATAGCCCAGCGGATTAGAAAGTTGACTTCAACTTGCTAATCCACTTGGCAATGGGCAGGGCACAGCACGTAGAACTGATGGCCGATGGGCCGTAAAGTTCTCGAATAAAGACCACGGACTGGTAAGCGCAGCTTAGGACGTCTTCCCACATGGTGGAACAGACGATCTGATAAGTACGGCAGGAGCACGCTGGATGCAGGCCGCAGGCCGCTTACAACCGAACTGGATGGAAATCTAAGGCCTGTGTTCAGCAGTGGACGTCCTATGGCTGATATGATGATGACAATGATGATGATGGCACCTTTTGAAGAGGATAAAACGCGATTGCACGTGATATTGATTCTTTTCTCAATTCAGTTGTATTGCACTGGTCGCGATCGTGAAACGTGATCCTTATGGTGGTCAGTTAATTCTGTACAATACCTAAACTTAACAAATTTTGCTAGTATTTATTTTTTAGCACCCTGCAGCAGTGTATACAGCGATAGACTTTTTTCGGAAGCTGACCTTGTATACGAAGATAAGTGAAACCGTTTGTTGCAGCATAATTCATTTAATACCTATTAAGTAGCCAGCTTTACGGGGGAAAAGATAAAAAAATGATAAAATAAAAAGTATTTTCAGCAATATCCGCTTTTGACTACGATAATATGAGCCGTATTGGCCGTGGAGTTACCAGCTTGAGAACAGTGCTCCACCCTCTCTACTCTCTACCCGTGGTTGCCGTAAGAGCCGGCTAAGGGTTAACAGATCCGGAGGACGAGCAGCAGCGTCCTCTGCAAAATACCATCGATCTGCGCTCGACAACCCGCCTGCCAAGCGTGTCGAGTATTGGCAAAACCCCCCTTTACGGGGGAAGCCTATGTTCAGTAGTGGATTACCAACGGCTGAGATGATGATAATGAATATGAGCCACCATGATAGTTTTATTTCCTCGCCACACACCCTCGCCACGACACGACAGTCTCGTTGGCTCAGATGGTAGTAACTCTGCTTTCTGTGCCGCAGGCCCCGGGTTCGATCCCCGGCCAGGTCAAACATTTGTGTGCATGAACATGTCTGTTTGATCTGGGTCTGGGTGTTATAAGCTTATATAAGTATGTATATCAGTCATCTGGTTACCATAGTACAGGCTTCTAGCCTAGTTTGGGACCAGATGACCATGTGTGGAAGTTGTCCCATATTATTATTATTATATTATTATTTCTCAATAGCACCTAAGGAGTTTGATGAAAAAAGTTTGGTCATAAAAGTACTCAATAAAAAATTAACAAGCGAATAAAAACGTTTTGGTTGAAATGAAGTTTGTTGGAATGGCGGAATATTTTCAAATAGTAAATCTAATAATGTCGTTTTACATTTAATTAAAAGAAATGTTTTAGGTTACTACTTTTTTGATATATTATTACCGGCAAAAAAGTGTTATTTATTTTATTATTAATATTCATATACGTCACAAGTTTGTTCATTCGTGGCCGAAGGCTCATAGAAAGAGGACAGAAGCCTTTATATTTATTTATCATAATTTGCCTGTAGTGCAGTTTGACTATCAATTTTGTTCTGTAATTAAAAATTGATATATGATAAAATTCTTAAATTTTTTTTAATCCGGTATCTGGCCGGATACTTGTCCATTATTCGGTAACTGGCCGAATATTAAATTCGTGCCGGATAGCCTGGATACCGGAAAGTTACCGAATATCCGTTTCATGTCTAATATTAACATTATTGTTTTGAGGATGTATTAAATTCCCTATAAGTCTCGGCGCAAACGGACCATCGACCACAACCACCGGTGGTCGGCAGTTAAGAGCAGTTTACACACGCATTTTCATACGTATTGTAAAGCACCTTTGCGCCAAGCAAGTGTCGTTTACTAAAAAATTAAAGTGATGTAATGAAACTTCAAACTATTCCCAAGGAATATGTACAAAATTACAAATTAGCGGCTAATCAAATATAAATACGTGAATAGTAAGTAGGTATATAATAATGTCGCGCGGGCGGCCAGTACCGCTCCCGCGCCCCGCTCCTCCACCCCGCTCCCTACTCACGGCTCCCGATAGCTAGATTCAAATCTGTTTATTATTAAAATGTTTTTAGTTATTAATCCGCTTGATTTTTTTTTGGATATTTTGCTAGTTGAAAAGAAAGTTAACGGTGTACTTAAATCAATAAAGAAAATAGACTGAGAAATTTTCCACTGCAAATAAAGAGACAATTTTAAAAAAATATATAATTACATGGTTTATTTTTTGGATTTTTATTGTGTGGTTATATGACTTCGATAAAATAGCATTCCCGTTAAAAAATTCGACTGAGCAATTTTCCAGTCCAAGTTACATCAAGAAACATATGTTATAAAAAATTTGGCGATTCTGCTGGGAATTTTTTTTGGATATTTCGTGTATTGTTTGTATAGATTACATGAATATGTCCTGTGAAGAAAGTTCAAACGGAGCATTTTTCCTAAAAAAGATATCATAGAAATAAGATTTTAATTAAAAAAACCTAACTTCTTAAATTTTTTTTTTTTGGATATTTATACAATACCTTAATTTATTGATACTTAATCATGCTATAAAGTTTTTACTGACTGAGGAATTACTGTGGGGGTCCACTATGTTCATTTCCTACACTACGTTATCAATTATCTCTTTTAAGTTAATGCAATCAAAATATTTTATACAGATATTTTACGGCAGACGTTTATACTTTGCGCAACGGGTTTAAAACTTAGGATACTTCCATTTGGCCTAGCATCATTAACTTTGGCAAGAAGCATGATTTTATATCAGAAGAAAAAATTCTAAAACCGTAAAATTTTACAAAAATAAACATGTTAGCACTAGATTGTGAACGATGTTCACAAAACGCGGTAGCGTTTTGTTCAGGTATCTATCAGTAAGCATACATACTAAGGTATGCCTTAAGGTGGTCGGGCCATTTCCCATACAAACATTGAGGAACCAATGACGATGATAGAAAAGATATAATTTCTTAATTAGTGCTCAATTTTAAGTAACAACTAATTATAACGTGGCATTTATCCAGTTATGCTATAAAAGATACGTTTCAAAACAGCAAATACGTATTTATTATAATTATAAAATTCCTTAGGGAAGACTTTAAATTTTTGATTGCAGTTTTAAATTTCGTATTTTTTGCAGTATGCAAACGCTTATTATTTACTCGTTAATCGAAATGACCGGGCATGACGAGTTTCAACAACTGCTATCTCAGGGTGACAGGCGCAGTGCGGTGCCACGCAGAATTTAGAATTTTAAAACACTGGGGGACACCGCGTCTGATATAGGCAATCGTGATGCTTACCATCAGGCACCTGATTTGCTCGTCTTGTTACTCACTATCATAAAAAAAAACTTAAAATAAAACACGACCGAAGAAACACTATGTCCTCTTATCATCGTCATTGGTTCGGTTGTCTGGAAGAAATCGCTTTAAGCAGATCAGTCAGCGCGCGCGCATTATGTTCTCTGTCAGGTGTACAATAGTGTTATATCAGTCACCTGGTTACCATAGTACAGGCTTCTAGTCTAGTTTGGGACCAGATACCGTGTGTCGAAGTTGTCGCATATTATTATTATTATTTGTTTATCTATCTATCGGTTCCTCAAAGTTTGTATGGGATATGATGTCGGCGGAGCCATGTATATTGTACTAGCGACCCGCCCCGGCTTCGCACGGGTAGCAGAAGTAGGTATAGTGGACGTTTAACAGGAGTAAAGTGATACATTGTATTTTAATAGATATAACCCTAATGGTTTACGCAGCGCACGCAAATTAATGACTATTTCTGTTACAATGACCAAACCTTAAGACATGTATAAATTTATCGTGGGCTATTTTGAAGATATTGATAAGTACTACAAACCCCTAGTACATTACTTTATTCTACCACCAATACTTTTCACAGCGCATGCATATAATGACTTTCGATTATTGTGGCTAAACCAAAATAGATGGATATAATGTCCGTAGACTATTTTGTAGATATTGGTAAATACTACAAACCCCTAGTACATTACTTTAATCTACCATCAATAGTTTTCACACCGCATGAAAAATTATCACTGCTTCGAATATTGTGACTAAACCAAAAAAGATGGATATAATCTATGTATACTGATTGGTAGGTATTGATAAGTACTACAAACCCCTAGCACATTACATTACTTTACTCTACCACCAATAGTTTTCACACCACATGAAAAATAATCACTGCTTCGATTATTGTGACTAAACCAAAAAAGATGGATATAATCTATGTATACTGATTTGTAGGTATTGATAAGTACTACAAACCCCTAGTACATTACTTTACTCTACCACCAATAGTTTTCACACCGCATGAAAAATAATCACTGCTTCGATTATTGTGACTAAACCAAAAAAGATGGATATAATCTATGTATACTGTTTTGTAGGTTGATTGATAATTGATAATATTTAAAATTTTCTTGGACTATTTTGTAGATATTGATAAGTACTACAAACCCCTAGTACATTATATTATTCTACTATCAATGGATTTCACAGCGCACGCAAATTTATGAATATGGTAATTATATTATGTAACACCTTGGTTCACAATATTGCAGTATTCTTACGGATCCCTATTTTTTTTCAAAATCTCATATAGCCTATGGCACTCACACTCACGATAAGTGAAAGAATTTTTAAAATCGGTCCGGTAGTTTCGGAGCCTATTCGTTACAAACAAAAAAACAAAAATACAAAAAAAACAAGATACAACATATTATGGTAAGGTGAGCGTACGGGTACGTTCCAGTGCGGGCATGACGCTGGGCGCGCTGTCCCGCGGGCGGCTGGCGCTCATCTGCGTGTGCGCCGTGCAGGTGGAGGCGTGCGACGCGCTCGCCGCGCCGCTGCTGAGCGCGCTCTACCTGTGCGTGCGCCACCACGCGCCCGCGCACGCCGACCGCTGCTCCGCCTCACATCACACCGATTACAAAGGTTATACTTGGCTATAATTTGGTTATATGTACTTGGTTATAAGGCTATGGACTCCCTCGAGATAGTCTAAGTTAGTCCAATAAAAGCGCCTTATAATGCAATTAATTATGTAAAAAAAGGTCCAAACGCTCTTGTTTGGAGATGTTTTGATGTACAAATAAAAAAAAAAAGTTATACTTATACCACTAGGAAACCCTACACTGCTTCCCCTACCTACTCGTTTTTAGGGTTCCGTACCTCAGAAGGAATATAGGATCACTTTGTTGCCTGTCTTCTCGGGAACGAGTCGAAACTGATATCGACTACTTCTGTAAAATAATCAAACTTTTAAGGGCCGGTTTTTTGATCGTTAGTTACGGTTAAGTTAACCATTTGTCAAACTAACTATAGTTAAATTTCTAACCAATGGTTAAATCGTGTGGAAAAAAATAGTTAACCGGGGATGAAAAAACGAATTTGTCGAATTTTAACTATTCGTTAAAAAATTTAACCATTGGTCGACTTAACCAGTGATCAAAAAACCCAGCCCAAAATGAACACAATCAAAAGTTACGGGCTAAAACCTCTAGGGTATTTCATGGCAATTTGACAAGAATCAAAATCTAATACCACAGGTAAATGAAAAAATCTTTAAATAGTAAAATTTGGTATAAATTTTTATACAAAATTTTATTCGTATAGATTTTTAACATTTTTGCAACTAGATGACGTAGTATGTTCTTAGAGCGCCGTAGCGTTTTGTTCAGGTATCTAGGTATGGAACCCTAAACAAGGTGTGCCTTAACAATATATTTCTGTCGATTTTGGCGAGGGGGGGCGAGGTAAACAGGTACACCTCACATTTACATATTCATGCAAACAACACATCAACACCCAGCCTCGACTTGTGTACCTAGAAGGATGAAATTTTTTCATTATAAGAACTAAACACGAAATAAGAAATGAATTCTTGAACTTCCCACAGGAATGAAGCCGCGGGATGGATCTAGTAAGTAGTACTAGTTTTCTGCGTAAACAACACCATATTAACTTGCGTCACAAATTACAAGCCAATAGTATTCCTATAACCCCCACTATGCATCCCTCCTAGTGGTGATTCTGATATTAGTGGGTATGTGGATTTTTTATCCCGAAATCACCTCTGAGGAGGATGCCTATTGGTAATTCTGGGAATAACCCGTTTGCCGCCGACAACTGGCTTTAATTGTCACAATCACAACGCACTTGTTATACAAACCAAATTGTACATGACACACATTCACGCTTAGTTTTGTTTTGCTATGCGAATTAAACTCCAATTAAGTATTGATCGAAGTTTGCTTACCAGACACCGACAACTCAAACTGAAAGACCCCGTTATCATGAACTTTGGTATGAAAACTAAATCGCCAATACGTGGCGGACTGTGGGGGAGGTTGGCGTGTTTTTATTGGACGGTTCAGACTAACCATAATATGTTATAGTTCATGTCATATCATGCACAAACATTGAATCTTCGAACGAAAAGGGACATTGGCGAAAGCATAACCTGTAAACGCCGTCATTTAGGTTGATTTGTCTGTGTTTAAAATCCAGTTCCCACTACGCTTACAGTTATTTCAATCCAAAACGCGCTGTAATAAAAGTACTAATAATTATGGTCACAACTGAACAACTGCAACTGCAGTCAATCGAATATAAGAAGTACTGTTTAACGTTTCATCTTTTCAAGCCGAAATAACTTTGCATAGGCGTAACACACAATTTCAATAATCTTCGCCGTAATACCATGAAATTATGAATTGTATGTTGGATTAAGAATTGTACAAGATGTACAATTCTTAATACTTCTTAATCTTTTTCTTAATTCTTAATACAGTATCCCAGAAGTCATTGCTGGGAAATATGATTCCCCGTTGAACTAAGCCTTTGTTGGAGTGATCGAGCAAATTGTTGTGCTCCTTTTATCTAAGTGTGTTGCTTTGCACCTACTACTAACATATTATATTTAGAATTTATATTTAAGTCTACTAGCAGCATTGAGCCTTTGTTGCTTATTAAATTTATTTTGCCTTCAAACAAGATAAAATAAAAACTGTCAAACGGTACTTCTTAGATTTGGCGGACTGTAAATGTAATCATTTTATTGTTTTCTCGCCTAAAAAAGCTTTAAGTTCACAAGTTAAAGGACTTTTAGTGAAAAGTTTGATGCATTAAGTTAGAATCCATTAGAATTATCACCTGCCCTCGGTCTGTAGCCCGTTCGGAGAGCGGCAGCACCACGAGCAGCGCCGACACTCGCTCGTTAGAAGACTACGTCGCCGATATTAGGGACCTTGATCCCAACTCGCCTGTTTTTGGTAACTATTGCACTATTCATCCTTTTGTTGCTGAACTTAACGACGGTATTTGAATGACCTTGGAATATATAGCCTCGTAAGGCCCAAAATTTATTTAGTATTTCGCTCGTTAACTAATTGCCTTTGCGAACTATTTGCATACATTTGGGACAATATAAATTCACTAAGTGGTCAAATATGTTTAATCACAATAAAAGGATTGTGGGTGTTTGTGCAAAAATTGGATTTTATGTAAATTTGGGTTAATAGTTCAGTTAATACCTAAAATAAGGACTCTGGTCCTTTTACGAGGAATACAGTAATAAACTTTATAATAAGCTGTTGCGCGTGAAATAGTTTTGACTGTTTTTGATAAAGTTTATGATCTGCTCCGCACAATACGGTCATACAATACGGCACACGAGAAATCCTTGCGATGACATCTCTTTTGTGCTTTTTTATATTTAAAGTTTATTATAAAAAGACGAACGAACGGTAACGTCGTTTAAACACGAAATATTATTGTAAGAAAATTTCCAGCAATTTTATGACTTTTGATCAACTATTTAATAGCAAATTTTAATCACGTTGATGTTTTGGCAATATATAATGAAGTCCAAGATTCAAATACAGTCGTTTAAGTTTTGTTTTGTATTGCTTATGTGTCCTAAAATGCTTGCAATTATAATTTTTCATTGCATTCAATTAAACTTTGATTTCACTTCCTTATTCTTAAATAACATTAAAACAGAGTCGCTTTCCGCGTTTATCTGTCTGTCTTACTCGTAAACCACGCAACGGATTTTGACATGGTTTTCATGGATAAATGGAGTAAGTATTAGAGAACGTTTTATTGTACGAGTAGATATAATTCATCAAGATTTTGTGCAAATTGGATGAAATATCGATAAATGTTGAAGAGATCGGAAACAATTATACAGACTGGAAGCTTTATTAGCGTGACCTGCGAAAAAGAATGTATTACGTAATTGTTACTCTAAGAACGATCTACTTAAATATGTTCTTTTGCTACGCGTGCGAAGAGTGCGCTAGTTAAAAAATTAACGCTGAATAATTAACTGTCATATAGATGAACTGACGGCTGATGGGGCCGTAAGATTCTCAAATGGAGATCACTGACAGTCAAGCGCAGCGTAGGACGTCCACCCTCAATGTGGACAGTCGATCTAATAACTGCAGACTGCAGAAATACGCAAGATGCAAGCTATTTACAACCATGGAAATAATGAAATAAACTGTCAATTTCCCGATCAATATCCCAATATGTCATTAAAATTGGTACCATGAAATTAACCTAATAACTCAGTATACCGATCTAAAGGTACAGAAAGGACACTCTTCATTCGTGTATAAAAATAGCGACTCTGGCCGCGACGCAATAAAGTGCAATTCAGCTCGCACAACGCTAATAACCGACAGTTATTTTCACCAACAAATTGACAAATTGCATCTCTTTCTATCGCGCTCTAGCTGTTCTCTCTGTCTAGCCCATTGAGCTTTGGCTACTTGTACTGGCTACTTGTAGCTTCCAGGCCTGGTAATAAACAATAACTAATGTATCAGGTGCAGCGTTAGTAGTCCGCGCGACGTACCTGGTGTGCCACCGGCTCATCTCCTCGTGGAAGGGAGAGCTGCATGTGTCTCTGGCCGCGTTGGAACTCTTGTCAGGCCTTGCCAAGCTGCACTCTTCTAAACCTGGTACGTTTGATTCAACTTTCAGGGTTTTGGAAGAAACCTGGAATGAAGAAGGAAATAAATTAAAGCTACATTTATTTGTGTAGTACAAAAATTAAAATTAAGACTCATAAGTGATAAACAACAATTCTTCAATATAAATCTCATTGGGTCTCATTGGTACTAACGAAGGTGCTTAGAAATTTGAAATTTGAGTCACCATAGCGGTTGCTTCTGTAAGTTTCTGTAAGCTTAGGAGCTGCTATAATGTGATAAGGCAATCATTCTGTAGTAAAGAAGCGATTGTGAAGTAGGTAACGAAGTTGATGTGCTGGACAGACGTAGTAGCATGCGAACCGTTTCTCGTGGTCTGTTTCGCTCGTATCTCTCGACAGTCGAAAGTTGTGCATAGCCCACTTAGACAAATCATTTGTGTGAAAGTTGGCCCATCAAAATGAGAGTAATTTTTATATTTTTTATGTAATGTCCATAATGATATTATGTTTTAAAACAATGCATTTTCTTTTACATGCATTCTAGAGTATGTCATCGGTAAGTGTCAGCGTGTCACAGGAAATATAAATGTGTTCGAACATCAAACGTTTAATACATACTTTTAAAGGACAAACAAGAAACACCAAATGTAATACGGAAATAAAAAAGTAAATAAAATTAAATGTTTTAGATGGTTATAATGAAAAGAAATATATTATGGGTTCATTATCTTCATAGGAAACAAGGAAAATACCAAACATCGATTTGGTCAAATATCCACAGCATAATACAATTTCTCGGTATCAGTAAGATGCCGTAAACTTTGTATAAGAATCGCGAAAGATTCAAAGCTATGTTAGCATGAGTTAATACCCGAGTGAAACTAGGCTCATTATACAAAAATGGAGTTTACAAAAGGAAATAATAGGGACATACCTAGTTTGCTTCATCTCTAAAATATTATTACATTTTATAGAATTGTTTCATTATTTTCAGAGAAAACGTGATATTGTTGTAGTCAATTTTTTCACAGGATTCTTCAAAATATCAGGATATAAATTAATCGAAGGGGATCCTTGATTTCTGTGGAAACTTCTTCTTCTTCGTCGTTCCCTCACTGCTGAGGATCGCGACCACATGTTATTTCCTTCCATCGTGTTCGGTCCTTGGTTGCATGGACCGCGTGGTATAAACTGCCATCAACCGCCTTCCTCATCAGGTCCGACCATCTGGCTGGAGTTCTGCTCATGGCGCGCTTGCCTTCTATGCGTCCCAATATCATGAGCTTCTCTAATTCATGTACGAGAGACCTTCATGTACAGGGAACACAAAACATCGATTTGTTAAATTTTTCATTATTTTTGTATTCACTTCCTGTCCCGTTACTGTACAGATGCAGTCGAGCGTAAGCGTGCAGTGCGTTGGATATGCGACTATATCACAGTACAATGCAGTAGGCCCCCGCAAGCGCACTCTAGAGACCTCCACTCGTGCGTGGTCGCAGCTTATTCCTGTTTAGCTGCGTGGCTCTGTCCGGCTTTGTTGGCCGATGGGGACTGTCTGGCGGCCTTGTTGGAGGTTGTCGAGTTGGGCATCTCGGGGACGAAGAGTCAAGGTAAATAATGATCATATTTCAGATAACTTATATGAATCGGGGGTCCATATTGAATAACATAATAATAAATAATAAATAGTTTATTTCTCATATTGTATCACTCATATTTAACATATTGAGTGATAATCCATTGAGTGAATAAAGGTGGTTTTGTTTAGAAATAGAGTTATAAGGCTAGTCTGTCTGGTCAGGCTAGGGGTCGACCTAGGCGTACTTTTGATCAACAAATTGATGTTGTTCTTAGGAAAGGCCAAGTCAAAAGTACCTACAACCGACGAGCATGTATGAAAAATGTCATGAAAGTGAACGAAGCGAATGTTGTATGTCAGGATCGTAGCAAGTGGAGGGAAATAGTCTCTGCCTACCCCACCGGGAACAAGGCGTGACTGTATTTATGTATGTATGTATGTTGTTTAGAAATATAGGTTAGGTGCTGCATTGCAAGCATTAATTTGCACAATGTAACTAGGACACGATCTAATTCAAATTCAGATTCATTTATTTACCATAATTATAACAATTGTTGTTACAATGGCGTGTCGTTTGATACAGTCAAATAATTTCAATAACAATTATTGTTATATACTTTTATTATAACAATTTGTTATTAATATTATTATAACAAAAAAATACTTATTGCTTACAAATTTTCAAATAAATTGAAAAATAAATTAGAAATGATAAAATAATAATAGATATTGATAACCATGAGATATAAATTGAAATTATAAATAGCTAAAAATATAACAATGATTTCAAAACATTAAAAATACGAGTAAAAAGATAGATTCTAGATAATGTGAGCTGATATACAACGATCAGCCAATCACAGAAGCCCGTGTTTTGACCGACTGCTGTGATTGGCTGTAATATTTCCATTCGTTATTAGGTAAACCTGGTGAACCTCCCAAGATGAAAGACGAGAAAGAACTCAAACCCGTCTCGATGCGAGTCCGAGATGCCGCCGAGTCGTTGTTGATGCTTATTTTGGAAACGGTAAGGTTTACTTTTCTGGTAAAATTTTATAATCAGTGATGCTTTTTATACTGCGTACCTGTATCATCACATTTTCATACCTAAATCGCCGCACTGATTTTCATGAATGAATGAATGAATGGGTATGGTGATGGAACATTGGGTACTTTGAAATGACACCTACTTACGCAGGGCACAGTTTTATTTTTATTTTTTATGTGTTAGACTAAACAAGCGTTTGACCGCAATCTCACCTGCTGGTTAGTGATGATGCGGCCTAAGTTGGAGCACGCTACAAAAACAGTTCATAGTTGTAACCTTAAGGGAAAGGACATGGGGTTCTTTTTATCCTGTTTTTCTCATGAGAACAATGCCTACGTGGGGTACCCGCGGGACACGCATTTGGTTTATAATAGTAGTTTTAGTATTTTTTCGCCTCTTTGGCTGTCTCGTTGGTCTAGATAGTGGCATTCACTGCTGGGCATGATGTCATTGGATTTTCTCAACAACAACCTGGAGTCTGAATTTTTGCTTGGTTAACGGTAATAATAGGCCTTAGGCTGTGTACCTACTATGGCAACGGGCATACTATCACTTCTGCCTAGCCCTTCAGGAAAACGAGGCTTGATGTTATGTTATGTAAATTGTTTTAGGTTGGCAACAACAGCATAGGCCCAGGTTGGTGTCGGCTAGACGAGCGTTGGTTGGCAGCATTGGGTCACGGGAAATTGCGTCACTACGTGGCGGATGGGTCTATATTGCTGTCTCTATTGGAAGAACCGTTGGCTAACAGTCAAGAACCTCAGCCTACGCTTATTGGTAAGTGGAATTTGTTGTAAAAAATGTGTTTCTTAAATGTGCTATTTGAATATAGCTGAATGTAAAGTGATGGTTAAAATTTAGTTTTAGACATGAGTTATTTTGAGATTCATGAATTCGATTTGTTGTCAAGAAGCTGCCGGAATTTCGGTGGGAACACGAAAGATCACATTTCAACTCTCGCATCACTCGCCAAGAGACTTGTGTATTTTCGAAAACACACAACACGTAATATCCCACCATTATTACACGTTAAACACTCGAAAACGCACCGATAATTGATAAAGATACGGGAGCCAAACTGTGTTCCTCGGTCTCCCGCCAAAACTCCTTTTTTTGTAGTTTCAAAATAATTATTTTCTACTCTTTTATGTCGCACTTATACCTTGTGGTATTATCTATAATCTCTATCAAAAATGCTAAATACACACACACTGCTAAACACTCGAAAATGCACCGATAATTGATAAAGATACGGGAGCCGAACTGTGTTCTTCGGTCTCCCCCCAAAACTCCGTGGTGTATCGTTCCAGTGATAATCCGTTGCGGGTGGGGTCGGTACGCGTGGTCGCTGTCGGTCCGCGGCGCGGCGCGGTCGGCGCGGCGCGGGCCCGACGCGTGCGCGCGGCCGGTGGACACGCGGCCGCCGCGCGCCGCGCCGCCGCCCGCCTGCACGCCGCTGCCCCTCGACACGCACACGTACGTACCCACGCGCGTGCGCCCGGCTCGACCTGTTGCTCAATAAATAAAGTTTCATATTGTGACCAGATTTAATAACATCACATACGACATACATTCACGCCTTTTTCCCGAAGGGGTAGGCAGAGGTGTACCCAGGACTCAGTCCCATAGTAGATACACCCACATTTCGCCAGTATGTTATTGGTCCCATGTAATAGGGGCGAGCCTATTGCCATCTACCGGGCACAGTTCCGGACTCCAGGCAGTTATTGAGATAATTCCTATTGGAAAAATCCAATATTTAGCACTTGCCTGACCTGGGGATCGAACCCGGGACCTCTTGATTGGCAGTCGAGCATGCGCCCTCTACGCCACCGAAGCAGTCTCAGTCAGATTTAATAATTGAGTTCAATTTGGTTCACGTGGAAAGAATGGGAGAGGATCGTGGTGTGAAACGAGCGTACCTGGGACGGCCGTTGGTCCAGGTATCGTTGGAGGGATGAGGTCGAGAAGGACCTGAGCGATCTCCACGTGGATGAGTGGCGGGCCACCTCCCGCAGGACTCAGGACAGGCCGAAATGGAGAAAATTGTTATAAGTTAAAAGAAAAATGCGTTTATTACCCAAACTTAATAACAAACACGATAAACTCCTAGAACAAGAATATTTAGTTTTTAGTTCCGATTTTTAGTGTCAAAAAAGTGCCCTCCCGCCCCCAAAATTGCGGGAGGGCGGTGCACTGTGCATGTTGTTTTTGACACTAAAAATCGGAACTAAAAACTAAATATTCTTGTTCTAGGAGTTTACAATGGAGTTCCGAAAAGTAACGCCAAATTCAATCAATTAACAAACACGATATTACAATCTGCTAGAACATAATATATATAGACAGTGGTTGTGGTAATCGGAGGCCAAAACCCACTTTGGGTTCTTGCGCCAACCCAGTAAATAAGTAATTTGGTCACCATATGAAACTTTTGTATGTCAATGAATGTAAAGATCATGAGAAAAAATGGATATACCGTGCGTTCGAAAAGATATCGTGATGAAAGTACTTTTTAGAAGCCAACAGCTTATTTCTTTCACAGTGAATCGGCATTCCCGTCCCTGGAATCGGTGCTCCGTCAACTGAACGACCCGGACGCCCCCACACTATTCAAGCTGTTGGAACAACAAGCTAACATAGAACGTCGCGTCAAAGAGAGCGAGGATAATGTCGTGCCGGAGGAATATGTGCCGCCCGACCCCGTCACTGAGTTCCAAACTGCGAGGCTGTTCTTGTCGCATTTCGGATATCTTAACATTGGCGGGGACAAGAAGGTAAGAGTGTAAAAAAATAACAAAAATAACGCTATGGATTTTATAATATCGAAGCCTAAAATTGTCCGTTAGGTACGCGAAGCGGACAATGTTATAAATTATAATTAAAAACAATAAAAACGCTATCTTAGATCACGAAGTATGCAAAGCAGATCTGGTTTAAAATTATGCTTTAGTGTCTCAAAAGGATATAGTTTGCATACAGTGAAAACTTTATCAACAATAACTCGCATTGACGGGTTCCATGCCATTATAAGGAAAAGAGCTGTTTCTCTCTTCAACAGCTGCGCGGCAGTTGCAATAGTATTCTTAAGACCATAGCTGATAAACCAGACTGCCCTATTCAGATACACTGGGTGGGGATCATTACTGGTCAATTAAAATAAGTGTATATTGTAATGTAACTGATCTCAATTTGTAAAACTATTATTACTATGGACCCAGTTATCTGAAATAAAGATATTTTATTTTATTTTTAATAACGTACATAAATACTGACAAACTTTGCAAGTTTATAAAATAAAAAATATTTGTATATCAGGGTGGTACAAACCGTCTAGTGGTGCTAGACGACAGCAAGCCAGGTTTCTCGGCGGCCCTGCGCAGGCTGGACACACTCGGCGCGCGCGCGTGCGTCACCGCGCACGTGTTCTGTGTGCGCGCCGGCCGCACGCGCGCCGCGGACATACTGAACAACGCCCGCTCCGAGCGTGCGCCCGCGCCCTTTGTTACCATGCTGCGAGGGTGAGTCGCTCTTGTATACACTTCTGAAGTCGGTCTCCCAAATCAAACGTCATTTTCCTATGTAGATTTATTATTGATAATATCAATTTCCTTCCTTTTGATATCATATTTGTATAATATTGTACGATTAGTACTTGGCATAATCCTGTATGCATGTTGATCTACAACCAGCGGGTTGATCATATACTTATGATTTTTTGTTTAAACTCTCTATGTTATATTGATTGAGACGATCAGTTTCGTTGACCATTTAATATTATTTACATCTCTCATATTCGGTAAGTAGGTCCTTATTACCCCCAAATGGGGCTTGTAAGTGACCAATTAGCGCTCTAGGGTAATAATGTAGCTAGAAAAGCCCTAGGGCGGTAAGTAATTAAAAAAAACTTCACTCTTTCAAAAAGTTTGCGTACATCTAACCATCATACTGGCAATAGACATCATGCATTCAGGCCAATGACAAAAGAGGTCGCTTCGCTATTCCTTGTCTTCGTATGAGTATAATAGTCATCAATTTTAAATATCGAACTACGAAGCTCAATTTCGTTCTTGAAAAAAATAATTTAAAAAAGAGATGAAAAAAGGCGGGAATAGAAAATTTTTACTTTAAAATGTTTTATTCTTGTAATGCCGGTGTTTTTCTACTTACCTCACAATCGAGATGTAAAGCAGAGTAGTTAGCTCGGGTGTAAGCATCAATTGCACCCTCGAAGTATAGGCGCCCTCGCTGCGCTCGTGCGCCTAAATATCTCGGGCTGCAATTGATGCCTTACAGCCCTTGGCTACTAATCTACTATTACATCTCTCATATTCGGTAAGTAGGTCCTTATTACCCCCAAATGGGGCTTGTAAGTGACCAATTAGCGCTCCAGGGTAATAATGTAGCTAGAAAAGCCCTAGGGCGGTAAGTAATTAAAAAAAAACTTCACTCTTTCAAAAAGTTTGCGTACATCTAACCATCATACTGGCAATAGACATCATGCATTCAGGCCAATGACAAAAGAGGTCGCTTCGCTATTCCTTGTCTTCGTATGAGTATAATAGTCATCAATTTTAAATATCGAACTACGAAGCTCAATTTCATTCTTGAAAAAAATAATTTAAAAAAGAGATGAAAAAAGGCGGGAATAGAAAACTTTTACTTTAAATATTGTTTGTTTTTGGGATTTTTTTCTACTTACCTCACAATCGAGATGTAAAGCAGAGTAGTTAGCTCGGGTGTAAGCATCAATTGCACCCTCGAAGTATAGGCGCCCTCGCTGCGCTCGTGCGCCTAAATATCTCGGGCTGCAATTGATGCCTTACAGCCCTTGGCTACTAATCTACTATTACATCTCTCATATTCGGTAAGTAGGTCCTTATTACCCCCAAATGGGGCTTGTAAGTGACCAATTAGCGCTCTAGGGTAATAATGTAGCTAGAAAAGCCCTAGGGCGGTAAGTAATTAAAAAAAAACTTCACTCTTTCAAAAAGTTTGCGTACATCTAATCATCATACTGGCAATAGACATCATGCATTCAGGCCAATGACAAAAGAGGTCGCTTCGCTATTCCTTGTCTTCGTATAAGTATAATAGTCATCAATTTTAAATATCGAACTACGAAGCTCAATTTCGTTCTTGAAAAAAATAATTTAAAAAAGAGATGAAAAAAGGCGGGAATAGAAAACTCTTACTTTAAAATGTTTTATTCTTGTAATGCCGGTGTTTTTCTACTTACCTCACAATCGAGATGTAAAGCAGAGTAGTTAGCTCGGGTGTAAGCATCAATTGCACCCTCGAAGTATAGGCGCCCTCGCTGCGCTCGTGCGCCTAAATATCTCGGGCTGCAATTGATGCCTTACAGCCCTTGGCTACTAATCTACTATTACATCTCTCATATTCGGTAAGTAGGTCCTTATTACCCCCAAATGGGGCTTGTAAGTGACCAATTAGCGCTCTAGGGTAATAATGTAGCTAGAAAAGCCCTAGGGCGGTAAGTAATTAAAAAAAAACTTCACTCTCAAAAAGTTTGCGTACATCTAATCATCATACTGGCAATAGACATCATGCATTCAGGCCAATGACAAAAGAGGTCGCTTCGCTATTCCTTGTCTTCGTATGAGTATAATAGTCATCAATTTTAAATATCGAACTACGAAGCTCAATTTCGTTCTTTAAAATTAAATTTTTTTAAAAAAGAGATGAAAAAAGGCGGGAATAGAAAACTTTTACTTTAAAATGTTTTATTCTTGTAATGCCGGTGTTTTTCTACTTACCTCACAATCGAGATGTAAAGCAGAGTAGTTAGCTCGGGTGTAAGCATCAATTGCACCCTCGAAGTATAGGCGCCCTCGCTGCGCTCGTGCGCCTAAATATCTCGGGCTGCAATTGATGCCTTACAGCCCTTGGCTACTAATCTACTATTAATAATAAAAGTGATTCTACTTGTGACGTGATCCCACTTTTGAAGTGATTTTACTTCTGAAGTGATTCCTCTTCTGAAGTGATTCTACTTGTGATATGATCCCACTTCTGACGTGATCTCACTTCTAATGTGATTTTACTTTTGATGTGATCCCACTTCTGAAGTTATTCTACCGTTTCTGATGTAATCCTAGTTGTAATGTGATCCAAGTAGTGATATAGTGATGTTGTTCCCCAGGCTGGGGACTAGTGCACGCGTGCGCGGGCACGGCGGGTGGGCGGGGCACGCGGCGCGCAGCTACGACGCCGCGAGCGTGCCGCGCCTGCAGCACGCGCTGCCCGCCGCCGCGCCCGGACGGTACGACGGCCGCGACCAGGTGTGTGTGGTGGACTGTACTGTACTGTACTGTACTGTACTGTACTGCCGGTCGGGGACAGCAGATATGCGTTGTTCCCGCGCGAGAGCGAAATGAAACGGGGATAACATTTTATCTCCGTGCTGGTGGTATGCGTCATGTATTTTCGTCGGGAATAAAAAAGGGCCTAAAGGATTTTTGAAACCTACTATTGTAAAAACCGGATAATTGGTAACTAAGAAAGATTGTATCCATCACTATCTAGTTCATCACAAATTTGACGCGTGTAGGAAGAGCGGCGCACCGCAACACCGGCACTTCTCTCCCGCCTCGGCCCCATCCATTCGCGATGCGGCCCGCCTTAGTTGTCAATCATCAGCCAATCAATGCTCATAAAATGATTGTAATTTGCGATTATCCTAGTGTCCAATTGGATTTTCGCAAAATTGCTAGGAAGATCGAGTAAATCTTTCTTATTGTCCAACTAACCGGTTATTAGCCATCGTCCTAGGTTTTTTCAGATTTTCCTTCACAAAGTATTCATAAATATTTGTTTTATGCAGGTGCTCTACTGGTCGGACTCCATGAACGAGATAGCGTTCGTGGTCCCAACAGGATACGAGCTGGACGATGACAAACAAACTGACAACATGAAGACTGATGTCGATGGATGTAATACTTCCAAGTATGTTATTTGGCTTAGAATATTAGATTATCCTTGCGCTTCGACCAGATATCGCACTACCTAGAAACTAATGCTTCGTAAATGCGGGTGCTTTTAAATTGTAGTATACGTGAAAACAGTTTGCAAGGAAGGCTAGTAAAATATAATTAGGAAATTAGATAACTAGTATCTCATTCTGAATAACATCATTGTATGTGGGAAACATGCTCTGATTGTAAATAATTTAGCTATTACGTTTGTATGGGGAATCCACCAGTCACCGGCCTCTCAAAAGTATTATCTAAGAAGGACCGTTGACGTTTCATACTTTTTAATAACTTTGAATAGACGTAACTAACAAAAATTCAATAATCTCTGCCATAAAACCATGGATTTATGAATTTTATTAAGATTCAGACAATTCTGCTTTTATTAACCGGTCATGGTTTTTCTTTAAACCGATCAATATTCAGCGTTTGTTGGTCTCTCTATTTACGGCGACATTGGCAAATTTGTGCCCGCCATTAAAAACAGCCATTAAAAACAAGAAGTTGAAGTTGACATCCTCCCACCTGCATATCTCCCGTTCTACTAAATTGTATTACATTTTATGTCCCCCTTTATTAATACTCTAGCTAAATTTATCTAAACTAACAAAATTAAACTCTAAAGTTGTTTATTTATGTATAATATTTGTGTTCTGTAAATAAACAACAAAAATGTTTTAACAGAACTAACATGTTATCAACATAGGTATGTATATATGTAGTATATTATATTGTGACGTCTCTCATTTCTTACAATTAGGTTGCGGTTTTCTTCAAAAATAGCCGATCATGTTTTTTCTTTAAACCGATCAATATCCAGCGTTAGTTCGTCTCTCTATCTATGGCGACATTGGCAATTTTGTGTCCGCACAAGCCATTAAAAACAATAAGTTGATATTAAAAAGAAGGTCTCAAGCACGATTTTCTTTACATAATAATACCTATGTAGTGAGCTTTTTTCATGTTGATCAGGAGCAGTGAAACGAGCTCGGGCTCGAGCTGGGACATGTCGGGCCCCACATACGAGCGCAGCGTGAGCGACTCGGAGCAAGGCGCGCGCACACGCGGCGCGCTCGACGACAAGATGCGCGCCATGTCGCTCGACCTCGACCGCCAGGAGGCTAGCGTCTGCGGTCTGTATACACCTTTATATTACACTTGTCACTTGTCACCAGTGTTGCCCGATGCACTGTCATTCATGTACAGTAGATTACCGTATTTTCATACCAACTACTGGACAGTGTATTGACACTATTTTTTTTTTGGTAAAAAATAAAATAAATTTTGTGCTAAAATGAACGCATCCTCTAAAATTATCAAAAATATGAACCAATGGAATAGGTCGTTGGTTATAGGGTCGTACTATTATTTCTTCTGTGGTAGAGTATTCCCCGAAATGCTGAGGTAAAAGGTCTATTACACCTACACTAAATCAGGGTCTCTAAGCCTAATAACAGTAGTGGTGTAATAACAGTAAGGCAGTAAAAATCCATTTCTAAGTTTAATGATGATTAAACTTAGAAATGTATAAAGAAGAGATGGCAATCGGACTAAATCACAATGATAGTGATTAATAAAAAAAGTCCATGGATAATTAGTTTGAGGATGTTGTGTTAATTAAGAGATATTATATTTCAAATAAGAGTACATAATATTTTTAATTTAATATATTATTGTTGCGTTTTAAACGTCATTAAAATTCCACTGTAAAATACATTGCGTTTTCATTTACGGAACAGTGTATTTTTCTCGCAGACGACGACGACACTGTATTCTGAATAGTCTGGTTTGGCAACACTGCTTGTCACACATACAGGGTTGTGACTCAGCAACAGAATAGTTTTACAAGTAGCAATAGTATCTTTTTTTTTTTTATAAGTTACACTTGTTATTAAGTTTGTCTGTGGTCAACCATAGTGTCAGAGCAACGTTACAATACTAATTGTAATGTCTTATTGTTTCTACAGGAAGTGGCAGGCGCAATAGAGATTTCACGACGAAAATTCTAATATTTTGGCTCGAAGATTATGAAGATCATCTCAATTTACCTATTGGTGAGTGAGATATACCTATCTTATTATTATTATTTTTTATATTGGTCCACAAAACTGGGCGTTACACATATATGTCATACAGAAAATTATTATTGAAGGCATTTACAATAATAGTGTACGTCCTTCTCGATGTGAACACAATATGCATATAAAATTAATAAGCACTCAACAAAGATAAATAAATTAATAATTGATAAATATATAATGTATTATAATAAATACATAATGTATTATAGTAAATATACATTGATAAACATATATTTAGAATAAAATATGTAGCAAATATTATATATTTTTATGGGTACAAAAGTGTTTATTTTATTACTTTGATTGATGTACTGAAAATTTCTACGTCACTGCAAATTGCGTTATAACCAGAGCACATTCTCTTATGTGATTTAGTCGTCAGGTTTGGTTTTGTTTGTTTTAAATGTTTCTTTCCAATAATCAGTCCTTGTTAGCGACTAGCGATATTTTTTTAGATGGTTCATTATAACGTCACGCCTTTTTCCTGAAGGGGTAAGCAGAGGTGTACCCAGGACTCAGTCCCGTGATAGGTACATCCAAGCTTCCCCTGTTATGTTTTAGTCCCATGTAATGGAGGGCGAGAATATGGTCATTTATAGGGCATAGTTCTAGACTCGAGGCTGTTATTAAGATAATTCGTAATGGAAAAATCCATAACGCTTTGCTTGACTTGGGGATCTAACTCGGGACCTTATGATTAGCATTAGAGTTTACCACAGCGCAGGCGTTCATTAATCCGTTGATATTTAATATGAGATTAAAGAAATCTTATCTAAAAAATGGCATATTGAACTTTCAAAATAAACAGTGATTTCGGCTAAGAACTTATCGTCCCACTCAGTGGCGGATTTACCAGCAGGCTGAGTAGGCTAGAGCCTAGAGCGGCAGATTTTAGGGGGCGGCAGTTTTTTTAATGTCTCACAGAAATTATAAAGATCACAATACGTAGGATTAATTATTAGGGCTTGTGTTATAAAAACATCACCCCGCCGTAGTCTACTTAATGCTTTGCATGGCTCTTGCAGCAAAATTTTGCCGCGCTCGCAGCAAGCTTCACCGTATGATTTTCTACTCGCGCTTTTATCGTCAATATATAATCTTTTTATCGCTAAAACACTGGAGAAAATTGGTTTCGTCTAATCGTAGATATGAAGCTGCCCACCCATTTTGGTCCTTTTGGTCCTATTCGACCATGGGTACTTTTCAAATTTATGATAGCGCAGCCGGTAAGGGGCGGCAAAATTTTGATAACCTACTGGCGGAAAATGTGTAAATACGCCACTGATCCCACTCTCGTATGTGTTCCGCTGACGAGATGTCTCGAGATAGGTCTCCCGTGTCGGCGCGCTTACCTAATGTATTGTGATGTTCCCGCAGACGAGCTGTTGAAGTACTGCGAGACCGGCGTGGCGTGGCGGCGCGCGCACACTGTAGTGATATGTGCCGCGGCACAACGTGGCGGCCTCGTGCGGGTCAGCGCCGCGCCGCACGCCGCCATAGCCGACGGCGCCGTGCTCTCCCCCGGCGCGCTGCCCGCCGCGCTGCGCCGCGCCGCGCTGCACGCCGCCACGCGCTGCACCGCCTACACCGACCTGTATGTATATATACTGTGCGGGCCTCTCCCCCGGCGCGCTGCCCGCCGCGCTGCGCCGCGCCGCGCTGCACGCCGCGCTGCGCCGCGCCGCGCTGCACGCCGCCACGCGCTGCACCGCCTACACCGACCTGTATGTATATATACTGTGCGGGCCTCTCCCCCGGCGCGCTGCCCGCCGCGCTGCGCCGCGCCGCGCTGCACGCCGCGCTGCGCCGCGCCGCGCTGCACGCCGCCACGCGCTGCACCGCCTACACCGACCTGTATGTATATATACTGTGCGGGCCTCTCCCCCGGCGCGCTGCCCGCCGCGCTGCGCCGCGCCGCGCTGCACGCCGCGCTGCGCCGCGCCGCGCTGCACGCCGCCACGCGCTGCACCGCCTACACCGACCTGTATGTATATATACTGTGCGGGCCTCTCCCCCGGCGCGCTGCCCGCCGCGCTGCGCCGCGCCGCGCTGCACGCCGCGCTGCGCCGCGCCGCGCTGCACGCCGCCACGCGCTGCACCGCCTACACCGACCTGTATGTATATATACTGTGCGGGCCTCTCCCCCGGCGCGCTGCCCGCCGCGCTGCGCCGCGCCGCGCTGCACGCCGCGCTGCGCCGCGCCGCGCTGCACGCCGCCACGCGCTGCACCGCCTACACCGACCTGTATGTATATATACTGTGCGGGCCTCTCCCCCGGCGCGCTGCCCGCCGCGCTGCGCCGCGCCGCGCTGCACGCCGCCACGCGCTGCACCGCCTACACCGACCTGTATGTATATATACTGTGCGGGCCTCTCCCCCGGCGCGCTGCCCGCCGCGCTGCGCCGCGCCGCGCTGCACGCCGCGCTGCGCCGCGCCGCGCTGCACGCCGCCACGCGCTGCACCGCCTACACCGACCTGTATGTATATATACTGTGCGGGCCTCTCCCCCGGCGCGCTGCCCGCCGCGCTGCGCCGCGCCGCGCTGCACGCCGCGCTGCGCCGCGCCGCGCTGCACGCCGCCACGCGCTGCACCGCCTACACCGACCTGTATGTATATATACTGTGCGGGCCTGTCCTGTATGTACATACCCCCACTAGATGCAGCTTAAGGTGAACACGCGGCTTAGTAATACCACACCCCGGACACTACTCAATCCCATACAAAAGCCGCGCTATAACTACCTGCAGACACTGCACACGGCACACACGGAGTTTTGTACACGTGCAAGAGTGTGCGTGAGGTGATTTCCCAGCGTAGCGGGGTTCGTCGAGAGCTCAATTTCGCTCGCGGGAGAGGAAGGCCTGATTGGTATGCGGATGAGTGTCCATTCTATACGTAGTATTATTATCTGTTCTGTACTGTGTAATACCCCTCATCTTCCCATCATACCTCTATCCGTCCGATAGCAATATATATTACCGTCACGTCATCTATTGGCAATATATATTATAATAATAATAATTATTATTAATCTTAAAATTTTAGATCTTAGATGGTAAAATAGAAAGAATATGTTTTGAAAGTTATTGTTAAAATGTACACATATAAATTTATCTGGAACGAATTGTATAGTTGTTAAGGAGGAAGGCGATGGTGTCTGCAACACAGTTTATCCAAACTTTCACAGGCATCATCGTTCATAATGTTTATATCCATTTTGTTATAATGTTCCAATAAAGACATTTTGAATTTTTTTTTTGATAAGACCATAAAGGGCGTTGTCCAATAATTACTTTAACCATAATTTATATAAGATAATCTCTAAAATCTCAATCATTATCGCTCAAGAAAGCAATTTTACCCTTTGAATATAAAACGTGTTACAAAAAGGTGTAAGTAATACTTAAGGGGGTGCATCTACCCGTCAACCTAAACAACTTTCAAAAGAAAGAATGTCAAAAAAATGTCAAAAAAAAATGTCTGCATGCCATAAATCAGCTGATAAGTTTTGTATGGAAGTCGAATTTTTTTTTCCTTTCTGTCTTTCGAAACGTATTCTGTTTTACTGTTTCTGTTTTAGTTGTTAGGTAGACTAGTGTAAACACAGCGGCTTTGCCCGCTCGCAATAAAGTAACATGGGAGTTTTGTAACAAAATTTTGACGCTGTTTTTGGATCCCTTAGTGTGAATTTTCAAAAATCCTTTCTTAATACACGCCCGGACAACGAAAAGAACCTACAATCCAAGTTTCAAGTCTCTAGTATCAGTGGTTTGGGCTCATTTAGGATTCTATAATATTTTATAGAGATTCCCCCTTCAAGTATACTATACGTTTTTGAAACACGTCTTACTACGCCTTTTGGTAACGCCTTATTACTTTTTTTAATTGCAGATATCAACCGCCCCACGTGAGACGTCGTCACCTCATACAAGAGTTAGCACAACAGTACAAGAAGGACTTATCGGAGCCAGAATTACTTGAATCATTATTTAAACCACCTTCTACGTAAATATATCAGATATTTTGTCGTCTGTCGACAGTCTCGTTTATTAAGAAATTTCCCAGTAACAGCCTGGTGGAGTTTTTTTATATGGGACTTAGAAACATAACTGGCGAAGTATGGTTGTACCTACTACGGGACTGAGTCCTGGGTAGGTACACATCTGTCTACCCCTTCGGGAAAAAGGCGTGATGTTATGTTATTTATTCCTAAATTATGTAAAAGCCTCTAGTTTTATAAAAAGATTTGTCTGATTACATAGATATTATGGAGAAGTTATCGCTAATCCTAGTAATATTATAAATGCGAAAGTTTGGGGATGGATGGATGGATGTTTGTTACTCTTTCACATCAAAACTTTTAAATCGATTGGGTTATAATTCGGTTTGTATAAGTAATATACTTTTTGTCCCAATATTCCCACGGGAACGATGTCTACGCGGGTGAAACCGCGGGGCACAGTAAATTATATAAGAAAAAGTGTCTTCACAATGGCTTAGTTCCGAATTTGTTCGCTCGCCAAAGATTCTTGTCGCACCATTATAAAATGCGTTATAATTTTTACTTAGCTGTCTATTTTACATAAATTAAATATAAATGTTATTATTTTTAATTATAAGACTGAAGTTTATTCGAATATATTCATAAGAAATGTTTAACATTCCGTGTGTATTACAGTATTTTAGTTGAAATGCTTCTATGTACTTAAACTTTTATTTAATTAAATATAATATTGTTACTAACTTGTATGGGGGAAGTTTTATTTCAAAAGTAATCAAAAATATTATACAGAAATAAGATAAAAGGAACACTTTTTACGACATAATTGCAATGAAATATTTGCCGTTTTTTGAGTTTATTATCTCGTATAAAGTGATCATATTGTTTAGAACCACCATAGTTTTAAATCAAAATAAGAAACTATAACATACTTTACTTTCATACTAGACAATTATTGGAGAATACCTGAGAATAAGAAATACTTAAAAAATAATTATTATTATGCTTACCGACTTTAGGTTTCTTTTACGTTAACGAATAAAGTTGGTATAATAAAATAAGGTAGGACGAAATTATTCCATCCTAATTCTAACATTATGTACCTAATATTATGAAGGACTAAAAAAATAAACGATAAAAAGGTAAAAGGAGGAAGTTTAAAGCATTATGTAGCTGTAGTAGTTGCTGGTTCCCGCCATTTAATTTTACTTTTAAATTAAATTTTGGTTTAAAAGACTTGATTCATTTGCCAATGTGATTTTTTGGCGGGAAATTAAAACAAAGTATATTCGGGGACAGAGGAGGCTTAGTTGTCATTGCAAAGAGGTTTTATCCACATAGTGTGAAGATGGAATGAAAAAAAAATTAAAACTAATTACCAAGTAGGCTTTTTTTGTATGTTGTCATAATTTATGAAAGACAATAACATTCCAAATTTAAACCATCTGACAAATTACAACACCCTTGAAAATATTGACAAAACTTTAGGAAAACTTTTATATATTATTTAAGTTGTATTTAGTATTTGGAGTTTCGGTTTGATAGTTTTTCGATAATAAATTTGTATGTGTTGTAATTATGCTGATCAGTAAGGTGACGGAGGAAGGAGGGGGAGGGGAGGGTGAGGGCATGTCAGGGGTCAAGGACCTGATCGATCCCAATCCTGAATACCGAACAGCGAGCGAACTTTTTGAGCTAATGTCGAAGAACAGTTACTTTGTTTCACATGGTAAGTTTCCTGTTTACATATTACGTCATTAATTTAGACAGTACCTACACAGTAAGTTTAGAAACAATACTAGCATATCTTATTTAAAGCAAAAAAGTACTTACTGAAATATCCAAATATTGATAATACCAGATCCACAGAGGCTGTCTCTCCTGTAAAGTTGTCATTTTGGACTTTTACCGATTTATAAGCCGTCTATCCACTTAAAACATTCGCTTGTCCCGAGACTGCCTCAAGTGGGAACGCGGTTTCAGAACTTCACTGACTAATTAATATTTTGTTCGATAGATGAAGACTCCTTAACAACTCGTGACCTCATTCTCCTTTACAAGAACATAGACATAGGCACGAAACTAATGAATAGCTCCAACAGAATCAAAGTAAACGAACTCGTCGAGAAAAGACCAAACCAACATGTCGAAACAGTAGTTTACAACGATCAGGATTCTGATTCTGATTTGAGCGAAATTTTGAGTACCGAAGATATAAATAATGTTTTCATGATCAACCAAGAAAGAATTGATTTTATCAATGATAAATCATTTGAGAATTTGCTTTGTCAAAAAATTGGTGGTATCGATATCAAATCGTCAGCGCTTTCTACAGATTACAAGAATTTCTTATTCAAGGATCCTTATATTAAAAAGCAATTGAAAAATCTGAACGTGCTGGGCAGCTGCAGCGAATTCAGCAATGTATTTTCCTCGTCTTTGTTAGACTATATTTGCTGCAAGCGCTTAGAGGACAACTACAACTTTTATATGGACAATATCATAAGATACGTCCAGCATACAATAGACCAGCTCAAACGTATAAGCAACGGTGATTATCTGACGGAAAAAGTGAAAGAAAAGTGGAGAGAAGTGAACTCAACCGATCAAGATTGCAACACGAAGGTTCTAGCAACATCCACTAGCATTCCTCTACATGTTGAATGCAAAAATTATGGGAACGCGACTTGGGATGACATAGTCCACTCTGAAGTTGACGTACGATCTCTTTCGAAGATTCTAGAAAAGAAAATTGTAGTAGAAATCCCTAAATTGATCTGCGGGTCTTATAGATTATACAGTAAAAGATGTGACGATAATTTGATTATTAGTTGTCAAAGAGAAAAAGATAAAGAGAAGGATAATGAGTCAAGAGTAGATGTTGTGCTGCAACTGCAAAGATCCCCAACTGGAGAAGTCGTTAGCAATATCAGTTCTATAATAGTTCTGCAAACATCTCAGGCTTTGCCAGGTAACATGAGAAACAAACGTATACTTACTTTTAACATTCATAACATACAATTACGCCTTTTTCCCGAAGGGGTAGGCAGAGGTGTACCTAGGTCTTAGTCCCATAGTAGATAGCGAGCCTATTGCCATCTACCGGGCACTGTTCCAGACTCCAGGCTTTCATAGAAATAATTCCTAAAAAAAAACCGATAATACTTTGCCTGACCTGGGAATCGAACCCGGGACCTCATGCTCGGCAATCGAGCTTACGCCCACTATGCCACCGAGGCAGACTTTTAGAAAGTACATTTGAACAAGGTTTTGTTTCAAAAGCAATCTACGATCAAAGTACCTATAAATATACTTGTGTGATGACAAGTCGAATAAGAAGCCTAAACTAATGAAGTTACTTCGGAGTTCCTGTGGCCACCCTCCTGCTCCATTATCAAAAAAATTGATGATTTTCAATAAAAAATTCACATAGGTATTTTGTATATGTATTTCAACTCTTTTGACCACTGGGAGTCAAAAATTGTTTATATTTCATTAGCGATTGACATCAGATATAAGATTGTAAAAATGTATTTTATTTTAGATTTACGCAAAGCAATTCTTCCTCTGCCATATAAAGAAGAAAACCAAAACAAGTGGTTGTTGGAAAAGAAAGAAGATTCAGACGAACAAATAAACAAAGAAATAGAACTTCAAAATGACACTGAAGTAACAGTTATAGTGGACAGCCTTAATGTAAATTTTGAGGAAACAGAGCAAATGATGAATGAAAATCTTGAAAACGACGAATCTTTAGAAACCAATGATTACCCATATAGTGAAAATGAGAGACACGTTTCTTTTGAGATTAGCAATCAGTACTCGAGTGAATCTAGTGTAGCTCTTAGAGATATTTTAAATAAGCCTAGTTTCCCTCAAAATGAGAGAACTTATAACTTGATTACACCTGATGAGTTGCGGGTCACCATGCAAAGGCTAAAGGTGCCGACTTCACTGCTTGAAGAAAGCGGTGAAGATTCATCTTTAAGAACCGTGTCAAAGAAAAAATCCCCAATTAGAGTACGAGTAAAATCTCCTTACGAAAATAAGTCATTCTTGCTGGAAGAGAAGAAACGAAAGAGGTTGTTGGAAATAAGAGAAAAGCGAGAAAAAAAGAAATTGGCTTTGAGTGAAAACTGTAAAATTTCCAAGCACAAATACTGGAAAGGAGCAATAATGCCTCAGGCTTCCAGCTCCGTCACTAAGCTCTCTATAACAAACAAGTCTTTCTACAACTCTATTTATGGACAATCTGGTGTTATAGAAAGCAAATGCTTGAAAGGGAAGGGTCGTAAAGGAAAGATTCACTCTGCTATTGACGTGACTTCGGACCGAGCTGAAATACATTTAGAATCACCATTGACACCAGAAAAAAGCAAAAAGTTTATTAATAGAAGCTACTACTTGGACGATACTGAAACAGAAGTGATGTTTACGCAGTTAAAGCAAAATGATGCTGACGATAATATTCAATTTCCATGTTCACCGACAAACTCTGCTATGTCAGCTGTATCGAATGATTCTAATGCCAATTTCAATTTTTTAACAAACCTCATGGAACCAGCGGCAGCTTGTGTCAACAATGAACAAGTAGGCTTTACTGAAAATAAGGTTAATGGAGCAGATGAATCGTGTAATATTTTGGATATAATTAAACCTGAAATAATCGAAGTACATTATCCGGTTCCAGAAAATATGCTCAAAGACTTTTCAGCAAGTCCCTTGACCGAAGCAAAGAAAAATATATCCAGCGTAGAATGTAGAAAGAGTATTGATAAGTTATATGAATTGATGAAAAAGTTTTCCAAACCAAATCCTAGACCACCTAAAACAGTTGCGGTCACAGAAATTGTTAATGTTGAACGTTATTCCACTATTCAAGGTAGCGAGAGTGGGACAAGTTTAAAACAACACATCTCTTCATCTAATCCTAGCTGCTTGAGTAGTGAAAAAAAAAAGATTCCTTCAAATAATATCGGGAAATTAAAATATTTTAAGAAAAATGATCCTTCTACTGTTGTGCCCAAAGTAATAGTTAGTTCTAAACTACAAACGCCAAAAGTTGAGATAGAAAAAAATAAAACAGATCGCCGAAAAACTACTTCTCCTAGAATAACGCCGGACAATCCTTTGAAAGCAATATCACAATTACTTCACGAATTTGACAATGTACAAAAAAATAGGCATAAAAATGAGCAGAAGGTAAGCTTCGCCTGGAAAAAAACTGAAACCCCGCCTATTGATAGCAGAAACGTTACACGTCAAAATTATTTTAGGAGAAAATCACGCTTCGATCAGCATATTATGAAACTCAACGATCAGGACAAGAAAATATCTCCTAACGTTAAAGATAAAATCCAAAGAACCAAACCTCTGCCTCCCGGAGAACTGGCTCGGATCCCACATCAGCCAATAGTCACTGAAGACAAAGTTTCTAAGAAAAAGATAGCTGATATAATCGACGAAGCGAAGGAAGCACGAGGGGAAGCTGTGCGGGGTCCATCCAAATTATATTCTAGGTTGAACAGCTTGGCCCAGCCGAAGAGGTCGTACGTGCAAGCTCATAGTGAGGAATATCAAAATAAGTACGGTCGGAACATTGTGTCGAATAGACTGCAGAGACTGGCGGCTACTTCCCCTCCCGTGACAGAGAGAGGGTTATCAGCCAACTCTAAGAACAGAGTGCGGAAATTCGGAGATGTTACATCGGCGCCGTCGGTGAAACATCCGTCTACTCCGCAATTAGGTGTGTAAAGGTGAATTTTGGTTTTTATATTACCTAAGTTTTTAATAATACCTACTCTGTTTATGATTTAATGAATGTGGACGAAAGCGCTAGCACATAGGCATACTAAGGCGTTAGAACGACGGTAGCAAATGTGGTGCCAGTTCATTATGTTCGTAGACATGCTGTTATCTAAGTTCTTTTGAAATTGTTTTGCCTTGAAACTTAGATGGTAAATGATAATTTATTGAATTTGGCGTTACTTTTTGGAACTCCATTGAAAACTCCTAGAACAAGAATATTTAGGTTTTAGTTCCGATTTTTAGTGTCAAAAACAACATGCATAGTGTAACAGAATTATACCTAATAGCATTTCCTCTGCATGCAATTTTGCGGGCGGGAGGGCGGTGCACTGTGCATGTTGTCTTTGACACTAAAAATCGGAACTAAAAACTAAATATTCTTGTTCTAGGAGTTTATAGTAAATTATATTTCTCATCTAATAATTGTCGCGGTTTCTAGATAAACACTCGAATTCGCATTGTAGCAGCCCTACCAGACACAACCGTAGACACTCACCCGTGGGTTTCAACAAGAATGGTCCGAGTCCAGATGCTATTGTGAAATACAACGAAACAATGTTAGTTTTATCTAACTAGATGCCTGTACCTACTGTGATCAAATTTTATTTGCCTGATTCTGGGTCTACCATCATTCATCACCTTCCTTTAATAATGGCATTAGGCTCACCCTCTATTCCATGGGATATAATGAGATATACCTACCTACTATAGGAATGGTACACACACCTCTGCCGAACCCTTTGGGAAAAAGGCGTGGTATTATCTACGTATCATTATCAATATCGTATCGTCCAACTGCTGGTGCCTTCCATTATAAATAGCGTCGATATTAATACCACATCATAAGTGCCTATTTATGAAAATCATAGACTTTCACTGATAGCCGTTTCATCAATAGAGACAAAATGGTGGCGGTGGAATCATACGTGAAAAGCCACTACGGACGTTCCATCGACGCTTCTCCCTCGAGCGAGGTGTTGCTCGCTGGACACAAGTCCCGAGTACCACTCATACCGACCGATTTTGAAATGGGTTAGTCTACCACCACTATTTTAGAATGTTCAATACGCGTTACAATAAATTCATGTATTTCTTCTTGTGTTGTCTCTGTATGACACCACACAAATGGTGCCTTCCTAAATATTATATTAAATATTTTCAAATTTCCAGCGTCAATAACATCATCCCCGGCCGTTGAAGAGGCGAATGAAATAGGCAGCCAATTGCATCGTATGATCGACTCCATGCTCATAAAGGCCGCGCCGCTCACCAAGCTCACGGAATGTGACCTCGAGTCTAAAATCAGCAAAAGCTCGGAGATCTTTACGAACAGACTCTCCCACGAGCCACGACGTGACTCTGACTACCGCATCAGCGTCCTCGAGGACAAGGACCTCAAAACCGCCGTCGAAAACATTGAAGACGACAAAAACAAAAATTCCAAAGTTTACATCAACCGTAGCGTTACAAAATTTGACCTAAACCCGGTGAGTTCGCGAATAGAAATGGAGAAACTTGAGAATGCGCTATACAATCAACTATCTGGCGCCCTCCAGAAGCGGCTTAGGATAAAAAATTTGACGTTGACGCCTAAACACTCGGTGCAACAAATATATTTGGTACAATCGGGAGATGCGGGCTCGCTCCTCGTGAAATCGACAGTGTCGAGTATAAAACTGAATAAAAGCAATCGGGAGAGTTTGCACGAATTTGAAGTTATGTCTGTGCTGTCTAAAACACACCTCGATTGGAATTTTGCACAGATTCCCATGCAGATAGCGACAGTCGGGTACGCTTTCCCTGAATATCAGAAGTCTCGAGGCTCGACGAGTTCGAGAGTTAAGTTGTTTAGCGAAGTGTCAAGCTCTGAAGTACACTCATACAGTTACACTGATAAAGCCGATGAAGGGGCCCAATGTTTCAAAGGTGTTCATCACGAGGGATTGTCTGATAAGGCCGCACAGGTTGATGCTGCAGATGAGATTGTATCGCCAGCGGGAGTTGTAAGCCTCAATCACAATACTCTTGCCCATAATGTGCCGGTGAAAAAAGAACCCTTGAAAATATCTACAGATACTGATAGTGATGAAAACAATACGAGTGAAATATATAAGAAAGTTCAAGACGTAAACACTAGCATTCCTGCTGAACAGCCCAGCTGTAGCAAAGATAACGGCACTGAACCTCTTAAAATTGCTATCGATACTGCTGACTGTGCAAAAGCCAATAAAGTAGTGGTTAAGAAACCGGCCGATGTAGCTGATGCCTTAAGTAAAGCTAAACAAGGAAAATTTGCCGAAAAACTAAATAATTCACCCGAGTCGACTATGAATTCCGGACTACACAGCCCTCAAGAAGTAGATTACACGACATCACTTGATATGCTAGTGGCACTTCTAAACGAAATACAAAAAATAACTTGTCAGAACCAAATGGTCGTTGTAAATAGTCAAGATCGTACCAATCTTGATTTTATTCTCAATGATGCAGCTAATATTGAAAATTCAACCCAAATTCGTAGCGATATTGTATCCATGAGCTCTCTCGATGAATTGAGGCAACTGGAATCCGATACGAGTGAATACTCTCTGTATAACATTTCTATCGATGAAAGCGGAGACGTTCCATCTACTTCTATAAACTTTGCTACAGATGAGATCAGCGGAACTTCAATCAAAGAAAATAACGATCCAGCTATCTATAAAGAAGATGAAGCAACTAAAGTAGATGCTACACAGCAAGTCGAAGATAATAATCATACAGTTGGCGCAGAAGATTTGGAAGCCCGAAATGACGAAAATGTGAATACCGTTACATTCAAACCTCCAAGCGTCGATAAGGAAGTTAGTGCGAATTTACCGGAAAAGGAGTTCGTTGATACATGTACAAATGTACCTTCGAGTTTAACTTCTTTAACTATAACCCGTAGCGCTAACGTTACCAAATCTATCGACGTCATAAATGAACCTTCGATACACTCCATTCTAAAACTCATGGATTACCAAACTATTAACTCCAACAATCTTTTCAACTCTGAAAACATTAATAAAGTTATCATGGAACTGCCGCAAGTCCACGTGAACCCTCGGCCAGTAATAATACGAGATAAAACTTTATTAAACGAATCATTTTCATCTATCCGTAATGAAAACAAAAAAGAAAGAAGACTCGCTGTTCGTAGCGATATGGGAAAATATTGCGTGAATAAAATTCGTTTGGATCCTAGGCTCAAAATTAAGAGAGATATTTTAGTGACAATGTACTCTATTTTGGTTTTCACGATTTTTGCAGCCTTGTCCTTTCCGGAGCTAATTTATTTGGAATAATTTCGAAGGAATATTATAAGTATATTTAATCATACCCGCATAATACTTTACTGTATATTATTTTGTTTGTAATCGTAATTTATTTCATAATGAATTTGTTCTTAAGTAGTTATTGAAAATTGTATGGTACTTATTTACTAATTGTATTTGTGTATTATATAAATTTCATGCATAACAATCTTGTAGTTTACTTCATAATATTTTGTATAATTCCTACGGGGATGTTTTGTCACGCCATAATATTTAGGGCAGGCAGAAAATTCTATAATCTAGACTCACCACAATTCCAAATGCCATACATGTATGTAAGTCATCATCATCATCATCCACAGCCCACTATATCCCACTGCTGGGCATAGGCCTCCTTCATGGCATGCCACTTGACCCTGTCTTGTGCAAGCCGTGTCCAGATGGGACCCGCCACTTGTACTATGTCATCCGCCCAACGTGCTGCCGGACGACCAACTCTGCGTTTACCTGTTCTTGGCCACCATTCAGTCAACGTCTTACACCACCTGTCGTCACCGCGCCTAGCTACGTGTCCTGCCCAACTCCATTTGAGTCCCATAATTCTCTTCGCTGCATCTTGAACTTTCGTTCTTCATCTAATTTCGATGTTTGTGACTCGATCTAGAAGTTTAATGCCAAGCATGGCACGCTCCATGGCTCTCTGTGCAACACTAATTCTGTGCACAGCCTCATGTGTAAGCGTCCATGTCTCGGCAGCGTAGGTCATGGTGGGCAGAAAACATTGGTTAAAAAGCCTGGTTTTCAGACATTGTGGTATCCGACTTGACTTCAGTATGTCGTCTAACTTGTTGAACGCGGCCCACCCTAGCTGTATTCGTCTGGAAATCTCCTTATTTTGATGTTCCTTGTCGAAGGATATAATATGGCCGAGATACACATACTCTTCGACTATTTCTAGTTCCTCACCTCCGACAGAAACTTTCGAAGTTGAAGCCCTAGATATATTCGTCATAACTTTGGTCTTGGCCATATTCATTTTCAGGCCAACACTCATGGAAGCATTATATAGGTCTTGTACCATGTGTTGGAGATCAACCAGATTTTCAGCAAACAACACAAGATCGTCTGCAAACCTGAGGTGAGACAAGTAGACTCCATTGATGTTTATACCGCGAGGGTCCCATGTAAGCGTGTTTATGATGTCTTCTAAGACAGCCGTAAACAGCTTGGGTGATATGGTGTCTCCTTGTCTCACCCCCCTCCTGACTGGAATAGGGTTGGTTAATGTTCCTGTAGCACCTGTAGCAACCTGTAGCAGCTCCTGTAGCACATCTACATAACGAGCGTCAATGGAACAGCGATGTAAAGAGTCAAACACAGCCCAGTGTTCGACACTGTCGAAAGCCTTTTCGTAATCGACAAAGGCCATACACATGGGCCGGTTGAATTCGTGACTCTTTTCCATCAACTGTTTGACCGAGTGTATATGATCTATGGTGGAGAAACCTCTTCTAAATCCGGCTTGCTCAACAGGTTGGCATTCGTCTAGTTGGCGAGTGAGTCTATTGCATATTACTTTGGTGAAAAGTTTGTAAATGTGGGGGAGAAGACTGATGGGGCGATAGTTATTAAGTTTAGCAATGTCTCCCTTCTTGTGAATAATGGTTACGATAGCATTTTTCCAAGATCTTGGCACGGAACAACTCACTAAGACGGCATTGAAAAGTTTAACCAAAACATGGAGGACTGGATTTCCACCTGTTCGGAGAAGTTCTACAGTGATATTGTCTTCGCCAGGGGACACTTCACACTTTTCACTTTTCATCTGTTTAAGTGCTGTCTCTACTTCCAATGGTATAATTGGAGGTAAATCTTCGGTGTTTCGACTTTCTTCAGCTGGGAATCTGGGATCCCCTGGTGACGAGCTAGGTTTGACTGTTCGTGTTGAGTATAAGTGTCTATAAAAATCTTCAGCAATGATTAACATTTCTTGCCTATCTGATACTATATTAGAATTTTTGTCTTTTAATTTGATTATTTCTTTGTTTCCTACTTTAAGCTTCCTTCTGAAAATTTTAGGTCCTCTATATTTTTCTACAGTGTCAATTATTATTTTAGTGTTGTATTTTCTTATGTCTGCTCTTATGGATTTATTTATTTTCTTGTTTATTTCTGCTATTGCTTTTAGATCAGTGGCTGTCAAGGTTTTCAGGTTTCTTCTATCCTCTATCATCTTTTTGGTATTGCTAGAGAGTTTATTCAGATTATTTATTACAATATTCGTGTGTTTTTTACTTGTTTCAGCTATTGTATTGCAAAGTAAATCGTTTATATGGTCAACATCCAGATTCATCTCTTCTAATCCTTTAAAGTGATTTTTAAGTTCCGCTCGATATTGGTTCGCTCGCTAATTTTATGGTGATACATTTATAGATGTACAGAATAATTATTAATAGTTAGTATGTTAGTACTAACTATTAATAATTATTATTAATAGTTATTATTATTAACAGAATAATTATTAATAGTTAGTATGTTAGTACTAACTATTAATAATTATTCTGTACATCTATAAATGTATCACCATAAAATTAGCGGCTTCCGGACCAAATTGCACTATGACTTGATTATATGATTTAAAACTATCATGGTTGCAAGCATTAGGTTCACTTACTTATTACGGGATATTTACGGGAGTTTCCCGATATTTCGACGCAGTCACCGTCAGTGTTGTGTGCCGCGATCGAGTTACGTTCGGGAATAGACCGAATAGGACTAAAAAAGAGGGTAGATGAGATCTGCCAATAAAAATTAGTTCGCCGATGCCTGACAGCTATGCCTGACAGTTTTTCCGTGATCATGGTGCATGCAACTGCGTTGAAATATCGGAAAACTCGTAAAATGTCGAATTATAGTGAATATCCCGTAATAAGTGATCCTAATGAATGATTGTTGTTGATGGTAGCTTTGGCCCACTAGCTCTTCTACCATTATTGATAGTACAGTTGTCACTAATATGACCCACTACTACCATAATGGCACAACTGGTACCGGCATAACGTCTCTGGTCTATTGATGTTGATGGAGAAGATCCCGAAATTCCTACAAGGTCAGTGGGATTTTGAGTAAAATGTTGCAAGATTCATATTGGGAGTGATTATATTTAGAGAAAGTAGTTATAACCCGATATTATTACTCGTCATAGTTATGGCTTGATGATAGCAAATACTAGAGCATACAACATACAAATACTAGAACATACATTTCTTGAATAAAAAAAATAGAAATATATATCAATGTGTTTGACAGCTGACGTCGGATTTATATAAATGTCAAAGTCAGAAATATCCGCGAGTCGATTTTAAGATGCCAAGGAGGGTTGATAGGTGTCACACGTTTAAGAGAAATAATTTTCGGAAAAAATATTTTTTAATATCTTGTGATTCAACTAATCAACATTCAATAGTGGTAAAAATTGTACTTAGGCCTAGGGATTGTAATATAGTAAGTCTGTAGTTGTACATATTTTAGTTAGTTATTTTTTATTGTATCATAGTATAGGGACTAGTTTAAGTAAAAAAACCCAGGAACCGTTACTAATGGAATTGATTCCTCCTGATCGACCGCCGGATCCGCCGGACATTCCTATGGGATCGGGCCTAAAAAGACGGTCTGTGGACCCTCTTAATGACGATGCGGCTAAAAAAGCCGTATATAACAAGGATTTGTTAGGTGCCTCCACACAAAACTTATATACCCATCCCTGCTACGTTTTGGTAATAAAGGCATATACAGATATCGATAATGGACCCTTCATTGTGCATGTGTCTCACTCTGATCCAGACCCCTCCTCTGGAGTGGTCTTAAAACCACTAAAATTTGGCCAATTTCTTCATTTGAATAAAATTCATAATATCTGCCCCGATGGTGTTAAAAAGGTGGGTAGAAACAAAATTTCAGTAGAATTTAAAACTGGCTCAGACGCGAATAAGTTTTTGGATAATCCAATTTTAAGTGCACACAAGTATGTAGCTAATATTCCGTCTTACAACATCACCAAAATGGGAATCGTCCGTAATGTGCCAACTGACTTGGCGATGGAGGACTTTGTGGCATCGGTTGTCCTACCCAAGGGGGTAGGTGACGTTATGAAGGCAAGAAGATTAAATCGAAAAGTGAATATAGCAAACAATACATCATGGATCCCAACACAAACAGTTGTAATCACTTTTCATGGTCAGGTTTTGCCTCAGAGGATATTCTGTTTTTATTCTTCGCTGCCTGTGGAGCCTTATAAATATCCTACTATCCAGTGTTTACAATGTTGCAGATTTGGTCATGTCAAAGCGCAATGTAGATCAAAACCTCGCTGTTTCCGCTGTGCGCAGCCTCATACGGGTGACTCCTGCGGCGTGGAGGAATCGGTGGCGTCTTGTCTCCACTGTTCGGGCAGCCACTTTGCTAATAGCAAAGACTGCCCAGAGCGGGGGAGGCAGGAGGCTATCAAAATCTTGATGTCGCAGGATAGCCTTTCCTATGAGGATGCGGCAGCGCGCTACCCCAGGGTAAGGAAGCCATATTCTGAAGTGTCACAAGCTAGCTGTTCCTCTTCTTCCTTTTCTCCCTCTCAACCTAGCCAATCCTATTCCCAACAGCAGTCTACCAGTTACTCAAAAACTGTAATTTCAACCCCGCGCCCTAGAGCTCCTCTTGGAAAATCTTTCAATAGACAGGCTCATCAGGCTATAGTAGCTGAAGTGCCATCCACCTCCCCAAATGGCGTTGCCTTATTGGCTGCCAATCCATCTTCTTCTCTGGCTATTTCTTCTGATTCTGTTCAAAATGGCAAACTTCTCGACTTATTACTGTCCGTGATCATTTCCATTGTTTCCCACAATAACACCAACCTACCGTCCAACGTTGCCAGCAAACTTTCAGAAATTTTTTCAATTCTTAATCATGGGTCTGGTTCTGATTCAATGGAACACAAAAAGCATTCGACGCAGGAAGCCTGAGCTCCTGTATCTCATTAATCAACACAAACCGTCAGTCATTGCCATTGCGGAGACATGGCTTGTGCCTGGGTCCCGTTTTCGGGTTCCAGGCTTCGCCTGCCTCCGGGATGACAGGGCTGACGGTTATGCAGGCTGCGCTTTACTTGTGAGGCGTTGTCTTCCTTTTTCTCAAATTTCCTTACCTCCTTTTCCTCCGGAACTTAATATCGTAGCAATAAGAGCTTTTGACATATCTTTTATATCTGTCTATATTCCCCATCCTCAATCAAGATTCATCCCGGATATCCTGCATGTAATATTTTCTGTTCCTCCCCCTATCATAATTATGGGCGATTTTAATGCCCACCATTTTCTTTGGGGTTCCAACCATAACGATTTATTCGCTCTTTCTCTTCTTGAAATATTTGATGAGACAAATCTTTGCGTCATAAATAATGGCTCCCCTACCCGCAGGGTTCTTCCCTCCCAAAACCCTCAAAGCGCTGTAGACATTACCATATGTTCTCCTACTCTTTCTTCTGTCCTGTCCTGGAATGTCCTTCCCTTCACGTATGGGAGTGATCACTTTCCTATTCTCATCACCATTTCTGATAGGGTAACTCCTTCAGTGAGTTTTTGTCCCACCCTTAAATATAGGTTATCTAATGTTGACTGGTCTTCATATTCTTCTTCTGTTGATAACAAGATAGATAATTTGCCAGTATGTGACCCAATGAACATCGATCAGTGTTATACTAACTTTGTGGACGCCATTATTTCTAGTGCAGATGAGTATTTCCCCTTGAAAAAGCCTTTTCAATTTAAAGTTTCAACCCCTTGGTGGGACTCTGAATGCACTGCTGCTGTTAGAGCAAGGAAAAAAGCTGAGGAGGATTACAATTTGGCCATGACTAGGGCTAACTTTATAACCTATAAGAAGGTAGCTGCGAAGACAAGGCGAATTTTGTCCAAAAAAAAGAGGGATGGTTGGAAAAAATTCTGTTCGCTGCTGTCTCCTAGAACTCCACCCTCTCTGGTCTGGAAAATGATAAAACGATTCAGAGGCTCATGTACTGTCCCTAACATATATATGCATGACCCCTCATCGTGGGTTGGAGGATTTGCTGATAAAATGACCCCCCCTTCTGTTCCAAATATAGACTGTCTTGTTCCGGTACCCCGTTTCCTTCCTAGCCTCAATACCTTTGATTCTCCTTTCTCATTTATAGAACTTCAGTTGGCTCTCGATGGTTTGGTGGATTCTTCCCCAGGCATAGATGGTATTCCGTATTCTTTCTTAAAGAATTCTTCCAAAAAGTGTATAGAGTATTATTTGGGTCTCATTAATGGTGTTTTTGAATATGGTGAGATTCCACAACCTTGGAAAACCCAGGTAATTATTCCCATTGTAAAGCCAGGTAAAAATGCCTCAGATCCAAATAGTTATAGGCCAATCGCGTTATCTTCTTGTTTAGCCAAGGTTGCAGAACATATGATTAAACATCGTCTTGAGTGGTTTGTTGAAAACAGAAGCTTGTTGGCTAAAACTCAATTTGGTTTTAGAAAAGGCATGAGCACTATGGACAGTTTAAGTATTCTTACTTCTGATATCCGGATATCATACCTTAAAAAGGAATTTCTTGTGGGCGCTTTTCTAGATGTTTCTTCTGCTTACGATAATGTCTTACTTCCCTTACTGAGAAATAAACTTACTCGGTTAGAAGTTCCAGAGAAAGTAATCCGTTTCGTATGTAATTTATTAATGGAAAGATCAATTATTATAAAAAATCAAAATACTTTTCTTCCTTCTCGAACTTGCTGGAAAGGTTTGCCGCAAGGGTCAGTGCTAAGCCCTTTACTTTATGCCCTTTATACGTTCGACCTAGAACTGACCGTTCTTCCCTTTTGCAACATTTTGCAATATGCGGATGACTTGGTTCTTTATGTATCCGACAAGTCCATAGAAGAATTCGAAAAAAGTTTGAACTCAGCCCTCAGCTATCTTCATGACTGGCTCCTAGATCATGGTCTATCCCTTTCAGCTTCTAAAAGCAGTGTAGTTACATTCTCAACAAAGCGATTTATTCCTCCTGCATTGATCAAAGTTAATAATCAGTTAATCCCACTACAGAATGAAGTTAAATTCCTAGGTATATGGCTTGATCGCAAATTGTCAGGATCCACTCATTCCAATTATGTAGTTAAGAAATGTGAGAGCAATATAAACATTCTTAGATCTCTTTCTGGTGTATGGTGGGGTGCTCATCCATATACACAAAAGCTTCTTTATAATGCGATTGTCCGTAGCCACATATATTACGGATCATTTATTCTAAGCAATAAGTCTGCCTGCCGAGAGATTGAGAAGGTGCAATCCAAGTCCTTGCGGATAATTCTGGGGGCGATGAAGTCGTCCCCCATCAACGCAATGCAAGTGGAGTGCGTGGAACCTCCTCTCTCCCTCCGCAGGCAGTATCTATGCAATAGATTCGTTTGCAAACTGTTACAAAATTCTAACCACATCCTTATTCAAAAATTGGATTTATTGTCTTATTTATATGGACCCCGTTCACCCCAATTACTTCCCGATCTTCTTCGCAGCTATCTTCATCTAACTCGTCTACCAAATCCATTACACCAGTGCTCCCTATTGCCATTATATTCCACGCCGTTTGAAGCACTTACGTTCGAGCCTAATATAATGCTTGATTTTGGTATTAATAAGAACACGGTAGAGGCTAATAGTGTATTTATAAATAATATTCAATCTGAGTATAAGGATTGGGTTTTATTTTTTACGGATGCCTCCAAGTCCCCTGATGAGCCGGTTGGTGCGGCAGTTTGGATTCCATCATCTAGGATTATTCTAAGCTACAAATGCCCTCCTCTTACTTCTGTTTTCACGGGAGAAGCTATTGCTATCCTGGAAGCTATACTGTTTATAAAGTCACACAATTTAAGTCATTGCATAATTTTCTCGGACTCCGCAAGCTGCTTGCAAGCTATTCTCTCCAATCAATTCCGTTCTAAGTCCAGAGTTCCCATAATTCTCAGAATAAGAGACTCCCTTCTTCAGTGTCATAGGCTTGGAATTAGTATTATCCTTGCATGGATTCCTGGCCACATGGGTATCCTGGGGAATGAGTCAGCGGACTCATGTGCCAGGAACGCTGCTCTTACTGGTTCTCTGGTTCATCCTCATGTTTATTCTCATGACGTCTGTGCCACTTTTAATCCCAAATTATTTGAAGCCTGGTCAAAACAGTGGCAAATTTCAAAGTGCATAAAAGGCAAATTTTATGGTGATATTCAGCCAGATATCCCTCATAAACCCTGGTTTTCAAAATTCCAAGGGGCAGATAAAGTTACTACTTCAACGATCTGCCGGTTACGCTTGAATCACTCGTGTACCCCTGTCTTTTTGGCTAAACTAAGAATAAGAGACCATTCCATATGCGAGTGTGGTTTAGATTATGGAAATGTGGACCATATCTTTTTTTCTTGTCCAAAGCAACAGTTTTCTCTATATGATATTATTCCTTCCGATATCCCTCGTCCTGTCTCCTTTAAATTCCTCTTATCCTTGGTTTTTTCACCATTTATTAGACTATTGTGTAGATATATTAAAGTGAATAAAATAAAATTATAAGTATAAACTTAATACATAATAATATATTAATGTGTATTCGTAATTATGTTATATAGCTTTGTGTATAGATTGTAATTAGTTGTATATTCAATAATCTTAGTAAATAGTTTATGATTTATTAAAGGAGATATGAGTTTTATTTCAATATTTATTGTAGTGTTGCTTATTATAATAGTTTAGTATCATGCTATAGAATATATATGATTGTTGATTGTGTTCAAAATTCAAAAGCACTTATTGGTTAATTTCCATCGTTTGATATCCAATCTCCCAACGTGATATTGGCAAAGTTGTGGTGTTAAAAACACTTTCACAAGCCACAAAATAAGAATTGAATTGAGTTGAAGATGCCAAGCAAAGCTCAAAGCACAGAAAAGGAACCACAGAGTACTTTATATATAAAAGGAACGTGCCAAGTGCTGCGAAGCTGAAACATTAAACTTGTAAACTTTTATTATTTGTTTGCTGGAAATAACATTTATCAAAATGTCTACTGAAATTAATGAGAAAGCAATTTTACAGAGAGTAAGTAACCATGTGCATTAAACGCCTAATTTATATTCTATATGAATGTCTCCAACTCGCTGAAAATGATTTCAATACTTACATTTTGATCATTAAAAAATAAACAAAATATCGTGCTAATCATTGATATAAAGAAAAGGGGAGATGAAGTACTGGCTTCTTGAAAATGGCAAACTCAAATTAGGTCCAATTAGGTCCACGTATACGTTAGTAAAGAAAGGTCGTACGTGCGAATAATATTTTAGTCTCGGTCGCACTTCGGTCATACGTATGTCTTTCTATCTTTACTACTACTAGTTTTTAAATAAACTTAGTTAATATTATCTAGTAGGTATGCAAACTTTCGCGATTCAGACGCATGTTTTACCTTAAATACATTACGTATTTTAATTACTAACGTAAAAAAGTAAACGACAGAATCTCATACAGCTTGAACTATTGTTCCGTGGACAGTGGACAGATTGCCAAGAAGCAGAATACAAAAAATAACGTATTGTTTCCAGTGTAGGGCAAAGGGTAATTGTAAAGCTTATAATTTTTTATTTTCAGTCAATCAACAATGCAATTGCTGAAAGTCTCGACAATAAGGCACCATACAAAATAATATTAGGTTCTCTGAAAAGAAACAGGGGCAGAGGGAAGTCACTGTATAGTTTCGTCAGCCACGCAGTGAGGGCCAGACATATACCGTCAAATGGCTTTTACGACTCAGATTTCCTAATACCTTCCCAACCTAGGAATGCATTTACTGAAAATTTTGACGGGAGACTTAATACAGGCTTCTTTGAGGAACCGTACAAAAGTTTGCATCCGAAAATGATCACTAGTCCAAAGCATATTGGGAGACCAGATCCTATTGGTGATTTGATGGAGAAGACACATAAGTGGGTCCTTAAATGGGATGTATTTAAAAAAGTATATGGTAAGAATGCATTTAGCCTACGTGGTCAAGCAGGAATATGCCTGGTTTTAAATCTGGAGGCCCTGGATCAAATCTCACCATGTGATATTTTGGTCTGGGCGCTGCCGTGTTTTGGATGGCATGTTAAACTGCAGGTCCCTATAGTTTCCTTTAAGATGTGTAGGGGGTAGTTAGGTCATGTCGGAGGCCTTGTAGGAATCTTGGTGACCTGAAACTCTGACAATATGGGTTGTCCACATAACCCATAACATGAATTGACTCAATCAGTGTAATTGGAATAACCCATTCTATTAAGAGTATAAATTCAAATTATTATTATTTATACATGTTACAAAAAGGTTTAGTAATACTTAACACGTACCCAGACGCAATGGGTATAGCAGTCGTCAGTGATCTACCCCGGGTGATGCGCTGGCTATAGCCGTTTATTTTTTTCAGTGCATCCTTTTTGTATAGTAATAACTATTTACTTTTACCAATGACGCATCTGCTATAGCAGGTGAATGCTATGGCAGTTGTGATTTTATGTAATTTCATCATCATCATCATCATCATCATCTCAGCCGTTGGTAATCCACTACTGAACATAAGGCTCCCCCATAAAGGGGAGGTTTTGGCCAATACTCGACACAAGCGTGTCGAGTATTGGCCAAAACCAGGCAGGCGGGTTCTCGAGCGCAGTCTGATGGTTTTTTACAGAGGGCGCTGCTGCCCGTCCTCTGGATCTGTTAACCCTTAGCCGGCTCTTATGGCTGAGGTAGAGAGGGTGGAGCACTATTCTAAAGCCAGTAACTCCATGGCGGATTTAATTAGTATTTTTATTATGTAATTATTTTTACCAGTGACAGTGCAGTGCGCCTATAGCAGTCCATACAAAAATTATGTGTTAAAGTGACACTTAGAATTCAGGCCAAGTATTGAGGAGGTGACGAAAGTGTAAGATGCGAAATGTCTACCACAATGCTGAGAAATAGCTGAGAAATGTTTTTATAGTTTAAATGAATTTTTTGACTATGAAATATAATATGACATTTTATTTAATAATAATAAACTTTTTGACATATAACTTATTTTACGTATAAATCTAATTTAAATATTAGATATTATTATGATGAATTATATTCATACGTCTGAAAAGATAGATTTCGGCAGGACTTCATTTTATTATAATATCATCATGTAACCTGAAATCGTTGAATAAAGATAATCTGAATCTGAATGGGAACAAGGATGCATAAAATATGTATATTTTCAGGTATTACAGGTGAAACACCAAGATTTAAGTCCAAGTACCAATGGATAAATGAAGATGTATTATTGTGTCCTAAATTATACATAGATATGGCCGCCCACCTTGAAAAGAAGCCAGACCCATACTTCGACGATTGTTTCAACTGGTACTACAGTGGCAAAGGGAATCTGAGCATATATAACTTTGACGGGACGGACTTTATTGTTCGTAGTGAATTTAATTGTCTAAGTGAGTATCTTCGGCATAGGTCTATTAATATTTTAACTCCCGACCGAAAAAGGAAGTTGTGTTATGATGTTTGATGTGTCTGGGTATCTGTTTGTGGCATCATAGCTCCTAAACGACCAATCTAGATGCGTTTTTTTTTGTTTGAAAAATGTCCTTATCAAGAGTTCTTAGCTATGTTTCAAGAAAATCGGTTCAGTTCAACCCTTTGAAAATTATCAGCACTTTTCTAGCGGCTGAAGGGAATATGAGCAACTTCCAGTCCAATCGATTAAATATTTAGTATATTGTTACTTCATTAATATCACAATAACTGGTAAACTTGACTTGGGGCTGCAGCATCAGGTTATATTGTGAGGCTCATTGGAATCGTCTTAATGAGTATGTTACAGATTCAGCTGACCAGGGTTTCGTGATAGAGCAGGAAGAAGATGAGGCAGTTTTTTAAATTACTTTATTTGCACTTTAAGTAATTATTTAGGATCACTTATTACGGGATATTTACTATGATTCACCGTTTTTCGAGTTCCCGATATTTCGACGCAGTTGCGTGGGCCATGATCACGGAAGAACTGACAGGCATCGGCGAGTTGAATTTTGCTCCTTCCAAGTCGGGCACTCTTGACAGAGTGGTGGTGGTTGCTATGCGTGGTCTTCACTTTCGATTCCTCCGATGGTTTTTGCGATATTACGCCATTTCTGGCGATTTATAGCGTTGCGAGAGCACTGAAACTGAACCATAGATGACTCCGTGGCTTTCTTAATAAGATCGGTCCAGCGCGTCGGTGAGCGGCCTCTAGCTCTCTTTCCTTCAACTGGTCCCTGGACAACAAGTCTTTCCATAGAATGCTCTTTTCTGGAGATGTGACCAAAGAACGTCAGAACTCGTATATGCACAGTCGACGAGTCTCTCTTGTTGAATTTTTTCTGGCAGATAAATCGATCTACCCTCTTTTTTAGTCCTAAAAATTCTAATGCACAACCATGATAGTTTTAAATTAAGTAATCATTTATTGAAATCATTCATATTGATTGCAGGAGTATCACCATTCTTCAAAGAGAATTACACAATATTCGAAAACAACACAGCGTCATACGAATGCAGTGAAGACACAAACATTCTAGAAACAGTTCACTCTCAGAATATTATAGCAATCAGAACCAGATGCAAAATCGTCATATTGAAACTCTCTATAAAACTTATGACACTGGAAGTGTTAACGGAAATGGAATCCGAATTACCATACACAAGTATTTCGTTTGATGAATACCATAAGAATATACTTTATGCGACGACTATAGACTACATATTGTCTATAGTCAATATTGATAGACTGACTAAGCGAACTGTAAAGCTAAGGGGAAAATTCCCTACTTTGGAAGACAACTGGAGCTCGGTAATTGGATCAGAACGCGGGTCATACTTGCACGTAACAAGAAAGACATTAACATTATATGACAAACGGTCTAACACACCATACCAAAGATTCAAGTCTATCAAACATGTTGCAGACACCCAAATGTGTACAAGAATTACCGCAGCTAAATATTGCAAAGACAAACCCTTACTGTACTTGGGTGCTACACACGAATTATTCCAAATCGATATGAGATGTAGTAATACTAAGGAAGATAATATGAAACCCGTTCAACGATGGACGCATGGGATGATAAGTCCGCCAGTTTATTTAGATATTTGCAATTATAGAGACAATAAGGAGGCGGTGTGTCTTAGCAGTCAATGGTTTGAAGATCTGTGTGTAACCACTAACTATTCGGATAGGTTGACACGTAATGGGGAGATTGAAGGTTTATGTGTGCCGTACCGTCCGCCGACTATATTGGAAACTTTGAACGAAGCGCAGAGGCAAAGACTTTGCTGTGGCACCGAGATAGTTAAAAATAGATTATGCACGTTCATATCAGGCGTGCAAGTTGTCGGTCAAGATGACTCCTATGCAGTTTTAATGCAAAATTCTCTCGGTGATATATCATGTCATAACTTCTACGAAGGCAGAATGTCCTCTTTCATTGAAGACGATGCAGTAGAGAAGTTAAACGAGTGGAGTAAAGATTTCGAAGAGGTTACACAGCCTATTTTCGAGGTAACCAAAGTAGTAGACATATCGCCTCTCTTGAAAAACTTGCGACAAGTGCCTGACGATTATATCATAGGGCGTAACGCAAAGATTTCTCAGAGGTTCAAATTCAATGAGCAGGAAATTCATGATACTTATGAAAATGAGAAGTTAGATCCAGAGTTTTTGGAGGTTTGGAAAGATCCGGAGCCAGAAATTACCTTGGAAGGGGCCAATGTGAATCCATTTTTAGTTGATATGTCATAAGTAATGTACTGATACTGGGTCACTGGTAATAAATTGGCATACTCTTAAAGTTTGGATTCATCTTTCGGAAGTCTGTTTCAGTTTAAAGATCTTTATTATCAACAAAGGCAATTTGCAATTTTGACAATTTTGACGTGATCCTAACAGTTATTCATAGTACAATAATTATAATCTTCTGTTTCTAGACATTTGTTTTTTGCAAATTTTTTGTAATATTTAGTTCTATTTTTTCTCAAGTGCCAAACTATATGGGATGGAATGTAACGAATAGGTAAAGGCTTAATACGACGCCGGGCGGCGACCGAAGAATTCTCAGTACAATCGTAATATTTAAATCATTTGAAATCAGAGCATATTTCCAACAAACAATGATGTTATTCGGAACGAGACACTAGTTATTTAGGTTCCTAATTATATTTTAGTCCGAAATACTTATATTTTATAAGTTTAATATAACTCATATTTGAAAATATACCTATAACTTTTTTGTCCTAAGTACTTTTTTTTATGACAGTAAGTAAGTAACAAGACCAGCAAATCAGGTGCCTGATGGTAAGCATCATGATTGCCCATATCAGACACAGTGCCACCCATTGTTTTAATATTCAAAATTCAACCGGCACTGCACTGCGCCTGTCACCCCGAGATCGTCATGCCCAGTAATTTCGCTGTTAACATTGCCCTTCAGACCGAAACACAGTAATGTTTGCACATTACTGCTTGGCGGATGAATAACTGGCAAAGGTGTGGTACTTCCCCAGGCGGTCCCCTGCTAAAGAGGCTTAGAGTACTTATAATTCAAATTAAAATATAATTAGAAAACTTACTTCTATCTCATAACTAGTATCTCATTCTGAATAACATCATTATGTGTTAAAAACATGCTCTGATTATAAATATTTTAGGTATTATCGGGAAATTGTTAGTCGCCGGCTTCATAAGCATTACTATAAACTTTAGTAACACCTTGCATTTCAAGATTAAAGAAAACATCTGTGATTTAATAATAAACAACTATATTACCTAACTATGACTGAGTTTTTACAATATCGCACGACATACGTACATACAAACATTTACACATAACAAATAATCACATTATATTTAATTATAAGAACTTTACAGAGTACATTGATAAAACAATGAGATATTATATAAAGGGACGTCTGATTGCACTCTATTTTCACAATATATCTTGAGGTAATTTGCCCTAAACTCTAATTGCACATATAGAACAAGTTATTTTTTAGTAGCGCGCGATATCCTTTCAGTCAGAAGATGACTTAACGTCTAGTTTCGGAAATAGCATTTTCAATTAACAGAATCATTATAATATATGTTATAAGTATTTTTGGCAAATGTAAGGATTTGTGGATTTAGTCTGTGGCTTTGTCGCTGTCAACAAGAATATTGACAATGACAAGGTTAAGGTTTGATATTAGAAGGACTGAGAGGTGATATACTATATGGAATAGGCGGAAACAGCAGGAAATATGGCGGCAAAGTAGTGATAATGGAATATGGAGTGAATTATGAGAAAAATATAGTAAAAGGAGGTGTACGAGGCTTATTATAAGATTTAATAATTTCCATTCGTCACATTTCAGAAGTGGGATGTTGCCCACTAATTGGCCAAAACCAAAAAAAAAATAGGTAATGTATGTACGAATCACGTCACTACCATTCTACCAAAAATTAGTTGCTGATAGAATAATGAACACAAACGGCTCTTGCATACACTGCTGATTGTCGTTATTAAATAGTAAATATAGGTAAATTGCCCCCACATATTATGAGCAAATATATTATTAGGTAGTTGGGTACAAGATCTAAGTCCATTATGTACCTAATTACTGAAAACTGCTGGTTTACAAAGCGTTCAGAATAAGGTCTGCCTATCTGTGTCTACACATAGTGAATAGTGAATAAGTGTAGTGATTACTTGCTCAGTGAATAAGTGCATGACCTCTCATTGTATGTCTAAATAATATTAGTCTCTCATGCACATGATCAATGAATAAGATGGTTACTTTTGGATATAATATCTTTGCAATTGGAATTGTTGTGTTAGTGTATAGGCCTATGGGTACTGTCAGGACACCGGCTTTGGTGGGTTGCCGGTGGTTGCCTGTGATGTGGGTGCTTGGTGTTTTTGTAGCTGGGCAACTATGATAATTGTTTAGTAATATGATATTTGAGCATCATCAGGGCAATCTACTATAGGTATTTTTGGTAGGTACTTTAATTAAGTATTATTTATACTTCGCCAGACATTATGTTTCAGCTGCTATTGATATTCACTCGACTAAGCATTAAAATAGACCTGAAATCATTAATAATTATTATCACTACACAATAATGTCATGTTTCTAATTAATAGTATTACTCAGAACAGACACAGATTGTGTGCTTGGCAAAAGGTATCTTTGTATTAAGTAGATCTGGTATTGATCTCATGAGAAAGTTCTTGAATATTACTGCCTACCACCACTTTAAAATGATATAAATTCAGTCACCTTATTGTATTCATAATGTTTACTTAATTTTCAGATTATAAAGGAAAGTATAAAAGTACTAAGTGAGCAACTAACAATCAGATCTATTGGAACAGTCTTCGAGGACCTATTACTACTTATATCTAACTGATTGCTCCTGAAATATGCTTTCAATAACTTCATATTATTATATTTATTATAAAAAGTTAATTTTAATTTTCAGATTATATATAAAGTGTAGTACCTACTTATATTTAATGTACTTATATATGTGAAACAGATCTCCCAGGTGATCTTAAAATATTCGCAAGTTGCAGACTAATGAATAATGGTGGAACAGCCTTTTGGACCTATTATTTAACTTAATAAAGATGCTAACCTGTGTATTTAATTTTCAGATATGACAAATAGCAAAATTTTGTAATTAAAGAAAGTTGGTATACATGAAAATAGGTACTTTTGTACCTACCTAAAATGGGTACGTATATATGTATATACACATGTGTTAAAAATAAAATTTGAATAATGTGTTAACTAAAAATACTTAGGTAACCTGAAATGAAAATTACTGTGCTGTATTTCATTTCCAGGTCTTGCTTGCCAGACAATGTGACCTAAATGAAGCAAGGATTAGAATGGAGTCTTCAACATAATAATGGGAGTAATGCTTATAGAAGATGATGCTACAGACAGAGTGGTTGTCCGATGTAATACTGATGGAATCTCGGAATGATGATTGGTATTGAAAATATTTGAAGATACATAAGTCCAATCTAATGGAAACCTGAAAAATCATTATATCAGCTAAGAGTCATAACAGCATAAGACTTGACAAGTAAAATTGAGAGTTCCAGAAAACAACTGTGTGGCCCTGTGCTGTGTGATCTCAGGGAGAAAAAAAATAACTGTGTGGCCCTGTTGCTGTGTGATCTCAGGGAAATAACTGTGTGAGTTCCAGAATATAACTAAGTGACCCTGTTGCTATGTGATCTCAGGGAAATAACTATGTGAGTTCCAGAATATAACTTTGTGGCCCTGTTGCTATGTGATCTCAGGGAAATAACTATGTGAGTTCCAGAATATAACTTTGTGGCCCTGTTGCTATGTGATCTCAGGGAAATAACTATGTGAGTTCCAGAATATAACTTTGTGGCCCTGTTGCTATGTGATCTCAGGGAAATAACTATGTGAGTTCCAGAATATAACTAAGTGACCCTGTTGCTATGTGATCTCAGGGAAATAACTATGTGAGTTCCAGAATATAACTTTGTGGCCCTGTTGCTATGTGATCTCAGGGAAATAACTATGTGAGTTCCAGAATATAACTTTGTGGCCCTGTTGCTATGTGATCTCAGGGAAATAACTATGTGAGTTCCAGAATATAACTTTGTGGCCCTGTTGCTATGTGATCTCAGGGAAATAACTATGTGAGTTCCAGAATATAACTTTGTGGCCCTGTTGCTATGTGATCTCAGGGAAATAACTGTGTGAGTTCCAGAATATAACTAAGTGACCCTGTTGCTATGTGATCTCAGGGAAATAACTATGTGAGTTCCAGAGTATAACTTTGTGGGCCTGTTGCTATGTGATCTCAGGGAAATAACTATGTGAGTTCCAGAATATAACTTTGTGGCCCTGTTGCTATGTGATCTCAGGGAAATAACTATGTGAGTTCCAGAATATAACTTTGTGGCCCTGTGCTGTGTGAACGCAGGGAAACAACTGAGTGACTAGAGGAATCACTTATTGAGACTTCAGAGGAATCACTGTGTGACCTTAGAGAAATCACTCTGAGACTTCAGAGGAATCACTGTGACTTTAGAGTAACCACTTTGAGACTTCAGAGGAATCGCTGTGTGATCTAGAGTATCGCTTTGAGAATTCAGATGAATCACTGTGTGGCTTTGGAGAAATCACTTTGAGACTTCAGAGGAATCATTGTGTGATTTTAGCATATTATCCACTTTGAGACTTCAGAAGAATCGCTGTGGGACCTAGAGTATCACTTTGAGAAGTCAGATGAATCACTGTGACTTTAGAGGAATCACTTTGAGACTTCAGAGGAATCTCTGTGTAACTTTAGAGGAATCGCTGTGAGACTTCAGAGGAATCGATGTGAGACTTTAGAGCAATCACTGTGTGACCTAGAGTATCATTGAGTATTCAGATCAATCACTACAATAAACTTAGACTTCGATGATAATTTTCATTTCAAGATACTTAATTTATATAAAACTGCCGGCCTCACTGGCCGGTTGGCTCGGCTGGTGGTGTCCCTGCCTTCTGAGCTGCGGGTCCCGGGTTCGATCCCTGGCCGGGTCAGGCATTTGTGCGCGTGAGCATGTCTGTTTGATCTGTGTCTGGGTGTTGTGGGAGTGTATAGGTGTGTATATCGGTCTTCTGGTTGCCATGGTACAGGTGTTGCCTGGTTTGGGACTGGCGGATGACCGTGTCGAGGTTGTGCGTGTTTGTTATTAAGTGCATACTTGTGTGAATATGTAATGGTTGGTCTCAATAGGGATGTTCTATTCTGCACTGTCTGAATGGGCATCGGTGGGAGAGGTGCTGGTGATCATCGCGCTCGGGCGTATCGTCGCGGGACGCGACGTATTTGCAGGAGGGCCGAATGTTATAAGTATTTTTGGCAAATGTAAGGATTTGTGGATTTAGTCTGTGGCTTTGTCGCTGTCAACAAGAATATTGACAATGACAAGGTTAAGGTTTGATATTAGAAGGACTGAGAGGTGATATACTATATGGAATAGGCGGAAACAGCAGGAAATATGGCGGCAAAGTAGTGATAATGGAATATGGAGTGAATTATGAGAAAAATATAGTAAAAGGAGGTGTACGAGGCTTATTATAAGATTTAATGATTTCCATTCGTCACATATAATATGTCTTTATAATAAACTAAGTATAACTATTATGAGCAATGAAATGTTAAACATAGCATAGGTTATGTTTATGTTTATTTGAATAAATTATTTATTAATCAGTGTAATATTTTTTTTAGTGCAGTGATGTTGGTTGTAACGCCTCTTAATATAATATCTCATTGGTTAACAGTAATTTGCTATGGAAATAATTTTGCTGGTGCATTGAAATACAATAAATGCCGTGATAAATGTTTTTCAGTCTTTGAATTATTCTGAAAATACATTTTTTTTTTTAGTTTTAATGTCGCAACTAGAAATTATATATAAATAATTCATTATAATATTTATCTAAATTCCATATTCTTGCAGAAAATTTAATGACTATTAATCAATAGCTATTTAAGAGCCAACGACACTTAGCAAATTGACACAATCCTAGAAAATAATTACTACTTAAATCGATGTTTTGTGTTCTTCTATTCTCTTTCAAATATTATTAACCCATTCGATAATATATTCTGATATTTTTAAGATTAAGTCAACTATAGGATAGGTCTTCTTATATCTTACCTTTTCTAACAAACTTCAGGGTTCCGTACCTCAAACGGAACCCTTATAGGATCACTTTGTTGTCCGTCCGTCTGTCTGTCCGTCTGTTTAAGACACTTTTTATCAGTATCAAGTTGAAAATGATATCAACTCGACTTTTGGTGCTGCAAAAAAAATCAAACTTCTAAGTCAACGCAAAATTTTACAAAAAAAATTGCGAATACTAACATGTTTGCGGTATCTATTAATGGAACCCAACACTAAGCATACTTACCTAAGTATGCCTTAACAATCTATTTTGCCTCTATATCCTAGTTTTTTTATTAGACGTTCACTATAATAAAATTAAAAGAGAATATAACTTTGACGACATAGTACTTCATCTCAGCCTCGTTGGCTCAGATGGTAGTAACTCTGCTTTCTGTGCTTCAGGTTCCGGGTTCGATCCCCGGCCAGGTGAAACATTTGTGTGCATGAATATGTCTGTTTGATCTGTGTCTGGGTGTTATAAGCTTATATAAGTATGTATATCAGTCATCTGGTTACCATAGTACAGGCTTATAGCCTAGTTTGGGACCAGATGACCGTGTGTGGAAGTTATCCTATATAATGATTATTATCTTAAAATTATCAGGGTACAAGTTTATAGAATGTGTTAATTATATTAGAAGAAACATTGATCGAGTAAAATTTTTATTGGATTGTGTCAAATTACTCACACGTGTCATTACCTCTTAACGTACATAAGTACAAATAAAATTTAACAGAACTATTTACACAATAGGAACGATTCTATAAACTAGGGAGGGATCGAGTTTTAACAACACAAAAGAAACACGTAAAGGAGTACCTAGTATTAGTCATAGCGAGCTTTATACAAAATAAAACAAATAAAATTCTTAGGCCTCGTATCTACTAGAGGCTGTCTCAATGGTTATGTGGACAGTAATAGAGTAGTGAATAAAATGGTCTTAGGATGATATCTATGCTAGATTTCTTCCTAAGACCATTTCTTAGTAGAGAGAAGGAAGGAAAAAATACCCAATTTCAATATTAACACTAAGAGCGGTTACGCACTACGTCGGAAACAAATCCGAACCGGATTATTACCGGAACCAGTTATTCGGAAGACTGACCGAATTCGGATATTACTTTTCGCAGCATGTCGTCTAACTCGGTTCGTATGCACGTTTATACAAATAAAACTATGGCAACTTCGGTCCGTCAATCATTATCATCACCATCTCAGTCATAGGACGTCCAATGTTGAACATAGACCTCCCCCTTAGATTTCCATCCAGTCCGATTGCAAGCGGTCTGCATCCAGGGTGTTCCCGCCTCGTCTGTCCACCTTTTGGGTGGACGTCCTACGCTGCGCTTGCCGGTTCGAGGTCTCCATTCGAGAACTTTATGTAAAGTTAAGTCACTAGCCTTTACATTTCATGTCTTTATTATAACTTATTTGAGGATGCGCAAGGAGAGCGAGTCTTCTTACCTCTAGTGAGAACTGCTTAAAATTCATAGGTTTCATTCAAAACCTATATAAAATATACTTTACTAAAGAAGGCTTATTATAAAGTCAATCAGTACATAGAGGACAAAGATGCCTGGAAACTTCTGCATAGCCGCCTCGCGGCACCGACACTAACAAACGAATGTAACCAAACCAAATATTGTAAAACTATCTGTTGAAAATATTAAACCCTACAAGTTTCTTGTGCGTTCTTCTTGTAGAGGTATCTTTGCGAACGCCCGGTAGACTCATTACTCTTTGCCTTCATTACATACAACATACATTCACGCCTTTTTTTACCGAAGAGGTAGGCAGAGGTGTACTCAGGACTCAGTCCCATAGTAGATACACTCTTTGCCTTCATTGTCTTTAAAAAATGTCATATTATGAATAAATGGATGTGAATATTACTTTGATTACAATTTTACAGTCGGTGTACAATTTTGGAATCAGTCTAGAGTCTAGACATCCTGTCTAGATGTTAAGAAAAGCCTTTAACCAATGACACTTTCAAACATATGAAGACGAGTGACGTGCTTATCATTAAAAAAACTTGGGCTTTCACGGTGGTTTGTATATTTTAGTCAAACCGCGCTAGATGGCGCTGGAGGTGAGTTAGAACTCGCTAGCGTTTTGTACTGAACATTGTACATTGTACTGAAATTTGATATTTATAATGTTAGTAGGATTATATGATAAGTAGGATAGGACTTATTCACACAAGCAGAAATCGTAAATCGTAGATAATGCCCATTTGGAATAAAATATGAATCACTTGGATACGTGCATTCTCTACACATTCTCAAGCGCGACTGAAGACAGTTTGAAGAAAGTCTGAATGAGATCGTGATAAGACCGCCAATTGTTAGTTTTATTACTCTTTCTAGTTCTACGATTTTTTTTTTTTGCTATTTCATGTATTATTGAGGTGCCAATAAAGAGTCATCATTCATTCATTCAACAAAGTGTGTCGACAGACGTAGTTGAGTAGGACCAACTTTTAAAGTGCGTCACTCGTCTTCATCTTTTGAACTGTCATTGTCTTTAACAATCTGTTAATCTTGTCTATGCAGCCAATATTATTATATTTGTATGTTTAGATATTTGTCAAATTTATTCATCCGAAACGGTTCAGCAGTTTTGCGTGCTTGAGTAACAAACATCCAAAACTCTAAACATTAACATGTATAGTTTATATTTGAGCTGTATAAGTACTTTAAATATCGATATAGATTTATCAAATTTATTTAGTCAAATCAGTTCAGTAGTTTTTGCGTGATTGAGTAACAAACAACCAAAACAACTACAAACACTACCATATGGTTCTTATACAGTGTATCTTGTGTTTATTTGCGCTAATAACGTTGGCAGAATACTCTATTATATAAACATAAATCAACAAAAACAAATTTAAGTTCTCCTAGTGAAACTCCTAATCCAGTTCCTGGCGAGCGGTTGGTCGGGCTTACCGTCGCGCTCCTTCTCTTCCATCTGCTCCATGAGCTTACGTTGGTTGTCGCGGAAGGCCGCTATGGGGTCCTCGAACTGTCCGTAGTACTTTAATACTTCACGTACGTCGCTCACTTCAGATATTGCTATCGCTGGAATAAAAATAAATAGTAGTTTTGTAGTGGTAGGACTCTTTTGCAGGGGGCCGCCTGGGGATGTACCACACCTTTGCCAGTTATTCATCCGCCAAGCAGTAATGTGCAAACATTACTGTGTTCCGGTCTGAAGGGCAATGTTACCAGCGATATTAATAGGCATGAAGAATTTCAACAACTAATAATTAAGGGTGACAGACGCAGTGCAGTGCCGCGCAGAATTTTGAATATTAAAACACTGCGTGGCACTGTGTCTGATATGAGCAATCATGATGCTTACCATCAGGCACCTGATTTGCTCGTCTTGTCACCCTACCTATATCATAAAAAAAAAATTGTTTAATTCAGTAAAAGAACATAGGTGAAACACAATCACACTAATTTATAGATTAAAATATTAAAATCTTAGATTAACATTATTCAATGATATTAAAAATAAAATAAAATAAAAACATGAGATTAAATAAAATTACGACAAATTGAATTAATAAAAAAATCGACATACAATAACGAAATAGTGGAACACGAACGATTGAACCCACACCTTCCGCCCCAATCCGCGCGGTGGGCACTCTACCAATTAAGCTACCGTTGAACTAGTCATCGGCGAAATTTTTCTATCCCACCTTACTACCGCCTATAGGTACAATACTTAAGGGCCAGAAGGGATACTTCTCAAAATCATTTAAATAAATAGCGACTCTAGCTCAGACGCAATAAAGTGCAATTCAGGTCACACAGCGCCTAACTAATTATCGTTATATTAACCAACAAGTTGCCTCTCTTTCTATCGCCGTATCTCTCTATCTGTTCTCTCTGTCTAACCCATAGACATGTTCCCGTCCAGACGGACGCTCCAGCTACTTGTTAGCTTCAGCGGAGTGTCTGGGACACTTGCCTATGTGTTATTTCCAGGGTCTAAGCTGTCTACATACCAAATTTCAGCCAAATCGTTTCAGTAGTTTTAGCGAGAAAGAGTAACAAACATCCTCACAAACTTTCACATTTAAAATATTAGTAGGAAGCAGGATTTAGTTTTAAGGTTTAAAAGAGAAAGAGATACATATTATATAGGAATAGAAAACATAACATAAAATCACGCCTTTTTCCCGAAGGAGTAGACAAAGATGTACCCAGGAGTCATTCCCATGAAGCCATCCACATTTCGCCAGTATATTATTGGTCCCATGTTATAGGAGTAGAGCCTATTGCCATCTACCAGGCACAGCTCTAGACCTAATGACAAAATCCAAATAACACTTTGCCTGACCTGGGGATCGAACCCGGGACCACAAGATCGGCAGTCGAGCTTGCGCCCACTACACCAGCAAGGTAGTCAAAATGAAATTAAATGAAAAGTAATAAAGTCTCACTCTGCAGTAAATTGGCGAGGTCCAGTAAGGCGGTGTCATCATCTGCTCCCTTCCACTTCTTCAACACGAGGGAATTCTGCGGATGGAACTTGGTCGCCGCTTTGTTCCAATCTACTACTATTACCTGCAAATTAAAATTATACCAATAATTTATTCATTTATTATATTGGTCAACCCAAGAAATCTAATTTACTAGAAGCCACAAGACCTCGGAAAACCGGGACCTGCAGTTTAACGTGCCACCCCTTAACACGGTAGAGCCCAGGCGAAAAGACCAAGGTTCTAACCTTGCATGTGGCATTTAAGCCTGGCCTATGCACTAATATTTGAACCCAGGGACTCCGGATTTGAAGCTGCTGCAGTGGGAATCCACTGACACCACGGATGTCATATCGTTGTAAGTTACAATAAAAGGCGTGATTGTATGTTATGTTACTAACATAACATACAATCACGCCTTTTTACCGAAGGGGTAGGCAGAGGTATACCCAAGACTCAGTCCCACAGTACTACCTATGGTAAGTAGGCATGTTGTGTCAGTATGTTAATGGTCCCATGTAATAATAGAGGGCGAGCCTATTGCCATCTACAGGGCACAGTTCCAGACTCCAAGCAGTTATTGAGATAATTCCTAATGCAATCTTTCTGGAATTAATTTATTTTTTAATTATAATTAATATCATGACTGAAATATTTGCACGCCTGCTTGCAGGCTGAATACACTGACTTTTAGTTATTTAAGATCCTATATTATACTGTATGTGTATTCTGGCAAAATAAAATATTTGATTGATTGAATGCAAAACTCCAATAACACTGCCTGATCAGGGGATCGAACCCCTCATTATCAGCAGTCTCCGTCACAGAGGCAGCCACATTATTATCCTCTAGTAAATTACCTTAGATAAGTCCCGATTAAGTCCATCAAGATTCTTAACATGCACACCATCGACAAAGTGCGTAGAATCTCTAAAAAGTCTATAAGTTATGAATTTATTCTCGGGGTCCAGTTTGTCTATGACCGGCCAGATCATGAACGCGTTCTCTGTGGTAAATATTATCACTTCGTAGTTGGAGTTGGCGACTGATTGCAGGAACTGATCGACGCCGGGACGCTTTTTGAACCTGAGGGTAGATTGAAAAATATTATGGTAAATTTATTTTATCCCTTTTTATTGGATCACTATCTATCTAGGTTTTGTAATGGTAGGCCTCTTCTGCAGGAGGCCGACTGGGGAAGTACCACACCTTTGCCAGGTCTGAAGGGCAATGTTACCAGCGAAATTACTGGGCATGACGAGTTTCAACAACTAATATCTCAGAGTGATAAGCGCAGTGCAGTGCCGTGCAGAATTTTGAATTTTAAAACACTGTGCCACCCAGTGTTTGTGTCTGATATGGGCAATCATGATGCTTACCATCAGGCACCTGATTTGCTCGTCTCGTCACTATTTAAAAAAAGGCACTGGTCGCCGGTCGCGTCACGGTTTAATAGCGCTGACGGCCAGGTCAAACATTAGTGTGCATGAACATTTCTGTTTGATCTGTGTCTGGGTGTTATAAGCGTATATAAGTATGTATATCATTCATCTGGTTACCATAGTACAGGCTTCTAGCCTAGTTTGGGACCAGATGACCGTGTGTGGAAGTTGTTGCATATTATTATAATATTAGTAGGATTCTAAGGCAAGCAAGTATGCTAGGTCAATACTACTTGACCTAACTACAAGTAGTTACAAGTAACGAACCTCCATCCAGTCTGATAGGACCAGTCGGGGTGCACCAGGACATCAGTGAACTCCAGCACCAGCGTGTAGGTGGGCTGGTACTGCGGAGGCAGAGGGTCGGGGAGGAGCTTCTCGCGGGACGGCTCTTTGATCATCTGCTCACATATTTTTATGCGTTAGACGTCTTAAAACTTGGTTCCTTAAGGGGCCGTATACAAAATTTTGCTAATAATTAGATTTTACAGTAATTAATATACTGTATTTTTATAAGTTTTCATGCATATCATGAAAGAATATTTCAATTTCTTTTGTAGTGGTAGGCCTCTTTTGCAGGAAGCCGCCTGGGGAAGTACCACACCTTTGCCAGTTATTCATCCGCCACGCAGTAATGTGCAAACATTACCTACTACTGTATTCCGGTCTGAAGGACAATGTTACCAGCGAAATTACTGGGCATGACGAGATTCAACAACTCATATCTCAGGGTGACAGGCGCAGTGCAGTACCGTTCAGAATTTTGGACTTAAAACATTGGGTGGCATCAGACACATCTGATATGGGCAATCATGATGCTTACCATCAGGCACCTATATACCTAATTTGTTCGTCTTGTCACTCACTATCATAAAAAAATAAGTCGATCTAATAAATGAGTCACTTTTTTATTTTCATAATTTAATCTTGATTAATCGTACTCAAACCGCCGACTGTTTGGTAAATTTTGCTATGAGAGGTTTAGAATATCACATATTTTTTAATCGTTTTGACGTCTTACCGGTATAATAAAATTACAATGCATTGTTATGAAAGTCGTCTATATAATGTATGGATCATTTTTTACCACTTTTGTATAAAATTTCTGAGTAAAACAATATTTCAATGACCCAAATTTTTGTAAAAATAGGTTAAGGACTGCTTTTGATTTAGGCTACTTAGAATAAAATACACATCAAAATAAAACCACAGAAATAAACTTTGGTTCAATTTCAATCCATTGCCTAAAAATTAAATTCAAATAATTAAAAAAAATATTGCAAATAAAAATAATTGTATTTAAAATTGATAAAAATCACGCAAGTAAAAGCTACGTATATAAATATCAAATAGATAAAAAAATTTAAATAACCGTAATGGACGTCGACTACTCCAGACTCACTCAAACCAGCGACCTTACGCTCCCGCACGTGTGCGTGAATATCGCGTTTCTGAATATCGTCTAGATTTCGTTTGATTTCGGCCTCTTAATAAGAAGTAGTGATTTGCATAAATTACCATACCCTCTCATAGAAAGTGAGTTCCTTCCAAGCGCGCTTAAGATACTGCATGATGATGGGCATGTCGGAGAACTCGTCCTCTATGATCTGACCGCTGTCGTCGCGGCGAGGGGTGCCCATCTCAACCACCAGGCAGCCGCCCATCATTGTCAGCGCGCCGCCGAATACTGCGAAACTGATGAATAAAATTGTTTTTGGGATTCTGTACCTCAAAAGGAATAAAAGGAACCCCTACACTTAGTTGTCCGTCTGTCTGTCTGTCCGTCTGTGTGTCTGTCAAGACCCTTTTTGTTGGGACACTGAGCATTTTGTTTTAGACACTAAAAATTAGAAAAAAAAAACTAGAGTCTTGTTCCAGAAGGCTTTTAGAGGTCATTATAATTAAATAACATGTGATTCCGTACCCAATTTTCATCCTTTTCCAACTCTTCTCGTTTTCCTCAGCTTTCTCTTTGTTCTCCTTCTCAAACTTCTCCTGTTCTTGTTTGATAGACTGAGCATCCTCTTTCAGCGGGCTCTGAGGGAAGAACCGCCCCAGGATATCCACCTTGTCTTGTTTCACATCTTTGTTCTTATCTCCTAGTAGGTACATCATAACATAACATATAATCACGCCTTTTTCCCGAAGGGGTAGGCTGAGATGTTCAGAGTAAGCTTTTAGTTTTACTGTTTAAGAGTATACTGAAATTTTTAGTTTTTTTAAGTAAACTGGTCAAATGTGATTGGGAATTGCAATGAAGGGTTCCTACCAACCATTATTTGTGTCACCTGTCCTCATCTGCTAAGAAGTACTGAATAAAGTTTTCAGTACTATTATTCTAATTCCTATAAGAATTAATTCTTATTGTGAGTCTTATATGACATTTTAAAAAACATGTTACTGTATGGAGAGCATGTATGGAGAACACCTTTAAATATGAACTTATGTTTTATTTTTATAATTTGTTGTAGCGGCAACAGGAATAAGAAGTAGAATAGGTACAAATTTTGTGAAAATTGAGTGCCTCGTCTAGCTATTACGGTTTTTGTACCCTGTGACGGACGGACGGACGGACAGCGGCGACTTATTAATAGGGTTCCATCGGCATCCTTTGGGTGCGGAACCCAAAAAGACGCGCGATAGGTAGAACAGCTGATAATTCTAGACTAAGAGGTTATTTTATTTTCTTTGCAATTTTTAAATGTTATTTTTAAAATGTACACAAGTCAAATAAAATTATCAAACTACAGTACTATAAAAAAAAAAAAAATTCGTACAATAATTAGAATTTAGTCTAAAAAGAAACAGAAGAAAAACTAACCTAAGTTTTCGGCTGAATACCACCGAGCTGAATTCGCTGCAATTAACCAGTTCCTCGACAGCGATGTGTTTGTGGCTTGCAAGCCAGATGCCTTACAGCACATGGGTTTGGCTAGAAAAAGTATTTTTCTAAGAGACATGATATATTTAAAATATTTCACATTCACAAACGTTCACAAAACAAATCGAAGAAAATTCAGATTCAGATTTACTGTAGAGCAATTCTGTCAGTGTCATGTGTCAAATGTCAATTCAATTCAATTCTTCAATTGGTTTTGGGGGGAAGCCGAAGAGTACAGTTTGGCTCCCGTATCTTTATCAATTATCGGTGCATTTTCGTGTGTTTAACGTGTAATAATGGAGGAATATTACGTGTTGAGTGTTTTCGAAGATACACAAGTCTCTTGGCAAGTAATGCGAGAGTTGAAATATAATTTTTCATGTTCCCACCAAAATTCCCCTGACTCTGAATTGAAAAATTGACCATATAAACTTGGAAATTTATACATGACACTTGCAATTAAATTAAAAAAATTAAAATTCATTATTGCAGACTTTGTCCATAGCTAATATAAATCCAAACATAATTAAAATAGATACATTAAATACATTAGTAGCAATACATTCGTGTGGATTCATAAAAGTAGAAAAAAAAAGGAAAGTCCAAATGGAAACGTTCATATGTTCCATACATTCTGTCATTCTGTGGTTCAAATCTGAGACAGCTTGTTTCCCAATGTCCCGTTTGTCGCTACTGTGCACGAATAATAAAAAAAACAACACGTCATCTTGACTGCACTGTCACTGAGCACGTAATGCACTGTCATGAGTCATGTCATGTCTGCAAGAATCCTGTGATTTTCTCGTTGAGTTGTAGAATCCTGATCAGAATTTTTCCTAATTGTTTGAATACTCGAGTTTAGCCAGATTATTTACGCCTCTTTTGCCATGGCGACGCTTAAGTGCTGGGTTAGTGGTTGAGATGCAACAAGCGCTACTCACCGCTTATTTAACATTCCAAAGGACGATAAATTTAGAAGCTTGTGGTTGCAGTTCTTAGTGCCAACTAATCCCCTTCTCGTCGGACTTTCCAAGGAGCAGCTGATAAGAAAGAGTGTGTGTCACAGACACTTAGAAATACGCCAGTTAGATTGAGAAGGACGAAGGACACGCTATTCATACCCCTGCTTGTTTACAGCTAAAGAAATAGAATATGGCATGCCCCTAAGTTCAGAAGGTATAGGTTGACCACTAATTGAGTAAAAATGAGATATGAAACTCATAATTTTTATACCTTGGCAAACCAAAAAGTGTTGTTTTTATAAAATTATAACATTAATAACTTACGTAACTTTATTTTTCAGTTTTGAAAAAAATATTGGGAGACCTATAGTGATAGTGATGGTAATTAATGTAATTTAGCATAAATTTTTAAGCATGCTTATTATTGCTATTTGCTAATATGGGTTTATTATTAAAAAATAACATGCATCAGTTATATATGCTGGGGCCTGAGGATGCAGGACGCAGGAGAAGCCAAAAACTATACTAGCCAAAAGCCAAAAATTATTGTGACTAAACCAAAATAGATGAATACAATGTTCGTTCACTATTTTGTAGATATTGATAATTGATAAGTTCTACAAACTATTATTTTTTTGTTTATTATTATTTTAATCTACCATCGATAGTTTTCACACCGCATGAAAAATAATGACTCCTTCAAAATAGATGTATATAATGTTCGTTCACTATATTGTACATATTGGTAAGTACTAAAAACCCCTAGTACATTATTTTACCCTACCATCAATGGATTTCATTCAGCGCACGCAAATTAATGAATATATTTGGTAATAATGTGACACCTTGGTTCACCATATTGCAGTTACCTTACGGATCCCTATTTTTTTCAAAATCTCATATAGCCTATATCACTCACACCGAATTGAGCTGTTTATAAGTGAAAGTTTTTTTTAAATCGTCCAGAAGTTTCGGAGCCTATTCGTTACAAATAAAAAAAACAACATAACATAACATAACATACATTCACGCCTTTTTCCCGAAGGGGTAGGCAGAGGTGTACCCAGGACTCAGTCCCATAGTAGATACACCCACATTTCGCCAGTATGTTATTGGTCCCATGTAATAGGGGGCGAGCCTATTGCCATCTATCGGGCACAGTTCCAGACTCCAGGCAGATATTGAGATAATTCCTAATAATAATAATAATTTTATTTAAGACAAATTTATGAGAATACATAGTATCATTTAAGCATATTACATTGATTACACAGATTATTTTAATGTTAAATAACTAATGGAAAAATCCAATATTTAACACTTTGCCTGACCTGGGGATTGAACCCGGGACCTCTTGATTGGCAGTCGAGCATTCGCCCTCTACGCCACCGAGGTAGTCTAAACAAAGAAGCAAAGTTTATAATATTATACATATATTATACAATATTATTATAATTTATTTATCTACTATGGGACTGAGTCCTGGGTACACCTCTGCCTACCCCTTCAGGAAAAAAAGGCGTGAATGTATGTTATGTTTATAATATTATTTATTATAGTAAGATTTATTTGGATTATAAGTGATTAAACTCTTTTAAATAGTAAAAAAGCTAATTTTATTTCAGTCATAGGGAAATACAGATGGTCAGCAAGTCATGACGGCTACAACTTTTAGGACCTCTAATTCAGTTACTGTTAACTGTTTAACTGTAGCCGGAACTCCATACTTATCCGTTCGATCTATGTATGTTTGTTTTATTTTTTACTTTAAAATTAAGTTTTCAAGTAATACAGGACCAAAAGAGTGACGTCACTAATTATGTATCGATAAAAGGGACATCACTAATTTAGTCGATACCTAGTGTAATATTTTCACATCACTAGTTGTCACATTGCAATGAATTATAAAATGTCAATGCCATTCATAAAATGTGCAAAACTCCACCGAAGGAGATTTAAGAACTCTATGGAGTTAGAAAAAAAAAAAAAAAGTAGATGTGCGACAACAGCGACAAACGCACATATTGCAAAACTTTCCGGCGCCGTTCCACTGTCGCATCTGTACGTAGTACTAATTATAGTGATCTGTGGTTCAAATGCTAGCAATAGCAATGTTTTGGTGCAAAATAAAACTAAAGAATTATTTATTTTGGTCTTCCATTTAGTCGGAAACTGTGAAATTATGGCATCGAAGAAACCTGTGCCTGGTAAACAATATTCGCTAGCCAATTTCCTGAAGAAAACTAGCAGAGAAACTACAAACAACTGCAAGTTAGTATATAAATTTTCTTACATTATGTATTGCATTGCCTTGTTTAGATTATGGGATTCACTTGTGCAAGTTTCATTGTTTTTCCTATATTTCAGTGAGGATAATAAAAGTGCACCAGCTGTAGAGAAGAAGAATAAGTTTGTCTTCAAATCAAAGTCTACAGCAACACCCGCGACATGTGAGTTTAAATAATATTACTACCACAGAACAAGAGGAACATCCATTTAGTTTGCAGAGTTGTATTGAAAATCTTGAATTTCCTAACGATGACAGTTTGGATATTGGAACTGTGCCCGGTAGATGGCAATAGGCTCGTCCGTATTACATGGGACCAATAACATATTTTCGAAATGTGAGTACCCAGGAGTAAGTCTCATAATAAACAGGCAGAGGTACATCTCTGCCTAACCCTTTAAGAAAAAGGCGTGATTGTATGTTCTATGTTTATGTTGAATTTCCTATAAATTTACCGTATATGCATTTTATCTCGGCGAGTCTGAACATAGGGTCTGCGAACTTTAGTACATGAAAACTAGTGAAGAAAACTGTTATTATTATGATTGAACTAAACTTTACAATAAACATTTAAACATTAAATTTACTATAAACATTTGTTTGTATATTTGTTTGTCTGGTAATAACAGTTCTAAAGTTTACATGTTCTAAAGTTTGCAAAGTCTATGTTCAGACTGGCAGAGATAAAACGCACGTACTGTATTATCCCAATGTTAATGTATGTTTTTTAATTTTCAGTCACACCTCCATTCAAGAATAATGCAGTTGATAACAATAAAATACAAAGTCAGATTGTAAGTGTTACATGAAATTTTTTAGAGAGAATATTATGTCTTGTTATAATATATGGACTGTTTTGGTGGTGTAGTGGCATTACTGCCGATCATGATGTACTGGGTTTGATTTGCAATCCATTAACACATTCAGTCCTGTGGATCCATATTGAACCCATGCATGGTTATATTCACACGCCTATGGATCCACACTAGACAAGTGGTACCTATACAAACTTAGTCAGGACATACCAATGTGCTCCATAGTCTTGTATGGGGACTGAATGTGTCAATAGCAATAGGCTCGCAACACTATTACACAGCACTACAAAAACATACAGTGTACCTTCTATGGTTATGGTTACATAGTCCCATAGTAAAAAGCCACATAATCGAAGAAACCACTGGTCCCTGAAATACAGTTTTTGGCCAGTTTGGCGACCTATGGATTCATACAAAAATGCTGTAACATATATGATCAATAAATAAATTTAATTGATCTTGGATGATAATGAATATTTCCACTATGAAATATCTCAATAGCTGCCTGAAGTCTGGAACTGTGCCCGGTAGATGGCAATAGGTTCACCCTCTGTTACATGGGACCAACAGCATACTGGCGAAATGTGGGTGTGCCTACTATGGGACTGAGTGCTGAGTACTCCTCAGCCTAACCCTTCGGGAACAGGTGTGATTGTATGTTATGTTAAATAAATGTAAAATTATTTCAGAGCAATAAAATCCCCAATGATTCCTATTCTTCACCAAGCTTACTTACAAGACACATTAAACCTGTAAGCCATCATAGGGAAGATAGAAAACATGAAAACACTATAAACAACAGCGTGGATAATCAGAGTGATGTTGTGTTTGAGACTATGGATGTGGTAAGTAAATAAAACTATAGGATTTTGAGTTTTTTTTAATAATGCAACTAAATTATATCTTGACAGATAGCAGTAGAAAATAAAGGGGGCGTCACTGTCTTTTACAACAGTAAAAACAATTGAATCAACTCATACAGTTTAAATTACTTCTGTTTCTATTATTTTCTGTTGAGCTATTCCTATGCTCATATTATTACATGTTAATATAATATACTAGCTGTGTCCCGCGGTTTCACCGGACTTGAGAAGAAGAACCCAGTTTAAGAAAGCATTTCATAATTTTTAGGATGACTTTCAATCGCAAGAGTTCCCATCAGCATTTAACAAAAGTAAAACGCCCAGCCCAGTATCAAACAGATCTATTAGAATAAGTGCCACTCCTACACCACCGAAAAATAGAACTAAAATAGAAAACAGTCTAAGTGAAAAAAGTTTGAAAAGTCCAAAGAAAGACAAAGATCCACTGAAAAGACTGAAGATTGATGCCTCAATATCAGGGTTTCTGGCAAATGTGTCTTCTTTGCCAGGTTTGAAGAAATTGGATAAAGTAAGTGAATTTTAGATCTCGATTTTTTTGTATTGCTTGTACTAATCCTGCTAGGCAAAGGCCTTAGGCCAGTTTGCTTGGTACACGTCTAGGTCGTCACGCTATCTCTTTCTAGGCCAGCCTCGGTAACCGGCGACGTCGTTTATCTTATTGCACCCATTTTGTGTTGCCTTTGCCCAGCGGATAAATGGGGCAATCCATCCGTGGCCATCAATGGCCTGAAGGCGTGGAATCCATCCATAACTTAGAGATGTGGTTCGCCTACAGTCTAAATACACCTCAGAGCCACATTTTAAACTTGTGTTACAAACAGGCTTCGTTCTGGCTCTAAAGATAGAAAATGTTGAACAAATTAAAAAACAAAGAACACTGCTTGCATATATGCAATCACGCAGTTGGTATATATGAAATAAATTCCTAAATTTCCCCTTTAAAACAATAGAAATGAAACCATCATATTCATATTCATTGTGGATGGGTAAAGTATTTTTTCTCATACCTATTATCTCTATATTTTCTTTATTTTTAGAATGAAAACTGTTCTTATAAGGAAAGAGATCATTGTAAATCGATGTACATAGAATTACTTGAGAAAATCAGCGACGCATTTGATAGAATACCAAATTGTATAAAAGAAAAATTTCCAGGCTACGATAATAAAACTTATGCTAAAATGAAATACCTGAAAGTTAAATTAAAGAAAGCTATTAACACTCAAAACGATAACACTCTAAACAGCTTCAATACAAGTGTGAATGAAAATGAAGTCAAAACTCAATTTTTCGATAAGGAAGCGGAAAGTCAATCAATAATGAATAACTATGATGATCTTGACGATTTCGACATGAAATCTCAAAAAACTGATCTAAAAACATCTACGCCTGACTTAATTAACTTTAATAAAGCAGGGCCTAGTAAAACTATCTACTCAGAATTATCAAAGAAATCTCTATCGTTTGATATGTCACCAAAATTGAATGATAGTAATCAATCAGATGATATGAATAAAAGTAAAGGCAAATTCGTATTTAAGAAACCAACAAGATTAACAATGGATGATAAAAGTAAAGATATACAGTCGTCTACGGCAGAACGATTAAAAAATGCGTCAGAGAGGTTAAAACCCATTGTGCAAGAAGAACCAAAAAAAGTCGTGCCTTTAGCCAACAGCTCCGTCGATTTTCAACCTCCAGACACTTTATTCAACGACAAAAATAATTCTCATGATGAATTTAATGAAAACTATGGAGTTCCATTAGATTTAGATGATTTAGATGATACGGATATTCCAAATGATAGTGTGGTCAATATAAGCGATTCAAACTCTATACCAAGTAGTAGCGTAGTAGTAAATGATAAAGAGATACCAATAGACGAAGATGGATGGCCGGAATATAGGATAGAAGATTTTGAGGATATATTTGACAGTGTAAATGTACAGTCAGGGGAAAGTTCTAATGTAATTAGTCAAGAGGAGGAAATGAATTTGATGGAACAAACAGTGGTAGAAGGGCAGTCGAAGTATGAAGGAATGGGAGATTTCCACGCGGGGACTCAAAATGATGGCATTACAGGTATTGCAAATATTTCTATTTAAAGTAATGTGTTTCCTAATTCGTTGTACTTTTCGACGTCGCCGTACAGAATAGTCCGATAATACAAACTAATTGTTTTCAATTTTAGTATTACGTTAGCACTCCAATCACGATCGACTGCATTAATCGATGTTGATCAACGTTTATCGAACATGTATCTCTTTTTTTGTACCTATTGATCGACTTCGTTTAATCGATTCTACCATCGATTCGCGATCGATCTATCGGTGTGGTAACCCATATCTTGGAATATCAAGTCTAGACGATATATCTTTTGTGAGTGGTCTACATTTTGTTTTGCCCTGAAAAAAAGGATATGCAATTCTCGAATATAAACAAACATTTCAATGAAAAATATATTTTATTTCGTTCTGTTTTTTTTTTATGATAATGAGTAACAAAACGAGCAAATCAGGTAGGTGCCTGATGGTAAGCATCATGATTGACCATATCAGACACAGTGCCACCCAGTGTTTTAAAATTCATAATTCTGCGCGGCACTGCACTGCGCCTGTCTCCCTGAGATATAAGTTGTTGAACCTCGTCATGCCCAGTAATTTTGCTGGTAACATTGCCCTTCAGACCGGAACACAGTAATGTTTGCACATTACTGCTTGGCGGATGAATAACTGGCAGAGGTGTGGTACTTCCCCAGGCGGCCCCCTGCAAAAGAGGCCTACCACTACGCGTGTGCCACAGGTTTCCCATTCGCCAATTTGACTGACTTATAGAACCTACTTGAAGAAAGAGTTCGTGATTTAACAACCTTTGTTATGTTGTGACCAATAAATATTTGACTTTTACTCTGTGGGCTTGCAGGTGAATTCGACGGGTTTGACTACCCGCACTCTAGTTTGATGATGGAGATGTTTAAAGAGAAGTTCGGTTTGAAGTCGTTCCGTCCCAACCAGTTGCAAGTCATCAATGCTACTCTGCTGGGAAACGACTGTTTTGTACTGATGCCCACTGGAGGAGGTAACTTTATTGAACTAAATTTTAACCTTTACCACTAAACTACAGGACTGTTTTTAAACCAAAATCCATATCATCGTTTGCTTCATCCTCAAAATATCTTACTAATATTATGAATCTCAATCTCATTACAATGTAAAAAGTTACGTTTGTAACAGGTAAACAAAACGCTAGCATATTCTAACTCGACCCCAGCGCCATCTAGAGCTGTTTTTTCGTGTATCTATCTATCTACCTATCTAATTACAAGTTAATATTGTTATTTGCAGGCAAATCTTTATGTTACCAACTACCTGCGATATTGACCCCCGGTGTAACGATAGTGATATCACCGCTCAAGTCTCTCATACTGGACCAAGTCAACAAACTGCTCTCGCTTGATGTAAGTCAAAGTCAAAGATTTTTCAAGTTTTATTCTTTTTATTAGTTTGTACGTTAATTTAAATATCCTACTTCCTACTAATATTATAAATCTTAAATTTCAGTACAATGTAAAAAACTAACGTTTTTAACAGGTGGACAAAACGCTTGCGAGCTCTAACTCACCTCCAGCGGCATCTAGCGCGGTTTTGATTAGATTGATGGATGTTTGTTACTCTTTCACGCCAAAACTACTGGACCGATTGGGCTGAAATTCGGTATATAGATAGTTTAGACCCTGGACTGCCTCGGTGCCGTAGAGGGCGCATGCTCGACTGCCAATCAAGAGGTCCCGATATAAGTGTGTATATCAGTCATCTGATTACCATAGTACAGGCTTCTAGCCTAGTTTGGGACCAGATGACTGTGTGTGGAAGTCTTAACATAACATACATTCACGCCTTTTTCCCGAAGGGGTTGGCAGAGGTGTACCTAGGACTCAGTCCCATAGTAGATACACCCACATTTTGCCAGTATGTTATTGGTCCCATGTAATAGGGGGCGAGCATATTGCCATCTACCGGGCACAGTTCCAGACTCCAGGCAGTTATTAAGATAAATCCAAATGGAAAATGCAATATTTAACATTGCCTGACCTGGGGATCAAACCCGGAACCTCTTGATTGGCAGTCGAGCATGCGCCCTCTATGCCACCGAGGCAGTCAACCATGGAAGTCTTACCATATATAAAAAATGTACTATTGTCGCCAACGCCCTATGTATAGTTAGTTCCACCGCACCGTTCAGATCCCAGCCGCAGCCCTGTCGGGCGACGTATCCGCGGCGGCCGCAGACGACATCTACCACAGGCTCTCCCTCCGGGAGCCCGCCCTCAAGCTGCTCTACGTCACCCCGGAGAAGGTCTCCTCCTCGCCCAAGTTCCAGGACATGCTCGACCAGCTCTATGCCAGGGGGAAGATTGCCAGGTGACATCATTTGAATTTTAATTATAATCTGGGTTACCCCAGTTACACTGCTCGACTGCTCTAGTTGACTGCCTCGGTGGCGTAGAGGGCGCATGCTCGACTGCCAATCAAGAGGTCCCGGGTTCGATCCCCAGGTCAGGCAGTGTTAAATATTGGATTTTTCCATTAGGAATTATCTCAATAACTGCCTGGAGTCTGGAACTGTGCCCGGTAGATGGCAATAGGCTCGCCCCCTATTACATGGGACCAATAGCATACTGGCGAAATGTGGGTGTATCTAATATGGGACTGATTCCTGGGTACACCTCTGCCTACCCCTTCGGGATAAAAGGCGTGAATGTATGTTATGTTATGTTATGTTTACACTGCTCGAGTCAATTCATCATATGGGTTAGGGGGGGTTATATTTTATGATAGTGAGTAACAAGACGAGCAAATCAGGTGCCTGTCGGTAAGCATCATGATTGCCCATATCGGACACAGTGCCACCCAGTGTTTAAAATTCAAAATTCTGCGCGGCACTGCACTGCGCCTGTCACCCTGAGAAAGAGTTGGTCAGTTTACGCAGCCTCCGACATGACCTAACGACTGCCCCCTACATATTTTATAGGAAACTATAGGGACCTACAGAAAATCCACATGGTGGGATTCGATCCAGGTACTCCGGATTTAACATACTCTGTCTACTGTGGCAGTCTATGAACGTCCATACTGTATGTTCATAGCTCTGCAAGTTTCTTGTGCGTTCTTCTTGTAGAGGTATCTCTCCGGACGCACAGTGGAGTCATTACTGTTTATCTTCATCGACGTGCAAAAGTGGTAGATTGTGACTTAATTGAATAAATATTTTTGAGTTAGATTTTGGGTTTGAAAATAGACAGGCTGGTGATTTTTTTAAAAGGGCCATCTTCAAATCTACAGCGAACTGTGAAGAATGCTGTAAGGAGTCGTGTGACCGATTTTGATAGCAACTAAATAGCATCAATCTGTAGTGGTAGGCCCCTTTTGCAGGGGGCCGCCTGGGTAGGACCACACCTTTGCCAGTTATTCATCCGCCAAGCAGTAATGTGTAAACATTACTGTGTTCCGGTCTGAAGGACAATGTTATCAGCGTGATTACTGGGCATGACGAGTTTCAACAACTAATATCTCAGGATGACAGGCGCAGTGCAGTGCCGCGCGGAATTTTGATTATTAAAACACTGGGTGGCACTGTGTCTGATATGGGCAATCATGATGCTTACCATCAGGCACCTGATTTGCTCGTCTTGTTACTTCCTATCAAAAAAAAAAATTAAAAAGATCACTAACCCGCCCGGGATCGATATAGTTCCCCCCAGTTACCCCTGGTCAGGCCCAAATCAGCCCGAGAGTGGTATTGGATTTTCCATTAGGAATTATCTCAATGACAGCCTGGTCTGGAACTAAGCCTGGTAGATGGGTATGGGCGTACCTAGTATGTGACTGGGTCTTGGGTCTTTGCCTACCCCTTCGGGAAAAGCCGTGATAATTTTATATTTATCTCTCATTTATCGTCAATTTATTATACAAAACAATCCTAATATCATAAATCTTAAATGTTAGTACAATTCAAAAAAGTTCCCTTGTAACAGGTAAACATAACGACCCCAGCGCCATCTAGCGCTGTTTTTGTGTGTGTATGTTTGTTCCGTTTTCACACTGAAACTACTGAATTGTTTGAGCTCAGATTTGGTATGTAGATAGCTTAGACCCTAGAATAACACTAAGGGTACTTTTTATCCCCATATTCCCTCGGGAACGAAGACTACGCGGGTGAAACCACGAAGCAAAGCTAGTATATCATAAAGGTGCCTTTCCACAGGTTCGTGATAGACGAAGCGCACTGCGTGTCCCAATGGGGCCACGACTTCAGACCCGACTACAAACGTCTATTCATCCTCCGCGAAAGATTCCCACAGACCAACATAATGGCTCTCACAGCCACGGCCACGCCGCGCGTCAGAATGGACATATTGCACCAACTTAAAGTGACCAAGTGTAAATGGTTCCTAAGCAGCTTTAACAGGCCTAACTTGAGTTACGCCATCTTGGAGAAAAAGCCTAAGAGCATTAATCAGGATGTTGCGAAACTGATTAGGGAGAGGTTTTTCAGGTGAGTTTTTGAATATGTTATTTTAGATCGGGTACCAAAGTAGCAAAACACAAAGTTGCTGGCGCTGTGAAGTACAGTTACTGACACTCAGGGTTACCACATTTTGAATTAAAAAGTGACTAAGGCTGGGTTTTTTGATCACTGGTGAAGTCGGTCAGTGGTTAAATTTATGTATTAATATTTATGGCTCTTTAAATTTGTGTAATTTTGTAAATTGTCATTTTTGATTCTTTCGACTTTTTGAGTCGTATAGTCATATAGTATAGAGATTTTACTCTAAAAAAATGTTCACTTTTGTAAACTTTTTTGAATTTTTTTTTTATTTTTCCCACGTTCCTTTTCAGGGACTCGGGTATAGTATACTGCCTGTCCCGCAAGGAATGTGAGAGTTTGGCTCAAGATCTACGTAAAGTGGGCATTAAAGCCACGGCGTATCACGCGGGACTTAGTGATAAGGTCCGAGACAATGTTCAGGGTGGCTGGGTCGCCGATAAACATAAAGTTGTGAGTTTGTTTGTGTATAATAATAATTATTAACTGTGTTCCGCGGTTTTATCTGTTAAAGGTACCCTATGTGTTATTCCAGAGTCTGTGCTTTCTACATAATGCAGGAATTGTTGGTTTTAGGGCTACGTTGACCTACATTATAATATTTGAGAGGCCTCATATTATGAGTTTAAAATGTGCATTTTTTAGTATCGGCCATTTTGTAGCAGTGTTTGTTGGACATTTTCAGTTTATACCCGAGTATTAATAAGATTTTCTGTACTGGATTGGACTGAATTAAGTTTTTCTGGACTATTTTACTTCTGTGAAGGCTTTTTGATTTCTTTCTAATAAACTAATGAATTCGCACATTTCATACATGTATAGAGAAGGTAGATTAAATAGTTTATGATTTAGAAGCAATGGTCGGTAACAGTCAGTCCATGTCAGAATTAATAAGGATCTGATGCATATCACATCATCAGCCGTAAGACGTCCACTGCTGAACATAGGCCTCCCCCATAGAACGCCATAAAATATTCATATGGACAAATTTTGGCTTAGATCAGCACGCTTGTTGAGCGGCTTGGTGATCGCAGTTGGGATACTTGGTGCTGGAGTGCTGCTGCCCACTGCATGCCTAATATGAACGAATTTCAGAACGTCACTTTATTTTCGCTGTCCACTTCACGTGAAATGCCCCATATGTTACCGCGACCGCGTATTCGTAGATATGTGCGACCGTAGCGTTCGGCATGGGCGTGGACAAGGCGGACGTGCGGTTCGTGATCCACCACTCGTTGCCGAAGAGTGTGGAGGGGTACTACCAGGAGGCGGGCCGCGCCGGCCGCGACCAGGACCTGGCGCACTCGCTGCTCTACTACTGCTACGGAGACGTGGTGCGCTACAGGAGGCTGCTGGATTGTAACTATCTACTTCTACCTTATACTTTATATATATATATATATGTATATATATATATATTGCCATATAAATTCGTTTTAGAGATTATTTTAGTAGAAAAATGAATAAATTATTGTAAATACGTGAGGATGTCGTGTTTGAGAGGAAGAACCATGGAGCGCTATAAACATATCGCTATTAATAATAGGGAATGATGGAAGAAGGTAGAAAATTTAGAGTTGTATGTATTTCACATCCGGAAAATAAAAAAAAGAAACGGAGTATAGTGTTGTGTATCACATTATTCATACATGCTCGTCGGTTGTTGGTACTTTTGACCTGGCCTTTCCTTAAGAAAACATCAACTTGTTCATGAAAGGTACGCCTAGGTCGACCCCTACCGACTTGACTATTCCAATCTCCTTTCATCCATCCTCTCCACATGTCCGAACCATCTAAGCAATTCTTTCTCCATCTCCGTCACTACATCTTCTAACATGCCACAGCATTCTCTTATCACACTATTCCTCACTACAACTCATTGTTCTTATGAGAAATAAGGTTTAAACCTAACATAGCTTGTCAATTTCCAAGGCGCACATTGCCTGTCATGTAAGCTAGTAGTACCTATGCTTTACTACTATGGGAGACTGCTGAATCGTAAGTATTGTTTGTATAAGAAGTTAGGTTCGTGATCCATCATTTAAGCATCTGGTTCAGATAGTCGAGTGAAGCGATAGCATGTTTGGACTCGTTGGAATCGTCTCATTGAATATTGTTTTAGATCGCGACCAGGGCCTGATGATGAAGCAGGAAGAGAAGTAGAGGAGAAGTTTTCTTAATTTACACTTGTGTTGTATCTATGCTGAATATTAGGCGCAATTTAAAAAAAATTCACATAGTTTTTTCAGTTTTCGTGTGTGTTTAATACGTATACCAAAATAAGCTAAATAAAAAAATATGTTTTTTTTTGTTGAAGTGGACCGCACGGCATCAGCGGAAGCCAAACGCGTTCACATAGAGAACCTCCTTCGAATGGTGGAAGTATGTGAGAGTGTCGGTGAGTGTCGGCGAGCCATGGTGCTCTCGTATCTCGGCGAGAGCTTCCACAGAGACAAGTGTAAGGCCGACAGGCGAGCCGCTTGTGATAACTGTCTCGCTACACATCAGTATAAGGTATGTAGTGGTGAAAAAACGAGTGAATAAAAAGGAGTGAATTTATGAGTGAAAATATGAATAAATGAAGAAGAATGGTGCATGTATTATGGGAATCACATTTGTAAATTATGATTATAATAAAGTTAAACATTACATAAAGGATTAATAAGCATGGAAACTTACTTGCATAGCCGCGTTACCGGGCACCTTAATAGAAAACAAATGTAACCAAACTAATTATTGTTAAGTAAAACTGACATTAGAAAATTAAACCTTGCAAGTTTCTTGTGCTTTCTTATTGCAGATTAATCTTTCGGTAGAGTGCTATAGCTTCATTAAATTTCCAAGTGTCTTTATTCGAACTAAAAACTAATAAAAAATCTAGTCTCTACTCGAATTAAAAAATAATAATTTGCTATAAATGAATGATTGAAGGAATGGTGAGTCATCTCTGTCTCGCTACACATCAGTATAAAGTATGAATGAATGAAGGAAGGAATGGTCTAGTCTCGGTGAGAGCTTCCACAGAGACAAGGCTGATAAACGAGCCTCTTGTGATAACTGTCTCGCTACACATCAGATATGAATGAATGAAGAAAGGAATGATAATATTAAGATGATAAGCGCAGAGTAGTTGTGGAACTAAATTAGTAAAACACAAATTTTTTGACAAATGAATAAACGAGTGACAGAATTGAAGGATTTCCTAAACATATATTTTTTATTATTATATAAGTTTTACGAGTCTACATCGTAATTTTATTGCAATCCAGTATTGTTTTTCGGAAATCTACGAGCTTGGTTTCGTTGTATCGCAAACGCTATTTAAATTGGCGAAGTTACGAAAGTGCAAAGGCTCTCAGACTGTTTTTAAGACTCAGATAATTGTTATTATATTTTTTTTATGTATAATTTTGTATGTTCCAGCCAGTAGACGTGACAGACACATGCAAGCTGATAGTCCGTACGATCCGCGGCATGAGCTCCCCGGCCCGGCCCGCCTACACCTTGCTACACATAGCTCAAGCTCTCAAGGGCTCCACCCTGCAGCGGCTGGCTGCTTTACAGAACTCGCCGCTACATGGACGGTCACTACTTTGAATATTATACCGCTGTAATAATAATAATAATAATATGGGACAACTTCCACACACGGTCATCTGGTCCCAAACTAGGCTAGAAGTCTGTACTATGGTAACCAGACGACTGATATACATACTTATATAAGCTTATAACACCCAGACACAGTTCAAACAGACATGTTCATGCACACAAATGTTTGACCTGACCGGGGATCGAACCAGGGCCCTGCGGCACAGAAAGCAGAGTTACTACCATGTGTGCCAACGAGGCTGTCTGTCTGGCGAGGTGTGAGCTATGGAAATATGAAGAAGACCATATACGCTATTAAAAACTATTTCACTTGCAACCGCTGACATAAGATTTACTGCATAATTTGTTTAACCCGTGCAAAAATAGACAAAAAGTAATACAGAAAGAAACGTAGGGCAAAATAGCCTAAGGCACACGTACCTTAGTGCTATATATTCTGACTTATTTATAGCAGTCGTCCTCAAACGATTGAGATCAAAATTTGCAAAAAGTGACTTCATTCAAAATTCAATATGACGGACTAGTTATTTTTTGTGCACGCCCATGAAATAGATGTCAATGAAACGGTTTTTTGAAAAGAATGCGAATAAGTTTGTTTTTAAAAAGTTTTTTTATATTGAACTAGCTATGCCCCGCGGTTTCACCCGCGTAGTTATCGTTGCCGTGGATATATCGGGATGGGATAAAAATGAATCTATGTGTTATGCCTAGGTCTAAACTATCTACATACCGAATTTCAGCCCAATCGGTGCAGTAGTTTTGGTAACAAACGTCCATCCATCCTTATAAAACTTCGCATTTGTAATATTAGTAGAATTTATGTTATTTATGTATTATTTAGCTGTTGTCATTCTTATTATAAAATTAACCATTATGTTTGATTTGTAGATGTAAATCTTGGGATAAAAGCGATCCGATGCGTCTACTCAGGCAAATGGTCGTCCGAGGATTGCTCGCAGAGAATTTAGTTGTAAACAACGATATAGCCAGCGCTTATGTTGTATTGGGACCTAACGTTGCCAGGTAAGTCTTTGTTTATCTATGTTATTGAGTGGAAGATTCATTCTGTTGATGAGTGAATTAATCTTTCTGTTGATGAAAGAATTGATCTTTATATTGATAAAAGAGTGAATCTTTCTGTTGGACAACGAATAAATTTTTTTCTATTTATTATGTTATATAACGACTTAACTCACGTTGATGATGAGAGTAGTGAATCTTTCTGTTGATACTGGAATACGACAAATCGTGGGAACCATCATAAAGTTTCTTGTGCGTTCTTCTTGTATCTTTCCGAACGCACGGTAGACTCAGTACTGTTTATCTTCATTGACGTGTAAAAGTGTCAGATTATGACCTATTTGAATAATTCTGTTTGAGTTTGCGGTCCGTGGACTGCTCGCAGATAATTTAGTAGTAACCAACGATATAGGTAGTGCTTATGTAGTCCTGGGACCTAAGGTTTCTAGGTAAGTCTTTTTTGATCTATGTTATTGTGTGGAAAATTCATGCTGTTTTCTGTTGATGAAAGAAGAAATATTTATATTGATGAAAGAGTGAATCTTTCTGTTGCAGAGAATGAATCTTTGATGATTAAAATGTGAATATTTCTGTTAATGAAATAATGAATCTTTTTGGTGGTGAATCAATAAATCTTCGTGTGTGTGAAAGTGCTGGGACCTAACGTTGAAAATTTGTCTTTATGTATTTATGTTATTGGTGTGATGATTAACATGTAAATGGTATTAGGGAGTGAATTAATCTTTCCGATGATGAGTGAATTAATCTTTCTGGTGGTGAGTGAATGGATCTTTCTGTTGGTAAGTGAATGAATCTTTCTGGCGTTAAAGATAATCTTTACGGTGGTGAGTAATAGTTTTATCCTGTTGATTGATGAATGAACTAATATTTCTGGTAGTAACTGAAAGTATCTTTCCGTTGATGAATGAATCTATCTTTCTGTCGATGAATGAATTATTCTAACTAATATGTTTCTGACGGTCAGTGAATGAATATTTATGGTTATGAAAGAGTAAATCTGTTTTTCGTGAATATATCTTTTTGGTGATGCGAGAGTGTAACTTTCTGTTGACGAGTCAATAAATATTTTGGCAGTAAGTCAATAAATGTTTTGGTGATGAATGAGTATGTTTGTATCTGTTTACTTGAACGTATCTTTCTGGTGATGGAACAGTGAAACTTTCTGTTGATGAGTGAATTAATCTCGCGTAATGAAAAAATATTATCTGCAACATTTCCTACTATCTGGTAGATTAATGAACGACAACCTGCGCATAATATTCCCGATGAAGACGGACCGCAAGGCGAGCGTAGTGACGGCCCCCCTCGCAACCACTGCGCCATCGGAGACCCCTATCAACGCTCTCATCAAGAGGATCGAGGAGAGGTGCTATGCTGATCTGGTTGAAGCTTGCAGGTATACCATACAGGGTTTAACAGAAGATTGTACAAAATAACACTTGTATTTTATCATTTTATAAGACTCCTAATTTATGGACTTTAAGTGATATAAACTCCTAGAACAAGAATATTTAGTTTTTAGTTCCGATTTTTAGTGTCAAAACTAAAAACTAAAAACTGTCGGAAACTAAAAACTAAATATTTTTGTTCTAGGAGTTTACAATGGAGTTCCGAAAAGTAACGCCAAATTCAATCAATTATTTTAAGTGATATCCCAATGTAAAATTTTATGAATTTTCCAGAAACATCAATTGTCCAGTTGAACTTTTTTTTATGATATAGAGTGACAAGTCGAGCAGGTGCCTGATGGTAAGCATCATGATTGCCCATATCAGACACAGTGCCACACAGTGTTTTAAAATTCAAAATTCTGCGCGTTACTGCATTGCGCCAGTCACTCTGAGGTATTAGTTGTTGAAACTCATCATGTCCAGTAATATCGCTGGTAACATTGCCCTTCAGAACAAAGTAATGTTTGCACATTACTGCTTGGCGGATGAATAACTGGCAAAGGTAGCAAAGGTAATTTTTGACGTGACAACGTCTAATAATTCGATAGAGCCGGCTGCACGCACGAAAAAACATGACTCATGCGGCGTTACCTCGCTCTGAGGCGTTCCATGTAAGGCTTGAAGTGCAAGCGAGAGCGCGGAACGAGCGACATCTGTCTCTCTCCTACTTGAGTGAGCGATGCGTCTGCGTGGACAGCTGCTATACTATAGTACATTTACATGTTTTGATCGAGTATCAAGTGCAGTGAAAAGTGAAACAAATGAAATTAAAATTTTCTTTTGAAAAATGCTACCATGCTACAGACAACCAATTTTTTTTAAAAAGTGTGTGTGGTATGAAGTGACGGTCGGGTAGGGGGGGATACCTCGACGGTAGCTCATTTGGTAGAGTGCCCGCCACGCGCATTGTCGCGGAAGGTGCGGTTTCAAGTCCCGCTAGTGGGTGAAATTTTACTTCCCATATTAAAAAAGTTTATTATTCACAGAGAGATGGCGAGCGCTCGCGGAGCGACCCTAGCATCAACATTCCCGGTCGCGGCGTTGAAGGCGATGTCCGTGCGCCTGCCCGACACCGCCGGCGACATGCTGGCCCTGCCGCACGTCACCACCGCCAACTATCACAAGTACGGGGAGGACCTGCTCAGGATCACCTCTACATACGCTACTGAGAAGATGGGTAATGTTACTGAACATAACACTAATATTACTGAACATAACACTAATATTACTAACCATAATACTAATATAACTGAACATTATATTAATATTACTGAACATTTGTGTATGTATATATTTGAATGATTATGTATGTAGTAGTTTATTATATTAAAGTGTTGTGTATATGTATAGTAAAATGTTTTTTATGTATGTAGTTATTTCGACATTATTTCAGTCACACCACCGACCAAATGTGAACTACTTTACTCTCCTCTCCTTGCTCGGTTGTCTGGAAGAGATCGCTTTTAGCGATAAGACCGCCAATTGTTACACTAGACATATTCCTATTGTTCCTTTTAAGTTTTTTAAGATGTGGTGTAATAATAAAGAATTTATCTATCTATCTATCTATCATTATACTAATATTACTGAACAGAACACTAATATTACTGAACATAATACTAATATTATAACTGAACATTATACTAATATTACTGAACATTATACTAATATTACGGAACATATTACTAATAGTACTGAACATAATACTAATATTACTGAACATATTCCTAATACACTCTATGAGCTGTAGACCTCGCAAGTTACAAGTCTGTCTTTGCATATTTTTATACCTTACAATTAAAACCCCCGTGGGTGCCACGAGGGTTTTAATGCCCACCGCAATTTTGAAAAACTCCAAGACTTTTGCCAATACTCTCCACGCTTGGCAGGCGGGTTGGCGAGCGCAGTTCGATGGTTTTACACATATTTATATATCAGCGAACCCTGATATTAAAATTAACAAAAAGATTATTACAGGTCTTTTAATGCAATATCAAGACGAGTTAGAAGAGGAGAAAGCGAAAGAAGCCAATGAGTTTCAAGAACAAGACTCGGGCTCCGATACCGACTGGGGCGCTGTAGCGAGGGACTCCGCCATAGCAGGGAGCTCCGGGGGCTCCAGGGGCTTCCGGGGGAGGGGCAGGAAGACTTATAGAGGGGGAGTTAGGAAGAGGTATGTAATTTATAGTTTCAAGAACAAGACTCGGGCTCTGACTGGGGGGCTCTAGCGAGGGAGGGGGAGGGGCAGGAACCTCGATAGGAAGTCTATTATTTCTTGTGCGAATTTCGCTATTATCTCCTTTGAAAGTTGTTCAGTATGATAATTAGATGCACCCCGTTAAACACTACAAACACGTTATAAAATGAAGTAACACGTTAATGTGTTTCCCATATAGACACAAGCGTAAGGCCCCCTCGTCAGCGAAAAAGAGAGCGGCGCGTGGAGCATATTATAGTGCTCGAGGAAGAGGGGCCAACAAGTCTCCTAGTAAATTCACTGGTATGTACTCTACATTTCCTTCTACAGGTCCCTACCGTCACCCATATAATAGTAGATGTAGATTGAGGTGCTAAAGAGACTCATTGTATACGAGGTAGTATTACTATAAAGTAAAGAGAAACCGAGTTAAATTAGAGTGTAACTCTTTCAATACGATTGTGAAAAAATTAATTATTATTTTCATCAAAAAATTTTGGCTAATATCCTATACATGCGACACCAAAAAAATAAAATCTTGTTGGTAATAAACAAAAATTAAAAAGAAATTTACTCTATCCCCTAGAGATTGAAAAGTAATTTTAGCCCCGCTCTGGTGCGCAACAAAGACGAACTTTTTGAGCAAGAGTTATGTTAGAGCGAAGTTATTTTGGATTGTTCCACTTTGCCCCACCAAGCCGCCCCACTGGTGGGGCATAGTGGAATTTTATTAATTTTTCATGCGTCCTTCTCTATCTTCGTCAATACATTTTCTGACACACTACAGTGTTCCCTTATCAAATGAATAATATTTAACTAATTTGTTGTAAATCATAGGTGCCGGTTCAAAACTAGGCAGTATGCCGGTTCCTCGCACCAATACTGTGCTCAACACTAGACCGGGCGTCTTCAACCCTTCGAAGCTAAACCTTCTATAAAAAAGTGCCAAAAATTGTATTCATTTCCAAAATGTAGGCTCGAAAATTCATAATTGTATAAAAAAGTATATTGTAAGAGCAACAAGTGGAAAAGAATTTTAACTAAATACTATTAATAAATACTATTTATATAATATTTAAATTGAATAAGTTTTTTCGAATACTTGGTTAGGCTTGTAAATTTTTTTTTTTTAAACCCTTAAAGAGTCAAGTAGGGTAACTGTGAGGTGTATATATACGAGTATGTCTAATTTCTTATTCTGGAAATCCCTACTAAGTGAGTTGGCGGAGAATTTTTTTCCTGGAGTCCCCATAAATTAATTACTATTAAGCGACTTCCAGAAGAATACTTGGCCACATTACATTTCGTTCAAGTCTCACAGTTGCCACACCTGTCCTTAACAATTATTGAATTAGTGATTCAATAATAGAGGTGATAATTTCATTGCAGTGAGTGAAATAGTTATCAAAAATATTTATACCATTTTGTATAATATCTTTATTAAATATGTTATTCCACACATAATATTTATTTTATTTTTTCATTTTTGTAAGATGTTGATTTTTAGTAATAATAATAACAGTTTTTAAAAAAAATGTTAAATATATACTCTTAATGTTTTATGATAAAAGGCAATAAATAAAATGAAATTGTTTTTAAAATTATGGATTTTTTTTTTATAATGCTCCTGCCTCAGGCATTTCGTGCGGATAATATTTCCACACGATGTCTCGGAAGTACATGAATTATTAATTATTTAATAAACTAATAGGTTTACTAAGTTTATAAGGCTAATAAGGCTAGCATATTACTAAGCATAGTTTATAAACCATTTCCTTTTTTTCATAATTCTTAATTCATAATTCTTTATTTGCCTTTCAACATGGTGTTTGAGATGTTACAATATTATTGATACATACAATTGATCTCATTTAGTCCGAATTCAATATATTTGAATTTGACTTACAAAGAACTCTTATCTCTCGCAATTACATTCGCCGGCATATTATTATTTTTCAACTTTTACAAATTTGTCTTATGCATATCAAATATGAAAAGCACGTTCATAAATAATTCTAATAAAGAGATTGTTCTTATTTATTTATTTACTGGAACACCAACACAATGTACACCGTGGTTTAAGTTGCAGGTAAGTTTTATTGTGAGAACATAATTTAGATTACATAAGGCCTTGCTGACAATAGTTCATAGTTCATAGTAATTTATTCATAAAACTTTGTTTACATGTCAATTCGAAGTAACTAAAAATTAATTCAATTGAAATTAAATTACACTCATATAATTATTGCACATTAATAGTATAAAAATTAAAAAATCGATTTAATTCCAATATTAATAATATTACAATTTTACCACTTTGGTAAGGTCTCTCACACTATAGAACGTCTGCTCAATAAGCCAGCGTTTCAGTTTCGATTTAAATGTAACTATTGTTGTGGCATCGACAATATCTCGGGGCAGTTTATTATAAATGGTCGGGCCCATCACATGCGTGAGTTTGCCCGATTTGGCGATTGTTCGCGCCACTCCAGCCAGGTTGCCAGCATTACGAGTTTCATATTTGTGAAGATCGCTGTACTTTTTGTAGAGGTCAGGGTTGGTCTTGACGTACAGTGCTATTTGCATAATAACTATTGAGGGCAGCGTTAGTATCCCCAGTTCTTTAAAATATGGTCTCGCGGACACGGACAATATTATAGTATTAAATAGTAACTTGTTAAAATGCAGTTGGTACAATAAAATAATAAAAATCCCCATAAATTATATACTTACCTAGAATTATATTTGAACGGGACATTTCGTGTTTGTCAATTTCCGAACCAAGTCATGCTAATAATACACTGATCGAGCTTATTTAATACTATTTTTTTTTAAACTTTGAAATACGATATTATATATATAAGTATATATTCATTCTATAAGATCTCACCCCAATAAGTAGGGTGAGATGGTCGACAATGAACCACCTAAATTTTCGAGAGCTGTAACTCTACTCCTAGGGGCCCTAAATACATACTTTTTACTTATAATTGTAGATAATTAATCTGACAACATTATGTAGTACTTCGTTTTTGTCCAAATGCGATAGCATCACATGAAAATATTTTTTATTATTTATCGGGAAATGATTCACTGAGTACACCCTATGGTACTCAATGAATCGGGTGCTTGGTACACAATGAACCGTGTGTGGCAACAATGAACCATGACAATTACCAAAGCCTTAAAGTTAATGTAATATTATAAATGTATTTAAAAACTCATTCATTAATCGAAAGTATATATTTAGAGTTATTAAGTATCATTCATTGACTTTTTGGCAAAATGACGGTAATATCTTTAACAATAAAAATTAATGTTATATTAATACAAATCAAAAAGTTTTTATTTACTACTAATCAACTTTCAACATGTTTTAAAGTGGAAAAAACGAAAATAACATAACATAACATACATTCACGCCTTTTTCCCGAAGGGGTAGGCAGAGGTGTACCCAGGACTCAGTCCCATAGTAGATACACCCACATTTCGCCAGTATGTTATTGGTCCCATGTAATAGGGGGCGAGCCTATTGCCATATACCGGGCACAGTTCCAGACTCCAGGCAGCTATTGAGATAATTCCTAATGGAAAAATCCAATATTTAGCACTATGCCTGACCTGGGGATCGAACCCGGGACCTCTTGATTGGCAGTCGAGCATCCGCCCACTACGCCACCGAGGCAGTCTAAACCGAAACTATTATATCTATTATATTATAATTTTATTTTCTGAATCATTAATTAGCTAGTCTTTAACGAGCACTAAACGCGATCTTTTCAAAATGAGGTTATATCTTATATAAAAGGAATTAACAGGATATTCACATAAATCAACAAGTTTTTACTTACTACTAATCAACTTGGAACAAGTTAAACATTTATTATTATCTATTATTTCCTTTTCATATCATAAATTAACTAGTTTCTATCTAGTACTAAATGAGATATTTTTAATACAGTTAGATAAATATACAAATAAGGATGCCTTTTTTTAAAACCACGCTGATTCCGTGGGTCTTTACACGCTATTCCACCTCATTCTGAAATGTAGAAAGATGGATGTTTTAGACAATTTTTAAATTATGTACTTAGATAGTAAAATAACTATAAAAAACTGAAAGAGTAGATCAGCAAAAGGTAGTACACAATGAATCACTGGTTCATTGTTCACTCTCTCAAAGTGGTTCATTTTGTACCACCCCACACTTGTAGATTTTGAGGTTAAGTTACTACATGTACAAAATACGTGGTGTTTATTGAATCTATCTTTAATAATAGCTCTTAAAATATCTAATTTATCATGGCATTGGATGTTCAGCTACCTTTAACACAAGAAAAATAAGACGAAATTTTACTCACGTTATTTTATTCCAAATTTTGGTTGAAAATTACAAAACACAGCCGCGCGCGGCCGCCTGCGCCGCTAGCTCACTATCAACTGGTGAGGGAGGGGTGGGTCCTATAGACGTTTCCCTAATATAGTTTGCGCCAAACGGCAATGTCGCATTTCTGAGTTATTTGCATGATTCACTCTGTACATCTGGCTCATTGTCAACCACTCTACCCTATCATACCCTGAACTCATCCCACACAGTATAATATATTCCTAGTAACCACAATAAAGTGATAACAATAAGGTAGTTATTTCTGTACATGTATAATAATTTTCATGGCGGCACCGGTTTTGGCTAAGTCAAGTGCTTCCTTAGCCTGGTTCAGAGGAAAGTGATGAGTTATAAACTTATCTAGTGGTATTGTACAGTTAGATACCGCGCTGAGGGCTGCTGGGTACCTGAAAAATTATAAATACCTTAAAAAAAAAACTTCTAGTGAAGTTAGTAATTATATAGTAGTATAAAATCCCCCGGTTATCACCTACGACCGTTAAACCTCCACTAATTATTTTTTACTGCAGTCTATATACGGCTCTACACAGATCCTTTTTCGCCTCTCCTGCACAAGGCTAAGATTCTAATTAATTAGCTAAAATAATAAATGTATCTTACGTATTAACAATCCTGAAGGATCCCTTGACGTCGACTTCTCTCAGTAATGCTGGTGTCAACGGAACTTCCACTTTATCTTCTCCTATACCCACTACTAGCACCGTGCCGCCGGTTTTGGTTACCTATGATAAAAAAGCACTTTTAAACACATGTCTTGAAATGTTGAAAGTGACAAAATGTCTAGAAATCCCCTAAGGCGGAAGGGGATTATTAGACAAAAATCAAGCAATCCCTTAAGAAACTTGGAACTTGTGTGTGAGATGTTCTGGATTATCCAATGATACCATTCCTTCTTAGGGATTTCTAAGCTTTTTGTTGTCTAATTATAACCCAAGGAGCATAGGATACAAAAAAACGAAAACTCTGTAAAGGAAGAGTTAGCTTAAAAAATAGTCTCTGCCTACACCTCCTACCTACTACTAAAAGTATGTATATCAGTCATTTGGTTACCATAGTACAGGCTTCTAGCCTAGTTTGGAACCAGATGACCGTGTGTGGAAGTTGTCCCATATTATTATTATTATTATATTACCTCCGGGAACAAGGCGTGACATTATGTATAAAGAGTATGAGAGACTGTATGTATATGTAGGTATAAAGAGTTAACAAAAAATAAACACAAAATATTATATGTTTTATCTTTCATCTTACTATGTAAACTATTCTTATCTTCTTTGGCGAGCGCTAGTATCTTATGTGAATAATCCTTTAACTCAAGATCCGGTATCTTGAGTTAAAGGAATCGTCAATTTAGATCGCGTAGTTCCATTATTTGTCATGTTAAGTGTAAAGACAATCTGTAATAATTTTTCACACTCACGTTCATAGCAACCCTCTGCGCCTGCGCATATCCACACGCGTCCATAGTAACATCAGGTCGGTCGCCCAGCAACTGCACTATTTGCTGCTCTATACGTTGGTCCGAGTCGTCACGTTTGGTCAACAGGGTTATGAAAGGACCTAGCTCTTTGGATGTTACCAGCCTGGACTCCACTACGTCTGCGGGATGGTAAAGTCAACTTTTAATTAAAAAAAATGACGATTTCCCAAACAAAATGGAACAGCTGATCAGCAGCAATTCTTTCTTTTGAAAGTTGTTTAGGTAGACGGGTAGATTCATCTTCTTTAATATTACTACACTTTTTGGTAATAGGTTTTATATCTCACGCCTCACCAAATCGTATTCCTCGCCAACGCCAATACCACAAAAAAATTTAACTTCTCATTTTAATTTCAAATTAGTTGAGATGCGTTTTCTGTCATATTCAAACCTCTTGCGCCCAAGGCTTGCTAGCATGCGTCACATACAATAAAGGCTATATTTACTTATAGGTGACTACTGTGGTCGAAAGGTTTAAAAATCCACGTTCTTACCAGTAATGAGTATGCTAGCGGCGCCCATAGCCCTCGCAGACATAGCGCACAGTATCCCCACGGGCCCGGCTCCTAGTATAGCTACGCGCGCCCCCAGTCTGATGCCCGCGCGGTTGCACGCGTGAAGAGCTATGGCTAGCGGCTGGACCGCTGCGCCTTCTTCCATTGATAGGTTTGAGGGTATCCTTGTAAATAAACAGTATCGTTTTAAGGATTAAAAAATTAAAATGATATGGTCATTTTAATTAGATAGACCTAGTCTTTATCACACCATAACTAAACGATAGTATTACTTCTGTTACTTTTCCGTAGGTAATGTGCTAAACTTACTTCACTTACAATTAGGACTTATAGACTTATAAAAAAAACTATCAACCAAAAGTTTCTGCTATGCGCGGAATCAAAAGTGAGGGTCAGGTGGGGTAAATATAGCCATAGATTCACATTCCGAAAATCCCCACTAGGTGAGACGAGGGAATTAGGGATTTTTCCATAAATTCATAATTACCACCATTACCAGGAAGGACTTCTCTAATACGATCTTTAAGGGGGTGCGCATTCGCCAAAGTTATGCAAGTGATATATTGCATAGCTGCATAGCGGGGACGCTGAAGAATCATCCTCGTAGGGAGGACCCCCCTGGTGGGACGATAGTAGTCATTCGCCCCAACTCTCAAGGGGCGCGCGGATTCACATGCACGCTACCTCGCGGGCCCCTTCAGTGGACAACGGATGCCCCCACAGCCGGCGCCCAGGCCCCCCCAGCACTCTGAATCTCTTTTTACCTATACTTACTCATGACAAAAATCAGCAACATGTTTATAAAACCGGCACAGGTTGCCCGGCGCGCCCATCGACCCGCAGTAGTTGGGTTTCACGCACACATTGTAGCGTCCGCACTTGCAGTGTTCACACGAGCGGCACGGTTGCGTCGGCTCGATAGCTACGCGCGTGCCCACGCGCACGTTTGTTACTTTACTACCAACCTGGATAGAAGAGTAATAGGTTATCTTGTGAGTAATTATCATTGTAATTTAGAAACAAACAGAGCGGGAGAACTCGAGTCAAATTATTATGAGTTGTGTTTCAACGCGTAGCATAGTAGCGTCCTACATGGGTTGCGACATGAGCTAACAAAACTTGGGTTGGTAGTAAAAGTTCGTTGTAAAATAAGACCTGACGATCTAAGTATAAGAGTTACCTATATTATAGAATACTAGTGTAAACAAAGTGGCTTTGCCCGCTCGCAATTGAGAAACATGGAAGTTTTATAACAAAACTTAGACGCTCTTTTTTGACCCCTTAGAATTTGAATTTTCAAAAAGCCTTTAGCACACGTCCAGACAACGAAAAGAACCTACATTCCAAGTTTCAAGTCTCTAGGATCAGTGGGTTGGGCTCTGCGTTGCATGTCAGTCAGTGAGTCATTTAGGATTTTATAATATTATAGTGATAATGGACTTCATTTACTTTTATCCTCAAATTTTCAGGATATAAATTTATCGAATGTGTTCATTATATGCTTTAACATTGATTTCTTAGATTTTTCATATAGAATTCTGTATAAAATTCTTGGCTTTAATTATGTCCTGTACCTAACCTAATTTTCTAAATTAGCTGATTTTAAACTAGAAGTAGCTTTATTAAAAGGTATATATATATAAGGCTTAAAGGCGTTACCTTAACTACAGTTCCAGCTCCCTCATGTCCAATGACAATAGGCTCAGTGATAAGGTCGGTGCCACACTTGCCGATGCTGTATAACTTCACGTCTGACCCGCATATACCAACGCACGACATCTCGATTAGCACCTCTGTATAAGGAGGGATTAACAAATTATTAATCATAATCACTTTCAACGCATGAATAGGTGATGTAGAATGAAATATAGAAGGTTTTGTGTATAGACGAAGTAAACCTGGTACTTTTACGTATTAAAATTTTTAAGTTTACTGCATGTCGTGTTTCTGGATAATGTGAGGCGCATCAAGTTATCTCGCTTTACTTTACTCTTTCATATGCTCAGTGGCTTTACTTTGCACATCTAAATTTGGGATGTTACAGGTTAGTTCCTTGCGCAAAGTATGGAAATATGCAGTAAAATGGCCATAACTTTTGATTGCGTTCAAAAAATCATACTTAGAAGTATGATTTTTTACAGCCACTAGGGACCGTAGATCTAAGTAGTTGATATCAATTTCAACTTGATACCTCCACGCGTTGCCTTTAAAAAGTGTCTTGACAGACGGACAGACAGACAACAAAGTGATCCTATAAGGGTTCCTTTTTCCTTTTAAGGTACGGAACCCTTAAAAGTAACTATTTCATAAGTTATACATACTCACCATGGTCGTTAATCTCAGGGACTGGCCATTTTTCCTGAAAAAAATTTACACATTTTGTAACAAATATATTTATTATTTTGTTGAAGTCTTTATAAATAAGTTGCTCACAATTTGAAGGTCCATAGGCCCATGCAATACCGCTGCAAAATTATCCGTCATATTGTACAGAAGTTTTTTCATACACTGATTAAAACACATGTAATAACAGCTCTACATAACATCAAGATCATTTGCCTTTAGATAATTTGAGACATACATACATAAATTTTAATATTATCTCCTTGCAATGCTTTATAATATATAAACATACTGATAATGAATTAAAGTAATGAAGAGTAAACGCTCGAAATATACACTTGTAAAAACATGTTAGATTGTGATATTAAACCAGTCAAGTCTGGTTGGTTCTAAATAATAACATTGGGTTCGATTGGTAGTAGGCAAAAAACTACATTGGCAATATTAATTTAGTTTTTTTAATGGGACTATATAGATTAGATTAGATAACACTTTTATTGATGCCACAATACAGAAAATTAACAAAATGAAACTTAAAAAACTAAAACGTGAGTAACAATAATTGGCGTAACAATAATATAGAAAAAAGATGCAAAATTATATACTAACTTTGTTGTATTTATTATCAGTTCTCAGGTGTTATTTTTCTTACCCAATAACCCCCTTTTGGATTTTTGGACGAGAGGCCCCAAGAGGAACCGGAGGAAAAGTTCAATAAGTAAAAATATAATAGTACAAATATTTAAACGCAAACTCAAACTCAAACAGATTTATTCAAATAGGTCATAATCTGACACTTTTGCACGTCAATGAAGATAAACAGTACTGAGTCTACCGTGCGTTCGGAAAGATACCTCTACAAGAAGAACGCACAAGAAACTTGTAAGGCTTAATTTTTTCAACAGATAGTTTCACAATATTTGGTTTGGTTACATTCGTTTTCTTTGAAGGTGCCGCGAGGCGGCTATGCAGAAGTTTCCAGGCATCTTTGTCCTCTATGTACTGGTTGACTTGATAATAAGCCTTCTTTAGTAAAGTAGATTTTATATAGGTTTTGAATTTACCTTCTGAGAGCCCAGTTATCTCTTTTGGGATTTTATTATAGAAACGTACACTATTTCCTAAGAATGTTTTTTTATTTGTTTTAGATAATCTAAAGCTAGGTACAGCTATTTTGTCTTTATTCCTAGTATTAAAATTATGAAGGTCACTATTTAATTTGAATTTATGTAAATTTTTACGCACATACATGATGTTCTCATAAATGTATAAATAATAAATAATTTAAAACATAATTAAGTACATGTAATGTTAAATAATAAATGTTATTAACTGTTGTTATACCTATACTTACAATATATAATACAATACCAATTTTCCTAACGACTAAATACCTATAGGTGACTTTCGTTATATCTATAGGTTTCAATCGTTATATTTACACTCGAGAAATTAATATGAGTGCGTGGTTTTGATACCTTAGTTGATACTTTGTTCTTATTTAACCCTACCATGGCAAACCAACAAGGGTTGTTTTATAAAATTATAACATTAATAAATAATATGATTAATTCATTTTAATAAGAATGTGTCCAACATTCTTAGAAGGTAATGTTTACGTAGCAATATAAGTTAGAAATAAATTACTGATTAGCCTTAAATGGGCTAGATTGTAATGAGATAACAAATCATACAAGGTTTCGCTATACAATTTATTTTATAAAATTATTAAGTATTTCAGCTTTATATCTAAATATATCTAGGTGTAACAAATATACCTCGATATTGTTTACGAACATAGATAGGTTCATAATATTTATTTAAGGTCAGGTGGGGCAATTTAGAGGATGGGCGTATATTAAATGGGTGGTCATTTTTCTTATTCCGAAAATCGCCACTGGGTGAGACGGTGGGGATTTATTTAACTTTTTTCCATAAATCCCTTTTATTTATTTATCCTCATCTTAACAATTGGCCCATATGATTCTAGGTACAACGAACTACTTTCGGCGAACTACTTTCGCCACTACATTTTGTATGTATCAAGTAGGTACTTATTTAGTTACATAATATTATTAACTTAAACAGGTACCTAAACCTGGGTAACCTATTAAGTTGCAGCTCGAAATCTTCTAAGGGTATTGTGCCTAACTCATTTTTAACTTTCATTACGGAACCAACTCTATTCCATAGATAGGTAACAAGTTGCTGAAAGGTAAATAGGTACCTAACGCCAAACCATCATCTTAGCCTTTAACGGAAGTCCACTGGACATAAGCCTGCCCATTGGGGGTTGTGTCAATTCTCGCCACGCTTGGCACGCGGGTTAGCAAACAATTTGATGGTTTATAGCAGAAGACGCTGCTGCCCGTCCCTTGGATCTAGATATAACTCTTAGGTGGCTCTTACAAGCACGGATAAAGATGGTGGGGTACTACTCCATACGTTATATATGAAAAGAAGAATTTCACCCATCCTCGCACCAATCCGCGTGATGACCTTTATTTTTTTTTTATGATAGTGAGTGACAAGACGAGCAAATCAGGTACCTGATGGTCATCATGATTGCCCATATCAGACACAGTGACTCCCAGTGTTCTAAAATTCAACATTCTGCGGGGCACTGCACTGCGCCTGTCACCCTGAGATATTGAGTCGAGATTATATTGAGTTGAGAGAAGATATTGAGTTGAGATATAATCGAAAGTCATTATATGCATGCGCTGTGAAAAGTATTGGTGGTAGAATAAAGTAATGTACCAGGGGTTTGTAGTACTTATCAATATCTTCAAAATAGCCCACGATAAATTTATACATGTGTTAAGGTTTGGTCATTGTAACAGAAATAGTCATTAATTTGCGTGCGCTGCGTAAACCATTAGGGTTATATCTATTAAAATACAATGTATCACGAATTTACTCCTGTTAAACGTCCACTATACCTACTTCTGCTACCCGTGCGAAGCCGGGGCGGGTCGCTAGTTAATTAAATAAATTAGGTGTATTAAGTAGGTCGTCGATTTTCCATGTCAATGACGTAGTAAAAATATCTGCGGAGTGCGCGACTTTCCATTAAGTACTAAGTGAATCCATGTGTAAAACAGCTCTATTTTTATATTAGGTCTTAGCTACTCATATACCCCGGACACTCGACTCAATCCCATACAAAAGCCGCGATATAACTACCTACTACACAGACACTGCATACATGTAGTTTTGTACACGTGCAAGTGTGCGTGAGGTAATTTCCTATAGAAGCGGGGCTCGACGAGAGCTCAATTTCACAAGCGGGGCGAGGAAGGTCTGCTGCTCATTTATTTTAGGTATTCATAAAAATAAAGCAGTAAAGTTAACACGTTCACTGCTGCATGGGGGCCATATTATTATGGTCATACCCCAGGGGTCAATCTGACCCTGACAATATGATAATGTGGGGTCAATGTATATTACGGGTCGCTAGTATATTATAATTAAATACGCAAAAGCTTTGAAAAAATATATTTATTTGTTTTTTTTATTAATATGTTGATTACATTATAATCTTTTTGTTTACCTACTTTTCTGTAGATCAAGAACACCAATTTTCCATATGACTAAAATATAACTAACAAAATTCTTATCTTTATCTATTTACAATTTGAATAAAATTCGTTTGTAATGAAATAAATACATAGGTATTATTATTATGACATAAACACTGGTGTCCCGAGCATCAAAACAGGGCCGTCTTAAGTCTATTCTGCGCCGGGGTGCGGGACTCAGCCTGCGCCCTCGTTTTGTTTACACTGCAGCGTGGCACGCGAGCGACTACACACTGCTGTATGAAAGGGGTCCTAGTCAACCAAGAAAACACTATATACGTATTTTTTTTTTCCCATTTTAAATGAATGAACTTATACTTTATTGACTAAGAGATCATTTTGCTTCAAGTGCGGGCGACCGGGCGGCAATGACAAAGGGCGCAATTACTCGCCTATGACAGACGCACAGGTGCCGCACCGCGCGCCCATTTCAAATGAACTTACACTCTATTGACTTAGAGATCATTTTGCTTCATTTTCATCATTTTGCGGGCGACCGGGCGGCAACGTGTCAAACGTACATACACATACACTCTCTTTGGATTAGAGATTTTGCTGCGCGCGTGTTGTATTAAATAAAATTGTTTTTTGTGTAGTGTAGTAATGCGGTATGACAAGCGCCGAAAGCGTTATAATAGTAAAAAAATATTATTGTTGATGACTTTTTTTTTGCTTGCGCATACATATTTGTCGTTAGTAACAAATGAAATATCCAAAAATTCAGCGCTCGACAGGCGCCCCCGGGCGCTCCGCGCCCGGGTGCACCGCACCCCTTGCACCCCCTGGTAAAGACGGCCCTGCATCAAAATATGTATTATGTCTTTTTTAAAAGGAAATCTATATTTTTATTACAAAAATACCACTTAACCCTGTTCAAATACCGTAGGCTATTCTAAAATAAGGCATAAGGCAAAGTATATTAGTTTTATATAAGTGTTTTCGTCTATATAAGATCTATATATGATTAGATGTCTATATATGATCTTCGTTTTATATAAGTGTTGTGGGTGTATCTACTATGGGACTGAGTGAGTCCTGGGTACACCTCTGCCTACCCCTTTGGGAAAAAAGGCGTGAATGTATGTTTTATGTTATGTTTTCGTCTGCAAGCAATCTGTTTAAAAAAAATTTGAAAACGTTTTTCAAATTATTTTGCCACAATGTTGTTGTTTATTATACAAATACAAAATACCTTAATATTAAAACATGAAAGGTGTTATTTGGCGACCGACTGAATGGAGTAGGTCACGATTGGATTATTGATTTTTTTTATTCATATTATTATTATTTATAAAATAATTGTTTTTTTTGTATGAAAGCTTTTTCGTAGCCGACTGGTGATTACAAAGAATAGCCTTAAAATTATGTATAACTGGCTGCCAACCCTTTTTAGGAACCTTTATTTTGCTCTGCAACTTAAAACTCAGTTATATTATTAGTGTTCCTAGGCTGGACATGGATCATGACTTTAATGCCGGTCCCTTGTTTCGCCACCTCATAAGCTTCCACGGTTTGTTCGAGGTCGAAGTGATGCGTCACCAGCGGCTTCACGTTGATCTTACCGCTAGCCACCATTGACAGGGCTATGGGGTATCTGGAAACATAAAAAATGCTTTAACATAATATCGTCATTATACATTCTTCAGAACGCTGAATTTAGTGCTGCACTGAAAGGATCGCTTACTACTAACTTTCTGATTTTTTCTAACTGCCTTATCACAAATTAGCAAGCTTATTCCAGTTATTCAGCCGTGGCGGTATCAGCTATAGAATACTCAGTACCCCAGCTTCTCTACCCGTTGTTGCCGTAAGAGCCGGCTATGGGTTATCACATCCAGAGGAAGCACAGCAGCGTACTCTGCGTGAAAACCATCAAACTGCGCATAATAAAATAACATAATGTAACAGTACAAAATAAATATAATAAAATATAATACGTTGTTGTTGTACGTGTACTTGTGTTAACCCCTTCAGGTGCCGACGACTCATTTTCTAAGCTAAAATCCTTTGTTAATCTTCAAGTTGTAAGACGATTTTTGGTAACGTTACTTCGCTACAGACCAGATGTTGTTCTATTGTTCTATTATCACGTAATACCCGGCACCCGGTCAGTGGGCAGTCGCTCCGGTGCATCAATATAGGCAACATCTACCTAACCGAGACGCGCGCGTAACGTCGTATCACTTTAAGATTGTGATTTAGTATATTACTTAGATATTAGAAGTGATTACAGTGTAAGACGTTATGTATAGTATATATGTCAAGTGAAGGGATAAGTGTACTGTTGGATTCTCGTAACCCATATAAATTTGTTGTTCTAAATAAACGTGTGGAGCTTGAGAAAACTAACGTTTAACTTATGTTTTATGTGTAGTGGTAGGCCTCTTTTGCAGGAGGCCGCCTGGGGAAGTACCACACCTTTGCCAGTTATTCATCCGCCAAGAAGTAATGTCCAAACATTACTGTGTTCCGGTATGAAGGGCAATGTTACCAGCGAAATTACTGGGCATGATGAGATTCAACAACTCATATCTCAGGGTGATAGGCGCAGTGCAGTGCCGCGCAGAATTTTGAATTTTAAAATACTGGATGGCACTGTGTCTGATATGGGCAATCATGATGCTTAACATCAGGCATCTGATGAGCTCGTCTCACTATCACTCACTATCATAAAAAAAAAAAAAAAAAAAAAAACTTTAGCTCTCCCCTTACAATAATTAATAAGTAAGTATAGTTACTCGTTAACGTATCGGAAGATGCCCCTGATGTCGACCTCCCGCGCCAGTGCGGAGGCGAGCGGCACGCTCTGCTCCGGCGCGCCCATGCCCACCAACACCGCAACACCACCACTCTTCGTCGCCTGGAGGTTACATAATATAAATATAATGATACTATGGAATAGTCCCAAAAAAATATTGGTTGTCTGTAAAGTCGGTTTACTGACGATAGTTGAACGTGACAACGCGCTCACTCAAGTTCCTACTTGAGTGAGAGACGGATGTCGAACGCTGCCGAACGCAAAGGCCGATTGTGCTTCTTTGTCGCTCGTTCCGCGCTCTCGCTTGCACTTCAAGCCTTACATGGAACGCCTCAGAGCGAGGTAACGCCGCATGAGTCATGTTTTTTCGTGCGTGCAGCCGGCTCTATCGAATTATAAGACGTTGTCACGTCAAAAGTACACATTGGTACATTGCTGGAAACTCTGGGCATATACCCGAGGGTGATGGCGATTTTTGCAACGATGGGTAGATGACGTCCGAAGAATATAGATCATGATTGTATGAGCACTTTCATGTGTATCTTCTGCACCAACTCACTCTCCACTGACTCGTGGCTCACTAGAATCATGTGCTGAATCCATAAGTATACTGACCAACATAGCAAGTCTAACAGTAGCCTGAGCGCCGCTAGCATCGAACGAGACATCCGGCTCCCCGACCAGTTCATGCACCTTCTTCACCAACTCACTCTCCACTGACTCGTGGCTCACTAGAATCATGTGCTGAATCCATAAGTATACTGACCAACATAGCAAGTCTAACAGTAGCCTGAGCGCCGCTAGCATCGAACGAGACATCCGGCTCCCCGACCAGTTCATGCACCTTCTTCACCAACTCACTCTCCACTGACTCGTGGCTCACTAGAATCATGTGCTGAATCCATAAGTATACTGACCAACATAGCAAGTCTAACAGTAGCCTGAGCGCCGCTAGCATCGAACGAGACATCCGGCTCCCCGACCAGTTCATGCACCTTCTTCACCAACTCACTCTCCACTGACTCGTGGCTCACTAGAATCATGTGCTGAATCCATAAGTATACTGACCAACATAGCAAGTCTAACAGTAGCCTGAGCGCCGCTAGCATCGAACGAGACATCCGGCTCCCCGACCAGTTCATGCACCTTCTTCACCAACTCACTCTCCACTGACTCGTGGCTCACTAGAATCATGTGCTGAATCCATAAGTATACTGACCAACATAGCAAGTCTAACAGTAGCCTGAGCGCCGCTAGCATCGAACGAGACATCCGGCTCCCCGACCAGTTCATGCACCTTCTTCACCAACTCACTCTCCACTGACTCTCGGCTCACAAGTATCGTGTGATCCGCGCCCAACTGCGACGCGAAATCTAGTCTTGATTGCAGCACATCTGAGGAAAATTATGAATTTATAAAATATATCTATAATAATTAAAACATCATAAAAAGCAAGTGCATTGGATATTTTTTCCAGTTGCTAGGTACAAATAAAAATGAAAAAAAATCTTGACTGTCACTAATATTCAACAAGTGAGAATTATTATACATACATGTTTAATAAAATACTGACCAGTAATGAGCACCTTGCTGGCGCCAAACGCCTTGGCACAGAGCATAGTGAGCAAGCCTATAGGTCCCGCGCCTAAAACTAGGACTACGTCGCCAGCTGTGACGCCGCCTCGACGACACGCGTGGACGCCCACTGACAGCGGCTCGAGTAATGCACCCTCTTCCATTGATACGTGGTCGGGCAGTCTATTTTTTTTAAACAAAGATATTTTTTTTTTACCAGAAAAGAGATTTAGGTTGGTATTACTTGTAAAAACAAGTCAATCGAGCCCTAACTCGACGGTGTTATGTCGATTCGTTAAAATACCACCTTTATGAGTTTACTATGCCTTTCTTCCGTCTTCAGTGTCAAACCAGCAGTTACTGCATTATATTGCAATGTCATGAAAAAATGCATTGATAGCTGTGCCCCGCGGTTTCAACCGCGTAGTCTTCGTTCCCGTAGGAATATTGATAAAAACTACCCTATATAACCATCCATTCATCCTCACAAACTTTCGCATAAATAAAATTATTAGAATAGTAGGTTTATCTGCTCGTCTAATCTGACAAACTTCAAATCAGATTGCTCAATCGAAGCATTAGACCCGTAAGCTTCAGGTGGCTTCAGGTTCTCTGATCATGCAGTAAGATTCAGAAAGGAAATTCGTATAAAAACCTATAAGGATGTTTCCACTCCCAACGTCAAGTTTCCTGTAGTAAAGTTTGGAATCCTGTAATAAAGTTTAACAGGAAACAGACTTGTAACAGAAGTAACACTAACTTGTAAAAAAATATATAGGTATGAACTTTTCTTTTTTACAATTACTTACTTTGAACCAGTAAGCCAGTATAATTTAATACTTACTTGTAACAGAAGTCAGCAGCATGTTTATAATATCTGGCAAGGTTCCCATGCACGGGCGGAGTGGCGCAGAATATCATGTCGGGGCAGAGATGGTATCTACCAGTCTTGCAGAACTCACAGTAGCGGCACGGCACGCCCGGCTCGATCGCCACACGGTCGCCCGGCTTTAGGTTCTTTACTTTTGGACCCACCTGAAGAATGGGGAAAGGCCTTGAGAATAAATAGAGACCATATCTTTGAAGTAGTTTTTTCAGTGTGGTAGAAGAAGTCAAAGAATAAAAATTTCCTCTTCGTATTGTAATCGAAACAGTCGTAGTAATATTAATAAAAAAATACTATAATGTTAACACAATAGAGGCCCAAGAGCCAATTCCAATCAAAAGTAATCAAAAGCAACTCATAAAACGTTCACACCGAATCGCATTTCTCAGTGACAGTGGCCCCTCAATTTTCAGTGACTGTAAAGATATCATCATTACCGTATCGCAGTGAACCTGTTAAGGGTGTAGTTACCTCAGATTTATTTTTCTTTATGAATAAAAAATGTAATAGGAATATTGGTCATGAACAATTTCATTGTATAATAGGTATATATTTTTTTTATCAGTTATATTTTTATTTGCAGTTACATAAGCAGGTACTTATACTTTGTCAAATACGGCTTGATCAATGACAGCTGACTAAAAAATTATTTTTTGGCCATATTTCCGTAAATTAAATTCTAATAGGGTAAGGTAATAATTTATCAATTGAATATTAATTACCCGATAAGATACCATTTATGTAGGTACCTTATGTAAATATAAACATGAAAATACGTACCTATATAAAACCGAGGTACCCGTGGGGGCAGACAGTAATATTAAATCATTTTATTAGAATTAGGGAAGTTATTACTGACATGATGGTGATTAGGTACATTGTTATTATGTTAATAAGTAAATAACAAGTCCTTATCTTTTATATGACCGGTAGGTTAGAAAACACTGTAATAGGGTGATTGTGCCGGTATACGGACAACAACTCAACTTGTCGACTTTAAACAGTCACTTTTAATTATTACATACATTTCACGCAAAGCTAATTGTTATTTCAGGATTTATAATAGATTAACTTAGGTACTTATAAGAGAGTGGTACAAAATAATTGTTGCAACGGGTAACAGTACCTATGTGAATCTATGGGGAAAATATTCCAATTTATCACAGTGTGACCCGTTGGGAACCCACCGTTATAATATAATATAAATAGTGATATTGTGAAAAGTTAAATAGTTTATATATAAAAAGTTAAATAGTGAAAAGTTTGGTAATATTTATAATAAATAAATAGTGAACTCCATAATTTTAATCCTTGGAATAAAGACAAAATAGCTGTACCTGCTTTAGATTATCTAAAACAAATAATAAGTCATTCTTGGGAAATAGTGTACGTTTCTGTAATAAAATCCCAAAAGAGATAACTGGGCTCTCAGAGGGTAAATTCAAAACCTATATAAAATCTACTTTACTAAGGAAAGCTTATTATAAAATCAACCGGTACATAGAGGACAAAGATGCTTGGAAGCTTCCGCATAGCCACCACGCGGCACCTTCCAAACAAACGAATGTAACCAAACCAAATATTGTGAAACTATCTGAAAAAATTACGCCCTACAAGTTTCTTGTGCGTTCTTCTTATAAAGGTATCTTTTCACGGTAGACTCATTACTGTTTAACTTCATTGTCGTACTTACAAAAGTGTCAGATTGTGACCTATTTGAATAAATCTTTTTGACTTTGACTTTTTTTAAATAGTTCAGAATGTACCTAGTTTATCTGTCTTTAGTATGGCCTAAGTATTTACCTACATAATAAGATTTTATGACCCTTATCACTTATCAGACCGCTTAGTAAAGGTCTAATAAAATTATTCAACAGAACAAGCTATTTGCTACGTGTAAATTATGTTTCATCAACTGCAGTTAATGTTTTATGTCGTTAATAAAAATAAGACAATATTTTTATAGTATTTTTACCTTATTTGTGAAGAAAAGTTAGGTATCTAGGATAAGTACCTATAGTCATCTAGAGGTTAATCGATCATGTCTATCTACAAATATTTTTTAATATTTTAACTTCTGTAAATATACACTTAAGTATATCGTTTTATTTCTTAGTTCATAAGTACTTATAGCTAGGTACCTATAGCTCGTTACGTTATTAACATTTAAATTAAACGAAAAACAATACTTACCTACCTTAAAGAAAATGAGGTAGTTTATGTTAAGGAAAATTAAGTATATTATGTATTAATACATAAAATGCGGGCTAAAATTGGGTAACCATACTTTGTGTATTTTTAGGGACATTTATGTCAGTCATTTTTATTTACTCGTAGAGCTATATTTTTTACAACTCGCCCTGAATGAAGTAATTGGTAGGTATATAAATTACTAGTGGCACGCCATTGTTTTACTCGCTCAAATGTATCAAACTACGAACACCTACTTACAAAATATCAAACAACCCAATCGATTTATTAATTTTTATGTAAACGAACTTTGAACACTTGAATTTTTGTTAAAGTTATAGTGCCACCGACATAGCTTTTCACTATTTAGGTCAATGATTCAGGTGGCCGAAATTGGAACTACGGTCTGTCAGCCGCTATTTTGACAACGTCATTTCGCTGTCAAGTCGACATATCAGATAAAATGTTTAGACTGTACGTGAGATTTATATATGTCCCACTTGTCATCACTTTGGTATCTAATGATTAAAGAAGATTATATTATTAGGTATATAAACAATTATATTCATATGATAATTAAATTACTTAGGTTCATAATACATTATTGGTGATGGTAGCCATAAATAACTAATATAAAATCGAGTAATCATAGCCTGTTAACCTGAGATAAAGATTGAGAGGTCAAATATTGTGGCGATATACATAGATAAGAAGGTCATGACCGATAGGTTGGTTTGTATATATATATATATTTTATCTATATCTACTTACTTATTTGACAAAAATACTCTGACGTTTCTTTTAGAGCGTGTGCAAATTGTGCCACCGAACGCCAACGAACTGACATTTTCTATGAAAACATTTTATTTGTGTGACAACTACGCGTCTAATGGCTCAATATGCACAGCCCCTGCGGCCACTAGTGGCAGCAGTTCGGTGGCCAATGTACACAGGCTCTTATTAAAACATAAACGTGAGGGAATAATAATAAAAACATGAACATACATTCACGCCTTTTTCCCGAAGGGGTAGGCAGAGGTGTACCCAGAACTCAGTCCCAGTTGAGATAAAACATTGTTTATACTGCTAATTAAGTACCTACTGTTATTCAAAAAAATTTAAAAGATAATATCTGCTCAATTAATTAATGACTTTAATAATTATACTTTTTATTTTATGACAATATATAGGTACATAATGCTTAAAAAAAACAACAAAGTTCAAGCTGTGGTGAGTTGGTAGTCAACTCGGCCCTCACTATACTAACTCGACCACGCGGTCGAATTAATTCTTTAACAAAATATGTTTTAGCGCAAATAAAGGCCAGATCCAGAGCCAACCACAAACAATTAAGTGAAAAATTATTCCCTATTTTTTTTATATGTGTATTTTCATTTCGTAAGGGGGGGACATAGAACAAAGATGCCTGGACACTCCTACATAGCCACCACATGCAACCTTCCAAACAAACGAATGTAACCAAACCAAGAGACTTTAGCGCCTTCAAACATATTTATAAAGAGCGTATGTACCATAACATTATATTTTATACCTATAAGTATAGTCAATGTTATAATATATCTAATGTATGGTAGGTGGATGCTGGCCAGTGGCCAATTAAAACGTCAGAGGCGCGCCCGGTTGTGTCTGATATTGGCCCACACTACCTATATACTTACTACTTACCTCTCACAAGTACATTGTTACTGCCTACTCGATATAAATTTTTAACATTATTAAAATTTGCCTTTTAGGAATTGTAGATTATTGCTTTAGTTTAGTTTGAATGATGTTAGCCTTGAGATTAAATATAGGTATGTATTGTTGTTAATTTATAATAATTAATTCAAAATTATACTTTAACAGAACGGCTTAAATAAGCTGCTCAAGTGTGACAAACTCGTAATAAGGCAGTAATTTGAGTTATCCTATGTTATGTTATATTAGAGATTTTTAGCCCATTGCGCAATGTATGGTAAAATAGCCGTATCTTTTGAATTTTTTTACATAAGTAAGGGACCGTGGGGCTAAATTGTTGATATGAGTTTCAACTTGATACCCTAACGCGTTCCCCAGAAAAAGGGTCTTGACAGACACACAGACGGACAACGAAGTGATCCTATAAGGGTTCTTTTTTCCTTTTGAGGCAAGGAACTCTAAAAACGTAATTAATTGGTCCCTCACCTTAGCAACCACCCCAGAAGCCTCATGTCCCATGATCATAGGCTCGCGCAGCACGAAGTGGCCGCAAGCACCGGACTGCCAGTAATGCACGTCCGAGCCGCAGATACCCACGCTGTCCATGCGCAAGAGGACCTCTGGAATTATGTGTCACATGTGTCATAAGGCATATTATATATTATCATTCATCATAATATTATTATGATAAGCCTCCTAAAGAGCGGTGGCGTGAGAAAGTGAAGTATAAAAGGACTTGTGAGGATTTTTGATAAACATCCTAATTTAGATAAGTTAGTTTTAACTCTCCTCTTCCATCCCCTACCCGCGTAGCATGAATTCATATCTGCTGTCTTGTTTTCATCCCCTAGGCTATGCTAGCAGGGCAGGTTGTATGTAAGAAATTGCTTAAGGCGACAAGACCGCCTGTTGTTTACTGTGATTTGTGATATCATGTATTCTATATTGTTTTGTTTTTGGTATATTATATACAAAAAAAGTACTCGTATTCTATACTACATGATCATGACAACTTTTTTAAAAATTCCCATCTGTCTCCAGTGGGAAGATAGGAGCAGGGACCAGCGGGAACGACTCCCAGAGGGTTAGAACTGCGGATTCCTATGCATTTTACAGGCGCAAAGGAGAAATAAGAAATAATAACGGGGAAGGCAATTTATCTCCGTGTTATGCTAGGCCTGCGGGTCATGGGTTCACCTAGTGGCAGGTCTTCGTCTTCCAATCCATGGTGTCTACTCGAGAACCTTTCGTCTCATCGATTGACTGTTCTTTAAGTAAGTATGCTTAGTGCAATACACCTTAATGAAAGAATATTTTCTCTGAAGTATTGTTGTTAAATAGAATGTTAAAGCAAGCAATTCAACGTCATTTTTAGTATAGCTTGCGCGATAGTGATTGGCACAAAAGTTCATTGGCATTCTGTACCTAGTTGTCAATGAACTTTTGTATTAAACTTCCTCAGTAGTTGTCAATGAATTTTTAGGCCTATATTTATATAGCTATAGGTATCTACTCACCATCGTCATTGATTACTGGTATCGGTGTCTGGACCTATGGAAACAAATTCAATTAATTAACTCCCAGCTTTTAAAATATTCTACTCAGAAAAACAGAAGGATAAAAGTATCGCTCAGTGTCAATAAATTACGATAAGGTAACACCGATATTTATAACTTTCTTCAAACTTCAACTCCATGTTTATTTGATAAAACAGAAACCTGAATTATTTTTTAAATAAAATCATTAAAATAAATAGATAAACACACTGTTAGTTGGTACCTACTTTAGCAATAAATAGTAATAATTAATATAATTAAAATCAAGGGACCGATTATGTTATTATCATAATAATACATTTCAGATAGCAGCTCATACCTTACCAGAACTTAGAAACGAGGTTAAACCAGTTTGCCTCGATTTTTTATCTAAGTTAACAAAAATATACGATTAAAAATAAGTAAAAACTAAATTGAAATAATAAGTACTACATTTTAATAGTACCTACTACCTATTAACACTATCATCAAAATTTATTCAAATAAAAAATATGTACTTCAAACTCATTACATCTATACTTCCACATGAGATAATATTATAAATGAAAAAGTACGCCTAACTCTGAACCGATTTTGATAAATTTTGGTATAACGATAGATGGAGCAAATACATAAATACTTATTCATCCTACTTCCTACTAATATTATTAATGCGAAAGTTTGTGAGGATGGATGGATGGATTTTTGTTACTCTTTCACGCTAAAACTACTGAACTGATTGGGCTTAGTTATATATTCGGTATGTAGATAGTTTAGACCCTGGAATAACACAGGTACTTTTTATCCCGATATTCCCACGGGAACGAAGAATACGCGGGTGAAACCGCGGGCACAGCTAGTATGAAGGTAAATAACATCGACTAATAAAATTCAATTGACGGAACGTGACCGCACCATGATAAAGTCCAGGCACAGTTTCATTTTAACATACTATACGCAGGTATAGTACATAATATAGTAGGTATAGAACATATATTGTAACAAAGCTTATTAACAATTTATCTACAATCTAAATAAACTTTGTTTCATTACGACATAATAATGACTTTATGGTAGGTATACCACGAAACGACAGCATCACATAAATCACTTATATAGGTAGTACTTAAGTAGGCATTTATTTTATGTAGCGTCCGTGGTCCAGGGTGAATATGCCTGGCTCTAAATCCGGAATCCCTGGATCGAATCTCACCATGTGGACTTTTCGCCTGGGCGCTACCGCGTATTGGATGGCACGTTAAACTTTTGGTCACGGCTGTTTCCTATAAGATATGTAGGGGACAGTCGTTAGGTCATGACGGAGGCCTTGTAGATCTTGGCGACCTGAAACTCTGACAATATGGGTTGTCCACATAACCCATATGAATTGACTCGAACAATGTAATTGGGGTAACCCGCCCCCTTATTTCGGACGCAAGAGAAGTGTGGAAAGCGTTTAGATTGCTCAATTTCTGCTGTCAAACGTCATTTTTTGTATATTAAACGCTTTCCACACTTCTGTTGCGTCCGTAATAAGGGGGCCGTTCTGTTAGAGTATAAATTCAAATTATTATTATTTATCAAGAACAATTTGGAAGTTTCTTTACGAAGCAAAATTTACACGTAACTTTTGACATGACAAAATATCCTGAATCCTAAATTAATATTGTCACTCTACTTTTCTTAGATCGTGTCGTGCAAAATAATTCCTATTCTAAATCAATAGGTGCACGTAAACACCATTTGTAATGATGAATACCTATACTTAATAACTGACAATATTAGTAATAATATAATATGATGTATAAATTACTTACCAGTCTCAAATCCTTGGGTTTGTAAAGAAGCGCAGTTAGGTTATCGGCAGACATGACGCGTGCTTTTCGCTCTGTTCCCACAGCAATACTAAAGTATTTTATCACTTACATTTACAATGTCCATTGAAACGTAACATCAGAGGGAGGTGTGTCTTATAGTACATAATAATAAGTACCTTATACCAAGATAAATTAAAGGTTTTGCTCAAATTATAAAGTGGTTGGTCACAGTTTATTTGTCCAAGCGCCGCGCCGCGCGCCGTGCCATTTGCCATTGAACAATTTTTCAGTGTCAAGGCGGGGTCAAGGAGGGTCAAGGTTGCTACTTGCCAATAATAAATCGATTAGGAATGCGGAGTAAATAAAGCATTAAGTATTTAGATAAGCACTAGGTAGTAGAAGGTAATAGGTACGTAACCTATTACCTTCTATATAGTATAACACAACATCACGCCTTTTCCCAGAAGAGTTAGAGCCATAAGTGTACCCAGGACTCAGGACCCACCTATTTCCTACACTTCGCTAGTTGTTATTTGGGTTCCATGTAATAGAGTATATCTATTGCCTGGATATCACTCCTGGCTCTAGGCTGTCATTGAGCAATGGAAAAATTATTTACTTATTCCAAAAAAAATCCAATTACATATTTGCCAGACAGTATCGCATGCGCACCACTATAACAGTCCTAATTGAGTTGAGTCCTATATATGGATAAATTTAACACGTTCACTGCTGCATATTTATTTCAGAACAATTATTTATTCTGTGCCCAGGGGTCAATGTGACCAAGTGACCTCACTATAATGTGACTATGTCCAGGTGTATACAGGTAGGCTAACTAATATTGACATTTGACAATTTCTGTGATCAACAATAATAATTTTCCTTATAATTTTGTGATGAAAATCCCTAATCATACATTCTGTGATCATACTTTGTCTCAAAGCCTTGTCTCTATCTACTACGTAATTTAGATTTGATCAGTGACAGCTGCACAAAAGTCCATTTTCTTGTCATATTTCCTTAAATTAGGTACATGAATAGCAGATTAGGTAATTTATTATTTAACTAGCTGTGCAGTTATCGTTCCCGTGGGAATATCGAGAATAAAGTACCACTTGTGTTATTTCAGGGTCTAGGCTACCTACATAACAAATTTCAGACTAATCGGTTCAGTAGTTTGGGCGTGAAAGAGAGAGAACGAACATCAATCCTTCCATCCGTCTTCACAAACTTTCGCATTTATAGGTAATATTAATAGGATTGATAAATTAACAATCCTCTTGGAACTTAATTTACGGAAATATGGCCATAAAATAGATATTTGTTCAGCTGTCATTTGAGTATTTGAGAAAGCGTAGGCGTGCGGCGTGGGGCATACGGTATATCAAAATGATAATAACAAGTAGGTAGGTACATGTCTTCATAATGTATTAAGCAAATATTTTATCAGTTAATACATAATTATTATATCACTTAAATAATCATAAGCCCCGTAACTCGCAACATAATTTTCCGTCCTCTCAGACGATATTATATCATGTTTACTTTTTACCTCTTTATCTAATCTATTTTGGTCTTTTCAATTTCAATGCTAAATGTCTAAATAGGTAGATAATCTAGACATATATATGATTATGCTACCTACCTATCTTCCTACCTATAAACTCCTCGTAAATATAGGTGAAACAATAAGACCGTCAATGGTTGCACCATTTGTTAATAAGTATTTTAATTTTAAGTTTAATTGTTTTTTATTGTCCTACCAATAAGTGTTTATCTTATATCTTTAAATGAGCAATTCTTGTATATATATATAGGATAATTGGAATCTCGGAATCGGCTCCAACGATTTTCATAAAATTTAGTATATAGGGGGTTTCAGGGGCGATAAATCGATCTAGCTAGGAATCATTTTTAGAAAATGTCATTTTATTTAAAAAAAAAAAATACCGAGCAAAGCTCGGTCATCCAGGTACTTAATATATATAATAATAATATAATCTCTCATTAAAAAACTTGATCCCTTTTTTATATTATTATAGAACTCCAATTTTCATCTAACCATGGTACCTAATCATCAAAAATGATCGTTAGAATTGCATTAAAAATACATCATAAAATATATTAGATAGATTATAATCATTTGCGCTAAATGTTCGAATTCATAACTGCTTTTCGAGCTCATAAAAATTGCGCTCATTTGCTATTAGTATACCTAATAATATTTTAGTTTAATTAATTATATTCCGAACTAAAAATACATTTAAATTTTAATCAATACGAATACACTACCGCATATAAAAATATACATAAAAATTACAGCAAAATGATGCAAAATTCCTTATCTATTCGTCACACTTTTAAAATAACAATTTACGTTTTGTTAGTCAATTTTCCGTTTACATTTGGGTCTCTGGCTGCGACCCATTTGCTAGTGACCCACGTGGGTCCGTGTCAAGGGACAATATCCACCATAATGACGGTGAAAGAACTAACTATTACAACACAGACCTATGACTCGACGCTGTCTGGTGAACTCAATATTACAGAAGATGTCGAAGATGGTTGGAGTGCTAAGGTAAGCATCTTTTGAGAAGTGCAAGTTCTGCGTCAAATCCGTCCAAAGTGTGTGTTATATTTACGGTACTCTCCTCTCCTTGCACGGTTGTTTGGAAGAGATCGCTTTTAGCGATAAGACCGTCAATTCTTACACTATTATTTTTGTTATATTCTATTTTTAAGGTTAATTCTTGTTTTTGATGTAGCAATAAAAAGTTTATATATTATATCTATATATGTAGATACTTACATAAAAGTATAGGTACTTACCATCTTGTAGAGATTAAGAGACGAGAAAACTTCGTATATTGTCTATTTTGCACGAAGGAAATGGTTAGGGAAAGGGTTAACCGCGGGGGTAGACTGCGAATTCTGGAGTGGAGACCACGAGATAAACATGATGTTACGTTACAGGCAACCATGCAAAAATGCCAGGACATTCGCAATACGGACACTTGTGACCACTTCAGCTCGTCGTGGGTGGTTCGTGACGGATGCCGTGACGATGATGAGATCTATGCTATGTTGTTCCATTACGCTACGCCTGAGTAAGTTGACATCACTTCAGCTCGTCATTATGGTAAGACTTTAGTCGTGACAATGTTGAATAGAACTACGATATGTTGTTTCATTACGCTACGCCTGAGTAAGATGCCATCACTTAAGTTAGTCGTGAGTGGTGCGTGACGATGATGGAATCTACGCTATGTTATTTCATAACGCTACGCCTGAGTCAGTTAGATCACTTCAGCTCGTCATTATAAACATACATAAATAGCATAACATTCACGCCTTTTTTCCGAAGAGGCAGGCAGAGGTGTACCCAGGACTCAGTCCCATGGTAGGCACACCCACATTTCGCCAGTAGGTATGTTATTGGTCCCATGTACGAGTACATAACAGAGAGCGAGCCTATTGCCATCTACCGGGCACAGTTCCAGACTCCATGCAGTAATGGAAAAATCCAATATTCACTGCCTGACCTCGGGATCAAACCTGGGACCTGCGGGATCGGCAGTCGACTACGCTATGTTGTTTCATTACGCTATTCCTGAGTAACCAAGGTGCAACCACAAGGCACCGCTACTTTATTAAAATGTTAGGTAACATAACCATTTCCATTTAGCCAGTTATGTTGCCCCAATAGGGTCGAGCCTAACAGAACTTCAGGCTGCTATTCAGAAATTTCTCATAAAAAAATCCAATAACACTACACAATACAGTGGAATCAAACCCAGGAGCTCATATCCAGCACTAGCGCATGCTCTTTAAAGGAAGATGAGATGAGTTATAATTTTATAATCCTCAGGATAGAATGTCCACTCCGCGCGGGTTCCTACAAGCTGGACAACTACCCGTTCTTCACTGAAGACAACTTACTCACTGTGTACGAGTCCAAGATATCGACCAGCGTGTTTGGATACACCTTCCAGTTGGACGGATATACCGTGGATAACCGAAATGTGAGTTAAGCTGGGTCCAGACTCAGACAATGCGCGGCAAACCCTATTACATTTCCGCGCACTTCACCACTCGCAATGTGGACGGGATAGCCGCTCGAACTGCCGTGCTGGCGTCCCTATCTACATTGCCAAATAATACTCACTATTAAGTACAAGTCTTTAATATTCTAAGTATTCTAAAATCTTAACCATACAATCGTCACGGGACCACTTAAATACTTACACTTTATAGGTACACCACAGTCCGTGATCAAGTGAAAACTTCCAATCCGGAGCACAGTTTTTTTTGGAATAGGGAAGATCCCAATTCCAGTCCAGTAACAGCTCATATAAATACAAATCTAGCTATTAGTTTATGATCAAACTTTCGCAATTTCCCAGTTATTCTGCATACAAGCGTACCTCCAGCTGCAGTACATGCGAGACCGGAACTGGATCGGCAGTAAGAGTAAGCACAATAACACTACTACAGCTTCGGCTGATGACGAAGAATAGGCAAGTGCCATATATGATCTGCCCCGGTAGCACAGTGACCAGGGAAAATGAAGTCCCAGGCATGACATGACAGCATGAGAGGCAATGTGCGGGCGCGAATGAAAGAGACCAGGAAAATGAGTTATCCCCGTGCTATGCTAGGCGGGCTGCATTCACTGACAAATCCCATTGACATCAAGAGGCGTGTGCGACAGGGAGACACCATATCACCCAAGCTCTTCACTGCGGTTCTAGAAGATGTAATAAAGACGCTTGATCAACTATCGCACCTTTGTTTCGCCGGCTTACAGTCCATTAAATCAAAAATTTACGTTTCTTATTTTGCCTTGTTTGAAGTATTTAAATTTAGGGATTAAGAATTATACATCTTGTGATAAAATTCATGATTCCATGGTTTTTCGGCGAATGTTATTGAAATCGTGTTAGTCACGCTGCACGCAATGCAAAGTTATTTCGGCTTGAAGCTCAGATATTTTTTTTTATGATAGTGTGACAAGACGAGCAAATCAGGTGCCTGATGGTAAGCATCATTTGCCCATATCAGACACAGTGCCACCCAGTGTTTTAAAATTCAAAATTCTGCGCAGCACTGCACTGCGCCTGTCACCCTATAAGAAATAAGTTGTTGAAACTCTTCATGCCCAGTACCTAATTTCGCTGGTAACATTGCCCTTCAGATCGGAACACAGTAATGTTTGCACATTACTGCTTGGCAGGTGAATAACTGGCTAAATACTTCCCCAGGCGGCCCCCTGCAAGAGGCCAATAAACCAAGAAAGAGATGAAACGTCAAACAGTATTTTTAGATGTGACCAGGGAAAACGAAGTTCCAGGGGATTTGAACGAGACAGCAGATATCTAATGTTCGGGCGCGAAAGAGAAATAACTAGGAAAATAAGTTGCCCATGCCATGAGCCCTGCTAGACGGGCTGGTGGACTGTAGTCACGGACTGTAGTGCTATTTGCCGAAAACAAAATCTCCAATGTATGATTGAACAACTCTACGGTGCTTTGTTAGAAGTTTTTTTCCCAACTGATATAGGTACATACTTATATAAGCTTATAACACCCAGACACGGATCAAACAGACATGTTCATGCACACAAATGATCTGGCCGGAGATCGAACCCGGGACCTGCGGCATAGAAAGCAGAGTTACTACCATCTGAGCCAATGAGGCTGTCTGATGTTTGTCTGAAGCTGTACATGTCAAAACAAAGGTTATGTTTAACTCGCTGTTACCCGCGACCGCTAGAATTTTTTACGGGACGCTAATAATTTTTCTTCATCAACCATAATCAGTTATGTTACTCAGTCAGTATTAAACCATAATAATAATTGGTTGTTGCTTTTAATATACTGCAATAATTTTATTTTCACAGCAATAAATTGGATAAGATAATAAGCGGCAATAAGTAATTATGAGGATAAAAGTATGTTTCACTCTAGATAAAGGTAAGTACTTATACCTACCTTATACTTACATAATAAAAAGTTATTGTTAATATGATGTTTTTGAAATAATTTACGTAGGTAAGTAAGTATAACGTATAACATAATTGAAGTACAAAATAAATATCTAGAAAATGTACTCATTACGCGGGTAAAATATAAAAAATCCTTTCAAAAACAACCATTTTCATATATTTTTCTAAGCATCCCTTTCATTTCATACCAGTCATCATCATCATCATCATCATCTCAGCCATAGGACGTCCACTGCTGAACATAGGCCTCCCCCTTAGATTTCCATCCAGTCCGGTTGTAAGCGGCCTGCATCCAGCGTGCTCCTGCCGTACTTATCAGATCGTCTGTCCACCTTGTGGGAAGACGTCCTACGCTGCGCTTACCAATCCGTGGTCTCCATTCAAGAACTTTACGACACCATCGGCCATCAGTTCTACGTGCTATGTGCCCTGCCCATTGCCACTTCAACTTGCTAATCCGCTGGGCTATGTCGTTAACTTTAGTTCGTCTACGGATCTCCTCATTTCTGACTCGATCTCGCAGAGAAATCCCGAGCATAGCCCTCTCCATAGCTCGTTGCGCTATTTTGAGCTTACTTATAAGGCCCACAGTCAGGGACCACGTTTCAGATCCGTAAGTCATCACTGGTAACACACACTGGTTGAAGACTTTCGACTTGAGGCACTGAGGTATTTTGGACGAGAAGACATAGCGTAGATTTCCGAACGCTGCCCAGCCTAGTTGGATTCGACGATTGACCTCTTTCTCGAAGCTGGATCTACAGAGTTGGCTACTTGTCCTAGGTAGTCGTACGAGTCAACAGCTTCAAGAATCGCGTTTCCAACCGGTACTGGGGTCGGCGCAACATGGGCATTAGACATCACCTTCGTCTTGTCCATGTTCATTTTAAGGCCGACCCGTTGAGAAACTCGATTGAGGTCTTCGAGCATTATGCTGAGATCTTCCATCGATTCTGCCATGACTACAATGTCGTCATACCAGTATCATGTGTCAATAAATAAAAATAACGAAAATAACTGATCCGCCATATTGAATTTCTTATTATTATTTTAGAATTAAGTTATTATCGTCCAAACTAAAAGTAGGTATGCAAAAATGCTCAATCACTTAGGCGTACATTACACGACAGGTAAGGTGTGAATCAAGTGCCATCAATTATGATTGATTCGGAGTGATGGCTTCGTCTTGAATGACGTCAATCACAACACATCAGGGTTTTATTATAAGCAAAAACTAATTAGAAAGTGGCATCCAGTTTTACTACAAAGGATACGTTTTATAACTGCAAATATAATACATACCTATTTAATATTTCATATTTTTATACATACGAATATGGAAAGAAAAATTTCACTTACGGGCGGGATTCGAACCACGCATCCTCCGCACCATTCCACCTAGTAGGCGCTCTACCACTTGAACTATTGTGGAGGTACTAGTTGTCGGCGAAACTTTTCTATCCCTTCTACCAAACGCCTATAGTGAGCGTGTTTTTATTCGTATTACCTATTTACCTTAGCTTAAAGTCATTCCTTGAGAATTCCATAATTCCGTATGTATCTTTTGTGGTTTGGAAAAATGCCACTTTATAATTAGTTGTTACTTAAAATAAACGCTAATTAAGAAATTATATATCTCCTATCATCGTCATTAGTTCCTCAAAGTTTATACGGAAAATGATGTCGGCCCAACCAAATTTAAAGTGATTTAACAAGGCCAATTAAAAAAAAAGTGCAAATAAAACCAAAATATATAAAGAATACAGCTTTATTCGTCCCAACCCCACAATCCATGGCTTTCCCTAATCGTCTCTCTATTATCTCTCCTATGTCTTGTTGTAGCACTCGCTTCTCCTTTAGCCACCGCCTTCTTCCTCTCTTCCTTCTTCTGCCTACATTCTAGATTCTTCTTCACTTGCTGCTTCACCACATTTGGGGCAATTGTACTAGCAGAAGTATAAGATCTCATCGACCTAACATCTGATAAGGCTTTTTCTATCATAGATAGGCGGTATTTCTGGGAATTTTTGTCTAATTCTGGCAATTTGTCGCTTCCTTCTGTGCCGTTTACTTCTGTGTGATTTCCTTCTGTGTTGTTTCCTTCTGTGGCGTTTACTTCTGTGTAATTTTGTTCTGTTTTGCTTTCTTTGTTTTGTTCTAGAAGTTTCGGGTTGACGAGTGTAGGTATTTCTTCGTCTGTTTGGTCAGTGATTGTTAGTGAAATGGTTTTTGTTGTTGTTTCTTGAGTGTCATTTTGTATTGACTCTTCCACCTGCAATGTTTATTGTAATCTTGATAAGAAGTGGGTAACATGATAAAAAATGCACAGCCCAAACCGACTGACTATATAGACTTGAAATTTGGTTGGTGTGTTACTGATTTAGCGGATTTGGACGACTTATAGAATGACAATAATAAAACATAACATAGCATACAATCCCGCCTTTTTCCCGAAGGTATAGGCAGAGGTGTACCCAGGACACAGTCCCATTATAGAAACACCCACATTTCGAGAGCATATTATTGGTCCCATGTATTAGGGGGCGAGCCTATTGCCATCAAGCACAAACCCTTACTCCAGCCTGCTATTGAAAAAAATCCTAATAGAAAAATTCAACACATTGCCTGACCTTAGAATCGAACCGACGTCCTTATGCTCAGCAGAAGCGCTAACACACTAAGGCAGCCAAACTAGATTGGTTCCAAGTAGGTTAATATAAAAACAACAAACCTCTTTCCTGAGTATATCCAGTTCATCCTCGGAGTATTTCCCTTTATCATCCTGTGTTATGTCTTCTGCATCAGAATATTCTTCATTGTCGCTCACGTTTAGACCTATTCCCAATTCCTATAAGAATATTTAATTGTTATAGATAAACTCGTTCCCGTGGGAATATCGGTATAAAAAGTACCCTATGTGTTATTCCAGGGTCTAAACTACACACATACCGAATTTTAGCTCAATATGTTCAGTAGTTTTGGCGTGAAAGAGTAACAAACATCCATAGTCTGCATAGCCACCACGGGGCACCTTCCAAACAAACGAATGTAACCAAACCAAATATTGTGAAACTAACAGTTGAAAAAATTAAGCCTTACAAGTTTCTTGTGCGTTCTTCTTGTAGAGGTATCTTTCCGATCGCACGGTAGACTCAGTATTGTTTATCTTCATTGACGTGCAAAAGTGTTAGAGTATGACCTATTTGAATAAATCTTTTTGAGTTTGAGTTTGAAAATTTTTAAGTTAATAATTTTCGTGCAAATGGGCCTTAATTTTGTTAATATCAATCAATATACTCACATCTAAGAGTTCGTCGTCGACATCCTTAGCCCGTTTGTACCCGGAGCAAGCGACCTCAGTGTCGAGGGAGTCATCTCGCTCGAGGTCACTGAACCGAGGGTACAACTCGCTCTCGTAACCGAAACGCTTCTTGAAGAACGCACGGATGCACTTTACGTCGCGATCGAAGTATCTGAAAATAATGTAGTTCAAGTCTTTAACAAGAATCTTTAGTTTTTAGTTCCGATTTTTAGTGTCAAAAACAACATGCACAGTGCACCGCCCTCCCTTGAAATATTAGTTGTTGAAACTCGTCATGCCCAGTAATTTCGCTGGTAACATTGCCCTTCAGACCGGAACACAGTAATGTTTGCACATAACTGCTTGGCGGATGAATAACTGTTCCTTGTTCATTCTTATTGCCGCATTTTGACAAATTTTTCATATTCAGAGAAATTCCTCCATCTATCTATTCTTAAAACGTAAACAAAAGCTACTCACAGTTCAGCATTAGTGTGTCTCGTGGAGACCATTTGTGGGAAGTCAATGATGACGGGCTTGTTGTCTGTGTCAATCATGATGTTGAACTCGTTGAAGTCTCCGTGTATCACACCACAGTTGCCGAGACGGACTATGAGACTCATCAGCTCGTCGTATAGGACGTCTGGCTCGGACACTGACGTTACATGAGTCCTGAGAGATAATTGTTGTTATATTATTTATCTGCCTGGACCGGGAATTCAATTTCGGGAATCGTACTAATATTATAAATGACTTAAGTAGGAGCGTCAGAGGCAGGGCCTATGAATGAATGAGCATGCAGACTGGCTGACTGACTGCTTTATTGGCGTGCGCTGCGATGCGTAAACCAATATATGTACGACAGCAAATTATAAATCTTTTAGTGAACATGCTGGATGCAGGCCGCTTACAACCAGACTAGATGGGAATCTAAGGCTTATTATAAAGTCAACCAGTACATAGAGGACAAACATGCCTGGAAACTTCTGCATTGCCGCCTCGCGGCACCTTCAAAGCAAACGAATGTAACCAAACGAAATAGTGTGAAACTATCTGTTGAAAAAATTAAGATCTACATGTTTCTTGTGCGTTCTTCTTGTAGAGGTATCTTTCCGAACGCACGGTAGACTCAGTACTGTTTATCTTCAAAGTGACAGATTATGACCTATTTGAATAAATCTTTTTGAATTTGAGCTTGAGTTTATCGTACTCCCGTCTATGTTCAGCAGTCCTATGGCTGAGATGGTGATGATGCTCGTAAAAGGCCTAATTTGGACATTATCTTGCAATTAAAAGTCTATTAAGGGTATGCATAATGCTAGCAAATTAGAGCTTAAACGACAAGCACACTGCCATTTAAATTGTTACCTACCTAAACTGATTTGTTTAAAGTTGAATATTGCATATAACAGCTGAAGGCGAATTAAGGGCTGTGTGCTCCTATCTTCACTTATAGCAGGATTTTTATTTATTGACTCAATATATAAGAAATAAATAAAGAAAATAGTTAATAACTCCATTATAAAATGAGGCTGGCCATTTAATTCATAAAAAATAATTCTGAGTGATTCAATAAAAACAGTCATTTATGTCGGTGGTTTGAATTTTTTTCTCTAAAGAAACTGGATTAATTTTCAAAATTCTATTTGATTAGTCCAGCACTACAAGATTTACTTCTACTTATAGTATTTTTTTTAATTGAACATATTATGTTTGGTTTTATTGAAATTGTTTAAATAATTAATATTAATTATTTAAAAATACATCTTTTGCCTAATTTTTGCACTCACCACCCTCCAAAAATTTTTAGTATAATTGATAGATGGAAATTATACTTACAATGGCCCCCCTTCAACAAGCTCCATGACAACACAATGCCTGTTAAAGTCAACAGGGCGCGGCACGGGGAATCCCCTGTCGTACAACGCCTTCATGTAGGCAAACTCCTTAGTAGCAGAGATACGGGACAGGTAGAGCCAGGAGGCACGGTTGCGGTGCGCGTGGTAGTCTCGCTTGTCTTTTATATTCCGGAAACATGTGCGGCCCAGTCTAGAATGGTATAGAATGTTTTTATGACTGTGTATCAAGGTGATAGGGCACATTAAAGAACAATATTGAGCTTCAACATACATACATACATTCACGCCTTTTTCCCGAAGCGGTAGGCAGAGGTGTACCCAGGACTCAGTCCCATAGTAGATACACCCACATTTCGCCAGTTTGTTATTGGTCCCATGTAATAGGGGGCGAGCCTATTGCCATCTACCGGGCACAGTTCCAGACTCCAGGCAGTTATTGAGATAATTCCTAATGGAAAAATCCAATATTTGACACTTAGCCTGACCTGGGGATCGAACCCGGGACCTCTTGATTGGCAGTCGAGCATGCGCCCTCTACGCCACCGAGGCAGTCGAGTGAGCTTCAACAGTTTGCCCTATTGCGTTCATACAATAATAAAGTAATAAAATGTATGGAAATATGCAGTAAAATGGCCATACATTTTGATTGCATCAACTCGGGAGTAAGAATTTTTTACAGCCAACAGGGACCGCAGACTTGAGTATTCAATGTCAATTTCAACTTGATACCTCCACGCGTTCTTGTGAAAAAGTGTCTTGACAGACAGACAGACACACAGACAACAAAGTGATCCTGTAAGGGTTCATTTTTTCCTTTTGTGGAATGTATGTAACCCTAAAAATCAGTTGTGACTGACTGACTGACACACACACACTCATATATGCCCAGCCCCTTCCTTCCAAATAAGAAAACAATTCCCAAACTTCCCAAGGGACCCAAGTAGCAGGAACTACATTAATAATTATCCTATCCTACTAATATTTTAAATGCGAAAGTTTGTGAGGATGGATGGATCGATGGATGTTTGGTACTCTTTCACACCAAAACTATTGACCCCATTAGGCTGAAATTCAGTATGTTGATAGTTTAGATCCTGGAATATCTAATAACACGATAGATAGATAGATTAGTGCAGACAGACGAAACTGGCGCTTCCAGAAATAAACTGTCGGCTCACAAAGGCGCTCTTACACCTGAGTAAGCCCCAACTTCGAACGGTTACAGGCGCCATTACAGGTCACGGACTCTTTAACAAACATCTATATGTTTTAGGTGTTACAGACAGCCCTCTATGCCGAGCGTGCATGGAAGCGGAGGAAACAGCTGCTCATGTCCTTCTCGAGTGTACAGGAGTAGCAGCATACCGGGCACAGTACCTCGGAACCCCGAGGTCGCGAGCCGAGATTGTCGGCAACCTGAAAGGGCTGCTGAAATTCTCGGAGAGCTAGGGTGGCTCGAGTGAAGAATCACACCCCACCCACACGCAAAATAGGCGCATTGTCGACGAGTTGCGGAGAACTGCCTGCGTATTTGACTTGACTTGACTTGATAGATAGATTAACTCTTTATTATTACACTACAAACATAAACCTTAAATTTAAATATACAATTATAACAAATAATGTAACAATTGGCGGTCTTATTGCTAGGAGCGATCTCTTCCAGACAACCGTCCAGGGAGAGGAGAGTACAGTAAATCACATTTGGTCGGTAGTGTGACAGAAGACATAGGATATTTTTTATGCCAATATTCCCATGGGAACGAAGACTATGCTGGTGACACCACTGGGTAAAGCTAGTTATTAATAAATATATAATAATATTACCGATGAAGCTTCAAGCAAAGAGGTTTCCTATCTTCATTGCCAACAGTATAAATGTTAGACTCTTTGCCTACACCTATTTGGTTACCGAATGATGCAATCACCTTCCTGTTAGTCAAGGCTTTTAATGCGAGGTAGTCGTAACCAGCGTTTGTGAGGCGGTAACCGTCATCTGGGGAACAAACACATAACATACATTCACGCTAAGAACTAACTTATAAGGTCATGTCGGAGGCCTTGTAGGAATCTTGGCGACCTGACACTCTGACAATATGTGGGTCGTCCACATAAGCCATATGAATTGACTCAAGCAGTGTAATTGGGGTAACCCATTCTGTTGTAAAACTAAAATTATTATTTATGAGCCATTGCCAAGACAAACCGTTTACATTGCAAGAACCGTCCTGTATTCTGCATCAATGCAGCTGTTTTACATCTGGAATCAAAGCAATCTTCAATCTCCAATTCTTCAAATAGTGTGATAAGATTTCTTACTTTACACCCAAGTACATACAGTTGAGATTGAAGAATGTGATTCACATACATCCCTAGTCTTCATTGAGACCATTATTTATACATATAAATTGGTATGAACATTATAAATTGTCTTAAGATTAAAGCCAAGACTTATTGTTCTACAATGGGCAGCTTTATCACTTAGGAGTGATTTATTCAAGATCAATTATTTCAACCAAACACTGACAATTCAGACTAAGAGCTTAAAAAAAAATTATATATTATTGTAGATGTTTTTCGCTCCATCATGCAAAAAATCCTTCAATCTTCCTTCTTAATGAGTGGTATGTAGTATATGTTAAGCAAGAGAACCAGTCGTGCAAAAATCTGTTCCAAGCCGCGAGTCTGGTACTAAATCAATAAATTACCAGACTATGTGGTTAGTTGCATGGCAACCGTAGGCCGTGCACGTGATGCCAGTGTTAGGTAAAAAGCTAAGCCGAATAACAACAGATACGTGCGTGAAAGCGATAGCTTTTCATAATTTAGGCATGTATTTATAATAATTTTAGGAATTTATGTATCATCATTGCGTGTTTCTATTTTATTTTAATTTTTTTAACACAATAAAATGGACAACAGCGCTTTGTTCGAATGAAAAACTATGAAGTCGATAACATTTTAAATATTTTTGGATAATATTATCCGAACATAAATATATTTTCTTTACATAAATTAAGGTTTGGCATTAATTACCTAGTGGATTGAAAACATTTTAAACATTGAATTAAATATTTGTTTATTTTATCTCAATAACGCACTGTGCATTATAATATTATACCTTTTTGTTTCTAATTGGTTAAAATTGCATAGTCCTCGTTAATTTTACATTTATGATAACATTTTAATATTTTTGTGACTTTCGACTATTTATTAAGAGTATAAAAGTTATCATATCACGTAAAAATTTAGAGTAATATCGTTAAAGGCTCTTTCTACATGCTAGAATCAGGCCCACGAACCTGTACTCACTATTAAACCGAGATTCTATCATGTAACTTAATTATCGTTACAAACATAAATACATTTTAATTTTAAAACTTTTTGACCCTTTTAAATTTTAATTCTTGTTATTTATATTTATTAAAGTTAAAAAGTATAAGTGTGATTAATTTATTAAAAAAAAAAAAATATTTAAATCACTAAATATTTTAGTGTAGTTGTATAAGTCTACTCCAATGCTTCTATGTTCGCCCGCGTCGCTTAGTGTCAAATTTAACATTGAACTTCATAGGGTGAAAAATCATCATCATGAGGGTGAAAAATCGTTCAATCCAAATTAGGCTTTAAAACAATATAAATAGAGTTTAAATTCAAATAATAGAAATTCAGTAGATGTCATAGCGCGTAATTGTCAGTGATGGACACTTTTTTGTGAAGCTTGTTCAGGGATTGTGGATCTGTAGTAAGAAGCAATTCAACGGCATTGATGTTAAGTTATTATATAGTACCTCATATGTGTAAAAGAGAGTAGAGAGTAGGACCTACTTTGTCAAGGTTACTCTATGGTCTCTTAGCAAGTTTGATGTATCCGTATGAAGGTGTCATCAATATAAATATTTTTTTATTATATGGCAGAGTGCCTTTATTGAAAAAAGACTAAACAATAGAGCTACCTACTTACTACCTACCCTAACTAAATACACTATACCATAGAACGCTTCGAAAATCCACAGGCCGACATGCCAGCCTATAGAAAACGAAGTGACTATTTGTACGGGTACTGGACGAATAAATTATATTTATTCGTACATTTATTGGATGATTAGCTTATTCATAAATAGAAAATAAAATCACATTAAAATTTAGATTGGAATATACAAATTAGAGATAGAGCCTCTATTTCTGATTTATATATATTATAATGTATGACAACGTAAGTAATAAATACTTTTATTGGATTAAAGTTTTTTGTAAACTATTACTAAGATATATAGACAAAATGAATGCTCATTTTAAAGGCGGCCATGTAATATAATACACAGCAAACCGACTTCTGTAGGTTAGGTTTAAGGTTTTTTTTTTTTTATTTTTTTTTTTCGCACTCTAATTGATAAAATAAAATTATTCGTCCGACTTCTGTACGAATAATAATTAATTGTTCGTACGGTAACCGTATTAATAGACTCAGCCTATAGAAAATCCAAGTGCTCTAAACCACTGTCAGATGGCAGCGTACCCAAGATAATATATATGTAATATATATATATATATATATATCAATATAAATGATCCAATGGTGTACATGTGAAAATATTTATTTTATTAATAATTCGCCACCTTGGCATATCTAAGAGGTATGGGCTAATAAAAGTAAAAAGGTAAGCCAGATGGCATGAAATATATATGAAAAAGAAGAAAATATATAAATATGGAAAGAAAATATGAAGCATTGCCATATCTGAAGGATGGAACGAATTTCCAAAATTGGATTTTCAGATTAAAATTGTTACTGGAAGAAAAGGGTATTTATGGAATTTTAAATGAAAATGAACCTGGAAAAGAAAATGATGCAAAAGCGCGATCTGCCATAGTGCAATGTCTATCAGATAAATATTTATCCTATGTGAAGAAATGTACGACATCAAAAGAGATGATAAAGGTGCTAGAGGACATATTCCAGAGAAAATCGGTATTTAACAAACTACAACTAAAAAGGAAGCTACATAACATGAAATGTGCTACAAAATTACAAGATCATTATCTGAAATTTGACAATTTAATAAATGAGATAGAAACAATAGAAGAAGAAATGAAAGAAACAGACAAGGTATGTCATTTACTTTTGACACTACTCGATGAATATGAATTCGCCACCTTGGCATATCTAATGCCGGTCACTCACATGCGTATGAATACGCGAACCCACAAGTGTAGGACGACATTTGCAAATAATTATGCAAAGTTTTCGCTGCATTCATGCTTTTCCAAGTTGTGTCGGTTTTTTGATGCACATCAAAGGGCGCGAACCTCGAACCTTCACGTAGTCTCCTACAAATTCGTGCAACTAGTTGTGCTCACAGAGTACTTTATATATCTCAGCAATAAGACCGCCCATTGTTACACCAGTTATTATGAATTGTTATTAGTTTTTAGATCTTGTTTGTGGTGTACCAATAAAGTGTTTATCTATCTATCAAATGCAAACGGGTTTCCATAGTGAGTTTGGGAACCCATTCGCATATCCGCTGAGTTTGCGAATAGTATATCTGACTGCCCTCACATGCGTGCAAACATTTGTACAATGTACGAATATTTTTACGCATGTGAGTGACCGGGGTAAGAGTATATACCTTAGAAAGCTTATTGTCTTGGTCTTATGTCTCCAATAACACATATAGTGCTGCAAATTCCAGCATAAACATTATTCAAAGAATGCAAAATTCAACTTTGAAACTCCTATCAAATGCACCCTGGTTTATCACCACTGCTGAACTACACGAACACCTGGGAGTCAAAACTGTCAAAGAGGAAATTAAGAACATCGAAGAAACATATAGGATGCGACTAGCTAACCATCCCAATCAGCTTGCGGTGCAACTACTGCAGCCAAATCCCAACAAGCGCCTCAAGAGGCATAATATCCTGGAGCGAAATTTATAAAATTGGCCATAAATACTAAAGTGACTCATGCTCACTGGAGCATGGCATATCAAAACATAGTCCTGACAACAAATTTGATTATAGCCGGAAGGCTGATTGCAAATAAAAATAGAACACAAAAAAAAAAAAAATAACACATATGAAACTTCTCTATGGGTGAAAACGTGGTCCACATCAATAAACTAATGAATAATACAGAATAATAGAACTCACAATGTTTTCCTCTCTCATAGGTAAGCAGCCTATGTTTACACAGTTCCTTCATCAATTTATGGACTCCGCCGTGTCGAAGGTTAGCTATAGACGCCACTAGTGATCCCGGCACCAGCTCGTGGTTCTTCATGCCCATTTCCACCTGAAAATTTCGGGATTTTCTTATTTTCTTCTATAAAGTGAAGAGATAGCCTCTTGATAAATATATTATCTATGATAAATATGCCAGATTACAAGAACACATACTGCCGTCAAAACTCGGAAGTCTTCAGCAGTCAAGTACCGCAATATAGCCACGTCTAGTTTTCCCATCTTGTATTTTGGAAATAAAATAAAACAATCTAAACCTAAACACTAAAACACAACGTGAACACATTACACCACAGAATACAAAATTACACCACAGAACAGGAGGAACAATTACACATGAACAAACATTACGTTTGTATGTATTCTGTGACACACATGAAACCACAGAATGAAAGGAACACTGAAAGTGATTGAAAAAAATAACAATGTCATCAATGTTCTGTGTCAATTGTCAATGTTGCCGTTCGACAAAATAAAAAATCGCTAGTAAAAGTAATCTGAGAAATTCCGCTAGATATACGGGAAAAGTAATTGTCCTTAAAATCCGCTAGATGTCCCTAGACTTTTACTTTTTTTTATGATAATGAGTGACCAAACGAGCAAATCGGTGTCTGATGATATGCATCATGATTGCCCATATCAGACACAGTGCCACCCAGTGTTTTAAAATTCAAAATTCTGCGTGGCATTGCACTGTGCCTGTCACCCTGAGATATTTTTGTTGAAACTCGTCATGCCCAGTAATCAGTAATTTCAAAAGAGGCTTACCACTATTACAGTGTTGTGAAGAAAGCTCTTGTGTTCTGAATATTCTTTTGTCGGGAACTAGAAAATAATTTGTTACTTCCCGCGTCCGTGGCATACTTAAAAATTAATTAAACTTGACACTGGTAAATAAAAATAAAAGTGTGATATCACCACTCAAGAAAAAAAAAATAGTCAACGTCAAAGAAATGCGAATATGTTTGTTAATGTCATTCATTTATATATTTCAGTGTCTTTTTCTTCTTTGACTTGACTTGACACTCAAGAAATGTGGACCATATCTTTTTTTCTTGCCCAAAACAACAGACTTTATATGCTCAGTGACAACAGATTTCTCTATAAGTTATTATTCCTTTTGATATCCCTCGTCCTGTCTCCTATTAAATGTCTCTTATCCTTGGTTTTCCCCCTTTATTATGTACATACTATTGTTTTTTTAACTGTTTATTTTACTATTGTGTAAATATTAAAATAAAATTATAAGTATAAACTTAAAATATATTATATCTTTATGCATATCTTATATATATAAAAATCTTGTGTCACGATGTTTGTCCCGAATAAACTCCAAAACTACTGAACCGATTTCAATCAAATTTCACATGTACCCGTATTTTGGTCTAACTTACTGGATAGGATAGTTATCTCAATTATTCGCTTATGTCGTGAATGTAAACGAATAAAATGTATCAATTCATTGTTTCATAAGCAAGTGTTTATTTAGTGTTTAGTTTTATGAAGTTCTCATAGATGGCGGTGTACGTTGATTCATCGATAAAATTCTTCAATATTGTTTGACATACATACATACATTCACGCCTTTTTTCCCAAAGGGGTAGGCAGAGGTGTACCCAGGACTCAGTCCCATAGTAGATACACCCACATTTCGCCAGTATGTTATTGTTTGACATCTAGGTTGCAAATACACCCAATAGATAGCGCTGTATTCTGTTCCTCAGAATATAAATTCTATTACTTTATTTCACGTAATATTTATTTATGCTCACGATATAACCGTATTATTTTAAATGGTTTGTGACTGATATTTTTATAATTATACTGCGTATTATGTTACAATATTATTACCATTAATAACAAAAAAAAATTGTACTATTTTTGTTAGAGAATTATTAAAGTCTTGGCGCCAAATTTTAATCAAAGTTTCAAGATCTGGCCATCAAATTCTATCGAGTCGCCATCTCTGGTTTGAATGTCCAAAGCTTTGGTAGCTCATTCGTTCTCGAGACCTCCTCTGAGCGAAAACAAAGCTCCCTCACGAACCATCGAGACCCATTATTTCGAACAATCGATCAATCGATTCTTCTCGAAGCATGCGAACTAGAACGTTCGAGAAATTCAAGGTTTTCAATTCCTTTTTAAACGAATTATAAAACTATCTCCCGGAAAGTGATAGTCTCAGTAAAATCTCCACGCATTTTGAACAAGAATATGAATTTTTCAATTGAGTACTCCAGTTTTATTTTAAATTTGGGTAATTCGATTTTACCGAAAGGGTTTTATTTCCTCAGTTGCGATTAGAGAAATAAAATATGGCGGTACGAAGTTCGCCGGGTCAGCTAGTTATTTATATACCTATTAGCTTTGTGTACAGACTGTAATTTATTGTATACATACCTATACTTAGTAAATAGTTTATCAAAGGAGATATGAGTTGAATTTTAAATATATTGTAGTCTTGCTTATAATTATAGTTTAGCTATCAAGCTGTAGAATATGATTACTGCTTGTATTCAAAATTCAAAAGCACTTATTGGTTAATTACCTTCGTTTGATGTTCCATCTCCCTACGTGTCATTGGCAAAGTTGTGGTGTTCTAAGCCCTTTCAACAAGCAACAAATGAATTGACTTCTTGACACCGCAAGAAGTGTGACCAGACTTAGCACAATTCTGCGATTACGGCCGAATTAGGTCCCCGATTTAGGGTTTGGCAGATTGTGTCTCAAATTTGAAAAGAAAGCAATTTTTGGCAGAATCTTATAAAATCTCCGCAGTAAATTAGCAGGATAAGTTACCCGTATTTCCCTTAGTTACTAGTTACGCGAGAAATATTTAAAGACGTGAAATTTATGTTGTGCATGCAAGCGTATATAGAAAAACACACTACAGATAAAGCCGGGTCTACTGCTAAATGTAAGTAACAAAACGTTATTACCAAACCGTGTTATAAAACAGCCCGTCCACAGCGACTTCACATCGAATAATGTTTTTGTTACCAATAATTATCATTTTCTAAAATAAGCTCTACTAAGGGTGTTTTCTTGTGCAAAATACATTGATTTCGACTAAAAAATGCTACACAGTCTCTGAATAATAAAAAATTGCGAGCGCCAGGGCAAAATGAACTACGAACCTCCCGCAGGCAAAAGCGGGTGAAGTTTTCCATCCGCGATGGATAACGTGTTAGCGCGTTATATAAACTCAAACTCAAACAGATTTATTCAAATAGGTCATAATCTGACACTTTTGCACGTCAATAAAGATAATCAGTACTGAGTCTACCGTGCGTTCGGAAAGATACCTCTCAGAAAGATAACATTGTTCTTTTATAAGTTAATATAACACTAACAAGCCACTTTTCATGTTAGTAACGTGTTATGGTATTAGCAAACACAAAAACATGCTGCAGCGGATCCGGCTTAAAATAATCATTAAGAAAAGTGATTATAAAAAAAAAAAAAAAAGGCAGTTATTGAGATAATTCCTAATGGAAAAATCCAATATATAACTGCCTGACCTGGCGATCGAACCCTGGACCTCTTGATTGGCAGTCGAGCATGCGGCCTCTACGCCACCGAGGCAGTATATTTTTATATGTATGATATTTCATCGTGAATTATATTTTGAATGTATCAAAAATAATAAATAGCAGATTTTAGCAGAATTTAGAGCTAGCATAATGTTGAATTTAAATTTGGTCACACCTGGACTCCTTGTGTCAATTGAATTTGATTAGTGAAATAATGAACCACTATTGAACCCAGACTATATAAACTCCTGGCGGCCGGCGCGGCCACAGAACAAGAGGAACCCCGCGGCGCCCTCCTTTCACTTCCCGACCGTTTGTATTTTGTGTTCCCGACTTCCTACTTCTGTATTCTTCTGGAAATAAATCGAGGTCGTGTGACCGTGAACTTGTGCCGTATTCCTCATTAAGTTTTTTAGTTCAAAGGGGTTGCTGATTTCCTGTAAAATACCACTTGTATATGTGTTTTGTGAGTGTGTACTAATAAAGTGATCTGTGTACTAGTGTTCGAAGTGTGGTATTTTTTTAGATACACCTACCCAAATTTTATAGAAAACAAACTTTTTAAAGTTGGAAACGATGGCAGGCTACAGAAACGGTGAAATTGCGTTTGATTCTCCTCGAAATGTGTTTTATGCCGGACAAACACTTACTGGGAAAGTGGAATTTGTTATTGACCAGCCGTTTAAGCTAATGGGTAAGATAAAAACAAGTACATACATACCTAATTATACCTACCTACTACCTACTTTTAATATACAAAACGGGTATTACACTACACTAAATCAGGGCCTCTAATTTACGGCGGTGGAGTTGTAACTGCCAGTGTCCCCTATTTAGGGTTAGGGACCCTGATTCAGTGTAATGTAATTAGTAATAGGCTTTTTATTACATAACATTGCTTGTTGCAAAGAAGTACCTATGCAGAAAGCTCACAGAAAGTTATAATCAAATTGCCATAATACGTATTTGCAAGAATATTGTGAATTCATTGAATCCTTCTTGTAACCAAGGCCTACTTTTAACATCGGCTCAAGAGCAGGTGCCACTGACTTGACTCAAGCCTACCTTGAATTGAGTTTGCATGCAAAGCAGAGTCAAACGCATCTACATCAGTTTATTTATATGATCATTGCTATTGCCATCAGACAGGAACTAATCCAGACTTCAGACTGTTACTGAGAAAATTTGTCATGAAAAATCCAGTAACATTTTGCCTGACCTGGGAAACGAACCCAGGACCTCATGTTTAGCTATAGTGCTAGGAAACACTAAAGCAACAAGGCAGCTGTATATTCTAATCTAATTGTTTTATTTTAGCATTAACAGTGCAGTTCCTAGGTGAAGCTTCTGTAGGATGGACGGAGAATGAAACAGAGGTGCAAAATGGAGTGAAGAGATATAAAGAAGTAGAATATGTTGGTACAGAGCAATATTTCAATGAAACACAACTTCTAGCTGGGGGGAACGGTGAGAACTATTTTGACTGACCATCATACTTGATATGATAATAATAATATGGGACAACTTCCACACACGGTCATCTGGTCCCAAACTAGACATAGCTTATACTATAGTAACCAGAAGACATACTTATATATGCTTATAACACCCAGATAAAGATCAAACAGACATGTTCATGCGCATAAATTTCATTATCTTTGTAATGTAATAAATAGTCTTTTTATTTACCAGAAGGAGTTGCAATGACTTGATAATTTCTGTTGGATTCCACACTCAGCAAAGGCCTGTTGTGTGGGTTCCTTATAAACGAAATTTTTTACTGAATTATAACATTTAACTAAATCATTGGCATCAGATTTGCGAAGATTAAGCTAAACAGTAGGTTTATTTACATAATACAGAATAACATATGATACAATCACATTTTCCCAAAGGGGTATACAGAGGTGTACCCAGGACTGTCCCATAGTAGGTACACCCACATTTCGCCAGTATGTTATTAGCCTCATTTAATAGGGGGAGAGCCTTTTAAAATCTACCAATGGAAACATCCAATATTTTTAACACTGCCTCACTGGAGGATCGAACAGGACCTCATGATTGGCAGTTGAGCTGAAGACCACAATGCCACTGAGGCAGTCAAACAAACAAAAGATTGAAAGAGACAAAGTATCAATTATTATTTGTCATTGTAGCCCCTCAAGACCTACTCCCAGGCACACACACATACAAGTTCAGCTTCATGATACCACCTTCCTGTCCCTCATCATTCGACAAAGATGAGCAAGGTCGCGTCAAGTATGGAGCAAATGCAACCATAGAGCTAAGAGGTCATACGTATCTTAAGGAAGTATATCCGAGGTTCTTCGATGTGGTCGCGCCTTTTGACTTGAATTTGGGCAACCGGAGGGTTAGGGTAAGTGTAAACACGCTATTAAGAACGCTAATACATTTCAATCATGATTTTTGTGTTAAGCGGTCAACTTTGGATATTATACTTCGTAGAAAATTAATTTATTTCATTATTTTGAACTATTTGATCTAATTGAAAATCTTTAAAGAAACATAATCACAACTGCTAAAGTGCGATGCGTTATGCGTTGAGCGCCCACTTTCAGCTCATTTTGTGATAGCACTCTTATTTAACTTGCAACATTTGTTTGTTCAGCTCAAATCTGGCAAATGAATTTTAAAACAGTTATCCTCGACTAATTGAGATGAAATTTTGCATACACACATTTTATTTGGATGCATAGTTTAGTGACGTTCTAAATCCAATATGGCGGACGGCACAAGATGGCGGACTTGACTTTTTTTGTATCTAATTATTGTTTTTTAAAAAGATTTATCAAATTATAATTTATTTCTAGCTTTGCAAGTGATATTATTCTTACGCAATCCATGTTCACAATATTAAATATTAACTTAAGCTTAATGTACCTCCTATTATTCATCATCATCATCATCATCATCATCATCATCATCTTCATCACCATCATCATCAATTGAAACTATTATAATACTCCAATGTACCCTACCATGTTCAGTAGTGGATTACAAACGGCTGAGATGATAATATTCTATTGATAGTTGATAGTAGATATTTTAAAACAACTTATCTCACTGACTTTTTGCGAAGCGAATCTTTGTAGCAAAAAATCTTTTGTTTATGTACATAATACTGGGTTGTGTTTTTTTTTATATCTATTGTTTTTGTGAGGCCTGATAATAATAAAAGGAGGAGATACCTATATTCTGTTCACTGTAAAGACTCCAGTGAATTGATTACGTCGCATTTTGAAGTAATAAAGTGCCAATCTAATTGACCTCCCACTCTATATTCATTTGAGTCCATTTCAGCCCATTGTCGACCAATCACTTTTTGGTTATAGCTTAAATTTTAAGTTATTATGTTGTACTGTGTAATATTATGTAAAATGGTCGAAATAAAGAGTATTCTAATCTAATCTAATCTATATATACCCTTCATAATACTATAGACTCTTAATACAGGGTGGTTTCCGGTTATATAATAGGGCCACCCCTTTCTCATCACGTGCGAGCCATGAGACCCGGCAGAGGAACATATACGGAGAGTCGGCAGCGCTCTCCGGCACCAAGTATTCCAACTGCTGCGATCATCAAGCCGCACAAGCGTGTTGATTGCGGCAAAATCCCCCCCATATGAATAGTTTACGTCATTCTATGGGGGAGGCTTATATTCAGCAGTGGACGTCTTCCGGCTGATGATGGTGATGATGAGTTAGCATTCTCTTATAGAGAGTCATTGTACTTATCATGTTAAATAACATCTATTATGAAATCAACTCGAAAATCGCGAAAAAGTTATCTAAAAGTACCCTGTTATTTCAGGGTCTATTTATATACCAAATTTCAGCCCAAGTCCAAGTAGTTTTGGCGTGAAAGAGTAACAAACATCCATCCATCCAACAAAAAACACATCCAGCCGCCATGGTTTCACCCGGGTAGTCTTCGTTCCCGTGGGAATATGGGGGTAAAAGTACCCTATGTGTTATTCTAGAGTCTAAACTATCTACATACCGAATTACAGCTCAAACGGTTCAATAGTTTTAGCGTGAAAGCGGAACAAACATACACACAAATAAACAGCCATCTAGATGGCGCTGGAGTCGAGTTAGAAACGTAATTTATAATATTAGTAGGGTAGAAGACTGTAACAAAAGTTATGGAACATCCGATTTTTTTGCAATTAGGGTTACTGCCTCGTTGGCGTAGTGGTCGCAAGCGGTACTGCCGATCATGTGGTCCGGAGTTCGATCCCCAGGTCAGGAAAAAGTGTTATTGAATTTGTCCATTAGGAATTTTCTCAAAGATAGCCTGTAATCTTTTTTTAAGTAATTCTTAATAATAATTTTAATTAAGTTCTAAATGGGTTTATCAATTGAATATAGAATTTCTCGATAAGATTGATATACCTAATTTAGGAAATATGACCAAAAAGTTTATTTTTGTTCAGCCGTCATCGATCAAGGTGAATAAGACAAGGTATAGGAATGTGGCCGTAGACGCTAATGCCTACGCTACTCAGCGTCATTACGCTGGAATGGTAATATCATTAACTATTCGTTGTGTCGCGTCGATAGATCATACGCTTGCCTTGTATGAGGACTTGTTCATGCAGTAAACATTTACAATGCAATTTGGCACCGGTGGCCTCGACATCGCCCGTCATGAATAAATTTACAACAGATTAATAGTATACAGGGTTACATTATCAGTTATCATTCTCTTCACATATCATCGCGCCTTTTCCCCACTATAGGCAGAGTTGTACCCAGGACTCAGTCCCATAGTAGGTACGCCCACATTCCACCATTCTGTTTAGGTACCATGTCATAGGTGGCGAGCCTATTGCCATCTACCGGGCACAGTTCCAGACTCTAGGCAGTTATTGAGATAATTCCTAATGGAAAAATCCAATATTTAACACTATGCCTGACCTGGGGAACCCGGGACCTCTTGATTGGCAGTCGAGCATGCGCCCTCTCCGCCACCGAGGCAGGCAATACAATGTACATTGTTAAAATTGAATAAATAAACTGTAACTGAAATGCAGATGTTCCCATATACCAGGAGCCAATAGAGCTGGAGTTCGAGGAAGCGTACAGCGGTTGTTTCTGCGGCGCCGGACCTGTTAGTGTGAAGCTGAGCCTGCCCGTGTCCGCATACTGTCCCGGTCAGATCATACCGGTCACTGTTCAGGCTGACAACAGGAGCAGTGTCGAGGTTGACAGCATTATACTGCAGATTATCACTGTAAGTTATACCTTTCTAATTTCCAGAGAACTCTAAAAATAACAAGGTACTAGAAGTCACATTTGCAGTGTGGTTCTCAGCTATATTATAATATAAGGCTTAGCTTTCTCAGCTATATTATAATCAGCTATAATATAATATATAATACTCGCCGTATAATATATAATACGGTGGCGTAGTGGGCGCATGCTCGACTGCCAATCAAGAGGTCCCGGGTTCGATCCCCAGGTCAGGCATAGTGTTAAATATTGGATTTTTCCGTACGATATATCTATGAATTAAAAAAAAAACGTATTTTTAATTTATTTTGAATATAACATAACATAACATACATTCACGCCTTTTTCCCGAAGGGGTAGGCAGAGGTGTACCCAGGACTCAGTCCCATAGTAGATACACCCACATTTCGCCAGTATGTTATAGGTCCCATGTAATAGGGGGCGAGCCTATTGCCATCTATCGGGCACAGTTCCAGACTCCAGGCAGTTAATGAGATAATTCCTAATGGAAAAATCCAATATATAACACTGCCTGACCTGGGGATCGAACCCGGGACCTCTTGATTGGCAGTCGAGCATGCACCCTCTACGCCACCGAGGCAGTCTTTTAAGACCGAGGCTTTTAAAATATATTTTTTTAATTAATTATAATCGATTCAAAATTGATAAATTCCCATTATGAGACTTGATTACAAACGCGCCACGATTGATCGCCATTTTTGTGACGTAATGTTATAGTTATGTATGGTACTTTATAACATTGTGACGTCACTACAGGTCACGAGCTCGTTCGGGTACTATCGGCGTGTTTTCGGTACTGGATAAAAAATGGTTTTTCAATTTGATATAACTTTGTAATTATAGCGAATAAAAAATAAAAATTGTTTTTTTACGAATCTTATATAATATGATCTTTCCATTTATGAAAAAACAAAAAAAAATTCAAATACTCAATTATCTATGATAAAACTTACAAAAAATGTCTTTAGCGTCGTAGATACCGCAGCCAGCGTCCCATATCCGAGTACATCCTACCTGAAGAGGTGCTGGTCTCAGTCAAGAAAGGTTCCATAATGAGCAACTCTAAAAGGAACTACACGGTCGATCTGCAGGTGCCTGATATTATTGTTCCAAACTTGGAGGCTTGCGGGATTATCGATGTCGGATACTTCTTTAGGGTAAGCACTTTCAATACCACAGACAAATTAACCTAGAACTACTCTTTGGGAATGCTTTCGTCATAGCATAACAACTGGCCTCTCGCCCCATTTCGTTTCTTATTAGATTCAATAATAATAGGTTAGATTAGAATACTCTTTATTTCGACCATTTTACATAATATTACACAGTACAACATAATAACTTAAAATTTAAGCTATAATTAAAAAGTGATTGGTCGACAATGGGCGGCCTTATCGCTTAAAGCGATCTCTTCCAGGCAACCAGTCTGGACGGAAAGGTGAATGGAAGAGTCGGTAGGTAGGTATAATAATATGGGACAACTTCCACACACGGTCATCTGGTCCGAAACTAGGCTAGAAGCCTGTACTATGGTAACCAGATGACTGATATACATACTTATATAAGATTATAACACCCAGACACAGATCAAACAGACGTGTTCAGGCACGCAATTGTTTGACCTGGCCGAATCGAAACCGGGCCCTGCGGCACAGAAGGCAGAGTTACTACCATCTGAGCCAACGAGACTGACAATGTTTAAGCATGACATGACTTGAATTATGTAACTATACTAGTTGTGTCCCGCGGTTTCACCCGCGTAGTGTTCGTTCCCGTGGGAATATTGGAATAAAAAGTACCCCATGTGTTATTCCAGGGTCTAAGCTATGTACATTTCAGCAAATTTCAGCTCAATCGGTTCAGTAGTTTTAGCGTTAAACGGAACAAACATACACACGCGTAAACAGCGCTAGCATTGTTTATTTTGTGCCATCTAGATGGCGCTGGAGTCGAGTTAGAAACGTAACTATTTTGTAGTCGTAGGCCTCTTCTGCAGGGTCTGAGCTATCTACATACCAAATTTCAACTCAATCAGTTCAGTAATTTAAGCGTGGAAACGCAAAAAACACAAAAACAGCGTTAGATGGCGCTGGTATAGAGTTGGAACTCGCCAGCGTTTTGTTTACCTGTCACAAACGTAATTTTTTTACATTGTACTGAGATTTGGAATGTATTATATCAGTTGGCTTGATATGTAGGGTTAGTATATTCCCACGGGAACGATGGGTACGCGGGTGACACCGCGGGGAACGCCTAGTGCTAGTATTTTATATATATATCAGTTTTCTGGTTACCATAGTACAGGCTTCTAGCCTAGTTTGGGACCAGGTGACAATGTGTGGAAGTTGTCCCATATTATTATTATTCTATACTAGTTGTGGCCAGCGGTCTTACCCGCGGAAAGTATTGAATAACTATTAAGCTTATCTAGTAGTAAACAAATATAGGTTTTCCAAATTGCACTTAATTAAGGATAATTATATTATATAAAGGTATACACAATTAACAGAGCTGTAATTGCTAAGCTATGAATCATAAATGATATCCTTGTGATGCCACCTACAAAACAAGAACAGGAAAATATTATATATTTAGACAGCCTCGTTGGCTTCGATGGTAGTATCTCTGCTTTCTGTGCCGCAGGCCCCGGGTTCGATCCCCGGCCAGGTCAAACATTTGTGTGCATGAACATGTCTGTTTGATCTATGTCTGGGTGTTATAAGTTTATATAAGTATGTATATCGGTGATCTGGTTACCATAGTACAGGCTTCTAGCCTAGTTTTGGACCAGATGGCGTGTGTGGAAGTTGTCCTATATTATTATTATTATAATGATGTATAAATAATATTTTTTATTATTTTAAAACTAAATCAAAACAAGCTCATATTTGTATGTACTCCTCTCAGCAAACCATATTATTTGATACCGTCAGGTAAAACAATAGTCTATTCAAGATATTCAGATAAACTGATAATGCCAGCATAAAAAAACTAATATTATAATGTAATATATAATATGTAATATTATAATTTATATGAATCGGAATCTTAATATTTAAATTGCATGTCAAGTTGTTTTAGCGAGGTGTTTGATCCTTGTAACGTTACCTTATGACCTTTATTTGTACCAAATTTATATGCAACTAGTTGTGCCCCGCGGTTTCACCCGCGTAGTCTTCGTTCCCGTGGGAATATTGGAATAAAAAGTACCCTATGTGTTATTCCAACGTCTAAGCTACCTACATACCGAATATCAGCCCAATCGGTTCAGTAGTTTTGGCGTGAAAGAGGAACAAACATCCATCCATCCTCATAAACTTTCACATTTATAATATTAAGTAGGACAAATATATTCATTCATTCAAAACTGGCGTAGTGGGCGTACCTACTTCTCACTGGAACTCAGTACTTAGTATAACTTGTGTATCCTTTCAGCCTGAAAAATGCTTGATATCATCATTATCATCATCTCTGCCGTTGGTAATCCACTACTGATCATAGGCCTTCCCATAAAGGGGGTTTTGCCAATACTCGACACGCTTGTTGTGCGGGTTGTTGAGCGCAGTTCGATGGTTTGTTGCAGAGGACGCTGCTGCCCGTCCTCTGTATCTGTTAACCCTTAGCAGACTCTCACTGCAACCACGGGTTGCAGAGGGCGGAGCACTATTCTAAAGCCGGTAACTACACGGCGGCTTGATACTTATTATGTTATTTTCTGCAGGCAATAATAAAAATGACCGGATGCAACGACGACATGGAAGACGAAGCAGAGCTGTGCCTCGGTTTGATACCTCTTACCGCCACCTTGAACGGCCCATACACCCACCCATTAGCCAACGACCTGCCGATAGGACCAATACCGGATATAAGGACAATACAAGCACAATTAGACGAGCAAAACCGGGCGCAACAATCGACGCAAAACTCAAATTATGCGGTCTCTTATGTCGAAGTTTCTGAGCAGGTTTTGTCGAGTGACCCGTCAAAGAATTATCAAATTGGGTTTAAGATCGAGCAGCCCGGTCATCTGAATAGTTGGGATATAAATCTTGATCATATGAAAATCAATCTGCCTTCGATGCCTATGAACTTGTACGCGCCTTCGGCTCCGCCTCCTTCCAGCTAACAAAGTAAGGTGTGTATATACAGGGTTACAGGTAATCAGTTAGCCTAAAAGCAGTGGTTCGGTGGACCCAGGCTCTAGGATCTAGGGGGGGATAAACCGGGCCCGGGCATTTTCAGGGGCTGAAAAAGATTTATTCATTTAGATCACAATCTGACGTCAATACTTCTGGGGTTGGATGTGTAAAATTTTCCCAAATTATATAAATATTGAAATGTTTCATTCCGTATATTTTTTTATAATAGTGAGTAACAAGACGAGGAAATCAGGTGGCTGTTGGTAAGCATCATGATTGCCCATATCAGACACAGTGCCACGCAGTGTTTTAAAAATCAAAATTCTGCACTGCACTGCGCCTGTCACCCTGAGATATTAGTTGTTGAAACTCATCATGCCCAGTAATTTCGCTGGTAACATTGCCCTTCAGACCGGAACACGCAGTAATGTTTGCACATTACTGCTTGGCGGATGAATAACTGCCAAAGGTGTGGTACTTCCCCAGGCGGCCCCCTGCAAAAGAGGCCTAGCACTCCAAGAAATTATTGAATGTCGGAAATATGCTCTGATTTTAAATAATTTAGTATATCGTTTGTATGGGGAATTCGTCGGTCGCCGGCCCGTTAAGAGGTTGCTAACTGATTACCAATACCATATAATAGTATGTTGTTATGTTGGCTATAGTAATTGTTAAAAGGTAGCTATTAACACATATTTAGTCTAAAATATTTACACAGAGACTGGTTAACGAACAAATATTCCTATATTATGTTGAGTTTGTTTTTTCTTACTTGTCGGAATACAATAACAACAATCGCTTTTATTATGAGCGATTATTGTGTATTTTAATGTTAATTGTGTGAATTTCGAAGCGATCTAACTTCTTTTGATGTTAAAGATCGATTTGCACGTCCTATTTGGTGTAGGTAGTCAATAGTTTTGTCTAAATTACACGGCGTGGTTTATTTACACGTTCCGCCAGGTAAGTAAAAACCTTCTACAAGTACATTTACTATACCAAATGTTGTCAACATTCACATATTCTTGATAAGAGATATCTGAATAGACTGCATACTGCATACCCAAAAAGATCCGACATCATGTTGGTTTTACGAGCTATTATTTTACAAAAACTCGCGAATTTTTCTTGAAGAGGCAGTCAGGTGTACTGGTGTATCAGGTGGTCAAAGCCTTAAGCGTGTAACAATGTGCGGCCTTATCGCTCAGAGCGATGTCTTCCGGGCAACCATGCAGTGACAGGAATTATACACAGATGCTGGAATATATTCATGTTTATTGTGATTTTAAATTAACTTTAATTAAGATATCTTTTATCAAGATGTGTAAAATAAGTCCAATAAAATGTTATTAAATACAATTTAAAACCAAGTGCCATTACAATTTACATGCATTTGAATAGCCTTAATATATAAAGTACTTATTATAATCGTTTAGAATATTTTTATTAATTTTGAAGTCCTTTGGACATTTACAATGATAATTGTTAAGAATATAATTTCTATAATATATTTGCATATAATATGTAAGTGCCTAATGTATAAAAGTTAAATTACTTAATTTTTTACTTATAATAAATGAGTGCTACAAGTTCTTTTAAGGGCGTTAGATTTTCTTACGAAAAGAAATTAAATAAATATGAAGAGAGAATAATTAAGAGCGTACATGGCCTTCTTGGAATTTGACACAAACCTATGAAAAATTTAACCAAATCGATGTTTTGTACCCCCGTGTTTCCTCCGAATTTAATTAACCCATTCTATAAGTTTATATCCTGATATTTTTATAGTGAAGTAACCTATGTCCCTGTCATTCTAATTTTTCTTATAAACCCTTGGTTTTTTCGCAGTCTTACTCGCGTGATTGGACGTTCACTACAAAAAATGTAGAGCTTATAAACAAAAATAAAATGATAGGGACATACTTCAGTTCAACTTTAAAATATCAGGATATAAATATATCATAGGTTTACTACATTCGGAGGAAACAGGGGAATACAAAACATCGATTTGGTAAATTTTCCATAGGATTGTGTCAAACTGCTAAGAGGTCCTCTTTCCTGTTAAGGGGGTGCATTTATCCGTCAAACCGAATAGCTTTCAAATGAAGAAAATTTTCGACTTCCCGTACAAAATGGATCTGATCGACATTTTTTAATAAGTATAGTTTCTATAATAAAGTCCCAAAAGAGATAACTGGGCTCTCAGAGGGTAAATTCAAATTACCTATATAAAATCTACGTTACTAAAGAAGGCTTATTATAAAGTCAACCAGTACATAGAGGACAAAGATGCCTGGAAACTTCTGCATAGCCGCCTCGCGGCACCTTCTAAGAAAACGAATGTAACCAAACCAAATAATGTGAAACTATCTGTTGAAAAAATTAAGCCCTACAAGTTTCTTGTGCGTTCTTCTTGTAGAGGTATCTTTCCGAACGCACGGTAGGCTCAGTACTGTTTATCTTCATTGACGTGCAAAAGTGTCAGATTATGACCTATTTGAATAAATCTGTGAGTTTTGAGTTTGAGTAATATATATATTTTTTGCTTATTTCGCAATTCTATCTTTTGTAAGTTGTCGAGGTCGAGTCGAGGAAGGAATTTCTATTGGTTAGGTGCACCCCCTTAAGTATTTGTACACCTTTTTGTAACTTGTTATATTAAAAAAAATGAATGGGATTTAACACAACGACCATAGTCCATATAATTTGTTATGATTGTGTTTGTCATACAATTCGGGCAAGGCCCAAAGAAATATAAAATATTCTTACATTTCAATTGTTGATATTTAATCGAAAATATAATATTCTCGTTGTATTTGATTTTGTTTTCATTTGTATAAGTACTGTCTTTACCCTTAAGCCATTAGGGTGTTACCCAATGTTGTTATAGTTTGTACGAGGATTATAAGAATTAATAATTGTTTCATCATCTCTGCCGTTGGTAATCCACTACTGATCATAGGCCTTCCCATAAAGGGGGTTTTGCCAATACTCGACACGCTTGTTGTGCGGGTTGTCGAGCGCAGTTCGATGGTTTGTTGCAGAGGACGCTGCTGCCCGTCCTCTGTATCTGTTAACCCTTAGCCGGATCTTACGAAGTAGAGAGGGTGGAGCACTATATTCATTACATATTATGTTAAAGTGGTGACAACAGACAACAGAGCTTTATATATAGTATATAGGCATTCCCATACAAAAGTCCATTAATATAAAGTTCTCCCAGAGCTTACTCAACAACTGGCACGTGCAATTTGCTCAGTGTGAAGTTTGCACAGAGACATATAATGAACAAAAAAGATAGATGTACCTAAAACCGAAGTGCGGCCGAGTCAACAATATTATTCCTTCGTACGACCTGACTTTACTGACGTATGTGGACCTAATGGGACCTCATTTGGCTTGCCATTGTCGAGAGGCCAGTATCTCACCTCCCCTTTTTTATATCAATGGTTGGAATAGCTAATTTTTTTGGAGTTTTAAAGCCGAAGTTTAGGATATTTATTTGTAAAAAGTTTTTATTATTATTCTTAGGGAAGGAATTCAATATTATGTTGAGGGATCTTAATTAATAAAAGTTACATTATTACAATAGTGTTAAGACTTAGATATCAAATCAAATACGGTAACAAAGAAAAAAGGAATGTTATTTTATCAGGTAATTTTATTTCAAAACCTTTTTCTAACACTTGTGTATATACTGAAACAGAAGTGAAACAGTTTGCTAAATATTTGTACCATTGCATTTATTTCTTGGAAATATAGATTCTTTGCACTTTACGACATATATGCCATAGTGATCTGTGATATATGCTTAGCGCTTTCAGTATATTATTAGATCACCACAGATCACTAGGTATATTTGTTAGATCACAGATCACTATATTAGTTGGCTTAGATTAGTTTTATCTGTGGTTACAAGAAAAGAGTACCTACTATATAATATCTATGTATCTTCCCAGTTCTTTCCAAAAAAAAGGCTCTAGTTAGCCTTGCGTGTGTGTGTGTGACGAGTGAACCTCACACACACACACACGCACCCCTGTGTGTGTACTACGCTGGCCTACGCACAAGGAATTTGGGTAGACATTCCTTGCCTACGCCAGGCCTGGGACATAACATAAAACATAACATACTTTCACGCCTTTTTTCCCGAAGGGGTAGGCAGAGGTGTACCCAGGTCTCAGTCCCATAGTAGATACACCCACATTTCGCCAGTATGTTATTGGTCCCATGTAATAGGGGGCGAGCCTATTGCCATCTACCGGGCACAGTTCCAGACTCCAGGCAGTTATTGAGATAATTCCTAATGGAAAAATCCAATATTTAACACTTTGCCTGACCCGGGGATCGAACCCGGGACCTCCTGGTTAGCAGTCGAGCATGCGCCCACTACGCCACCGAGGCAGTCCTGGGACACTCCGCATTATAGGTAAGAAGCTATAAGTAGCCGGGGCGTCCGTCTTGACGGTACTATTTCTATGGGCTAGACAGAGAGATACGCGATAGAAAGAGGCAGCTTGTACATATTAATATAACGATAATGGGATAGGCGCTGTGCGACCTGAATTGCACTTAATTGCGTCGGAGCTAGAGTCGCTATTTATTTTTGTGACTTGAGGTGTGTCCCTTCTGTCTCTTTAGTATTCTGTGCCTACGCATTACACCTAAGCATGACCACAGCAATAACTCTATACTTGGATTGCAGTCAGTTTTGTTTCTTTTTGCATACCACTCTCAAGATCAATTCTTGCTTTAATTTAAGGCTTTAGAATTGTTTTATCCCATGGCTTGGATTCGTATTACTTCTATAAAAAGCTGATAAGAAATATAGCAGAAATAAAATCAAGAAGTAGACATAACCATTTTTATTATCGTTAACAATTAAATCGGACATATCTCATATTCATTTATATTTTATGTAAAAAGTTAAAAAATATTGTATTTTTATGTTTAAAAGGTTAAACTTGTTAAAATATAATATACTTTTAGATACTATAAATTAGGCAAATCTTAAAAAGTCTGTCACTTTTAATTTTAAGGCGCTGTCCAAAGCAAATTCGCCCTCTCGCTCGCACGTACCCACATTTTTGAAGATATAAAAAATACAACATGCGTTACGTAAAATAACTGAATCTTTGTATTGTTATTTACTAGAACCTATTTGTCAATATTTTACTTAATAAATTTCATGTAGTATTATTTAGATCTTCCAAAATGTGGGTATGTGTGAGCGAGAGGGCGAATTTGCTTCGGACAGCACCCTATGTTTATTCTTAATATTAAACTTATAAATACTTTAAAAAAGTCACAAATATGCATTATAAAATTACAAAAAATATATAAACAATGTACTTAAATTAAAAAACCTCAATTTGAATTATTAAAATTAACAATTATTTCATTATTGTCTTTATAACTATAATAATTTTAGTTGTGTAGTTTTGGGGTTAAAGAGAAATAAACATCCATCCATCCATGCATCCTCAAAAACTTTCATATTTATAATATAAGTAGGATATTAACTTTGTATATAAAATCTCGAGTAAATATTTATAACAATAATATTAACTGACATAATATCAAAGCACCTTTTTTTCGAAGTAAATAGTTTTTATATGATTTTATAATATAAATAAAATACATTATTAGACAGGCCATGTAAAAAGGCTTTTTGTGTTGAAGGACGGACCACCTTTACATTTTTCCAAGGAAATTAATATTTGTATTACACATTTTCTTATGATTGGACTTCAAAGAATTATGCATAATCTGACGGAATATACATTTCCTGTTAAGTATTACGTTATTAATACGTAAGCTATTCTAGTTAAGCCCTACAAGTTTCTTGTGCGTTCTTCTTGTAGATGTATCTTTCCGAACGCACGGTAGACTCAGTACTATGTATCTTCATTGACGTGCAAAAGTGTCAGAGTATGACCTATTTGAGTAAATCTTTTTCGAGTTTGAGTTCAGTTTCTTTCTAAATCACTTCGTGTATTAATTGTATGAATTCCTATAATGAACAATGGGCCGTTTCGTATAGACTATAGACCTCCCATCCCATCATGTACCACTTAAGACCTATTATAATAGACCGTTATAAAGGTCTATGTAACTTTAAGTGTATGGGGCGAACTTTACCTTTGTTGAAAGAAAAAAGTTATTCGAAATTGACATGGTATTTGGAGTAATCTCTGTAATAGGAAAAAGTTATTCAACGTTGAAATAAGTGCATGCTGTCCGTATTTTATTTAAGGGGGTTTGTTGTCCTATTAAAATGAAATTTTCCAATCATGGAGAAATAGAGACTAATTTTCTAGTCAATTGTTTGTGTTTGGCTCTTAATCTGGCCATTATTAGCGCTAAAATATATTTAAGTTTATAAAAACCGTATGGTTTTTTTCATAGTTACAAAAAAACATAAAAATACCCTAACATAAAAATATTATTTAAGTAATTTTTTTTTATATGTGAAAAAACTACATAGTTTTCATCAACCAAATATATTTTTGCGCAAATAAAGGCCAGCAAGAGCCGACAAACAATTGAGTGGAAAATAATTCTCTCTTCCTATTTTCGAAGATCTATAGCTCGATAGAAAAGAGTAAAAACGGAACTAATTTAAAGTGTATGTGTTGACTGAAAAGTTTTTCTAATTGATAAATACAGTGGCGCCCCTATTATTTTCTACTCTTTTCTGTCGAGCTATACGCCATGTTTAGCTTTATAACTTTTTACTCGCGTACGCTACAATGTTGCAAACTTACCCCGTATATGTATAAGCGACCGATTATCTTTAAATATGCCTATTTATGATGCAAAAGATGGTACCAAAATATATCTATAAAATTACCAAAAAACTACTAAAATATTTGGAGGCACGTTTTGGCCCATTCTTCTTAAACAACATTATAATAAATGCAAACACGTTAACATTAAGCCTTACAAACTAGAGTCCGTAATGAACGTGACCAAAAGTGGAACTATAATATGTTTCTCCATCAAGTGATCATAAAACGATCTAGTTAGACAGTGGCGCCATCGCCACGTTCATTTAGAATCGAACTTGGAAGTTATATTTATGATTTATTGAGGGTACGGTGGGATGACTTTGTCTTCTTTTTCTGGAAAAAAAAATTATTTGGTCTAGAGTTTGAAAAATCACAACACATCTTAATGGATACTACACAAATATTACTAAAATGTGTTAAAAAGGGTAGGGGGCGAGCCTATTGCCATCTACCGGGCACAGTTCCAGTCTCCAAGCAATTATTGAGATAATTCCCAATGGAAAAATTCAATATTGTATTTAAAACTTTTTTGAATTTTGCAACATTTTTTTGCAAGTTTAGTTTGTAGGGAAGATTTAAAATAAATAATAAGATGCATACCCTTTAATTATTACCACACCCCACTCGACTCAATCCCATACAAAAATCGCGATATAACTACCTACTACACAGACACTGCACACAGTTTTGGAATAAAATGGCGTGAAAACGGAACATACACACAAAAAACAGTGCTAGATGGCGCTGGGGTCTAGTTAGAACACGCTAGCGTTTTGTTTACCTGTTACATAGGTAATTTTTTTCAACTTTGTAATAGTGAGAATAGGATAGAATATCGTCACTTACTTTCTTCTACTGGCGAGGAAGCAGGAGCGGTCGCTGTAGAAAACGGACTTGCAGCCTGAAAAAAAAACAAATATATTTTAAAAGTTGACAGCCTCGTTGGCGCAGACGGTAGTAACTCTGCTTTCTGTGCCGCAGGCCCCGGGTTCGATCCCCGGCCAGATCAAACATTTGTGTGCATGAATATGTCTGTTTGATCTGTGTCTGGGTGTTATAAGCTAATTTAAGTATGTATATCAGTCATCTGGTTACCATAGTACAGGCTTCTAGCCTAGTTTGGAACCAGATGACCGTGTGTGGATTTGTCCCATATAAAAAAAAAAAAAAAAAAAAAAAAAACTACCCTCAAAATCTATAAATAGTAAAATTACTATTTTTTTATGATAATGAGTGACAAGACGAGCAAATCAGGTGCCTGATGGTAAGCATCATGATTGCCCATATCAGACACAGTGCCACCCAGTGTTTTAAATTCAAAATTCTGCGCGGCACTGCACTCCGCCTGTCACCCTGAGATATTAGTTGTTTAAACTCGTCATGCCCAGTAATGTCGCTGGTAAACTAAGGCGAGCCGTTACACAAATTCAATAACCTTCGCCGTGAAACCATGGAATTATGATTTTTACCAATTGTACAATTAAATATAAATTCAAATTCTTCAAAGGCAAAATAAGAACTGCAAAACGGTACCTCTTAGATTTGCTGGGCTGTAGAAATAAAAAAAGTCTAAAAAGAACACATCGATACTAATCATGAAACACTATTTCATATGGTGAACATACATACATACATTCACGCCTTTTTCTCGAAGGGGTAGGCAGAGGTGTACCCAGGACTCAGTCCCATAGTAGGTACACCACATTTTACACCCAGTATGTTATTATAGGTCCCATGTAATAAGGGTGCGAGCCAATTGCCATCTACCGGAACAGTTCCAGACTCCAGGCGTTTATTGAGATTACTACAAATGGAAAATCCAATATTTTTAACAAACACTGCCTGACCTGGGGATCGACCCGGGACCTTACGATCGGCAGTCGAGTTTGCGTCCACTATGCCACCGAGGTGTATGGTGAGCTATAAATAAATCATCTTTCTTTACCAAATAAAAAAGTTGCAACTTACACGTGGCAGAGCATTAGGCGGCAACAAAGGCATTGCCTCGCTAGTTGGATTAGATGAATTGAAGCCCATGTCACCAGTTTTCAACGCCAAGCCATTTAATGGAACCGTTTCCCCAGGATATGGCACATTTGATGGAGGATATGGGACATTTGATGGAGGATATGGGACATTTGACTGAGGATACGGGACATTTGGAGCAGGATACGGCTGATTTGCCCCCGGATTATAAGGTGCATTAGCAGGATACGGACTAGAATTTGGAGGATTAGGGGCGCTTGTCACCAAATTCTGCGAGGTAACTGGGGGGTTTTGACCCACATGACCAGGGTACGGGGTGACATTTGGTGAAACAGGGTAGGGAGTGACGTTTGGTGGAGCAGGGTAGGGAGTGACGTTTGGTGGAACAGGGTAGGGGGTGACGTTTGGTGGAACAGGGTAGGGGGTAGTGTTAGGAGGGTAAGGGCTGGCATTAGGAGGGTACGGTGAAGTATTAGGATAATTTTGATTGAATCCTAAGTTCGGAGCGCCAGGGTATTGTCCAGGGTAACCAGGCTGGGTGACAATAGGAGTTTGGAAGGAGTTAACTCCTTGTGTGTTCTGTACAGTTTCCATGCCGTTAGTGACGAATTGTGACGCATTTAGCGGTATGGTTCCTATGAATATGTCGAAGGTTTGGTCTTCGTCTGTGTGGCATCCTGACGTTGATATGTCGACCTGTTGAATGGAAAATGTTTGAGTGCCTTTCTCCAATAATAATTGTAAATTGTACGAACAGAAAACTCAACAGTCAGTTTTGCTGTCAGTTTTGCCACAGTCACGACGATGATTGATGGTTCACTTATCGTGTAATGTGATGATTGATGTCAATCAAATAGATATTAGTCGTCCATCACTCAGTATCAATCATGATTGATTGGCGCCTAACCTATGAGCTGTGACCTGTTTGAATTCTGAACGATCTAATCACATCATCATCATTTAAAGTCGTCATCATCATCAACAGCCGGAAGACATCAACTGCTGAACATAGGCCTCCCCCATAGAACGCACTAAAACTATTCATATGGGGGGGGATTTTGCCGTAATCACCAGGCTTAGCAGGCGGCTTGGCGATCGCAGTAGTTGGAATACTTGGTGCCGGAGAGCACTGCTGCCCACTCTCCGAATATCCCTATGCCGGGTCTCACGGCTCCCACTTGATGAGAAAGGGGTGGCCCTATTTATTATATAACTGGGCACCACACGGCTACATGATCCAGTAAAAACCGTATATTGGCGTCACTTTGTTGTGGCGATTTTGTTTTCATACTAAAACAGGAAAGGTCTTTCAGGTTGAGTTCATCATCAGAACTATCTCCGCCGTTGGAATTCAACTGCTGGATATAGGACTGCCCCATTGGAGGGGTATTGCCAATGCTCGCCACCATCGATGCAAGGTGGGTTGTCGAGCGCAGTTCGATGTTTTCCCCAAGAAGACGCAGCTGCCCGTTCTCTAGAGGTAGAGGGGTAGAGAGATACAATACTATAGCCGGTACTACCACGGCAAAGGCAGGCTGAGTTGGCTGTGAAAAAAAGACCATCTTCGTCTATAAAGCACTCACCCTAAACCTGAAGCTCATACTGATGAACCGGCAGTTGTTAAGATTGGGCACGTCCATGTGTGGTACCTCCATTTCAACTGTGTAGTTACGTGTAGTGTTGGCTGGTATTGGACCCTTCTTGAGGGAGGCTATCGTTTCCTCTTCGCTACGGTAGTCTGGCTCGTGCACTGCCTCGAAACTTATCGTCTAGAGGACAGATTATTTGTAGATTGTCAGAACATACATAACTGCTCAAACATTTTCATGAAGGATTGCATAATATGTAAGACTAGCGACCCGCCCCGGCTTCGCACGGGTAGCTGAAGTAGGTATAGTGGACGTTTAACAGGAGTAAATTCGTGATACATTGTATTTTAATAGATATAACCCTAATGGTTTACGCAGCGCACGCAAATTAATGACTATTTCTGTTACAATGACCAAACCTTAACACATGTATAAATTTATCGTGGGCTATTTTGAAGATATTGATAAGTACTACAAACCCCTAGTACATTATATTATTTTACCATCAATGGATTTCACAGCGCACGCAAATTTATGAATATGGTAATTATATTATGTGACACCTTGGTTCACAATATTGCAGTTTTCTTACGGTTCCCTATTTTTTTTTCAAAATCTCAATTAGCCTATGGCACTCACACTGAATTAAGCTATCCATAAGTGAAAGAATTTTTAAAATCGGTCCAGTAGTTTCGGAGCCTATTCGTTACAAACAAAAAAACAAAAAATCAAAAAAACAAAGTTTCTCTCTTTATAATATTAGTATAGATTATAATATACTAGTTTTGCCCTGCGGTGCCACCCGCGTAGACATCGTTCCCGTGGGTATATCGGGAAAAAAGTAGGTGCCCAATGTGTTATTCCAGGGTCTAACATACTACTTCCAGGGGCTACATACCAAATTTCAAGTAATTTCAGCCCCTGTCACTAAAGACTTTCTAATTAAGACTAACTTGACCTATTTACCTTTATACTAATTGAGAGAACTTGATGATATCTAGTTCATCAGTGCTATTGTTAGGGCAAGCCACCTTAAAAGGAGAACGAAAAGGAGAGAAAAGGAGAGGCCTTGAGCCGGCAACCTGATGAGAGTCTCAGCTCTCAACAATGACCTTACCACACTCAGTATCTCAGCAATGACCTTACCACAGCAGAATGATAGCTACCTTTATAATAGAGAACTTGATGATATCCAGTTCGACCGTGCTATTGTTAGTGCAAGCCATCTCAATAGGTATGATCTGTCGAGGACACCAGCCTCGAGCCGGCAGCTTGATGAGTGTCTCAGCAATGCCTGATTTAGTGCACCAGCAGCAGAATGTCTGCTCGAATTCTATTTCTAGGGGGTCCTGGTGGAAAAAAGGTTATATTACTTCTATAATAATTATAATATGTTGGATGCTTTCGTGGTTGAATATTTAAAATGTTTTTATTATCCACCATATGGGAACGCAAGCAAGGGTTACTATACGGCTTTTAAGCTTCGGTCAAAATTCCCGATTCATTATTTCCGATTCATCACCACGGCTGCGGGATGACATCATATGGTTAGAATATCACAGCAGGCTAGTTTCACATGGGGACTATTGCCTATGTTTTATTTCCTCGTCCTTTTTTCTCTCTATCGCGCCTATCGCTAACAGAATGGATCTGCTGTCTCTTTCACTCTATTCTCTACTGGAGTATGCTCATCATGCTAGTCCTATATGCAGTATAACAGTAGATTTAGCGAGATGGAGGGATGACGTGCCAGATATTTTTTATTAGAGTTATTATTTAAACTGCTATAGATATTTCAAAACTGCTACTTATCATGTTCTTCTAACTAGTCTTATCATCATCATCATCATCTCAGCCGAAGGAAGCGCACTGCTGGACATGGGCCTCCCCCAATGGTGGGGTTGTTCCAATATTCGCCACGCTTGGCAGGCGGGTTGGCGAGCGCAGTTCGATGGTTTTACGCAGAGGACACTGCTGCCCGTCCTTTGGATCTGATAATCTAAGATCCCTTAGCCGGCTCTTACGGCAACCACAATCTAGAGGTGGGGTACTATTCTATAGCCGGTATACCCTCGGCTCACTACTACTTCTAGTCTTAAGGTTATGCAAAACGCATACTTACTTTACAATTAGGTATATCATTCAGATTTAAAGGCGCCATGACCCTGAAAGCCATCTGTTTAGTCTGGTCGATCTTGAAGGCTCTGTCGACTGTGACCTTCACTTTGTATCGAACGCTGCCGTTGCTGCCTTCGAATGATGAGGGGCAGTTCGGGGGGATTTGACACTCGAATGGGAATACGTGGCGGCCGGGCTGTATGGTCATCTCACCTGGTGAGGGACAACTAGGTTCAAGTAGGCAGTAGGATTGAGACGTATTTGTCGGAATAACATAACATACATTCACGCCTTTTTCCCAAAGGGGTAGGCAGAGGTGTACCCAGGACTCGGAATAACGTAACGTTAACACACTCACATCCCTGCACTAGCATTATCTGTGTCACAGGCGGCATGGACATATAACAATAACACACCACACACATCCAAGACCCGAGAACAAACATTTGAGCTCATCGCAGAAATACTTGCCCCAATGGGATTCGAATCCAGGACTCCTTGCTTCATTATCATCATAATTTCAGCTGTAGGACGTTTACTGCTGGATATAGGCCTCCCCCATAGATTTCCATCTGGTAAAGTTGTAAGCTGCTTCCATCCAGCGCGTTCCTGCCGTCTTTACTAGATCGTCTGTCCACCTTGTGGTCGGATGTTCTACACTTTGATTGCTATTTCGTGGTCTCTATTCAAAACCCTTATTGTATCATTGGTCATCAGTTCCACATGCTATGTGCTCTACTTATTGCTACTTCAGCTACATTCGGTGCAGAACTTTATGTAGCACCGCTCCATCTAAACCTATAAACCTGTTCTAGTTCTACAACAAATGATAGAACAAGTATGAGACTGTAGAACGGAACATGGGCTATATAATATATAGCCCATAGCCCATGTTCCGTTATATATATGTCTAGCTTATGAGCTAGTTCGACTGTACCTATGGAGAGTGTGCATCTGTGAACAGGTTTATCAGTTTGAATGAAACAGTTTCATATGTTTACACAAAACCATCAGAATCTGTTTTTAACCTGTTCCGATAAAGGAACGTAAATTACTTGATGTTTATACGGCGATATTTCAGCTTTCTTTGACTTGAATCAATTTGGAATAAATGGGAAATACTGCCATTAATTATTACCATTTACATTCAATTTCCAAAATTATTATCATTAAATTTCATTTCTTTCCTTAACTCGATCAAAATAGTATAATTGTTTAAATAATTCCTTAATGATTCATTCGATTACAATAATTATTGTAGCTAGGTATGTGTGTACTAATATAATTAATAATTAATTTTTGTATGCCAGAGAAGTTAGGAAAACTGTACCTATACCGAACATTTAAGCATGTTTTATCATATATGATACCATGTTTTACACAAATAAATCATTTTCGTTTTCTTTTTCCGTCTCCCCTTGGTGAAATGTTGTGAGTTGTGATATTCTTGCCCCCTCCTAGATTTCATACATCGTGCATGTGGGAATATCGGGATAGGACGAACACTATGCCCTTTCCCATACCGATGGGGTATGGTATATCTCTATACGAAAACAAATAAAAAGTTGTCCAATTTGCGTGAAAGCGTAACTAATAGACAGCGTTTCGCACCTATATTAATCTTGGTTTGAAACTAAGTTTAGTATACTTGTGTCTGGAATCGTCATCTTTCATCTATGTTCATACAAAAACGCTCCACTGTATTATATCATTCGACTAATAACGCACTATGTTATCTGTAAATGGATCACACAAAAACGACCTTGACTCTACATCTGTCTGACCGAAATGATCTTTAACATGCTTAAATTCTGTGGGGCAATTATATTCGGTTTTGGGACCGGTTTTATTAGGAACGAATCTATAAATGGATACGTATTTTGGGCATTTCGCAGTTGTTTATATTTTGCGACAGGCAATAAAGCTTATCTTGGTTTCCAATATTTTTATTATCATGTCGTATTACAGATGAAAACAGTTAAAAGGTTCATCTTTTCCACTGGGCACTCTAGGCAAGTTCGAACTTAGCGATCAAAATAGCCAGGGGGGGGGCTATTCGTTTTTAATAGATCACCATAGGTATCCGATAACCTTTTGAATTTTGGTATATACAACTATTATAGTCCCCTTCAAAGTCAAAGGCCAAGGCCTCCAATGGTAAAATACCTTCCAGGATCTGCTACATGTAAGTTTGGAATGTGGTTTGGAAGAAATAGCTCTGAGAGGCGAGGTCGCCAATTGTAACACGCTTGTTCATTTTCATTTTTTTTTGTTGTGGTACAGAAAAAGTCTCTATTCTAAATTCTAGTGTATCTAAAGACGACCCAGGCATAATTTGATCGCCTAGTCCGTGTAAAATCTGTCTAGACAGCTATACCAAAACCATTGTGAAGTAAAAGTCAAGATGGCTAAATGGTGAAAGTTTTTTAACAGTTGCCAAAATGTCTGAACCTATTTGCATGTTTTCGCCGTGGGGAGTGTCGCTAGGCATTTGGTAAGCACTAATGGCGGTGTAATGACATCACGTAGGGGCTTGGCTATTCTTGTGCTGTCTTCTTTCAAACGTAAAATGAATATTAATTCATTCAAATTTATTGTACCTTTGGGTAGTACCTATTATACTCAGAGTTGGCTCCAAAGTGTTGTAACAATATGGAGTCAACTCTGAAATAGCGTAAAATAATCAGCTGTTCCATACATTTTGCATAGATATATCTATTGACTGGCCGGTTGGCTCAGCCGGTGGCCGGTAGTTCCCCTACATTCTGAGCCGCAGGTCCCTGGTTCGATCCCGGGCAGGTCAAACATATTGTGCATGAGCATAATGTCTGTTTGATCTGTGTCTGGGTGATATAAGCGTATATAAGTATCTATGCTCGGAATTTCTCGTCAAGATCAAATCAGAAATGAGGAGATACAAACTACTTCTGTTCTTCTACCTACTACCTTCTGTTCTTGGTATCTACTACCTACCTATTCTATGCCTATCAGCCGGGGCCGGGACGCATGCGGCTGACATGATCCGCCCAATCCCCTACAACTTTGGCGGGCTAGAGTTACAATACGATATAATGACAACTTAAGCGCAATAATATGTAGGTATGTAATTAAAACTGCAAGGGGATTTATGCAGCCATTATCAGTCTTATAATTTGCCAATTCTTGGTGTGTCATACAACTGTATAACACGAGGTAGGGACCTATAGGCAATATAAGGTATACTGGTTTCGTGTCTCGCACCGCGACTTCGATAGTGTTTTTCAGTTTTTTTTACGAGGTTGTTAAATCTCGTTTTTAACCTGTTATTGATTCTGTGTCAAAGCTTTCTTTACTGGTGTAGCTTTCTTGAGTCGTTTTATGCATCTGAGCTCAACTTGCCGTTGACTATTACGATAAAATATTATCTACTAGCTGTGCCCCGCGGTTCCACCCGCGTATACATCGTTCCCGTGGGAAATATCGGGAAAAAAGTACCCCGTGTGTTATTCCAAGGTCTAAGCTACCTACATTCCAAATTTGAGCTCAATCGGTTCAGCAGTTTTGGCGTGAAAGAGTAACAAACATTCATCCACCCTCACAAACTTCCACATTTATAATATTACTAGCTGTGACCCGCGGTTTCACCCGCGTAGTCTTCGTTCCCGTGGGAATATCGGGATAAAAAGTACCCTATGTGTTATTCCAGGGTCTAAGCTACTTACGTACCAAATTTCAGCCCAATCGGTTCAGTAGTTTTGGCGTGAAAGAGTAACAAACATCCATACATACATCCATACTTACAAACTTTCGCCTTTATAATAGTATTAGGATTAGGATAGGATTAGTAGGAAGTAGGATTGCATGGGCATTTTGCCAATGACCAGCTGATCACATAATGCGGATTATTTCACATTCTAATTCTAGTTAAAAATGAAATGTCTACAAGAGAATATTATTTACTCATTCGCAGCGCCATTACCAGTAATAGATCTAGCGATTTTTTTATCGTGTTAAATTCTAGCGTTATGGGGCAAAATGTATTATGGGATGTAAGGCGATCGTCAAAAATTTGTAGTGGTAGGCCTCTTTAGCAGGGGGCCGCTTGGGGAAGTACCACACCATTCACCCGCCAAGCAGTAATGTGCAAACATTACTGTGTTCCGATCTGAAGGGCAATGTTACCAGCGAAATTACTGGACATGATGAGATTCAACAACTAATATCTCAGGGTGACAGGCGCAGTGCAGTGCCGCGCAGAATTTTGAATTTTAAAACACTGGGTGGCACTGTGTCTGATATGTGATATGGGCAATCATGATGCTTACCATCAGGCACCTTATTTGCTCGTTTTGTCATTCATTATCATAAAAAAAAAATTGTTATTAGGCTTACAGACATGAATAATTCTAAAAACATCCCGTGAATATGTAGGTGTCTAAAGTGTGTGAAAATTATCATTCTTCAGCGCTGTAATTTAGTCTGCATTGCTACACACTCAGTCTGTATGTAATAGACAAAAATAAGACATACATGGTATTTTTTTTTTATAATATTGAGTGACAGGACGAGCAAATCAGGTGCCTGATGGTAAGCATCATGATTGCCCATATCAGACACAGCGCCACCCAGTGTTTTAAAATTCAAAAATTCTGCGCGGCACTACACTGCGTCTGTCACCCTGAGATATTAGATGTTGAAACTCGTCATGCCCAGTAATTTCGCTGGTAAGCCCCTTGCAAAAGAGGCCTACCACTACAAACTAAGCAGGTCTTCACCTGCGGGACACATCTAGTATTAAAATAAATATTACTTCTTACCAGACTTGCTTCCAACCAGGTAAATGGTCAAATTCATATACTCTTCATAGGACTCGTGTGTCACCGTATAGCGCTCCTCGCGGTCGTTGACCCTTCGAGTGTGGCTAGTAGTCCAGTGGACCTTACAGGTGCCCTTGATCTCTGCATATATTCCTGGGAAAATATAACATCATATAATTTTTATTATTTATTTATACTTCGACAGAACGGTTACCCAATAACACTACCGAAGTTACAATAATTTCGAAGAACACTGTAAAATATCTTAAATATCTTCTTATATATTATATATCTTATCCTATGTAACAAAAGTGAATACTTGCATAAATATATTATCATTCAAAAAAAATCTTTCACACATTCGCCTCACAGAACTCCAGGCATACTGACAAGATCGTCTTCCAGCCATCCGCAAATACATCAAATTCGGGTCTCATGTCCAAGAGATCGTTGAGAGCAGCGGTAGTTCGCGGGATCGGAGAGCGTGCGCGAGAGACTGTACGTGAAGGAGGTGTTGAGAGAAGCTTATGTTATAAGACCATACATTGTTTTTTTGATGGTCTCTGTGCCTGGTAGGCTCACCCCTATTACATGGGATTGTATGTTAAACAAAACCTGGTTGTAAGAAAGAGTTAAACATAGATTCACAGCTAACTGAGCAGCAAACCTTATATGTGTTACATTGGCGCAAGGACAAAGTGCGTCTGACTTGACAGAAGCCAATAAGTTTGACTTGAGATTGCCATGTAAAGCGGGGTGAAACGCATCTTTTTTTTTTATGATATTGAGTGACTAGTCGAGCAAATCAGGTGCCCGCTGGTAAGCATCATGATTGCCTATATCAGACACAGTGCCACCCAGTGTTTTAAAATTTAAAATTCTGGGCGGCACTGCACTGCGCCTGTCACCCTGAGATATGAGTTGTTGAATCTCATCATGCCCACTAATTTCGCTGGTAACATTGCCCTTCAGACCGGAACACAGCAATGTTTGCACATTAATGCTTGGCGGATGAATAACAGGCAAAGGTGTGGTACTTCCCCAGGCGGCCCCCTGCAAAAGAAGTCTACCACTACAAAATCTACCTCAGTTGATATAAAAAATCATTGGGTACAAAAGTTATTTGACCCTGGAATGACACAGACACAGTTATGACAAAATTCATTCAAAAGTTCACTCATTAGTCCACTGATAACACTAATTATTCCAGCTTTTTTAAGACTTAAGTAAATGAGAATACTAATTTAAATAATATTGCTTTTTAGATAAGCAATATTAGGAAGGTAAACAATCCAATTAATATTAATGACTTACTTGCTGTGCCTGGAGTTTCACCCGAGTGTTCGGTCCCGGTGCTATTCCAGGGTCTAAACTATTTACAAACCTAATTTCAGCCTAATTGGTCTATCCATCCTCACAAACTTTCCCATTTATAATATTAGAAGGTCCATAAAATACAAATAGAAGAATGAAAAGAACTTCAAAAGTTACACATTCAATATCATTATCATTACATAGTATAAAATTAAGCCACTTTTCGCTGTCTGTCCCTATGTATGCTTAGATCTTTAAAACTACGCAACGGATTTTTATGCGTTTTTAATAGATAGAGTGATTCAAGAGGAAGGTTTATATGTTTAATACATGGGGGGCATTTCATGTGAAGCGGTCAGCGAAAATAAAGTGAAGTTCTGAAATTCGTTCATATTATGCATATTGGTACTTCAAGGGGATATAAACAAGTACACGAAAAAAAATTTTGTGCTCTGGTTGTCAAACTGTGGGGTTCTAAAAATTGAGCTGATTGATGGAAGGCTTCTTTTGGAATTATTTTTTCATATTAAAATAATTGGTAATAAAATAACTTGTGTAGTGATTTGCCTAGAAAACTTGATGTTATTTTTGATATTTAATTTAGATTCCAAATATGAAATATTTTTTTTAAGACCATTTTAATTTTTTATTCTACAGTTTCATCTAGATTCTAGAGTTCTAGAGTTTATTCTACTTAGATTCTACCATGACAATTGCAAAATGGGATTGAAATAACTTTAGGAGTTACATCAAGTAGAGTATGTACATGTCACACAGAGTGCCGTACATGGCGCTTGCTAAAGTTGGCTAGTTGATAATTTGGCAACATGTAAACATTTATTATATATAAATAACTAGTTTAAATGATATACATAGTGATTATTTCTCATTTTAACAATTAATAAGAAATATAATAAGTATTATTTTAAGCAAAATTATACACGGAAATATAACGATACCGAAATATGTATAAAATGCTATCTCTTACAACTCTTACTTGTAAATGGTGTTTATTAATCAAATGTTTATTTGAATATTACCTATAGAATTTTGTTATATTATAATAACATTATAATTTTGAATTTATTTGAATCCTAAGACAGGTGCAGTGCAGTGTTAAAAATACTTTTTGCCTGTTTAATGGTTATTGGTCCATCCTTCGTCTTTTTTGTTTCTAAGAACAAGTGGAGTATTCAAACCGTCAAGTGGATCTATATTCAATAATAGTGGTAGACCCGTAGATTATTTTTGTGCAACTTGCTTTGGAATTGACGTTTGTAACAATTTGTGAGACGATTTTTTTTTTACTATTTGCTGCGTTAAGCCGGGACTACAGCTACGTGTTAGTGTGTTATATAACAATATTCTGTTAAATAACACCAAAGCCACACCCACTTTTCATGTTATTGTGTTAGGTAACACAAAAACATGCCGCTGCGGACCCGGCTTACCATGGAAAGTGGGCGTGGCTTTGGTGTTATTTAACAGAATATTGTTATAAGAATATTTAGTCAGAATATTTAGTAGGTAAGGAGAGGTGAGTTCTACAGCAGGACTTATCTAATGGTTATAAGGGCTCGCGAGGTCTACTGTTCTCGCAGAACCACTAGTATCTATTGTATCCGAAAGGTAGGTACTATATTTACTAGCAGCCGGCGACCGACAGTCGCGGGTTGACAGTTGAAGGTCATCTAATGTGTAGTTAGCTCGAATTCAGAGAAGCATTATCTCCGTATATTAATTAGCGTATCATTATTAGGTAGGTACATTGTATTTTAAACTTAACAAACTTACCTCGAAATTTTTTCGGTTTCTCCTGATCAAATTCTAATCTCCCACTTAGTATTTGTCCAGGGAAAAATGACCCAGTATCACTGTTCAGCACAATTTGGCCCTCGTCAAAACCCATCGCTGAATTATTATTTTGCACCCGATTGAATAATAAGTAGGCGTTAATATAAGATTATTGTCGCTATACCTGCTAATTACAATACAGGACAATAAATAATCACAGATTTATGAAGTTATTTTGGTTCATCTAAAATTCCTTTCATTACACATTCAACACAACCGGGCCGGCAACGCGGCAACGGCAACCACAGAATAAAAGGAACACGGCAACACCCACAAAAAAACTAAATTAAAAACTCCAAACTTCTGCCGCTAACAAACGTCAACGTCATCGTCTTACTTTTTTTTTTTTTTTTTCTTTTGCATGTTAGCAACACACGGCTTGTGTATTTTGCCACTAGTATGTAGTAAAAAGGAATCTTCTTACTTCATACCCCATACCCACATTGAAGTTTTATTTAACACCATAATTAAAGCAAGAAGATTTCCGTTGAGTATTCTGTTGTCTAAAACTTTAATCATAGAGAATAGACCATTTTCCGTGTACACACAAACCAAGCAGTGTTTGTTTAGTGTTGCCAGCACAACGCCTTTTTATCTACATGGACCGGAAGTTGATTATATAAAGGCCCAGTTGCATTAGTCAAGCAATCGAGTTGTAGTTAGCGACTTACACTTAATACGTAACAATACTGAATGGAAATCGACGTAAAAAAATATGATTAATTCCAGAGTTCAAATTCTCTCTTTGTCTCGCTTTACTCGGCTTCACTCTTCACACAGTGTTGCCTTTTGCCAAGTCAATGAAACAAGTCATGGTCAAACACTTTTATAAAGGTGTTATAAAGGTAAAGATTGTTATTAAATTCTAACCATATAATTTATAAAGCGGCCAAAAATTGGTTTGATTTAGTCATTTAGATTTAGACTGCCTCCGTGGCGTAGAGGGCGCATGCTCGACTGCCAATCAAGAGGTCCCGGGTTCGATCCCCAGGTCAGGCAGTGTTAAATATTGGGTTTTTCCCTTAGGAATTATCTCAATAACTGCCTGGAGTCTGGAACTGTGCCCGGTAGATGGCAATAAGCTCGCCCCCTATTACATGGGACCAATAACATACTGGCAAAATGTGGGTGTATCTACATGGGACTGAGTCCTGGGTACATCTCTGCCTACCCCTTCGGGAAAAAGGCGTGAACGTATGTTATGTTATGTTAGATTTTAGATTTTTATTTAGAATTCAAGAGATCTTCTTATCAATCTAGCACTTTTATAAAGGTGACAGATACATACATACAGTCACGCCTTATTCCCGGTGGAGTAGGCAGAGACTATTTCCCTCCACTTGCTACGATCCTGACATACAACTTTCGCTTCGTTCACTTTCATGACATATTTCATACATGCTCGTCGGTTGTAGGTGCTTTGACTTGGCCTTTCCTAAGAACAACGTCAATTTGTTCATGAAAAGTACGCCTTTTTTTTTTTTCCTCGGAGGAAAGTGCTTGATGCATACCACCTGCGCCCAGGGGAGCGACGGGTGGTTATGTGGGACTCCCGGACGGCACACAGGCCCCTACGGTATACCCACTAAAAAACCCCGGGGTGTTCCTTAGCGACGCCATGTGTCGGAGCTGCGGGCACGCCGAAGCACTCATCCGCAGGCGTTTGGTCCTCCGAGGAGGACCCCGCCACGGTGAAGGAATACCTTCACCCCAACCCTCCCAAAGGGCGGCCACCTCGCGGGCCCTTAGGCATCGGCGATACCCCCGCGCATCCGTCGCCCGGGCCCCTGGATTTTGATTCTCCGGTCGCCACCGCACAGGAGGAGTTCTGCACGGAAACGAGCGGAGAATCATCCTCCAATCCGGAATGGTGTTCCGTGCCCTCTCGAACGAGCCTTCAATCCGTGCGAGAGGACACGGAAGACACTTTTCCGCCTACATGAAAAGTACGCCTAGGTCGACCCCTACCGACTTGACCATACACACCAGCATTATAAATCTCTTTTGTTAATCTCCTTTCATCCATCCTCTGCACATGTCCGAATGACCTCAGCATTCCTTTCTCTATCTTTGTCACTACATCTTCTAACACGCCACAGCGTTCCCTTATCGCACTATTCCTCATTTTGTCCATCAAGGTCACTCCATCGGTCATGCTTCTCAGGCTTCTCATCTCCACGGCATTAATGTTACTTTCATGATTCTTCTACCAGACCCAACATTCACTACTAAAGGGATAGATTGTTTTAAATATCATATATAGCAAATATGTTGTCACTTATTCACCTTTCATGTAACAGTGTGTACCTATGTTCACAGAATATTGAATATTGAAAATTGTATCATTATTCGGCTGGTATCATTGATATAAAGAAAAGAGGAAATAGGGTACGTTCCTTTACTGACGTACGTGGACCTAATGGGACCTAATTTAAACTCGCCATTTTCGAGAAGCCAGTACTTCATCTCTCCTTTTCTTTATATCAATGATAGGCACACTCAAGCGATATGACCTTGATGACCACAGAAAACAAAGAATAGACACACAGCCTACAAAAATAGCTGACGCGTGAATGATGTAACAAATTCTACCACTCAATTGCCATGTTTTGGTAGAAATAATAGTAGGTAACTTAATAAGTAAGTAGGTAACATCATTAATACGAGGACGCGATGTTATAAAGTGCCAGAATTTTTATGAGTACTTATTTACTTCCATGTAGATCAGTGATTCAGTGATCAGTGATCTGTGCGTTGAGTGTTTCAGTCTTGTATATGTGTTCTGTGTTCAGTGTTCAGTATATATAAAGTACTCTGTGGTTGAGTGGTTCCTTTTATTCTGTGGTGCCTTTTGCTTTTGTGCTAGTGCGCGCGTGTTTCTCAGCAACCAAAATTCCGCGTGTCTACTTATTAAATTTTATTTGATTTCACGCTTTAATTACGAAACGATAAAATAAACCCTCAAACATTTTATCATTATTATTAATATTGAGACTTCAGCTATCATACGTGTGTAAAACAACACGTAAACGCGTTGTAATTTGCATAAAATCGGCATAATAATAATACTTTTTACAAACTAAGCAAGCAAACAAAATGTATTGAATAGATTAAATTGTTGAATAAAAATGGGGTCACCGCAGAAAGATATTGAGCTGAGTCCCGTAAAGCCGCTGAATGAAGCTAACACTAGCGCTGCTGATAAATTATCGGTGCCTGTAAACGACGAGGAAGATGTTATTATTGGAAGGTTTCGTAAAATTAGCTCTGCGAAGTCTATGGCGGCGACGAACGGGAATATTCAGTATCCGAGTGATATACCAATAAAGACCGATGATCTTGAAGCCGGTTTGCAGTTTAGAGCCAAGGAGCCAGAAGAAAATGATCGTCTTTTGTCAGAATTGGTTACAAATGGGGCATCTATTGTGCAAAACAGGTCTCCAGTTACAAAGAGCAGCTTCAGGGATATGGAGAAACCGTCGCGGTTCAAAGATCAACCGTCTGCTACCAGGTTTCAGGTATGAAGAGTTTTGACTTATATGCAAATACCATCATCTTTCTATAGCCCACTGTTGGGCATATACCTCCCTTTGTTCCTGCCTCTCTCCTATCTTGCCATTCACCATCCTTATCTACACAAACCAAGAAGTTGGGCAAGCACCATTATAATTATCATTAATTCACTTGTGTAAACAATATTATTATTTATATTTTACTTGTGTGCTTATATATTATTATGTATATAAAAAATTTAGCATATTATGTTTCTATTTATATTAATTATACCTTTAAACCTTACCTACCTATATCAAATTCTTTTCAACTTTAAGCTACTTTGTACTTGTCAAGTTTAATGAGTGTTTTTAGTATTTTTTTAAGGTATTATACCTACTTACAACTGGCTCAGTGGTGTAGTGGGCGCAAGCTCGACTGCCAATCATTAGGTACCAGGTTCGACCCCCAGGTCAGGCAGTGTTCTTGGATTTTTCCGTTAGGAATTATCTCAATGACAGCCTGGGGTCTGGAACTGTGCCCCATAGATGGCAATAGGCATGCCCCCTATTACATGGGACCAATAACATACTGGCGAAATGGGACTGAGTCCTGGGTACACCTCTGCCTACCCCTTCGTGAAAAAGGCGTGAATTGTATGTATGTATGTATGTTCTAATTGAGATTTTTGATCAATGTTGTTGGTCCCATGGGACCATCATCATTACATGTAATGGGGGGCGAGCCTATTGCCATCTAACTGGACACATTTCCAGATTCTAGGCTGTTATAGACATAATTCCTAATAGAATCCAAGACCACTGCCTGACCTGGGGATTGAATGTAGATACACATAGGCCTCCCCATCGAGACTGTTTGTAAGCAGCTTGCATCCCGATAGATATATAGATAGATAGATAGATAAACACTTTATTGTACTCCATATATAGGACAAGCATAAATGAATAATATTTAAATTAATCTTAGGCTAGTAAAAGTGTCTGCGCTATGTCTTCTCGTCTAAAATACCTCAGTGCCTCAAGTCGAAGGTCTTCGACCAGTGTGTGTTACCAGTGATGACTTACGGATCTGAAACGTGGTCCCTGACTGTGGGCCTTATAAGTAAGCTCAAAATAGCGCAACGAGCTATGGAGAGGGCTATGCTCGGGATTTCTCTGCAAGATCGAGTCAGAAATGAGGAGATCCGTAGACGAACGAAAGTTACCGACATAGCCCAGCGGATTAGCAAGTTGAAGTGGCAATGGGCAGGGCACATAGCACGTAGAACTGATGGCCGATGGGGCCGTAAAGTTCTTGAATGGAGACCACGGATTGGTAAGCGCAGCGTAGGACGTCCTCCCACAAGGTGGACAGACGATCTGATAAGTACGGCAGGAGCACGCTGGATGCAGGCCGCTTACAACCGGACTGGATGGAAATCTAAGGGGGAGGCCTATGTTCAGCAGTGGACGTCCTATGGCTGAAATGATGATGAAAAGTGGCAGTCTTATCGCTTAAAGTGATTTCTTCCAGACAACTGGAAGGAAAGGAATACTTATGAGTATTTCTGGTTGATGGTGTACTTATACTTAGGAGAATAAAAATTGTACTTACTATATTATATACATACAAACATACATTACATACCTATAATTATGCATATACGTACATAGATAGATACATACTTTTAACAAATATAATATAGGATGGGAGCTGTCTCTGAACTCTTTAAAGCTCAAAGGGGCCTCTGCACGTTGGAATAAAAATTATCTTCATGTACGCCTAAGAAAATACCTGCTGCCTTATTACGAACAGCAGTAGAATTGTGGAAAGCGTGCAATTGCATGTTCGTAATACCACTCCGAGGGTGCTATTACGAACTTGCAATCGCGTAACGACAGCAGGAAAAATTTGCTGTCCAACGTCATTTTGTGTGTGCCGTTTGACAGCAGACATTAAGCAATTAAACGCTTTCCACACTTCTACTGCTGTTTGTAATAAGCACGCGGGTATAGCCCGTGTTTTGAACCGACATATTTAAGAATACTGTGTAACATCACTCCTAATAAGTAGGTGTGTTAATATAATAATAATAATAAATAATAATATGGGACAACTTCCACACACGGTCATCTGGTCCCAAACTAGGCTAGAAGCCTGTACTATGGTAACCAAATGACCGATATACATACTTATATAAGCTTATAACACCCAGACACAGATCAAACAGACATGTTCATGCACACAAATGTTTGACCTGGCCGGGGATCGAACCCGGGCCCTGCGGCATAGAAAGCAGAGTTACTGCCATCTGAGCCAACGAGGCTGTCTATTCTAACGGAGTGTTCTAACGGAGATTCATACGACTAAATATTGCGCAAACTTGCTACTAATAAAATAAATTAAATTAGATTAAAAATTAAATAATATTCCTAAAGAAACTATTCTTACGCCAATTAGGCACAGCAAGCAATCAGGCATTTTCTTAAATCTCCTTTACGTTCCTCGCACTAGCGGTCTAGGTCATAAGCGCCTACTAGTACCCAATAAATCATAATAGCCGTAAATTGGATAAGTGCAGACGGTCGGCTTGTTTCCTATAGGTGTACGGCCATCTTAGGGTGGCATTAAGGAATTATGGTCAGGATAGATAACCTGAGTGGCCTTGATTGGATCGTCGAGGTAATTGTCTGCGCGTGGCTTCTTTTGCCCGGATGGCGACAGAATTTCATTGAGCTAACAAGTACTAACCTATATTTTATTCTTTTTCGTGCAGGTTTTTTTTTTTAGTCCTCGCGCCCGAAAATAATGCATCCTGCCCATACTGGTTCTTAGCTGTGCTGGCTGCAGGCATATGCTGTCGTGAGCAGTTCGAATGGCTCAACTAACTGACCGGCCTTAGAGCTTTTTCAATGAGTTTTTAGTTTTTGTGGAGTAATGTTTCTTGCATTATGATGCAAGTCACTGCGGGCAATCGAGAGGATTTCGCTTTCGTGTGCACTTCAAATCATGGCGAAGTGTTGTCTTCTTCTCCCTAGCAATGTTCCCGGCCAGGGTCTGCTTTCCAACTCTTTCTCCTCCACTTCGCTCAGTCTTGTGCTTGAATCGTTCTAGGTCTTGTGCATCCTCAACGGAGGATTTGTTGGCACTCATGTCATCCCTTACGACGTCAAGTCAGTGTCGCTTCGGCCTGGCGCGAGGTCTTGCTCCTGTGACAATAATGGTCTAGGCACCTGGCCATACCATCTCAAGCGACTTTCCTGGAGCTCATCTGTTCTTTAGTGTTGTACATAGTGGTAATATTAATCCATTAGTACCGACTGCGATTGTGTACACAGGAAACTTTAGGAAGGTTATCCTGAAGGCAATGTTCAGGCTCAGTCAAGGTCTCTAAAAAGAGCATAATTTAATTCCTGTGTCACGATCCTCGTGTATCAAGTTAAAAAATAACATAGCGCTAATAAATAAGTACTTTATAAGAGGTACCTTTTAATGTTATTAGTTTCAACTGACCAAGGCCTTTTCTTATCTCTACATGTAACTGGAACGATAGCTTTTTGATAAGGTGTGAATAAAGCATGACATTATGATTGACATTACATAACATAGGTACCATCAAGCCTTCATTTTTCACGAAGTGTTAACCAGAGGTGTATCCATGCCCATAGTAGGAACATCCACAGTTCTACAGTTATGTCTCATCCATGTACTAGGACGACGAATTATAATTATCAAAGTCGCTCGTAAACACGGGCTATACCCGGTCTTTTAATAGGCGTGCACGCGGAGACCATTTCTTTTTAAGTCTAACGTGTAGAGGCCCCTTTGACCTTTTAATCTAAAGGTAATGGGATAGCATCTATCGCGGTCCATCTCTGAAACCATCTACAGAAGATGAGTTCAAAGACAGCCCCCGCTAGGTGCAAGGACTATAAAAGACCAGCGAAAAACTAAACTGACATCTTTATTCATAAAAAGATGCAGGTGGAATCATATGAGTGGTATGGTTTGGATATTATTTGGAGAGGATGGATGAAAGGAGGTTGACAAAAATTTTTTTTGAGGGGAATTTGATAGTAGTAATAGTTATAATTATTTGGTGATAGTTAAGTCTGTAGGGGTCACCGTAGATGTAGGCATACTGTTCTTGACCATGTTAATTTTCTAAGGCCCAAGTCAAAGGTTCCCACAACCGACAAGCATGTATGAAGAACAAGCTGTGCCCCGCGGTTTCACCCGCGTAGTCTTCGTTCCCGTGGGAATATCGGGATAAAAAGTACCCTATGTGTTATTCCAGGGTCTAAACTATCTACATAGGTACCGAATTTCAGCCCAATCGATTCAGTAGTTTACGTGTGAAAGAGTAACAAACATCCATCCACAATCACAATCTTTCGCATTTTCTTCAATAATATTAGTAGGATGTGATGAAAGTAAAAAAAAAGCGAGATTCGAGTGCCGTGGGTCAGGATTGTAGCAAGTGGAGAGAAATAGTCTCTACCTACCACAACGAGAACAAGGCGTGAATGCGTATATTACAAACCAATTACCTACCTACCTACAAAGTATGGATGTAAAGGCTAAAACAACATTGTTTTCTATCTATTCTATCTATTCGAAGTCACGTTACGCTTCTACGCGCAATCAGATACTTCAATCCATTCACAATGACTCATTTAAACCTAACTGACCCATTCATTACGTGGGTAGGCCCTTTGTAACGTCCTCATGAATGTAAAAACAATTAAAACTGGTATCCTTTGCTTTATAAAACACTGGACAATGCAGGCTTTTCGATTTTCAATGAGAATATTTATTTATGCCTCTAGGATTTTACGGAGTGATTTGCACTCGCGTCCGCACGCGGTAGAGGGCCCGCATCGCTTGTAAAAACACAAAATGTATGGAAATGTAGATTGTAAATTTCACGACGCGACGCGTTTTTGCCCGACGAGTGCGACATGCCGTGAAATCCTAGCGAATAGACGATCGATGGTCCCTGATGGAAACGTGGTCCCTGACTATGGGCCTTATCAGTAAGCTCAAAATAGCGCAATGAGCTATGGAGAGGGCTATGCTCGGGATTTCTCTGCGAGATCGAGTCAGAAATGAGGAGATCCATAGACGAACGAAAGTTACCGACATAGCCCAGCGGATTAGCAAGTTGAAGTGGCAATGGGCAGGGCACATAGCACGTAGAACTGATGGCCGATGGGGCCGTAAAGTTCTCGAATGGAGACCACGGACTGGTAAGCGCAGCGTAGGACGTCCTCCCACAAGGTGGACAGACGATCTTATAAGGACGGCAGGAGCACGCTGGATGCAGGCCGCTTACAACCGGACTGGATGGAAATCTAAGGGGGAGGCCTATGTTCAGCAGTGGACGTCCTATGGCTGATATGATGATGATGATGAGACGATCGATGGTTTGACCGTACCACGAACTTGATTTGTCCGGCACACTGTCCGGCGAACACTATTAGGTATATCTCGCCCGTACCATGTTCGATTGTCTATTCGTAGTATATAAGTTTACAGGCTTACTGAATTACTAAATGATTATAGTTTGGTATCTTAGGTCTCTTAGGGGTTTTTGTACTCATCAGTTAAAACAACTTTAATTGAGGAGCTAACATGTGATCCTTACGAATTACGTCAATGATAGATATTTATTCGTTTAATTGTTTCATTACATAACATATAAACATACATTCACGCCTTTTTCCCGAAGGAGTATGCAGAGGTGTACCCAGGACTCAGTCCCATATTAGATACACCCACATTTCGCCAGTATGTTATTGGTCCCATGTAATAGGGGGCGAGCCTATTGCCATATACCGGGCACAGTTCCAGACTCCGGGCAGCTATTGAGATAATTCCTAATGGAAAAATCCAATATTTAAAACTGCCTGACCTGGGGATCGAACCCGGGACCTCTTGATTGGCAGTCGAGCATGCGCCCACTACGCCACCGAGGTAGTCGAGTAGTAGAGTTGTTTCATTATGCTATGCAAAAGTGGCAAATTGCACAAGCTTGTGGAAAAATGTTGCTTTTAACAAGAAAAACAAGGAGCTAACCTTGAAATCGCGAGATAAGTCGAATGTATGTCCAGTCGAAGCAATGACTTGTCGAACTATGTTTTTTCGAAGTTGGAGGCGTGTCGAAACAACGAACTGTCGAAATTCAGAGGTACACTCAGATAAATCTGCTAAAACATGCTATATCTGCTGTTTCGTTTTAGCTCTATCATCTGTCCTTTGGGGATATAATGACTAGAAACCAATTTCCTATTACTGACATATCAGGTAGTGCCTCTTCTTCCTTTAGTCGTAATCCTCATGTATGAGGTTCATGACCACTTTCATTCATGACTCGTCCTCACGATGGTACTTACGAAAGCCATCTCGTCCTATCTTCGGCTACGTTGACCTCATTATTTTAATACTAGGAATAAAGACAAAATAGCTGTATGTAGCTTTAGAATAACTTTAACAAATAAAAATTCATTCTTAAGAAATAGTGTACGTTTCTATAATAAAATCCCAAAAAAGAAACGGCGCTTTCAGAGGGTAAATTCAAAACCTTTATAAAATCTAATTAACTAAAGAAGGCTTTTTATACAGCCAATCAGTAATCATAGAAGAAAAAGATGCTTGGTAACTTCTTCATAGCCACCACGCGGCACCTTCCAAACGAACGAATGTAACCAAACCAAATATTTTAAAACTATCAGTCGCAAAAATTAAGCCCTACAAGTTTCTTGTGCGTTCGTCTTGTAGAGGTATCTTTACGAACGTACCGTGCGTTCAGAAAGATACCTCTCTCACTTATTACTGTTTATCTTCTCTACTGTTTGTACTGTTTATCTACAATATTTTCTGTATAAAATATTGTAGAGTCAAGTGTGGTGCTATTCAGTCGGGCTTTCAAAGAAGGAGCGTTATTTTGTTTCAAAGTATAAGTTTTCTTTCTGACGCTCTGCAGTCTGCAGCCTAATCGGCTTGATGGATTTTTCCTTTCACTTGCCGGTTACTGCAAACATAGTTAAACGAGCTAATATAATACAGACATGATTGATCACTAGTCCACTTAAATGCCATCATCAACGCATAAAGTGTTTGTCCTGTCGGTCCTGACGAAACTGACACCTCGTAAAATACCGTCCAGTAAGACACGCCAATTTATAGCATAATAAACCCTATCTATTCATGTTTATGGTATATAATCCTTAAGATATATTCCAGTCTAAAATTAGCAGCCGCCTCCGACATCATACCATAAGTGAACCACTCGGGAGCTATTTTTAACCTTCAAGAGGATGTCTCTCTTAAAATCTGAATCATTGGACGTAAGACAATGTTGTCTTAAACCTATGTATATAGTAGGTAGGTAAAGTTTTCACCCTGACACATTGGAAGTCCGCGTTTATTCGTAGCTGTGTGGTTCCCAGCTATATACCTAATAGGGCCATCCTTTTCTCATCTGGTGGGAGCCGTAAGACCTGACAGAGGGACATATTCCGAGAGTAGGTAGCAGCGCTCTTCATTTCCGATTACTGCGATCACCAAGCCGCCTGCCATGCTTGGTGATTACGGCAAAATCCCCACATTTGAATATGGTGTTCTATGGGGGAGGCCTATGTTCAGCAATGGACGTCTTATGGCTGATGATGTTTATTCAAAGAATCGGTAGGATGAGAGTGCGGAGTTTCAGAGTGACGCTTATATTCCATCTCTGATGAAATTAGCTATTGTGAATAAATAAAGTTTTGAACTTTGCCGTAGTAACTCAAAAGAAAAATCAGAACCCCAAGAGGATTTCTGATTTCTCGTACGAGTGGTGAGAGGTGTTCTCAGTGTTAAAAACTCTTTAAGCAAACTGGTGATCATAAACTTTGACAAAGTTGAAAGAGTGAGTGTGCCTATGTGACTGAGTCAGTATCTTGGGTACACCTCGCCTACCCCTTCGGGAAAAAATCGTGAAGTATGTATATGATTAATTTTTCCGGGACTGTTTTGTTCGTGCGAACTGCACCAGTATTAATCTCCATTAGAACAGATACCTTATGAGTGTCTTGAGTGAGTGACTTGTCTCGCCAGATAACTCTAATAAAACACATTTCCGGGAAGTATCAGGTATGCAGAAAATGGACTGGTTACTCAGATGATGTGAATTCCTGTTCGTCAGCCATGAGTTTCACGAAAGTTACTCCTGTTTTTAATTCGAGCATTTATCGTAAATCGAGACAATTTAAGATTTTTTGTAATCTGATCAACAATCGGACTGGCTCGCTGACGTAGTGACCGCAAACGCTACTGCTGTTCATGACGTCCCGGGTTCAATTACCAAGCCAGAAAAATTAATAGTATTTTATGAATTTTCTCAATGATAGCCTGGAGTCTGGTACCATAAGAAGAAGAATGGCAATAGGTTTGCCCCCGTTTATATGGGTCTCAAAAATAAAACTGGTGAAGAGTACCTACTTGGTGGGTTCACCTCTGCCCAACTCTTCGGAGAGAAAGGCGTGGTGTTAAGATCAACTTTTCTACTTAGTTCCTTCCTCTCTTTCTCTCCCACGTTTGTCTATTTGTTCTGATGGTCTATTAGTCCCATTTGTATTGTACATTATGGTTACTTAGATTCTACCTCTAATAAAGTAAAATGGTATTTACGAAGTTCAAACATCATTATCTAACAGTTTAGATTAGCAAGTTTTGTTTAGAATTAGCCATCTGTGTGTCCTTGTTATAGGTAGATAGTAGATTTTGTACACAAATAGAGTATTTATATCTACGAACACCTGTGCTCAAAGGAAACGGACTCGTCATCCTAGAAAGCTGGGCCCAGAAAACCTTACACTGTATTCCTATATTGCAGGGTACAGTATGTTATTCGCAATAATATTACTAAACATAGTCCATATTATTATCGCCGTATAGTTTATAATATAGTATGGGACAACTTTCACACACGGCCATCTCATCTCAACTAGGCTAGAAGCCTGTACTATGGTAACCAGAGGACTGATATAAATACTTATATAAGCTTATATCTGTGTCTGGGACACAGATCAAAAAGACATGTTCATGCACACAAATGTTTTGACCTGGCCCGGGATCGAACCCGGAGCCTGCGGTACAGAAAGCAGAGTTACTACCATCTGAGCCAACAAGGCTGTATAATTAATAATTTCTTTTAAATAAAGTGAGTAAAGTGTTAAGAACTAAGTATTTTTATTTTTTTAGGCCTATAAAATAAAATCAAAATAATCAAATAAAAGCAACCGCACAAACTAGTTTTTTATATAATATAATATAATCTAATTTTAATTTAGATAATACTTGACATACATTGTGTGAGTATCATTTCAAACTGTTAAATGGGTCTTGAGTGCCTGCAAATAAATCAATTTTTTTTTTTTTTTTTTTTTTTTTTATAATATAAGTCAAAGTGGCCCAGAAACCAACAACTCCTTTAGTGCACAATAATGACTAGTGCAAGTTGTAAGCTATTACATTTGAACCGTGGGGGGCCGGGAGCTCATCGCATTTTCAAAAATCTCTGAGCATTGGTCGAAGCTTCATCTTCGCTAGCGTTTATCTGGCCAAACGTATAATAATATCGCGATTCAAAGCAGCAATTCCGTCAGCCTCTTGGGTATGCTGCCACCTGATAGTGGTTTAGGGCATTTGGATTTTCTTATGGACAGGCAAGTCGACCCTATATGGATTTTCGAAGGGTGTGTTTGAAAACGAAGAGAGAGAGAGTAGATAGTAAGTAGGTAGCTGTATTATTGTTTAGTCCTTTTCAAGAAAGGCTTATGAATTACTAACTGTGCCCCGCGGTCTCACCCGCGCAGACATCGTTCCCATGGGAATGTCGGGAAAAAAGTACCCACCCATGTGTTATTCCAGAGTCCAGAGCCTACATATTAAATTTCAGGCTAATCGGTTCAGTAGTTTTGGCGTGAAAGAGTAACAAACATCCATCCATCCATCCATCCTCACAAACATTCGCATTTATAATATTAGTTGGATGAATGGAAATTGTATACAACTTGGTAAAATGGGGCGCCTCTGCGTGCCCTTTGTTTGTACTCTTTTTATTATTAAATCATTTATTACTAAACCATACCTATCACTTGGATCAACATTAATAACATAACATACATTCACGCCTTTTTTTCCGAAGGGGTAGGCAGAGGTGTACCCAGGACTCAGTCCCATAGTAGGTACACCCACATTTCGCCAGTATGTTATTGGTCCCATGTAATAGGGGGCGAGCCTATTGCCATTTACCGGGCACAGTTCCAGACTCCAGGCAGTTATTGAGATAATTCCTAATGGAAAAAACCAATATTTAACACTGCCTGACCTGGGGATCGAACCCGGGACCTCTTGATTGGCAGTCGAGCATGCGCCCTCTACGCCACCGAGGCAGTCAACATTAATAATTAAACATTTCTAGAATTTTCCAAACAATGTAGGTAACTGTAATATTTTCCTATTGTACAAGGACAAATGGACAATGACGATTTTTATGAGTAACTTATTCGATGTTTGTGTTTAAAGATTATCGTGACCAATCGATTCTCAGTTTTGGACATGGTTTATTAAGAGAGTATGCGTGAATTGTACGTATGTGATAATAAAACGAAATAATGTACATAACAATCTTGAATTATATTATTCTTCTATTCTTGTTTCTTAACATAACAGCTTTACCCATGTAGGTAACTTGGCTTCAGCAGTGGTGACCAGTGATCGGTGGAATATCTTTTTTTAAATCTCCATTGGAGTGTATACACTGTATACAATAAGCTACCCCTTAATGTTACAGCTGCACCTAGTATTAACATTTTGAAAACGCGATTAAAACGTTGGCTTGTCCAGCAAGCGTTCTATAGTTATGACGAATTTCTAAATAAAAAATTAATGAATTATTTAATTTAATTATCTAAATAATATTGTGTAGATTATTTTTTATTGTTATTCTGTTGTGTCGTTAATTATTAATAATTTTTAATTGTATTTATGGTAATATTATTGATTTGTATGAAATTTTGACATGTATGAAATCATACCATTAAAGAACTATGAACTATGGACTATGAGTGGGGACCATCGAGAATGACCCTAACTTATTAGATCTACAACATTCACATTGACAATATGCAATATCGAAGGCAGCCCTGAGACTTTTTTCTGAGGCTTTTTTTTTGTCAGGGTTGCAGGGCACAATACTTTGTGAGGGACTACACACTACGTAGTATTATTATCTGTTCTGTGACACTACACAACCCTTAGTGGTGGTTTCTTTGCCGTTTTCACATATGTTATCGTACATGCACTCACACTTAAATGTTTGATTCAACATATAGCCATTATATAGGTATAAATAACATGAATACATATATGTAAACACTATAAGCTGTGCCCCACGGTTTTACCCACGTAGTCTTCGTTCCTTTGGGAATATCGGGATCGAGGAAATATCTCAATATCTGCCTGGAGTCTGGAACTGTGCCCGGTAGATGGCAATAGGCTCGCCCCCTATTACATGGTCACAATAACATACTGGCGAAATGTGGGTGTATCTACTATGGGACTGAGTCCTGGGTACACCTCTGCCTACCCCTTCGGGAAAAAGGCGTGAATGTATGTTATGTTATGTGTTATTCCGAATTTGACCGATTGGGCTGAAAGTATGTTACGATAGTTTAGACCCACTTCATAGAACAGATAATAATACTACGTATAGAATGGACACTGTCATCTGCCCACCAATCGGGCCTTCGCTCTAGCCGAATGCATAGAAATACCATTCGAAACCCCGCAAAACCCGCGCGGTATTTCCCGCTACCCAGAGCGGTAGCAAATAACGCTTCGGTCTGAATAGATCTTTACTCTTTAAATAATATGTTTAAAATACATTTATTATAAAATAGATGTTTGTTTATAGATGGAAGAAGACAAGCAAGAAGAAGATGGCGACTCGGACCAGTCTGGCATGGACAGCGACGACCCTCTCACCACTAATGATACAAAATACGCTAAGAGTTTCAGGTTATTTCACATTTTTATTAATCCCACTCTTTGAATACAAAGTGCGACAAAAAGTGTAATAATACTTAAGGGGTATAGTTACCCGTCAAACTAAATGACTTGCAAAGGAATGAATGTCGAAATTCACAAAGAAAATTCGACTTCCCAAATTCACCGATCAGGTTTTTTTTGTTGTGGTAGGTCTCTTTTGCAGAGGGCCGCCTGGGGAAGTACCACCTTTGCCAGTTATTCATCCGTCAAGCAGTAATGTGCAAACATTACCGTGTTCCGGTCTGAAGCTAATAAATAATAAATTTACCGCACGTTTGGAAAGATCATAAGAACAACGCATAAGAAACTTGTATGGCTTAATTTTTTCAACTATATAATAATAATAATAATATGGGACAACTTCCACACACGGTCATCTGGTCCCAAACTAGGCTAGAAGCCTGTACTATGGTAACCAGATGACTGATATACATACTTATATAAGCTTATAACACCCAGACACAGATCAAACAGACATGTTCATGCACACAAATGTTTGACCTGGCCGGGGATCGAACCCGGGGCCTGCGGCACAGAAAGCAGAGTTACTACCATCTGAGCCAACGAGGCTGTCAATATCATAAGAACATCGAGATATCATAAGAACAACGCATAAGAAACTTGTAGGGCTTAATTTTTTCAACTGATAGTTTTACAATATTTGGTTTAGTTACATTCGTTTGTTTGTGTCGGTGCCCCGTGGTGGCTATGCGGAAGTTTCCAGTTTCCAAGCATCTTTGTCCTTTATGTATTTGTTGCCTTTATAATAAGTTCTTTAATAACGTTTTGAACGTTCAGTTTTAAACCTTATTCCATCGCATTACAGACATTTCACACGAGAGGCGTTGCCACGTCTCGACAACTATAGAAACGTCATGTCCCTTCATGCTGCACCTAGACCAACGTTGGACGAGCTTCACAACGCTTCGCTTTCAAGGAAGGTAATGGTCTAACTACACTGGTAACAGGGTTAAGCCATCCGAGGAAACAGAGATGAAGTTTAATTTAATTTAATTCTTAATTTCTACTCCAACAACGGGTTACCCCAATTACACTGCTCGAGTCAATTCATGTGTTATGTGGATAAACCCATATCAGTTACAGGTCACCAAGATTCCTACGCAGCCTCCAATATGACTTAACGACTGCCCCCTACATATCTTATAGGAAACTATAACTATAAATAACTAGTAGTTCGCCGCGAACTGAGACCTCGCTACTGAGACTTTAATAATAAAATCGTTATGGCAACTTTATCTTTAATATTCGATAAAGCCTGCGGATGACTATAGTCCATCTAATATACGAAGTACAGTTTGACAGTTTTGGTTATTCCTGGTTTTAAACTCCTGGTCTAGAATGATTAGTTACCGAGATAATGCCTTTTTTCTTTAGATAGCTGTCATCAGAAACTAAGATCTTGATAAGATCTGTCACTTCCGTAAAGAAAGAACTGGCCTAAAATGAGTAGTTTCCGAGGTGATGCTATTTTTAGTTTGGCAGCTTTCGTCTTAAATAAAGATAATTGCACGCGCGCGGGGCGTCTCGGACTGCTCGATAGTTGACTATAACTTAAAAATGGCTATAGCCAACAGAGACGAAGCCGTGGTGTTATCACTGCTGGGGATCATTAAAGACCTAAGCTTTATCCGACCCTTATCATTATTTTATTTATCTTTTCTTCTCATATAAAATTATGTAATATTATGTACTTAAAGTATTGTATAAGTGTTATTTTATTTATATAGTATATTAATATTATAATATTTTCTCAGAGCGGTGTGGCAATCCTGTTGCACCCACTGTTACAATAAGCTAAAATATAATCATAATTTTGTTAACTTAAAAAATGGCATGGAGCAGTGTCCATGGTGTGTAATAAATAAATAAAAAAAAAAGATCTTGATGAGATCTATCACATCTGTGAAGAAACTCTTAGTCTAAGATAAATAGTAATACCGAAATAAAAATCATGTTAAATATCCCGAAATAAGTGATCCTAAAGGTAAAATCATTTTAATATTTAACAGCTGTCATCTGAAACAAAGATCTTGATGAAATCACTTCTGTAAAGAAAATGCTGGTCTAAGATGAATAGGTAGTTTCCGAGGTAATGCCATTTTTAGTTTGGCAGCTGTCATCTGATATAAAGATCTTGATGAGACACTATCACTTCTGTGAAGAAACTCCTGGTCTAGGATGAGTATTTGAGTATTCAAGCTGTGGATTCAAATTAAAGGAGCCAATCAATAGTAGATACTTACTCATAAAGCTGTATAACTATAGCCCATCAAATCTAAGAAATCCCGTTTGACATTTCATACACTATCATACTTTTAATAACTTTGCATAGGCGTAACTCACACAATTTCATTGACCTTTGCCGTAAAACTATGGAATTACGAAATTTATCCCAAGATGTACAATATTCTTAATCACTAAATTTAAATTCAAACCCTAAGGCAATACCAAAAAAACGATACTTTTTAGATTTGATGGACTATAGTCACCCGCAGGCAAACACAGATTAGATAATAGTTACTTCGCAGGTATGTACTAGGCCTTTCGCGCTCCTACTTGAAATCTTGTAATCCCTATATCTCTAGAACCCCAAAACCGATTTAGCTCATGTTCGAACTTGAAAATTCTTTTTTTTTATACTACCTGTCTGCAAAGTTTCATCAAGATCGGATCATCGGCTTTCGAGTAATCGCAAGACAAACATACATACATACATACAAACTTTCGCTAATATTTTTATGCAAGTCCTAAACTATGTGTCTAAATTTGAAAAAAAAAAAAATCGGACCATCGGTTTCGAAATTATCGTCAGACCTTTCATAAATACTTCGTTACTCTTATATATACGGAACCCCTCGGCCGATTTTGCTCATTATCTAAAGTAAAAAAATTTATCACTTTAAACTACATGTCTGCAAAGTTTCATCAAGATCGGACCAACAGTTCTCAATTTATCGTCGATCAAACTTACATGCCAGAGGTCAACCCTTAAGCTGGTACAAGCGCAGGTTTTTCCCACTTGTCGACTCTAAGACCTCGCTTCGCTCGGTCGAATAGGAAACTATAACTATAAAATATTTGCACGCCAATGAAGATGAACAATAATGAATCTACCGTGCGTTCGGAAATGTACCTTTACCACCGGTAAAGGCCGGTAGACCACCGGATATACTTGGTGGTACCGGCTATAGGATAGTACCCCTCTCCGCGCTCTCTACCCGTGGTTGCCGTAAGAGTCGGCTAAGGTTTAACACATCCAGAGGACGGGCAGCAGTCTTCTGCGTGAAAACATCGAACTGCGCTCGCCAACCCGCCTGCCAAGCCTATGTCCAACGTCTAGGATGATGATGTTGAGTGGCAAAGTGATCCGTGAGCACACTGTTCAGTATCTGTTGTCTGGTCGGATACGTTCATACAACGTGCCAGTATAATGGGCAGACAGCTTTGGGTATGTGTTCTGAAATCCCTGAGAACATTGTCTCACGAATAAATCAGATATTTATTGATTCCTTATTGTAAACACCACGTATAAGTTTCGCGGTTTATGTGCAATGTGATCTCTACACGTGCGATAAACAATTGTGCAAAGATGACTCTAAAACTACATTAATTATATAGTTTATTTGTTTGCAAAGTACATTCAGCATTATCATCTCAGTTAATGGTCATGCTAGATATTGCCATCCCCAATTTGGGAGTTATGCCAATATACTCGTACACCACGCTTTTCAGGCGGGTTGACGTGAGCGGTTCGATGGTTTGTTGCAGAGGACGCTGCTGTCCGTCCTCTGTATCTGTTAACGCTTAGCCGGCTTTTACGGCAACCACGGGTAGAGAAGGCGGGGTATAATTATTTTATAGCTTGCACCCCACGGCCGTAAACACTAAAAATAAAGTTTTGAAACATCTGAGGACTTGGATCTCTTGGCAAAAATCATCAATCAATTTGGCCCAATAAAATTTGTTATTGCATTTTTCCATTTGGAACTTGCTAAATGAAAGCTTGGACCCTGGAACTGTGCCAGGTGGATGGCATTAGGCTAGTCCACTATCATAGCACTTAAAAACAGAAGTGGCGAACTGCGGGTGATAGCATAACACTTTAAACCGTCACTTAGGTTGCTCTATCCTATAATGACCAATTACTAATGACCAATAAGGCGCATGTGACAAGCCATGCCTACCTGTCTAGGTACATATTATACTGTCAGTCTGTCAGATAATGTGTAATTGCACCAATTGTTCCTTCATTAGCTAATTGGCCCACTTGCCCTATAGCCCACTCATACGTAATACGTTATATGTTGCGATAGATTATTTACTGTTTTTTCTTTATAGACCTGAATTGTGACTTTTTTAAAGATCCTTACCTCAAAACGATAAAGAAGCCCTTATTGTATTACTTAGTTTTTCGTCTGTCAATAACTTGTATCTCAGAATTTTTTTTTGTTAAGGGCTGAGTGCCTTTATTGAAAAAAAACTAAACAATAGAGCTACCTACTTACTATCTACCCTAACTAAATACACTATACCATAGAACGCTTCGAAAATCCACAGGCCGACATGTCAGCCTATAAAAAATCCAAGTGCTCTAAACCACTGAGAAATTGATATCAACTACTCAGAACTCAGATGTGCGGTGCCTTGTAACTGTAAAAAATCATACTTAACGCAAGGGACTAAAAGCTGTAGGGTACTTCCTCAATGTTTGCTGTAGTTTGCAACTAGATCTCGCTGTATGTTCTTAGTAGGCGGATTGTTTTTGGAATTGGAAACGTTTTGTTCAGATATCTAGGTGTGGAACCCTACACTATTTATACATATGCCTTAACAATCTTTTGCAAGTTTATTTGGTTGAAGGCTAGATGTAACGCCTTTAATTCTTAATACGCCTTTTTGTAATATTAATCATCGAATAAAATCCCTTCGATTGGGCATATTTTCAGCCTGTTCGCAATTCCAGTACTCGGACCGTACACATGGTGCAGTTTTCCGCCGCTAAATTATCCGCAATATAGCATAATATATATTTATCTATATAGCTTTCACATTGCTTCATCATAGGAGATAGAATTAGTGCAGTTCTGAACCCCTCATTCCACCGCTTCCCTGTAGACACGGTCTCCCCAATTATGTGGATGGAATAGTTGTCCAGTGTTATAATAATAATGCAATCGATCAAAGTACTATCTATAATTGAAACAACAAACAAACTTAGGTACATAATATAGATAGATAAATGCCGTGTCTGGCAAGTTAACCCAAGATCAAGGGACTCGACCTTCGGCCTAAGACCGTGTCATCCACTTGTAGGTGCTCTATTAGGTACCTACTTAAACTTGTTATCTTTTAAGGAGGCGGCGACCGAAGAATTCCCCATAAAAACGTAATAGATAAATAATTAGAAATCAAAGCATATTTTCAACATTTAATGACGTTATTCAAAATGAGACACTAGTTATCTAGGGTTCCTAATAATATGTTAGTCTAAAATACTTATATTTTGGATTTTTTATCATATTTTAGTCCAAAGTACTTCTATTTTGGATTGAAATATAATTAGGAACCTAGATGAATAGTGTCTCATATCGAATAACGTCATTAAATGTTGGAAATATGCTCTGATTTCAAATGAGTTGACTATTACGTTTGTATGGGGAATTCTTTGGTTGCTGCCTCCTTAACTGACTAATTAGATAAGTCGCTGTACTGTTTTTATACCGTGAATGAATTTATGACTTGCTATAATTTGGAGTGTTTTTAATTTTTATTTTATTATGCTCTGACATTTTTTGTAATTTTATTTGCAACTAGCTGTGCCCCGCGGTTTCACCCGCGTAGTCTTCGTTCCCGTGGGAATATCGAATATCGGATAAAAAGTACCTATGTGTTATTCCAGGGTCTAAACTATCTACATACCGAATTTCAGCCCGATCGGTTCAGTAGTTTTAGCGTGAAAACGAAACAAATATACACAAAAACCAGCGCTAGCGGTGTTTTTTTTGTGCTAACTAGATGGCGCTGGAGGCGAGTTAGAACTCGCAAGCGTTTTGTTTACCTGTTTCAAACGTAACTTTTAAAAATTGTACTGAGCTTTGAGATTTACTCGTATAATATTAGAAGGATTGTGTTTCCCTTCCAGCCAGGTCAAACCGTAGAGAAGGATCTAGAAGAGGCGATGCCCTCAACGACCATGAAGTTCGGTTGGATCAAGGGCGTGCTGATGCGGTGCCTACTCAACATATGGGGGGTTATGCTCTTCTTGAGGCTGTCGTGGGTTGTGGGGCAGGCTGGAGTGGGTTAGTATACCATCATTCAATATATAGCACTAAGGAATATAGGCCTTACACTGCTTTAAATACCCATTTGTTTCTGACAATTTATGCTCAGCACACATTCATTGTCTATTGATGTGACCGCATTAATATATTCACACATACAGTCACGCGTTGTTCCCGTCGGGGTAGGCAGAGACTATTTCTTTCCATATTTATTATGTTATATAACGACTTAACTCACGTTTAAAGGCAAGTGTCAGGCAAGTGTTGGAACGGAATGGTTATAGCTGGAGACAGTGCCGCCGTTGGGCAAACCAGGGAAAGGCCAAACGACCAGAGACACCGGGGCGGTCACCGATTTATCTGCCCTTTGTCAAAGGGGTGACGGATAGAGTGGGTCGTCTTCTGGACCGCAAATATGGGATCCGGACCAGGTTTAGACCACCGGGGAAATTACGCCAGTTATTGCGTACACCAAAGGATAGGGAGCCGCTAAGTGGACCGGGTGTGTATAAGATACCATGTGACTGTGGAAGTAGCTACATTGGTGAGACCCAGCGGAATATATCAACAAGAATAACGGAACACATCAGGTCAGTGAAGAACGTAGATACCATTCGGTCGGCGGTAGCGGAACATGCGCACATCTCAGATTCCAGGCACTATCTACGTTTCGATAAGGTTTCTGTGTTGGCAAAGGATAAGTTTTTTGTGCCACGGAAGTTTAAGGAAGCTATCGAAATTAGCCGGAATCCCAATTTCAACCGAGATCGAGGGTGGGCCATATCGTCGGCATGGGCACCAGTCCTGAAAACATCCAGCAACCAGCAGTGCATAACATGGGACCGCGAATCGGATACAACAAGCGCGGTGTGCCTACAGCCTTATACAGCAAACAATAGTAGTGACTCGAGTGACGACACGACCGAGGCCCCGCCACCGCGATCGCAGCGAGCGATGCGGGCGGAGGCGCGCGCGCGGGCCGCGGGCCAGCAGTCCGTCGCGAGTTGCGATCCCGCACACGCGTGAGCTCCTGATGCAGGACACCGGAGTTGTCCGAAACCTAGGTCGAGCGATTTCGACTTTAAACGTGAGTTAAGTCGTTATATAACATAATAAATATGAATACCACTCACGGTAGTTTTCAAAATCGTATTTCTTTCCACTCGCTACTTCCACTTTCATCACATTCTTCATGCATGCTCGTCGGTTGTTGGTACTTGACCATTCACACTCGCCTTATAACTCTCTTTTGTCAATCTCCTTTCATCCATCCTCTCCACATGTCCGAACCACCTCAGCAATCCTTTCTCTATCTTTGTCACTACTTCTTCTAATACGCCACAGCGTTTTCTTACCACACTATTCCTCACTTTGTCAATCAAGGTCACTCCAGTCATACTTTTCAAACTTCTCATCTCCACAGCTTTAATCCTACTTTCATGCTTCTTCTGCCAGACCCAACATTCACTACCATACATAAGTGTGGAGATAAGCACCCCTCTATGGACAGCCAGCATTAAAATATGTTGCGTAGTTTAAAAGATCTAAGCTTAAAGACGACGGGAAGCGACTTTAGTGAGATTATAACGTTTTATTTGTCGGCAGTGCAGTCCATTGTACTGATAATGACTACATCCGTGGTGACCACAATAACAGCGCTCTCCATGTCCGCCATCAGCACCAATGGAGTTATTAAAGGAGGTAAGTTGTATCTCATCACCGTCTCACCATTTATATCTCGTTCAGAATCTTTTATTTTTCATAGTCGCCAATACTTATTATTGCTATGCTCGACATCAAACTTCAATATCGAGTCTGCAATAAAAATCCTGTACCGAGCTAAAGTCAAAGCCATCGGAGATATGGCGGTGGAACCCAAGTGGAGTTGTAACAGTTGTGTTGTTAAGGGTCGGCTAGAATTAGTTATTGGTACTACATACATACAACCTTACCCCGTTGTGGTAAGCAGAGACCAATTGTTACGATCCTGACAAACCTGGCTTATTGTAAAAGTTACTCGACACAAATCAGCCTAATCTTTTTTTTCTAGGTGGCACCTACTACATGATATCTCGGTCCCTCGGCCCAGAATTCGGCGGTTCCATAGGATTGATATTCTCTATGGCCAATGCCGTAGCATGTGCTATGTATGTGGTCGGTTTTGGAGAGTCATTGATTACTCTCATACCCGAGTCTGCTTATATGGTCAGCAAGAGCTGGGTGAGTGTATTATTGCTATAAGAATAAGGGCTATAATGAAATGAAATTATAAATTCAATTTGCATAATTAACTAAGGATGTCTCGTCTCTGCGACAAAAAATCTTGTCCTAACAAAGAAGAAGGTTTGGCGCCTAAACATAATGGCGGAATGACGCTTTTACGTTGTTGCAGTTAAAACTTGTTATATTTCGAGAGTTAAGGTGACGGCGGTATACAGGTGACTTATGTTACAAGGCGGGCAGCGACGGGCATGCAACATCGCCCGACGCTATATGGGTACTATTTATTAAACTGTGGCTATACTCGCGACCAACGATTAGTGCCTGATCATATTTGAGAGCAACGAGCATATGCGGAAGACTAGTTTTTAGTTGATGCAAATAGTATTTATTATTCAGCTACTGATAGAAACAAATGAAAGATCAAGCAAAAGGTTCTAGCTATTAGAACAACTATCTCAAATTTGATAAAAAAATAACGCGACACTTCTATGAAAAACCTAAAGACATGGTTTGACCTTGGGTTTTCATACAAGTTTCGCGTAAGAAGTATTCTTCCGCGTAGGCTCCTTGCTCACAAATATGATCAGGCACTAATCGTTGGTCGTGAGTATAGCCACAGAATAATAAATAGTACGTGCCCGTGACCACCTGCCTTGATACATTTCCAAGGTCACCTCTTTCTTTACTGCAATGTACAATCCAATGCAATATAATGTAATATATACTCAGAGTATAGAAGAAAGCGATTCAACGTCATTGAATATATACAAAAATTATAAATACATAATATAATATATACCTACCTATTTTTGCAGTAAGACTGCATAACAGCCATCCTCGCCCCTTTTCAATTAAATTTTATCTTGTATTTTATATCATATTTTTTCCAGGACCAAGCAATTTACGGTTGTATAACTATAGTTCTTCTCACCGGCATAGTTATAGTAGGAATGGAATGGGAAGCCAAAGCTCAGATAGTTCTGCTGATTATATTGCTGGCGGCCATCGCTGATTTCCTTATAGGATCCATTATTGGACCAAAAAGTGATTTGGAGGTGGCTCAGGGATTTGTTGGCTATAATAGTAAGTATATTTTAATAATATTTTCAACTAGCGTCCGTGGTCCAGCGGGAATATGCCCGCCTTTAAATCCGGAGTCCATGGATCGAATCTCATCATGTGGACTTTACGTCTGGGCGCTACCGTGTTTCGGATGTCACGTTGAACTGTAGGTCCATATAGTTTCCTATAAGATATGTAGAGAGCAGTCGTTAGGTCATGTCGGAGGCTGCGTAGGAACCTTGTCGACCTGAAACCTGACAATATGAGTTGTCCACATAACCCATGAGAATTGACTCGAGCGGTGTAATTGGGGTAACCCGTTCTGTTAGAGTATGAATTCAAATTAAATTAAATTAGGTACTTCCCTAGACACCTATCTACATATCATTTTCAGCCCAATCACTTAAGTAGTTTTGACTTGTAAGAAATAATTAACGTGCACACACATACATATAAACATTTTTATTTATTATAATAGTAGAATAGCAAGATGAATGTTCAGTTAGTTCCGTGGTACCCTGCCTTCTGAGTCACAGGTCTCTCGGGTTCGATTCTCGAACAGGGCAAACATTTGTGCGCGAGAGCATGTCTGTTGATCTATTTCTGCATATATTTATATGTGTGATTAAAGTATGACTATTAATCTTCTGGTTACCACAGACAACATACAATTTGGGTACTTTTCAATCATTCACGCAGCGCTGACGATTGAAAAAAAAATCACTGTCACTTATGGCCAGAATATAAAGTATTGTTCATAACTAAAGTATTTATTATTTTGTAAGTACTTATATTTTTTTAATTAAAAAAAAATTTTTTTTTTCTTGCTTCATATATTTTTAAATGTATTTTTTTTTTCAGTGACCGTGTTATATCAAAACCTAGGTCCTGACTACAGATATTTCGAGGGTGTTGAGCATAATTTCTTCTCAGTTTTCTCTATATTCTTCCCCGCGGCCACGGGAATATTGGCCGGGGCTAATATATCTGGCGATTTGAAGGTAAATATTACTTTAAGAGCGTACGCGGCCTTCTAGGAATTTGACACAATCCAATGAAATATTTACCAAATCCATGTTTTGTATTCCGCTGTTTCCTCCGAATATAATAAACCTGTTGTATAAATTTATATCTTGATATTTTAATAGTGAAGTAACCTATGTCCCTGTTGTCTCTGTCATTTTAAGTTCTCTTATAAACTCTTGGTTTTTTTATAGTGAACTTCCAAAAATCCCAGTTATCTCCCGTGATTGGACGTTCACTACAAAAAATGAAGTTTTTTTTTTTTTTTTTAAACAAAAATAAAATGATAAGGACATGTTTTATTTCATTGTTAAAATATCAGGATTAAATATTTATCAAAATAGGACTGGACTGTATTTGGAGGAAAAAAAAAAAACTCTTTCCTGCTACATAATTATGCCCTAATGATACAAAATATATCAAAGTGTAGTGTTTTTTTGAAATATTTAAATTACAGCGTTTTGCTTAATGCATATGTCGTGTATATACGATACTAAAAACAATAAAATCATTAAAGCCATTACTGTCTGTCTGTTTGTTGCCTCTAATCTCCGAAACCGCTGGACCGATTATTATGGGACTTTCACTGACATATAGCTGTTATGTCAGTGAAATGTTGTTTCAAGGCGAAATATAGGCTACTTTTATTTTTGAATAAAGGATAGGGTTCCGTGTGAAAAACCACCGAGATTTTTTATTTATTTATTGTGATTAACATTTTTTTTAGCAAATTTTTTTTATGATAGTAAGTGACACGACGAGCAAATCGGGTGCCTGATAGTAAGCATCATAATTGCTCATATCAGACACAGTGCCACCCAGTGTTTTAAAATTCAAAATTCTGCGTGGCACTGCACTGCGCCTGTCACCCCGAGATATTAGTTATTGAAACTCGTTATGCCCAGTAATTTCGCTGATAACATTGCCACAGTAATGTTTGCACATTACTGCTTGTCAAATGAATAACTGGGAAAGATGTGATAAAATCTCGTTTAAATTGTATTTAATTTTCAGGACCCCCAAAAATCGATCCCCAAAGGCACCCTACTAGCAATACTATTGACAACGCTATCATACCTGGTGATAGCTATCATAGCGGGGTGGTGCGTGTTGAGGGATGCTTCAGGCTCCCTCCTCGACATCAGTAGTACGACAATAATGTCTTGCGCCTCTAACTACACCTGTCAATATGGACTGCAGAATAGTAACGATGTGAGTTTAATGACATACTTGCTTTGCCCCTGGCTTTACCTGCGTAGTCATTGTTTTTATGTATATTGTATGAAAAATAATTATATTAATATTATTTTGTACTATCAGGTAATACGTTTGGTGTCAGGGTTCGGTCCGTTGATATACGGCGGATGTTTCGCTGCGACGTTATCCTCCGCGTTGGCATCACTCGTCTCCGCTCCTAAAGTCTTTCAGGTACATTGAACAAGTATTTTAATGGCTTTGTTTTTTTTTGGCTCTTACAGGTCGACCACTTGTTGTCTAAATAAATAAACTAGTTTTGAAACTCATTAATTTTGCACTCGGGAAAAAAGGTGTACGTATTTTTGATACCTTGTTCATTTAATTCTACCATGGCAAAAGGGCCATCCATAAATTACGTCACGAATTTTATTATTTTTTGACCCCTCCCCCATCCTTGTTGGCTGCTTGTCACAATTGTGAGACCCCCCCCTACCTAATGTGATGTTCACATATTTTGAATTTTACATTTTTATGAAATTAAAACAGCAGTGTTCGTAAAACAAATGTAACCTTATAGTCATGCAGACAGAGTTGCAATAGGGTTGTGTCCACTATAAATAAATCGGATGCACGGTTGTTTCTGATTATTAACTAAGATGTAGAAATACTAAAAAACTAAATGATTTATAAAACGAAATAAAGATTAATAATATTTTCAATAAATAAATTCCGTAAAACTAGGCGTACGATCACGTGATATTAAACACCAATCAGAAAGCGTGACGTCACACCGCGGCAAACATCATTGTTGTTGTTGACGTTTCCATAAAACAGAGCAAGTTATTTAATTAGTTTTTCGTTTTTTAGCTATTTTTGAGAAGTTAACATAGTGGTTTTCAGTTATTTCTTGAAAGACAGATATATTTCGCTATGGAATCAGGATTTATTAAAGCAAATAGTACGAATTTACCCAGAATTGACGCCGTCATGCACGGCAATTTTTTCGCATCAAATACTGACTTTTGCTCATCGGAATTCCGCAATGCTAAAACCTCTGTGTTAGTATGAATATGTGTAAATTATATAATACTAGCGACCCGCCCCGGCTTCGCACGGGTAGCAGAAGTAGGTATAGTGGACGTTTATCAGGAGTAAATTCGTGATACATTGTATTTTAAAAAATATAACCCTAATGGTTTACGCAGCGCACGCAAATTAATGACTATTTCTGTTACAATGACCAAATCTTAACACATGTTATAATTTATCGTGGGCTATTTTGAAGATATTGATGAGTACTACAAACCCCTAGTACATTACTTTATTCTACCACCAATACTTTTCACACCACATGAAAAATAATCACTGCTTCGATTATTGTGACTAAACCAGAAAAGATGGATATAATCTATGTATACTGTTTTGTAGGTATTGATAATTAATACAATCCCCTAGTACATTACTTTAATCTACCACTGATAGTTTTCACACCGCATGAAAAATAATCACTGCTTCGATTATTGTGACTAAACCAAAATAGATGGATATAATCTATGTATACTGTTTTGTAGGTATTGATAAGTACTACAAACCCTAGTACATTACTTTACTCTACCACCAATAGTTTTCACACCGCATGAAAAATAATCATTTTTTCGATTATTGTGACTAAACCAAAAAAGATGGATAGAATCTATGTATACTGTTTTGTAGGTATTGATAAGTACTACAAACCCCTAGTACATTACTTTACTCTACCACCAATAGTTTTCACACCGCATGAAAAATAATCACTTATTCGATTATTGTGACTAAACCAAAAAAGATGGATATAATCTATGTATACTGTTTTGTAGGTATTGATAAGTACTACAAACCCCTAGTACATTACTTTACTCTACCACCAATAGTTTTCACACCGCATGAAAAATAATCACTTTTTCGATTATTGTGACTAAACCAAAAAATATGGATATAATCTATGTATACTGTTTTGTAGGTATTGATAAGTACTACAAACCCCTAGTACATTACATTACTCTACCACCAATAGTTTTCACACCGCATGAAAAATAATCACTTTCGATTATTGTGACTAAACCAAAAAAGATGGATATAATCTATGTATACTGTTTTGTAGGTATTGATAAGTACTACAAACCCCTAGTACATTACTTTACTCTACCACCAATAGTTTTCACACCGCATGAAAAATAATCACTTTTTCGATTATTGTGACTAAACCAAAAAAGATGGATATAATCTATGTATACTGTTTTGTAGGTATTGATAAGTACTACAAACCCCTAGTACATTACTTTACTTTACCACCAATAGTTTTCACACCGCATGAAAAATAAACACTTTTTCGATTATTGTGACTAAACCAAAAAAGATGGATATAATCTATGTATACTGTTTTGTAGGTATTGATAAGTACTACAAACCCCTAGTACATTACTTTACTCTACCACCAATAGTTTTCACACCGCATGAAAAATAATCACTTTTTCGATTATTGTGACTAAACCAAAAAAGATGGATATAATCTATGTATACTGTTTTGTAGGTATTGATAAGTACTACAAACCCCTAGTACATTACTTTACTCTACCACCAATAGTTTTCACACCGCATGAAAAATAATCACTTTTTCGATTATTGTGACTAAACCAAAAAAGATGGATATAATCTATGTATACTGTTTTGTAGGTATTGATAATTAATACAATCCCCTAGTACATTACTTTAATCTACCACCGATAGTTTTCACACCGCATGAAAAATAATCACTTTTTCGATTATTGTGACTAAACCAAAAAAGATGGATAGAATCTATGTATACTGTTTTGTAGGTATTGATATGTACTACAAACCCCAAGCACATTACTTTACTCTACCACCAATAGTTTTCACACCGCATGAAAAATAATCATTTTTTTGATTATTGTGACTAAACCAAAAAAGATGGATATAATCTATGTATACTGTTTTGTAGGTATTGATAAGTACTACAAACCCCTAGTACATTACTTTACTCTACCACCAATAGTTTTCACACCGCATGAAAAATAATCACTTTTTCGATTATTGTGACTAAACCAAAAAAGATGGATATAATCTATGTATACTGTTTTGTAGGTATTGATAAGTACTACAAACCCCTAGTACATTACTTTACTCTACCACCAATAGTTTTCACACCGCATGAAAAATAATCACTTTTTCGATTATTGTGACTAAACCAAAAAAGATGGATATAATCTATGTATACTGTTTTGTAGGTATTGATAAGTACTACAAACCCCTAGTACATTACTTTACTCTACCACCAATAGTTTTCATACCGCATGAAAAATAATCACTTTTTCGATTATTGTGACTAAACCAAAAAAGATGGATATAATCTATGTATACTGTTTTGTAGGTATTGATAAGTACTACAAACCCCTAGTACATTACTTTACTCTACCTCCAATAGTTTTCACACTGCATGAAAATAATCACTTTTTCGATTATTGTGACTAAACCAAAAAAGATGGATATAATCTATGTATACAGTTTTGTAGGTATTGATAAGTGCTACAAACCCCTAGTACATTATATTATTCTACCATCAATGCATTTCACAGCGCACGCAAATTTATGAATATGGTAATTATATTATGTAACACCTTGGTTCACAATATTGCAGTTTTCTTACGGATCTCCATTTTTTTTCAAAATCTCATATAGCCTATGGCACTCACACTGAATTAAGCTATCCATAAGTGAAAGAATTTTTAAAATCGGTCCAGTAGTTTCGGAGCCTATTCGTTACAAACAAAAAAACAAAAAAACAAAAAAACAAAGTTTCTCTCTTTATAATATTAGTATAGACATGTTCATTGACTTATTATAAACATAAACAGTATTATTTGTTTCGTAGTTTGTCATACTTAATGTAAGTTGCCGGATATTGGTTTTGAGGTTAGATTTGCTAAGTATTATTTAAATTTCAGGTCGTCACGAGCTTCATTTGGAGATGACGCCATAAGTTACGTGCAACTTAAGCGTGACAGCAAGTTGTGCACAGTAAAGTGCAAAATATGTCCTGAACACAAAGTTCATGCAAGGTTATATGGAGTACAGCCTGGTTTCATGCGCACTCGTGCTACTGTTCCCGTAACATGATACTCCATATAATTAACCATGTCATTTGGCAACTAGAATAAGAAAATAATGTTGGTTAATTATAATAAATATAACACTAAATTAAAATTCTACCTGATAACAACATAACATAACCTTTACTCGTAAATTAAAACTTGAAAAATAATGATTCATTATTTTTGTTTTAAATTTGTAAATATGTTGATTGTGTGACTTACATCAAAATGATCTTCACAAAAATACATTCTCGAAACTGCAGATAAACTATTAGCATCATCTCTCCTCGCAAGGTTTAGCCACTTTTTTCGTATATGTTTATTGTTTGGAACATAAATGAATAATTTGTTTGGCGTTTTTATAGTCGTACTTTTACACTGGGGCACTACACAGTTCTTGTAATAAGAGGAATTCATTTTTAATTAGAGAAAACTAACAACTCCCAGAAAAACACACGATTCCTTTGTTGTGTTTGTCACGGTGTGACGTCATTCAAAACGCCATGACAGTCTGGAGCGTTTTTGCGGTAAATTCAAATTGATTTTTTAAAACCAAAAATACACAATATAAATGATCGAATTTTTCAAAAATAATAAGTTTTTAGGGTAAAATAGATAGTAAGATAATGTATTAACCAATTTTTCAAATTTAGTCAACTAGCCTATTATTTTCATGTTATTTTTTAGTAGGTATGTATTTTAAATTTAGTGTTGTAATACTTAGATATTAAATATTATATTTTGAAAAAAATGTGATGTCACAAAATTTGGGACCCCTCCCCTGTCATTCTGACACAATGTCACACTTCGTCGACCCCCTCGCTCCCCCTTAACGTGTGACGTAATTTATGGATGGCCCCAAACCAAAAAGCGTTGATTTAATAACATGAAAATTTCTAATATTTTTGTAAACTAAGTAAGCACTTAAAATACAATATTAATACGCTCCTATAGAAGTTAGATAGGTGGGATAGAAAAAATTCGCCGACAACTAGTACCTCCACGGTAGCTCGATTGGAAGAGTCCCACGCAATGTGGATTGGTGCGGAAGGTGCGGGTTTAAATCCCGCTCGTAAGTGAAATTGATAAAAGATTTATAAGGCGAGTGTGAATGGTCTAGTCGATAGGGGTCGACCTAGGCGTACTTTTCATGAACAAGTTGATGTTGTTCTAAGGTAAGGCCAGGTCAAAAGTACCTACCGACGAACATGTATGGAGAATGTCATGAAAGCGAACGAAGCGAAAACTGATGTCAGGATCGTAGCAAGTGGAGAGAAATTGTCTCTGCCTACCCCATCGGGAACAAGGCATGACTGTATGTATGTATGTATGTATGGATGTATGTATGGATGTCAACTCCTTCAACAAGGCAAAATAAAGATTGTGCAACGCTACTTCTTAGATTGTATGAGTAATATCAGTCCTGACTGGGACATTCCGCATTAAAGGTATGAAGCTACAAGTAGCTCGGGGGTCCGTCTTTACGGTACAATTTCATCGGGCTAGACAGAGAGAACAGATAGATACACGCGATAGAAAGAGAGGCAGCTTGTTTGTTAATATAACGTTAATTAGGCGCTGTGCGACCTGAATTGCACTTTATTGCGTCGGAGCTAGAGTCGCTATTTATTTAAATAATTATGAGGAGTGTCCCCATAACAATGAAGTTGGTTTTCAGGCGTTATGTCAAGACAAGTTGTATCCATACTTGGAGTTCTTCGCTAAAGGCTACGGACAGAACAACGAGCCCGTGAGAGGATATGTGCTCACGTTTATTATCGCTACTGCTTTTATTCTTATGGGTGAGTTTATGAGTGTATACTAGCTTCCGAGAAATTTGACACAATCCTATGAAAATTTTACCAAATCGATGTATTGTATTCTCCTGTTTTCATCCATCCATCCTCATAAACTTTCGCATTTATAAACTCAAATTCAAACTCAAAACAGCTTTATTCAAATAGGTCATAATCTGACACTTTTGTACGTCAATGAAGATAAACAGTACTGAGTCTACCGTGCGTTCGGAAAGATACCTCTACAAGAAGAACGCACAAGAAACTTGTAGGGCTTAACTTTTTCAACAGTAAGTTTCACAATATTTGGTTTGCTTACATTCGTTTTCTTAGAAGGTGCCGCGAGGCGGCTATGCAGAAGTTTCCAGGCATCTTTGTCCTCTATGTACTGGTTGACTTTATAATAAGCCTTCTTTAGTAAAGTAGATTTTATATAGGTTTTGAATTTACCCTCTGAGAGCCCAGTTATCTCTTTGGGGATTTTATTATAGAAACGTACACTATTCAAATATTCAAATTCATATTATAATATAGTAATATCGGGATAAAATAAACCTATGTATATTCCAGGGTCTAAGCTATCGACAGGTACATCTAATAAATACAACATAATATCAGTATTTAATAATTATTTTAAGTAAACCTAATTAATGTTAGTCATCATTTGCTTTATACTTAAAAAACACTTTGTTACCAGCGTAAGTACCAGCAGTGTATTTACGCATTTGTTTATACCTAATCAATAATAATGTCTACCCGAAGAGTTATTAAGATTTGATGAGACTTGTAAACTTTATCCTTTTGGTATTAATAGTTTTAGAAAGGTGCTCCTAGCCTGTAAAATCACTTAAATTAAGTTAGATATAACTTAGTATTTTCGCCGAGTTGTATATTTATAAGTTTTTATGACAATAAAGAGTTTTAAAAATCAAAATCAATAATTATTTATTCATAAGCTTAAGAACAATGTTAGAGAAATAAACATTTTATTTATTAATTTATTATTTATTCAAAATCTGAACAATACCACGCTCCTTAGAAATTCAAGTAATACTACCCGTGGGCCCGTGTGGGCTCGAGCATTTTAATAAAAGCTTTATTTTTTTTTAATTTAAAGTATCACTTCAGTTCTTCAGCCATTTAATACACCACCTTTGTGTAACATCTTATTATATTGTTTTAGGTGGTTTAAATCAGATCGCACCTCTGATATCAAATTTCTTCCTGGCCGCGTATGCTTTGATCAATTTCTCTACATTCCACGCGAGTTTGGCTAGACCAGTTGGATGGAGACCTACTTTTAGGGTAAGTTGACTGATATAGGCATTATGTCAAAGTCAAAAGTCAAAGTCAAATCCGTTTATTCATTGAATTTTTTCCTAATAACACATTTTTGCATGTCAATGATGCCAAAAAGTAATGAGTCTATCGTGCGTTCGGAAAGATACTTCTACAAGAAAAATGTACAAGAAATTTGAGGGGCTTAATATTTCCAACTGATAGTTTAACTATATTTGTTCCTTTGAACTGCCTCTGTGGCGTAGTGCGCATAAGCTCGACTGCCGATATGAGGTCCCGGGTTCGATCCCGGGTCAGGCAATGTGTTATTGGATTTTTCCATTAGGAATTATCTCAATGACAGTCTGGAACTGTGCCCGGTAGATTGCAATAGGCTCGCCCCCCATTACATGGGATCAATAACATACTGGCGAAATGTGGGTGTACCTACTATGAGACTGAGTCCTGGGTACACCTCTGCCTACCCCTTCGGGAAAAAGGCGTGATTGTATGCATACATTTCCAGATTTATTTGTCCTTTATATATTGTTTAACTTTATATTAAGCCTTGCTTAAGAGGTAACGACACTTTCTAGGAATTTGTCACAATCCAAGCAATGAAAAATTTGTCAAATCGATGTTTCATATTTTCCTGTTTCCTTCAAATGTATGCGATAAATTTATATACTCCTATTATAATATTTTTTTTTTTAAGTCACCGTCTAAAATCCCAGTCTTACTAGCGTGGTTAGACGTAGAAATTAAGACGGTAAAAGAAAATGAAATAAAAGGTTCATAGTTTACTTCATGTTGAAAATATTTGGATCTACATTTATCAAATTTGAAGAAATTGTCTATTATATTTAGAGGAAACGCGGGGAATACCAAACATCGATTTGGTAATTTTTTCATGGGATTGTGTCGAATTCTTAAAAGGTATAGTTACCTCTTAGCTAAATTGGGTTTTAGAATGGTTTTACGTATATGTTTTGTAGTGGTAGGCCTCTTTTGCTGGGGGCAGCCTGGGGAAGTACCACACCTTTGCCAGATATTCATCCGCCAAGCTGGTAACGTTGCCCTTCAGACCGGATCACAGTAATGTTTGCACATTACTGTGATCCGGTTTGAAGGGCAACGTAACCAGCGAAATTACGGGGCATGACGACATTCAACAACTCATCTAATATCAACTCAACAAATCGTCTAATATTGTAATTGTCTAATATTTTTATTGTATATATGTGTAAAAAGGCAATAAATGTTGTTCTATTCTATTCTATTCTATTCATCTCAGGGTGACAGGCGCAGTGCAGTGCCGCGCAGAATTTTGAATATTAAAACACTGGGTGGCACTGTGTCTGATATGGGCAATCATGGTGCTTACCATCAGGCATCTGACTTGCTCGTCTTGTCACTCAATATCATAAAAAAATGTTATATTTCAGCTATACAACATGTGGTTATCCCTAATCGGATCGGTGTTATGTGTAGCGATAATGTTCGTTATATCGTGGGCCACGGCGCTCGTGACGATCGGGTTCCTGTTGGCTTTGTATCTACTTGTCTCTTATAGGAAACCTGGTGAGTTGAATAAGGTTATCAGTTCATCATTATTATCATCTAGCTTTTAGAAGTCCACTGCTGGACATAGGGCTCCATAAATGTGTCTGATATGGGCAATCATAATGTTTACCATCAGGCACCTGATTTGCTCGTCTTGTCACTCACTATCATAAAAAAAAATGGGGTTTTGCTAATACGCGGTACGTTTGTTTTACGGGTTGCTGAGCGCAGTTCGATTGTTTCACGCATCTGAGCTAACACAAAATGGATGGAATTTTGGGGTGCTTCATAGGAACAATTGTCCTAAAATAGCTTTTAAGGGGATGCTTACTGATTACCAGTTGTCATATAACGTACATTGATAGCATTTTGACATTTTACAATTACTAAACCATAGACATTCTAAGTTTGACATTTTAAATTTTTGTTCATGATTTTATGATATTTAATTATAATTTCAAGTTTTCTATACTTTGTAATTAAACTCAATTTTAATATTTGTACACCGGAAACGGTAGGGTATTTGAAACTTTTTTTATTATCCAAACACCATGTACTTACACAATACTCTAAGAAATAAAGCTGTTTGTATTTGTATTTGTATTTAGCTGTGCCCCGCGGTTTCACCCGCTTAGTCTTCGTTCCCGTGGGAATATGGGGATAAAAAGTACTTTTTATGTTATTCCAGGGTCTACATACATACATACAATACAGTCACGCCTTGTTCCCGTTGGGTTAGGCAGCGAATATTTTTTTCCACTTGCTACGATCCTGACATACAACTTTCGCTTCTTCCACTTTCATCACATGCTTCATACATGCTCGTCGGTTGTTGGTACTTTTGACCTGACCTTTCCTTAAGATACCATCAACTTGTTCATGAAAGGTACGCCCGCGGTCGACCCCTACCGACTCGACAATTCACACTCGCCTTATAACTCCTTTGTTAATCTCCTTTCGTCCATCCTCTCCATATGTCCGAACCATCTAAGCAATCCTTTCTCTATCTTTGTCACTACATACATGCTTTAATTATATTCTATACTTTTCTGTATGTACCCCCTTAGGGTAAAAGCCTCCTCCAACGAACTGCAGTTTGTTCTCTCTTTTGCAGTATTTAGCTATCTGTGACAGCTGCCAATTTTGGATAACAATGATAAGAAGAACTTTGTTTAATTTATTATTATTAATCGTTTTTCCATTTCAGACGTAAATTGGGGATCAACGACGCAAGCGCAAACATACAAAACGGCATTAGCTGGAGTCCATCAACTGAATAGAGTTACGGAACACGTTAAAAATTATAGGTAGTAATATATAGCAAAACTAGCTGTATTGTTCTACTCTCCAGTCATCAATAAAACAAGGATGTGGGGAACTATGCTGATATCTTTAATAATTATATCTAACGTTCGGTACAGTTTAGTTGTTACAAAAGAATGCGCACTCGTGACCACGCCACACTATTAGCTTGTTAAAGTTACTCAGTACGTTGTAGCCTGTATCAACCGCATGGTTACCATCGAAGTTACTGGGCATGACGAGTTTCAACAACTAATATCTCAGTGTGACAGGCGCAGTACAGTGCCGCGCAGAATTTTGAATATTAAAACACTGGGTGGCACTGTGTCTGATATGGGCAATCATGATGCTTACCATCAGGCACCTGATTTGCTCGTCTTGTCACTCATTATCATAAAAAAAAAATTACTTCAAGTTACTTGTGTCATTACTCTGTCTGTCAACTGTCATCAGTAAGTCTGTACTTACTGATGACAGTTGACAGTTCTGACTGCGTTCATAAATTAGGTCCAACAAATAGAATTACTACACTAGCTGTGTCCTGCAGTTTCACCCGCGTAGTCTTCGTTCCCGTGGGAATATCGGAAAAAAGTACCCCATGTGTTATTCCAGGGTTTAAGCTACCTGCATACTAAATTTCAGCCCAATCTATTCAGTGGTTTTGGCGTGAAAGAGAAACAAACATCCATCCATCTAATCAAAACCGCGCTAGATGGCGCCGGAGTCGCTGTTACAAACGTGACTTATTTCATTGCACTGAGATTTGAGATTAATAATGTTAGTCAGAAGTAAGATTGTAACATGAAATATTTGCTTTTGTTTTTTGGTTTCGAGATGTTAAATAACTTGATTATGGTGTGTTTCAGGCCTCAAATATTGGTGCTAAGTGGATTCCCTGGAGAAAGACCCATACTAACAGATTTCAGCTATTTACTCACTAAAGGATTGTCACTTATGCTCTGTGGACATATTGTACAGGTAATAAAAAAATCTATCTATGGGTTCTAAGTTTACAAGGGATGGAAAGTATGACTGTGATATTGAACGAAGAGTTTTGGCAGGAAATCAAGTGAATGGGGCGTTGCATACCTTTATGAACAGTCAGAAAGTGTCTAAAAAGGCACGACTGGCTGTCCATAGAGGGGTACTGATCCCTACACTTACGTATGGTAGTGAATGTTGGGTCTGGCAGAAGAAGCATGAAAGTAAGATAATGCTGTGGAGATGAGAAGCCTGCGAAGCATGATTGGAGTGACCTTGATGGACAAAATGAGGAATAGTGCGATAAGGGAACGCTGTGGCGTGGTAGAAGATGTAGTGACTAAGATAGAGAAAGGAATGCTGAGGTGGTTCGGACATGTGGAGAGGATGGATGAAAGGAGATTAACAAAAGAGATTTATAAGGCTAGTGTGAAGGGTCAAGTCGGTAGCGGTCGACCTAGGCGTACTTTTCATGACCAAGTTGACGTTGTTCTTAGGAAAGGCCAAGTCAAAAGTACCTACAACCGACGAGCATGTATGAAAAATGTCATGAAAGTGAACGAAGCGAAAGTTGTATGTCAGGATCGTAGCAAGTGGAGGGAAATAGTCTCTGCCTACCCCACCGGGAACAAGGCGTGACTGTATGTATGTATGTATGTGTATAAAAAAATTAAGTCAATTTAATTAAATTTCTTTATAGTTACATTAGTTAAATAGTTACCAGCGTAAGTACCAGCAGCGTATTACGCATTTGTTTATACCAAATAAATAATAATATCTACCCGAAAAAAGAAGTTATTAAGATTTAATGAGACTTGTAAACTTTATCCTTTTAGTATTAATAGTTTTAAAAAAAGGTGTTCCTAGTCTGTAAAACCACTTAATCGCTGAGTTGTATATTTATAAAATTTTATGACAATAAAAAATTTTAAAAAATCAAATCTATATTTAAATTGTATCTGAATTATATAACATTAGTAAATTGCATACAAGTCAACATAAATCAATAATAATATCCTAAAGGTCCAAGTTAACAAATTACTACATCACTTTTTGTCTTTTGTATTTAATCAAATCATCTATGAAGTAGAAACACCCTTCCAGCAAAATTTTCTTTAATTTTCATTAAAATATGTGTAGGTTATGGAAGTAAAGAAATTAAAGTAATTGATAAATAATTAATTTAGTATTTAATTAATTAATTAATATTATAATTAATTTAGTAATTGTTAAATTACTTTAATTTCGACAGTTAAACAATTCAACAATCTAACTGTCTAACTGTTGATACCTTGAACAATGTTTGACAACACTTAATCTGGGGACATAGAGTGATTGAATATCTATTTTTCTTATTTCTTGTCTTACAAAAAAAGTCTAGTTTTAAAAATAAATCATTTATTTCAGAATCTGAATTCTAAAAAAGTGAAAGATCTAACTATTTCGGCAGTTTGTCATTTTCATCATATTTCATTATTCCAGGGTCAAGTGACCCACCGCGGTCGTGAAGCTTTGAACAGTCGCGCGTACCAATGGTTCAACAAACGTAAAATGAAAGCGTTCTATACGATAGTTGACGACAATTCGTTCAAAGATGGCGTCAGTGCGCTAGTACAAGCCAGCGGTCTCGGGAAACTGAAGCCTAACATACTGTTGATGGGCTTCAAAGAGGATTGGCAAACGTGCGAGAGGAGTGAAGTCGTCGATTATGTGGAGGTTATGCAGTATGTATTGGTTTTTGATAACATAGCGTCTATAGCCCAGCATATCTAAACCGATTGACGTTTCATCTTTTCAAGAGAGAAGAAATAACTTTGTATAGGCGTAACTCACACAATTTCAATAACCTTCGCTGTAAAACCATCAAATTATGAATTGAGTGTTTGATTATTTTTTGGGCTTAAATGGAAAGATCATGTATAATTAAAAAGTTATATCAAATTGAAAAATCACTTTTAATCCAGTACTGAAAACACGCCGATAGTACCCGAACGAGCTCGAGACTTGTAGTGACGTCACAATGTTATAAAGCACCATACATAACTATAACATAATGACGTCACAATCATGGCGACCACTCGTAGCGCGTTTGTGATCAAGTGACTCTTATTGGAATTTTATCAATTTTGTATTGCATATAATTAATTAAAAATATATTTTTAAAGTGATTTTTGAATCGGATGTTTCATAATTTTCATTAAATTTTCAAAATAAATTAAAAAATAGGAGATGTTTTTTTCAAATAATCAATTTCAAGGGTTGGCGTTCGCAATTCGATGGTTTTACTCAGAGGACGCTGCTGCCCGTTCTTTGGATTTTATTGTTAATCACTAAATAGTTATAATCCTTCAAACAAGGCCAAATAAGAACTCTCAAAGGGTACTTCTTAGATTTGGTAGGTTTTCAGTGCCGAATACGGTGCATCTACCGTAATTACGGTGCACATGGCAACACTGAGTGTCTCAAATCTGTTCTGCTGAACTAAGCGCTTACCGATCACGGGGAAATATAGAGAGGTGTTGTAATTAGAGTACCCTATGAAACAATGCGTCACATTTTGCGGGGTGAGGGGATGTCAGATCCCGCCCATTTCTGTATTTTCCATCTACCGGCCAGTAGCAAAACTACTAGCTTCTTTCTTTGTCGATCGTACTAAGGCTGGGTTTTTTGATCACTGGTTATGTGGACCAACGGTAAATTTTTTTGACAAATAGTTATAATTATTTAACTTCTTTCTCCTCACAATTTAACCATTGGTTAAGAATTTAACTATAGTTTAATAAATGTTAGTTTAATAAATGGTTAACCTAACCGTAACCAAAGATCAAAAAACCGGCCCCAAGTAGTTTAACTATCTCACGCTAGATGGCGGCATGTTTGAAAATGATTATAAAAAACTACAAATATATAATACTTTGGCGACTAAAAATTCTTTAGAAATGATTGTAGAACAACTTTTAGTGCGTATGTTTATCAAAATATATTAATACTAAGCTCTACGTACCTATAATATATATTTAGTTCCTGCGACACAAGATCGCCATCTGTTGTCGAATAGAATAATTTTTAGAGACGCCGACAGTACACTAACTCAGGCCCCGCCCACTGTGACGTCAGGACCTAGTTGAAATCACAGTGCACAGTTGCTTAGGCAGCCTCTTCACCGTCTTGTTGCCAACAAACGTCGCTGAGTTTCTATATAGTTTATTAATTGTTTCAGTAAAGCGTTAGACGTCCACATGGCCCTGGCAGTGTTACACGTAGAAGGCGGACAGTACACTAGCGATGCTTTAGACGACGATCTGAAAGCCTATCTCAACGATATGCAACACACCGACTTGACTGCTTTTACACGTATGTATACCCAACTTTATTTATACAAGGTGTAGTAGGAGGTGCATATATTCACCAAGAAAGAACTGACGATTTGTAAAAAAATTAACTTTCAAACAACACCGATTAGCTGATTCATTTTGTATGAGACGAGTAATTTTTTTTCACTCTTGCTCAAAAAGTCCGTCATTATTGCGTACCAGAGCAGGGCTCAAATATTTTTTCAATCTAGAGGATAAAGTAAATTTGTTTTTAATTTTATCTGTTACCAACGAGATTACATTTTTTTGGTGCTGAACGTACAGGTATAGCCAAAATATTTTGATGTAATAAATAATTTTCTTTTTTCACGGTCGAAGTGAAAAGTAGAGTAACGCGGCGCTAAAACCCACTATAACTCGGTTTCTATTTACTCCCTTGATAAAGTAAACCTCGTATACAATGGGTCTTTAGCTCCTTGTATAACAATATACTATTTATCCGAATCTTGTAATAATTTCTTTTACAAGTGTATATTTATTGTCCTCTTAAGTATTACTATACATTGTGTACTACTCAAATTGTATTTTAATTAATTGTATTTTTATTTAACCTGTTAACTTACAAGAGCCGTCCTTATCTTGTATACTAGTAATATTACGTATTATGTATTTTATTATTCAATGTTAGTGTTTCTTGTTTAAACTGACGGGGAAGTATCCCACTTCTGATGTTCGCTGAGCTAGAAGCTAACATTATTAATTAACGCGCGGTATCACCCACTGGGTTAAGTAGTTTTAGCGTAAAAGAGTAACAAACATACATCCTCACAAACTTTCGCATTTATGATATAAGTAGGATTCAGTTTCAATTTAATTTGGATTATCTATACTAATATTATAAAGAGAGAAACTTTGTTTTTTTGATTTTTTGTTTTTTTGTTTTTTTGTTTGTAACGAATAGGCTCCGAAACTACTGGACCGATTTTAAAAATTCTTTCACTTATGAATAGCTTAATTCAGTGTGAGTGACATAGGCTATATGAGATTTTGAAAAAAAATAGGGATCCGTAAGAAAACTGCAATATTGTGAACCAAGGTGTCACATAATATAATTACCATATTCATAAATTTGCGTGCGCTGTGAAATGCATTGATGGTAGAATAATATAATGTACTAGGGGTTTGTAGTAATTATCAATGCCTACAAAACAGTATACATAGATTATATCCATCTTTTTTGGTTTAGTCACAATAATGGAAGCAGTGATTATTTTTCATGCAGTGTGAAAACTATTGGTGGTAGATTAAAGTAATGTACTAGGGGTTTGTAGTACTTATCAATATCTTCAAAATAGCCCACGATAAATTTATACATGTGTTAAGGTTTGGTCATTGTAACATAAATAGTCATTAATTTGCGTGCGCTGCGTAAACCATTAGGGTTATATCTATTAAAATACAATGTATCACGAATTTACTCCTGTTAAACGTTCACTATACCTACTTCTGCTACCGTGCGAAGCCGGGGCGGGCCGCTAGTCTCTAATAAAACTAGACATTTTTGCCTCGTCATGCCAGTCTTAATACTCACACATGCTCAGCTCTAACCACTGGACCTAGAACGCTGAAATGTTACACGTATGTGGTTTTAAAGTAAAAATAAATAATTTTCCACGGGAATCAAGTCTCAGAAATAAGTATAGTTTGTCTATAATATAATTTTGTAACTATAACATTGTTTTAACATATTTATTTATAATTAATAATATCACCTGCTTTCCATTGTTACTAATTATTAGATACTTAGGTTCGTTACGGAACAAACGTGTTAACTAAATATATTGTGTTATGTGTCATTCTATGTATCATGCGACCATTTGTCACAGGGTCGATGGGCGACCATCCTAAGGAGTCTAAATCCACGGAGAGCCTCTCACATTCTATAGGTACGTACTAAAATTTACATGACTGACCAGGTAGCTCAGTTGGTAGTAACTCTGCTTTCTGAGCCACAGGACCCCGGTTTGATCCCCGGGCAGGTCAAAACATTTGTGTCGGAAAGATCCCCTTCAGGGACTTGCAATCCCGACATAACCCGGCCCTGGCCCACGCGTGGTCAGGTATCTGTATGCTGATTTCCCTGGGTCAAAAAAAAACGTACGCAAGCTACATACGATGTGATAACTGATCCATATGAATATGTATGTATTTATATATTTATGTTAAATAATGTATTTATATCTGTATGTATAATAATAGGTTAATAAAATAAAAATATTACGCTATGGACTCCCTCAAGATAGTCTTAAGTTAGTCCAATGAAAACGCCTAATAATGCAATTAATTATGTAAAAAAAGGTCCAAACGCTCTTGTTTGGAGATGTTTTGATGTACAAATAAAAAAAAAAAAAAAACTGATCCATATGGGCATTTTAGTTCGAGTCGCCATCTAGGGGCCATTTCTAGGGGCCATCCATAAATTACATCACACGTTAAGGGGAAGGGAGGAGTTCGACGAAGTGTGACGTTGTGTGGACAAGGGGCGGGGAGGGTCCCAAATTTTGTGACATCACGTTTTTTCAATTTCTCGGAACACTGCTGCTTTAATATCATAAATTTCTACATGTAAAATTGCAACATAATATGTGACATCACACTAGGTAGGGGGGGGGGTCAATGTGACCAGCTGTGACAAGGGCTGGGGAGGGGTCAAAACTTTCATGAAATTCGTGTGACGTAATTTATGGGTTACCATGTTGGAAGAGCACAGAACAGCGTGTCATACGTGTGTCGAGTGGAAGATTGCCAATATTATACCAATATTCATTATAATAAGGAATGGAGATAAAGCCCTAGTTTCTCGCCCGAATACGCACGCCTACAAACGCACCCTGACCAACCTAGGAACTAGGCTGGAAAATCTCCTCCACCTGAATGATCTGATCCAGAATGGTACTAATATTCACGAATAGGATGTAAATGCCTACAAGTTTTTGTACATTTCCTGATATGGGGCTATTTACCCATTATAAAATTGTCCTGTACATTAACCCTAGGTTGGTCGCGCTACTTATTGTTTTATTTTAATTTATTTTAAATATCTGATATACATAATTTTTATTTTTTATTTATATAATAACAAGATATGAAGGTGTATTTTAAAATAAAATTTAATTATCTTTTATATCTTTTTTAGTTTGGGTCAGTCTTATTGCTCTAGAGAACAGTAAAATTTTTTGGCTCTTTTTTGGTAGCTTAAGTTTAAACTGATATTACAAGTATTTATAATTATAAATCTTTTATAAAATCAACACAACTAGCAACATTTAAACTTATCTTAATGAGATCACAAATAAAAAAATAAAGAAAATCTAAAAAAAAGGGAAACTATTACACCTCATTTCTGTACCTTTACTATTATCGGAGATATCTGAGTTTTTCCAAACGCCGTGCTTTTAAAGACCCCACGTGACCGACCTAGGGTTAACTAAAATTAGCTATTATTGTATAAAACAGGCAGTAGTTTGTCGGACGTGTCGAGGGGTTCCCCGCAGGTCCGGCGCGCGGGGGTCTCCGCCGACCCCGCCGCTTCCAAAAAAGATGGAAACAAACCTGACACTAAAGAAGGGTAAGCTACTACGAATCCGTTCTATAATTATTGACATTCTTGACATTTGAGCAGTTTTTATCCAAAAGTACGATGGTTCATAGAGAAAAAGCTGTTTTTAAGTTACGTATCCATGTGTTAAAAGTGTCATTATAGTTCCATTGATTGTGTTAGCGTGACTCAATACTCACGACAATATCCAAAACGAATGTCACTCGTTCCATTGCTGGTACAAGCGATACAACGGTGTATCATTTGTTCCATTAATGGAACAACTCTAATGGTACAACTGACACTTCGCCGTGTTCTTAGCGATTCTAGAGTTCTTTCTATGAGACATATCTCATAGAAATCGGCTCTAACTTGATCAATGTTGAAACTATTTGATAACCTAGACTCAAGACCTGATGCAGCATCGTTTTCAGATGAGTCAATAGTGAAATATATTGTGGCTGAGCTCATTAGGATCGTCTAAATGAATATGTTACTTATAGATGATGACCAGGGTCTGATGATGGAGCAGGAAGAAGAAGAAGAAGGGGTCTTTTTAATTTCTTTATTTACCAACATAACATAACATACATTCACGCCTTTTTCCCGAAGGGGTAGGCAGAGGTGTATCCAGGACTCAGTCCCATAGTAGATACACCCATATTTCGCCAGTATGTTATTGGTCCCATGTAATAGGGGGCGAGCCTATTGCCATATACCGGGCACAGTTCCAGACTCCAGGCAGTTATTGAGATAATTCCTAATGGAAAAATCCAATATTTAACACTATGCCTGACCTGGGGATCGAACCCGGGACCTCTTGATTGGCAGTCGAGCATGCGCCCTCTACGCCACCGAGGCAGTCGTTTACAATTTACACTCGCTTTAAACTATGTATCGTTAATTTCTATTTATACAACGTGTTTCAAAAAGGTGTAGTAGTACTCAAGGGGGTGCATCTACTCGACCACCTAAAAAATTACAAAAGAAAGAATAAAGTATTTGAATATTTTTTTGTATAAATGGGAAGATCATAATATATAAGTTTCGTAACATAACTATTTTTAGTTTTTTTTATTCGCTATAATTAAAATTGTAGTGAAGTTACAATGTTATAAAACACCATACAGAACTATAACATAATGACGTCACAATCATGGCGACCACACGTAGCGCGTTCGTGATCAAGTCTTATATGGAATTTTATCAACTTTGTATTGCTTATAATTATTTAAAAAATATATTTTTAAAGTGATTTTTGAATCGGATGATACATAATTTTCATTAAACTTTCAGAATATTTTTTTTAAATACAACATTTATTTTTTTTAAATACTCAACTGCAAAAATCGCAAAACAAAAGTCTACTTTTCATACAAAGCCGATCAACTCCATCCATTTTGTTTGAGAAGTCGACATTTGTTTGACTAACTTCGCAATTTCTACGAATGTTGTACAGTTGACGAGTAGATGCACCCCCTTAAGTATCACTACACCTTTTCGTAACACGTTGTATATGAAAGATGATAAATATAGCAAAGGTATAAGCAACGCAGTGCGTCGTGCGCTCGGCGGGTCGAGCGCTCGACGCGTGTCGTCGTTCACGTCCGTGGAGCAGTTCACTAAACGTCAGGCGGGCTCCGTGGATGTATGGTGGCTGTATGATGATGGAGGTAACGTATTTTATAATTTTAGCTAAGATATTGTATGAAATAGGAAACAGTTGACATTTTCGCGATTTCAGAGTTATTAAACAGCACAACTTGCACAAGAAAATTAGACTTTCCACGCAAAATGAATAGAATAGAATAAATTACTCTTTATTTCGACCATTTTCATACATAACTAGCTGTGCCCCGCGGTCTTCGTTCCCATGGGAATATCGTAAAAAAGCACCGCATGTGTTATTCCAAGGTCCACTAAATTTAAGCCTAATCGGTTCAGTAGTTTTGGCGTGAATGAGTAACAATCCATCCATCTTCACAAACTTTCGCATATATTTCTCACCCGACCCTCCCATATTAATTGACTAGAACAGCAGTGCAGAATTTAGAATTTTAAAACAATGTGTGTCACTGTGTCTGATATGGGCAATATGATGCTTACCATCAGGCACCTGATTTGCTCGTCTTGATCATAAAAAAAAGATTGGGGTAACCCGTTCTGTTAGAGTATAAATTCAAATTAATATTATTATTAGATTTATATAGTTGTATTAATTTCAGGCCTAACATTACTCCTGCCATACATATTGTCGACTCGTCGTGCTTGGTCGTCCTGTCCGCTGAGAGTTTTCACGTTAGCCAATAAGAATACTGAACTGGAAATTGAAGAGAGGAAGTAAGTATAACACATCCTCTGAATTCTTATAATTTAAGATGCGGACATCGTAAATTAGTGCGACTGACTGTTGTGAGCCTATTTTTCGGTAATATTACTGTTGTTTTTTTGCGGGGGTGAGGGGGTGACTGCCTCAGTGGCGTAGTGGGCGTTAGCTCGACTGCCGATCATGAGGTCCCTTGTTCGATCCCCAGGGTAGGCGATGTGCTATTGGATTATCTCTTATGACAGCCTGGAGTCTGGAACTGTACCCGGTAGATCACGTTTTGTGTCGAGGGTTGCACAAATTTTTAATTTGATATATTGTGTAAGACATTTTCCTTCTTTCTGTAGTGGTAGGCCTCGTTTGCAGGGGGCCGCCTGGGGAAGTACCACACCTTTGCCAGTTATTCATCCGCCAAGCAGTAATGTGCAAACATTACTGTGTTCCGGTATGAAGGGCAATGATACCAGCGAAATTACTGGGCATGATGAGATTCAACAACTCATATCAGGCAAAGACAGGCGCAGTGCAGTGCCACGAAGAATTTTGGTATTTAAAAACACTGTGTGGCACTGTGTCTGATATTATGGGAAATCATAATGCTTACTATCGCATAATGATTAGCTCGTCTTGTCACTCACTATCATAAAAAAGAACATTAATTAATTTAATACTATTATTTCAGCATGGCATCTCTCCTGTCAAAGTTCCGCATCGACTACTCAGCGTTGAAAATGGTTCCCGATATAACGAAACGGCCTAAAGACTCCACTCTTGCGTACTTCGACAAACTTATAGCGCCTTTCAAGATTTCCGATGATTCTAACGACCCAGGTAAGTGAAGTGTTTACTACCCACTTACTACTAACATACATACAGTCACGCCATGTTTTTGAAGGTAGAGACTATTTCTCTCCACTTGCTACGACCCTGACATGTGACTTCCGTTTCTTCCACTTGTATCACATTCTTCACATGTGCGTCGTTTGATACTACTGGGTACTGTTAACCTGGCCTTTCATTAAGACAACATTTGTTCATGAAAAGTTTATTTATTTAGATCAACATAATGTAGGTAGATGTTATAGGTCTTAATATCTAGGTGTTAGTATCAACTACATATACCCTATTAGGGCGCTTGTGGTACATAAAATAGTTTGAAGTTTAATATTATATAGATTATTATAATATATGTAGGAAATAATTTTAAATATATATTTTTGCAATGTCTGTATTCATTCATACACATGTCCGTAGTCGTTTTTATACTTAATGAATATGTTAGTGATTACATTGGTAGGTCGGCACAAAAATAAGTCACAGGACTTAGGACTTCAGACTTAGGAATTAGGAACTACTTAATATTGCGAATCTATAACTAATATTATAAAAGTGAAACTTTGTATGTTATGTTTATATTGATTTATCAGCGGGTGACACACGCATATTTACAAAGTAGTTTTTATAAGACTGCCCCGTTTCTACTGTTGATCAAGAAGCAAAAACTGTTATTGTTGTTTATATACAATCATAGTCTGGAGTCTGGAACTGTGTCCGATAGATATTAATAGGACAGCCCCATTTACATGGGACTTAAGGAGGCGGCGACCGAACAATACCCCATACAAACGTAATAGTTAACTCATTTGACATCAGAGCATATTTCCAACATTTAATGACGATATTCGGAATGGGACACTAGTTATCTAGGTTATTATATTTCAATCCAAAGAAGTACATTGGACTAAAATATGATAAAAATCCAAAATATAGGTATATATATATTGGTATTTTGACAAAATATAGGTATTTTAATTTTGTATGGTAGACGAAGTACCTTAATAATAAAATCAAAGCAAATAGAAAACAGTGAGCGTTGTTAAACAGCAAGCCGTGCGTAACGGAATACCATTATTATTGTAGATGGCATTGAATCTATGAAGACATTTTGTGGTCATGGCATTTACCTTTTCTTTATCTCTTCTGATGAGAAAAAAAACAAGACTCCAGGCTGTTATAGATATTTCCAAAAAAATCCAATATTAACACTGCCTGACCTGGGGATCCAGCCCGGGACCTCATGATCGGCAGTCGAGCTTGCGTCCACTACGCCATTGAGGCATGAATAAAACTGATTGTACATCTCTTTTTGAAGAGAACTTCTGAGAAAATGCTCTTTTGAATGGGGAAAAATTGGTATTGCTTATCTTTTCAACGTAAAAAATTTATTGATAATGAATGAATTAATAATAATTCTTTATTGGTACCACAATAATACAGATATAACAAAAATGAAACATAAACCTAGAAAGAGTAACAACTGGCGGCCTTATCGCTCAGAGCGATCTTTTCCAGACAGCCATGATATAGATAAAACATACATTCACGCCTTTTTCTCGAAGGGGTAGGCAGAGGTGTACCCAGGACTCAGTCCTATGGTAGATACACCCACATTTCGCCAGTATTTTATTGGAAAAATCCAATATTTAACACTGCCCGACCTGGGGATCGAACCCGGGACCTCTTGATTGGCAGTCGAGCATACGCCCTCTACGCCACCGAGGCAGTCATGATAACCAGGTAATATTTGTCTTCCCAGGTGGCATAACAGATGCAGATCTCCTCGCCGCCCAAGACCGTACCAACCGTCACCTGCGTCTCCGTGAACTAATATCCCTACACTCGGCCAACGCTCGTTTAGTTTGTGTAACCCTTCCGATGCCGCGCCGCCGCGGAGTAGTCCCCCCTCCGTTGTATGTGGCGTGGTTGCATGCGTTAGCTTCGGCTGCTGATAGAGTGCTGTTAGTTAGAGGGAATCACGCTGCTGTGCTTACATTCTATTCTTAATATTATTTGATGGTGTGCCAATTCGATAGTAAGATCAGCCCGCGTAGCATGGCACGGGGATAACTGGTTTTCTCCGTTTTTTCTCGCATTCACACCCGAACAATTCATATCAGCTGTCTCTTTCTAACCCCCTTGGACTTTGTTTTCCCTGCTCACGAGATCATCAGATCTCATCAGATCGGTTATTGGTATGATGCAAAATGTTGTTAACCGTACTCCTAATAATAGAGAGGATGGAATTATCATCTATCATCTGATGGAAAGACATTTGGATATCTGATATCATAGTAATAGCGGAAATCTGATGACAAGACAATGGAATAGAATCAAATAAAAAAAATAGTTTATCAAATACTTCTTAACGTTACAGAATGTTATTTATATGCTGCAAAATGTTGTTAACCATACTATTAACAATATAGTGGGGATATCTGATGGAAAGGCTATCTGATGGAGTTGCGATCTGACAGTTTAACTATCTGATAATGCAAATACAAGACATATTTGGATATCTGATATTATTATAGTGATGACGGAAATCTGATTGACAATGGAATAGAATCAAATAATAAAGGCCTCTTTATTGTGGTCCTATTAAAATGCGGTTTTTTTTTTTGTCATTTAGACTAATTTAACCTCTTATGTAATATTAATAATTTAATTTAGGTGAAATAACTTGACATAGTATTTATTAAATCGATCTGATTGTAAGTAATCTCACAGATTTTTTAAATTCTTGAACCTACTGAGACCTGGAACTAGTTTTAGACTATTATGTACCTAACTAATACTAAATACTTAGTAGAATTAATTTATTTTTGAAAAATACCACTAAATATTGTGTAACGTAGTAAATAGACTGAGATGTGCCTATTTGATCTGAACAACGTATTAAATATATGCATAATGCATCTACTTATTTTTATAAGTAAATATACAATATTTTATAATACTTTTATAAGTACCCTTGAAATTAATCAATGTGTTTAAAAAAATGCAGGTACATTTTTAGAGATGAATGTATTTAAAAATTTGCATAAGTATTTTTGTATATTTTGAATTTTTGTGATTGAATTAATTTTTTTAAATAATTAAGTACGTATTTTGGAAAATTTACAAATTCTTTTCGGGCGCCGAAAATTGTTAATGGCGTTTTTATTAATAAGAAGAACTTTAATATTGCTAATTGAGACCTTTTGCATAGATCTTGTTAATGTAAGTTTCATACTCAATTAGTCTCACCCGCGACTTAGTTCCCGAAGGAATTTCGAATTACTTTCTTATTTTTTGCCTATATCGCTGAAAAATACATGAATTTCAGCTTTATAGGTCCAATGGTTAGGGCATAAATGAGTTAAAGCCACAGATTAAAGAACTTGTTAATTATTAATGTGATGAATAAGTAATCCGAGTGAGTGTACGAGTATGAGTCAGGGCTTCATTTTGAGAGTGTAGAATTTGGCGACCATGATTGTGATAGAACCATAGAAATTAAAATAATAAGATAGTAGTAATGTTACTAAAGGAGAGATAATGTTGGCTTCATAAATAAGCTCAGAGTCGCTCAACTAGCTATGGAGCGAGCTATGCTCGGGATTTCTTTGCGAGATAAAATCCGGAATGAAGAAATCCGCAGAGAAACGGGAGCTACCGACATAGCTCGCAGAGTATGCAAGTTGAAGTGGCAATGGGCAGGCCACATCGCTCGCAGAACCGATAACCGTTGGGGAAGAAAGGCCTCGTGGAGCGACGACCTGGTCAGGATCGCTCGCGGTGGATGCCGACGGCGAGCAACCGCCATGAGTGGCGTTCTATGGAGGAGGCCTATGTTCAGCAGTGGACGTCTTCCGGCTGGTGATGATGAATGTTACTAGAAACGCTTTTCGCCACCTCGCCGTCACATTTCTCCCACTCATTCTGTCACTACTACATAGGCATAAATTTGACAACGCCAGACAATAATCCTTCACTGTGATACATACCCACAAACGCTGGTTTGTGAACTGTGTTGTCTTACAATTGGTCACCTATGTGGCGACAAGGTGACGTGGGTACGTGACTTCAAGTAACTCATTTTTTAGATTTCTATGGAAGGAATAATTAAATTTTTGACACTTTTATAATAAATATCACCTATGGTCGTAAATCTGTATTTTTAAGTTCTACCAGTTACCAAAATATTCCGTACAAAAATTCCATTTGGTAATGTAAGTATGTAATTTATTAACATTTTAGTTTTATTACAGACAATGTTTAATTAATTTATTTTAGCTTAAAATGTACTATGTGCAAATAAATGAGTTTGTGAATATCTACTTATCTGTTTTTTTTTTACGGGAAATCATTTATTAAAATTATACTAATTTTATTAGCAAAGCTAAAAAGCTGAAAAATCTTTGACCACTTTCCACACATGCTATCTAGCCTGAACTATGGTAACCAGAAGACTGAGGTTCTTATAAATATACGCATAAATAACTTCCATAAGCAGATCAGACATGCTCAGTGCTCACGCGCATAAATGTTTCGACCTGTGCGGGAATCGAACCCAGAACCTGTAGCTTAGAAGGCAGGGTCTACCACTGAGCCAACCGGCTAGTCAACAGGAACTACTTTGGACAAGACAATGATGAGGTAAGCAACAAAGTTGGCACCTAGTAACATTATGTTCTGTTAAGTTGTAGTGTGAAAGCAATGTTGACTTCAAAGGACGTCAAAATTACCGAAATTAACGATAAACAGAATTATTGAGAATAAGATAAAATGTAATTGCCAATAAATGTTATTTTGATAACTGATCGGCAATCTCAAAGATTAGGTACAATTTCTTTTTAGTTTTGATACAACATATGATAGGATTTAAGGGAATAATAATTAGCGAATAAAGGTAGGTAGTATCTTCTAATAGTCCTCATCCATTAAAATAATAGGTTTTTCGTCTTAAGTATTTTATTCAGCTTTCTTCTAAACACGATTCATTTCAATTTATGTTTTGCATAATATGAAGCGCAAATTCCCAGTGCACGTAAGAATAAATAAATAGAAGGTTTTCCCCTAGATTACAAACGCAGAGCGAGCTCACAAGATCACAGCTATTAACAAATATAGTCACCGGCGCTGCGTATCTATGCAATTTATACGTTTTCTAAATGCTATTGAATGCAATGATTATCTCGCCAGTCCGTGTTGGTCAACTATCAGACCAGTAAAACTACTATAGCCACCAGTCGGACAACGCGCGGCCATTGCGACGCACGTTCCCGCCAAAACGAACACTTGAATCGAAAACCGCGCGGAAACGCCTCATTAATTTAGTGATTAACTTTTTAAATTTAAAATTGTGCTTTCAAACTTTTTTGAAATCGAGTGCTAGTGCATGTGTTTTTTTTTTAATTTAAGTAACTTTTTAATTCCAAATAGTGTTGGGAAAATCCGGATCCAAGGGACAAGTCGAGGTAAACACGTGATGTTATTTTTTACGTTCACATTCTTATTGTTTGGTTTTTCTTTGTTATTGCTTCGGAAATTAATTGTCTAGGAAATGTGCTCTCACTGAGAAAAATATCCAAGGATCTATTAAATAAAACAAAATATATATAATAGGAACCTTTTTATTAAGTACCTATGCTTTATTTTTATAATGTAATATTTACATTAGTACCTACGTATTGAGTTACGACGTACTAAGTATAATTTAGTTTTAATTTTCATAAAATAAGAGGGCTTTCGATTTATGTATAATAAATACCTACGGAATTATTTTCTTGTATTGCGAGTCAAATCTACATGTTCAATAAGATAGTTTTTATTACACAAGAATTAAATTCGTAAAGTCAGCTCGATTTATTTGCCAATGTATATAAATTATAAATAAATGCTAGGAGGTCAAACCTGTTGGTTTCAGTCGCAGACAGTCCGGTAGTGTATCAAGACCTGTTTTTAATTAAAAAATATATTTTTGTCTCCGGTTCATAAATACTAATACACATAAAGATGTAAAAAAAATACTAACTGCCTCTGCGGGGCCACATTTGACTTTTAAGTAAAATAAACGTGTTAAATAGGTACTTACAATACAATTTATTTCTTACATTTTTCTTTCTTTATGACTGAAAACGTTGAAGAAGGCATCGTACGTATCAAGCATTCAGCTGACAATGTTATAGAGAGAATGCTCTAATAACTAAACGAAGCCAAATGAGAGTGTTTAATTGACGGCTCGACGATCTAGAATCTTGAAGTATATCGTGCTATAAAATCTAGGGCTCCGAGACTGCCTTATTTTAATGAATGCACTCTGTAGTTTCTTAATTATTACTAGAACATTAGGTACATATCTAATATGAAAAACCTCGAAAAGGGGTGACATATTTGAACCGTTTAGAGTGCAGACCATGGGGACTAGAAGGTCACTGCATTTTCAAAAATCGATCTGAGTTCTTGGTCTTTGCGGCGCGTGCCTAAAATGCGGGCAATTATCTGGCTCAACCTTTAAGCCTATAAGCAATGCAATCCAACAAGACAATACCGCCAATATTTTGGCAAATGCGAGAACTGATGCAACTTCATCTAGGAAAAAATGCTAGTATATCTAGGTTTAAAAATAAAGGCTGTTTAAGTAAAAACTAGAAGAAAAGTGCTTCGCGCTACGCTGGCACAGTCACGGTCCATACCCACGGTTCCGGAGTTCGATCCCGCACCCGTTACATCCAATTTAAGTTGATGCATCTTTGCTGATGAATGAACAGCATCCTGCTACTAGAAATTATAGAAAATGCAAGAAAGTTACAGTTAAAAATATAGCCAATAAATGTTGGGATAGGTCAGTTAATTACCAACCTTATTACAGAAAAAAATATCGTGAATAACTTAAAACCTAATGATACCTTTACAAGAAGAACCCACAAGAAATTTTACATAGGTATAGGTAACTAGATAAGTACAAACGTGAACAGGATAAATTATTATTTAAATTTTTAACGATCCAATGGGTACTATACTATACTATACTATACGTCTGAAAGGACCAAATTTTGAGGACCGCTGGCCATTCGACCGTAATTCATCCAGTGGGATCAAACCGGAATAAAAAATACTTAGGTACTTACCTACCTATATTTATTAAAAGAGAGATACGAATATATTACAATAACTTCATGAATATATAGGTAATAACTTCATGAATATATAATAACTTCATGAATATATTATAATAACTTCATGAATATATAATAACTTCATGAATATATTATAATAACTTCATGAATATAATATAATAACTTCATGAATATATAATAACTTCATGAATATATTATAATAACTTCATGAATATAATATAATAACTTCATGAATATATAATAACTTCATGAATATATTATAATAACTTCATGAATATATAATAACTTCATGAATATATTATAATAACTTCATGAATATAATATAATAACTTCATGAATATATAATAACTTCATGAATATATTATAATAACTTCATGAATATATTATAATAACTTCATGAATATAATATAATAACTTCATGAATATATAATAACTTCATGAATATATTATAATAACTTCATGAATATATAATAACTTCATGAATCCTAATCCTAATACTATTATAAAGGCGAAAGTTTGTAAGTATGGATGTATGTATGGATGTTTGTTACTCTTTCACGCCAAAACTACTGAACCGATTGGGCTGAAATTTGGTACGTAAGTAGCTTAGACCCTGGAATAACACATAGGGTACTTTTTATCCCGATATTCCCACGGGAACGAAGACTACGCGGGTGAAACCGCGGGTCACAGCTAGCTAATAACTTCATGAATATAATATAATAACTTTATGAATATATAATAACTTCATGAATATATTATAATAACTTCATGAATATATAATAACTTCATGAATATATTATAATAACTTCATGAATATAATATAATAACTTCATGAATATATAATAACTTCATGAATATAATATAATAACTTCATGAATATATTATAATAACTTCATAAATATATAATAACTTCATGAATATAATATAATAACTTCATGAATATATTATAATAACTTCATGAATATATAATAACTTCATGAATATATTATAATAACTTCATGAATATAATATAATAACTTCATGAATATATAATAACTTCATGAATATAATATAATAACTTCATGAATATATTATAATAACTTCATAAATATATAATATATAACTTAATGGGATCCCCGACTATCCGACTGGAATAGTAGCAAATTTTAACAATGCCAATTTTATAGAGATGTAGACGTTCTATTATAACATTGCAATTGAAATACTAGGGGCTTTATTTTTGTAAGCAAAGACTTCATGTCATACATATTACTTGTGGATTTAGTACACTCGCCGTGATGACATGGGACGCACAGGGTTGCTGTTTCAAGGTTCTTTGGTTTCGCTGTTGCTTTTGCCCTCATTTGAGTAATAGACTAGTTATAATAAAGTAAGTACAATGTTTTGCAAGTGAAGCAAGTGAAGGGTCTTTGTTTATTTATTACTAGCTGTGCCCCGCGGTTTCACCCGCGTAGTCTTCGTTCCCGTGGGAATATAGGGATGAGAAGTACTTTATATGTTATTCCAGGGACTAAACTATCTATATAGGTACCGGAATTTCAGCCCAATCTGTTCAGTAGTTTTGGCGTGAAAGAGTAACAAACATCCATCCATCCATCCTCACAAACTTTCGTATTTATAATTTTAGTGGAAGGATGTTATCAGACGTGTAAATTTTAGCACGTAAGTAACTACTTATGCATAAAATATGCATAGGTACTCAGGCTGCCTCTTGCACGAAGGTCACAGCTGGCACGAGTTTCTTGAATGACAATAAAGATTTTCAAGCCGCGTCCCCGTGCAAAACGCATCACCAGCCGTTTCTTACGTTTAGTTTCTTTATAAGTACAAAAGAAACCAAGTACCAAGTAATAAAAATACATTAAATTTACTTCATAGGTAATCTTTACTCCAAAATGATAAATTTCTTTTTTTTTTATGTCAATTAGAAAAATGATTAAAAATCTCCTCACAACAAAAATTCTCCTCGTCGATTAACTATTGTATTGATACGTTAGTTACACTTATGTTACTTTTTATGTTCCAGGGTCTAAACTATCTATATACTAAATTTCAGCCCAAATGATTCGGTAGTTTTGGCGTGAAAGAGTAACAAACATCCATCTATCCATTCCATTCTCACAATCTTTCGTATTTATAATATTTGCAGGCAAGGGCGTCGCCAGCCGATGATCAAGGGGGGGGGCTAGTCAAGGAATTTCTACCCAAATTCCCCATTTAGGTAGACGGTAGATATACAACAGGTATTTGCCTGTATTTACAATTACAATTACAAATTTCAATTAAACAGAAAAGCCCTACAATCCTACAATTTTGTAGATTTTTTACGGTTTTGTAGATTATTTTTTTTAATGAAATAGGGCCCAGATGGTTCTGTATTTAAAAATACGTGCCTATCGTATGGCGGCACTTGAATGTCAACATTGACAATAAAGGCTAAATTTTTTCGATTTTCTAGGGGGGGGGGCAGCAGCCCCCCCTGCCCCCTCTTGGCGACGCCCTTGTTTGTAGGATTAGTAGGATCTACCGCTGCAATATACTGCTGCTGCATAGCGGGGCTAACCCATATTACCAAGTAGGTAAGCACGTTTATTTCTACAGTTTAAACTAATAAACGAGCTTGTTCACAATGTAAGGACTACGTTTCTACACGTGCGATGCTGTGGGTCTCTGTGCTGTGGGCAGGGGTTATCAACATTTTACTATATTCTTTAACTAAGTACAGACAGCAAGCATGGTCTGCATTTTCCAGTAGTGTATACTTACTTAATAAGTGAGATAAAGCTGAATAAATATTATACTTATAGACTTATAGCACTATGAAAATGTCATCGCAAGGATTTCCTCTGTGCTGATCATATTATGATGCGCAGTAGGCAAAATACGTTATTAAAAACTATTTCACGCGCAACCCCTGACATGATGCATATTACATTTGTACTGCATTTGAGTCCGTGATTATGCTGCTGCAACAGCTACTGCCTGATATTAATGAATTTATTATTTTGTTATGTAAAAGTGCGTACCTGCTCACCTCACCCTTTGCAAAAAATGAGTGTTGGAATTACATTACGGTCGTTTTATATTGGCGAGTCTGAACATATAAAGGCCCTGCGAACTTTAGCGCATAAAACTCGCGATGAACACTGTTATTATTATGACTGTACTGAACTGAACATTACATTTACAATACATATTTGTTAGTATATTTGTTTATCTGGGAATAAGTAACAGTTTTGTTTACGAGTTTGCATTCGCTAAAGTTCGCAGAGCCTACTAAACGACCGGACTACCTACTACGAGAGCCTACTAAATGTCCGGTAGGCTACTGCCTACGCGGCCATTCCTTCGTGTTATTCGAAGCAAAAAGGAGATGCACTCTGTTCGGATGCAAAAGAAAAAAAAATAACAACCATATTTTTCTGCGGCCTTTATTGGAACCGGGCACATTTAAAGTCTGAACAATATCGTAAAGTATTTATTTATTTTTATGATTAAAGAAGCCTTCATCATCGATAACGATGATCGTAAAAACAACGTAAGTATTTTATTATACTATATTAATTGGTCAAGTCTAATGTTTATTGCAAAACAGAAAACTAGTTTTAAATTATTCCTTTTGACGGACGGAAGATTTGCATTATTTGTAGCCAAATGTTTAGCGCACGTGGCGGTCACGTCACACGTCTATTGTGTAGGTATACATTTGAATCGCAATTGGTATTCTATTAGAGCCATTGTAGTTGCTGCAATTTAGACGACTGGTTAATTTAGAACTATATCGTAATAACAATTTTCGGACACATAGTTGATATGAAAAATAGGCGCTGAAATACCTAAGTCATGTGAACATACATAAACATACAATCACGCCTTTTTCCCGAAGGGGTAGGCAGAGGTGTACCCAGGACTCAGTCCCATAGTATAAGGTACACCCATATTTCGCCAGCCTTTTATTGGTCTCATGTAATAGGGGGCGAGCTTATTGCCATCTACCGGGCACAGTTCTAGACTCCAGTCAGTTATTGAGATAATTCCTAATGGAAAAATTCAATATTTAACACTTTGCCTGACATGGGGTTCGAACCCGGGATCTCATGATCGGCAGTCGAGCTTGCGCACACTGCGCCACCGAGGCATGTGAACATGCGTTCGATAAACATAATAAATAATAACTACATACTACGTTTTAACATCCCACAAACAAGTTCTTACTCGAGAAAAAAACATTATAGGTATATGTACTAAGAATGTCACATAAGCACAGAATAGATAATAAAACTCCGTATAGAATAGAATGGACACTGTCTTCCGCCCACCAATCGAGTCTTCCTCACCCCGCGAGCGAGATTTAGCTTTCCACGAGCCCCGCTTCGCTGGGAAATCATCTCGCGCACACTTTTGCACGTGAACTAAACTCCATGTGGTCAGTGTCTGTGTAATAGGTAGTTATCTGAGTGTCCGGGGTGTGACATGTCTATTAAAAAGTAAAAAAAAACATCTCAATTTTAATCTAGAAGAGGGTTGGCAAGTAAGTACAAAAACGTGCGATTCGTGCCATTTATGAGATGCGTCCACGCGAATCACTATGAGGGAATTATTTAAAGAAATAAACATACTGACCCTACCATCCTTATACATTTATGAGAACATCATGTATGTGCGTAAAAATTTACATAAATTCAAATTAAATAGTGACCTTCATAATTTTAATACTAGGAATAAAGACAAAATAGCTGTACCTAGCTTTAGATTATCTAAAAAAAATAAAAAGACATTCTTAGGAAATGGTGTACGTTTCTATAATAAAATCCCAAAAGAGATAACTGGGCTCTCAGAGGGTAAATTCAAAACCTTTATAAAATCTACTTTACTAAGGAAGGCTTATTTTAAAGTCAACCAGTACATAGAGGACAAAGATGCCTGGAAACTTGCATAGCCGCCTCACGGCACTTTCAAAGAAAACTAATGTAACCAAACCAAATATTGTAAAACTATCTGTTGAAATACCTAATTAAGCACTACAAGATTCTTGTGCGTTCTTCTTGTAGAGGTATCTTTCCGAACGCACGGTAGACTCAGTAGGTACTGTTTATCTTCTTTGACGTGTGTGAAAAGTGTCAGATTATGACCTATTTGAATAAATCTGTTTTAGTTGAGTTGAGTTGAGTACCAGCAGCCTGGATACTGATTGATATAGGCGGTAGGTTCAATAATTTTTAGTTAGTAGTTAGTAAGTTCAATAAGTTACAGTAACAAGGTTGCAATAAGGTTGAAAGGCAGTTTGTGTGTAAGTACCACGCCTTCTAAGGAAGGTTTACTATACGTAATGCAATGTACCAAATGTTGGTGACGCCACACCACGTAACTATTGACCTACTTGGTTAGCACGTTTGTTTGTTTTTTATTATGTTTGACCAGCATTGGAAAATGAGAAATGCATGCTTATGATAATTTTTTTTCATAAATATTTACTTGTAGTTGCCAGCGGCCAGCTAAGATAAGTAAAAGAGCCAAGGACAGACCTCCGTCACTTATTTCTTTTGCAGTGGGAGATCATTCCAAAGTTGTTGTATGTTGTACGAACGTATGTTGTGTGACGTTTGTAAGCTGCTTGCTGCCATTCCATCATAGCCTTTACTAAATAGTAAATGGCATAAAATATAGGGACTATCCGATTCCCAGAAGCTTAAACAAAAGCTTTCAATAAAAGCTCTATTATCCATTTAATATGCACATGCGGTCGTTCAAACTCGTGGTCACGAATGTTCTTCCTGATTGTCGATGCAGCGCACATTTCCATCAACAAGTCGCATCGCGATGTATGACAATAGACGGACAGTGGACTTGACTAAGAACTAAGAATAGGTAAATATTTACTGATAATATTATCCGTTGAAAGGCTTTTACCCATATCTCCATTTTTCGTCTACATTCTCTAAATAGGCACCTGTTCAGGTATACCTACTGGGAACTTGCACAGCATACCTAATTTTAAATTCAATTTCAAATTGAAATTCATTTATTTATCAATTAGGTAACAACATGCATTATGACACTTTTGCACGTTAATGAAGATAAACAGTAATGAGTCTACCGTGCGTTCAGAAAGATACCTCTACAAGAAGAAGTGCGTTCTTCTTGTAGAGGTATCTTAAGAAGTAGGGCTTAGTTTTCTTTAAGTACTGATATTTTTTTATAATTATCACATTCGTTTGTTTGGAATGTGCCGCGTGGTGGCTATGCAGAAGTTTTCAGGCATCTTAGTCCTCTATGTTTTGGTTGACTTTATAATAAAGCGAATTTTATCTATGTTTAGAAATTACATGGGTTGCATGGAAGTCTATATAATATACCTATACCACGCCGTCCATGCCACCAACGACCGAACACTTGAACGAGGTTAAATCGTCCTGGACCGAACAAGATGGAGGATGATCTCATGTGGTTGCGATCCTCAGCACTGAGGGAACGCCGTAGAAAAACGGATGAGGTTTAGTTATGTAGCCGTTTTTAATGTTATGGTTCTAATTGATTCCACGTGCGAACATTACTAATGCATTCACATTATAATAAAAGTAACCTCTACGCAGTAAAGATATCTACCTACATTATTATACTGCGTCTTACATAATAAATAGTAATATAGCAACTTGTGTAATCGACAGTAAATATGCCGAGTCACCTGTCTGTTTTTCATTGACATGAGACCGTTGATGTATTTGAAAAGGTGCTTAAATTGAAACTTCTTTATTTTGCAATAAGACTCCAGGCAGCATTCATTATATTATATGTATTACTCCCTCGCTAAAGTTCGGGAGTAAAACGTAGGCATTAATTTAATATACGTTTTACTCCCTCGCTAAAGTTCTGGAGTAAAACGTAGGCATTAATTTTACTATATGTTTTACTCCCTCGCTAAAGTTTGGGAGTAAAACGTAGGCATTAATTTTATTATACGTTTTACTCCCTCGCTAAAGTTCGGGAGTAAAACGTAGGCATTAATTTTATTATACGTTTTACTCCCTCGCTAAAGTTCGGGAGTAAAACGTAGGCATTAATTTTACTATATGTTTTACTCCCTCGCTAAAGTTCGGGAGTAAAACGTAGGCATTAATTATATTATACGTTTTACTCCCTCGCTAAAGTTCGGGAGTAAAACGTAGGCATTAATTTTACTATACGTTTTACTCCCTCGCTAAAGTTCGGGAATAAAACGTAGGCATTAATTTTATTATACGTATTACTCCCTCGCTAAAGTTCGGGAGTAAAACGTAGGCATTAATTTTATTATCCGTTTTACTCCCTCGCTAAAGTTCGAGAGTAAAACGTAGGCATTAATTTACTATAAGTTTTACTCCCTCGCTAAAGTTCGGGAGTAAAACGTAGGCATTAATTATATTATACGTTTTACTCCCTCGCTAAAGTTCGGGAGTAAAACGTAGGCATTAATTTTACTATATGTTTTACTCCCTCGCTAAAGTTCGGGAGTAAAACGTAGGCATTAATTATATTATACGTTTTACTCCCTCGCTAAAGTTCGGGAGTAAAACGTAGGCATTAATTTTACTATACGTTTTACTCCCTCGCTAAAGTTCGGGAGTAAAACGTAGGCATTAATTTTATTATCCGTTTTACTCCCTCGCTAAAGTTCGAGAGTAAAACGTAGGCATTAATTTACTATAAGTTTTACTCCCTCGCTAAAATTCGGGAGTAAAACGTATCCTCATATACACAATGGGTCTCCTTAGTTCTTGTGTTACAATCTGCTGTTATCTATTTCCTATGAGGACCTAGCTTTACTCGGCATGAAAAAAATAACTATCTAAATACAAAATTCGATCCAAATGATTTACAATTTTATTCCCAGTAAAGAAGCCAACCCAATTAATAATAACAACAGACAAAAATAATAATTTTCTGACAATCTCACAACGGAAGCCTCGGATTGAGCAACTAGAGTTGTGCAAGTTATATAGCAGTAAATATCGATAACGAATCGATTATACGACCGAGATCCATCGAGATCTTATGATTGTGTACGCACGTACTTCCGCGCGCTGTTCTAATGACATCTTTACATATTTTTGGTTTTATTTTATGTGAACTTGAACTAAAAACCCCGAAAATAAGTTATGCACCGCCTGTATCGTAGTTTAAGTTATATATCCTTTAGAAGACAAAAATCTCAAACAATGTGTGGCCTTGTCAAAAAAATAATGTTATACAATAATAATTAAAACAAAAAGTAAGTTGGTATATAAAACTAAAAGTTCTAAGATATTATAAATAGCTATTTAAAAGGCATAGTTTCGTAATAGGTAAACTGCCTTATTTACATTATCTTATTTTACCAATATCATAAATATCAAATCTCAGTACCCAGTACCCTGTAAAAAAATTAACTTTGTAACAGGTAAACAAAATTCTAGCGAGTTCTAACTCAATCCAGCGCCATCTAAATGGCACAAAAAACCAACACTAGCGCTGTATTTGTTCCATTTTCATTCTAAAACTACTAAACCGATTGAGCTGAAATTTGGTATGTAGATAGCTTAGACCCTGGAATTATACATAGCGTACTTTTTACGCCGGAAACGAAGACTACGCGGGTGAAACCGCGGGGCACAGTATAACCAGTATTATTATAAAATGCCTATACCTCTACTTACATCAGTAAAGTTCCCAGTCATCATGATTTTTTACCCAACTATTCTTCCGGGTTGTTGTTACTTTTTGTGCTCAAATTCACAAATGATTCTTAATAATTAGTGCACTGCAAATATTATTAAGTTATTTTTGGTGTATTAATGCCATTCTGTTAATTCGTAATAGGTACGATAAGGTTAATAAATTTAGCCAAAATGTCCGGACGAACTGATTTTAATGAGGTTGATGTCGTATTCATTATTATTAAATACCTAACATTTAAATTTCAATGCAAAACACGTACATTTGAAGTGTGTAAATTTGGTTTTCTGAACGATAATGTAATTGATTTCTTCCAATGTTCCTCTAAAATTGATTAAACATTATCATGTTCCTGTCACTTCGAGTTTCATTATTTCATTATCCAACTCATTTTTCCAATATTTAGCAAAGATGCAAACCTAGGGAGCGGTTACATAATATTTGAACCGTTTGGAGTCGAGACTCCGGGACCGTGGGCTCACCGCATTTTCAAATATCTATCTGAACGCTCGGTCGAGGCGAAGCGTGATCAAAGTGCTGGCGTTTATCTGGCCCGCAATGTATAAGCATTGCTATTCTTATATGTCGGCCTGTGGATTTTCGAAGTTTTCTATGGCATAGTGTATTTAATATTTAGTTAGGGTACAAAATAGTGAGCAATAGCTTTATTTTTTATTCTTTGAAATGAGTGAGAAAAAGAAGAGGCAATTTGATTGGGATGATTGATTAGAGTTTATGTGGAGTTAGTGGGTCGAGAAAGATGTGATAAGTAATAAGCGGATGATAGTGGTTGGATCACTTGGATTTTCTATATTATGTTGAAATTTCAGCATGTGGATTTTCGGAGTGTACCTATTTAGTTAAGGTTTAAAAAATATAAATGCCTGACCTAGCCTCACATTAAGATGTGTCATCATTAATATCACCACTATCTAAGCGCTCGCCACATGGCCAGCAGTACCAGTCGGCGCAACCCTTCATAAGTAGGTATATTATCATTTGGCCCGTTATTATGTTTTGCATTTATAGTTATAGGATATAATATTTAGATTTGTCGTGATCTAACTGAGGTACTCGTTGGAGCATTTTGGCAAATAAGATAGTTCTTAGGATAAATTAAAAGAGAAAATTGATTAGTGGGAATCAGTGGGATGAAAACGTTTCCAACATCTGTCCAATAGTAGATTGTTACCCAAGGGGCTAAAGAGACTTATTGCATACGAGGTAGTTACTAAATAGAAACCAATTTATATGGGTTTTAGCGCCGTGTGTTACACTCTACTTCAAAATGAAATTCCGTTCTTGGCCGTATGTCCTATATATATTATATATATATAGTTTATATATATAGATAGATATGTGTGTGGATAAGCATCTGTGGATTTTGAAAATAAAAAAAATTACGCCATTTCTTTAGATTTATTACGTTGCGAGAGCACTGCACTATAGATGCGTCCGTGACTTTCTTGATAAGATCGGTTACTTTATGTAGTATCATAAAAACATAAATGTTGTAAGGTCTTCAGTAGAGTCAGTGATCAAACGTTTCTTATAAGATCATCGGACCGTTGATGCCTTGTCCGTTATCATTGGAGTGACGAGCAATAGTTAGTTTAGAACGCACAACCCGTGAAGGTAAAATTGCACTTCTCTTGCTTTTGCACTGTGGTGTGGCATGGTTTTTGTGAATGTTTTTGTAATAATAATTAATTATGGTGATTAAAAAAAAAAATGAAAAATATTTTGTTTAGCACGAGGAGCACAGGGACTTAATTCAAATTGTGTAATAATAACAACTGTTTAACTATTAACAAGTAATACTGCTAACAAAATTAATGACTATGAGAGTTTTAGATCCTATGTGCGAGGTATAATAGGTAAGATTTACTAATAACCCCCACACTAGGCTCTGCCTGTATCGTGGGGGTCTAGAAAAGTTTTACCTGTGAAAACCTGTGTTTTGTTTACAAAAGTGTGAGATAAAAGGCAAAGTGGATGAAAGAAGAATGATTGCAGCAGATATGCGAATGTTTAGATGGATGAGTGGACAAGAATGGATAGAATTAGAAATGGGTACGTAAAGGGAAGTTTGAAAGTAGCACAAATGACTGAGCAATTAAAAAGTGGAAGACTATCTTGGTATGGACATGTTATGCGAAGGAATGAAAGTCATGCTGTCAAAAGGACTATGAGGATGAATGTAAGTGGCTATGTGAGGAGGGGGCGACCTGAAAAGACCTGGATGAACTGTGTGAATGAGGATATGAGTGAGATAGGAGTGAGTGCAGAGATGACGGATGATAGACTGGAATGGCGGAAGAAGACATGGTGTGTCGACCACACTTAGTGTGGGACATGGGCAGGAAAATGAATTAAGCCAAAGAAATACTTAAGGGGGGTATCTCCTCGTCAAACTGAACTACTTACAAAAGAATGAATTTGTTACTTGGAACTAAAAACATAACTGGAGTGTTCCTACTATAATTTGGGAATTACTAACTACTTAATTTTACTATTAATTTTACTACTGAGGGACATATTCGGGGAGTGAGCAGCAGCGCCCTCCGTTTCCAAGTATTCCAACTGCTGCGATCACCAAGCCGCACAACAAGCGTGAAGATTACGGCAAAATCCCCTTTCAACACCTCTGCCTATCTCTTTGGGGAAAAAGGCTGACTGCCCATGCCCATGCCCATGCCTCATCATTGAACACTTGTTATTTGCTTAGTCTTTGTTCAAGATTGACTGTGGCAGTCATAGTTAATTGGCAGTCATGGTTATATTAACTATGACTGCCACAGTCAATCTTGAACAAAGATTAAGCAAATAAACAAGTGTTCAATGATGAATAAGATCATATATTGATCCCACTCATCTACTAGTGATGTACCGATATCTCCATCACTCATACATTTTTTACAGATGAATCTTAACTGTTACTGTTTTTAGTCCTAAAACGTTGCTAATTTTTATTACTTCTCAGTGATTAATGAGAGAGAGGAGTTATGATTTAGGAGAGCGAGTTGCACGAACGCACACATAAATATTTTTTACCGAATGTTATATTACAGTGGTTTATAAACATTAAACTCTGATTTTCTTTAATTAGTTAAACTATAAGAAAAAGACAGATCCTATTGGTCTATTTGTGAATGGACGATTATGGAGGAACGAACGAACTTTAGGATATTCATTTTAATCTCGTCGCTATCTATGAGTACATAATATGCGCAGATATGCGATAAATAGAATCTATTTTTTTTTTTTTTTTTTATGATAGTGAGTGACAAGTCGAGCTCATCAGATGCCTGATGGTAAGCATCATAATTGCCCATATCAGACACAGTGCCAACCAATATTTTAAAATTCAAAATTCTGCGCGGCACTGCACTGCGCCTATCACCCTGAGATATGAGTTGTTGAATCTCATCATGCCCAGTAATTTCGCTGGTAACATTGCCCTGTTATTTATTTATTATTTACTCTGTTTATCGCGTCTGTGCGTTCGTGCAACTCGCTCCCCTAAGGGCCAGTTTTTTGATCGTTAGTTACGGTTAAGTTAACCATTTTTCAAACTAACTATAGTTAAATTACTAACCAATGGTTAAATCGTGTGGAAAAAATTGTTAACCAGGGATGAAAAACGAATTTTATCGAATTTTAACTATTTGTCAAAAAATTTAACTATTGGTCGACTTAACCAGTGATCAAAAAACCCAGCCTTAGTCATATAACTCCTAGATAAACCCTTATTTTATTATGTGGCATTATAAATCATGTCGTATGTAGTAATAATAGTTTACGATTACGATGGCTTCTTGATGGTAAACAACATTTTAGGTATTATTATAAATAATCATTGTAATTAATATTTTTTGTACACGAATAAAGGCATTAATAACCGCGGGTGTAGTGGGCGCAAGCTGGACTGCCCATCTTGAGGGGTTCGATTCCCAGATAAGGCAAAGAGTTATTGCATTAGGATTTTACACAATAACAGCCTGGAGTGTGGAACTTTGCCCAGTGGATAGCAATAGGCTCGCCTCCTATTACATGGGACCAATAGCATATTAGCGAAATATGGGTGTATCTACTATAGGTCTGAGTCCTGTGTCTACCCTTTCGCGAAAAGTCGTGATTGTATGTTATGTTATGTTAAATGAATAAAGCAAAAATTGTAAGCTTGTTTAGTAATAAAACCCGCCATAATCTCCCGCACTCGGTCTCGCATCCTTGCAGTGAATCACACCGATTCTCGATCAGTAGGTCAGGCGCGAGACCAACCGGTTTACTGCACATAAATAAAAATTCACGCAGTAAGTACGTACTAGGTACTTAGTGTACGTAGGCGGTTTCTCGAAAATAACCTCATTGATCTCACCTTATTAGTATTTGGCGTTGGTCCAGTTACTAGTTTAAAGATAAGGACCGTTATGAGGGACCTTCATTCTAGTGCTTACTAATAGATTTCTTTAGTGGTACTTAGAACTCTTTTGCAGGGGGCCGCCTGGGGAAGCACCACACCTTTGCCAGTTATTCATCCGCCAAGCATTTATGTGCAAACATTACTGTGTTCCGGTCTGAAGGGCAATGTTACCAGCGAAATTACTGGGCATTAAAACACTGGGTGGCACTGTGTCTGATATGGGTAATCATGATGCTTACCATCAGGCACCTTATTTGCTCGTCTTGTCACTCACTAACATAAAAAAATATATAAAACTAGTATTGACCTGTGGGTCCCGATGGTTATCATGGATCCCATGGTTATCCCGATGGTTGAAAGCCAATCAAACATAAAATTTATTTTTGCCAGAATGCATAATATTACCAAAGTTGTTTGGTATTTTGAAACTAAGTCACTGCATTCAGCCTGCAAGGAGGCGTGCAAATATTATTTACTAGCGACCCGCCCCGGCTTCGTACGGGTAGCAGAAGTAGGTATAGTGAACGTTTAACAGGAGTAAATTCGTGATACATTATATTTTAATAAATATAACCCTAATGGTTTACGCAGCGCACGCCAATTAATGACTATTTCTGTTACAATGACACCTTAACACATGTATTAATTTATCGTGGGCTATTTTGAAGATATTGATGAGTACTACAAACCCCTAGTACATTCCTTTATTCTACCACCAATACTTTTCACATCGCATGCATATAATGACTTTCGATAATTGTGACTAAACCAAAAAAGATGGATATAATCGATGTATATTGTTTTGTAGGTATTGATCAGTAACAAACCCCTAGTACATTACTTTACTCTACCACCAATAGTTTTCACACCGCATGAAAAATAATCACTGCTTTGATTATTGTGCCTAAACCAAAAAAGATGCTTAAAATCTATGTATACTGTTTTGTAGGTATTGATAAGTACTACAAACCCCTAGTACATTACTTTACTCTACCACCGATAGTTTTCACACCGCATGAAACATAATCACTGCTTCGATTATTGTGACTAAACCAAAAAAGATGGATATAATCTATGTATACTGTTTTGTAGGTATTGATAAGTACTACAAACCCCTAGTACATTACTTTACTCTACCACCAATAGTTTTCACACCGCATGAAAAATAATCACTTTTTCGATTATTGTGACTAAACCAAAAAAGATGGACATAATCTATGTATACTGTTTTGTAGGTATTAATAAGTACTACAAATCCCTAGTACATTACTTTACTCTACCACCAATAGTTTTCACACCGCATGAAAAATAATCACTTTTTCGATTATTGTGACTAAACCAAAAAAGATAGATATAATCTATGTATACTGTTTTGTAGGTATTAATAAGTACTACAAACCCCTAGTACATTGCTTTACTCTACCACCAATAGTTTTCACACCGCATAAAAAATAATCACTTTTTCGATTATTGTGACTAAACCAAAAAAGATGGATATAATCTATGTATACTGTTTTGTAGGTATTGATAAGTACTACAAACCCCTAGTACATTACTTTATTCTATCTCCAATACTTATTACAGCGCATTCATATTATGTCTGTTTTGATTATTGTGACTAAACCAAAATAGATGGATGAAATATCTGTGCACTATTTTGTAGATATTAGTAAGTACTACAAACCCCTAGTACATTATTTTATTCTACCATCAATAGATTTCACAGCGCACGCAAATTAATGAATATGTGTGACACCTTGGTTCACAATATTGCAATTTTCTTACGAATGCCTAATATTTTTCAAAATCTCATATAGCCTATGTCACTCACACTGAATTAAGCTATCCATAAGTGAAAGAATTTTTAAAATCCAGTAGTTTCGGAGCCTATTCGTTACAAACAAAAAAACAAAAAAACAAAGATTCTCTCTTTATAATATTAGTATAGATTAGTATAGATTTATTTCCACTATAGTCCAAAAATTCCGTAATTAAAGCAGTTACATATTAATTAGCCAGTAACTAATTTTTTAAATAGATACATTGCCTATTAATATCGTATTGTCAACAGGTATCCTATTATAAATTAAAATAATACACATGTCAAATAAGTACATGTATATTATTTACTTTGCGAATTGGTTATTAAAAATGTTTATGTGATTTCTGTCGCGAGTAAACTTCACGATGCATTTTATTGTACTTTATACATTTATATCCTGATATAACGAAGATGAAGTACCAAACATCGATTTGGTAAATTTTTCATAGGATTGTGTGACGTCGCGTATGCTCTTAATGGGGTTCTACTATCTACCAGTCCAAGTAAACAACTTGTATAATAAGAAAGAATTGCGAAATTCACTAAAAAAAATCGACTCCCCCTAATTTGTCGATCAGCGGATTATTTTCTTTGCAAATTGAAAGCTATTTAGTTTGGGGGGTAGATGCCTTTAGTATTTCTACATCTTTTTAAAAAACATAGTATATTATGCGTAACGTACGACGTTCAATTTGCCTTGATTCAATTCCCAGCAATGTTTGGTACTCTCATTGCCCATCTTTAATTATCATCTCAGATAGAAAAGACGTAAACGACAATGTGCTCTATTTGCCTGGACGTAAGACTTTGATTACAATATTATTGTTTTTAATTGGTGGTCCCTTAGGGCCTGTCCGCACAGCGATATTTCACCGCGAGGTTTTTATTACAAAATATTCGCGCGGAAATAAATCGCACCACTTCGCATTCAATTTGCATCAAGTCACAGATTTTTATCCCGCACGTTTTTTTACCGCCAGTGCGGCTACTCCTATAGGATTATATGTGTTACAGATTTGCGAGAAAAAAAACGTGCTGTGAAATATCGCAGTGCGGACAAGGCCTTATTCTTAAACAACATCAGCTACATAAATTAATAACTACAAGAAAGCGATTCAACGTCATTGTAACTACATAATAGGTAGGTACCTAAATTATAACAGCTAAATATATTCGGTCTTATCTGAATTTCGTAGATACATTGAAGGAATGGATGCGACCTGACAAGTAAGTTTACTTTTTAGTAATAGTAGAAAGACGTCCTGTCTTTCTACTATTACTTTTCGTGCAAAAGAAGAAGAAGAAGGAACTGAGAGCATTAGAAGGAACATTAGCAGCCTTCTGCAAGCCTTTTTTAAAAGCCATTTCTTATAACATTTTTTAAAATGGGCTTATTTAAATTTCTTTAAAATGTTAAGTTAGTTTACAGTTAACTACTTATATTTAAAACCATGTTCTCAATAGTTTATTAATCACATTGCTCAAATAGCACCCACCGAACATAAATAAACTGAACTAATTTAAAGAATAAGTGTTGATTCAATTGTTTTTATTGTTGGAGAATACAGTGGCGCCCCAATTATTTGATTCTCTTTTCTGTCAAGCTATATTAAAATTCATAAAAGAGGCTCTCATGTAGAATCTTTTATTTTTTATTTTATTTTATTTATTAGATCACCAACATGTTGTACATCATTTCATTAACAATAGTGTACATAAGCAACAAAAATGACATGTTAAATGCCAAAATAATTACAGTTTTTTTTTTGTGATAGTGAGTAACAAGATGAGCAAATCAGGTGCCTAATGGTAAGCATCATGATTGCTCATATCAGACACAGTGCCAGCCTGTGTTTTAACATTCAAAATGCACTGTGCCTGTCACACTATTAGTTGTTGAAACATCATGCCCAGTAATTTCGCTTGTAACATTGCGCTTCAGACCGGAACACAGTAATGTTTGCACATTACTGCTTGGCGGATGAATAACTGGCAAAGGTATGGTACTTCCGACTTCCCTAGGCGGCCCCTGCAAAAGAGGCCTACTACTACAAAAAGGTGACGACAGATGAAATGAGACAGTTAAGCGAAAACAGAATAAAATGGACTTATAAACAGTTATCAAGAATATAACTCAATTTGTGTTATATAAGTTCCAAACAAAAATTAATTTATAATAATTAAAAAATAAAAATAAAAATCACCAATTCAGACGAAACAAAACATTAAACTAGACAGAACAGAGACAGAAGACAGAACTTTTAGGTTGGATTGTCTACGATGTCAACTAATAATCAGTAGATATGGTATGTACTGTAATATCATGATATTATTATCCTTATAACAAGGCGATATTCTTGAACTCACGACAATTTGTCGCAGAATAAAGGTCGAGACCGTGATAAGCCACTGGAGGTCTATTTATAGACCACTTCTGATGTACAATACGCCTTTTATGAGATATCTACTGCTTTATCATTTGAAACTTTACTTTTATTCAAAATATGCTTAGTTATATTATAATATGGCGCAGGCTCGACTGCCGATTAGTCCCTTGCTCGATCCCCAGGTCAGGCAACGTGTTATGGTATTTTCCATTAGTTAGTTATATAATTAGGAATATATACTACTAGCTGTGCTCTGCGGTTTCACCCGCGTTGTCTTCATTCCCATGGGAATATATACTACTAGCTGTGCTCTGCGGTTTCACCCGCGTTGTCTTCATTCCCATGGGAATATTGGGAAAAAAGTACCGCATTTGTTATTCCAGGGTCTAAGCTACCTACATACCAAATTTCAGCCTAATTGGTCCAGTAGCTTTGGCGTGAAAGATTGGTCTGGAAATATGCCCGGTAGATGGCAATAGGCTCGCCTCCTATTCATCATCATCATCATCATCAGCCGGTAGACGTCCACTGCTGAACACAGGCCTCCCCCATAGAACGCCATAAACTTCATATGAGGGGTTTTGCTGTAGGTAATCACCACGCTTGTTGTGTGGCTTGGTCCCCTATTCCAATACCTACCTACTATGGGACCTACTATGGGACTATGTTCTGTAATGTACCTACTATGGGACTATGTTCTGGGTACACCTTTGCCTACCCCTTCCCCGAATTGCACAATTTGTGGGATGATGGAAGACGCTCATCACTTTTTGGCAGAGTGTGCACGGACCTAGGACGATATAACCACTCGTTCAAGGCACGGACAGAGGCCATTAGAACAAGACTTGTTGAAGAATTCGCTCTGAACTTTAATAGTGTTGGCATCTTGCAGTGTCCTGGCGCTTCCAAATTGCGAAGCAGTCAGAGTGCTCTGCAGGATGTCAATTATTGTTATGTTTACGGATCACTTATAAGGAGTTTGATGTAAATAAGTTTTAAGTGTTTCTGATGGGACTGTCATAGCCGAAAGTCGGCTCAAAGCCCAAAAAAATATAATAAAAAAGAACCCCTTTGGTAAAAAGGTAAGTATGATGTTATGTTTACTGAGATAACTTTATCGCTGTTCTTACTTAATCTTTATAAAGAACAGTTAGTCCATACCTCTAGCGCCGAATCATATAATCTAGACCTAGGTACTAGGTACTGTTAGAGCCTACAGGCAACATCTAGTGCTTATGTAATCAACGGTTAGGATCTAGATTTTCTACGTTAATCTGGGATACCTAGCTATTTACATTCAGGTTAATGTATAATAATATTATGTTGATTACATCGGTGTTAAGGCGCTGTCCAAAGTAAATTCGCCCTCTCGGTCACACGTACCCACATTTTGGAAGATCTAATAAAATACTACAAGTTATTATGTAAAATAAAGACAACTAGATTCTAGAAAATAACAATACAAAGATTCAGTAAAACATCCAATTAAATCTAAACAAGATTTCAGTGGCTTTTTATGTTTCTAAGATTTTTTCGTTGTACAGGTTTTCATGGTGTCCTGTTGATTCGCATAATGTCTTTTGTCATAAAATTTTTCCGCATAAATCATTTGTCATAACCTCCTCTAGTCATAAATTGGAAATACATATTTTTTTGTAGTAATACTGATAAATTGTCCTAAAATTTAATTGCTATAATATTTTTGTGTATAATAGTTTTTATTCCTATTGTTAGTTGTCATAATAGTTGTTATGTATAATTTTATAGTTAATAATGGTGTATGTCCTAATCTTCATTGTTCATAATTGTTATTGTATATAATCGGTATTGTACGTATTTTTGCAAGTGAGGTATATTGTAGTGTTGTCCTGAATATTGCTTATTAAGTATGTTTAACACCTAAATTTAACTTTGTGTTATTTTTATAATAATAATGAAACTACCTTCATTTTTATTCATAATCAGTAATAGCGCCTTACTGTAATATTTTTTATAGCAACGTGATATATCAACAGTTTTCTACATAGAAAAGATGTTTACTACGTTAATGAGTTAAGAACATTCAACATTCTATTGGTTAGGTTAGGTTTAATTTATATTATGACAAAGTTAACATTCGAGCAATATATGATTATGGCACATAATTTTAGTGATATCAATAGTTAGGACATGTTAGGATTATGGCATAAAATAATATGGTTATCAATGGTTAGGACATAGAATATTATACGAGTAGGTTTCAAATGTTAGGACAATTAAAACTATAACAAGTTATAATAGGAGTATTGACGTTATGACTGGTACGAACTGATATGAGCGATACCAACACTGATTTCGACATTTCTTTTGACAAATGGTCTACCATTATACCTGCAGTAATAAAATATTGTGAGAATTTAAAAGATCAGTGTAGCTATGCAGGTAAACCTGATGAAAATGACATTTAGCTGATTAATTTAATTTTTATAATTTTATTCAATTTACTGTATAATAATAGCTATAATTGTAATTTCCTATAATCCTATTTTGTGACTAAATTTTAATTTTTAATTTTATTTTAATTCATGTAATATAAGTATGTATTAAGATCTGTGTGATAATTGTAATTGGTTATCGTTTTTATCACAATAAAAATAATTTGAATTTGAATTTGACTGGTGATCATTAGCTATTACATATATTATGGCTAAAAATTTTATGAATTGTAAAATTATGGCTAATAATAGTATGCGAATGAATAGGGAACCGGTTTTCATACATGAAAACTCGTTTGGATTAAATTAGATTTTTTACTGTATGTTTGTATTGTTTTTTTTCTAGAATCTAGTTGTACTTATTTTACTTAATTACATGTAGTATTTTTATATCTTTAAAAATGTGGGTACGTGTGAGCGAGAGGTCGAATTTGCTTTGGACAGCGCCTTAAGTGTAATTATAGGTGGGTAATGAAATAATTAGTATGATTTATTACAATTTGTAATGTTTATTTCTAGTTTTGACACAATTTTGCAATATATTTGAGAGTGCAAAACTTTTTACAAGATAAAGTTTGAGGAAAAAAAAAATTCAATGTGTAATTTTAGTAATACAGGGTTATTCCTCTTAAGAGGATATTGTACTCATCAGTGCAATAACATTACATAAATTCAGAAAACCTTTTGTCGGCGTTTGCGCGTGAAATAGTTTTGATAACGTTTTGTCAATACTCGCCACGCTTAGCAGGAGAGTTGGCGCAGTTCGATGGTTTCACGCAGAAGACGCTGTTGCCCTTCCTCTGGATCTGTTAACTCTTAGCCGGCTCTTACGGCAACCATGGGTAGAGAGGGTGAGGTACTATTCTATAGCCGGTAAACTCACGCCTAAAACACTCAAAGCTAGCTCAAAGTAGCACAACAAGCTATGAAAGGGGCTGTGCTTGGAATTTTTCTACGAATTCGAATCAGATATGAAGGGATCCGTAGAAAAGCGAAAGTTACCGACATAGCCCAGAGGATTAGCAAGTTGAAGTGGCAATGGGCAAGAGCTGGCCGATGAGGCTGTAAAGTTCTCGAATGGAGACCACAGACCGGCAAGCGCAACGTAGGACGTCCTCCCACAAGGTTGACAGACGATCTAAAAAAAATAGCAGGAACGCGCTGGATGCAGGCCGCTTACAACCGGATTACATGGATATATGTGGGGGAGGCCTATATTCAGCAGTAGACGTCTTGGGGCTGAGACGATGATGATGATTATATCTAATTACACATGTCGACTAACGAGCTAAACTAACACAATAAAAAATATAAGCTGTGCTTCGCGGTTTCACCCGCGTACTCTTCGTTCCCGTGGGAATATTGGTATAAAAATTACCCTATGTGTTATTCCAGGGTTTAAACTATACCGAATTTCAGCCTTTAGATTCAGAAGTTTTGGCGTGAAAGAGAAACCAACATCCATCCATCCATCTTTATAAATTTTAGCATTTATAAAATAATATTATTAGGATAGGATATATTGGCCTTGGTGTCACACGATTTAAACATTAAGGGCCGGTTTTTTGATCGCGGGTTAAGTCAACTAGTTGTTAAATTTCTTGACAATTTGTTAAATTTCGAAAAAATTCGTTTTTTGATCCCTAGTTAGCTTGACAGATAGTCAAATAAGTAACCATTAGTCGGAATATTTAACCACTGCTCCGTCGACTGGTTAGCGCCAAAAACAGATGGTTATTTATTCTTATCGTATCTACCTACTGCTGCTTCTGATTTTATTCGAGTGTTTTGGAAAGTATTTAATACTAAAGATATGGATTTACATAATTTATCAACATACTGGAAATCGAAATAGCTCCTCAGACGAAGGAATTATGTTCAGACGTTATACCTTATCAAGAAGACCGGCCACGTAATTTACAGCTCCGCTAACGTATTCGGACGATGAAAATTTTCGTAAGCGGTATCGTCTATTCTATATTGTGCGTCTATCAAAAGAAATCGTGTTGTGAAACCTACTAATATTATAAATGCGAAAGTTGGTGAATATAGACACCTAAAACTACTGAAGCGATTGGGCTGAAATTCAGTAGGTATGTAGATAGTTTAGACCCTAGAAAAACACATATATGTTACTTATTATCCCAATATTCCGACGGGAACGAAGACTATGCGGGTGAAACCGCGGGGTACAGCATGATATAGGTAACAAACCAGAACTATGACTCCACATAAGTAATCGTCAAGAACTAATTGATACCTACATATTATAATATATATACTGTTGGTTTCAAATGCACCTACCTAACTAATAATAACACTTTTACCTATATTTCAAGCTATATACTATATAACACTAGCTGTGCCCCGCCGCGGTTTCACCCGCATAGTCTTCGTTCCCGTCGGAATATTGGGATAATAAGTAACATATATGTGTTTTTCTAGGGTCTAAACTATCTACATACCTACTGAATTTCAGCCCAATCGGTTCAGTATTTTGGCGTGAAATAGTATCAAACATCCATCCAACATCTATCCTGACAAACTTTCGTATTTAATAGTGTAGTAGGGATTTATAGTAGGAAGTAGGATAGGATAATAATAATGTAGTGATTAATTAAAATATGACAAATTTATTTTAGTTTTATTGGCTGTTTATTTCTAAATATAATGCTTTTTCTATAACTAATTTATGATACACCTTCCTGACTTTCTTAAATTTCAATTCACGCTTCTTCGATTCTATATCAAGCTCCTTTAATTCCATTTCAAGCATGTGGAGGCCTTTTTGAGTACATCATTAATTCTTCTTCTTTTCGAGTCAATATGGCTAGTTTTCTACTTATAAAATTTTGGTCCAGTATTTTGCCAGGTCTACGGTGTCTTGGTTTGCTTCAAGAAGGTCCGTCATTGTAGCTAACATCATTTATTAAGAACTTTCTTCGATGCTAATATTATTAGAAGTATTACGTTCCCTGAAACACAATAAGTAGGTGTATTTACATGAAATGAATTTATAAAATAGATTTATTAGCAGGCACACATGACCCATTAAACAGTTTGATATGACACACTCACACAATGTATGTCACTTTGTGAAGTATTATCTAAATTAAAATTACACATACATAACATACATACATTCACGCCTTTTTCCCGAAGGGGTAGGCAGAGGTGTACCCAGGACTCAGTCCCATAGTAGATACACCCACATTTCGCCAGTATGTTATCGGTCCCATGTAATAGGGGGCAAGCCTATTGCCATCTACTGGGCACAGTTCCAGACTCCAGGCAATTATTGAGATAATTGCTAATGGAAAAATCCAATATTTAACACTGCCTGACCTGGGGATTGAATCCGGGACCTCTTGATTGGCAGTCGAGCATGCGCCCTCTACGCCACCGAGGCAGTCAACTAAAATTAAATTATATAAAAAACTACTTTGTGCAGCTGTTTTATACCCAGTCATAAATTAAATTGTTCGTGTTGGTCTTTATCCTATTCCTCTCCATGTGAACTGATATCCAGTGTTTAAACATGGGACTCTGGAGATATCAGCAACTGCCTTAACAATTGCGTTACCTGAGGCATTGACACAATTTCAGAACAACACTACTCGAGATCTTAATATTGCGAAGAAGACAGGTATTCACATGTGAGAGAAACATTGTCGATGCACTGCAAAATCTGGGATAACACATAAGAGCCCGGTATGCGTCATTATACTAGAGTCTTATGGTGTCAAAGGACTTTCTGGTATAATTAACCTATAGTTGGCAGGTGTACATGTTGAGACAGAACGTCCTTGACGTCCCCACTGATAGAGATCGTCGTTCTCTCTCCATGCCGAGGTCGTCAGTCAGAATTCAGGACAACAGAGTGTTGAATAAGATATTAATTAATATATTCATTGTATCATGTTCAGAATTAAAATATAATACCTAGGTACTTACATAAGTTTGTTTGATTCCATTATTCACAATAATTTTAGACTTTTGCTGAACTGCCGAACCGTATACATACGACATACAATAGAAAATAATCTTCAATTCAATTCTTAATTTATGGCTTATTATTGTGAGTCGTGTTTTTTTAATAGAATATGTCGTAATTATAAATCGTAAAACACAGAACAGAACTTGTAAAATACCGCGAAATCGCAGGAACCTACACAAAACACGGAAAGGTTTTCTGTGGTTTTGACTTTATTGACATCGTTGACGTTTAAATCTATCAAAATTACAAGAGTTGCCATATAAAATAAAATCTCCCGACTCCAAAATGGGTAAATCAGTAGTTCATTGCAATGGCAACATAGTTAACAATGGTTAATTCTAGCCAAGGTTAAAAAAGGTATCAAAAAACGAAAACACGAGTTGACCATTGGTTAGGGACTTAACCATTGTCAGTTTAACAAATTGTTAACTTGACAATTACCCGCGATCAAAAAACCGGCCCTAAGTCTGTATAGATAGCAATTTAGAACACTGTCCACAGATAATTAAATGTGTGGAAATGTAGGGTTGCCCAGAGCCTACACCATCCTCTATCCGCAAGAACGATGTCGATACATGCGAAGCCAGTTTGGTTGCAGGAGACTGCCACTTATTTCAGGTTGTACCCTACTCGTGCTTGACGTAGTCCCCATTCCGGGTTAGTCGAGTTTTCCTTCTCTAGATATTGGTTGCGGACCAACGTTGACGAGATGTATCTCCCCGAAACTAACATACGTAGCTAATATAAAACTAAACAATGATCTCCGAGTCCAGTGAACAGTGTAACCTTGCAACTAGCCACAGCCTCTCTCCGCGAGTTCGCCAAACTGACCGTGAAATTAACTGCCAACATTATTATTTATGTTTCAAATATTTCTATGAACTGGCAACTGATATTTCTATATTTGACTGATATTTTTTAATAACAAGTCACTGGCTGATTGTAGAATTTAACTTTTTTTTTTCATATACTAAGAAAGTAAAATTTTATTGACTCTAGGGAAATAATTATAATAAACATCATATTCTACTATATTATATTATATTATTATTAATGCAAAACTTTGTGAGGATGGATGGACGGATGTTTGTTTCTCTTTCACGCCAAAACTATTTAACCCATTGGGCTGAAACTTGGTAAGTAGCTTAGAAGCTGGAATAAGACGTAAGGTACTTTTTTCCCGATATTCCCACGGGAACGCGGGGCACAGCTGGTATTTTATAATTAACAAGGACTTCTTAGTAACGAAAAAGCTAACAAAAAGACCTTTCCTAAGTCTGATCAAAATGTTTTTATTTGTTATAAGTAGGTATTGTGCAAGTAAATATTCTGGAATTTCTACGCCGAGGTCGGCATACTTCATTTTATCTATATATTGAAATATATCCAAAGTACACATTAATAGATCATTTACTTATAGTAAGCGATCGTGTCCGAGAGAGAAAGCTATATAGATGTATAAATATGCATAGATTGATTTCTCTCGTTGCACGCTAGATGCGCGCGCGCATTTTCTTCTGAGAAAATTGTTTGACCGAATTGATATGAAGTAACGTACTTACTTACTATGGTTAGATTAATGAGCATAGTTATGTATTGTAATGTTTTATTATGTTTACACAACAACGATCGTTATTATATGAGGATGGGGTATAAAGTTTACAGAAGACTTCTGGAACAAGAATATTTAGTTTTTAGTTCCGATTTTTAGTGTCAAAAACAACATGCACAGTACACCGCCCTCTCGCCCGCAAAATTGCATGCAAAGAGTAAATGCTATTAGGTATTATTTTTGTTAGTGACACCATTCATATATCGACACGTGTTTCGCGTCTACACGACGCATCATCAGGAAATAGACCCAGTTTATAATATGTATTATCTATGAAATAGACTGACTGTAAGGGCGACAAATGTTAGTACGCCGCCGCCCCTCGAGATGTTACCTCGCTGAACGCTGGAACAAGAACCGTTCGGGTACAGGCAACAATCAGGCTTCTAGCCTAGTTTGAGACCAGATGACCGTGTGTGGAAGTTGTCCCATATTATTATTTAATTAATAACACACAGTTTTACAATCCATATTGAAAACTGCTCTATGTTTACTTACTAGATAATTTATTATTACACTGACATGACGAAACACCACTCGTTGGTTTCCCGAAGGGTAAGGCAGAAGTGTAACCAGTCCCATAGTAGGTACATACCCACATTTCACTAGTTATGTGTTCACGTCACCTGTAGACGAGCTTATTGACTAGACTGGGCATTTGTAGCATTGTAGCACAAATTGTAGTTGTGCATTTGTAGTGGTAGGCCTCTTTTGTAGGGGTTCGCCTGGGGAAGTACCACACCTTTGCCAGTTTTTCATCCGCCAAGCAGTAATGTGCAAACATTAGGTACTGTGTTCCGGTCTGAAGGGTAATGTTACCAACGAAATTACTGGGCATAACGAGTTTCAACCACTAATATCTCAGGGTGACAGGAGCAGTGCAGTGCCGCGCAGAATTTAGAATTGTAAAACACTGGGTGGCACTGTGTCTGATATGGGCAATGATGATGCTTACCATTAGGATCCTGATTTGCTAGTCTTGTCACTCACTATCATAAAAAAACCAATGCGTTTGCTTTTCATTGAGCAAAGTCACAGGGCTCAGTTAGTAATAAATAAATTCAATTAAAATGTTTAAGGGCATGTACACAATATCATTTCGCCACGGCATTGCCATTTTCGTTCTGTTCTCCGTTACTCGATGCATAAATCTTACAATGGCGAAATTAGGTCATAAGTTGCATTATTCGACAATACAATATATTATTGACTAATATTCAATTAACTTGCCACTCATGATCACTAGGGTTTAGCAATATCCGACGGTTGACCATGTCGTACGTTAGTTATGAGTGATAAGGGTCCGTCTTAAGGTAGTTGGGCCGATATAATTTCCCATACAAACTTTGAAGAACCAATGAGAGTGATGGAAGATATATAATTTCTTTGTTTGTTTTTTATTTAGAGTAACAACTAATTATAAAGTGGCATTTATCTAGTTATAGCTACTACAATTAATACATTTTGATACGGCAATCGGGTATTTATCAGAATTATGAAATTCTTATGGATATAAATCTTAAAGTATTGAGATATAAATTATTTTATCGAATGGGTTAATAAGTTTTGGAGGAAACAGGGGAATACAATACATTGATTTGGTAATTCTTCATAGATTTTCAAATTTCTTGTAGCTTGAATACTATGGGCGTTCGATTTTCATACCAAATGAAATTAAACAAATTCATAAGAAGAAAGAGAGAATAATTATTCTCTGAATTGTTTGTGGTTGGCTCGTGATCTGGCCTTTATTTGCAGCAAACCATATTATTTGGTATTACGGTCTTTCATATTTATTTTTCATATATTATATACCTATATAATTGAATCCAAACGAGTTTTCATATATAAAAACCAGCACAACGAAAAAAATCTCAGTAAAATAAAATTGAAAACTTGTTTGGATTAAATTGGATTTTCTACTGAATATTTGTATTGTTATTTTCTAGAACCTAGTTGTCTTTATTTTACGTACTTAATTACATGTAGTATTTTTTAGATCTTCAAAAATGTGGGTGCGAGAGGGCGAATTTGCTTAGCACCACACCTTAACGAAATATATATTACCGCAAATAAAGACCAGATCAAAAGGCCACAAACAATTGAGTAGAAAATTGTTCTCTCTTCATATAATGTGTAATTTTAATGTTGTAATTATAGAAATCAAACCGCCTTAAGCGTTAGACAGTTCAAATGTGGGCATTCTCTCTGGGCCTTAATTATACACTCGTAATTTGTCAGTAAACAAAGTTGCAGCGTTTTTATTAAAAGCTCGCGTGATGATAGATAGATAGGTAGCAGGTGATACGAGCGGTAATAACCGAGCAAACATCGATAGTAGTTACTGTAATCAACCGTATGACGTTGTGATCAATGGATTAACCATTGTTCATGGAAAACATGGACATTGCTTTGCATGCAAGTTATTGTGACTAGAGCTAGGAGGTACAATAATATTATGGACAATTTATTGAAAGTAGTTTTTTATGAGTGTGTGTGTTCATGTTAATACTAAGTATACTGAATTGATTTAGCTGTTTGGTATGTAGATAGCTAAGATCCTGGAATAACAGAAAGGCGCCTCGCGGCACCTTCAAAAAAAACGAATGTAACCAAACCAAATATTGTGAAAATATCTGTTGAAAAAATTAAGCCCTACAAGTTTCTTGTGCGTTCTTCTTGTAGAGGTATCTTTCCGAACGCACGGTAGACTCAGTACTGTTTATCTTCATTGACGTACAAAAGTGTCAGATTATGACCTATTTGAATAAATCTGTTTGAGTTTGAGTTTGAGTTTGGTACTTTTCATCCAGATACTCCCACGAGAACGAAGACTAAGCAGGTGAAACCGCGGGGCACAGCTAGCAAATGAAAAATCAACAATTTGTTTTTATTAGGACTGCCTCGGTGGCATAGTAGTTTGCATTAGATTACTCTTTATTCTGACCATTTTTCATAAAATTAGGCACAGTACAACATAATTTTACATATTTTTACTTAAAAATAAAGCTATAACTAAAAAGTGATTGGTCAACAATGGGCGGCCTTATCGCTTTAAGCGATCTCTTCCAGGCTAAAGTTTCTTTAGAAAAATGAATTCAAATCACATACAAAAATTTATGTTTTTATTAAATCGCTCGGAATAATCAGCGACATCACCCTATTATCTATATCTATACTTCTATACTCTATACTTAATATTATAAAGAGAGAATCTTTGTTTTTTTGTTTTTTTGTTTGTAACGAATAAGCTCCGAAACTACTGGACCGATTTTAAAAATTCTTTCACTTATGGATAGCTTAATTCAGTGTGAGTGACATAGGCTATATGAGATTTTGAAAAATATTAGGGATCCGTAAGAAAACTGCATTATTGTGAACCAAGGTGTCAAATATATTTAATGATTAAACGAACTTACCTGTACGTGAAGTTCTATCATAATTATACGAGCGCCGAGTCCGAAGAGATTAGTAGTGAAGTTAGTTATTTATATACTTGTAGTAACGCATAGTTCTCACCACTCTTGCACTATGTTCAGAGTAAACTTTTTTTTATTTTTTTTTTGTTTTTGAGGGTATACTGTTTTCTTCGTTTCTGAGATGCCTGGAACTCGTCATTTAGTTTAGAGCTATATTTTAACCTCATTGATGTATTCTATGATTAGAAGCTAGGGATACCTAAAGGTTCGCAACCGTAGGTATGACTGGGAGGGTGGGATGTACTAATCTCTTCGGACTCGGCGCTCGTATAATTATGATAGAACTTCACGTACAGGTAAGTTCGTTTAATCATTAATTATACTTCGCGCCTCGTCCTCGAGATTAGTAGTGAAGTTAGTTATTTATATACTTGTAGACCTTGAGAGTATTATCGAGAATACTATCAATGAGAAAACACATTATGTATCGGTATTGAAAAATATTTATTTAACAAGATAATGATTTTACTAGACTTAAGTACTATAAGATACAATAAGAAAAAACGAAATTTTAACTTCTGATAACTTAAGATAACATGAGGTTCGTAACAATAATAATCAAATTAGTAAACTTAGGAAATACCTATAATCATAATACATTTTTCTTATTCGGAAAATGAGATCGTATGTTCTAATCAAAATTATCATATTATTTCCTATTGTGATTTAATATTGAATCAGCTAAGGTAGTCTCATCATTGTCCCTTATAATGATTCTCTGGTAGAATTTAGCAAAAGCTGTAGAATTCCTACTCCAGCCAGCAGTATTTCGTATAGTATCTAGGCTGACACCGAGCGAATATGCACGTGACACGGCTGCGTGCCGCGTACTATATGCACTAAAAACGCGAGTGTCGACACCGCATTCGCCAAGTGTGCGTTTTATCCATCGGCTGAGCGTTTGTGTTCCAACTGGTTTGTGAGGTTTTCTAATACCAATGAACAAAGCATCACATGATCTTAATGTAGAAGTGGATTCTATATAGCATAAAAGAGTAGTTGCTGGGCATATTGCTGGTCTTTCTGCAAAGAATGGCAAGTGTAAGATGGGCTGTTTTCCGCCTGGCTTTGATGTTTTAATTAGGTCTGGTATTTTTATTGCTATGTGCTGTGGAAGATATTGAAAATTATTGATTTTTATTTTTGAAAGAGTTTGGATTCTGTGAGCCGTTGAAAGAGCCAACAATGTTATAGTTTTAAGTGAAAGTTTTTCTAAGGATATATGGTCGTTGGGTTGCCATGTACTCAGTTTATCTAGTACGAGATTGGTATCCCAGGTAGCATTATATTTGGGTCGCGAAGGTCTTGATCTGAATACACCTCTAAGAAATCTTTTAAGTCTATCGTCATTTGTGAGTACTGGCCCCATTATAAGACATAGAGCCGATCTGTAAGAATTAAGGGACCCATATTGGTAACCATCGTTAAATAACTGTGTTAGGAAGTAAATAACTGTAGGCACAGATGCTTTGTAAACATCAATCGAATGATTTTGACAAAAATCCCACCATTTCTTCAGACAGACATCATACTGTTTTATGGAATTGGGCGATAATGATTCCAACATAATATCTAGTGATGAGCTTGGGATGCTTCTCCTTGCGAATGCATACCTGATAATATCCCTGCCACCAGGGTAATCGATTCGTGTATCCGCCGACTGCTGGAATGAGACAATAAAGCGTCACTTTTAGGTGGAAATGTTATGGTTTCAGAGACCAAGAGCGATCTAAATAGGGGGTACCATGGCTGTGTTGGCCAAAAGGGTACAAACACGATACCTCGTGCTTTGTCGATAACAATTTTTCTAAGGGTTTTTAGTATGACCGAGAAGGGTGGGAATGCATAAAAATAATAGTTTGACCATGATACCGTGAACGAATCTATTGCAATTGCATCAGGGTCTCTGCGCCAGGATATGTATCTTGTACATTTCTTGTTAATGCGAGTTGCGAATAGGTCAATATCTGGAGAACCGTAGGCGCGTTTAACGCTACTAAAAGCCCAATCTGACAACTCCCATTCTATGTCAGGGTGGTGTCGCCGCGATTCAAAATCAGCTATTTTATTGTCACTAGATCTTATGTATGAAGCTACAATAAATAGTTTCTTGTTTTCACACCAGTTCCAAATTTCACGGGCTATTTGTGTTAGATGAGGGTATTGTATACCTCCCATTCTATTTATATATGACATTGCTGTAGTATTATCAACGCGTAATAGTACCTGGGTGTCAAAAAAACTTCTTGCGAAAACTTTTAGGGCGTTAAAAGCGGCAAGTAGTTCCAGATAATTAATATGTTGATTTTTCTCAGTATTTGACCACTGGCCACTAGCCGTTTTGCCATTACAGGCTGCACCCCACCCCGTCGTTGAGGCGTCAGAGAAAATTTCAACTTGATAGTCATCTACTCGAATTCTATGAACTGAATGTCCTATTCTATTTAGCCACCAATGAAAATCAGATTGAAGTGATTCGGGCAAATTCATGAATTTGTTATAATCGTCATGATCCTTAAGACTAAGATACTTTTGTCTTTCCATCTCTTTAGTGTGTAGCCACCCATATTCAATGGCTGGGCAACACGATACTAATGAGCCTAAGAGTTGTGCGAAAGCTCTTATCTTGCAACGTTTCAATTTTGAGAAAATTTCTAGTTGTGTTTTAACTCGTAGTCTTTTATCGTTCGGCAGGCAAAGCCAGAGGTTGCGTGAGTCTATTATCATGCCTAAAAATCTGCACTGTGTTGAAGGTGACAGAAAACTCTTTTCTTCATTGATAATGAAACCAAATGAGGTTAGAACTCTTTTCGTCGTATTAATATTGTTTAAACATTCCTGATAGGAATTTCCTAGCAAAAACCAGTCATCTAAATATACGGTAGACATAAACCCCGCAGAACGTAACAATTTAACTATAGGCTTGGTTATTTTTGTGAATATATAGGGTGCAGTATTGAGACCGAATGGTAGCACGGTAAATTCGTATAGTTTGTCTTCAAACGTAAATCGGAGGTACTTTCGTGATTCTTCGTGAATTTTTATTAAAAAATAGGCGTCTTTAAGATCGAGCGTAGCCATCTGACAGTTATGTGTAATCAATTTTAAAGCTGTTCTCAAGTCTTCTAGTTTAAAATGATTAGTCTTGATGAATTTATTAAGGTTTCTTAAATTCAAAATAAAACGCATGCTGCCATTCGGTTTCGGTACTAAAAAAAATACTTGATACAAATTGGTTATCGCAAGGATAACATTCTGTTATAGCACCTATTTTAAGTAAATTATTAATAGCCTCTATATAATGAGTCTTTTCACTGTCTGTATAGATTGGTTTGGCAGGAAGTGTATGTTGTACAACAGGTGAAGTAAACTGAATATTATAGCCTTGTACCCAAGACAGTACAGTTTGGTCATTTGTTATAAGGGACCACTGATGAATGAACTGAGATAAACGACCTGCGTACTTAACTGTATTTAGTAGCGGCGACGTGGATACGTCGTGTGATGAGTCTGCGATGACGTCTTCGATGAATGCGCGTGCTGCAGCTGGTGATGTGAGTGCGCTGGCGGGTGAAACGGCGCGCGCGCTGCTGCAGGCTCGCGGCTCCTCGGCGCCGGATGCGCTGTCCCCGCGGGCGGTCTGCGCGCCTGGGGGGGAGCCTTGCGGTTTAAAGGTCTTGAAGTTGTCCCTCTGAATTTGCTATTCGCCTTATTAATTTGATCGGCCTTCAGTTCTATTCCTGATTTATTAACCGCTTTAGCCGACTTCAAAGTGTCCGCTAGGTTTTCTCCGAATATGTATGTGTCTATCTTAGTATTTTTAAGATGCTCCTTCATATCATTTTTCAATGCAAACAGGATGAAGTTTCTTCTTGTAATTGAATCCGCGTGCTGAATGTCGCATAAAAGGCGATTAACATCCATCAACTTTTGTATTAAGTCATTATTTTTTACTGTGGAGTTTATTTGTGCATTAGTGATATCACTCAAACATGCAATCGCACTGGTCATTTGTTTTTGTTTGTTCTCAATGCCCTTATCACGCTTTAAAGCTGTATCCGCGATTGCCGCTTTAATTTCTAAATTTAATTTAGGGGCATCTAATTGGGCACAGTTGGAGGGTAGAAGGTATTTTGTAATTAAATTTTTTCGTGTCTCTTTATTTAACCCTTCTTTGGCTATGTGCAATAAGCGATTTGCAAGTTCACTGCGTATTTCCGGTCCAAATTTATCAATACAGGATGGATCGTCACCTAAAATTGCTAAAATTTCGGTATCTAGATCATTGGTGTGACCGCCGGAAGTCTGCGCTTCGGGTACTTCTTCTGTCGAGACAGTAGGTCCTGGTTGATGTTCAGGTGTATTGTTTGTGAATGTATCTTCGGGCGCTTGGTCTTCTGCGAAGTCTAATAACCAGTCATCTGGTCGGAGCGCAGGCGTTTCTGTAATCGGTCATGAATATGACGATTTAGTATGATATTATTGTGTTTAGCAATTGGCAGTAGATACCGCCAAAAATTGGGTAAGATTATTATAAACTGATAAAAAATATCAGTTCCTACACATTATTATCTTGGTATGGGTAAATACCCAAAAATTTCAAGTAAAAAGGAAAATACAGTTGCTTATTTATAACGAACTATAGTGGCAGAGACGTCAAACAAATGCTTTGCGTTGGAGCAGCCCCAATGACTGGCCCGGTTGCAAGATATTTAATACGTAAATACGTATTTTAATTGTAAATGTGAGATTTTATATATTATATCACACATGTAGGTAAATACCTGAAATTTCCTCGTCTGAAATGACCACATTCGCGTGGTCTGGTTCCGGTTCCGGAGCACTTGAATTATCCACACACATTCTTTGCTCAAGTTTCTTGATTTTATTTTTATATCTAGTTATTTCTTCTTCAGGTGATCTCTTGCGCTTGGGCATTGTGAGAAAATAAAATGTCCGTTGCGAAAACACTTAATACTTCCAGAGTGGTTGAGCACTAAATTGCGAATGACGAGTTCCAGGCATCTCAGAAACGAAGAAAACAGTATACCCTCAAAAACAAAAAAAAAATAAAAAAAAGTTTACTCTGAACATAGTGCAAGAGTGGTGAGAACTATGCGTTACTACAAGTATATAAATAACTAACTTCACTACTAATCTCGAGGACGAGGCGCGAAGTATAATCATTAATTGGCGTGCGCTGTGAAATCTATTGATGGTAGAATAAAATAATGTACTAGGGGTTTGTAGTACTTACTAATATCTACAAAATAGTCCACGGATATTTCATCCATCTATTTTGGTTTAGTCACAATAATCGAAACAGACATAATATGAATGCGCTGTAATAAGTATTGGAGGTAGAATAAAGTAATGTACTAGGGGTTTGTAGTACTTATCAATACCTACAAAACAGTATACATAGATTATATCCATCTTTTTTGGTTTAGTCACAATAATCGAAGCAGTGATTATTTTTCATGCGGTGTGAAAACTATTGGTGGTAAAGTAAAGTAATGTACTAGGGGTTTGTAGTACTTATCAATACCTACAAAACAGTATACATAGATTATATCCATCTTTTTTGGTTTAGTCACAATAATCGAAGCAGTGATTATTTTTCATGCGGTGTGAAAACTATCGGTGGTATAGATTAAAGTAATGTACTAGGGGTTTGTAGTAATTATCAATACCTACAAAACAGTATACATAGATTATATCCATCTTTTTTGGTTTAGTCACAATAATCGAAGCAGTGATTATTTTTCATGCGGTGTTAAAACTATTGGTGGTAGAGTAAAGTAATGTACTAAGGGTTTGTAGTACTTATCAATACCTACAAAACAGTGTACATAGATTATATCCATCTATTTTGGTTTAGTCACAATAATCGAAGCAGTGATTATTTTTCATGCGGCTAGGGGTTTGTAGTATTTACCAATATCTACAAAATAGTCTACGGACATTATATCCATCTATTTTGGTTTAGTCACAATAATCGAAAGTCATTATATGCATGCGATGTGAAAAGTATTGGTGGTAGAATAAAGGAATGTACTAGGGGTTTGTAGTACTTATCAATATCTTCAAAATAGCCCACGATAAATTTATACATGTGTTAAGGTTTGGTTATTGTAACAGAAATAGTCATTAATTTGCGTGCGCTGCGAAAACCATTAGAGTTATATCTATTAAAATACAATGTATCACGAATTTACTCCTGTTAAACGTTCACTATACCTACTTCTGCTACCCGTGCGAAGCCGGGGCGAGTCCCTAGTTTTTAATAAAATTATAGTTCGACACAAAAGAGTAGAAAATAATGGGGGCGCCACTGTCTTTTACAAGAGTAAAAACAATTTCATCAGCACATACACTTTAAATTAGTTCCGTTTCTACTCTTTTGTGACGAACTATAATAGCCAGACTAATGTTATAATGGAGTAATCGACTACTTTTTAAATGTATTGTTTATATTTTGAATAAATAAATAAAAACCCTGCTAAAGTTGCTTAATGCGATAACCGTATAATATTTTTTGTATTGTTATGTGTAACTTTTTTATTTAATTTGGTATGCAATAAAATATTATTCTATTCTAAAAATGAAGATAGGAGCTAACATCCATTAATTCGCCTTCAACTGTGATATGCAATATTCGACTTTATACGAAGCACTTTAGATATGATATGCAATATTCGACTAACAATTAACGATGCTAATAATTAAATTTGCTAGCATTATGCTCTGCTCTCAGTTTCTGCAGAGTTGCGTTGCGACACAGTTCAAAAGGCAGAGATAAACGATGTGCAATCGTATCAAGCACAGAATAGCATCGCGTCGTTTATCCGAAGTTGTTGAACCTTCACGTCTTGTTTATAATCTCTATAAATGCATAAAACGGGTTTAATAATTATGTAGCTTGTTATAAAATTTGACGTAACCAGGACTCAGTCCCATAGAAGGTACACCCAAATAGGGGGCGAGCCTATTGTCATCTAACGGGTACAGACTCCAGGCTGTCACAGAATTCCTAATGGTAAAATCCTATACCTAACATTGCCTGTCCTGGGGATCGAACCCGGGACCTCATGATCGGCAGGCAGCCTTCCTTCGCGACCCCCGCACCCCTGTACCCCGCAGGCGAGGACTCAATTAAGCGGTCTACCTATAGATAGGCAGGTGCTGAAGCCCCTTTATTTCCCAAGCACAAGGCTAGGCGTGCCTAAGCTTGGTATGTGAACGGAAGCCAACCTAGCTACTACCTACCCGGACGAAGAGTCATGGCCATACATCTTCAATGCTTTACGCTCTCTTTTGGCTATTGTCTTCTATGTGGTTTGGCATTTATTCATTAACATTACACGCGTAGAGATTTTAAATAATACTGAATAATATAATGTGTTTGAACTCCAGTATTATTGAAGATATTTATTATATTTCCCGCCCGCAAAATTGCTTGCAAAGAGGAAATGCTATTTGGTATTATTTTTGTTAGTGACACCATTCATATTATGTCGAAACATGTTTCGCGTCTACACTACGCATTCATGGGCATTCATGGCATGGGGTCAGAGTCTATTTCCTGAGGATGCGTCGTGTAGACGCGAAACACGTGTCGATATATGAATGCTGTCACTAATAAAAACTAATCTCTAATAGCATTTCCTCTTTGCATGCAATTTTGCGGGCGGGAGGGCGGTGCACTGTGCATGTTGTTTTTGATAATAAAAATCGGAACTAAAAACTAAACGTTCTTCTTCCAGAAGTCTTCAATAATACTGGAGAGCTCAAAACACTGTACCTATTCTAAAAAAATTAAATTAATCCAATTCGGGGCTCTTAGAGAAATCGTAACAGGCAGACAGTCATTTTGCTTTATGTTTTTATAGGTATGTATTAGCTAGATTAAAAATATATATAGGTCAATCACCCCTGATGACCAGAAATTAACCCTTAAGTCATATACCCCAACAATAGTTCGACTTTATATCTAGGTTATAGAGCTTAAAATCGCATTTGTCGGTTGAAACTGTCAATTTTAATGAGACCTCCGAAACTAGCCGATGACAGAACGAGGGTAGGTCACCGTTACCTGGTGACGTATTGCTTAATGATAGGGTTATAAAGTCGACATTTTTGTAGACACGCGAAAGAAATAATCGGCTGTCCATATCGTGCCAATACACGGTAGGGTTAACATCATTTATTGTCACTTTATGAGAACTATCTATAAAAGTTTTATGGTAATTGCTTTTAATGTTTTAATTGTGAATTATTGTAATATAACATTACCTTAAGGACATATTCGGAGAGTGGACAGCAGCGCTCTCCGGCATCAAGTATTCCAACTACTGCGATCACCAAGCCGCACAACAAGCGTGGTGATTACGGCAAAATCCCCCGATATGAATAGTTTATGGCGTTCTATGGGGGAGGCCTGTGTTCAGCAGTGGACGTCTTTCGGCTGATGATAATGATGATGTGATGAACATCACATAAATAAGACAATTTGTAGAAAGTAACGAAAGAAATAGGTTAACTTAGATACTGATAAAATTGTTTTTGTTTCAGAAAAGAATTGGCGCAGAGCAACAGAAAGAAAGGTAAAAAATCCCTGAATTGAGAATTGTAACTAATCCTGAGAATAATCACAGATTTCAGCTGTAGTAAAGTAAGTGGTTAATCACTTGACGTCTTAGGTCTTACTAAAATAGTTTTGGCGTGAAAGAATAACAAACATCCATCCATTCGTCCATCCTCACAAACTTTGCCTTACCTAGTAGGTAGTTTCACAAATGCTATGAACTATAGAAGAGTAAGGTATAAACACACTCAACTCTCGTCACATCATATATCGTGCAGGAGAGGAATGGTTAGAGAAAGCAACCGCTGGACCGCGACTCATGCGCAGACTGCACTCACTAGGGGTGTCAATGATGATGTATTATTTAATACACACAAACAAATGACAATTCACAGACAAATGGGACTGCCCTATGTTGAGGCACCACGTTCAGGTGCTGATCTGGAGGTCCTGCATGATCGGGGCCTGAACGTGTAATTTTTACGTATTGCCTATTACCACCTACCTTTAAGCCTTAAATAATAATAATAATTTGTAATAATTATGACAATTTTAATTATAATAATATGTAATAAACTAACTTATCAATAATGTATGTACCTAACAAATGGATCGTGGTTATTTAGAATGAATAAATATTTGATTTGAATTCTGGCTGGTCTGAAATGCTCATAAACTATACCTTGTAAAAATAGCTTGATACCTGACAGCTGAACATTAATACAGTTTTTGGCCATATTTTCGTAAATTAAGTTCTAAGAGGGTATTCCCTCATAGAATATACGGTAAGCGAGCTTTCATACGAACGTCGGCGAGCTTTCAGACGAATGTCAGCGTAACGTCAACGCCAACGCGACGCTAACACGGCGCTGTCGGTCGGTCGAGCGTTAATTTGTATGAAAAAGAACAGTAGAATACACACGTCGGCGTTGATCGTCTGCTCGCTTAAATGATTAATCATTTGAATGCCATAATTTGAATTTGATAATAGTCATTTGAATTATACATGACCTAATATTACGATACCATTTATGTGCCTAATTTAAGGTAATATGACCAAAAGAAAAACGATTTTTGTTCAGTTGTCACGTTTCACAAGCTATATTTTTTTACAAGGTAAAGGAAAATCCCAGGGCAAGTAAAAATTGTTATTGGGAGTTTTTTATTCATAATTTTCTAATTACAGCCAATTGGCAGATGATAGATGGCAATAGGCTCGTCCCCTATTACGTGGGACTTAATAAACAATTTGAAATGTACCTACTTTGACAGCCTCGTTGGCTCAGATGGTAGTAACTCTGCTTTCTGTGCCGCAGGCCCCGGGTTCGATCCCCGGCCAGGTCAAACATTTGTGTGCATGAACATGTCTGTTTGATCTGTGTCTGGGTGTTATAAGCTTATATAAGTATGTATATCAGTCATCTGGTTACCATAGTACAGGCTTCTAGCCTAGTTTGGGACCAGATGACCGTGTGTGGAAGTTGTCCCATATTATTATTATTATTATTATTTGGGGCTAGGTTCTAGGTACACCTCTGCCCCTTCGGGAAAAGGAGTGATATTAAATAGAATAATTTTTATTGTTATAACTGTGTGCAAAGATGGTAGGGTACAATGGTTTCAACAGATGGCTCTATTGCGGACGTAAAATAATACGTGGTACAATAAGCTTTACTTAAAATTGCAAACATGGATTACTTAAGAATAATTCAATTATGGTTATCAATGATATTATTGATGTTATATATATTATGGATAATTAGCCATAATATTAGCGGTGTCTGAAAGAAATTAACCTTTAAACTGTATTATAGAAGACTTCTGGAACAAGAATCTTTAGTCTTTAGTTCCGAATTTTAGTGTCAAAAACAACATGCACAGTGCACCGCCCTCCCGCCCGCAAAATTGCTTGCAAAGAGGATTTCCTCTTTTATAAATGCTATTATGTATTATTTTTGTTAGTGATATATAGAAATACACATAACACATATTATACCTACTATAAAATACATAAACCCACATATTATGACATTATTATAGAAAGTTTTCTACCCTATTAAAATCCCGTAATGCTCTAAACTCTTAGCTGTCAGGTGCCGACCACAGAATAGAGGGTGCCGCCTCTGTGGTGCCGACCCTATACACTATTCGGTGCAGAAGAAGCTCGTGACTTATTATGAACCATCAATACACAATTACAGCTAAAGGCATAAAGTGTCAATAATCTCATTGAATACAAATGAAATCATTGAAGCAAAAACGATCTGACGTAAAAAATAAAAACGCTGCGAAAAACGAACAGAAAGATTAATGTAATTATTAGTATTTACTTTCATGCCCACTAGAGAAAATTATCGCATCTCTCAAGGGAGGGAAATAACAGTGGTATTTGTGGAATATAGATGTGTTAGGTTTTATGTTTTGGTACGTGGAGCTAATGGGACCTAATTTGAGCTTTCCATTTTTGAGAAGCCAGTTGATACCTCATCAAATCATAACATACTTAACATACATTCACGCCTTTTTTCCCGAAGGGGTAGGCAGAGGTGTACCCAGGACTCAGTCCCATAGTAGATACACCCACATTTCGCCAGTATGTTATTGGTCCCATGTAATAGGGGGGGGGTTAATAGTGTTAAATATTGGATTTTTCCATTAGGAATTATCTCAATAACTGCCTGGAGTCTGGAACTGTGCCCGTTAGATGACAATAGGCTCGCCCCCTATTACATGGGACCAATAACATACTGGCGAAATGTGGGTGTATCTACTATGGGACTGAGTCCTGGGTACACCTCTGCCTACCCCTAAGGGAAAAAGGCGTGAATGTATGTTATGTTATATTGTTTTCATAGCACAAAAAGTGGAACACAATAGAAGAATAATAATTAATTCATAATACTTATATTACCAAATATTTAAATATCTCCGTTTAAAAGATCATCACAACGTAGATTCGTATAATACAGAGTGAGGCAATAATGCCGCAACGTGACATTATACGGCGAGATCATAATGCACCGTTTCAAAATGGCTATTATTCCAGCCAGTCTCTTGTCAGCACGAATTCTATGCAAAATTGTCTTTAGGATAGAATAGAATATGTTTATTGAAACCATAATATTATTATACTAAGTATAAAGTTCAAAATATCAATAGCTCTGTGAGACACATAATTCGCGGCATTCATTTTTCATAAGATAAATGTATTCTTCAATAAAATATATTAAGCTGTAAAGAGGCTTAAGATACAATATTCATAATATTAGTAGTAGGCATGTCTAGACCTCTGGCATAAATTTTTGAGTACTTTTGGGAGGCTAATTGTCTATTTGTTGATAAATAGAAAATGATAAATAGTCTAAAATCATCATATCAGTCAAAAACTGTTAAACGTAAAATAATACCAACGGAATATACTCACGTATAAGTTCAATGACCCTAAAGCCAGTTCCAAACTAAAATCGACATTAGGTAGGCCCAAAAATTATCACGAATAAGGACCTACTTTCCTAACGACAAGCAAAGATTAACGCGTGGTTTACTGACAGACGACGCGACGGGTCACAGCGACCTTAATGACCGTGGCCTGTATTTGTGGATTCAAAGAATGTTATATTAATGAGCAAAGGGCTTGAAATAGTACGGTAATAGTTTTTAAAACTTGATAAACTAGTTAAACTTATTCTAGGATCGAGAAAGAAGAATTTTACCTTAATTTTAATTTAATTGGTTTATTCCCAAATTTCCAAAAAATAATTCTTTTCACTTCAAAGCATTAGGTACCGATACGATTTAATTTTCAGCAGGCTTAGCAACCAGCACGACACGGGTTTCATCGCTTTTCCCCTCTCTTTCCCATCCTAACAATGCAAATCTTCTGTCTCGTTTTAACCCCCTAGGCCCTGGGACTTAGTTTCCCTTGGTCACTATGCCACACCCCGGACACTTGACTCAATTCCCATACAAAAGTCGCGATATAACTACCTACTACACAGATACTGCACACATGGAGTTCTGTACACGCGCAAGAGTGTGCCGTAGGTGCGTTCCGAGCTCACGTGGGCTCGTCGATCGGATCTCGCTCGCGGGGTGAGAAAGGCCCGATTGGTGGGCGGATGACAGTGTCCATTCTATACGTAGTATTATTATCTGTTCTGTGACTATGCTACAGGGTAGGAGTTACAAAAACATAAAATTATTGTTAACACAAACTGCCAATATTCAAGATAGTCTAAGTAGGCATCAGGTTTTTTTTTATGATAGTGAGTAGTGACAAGACGAGCAAATCAGGTGCTTGATGGTAAGCATCATGATTGCCCATATCAGACATAGTGCCACCCAGTGTTTCAACATTCAAAATTCTGCGCGGCACTGTACTGCGCCTGTCACCTTGAGATATTAGTTGTTAAAACTCGTCATACCCAGTAATATCGCTAGTAACATTGCCCTTCATACCGGAACACAGTAATGTTTGCACATTACTGCTTAGCGGATGAATAGCTGGCAAAGGTGTGGTACTTCCCCAGGCGGCCCCCTGCAAAAGAGGCCTACCACTACAAAAGTAAATGTTTGGTAATAAGTTCACAGTTCACGCTACGAAAATAAACGCGACGAGAAATCGTCAAATTAGCCGGTCGGCCGAACTGAGGCCGACCTACAGATTTCAGATTGATCTGACCCTTTACTTATTGACTTACAGACCGCTGTTGTAGGCCGATTGATTACGAATTACGATATAGGTAGGCTTGCGAAATGCGGAATCCGAGTTTCACAATATACTAGCTGTGCTGCGCGGTTTCACCCGCGTAGTCTTTGTTCCCGTGCTACATCCTGGTCTTAACTATATTCATATTAAATTTCACCTTAATCGGTTGAGTAATTTTAGTGTGAAAATAGAACAAATGAACACTAAAAAACAGCACTAGATGACGCTGGATTCGATTTAGAACACGCTAGTTTTATTACCTGTTGCAAAGGTAACTTTTTAAAATTGTACTGAGTTTTGAGATTTATCATATGTATTAGGTATGATTATTCTTTACAAGTTACTCAGTAGTATACATAACTATGAACAAGATATTTAACAGGATACAGGACCTCTTAGCAGTTTGACACTATCTTATGTAAAATTTACTAGATGTTTTGTATTCCCCTGTCTCCTCCGAATAAAACCTATAAACCTATTTGATATATTTATATCCTGATATTTTAAAGTTGAAGTAAAGTATGTCCCTATCATTTTATATTTGTTTATAAACTCTACATTTTTTGTAGTGAACGTCCAATCACGCGAGTAAAACTGGGATTTTTGAAAGTTCACTTTGAAAAAACCAAGGGTTTATAAGAAAAATTAAAATGACAGGGACATAGGTTAGTTCACTATAAAAATATCAGGATATAAATTTATAAAATTGGTTAATTATATTCGGAGGAAACAGGGGAATGCAAAACATCGATTTGGTAAATTTGGTAAATTGTAACACTTTTGTTAACATCCATTCTCAGTAAAGTTCATAGTAGTAGTACAAATTCAGAGAAGAAAGTAACCGATCTGAGCGTCTGTAATAGTATTTCTCCTACCTTAATAAGGAAACGTCGAATTGTGAGGCGCTTGCGCAAGTCTTAACTACTGACTACTGACCTATCTGTGACACGGGTCATGTACTAACTGTTTATTTAATCTGTGGAATATTAATACTAACTGGCATCTAATCTGTGATATAGTCGTGTACTAACAGTTGTTTAAACTGTGATTAAACTCACGATCGTTACCCAAAGATGTATATTGTTAGATGTTCTCGAGATGTGTTTTTGTGTTAGTTTTTAAGAAGTTTATTGTTTGTTATTATTCCTTATTATAATGTTCCGAGTAATAACGAAATGTAAGTATTTTAAGCTTATTTTTGGATGTTTTTTATAAAATATTTTAGAAATATTTAATAGGTAAGTACATTAAATTGCATAAGACTGCCTCGGTGGCGTAGTGAGTGCATTCTTGACTGGCGATCATGAGGTCCCGGGTGCGATCCCCAGGCCAGGCAAAGTGTTAAATATTGAATTTTTCCGTTAGAAATTATCTGCCTGGAGTCTGGAACTGTGCCCGGTAGATGGCAATATCCCGCCCCCTATTACATGGGACCAATAACATACTGGCGAAATGTGGGTTTACTATGAGACTGAGTCCTAGATACACCTGTGCTTACCCCTTCGGGAAAAAGGCGTGATTGTATGTATGTTTAGGTATAGGCACATTTTTTTCAGTAAACACCCGCATTTAATTTTCTAATCAAAAATGTTATATTGGCGTTTTTTAAATACTGCTCATTGTCATAATTTGACATTGCGAACTTTCCTGAACACAAATTATCAAGTTTACAATAACATTATCAATAATTTCCTAATTCATATAAATACATTTGTCATCGATAGGTAGCTTATCTATAAAGTGACGAACAGGACAGTCCAGGCGTGAACCATGACCATGTGCGTGTCCGCCCACTTTTGGAAGAATGTTAACATTGTATAAGGTCTGAGTCACATATTGTTACTATTAAGGTTAAACGTCACCCATACAAAATGAAAATATCAAAATACACATATATGAAGAAATATGGAATAAATTTCCACTCAATTGTTTATGGTTGGCTCTGGATCAGACGTTTATTTGCAATTTTAAAACGAAAACTATTTGATAAGGATAACCGTATGGTTTTTTGCTTTAAAAAAAAACATTAACATAACCTAAAAACTCATTTTTTACAATTTTCATATATACGAAGAAAATAAGGTTTTCTTAAACAAAATTATGTTTTCGCACAAATAAAGACCAGATCCAGAGCCAACCACAAAATATTGAGTGGAAAATTATTCCCTATTTCTTCATATCCGTGTAGGTATTTTAATTTTGTATGAGTGACGCAATGGCATCTGCTGGCATTATCTGTTTAAAATAATAATTAGGACTTTTTACACACCTGAGACGCCAACCAACGCAATCATGGGTTCATTTCGCCAACATGATTTTCTTGTAATTTATCCGCCAACCAAAATTACAATAGATATTATTATAAACTCTTTGTATGTCTTAAAAATTGAGATTTGATTTGATTTTGTTATTATGTCTTAAGTTTTAAAGAAAGCAATAACACTTTAGAAGTCTTAGGAACACATTTTTGGAAGTCTGGGAATAAGCCATGTAAATGGCACCTGGCATTAAGTTAATGTTCGTTAAAAAAGACGCGACGCGACGTAGACTAAGGCATAGCTAACATAATAACTAATAATATCACGCCTTTTTCCCGAAGGGTTGGTAGAGGTCTATTGAGAACCTGATCCCATTGTAGGTGCACCCGCGCTTCGCCGGTTATATTATTGGTCCCAAATCCCATGTAATAGAGGGCGAGCCTATTGCCATCTACCGTTTGCCGGGCACAGTTCCAGATTCCAGGCTGTCATTGAGATAATGCCTAATGGAAAAATCAAAAAAACACGGCCTGACCTGGAGATCGAACCCGGGACGTCATAATCGGCAGTAGAGCATACTAACACTACGCCACTGAGGTAGACAGATATATAATAATTTCTTTAAAATAATAATTATGATCGATCATACATCATAGTACTTAACATAATGAAATTTCTAGTTAGACGAATAAAAGTAAGAAATGACATAAATTGACGCGGGTTCTTAATTGAGACAGAACTTAAAATTAATGTAAATTGCTGTTGTTAAACATTACGGAACAATGTATTATACTCGACATTATGTATTTCGTTTTCTAATACATTATAGGGCGGTGTTTTGTAACATTAAAGCTTTCTCTCATAAACTTCGTTAATGTGTTATCGGTAATTAAGGTTTGAGTTTGAGTTTGAGTTTGACACGTTACCCATACAAAATTAAAGTACACAGATATGAATAAGGAATAATTTTCCGCTCAATTGTATGGGTTGGCTCTGGATCTGGCCTTTATTTGCGCGAAAACATATTTTGTTAAATAATAATAATAATAACCTGCACAAAGAAAAAAATCTTAAAAATCTCAAAAAATCTTAAAAATCTCTCAAAAATAAAAAGGCATGAACACATAGGGTACTATTTTCCACAAACATTACTTTTTCTCCGTTCCTTTTTTTTCGGGAACGACGTCTAAAACGGGTGAAACCGCGGGGCACAGCAGTAACATAAGTATTGGTCGACAATGCGCCTCGTATCTCTTCCAGCCTTCTCTACCATCCTTTTCAATGTTCAACATTAATTTTTTTATTTTTAATGACCGTTTTAATGAAACTAAATAAAAAAAATATATTTTACTATTTATCGTAAGCATAATAATATAACCTGTTACTTTCGCCAAAATGTTTCTTTCGGTGCTGCAAAGAAAGTGAAAATAACACTCAATTTGCGTCAATCAGAGCGCAAACAGATATTCTGTTTGAACTATAGTTACTGACGTTTACCTAACCTTGGGTGTTATGAGTCGGAAATAAAGTGAAGATACAATACAATACAATACAATACAATACAATACAATACAATACTCTTTATTGAGACCAAAATTTATACAGATTTGACTTAAAAAACTAATAACAGAAGTTAATTCTAATTGGTCGACAATGGGCGGCCTTATCGCTTTAAGCGATCTCTTCCAGGCAACCAGCCTTTGGATGGATAGGGGAATGATAGGATGAGTAGGGGATAGGAATGGGTACAAATCATAGTATTACTCTAAGTCTTATTTTTACCAGACCATAAAATACATTTTTAATACATATACATAACATAATATGACTACAAAAATAATAAACCTATATAAACATACATACATACACAAAAAACATATACATAATATATATATATAAAATATACACAACATACATAATACATACATATCTACATAATATTAATCAGAGGAAGGATAACACTAAGATTGCGACAAATAGTAATCTTTTATCATGCATTTAAAGCCTTCAAGAGTTCTAGCACATCTAAGATGTTATGACTGAACCTATTTACATATATTATAAGTTTGTTATTACTAATTTGCTTATATATTGTAAGTTAATAAGTCGACTGCCTCGATGGCGTAGAGGGCGCATGCTCGACTGCCAATCAAGAAGTCCCGGGTTCGATTCCCAGGTCAGGCAAAGTGTTAAATATTGGATTTTTCCATTAGGAATTATGTCAATAACTGCCTGGAGTCTGGAACTGTGCCCGGTAGATGGCAATAGGCTCGCCCCCTATTACATGGGACCAATAACATACTGGCGAAATGTGGGTGTATCTCCTATGCGACTGAGTCCTGGGTACACCTCTGCCTACCCCTTCGGGAAAAAGGCGTGAATGTATGGTATGTTAGTTGTAAGAAATAAGTTGCAACAAGTACCTAAGGAATATAAACTTAACTTATCACAGTACTGGTTCAAAATATCACAGTAAACAATAAATATAATATTATATATATTTATTTTATATAGGTACACATTTCACACCTGACAAGCAGGTGAACCGGGGTCATAAAAATATAGGTATAACCCGTGCCATTGTGTCTCGCTCTTAGTTAAAGAGCCCACGACAAAGTTTACTATATTCGGAGGAAACAAGGAATACAAAACATCGATTGTGTCAAATTGCTAAGGGGTCGGCTTTCCAAGATACATGTTTCCTCCGAATATAGTAAACTTTATATTCCCAATTTTATTATCAATTTTATATCCCCTTATATATAGACATTTTGAAGATAAATAACTAAAATATGTCCCTATCATTTAATTTTCCATAATAATCTCTTTTTTTTTGTAGTGAACGTCTTATCACGCGTGTAAACAGGGATTTTTAGAAATTCATTAGAAAAAAAACAGAGAGTTTATAACAGAAATTAACATGACAGAGACATAGTTTAATTCACTATAAAAATATCAGGATTTTAATTTATAGAATGGGTTTATTATATTCGGAGGAAACGGGAATACAAAACATCAATTTGGTGAATTTTCCATAGGATTCTGCCAAATTTCTCGTACTTAGCTAGGTTACGCTTTTAATAATGAGTTGATCATTATTAGTACGCTACCATAGTATAGATTATATAGGCAAATCTTTTCATATTTAAAAACCTGCACAAAGAAAAAAATCTCAGAAAAATAAAAAGGCACTGAAAACATGGATTTTATACTGAATCTTTGTATTATTATTTTCTAGAACCTAGTTGCGTTTATTTTACGTAATTACATGTAGTAATTTTAGTATCTTCAAAATCTGGGTACGTGTGAGCGAGAGGGCGAATTTGTTATGCACCGCGCCTAAATTACAATCGCAACTGTAACCCAACTTTGTAAGACTTCTTTAAAGACGTCTTTAATAGACTTCGGTTTCACTGCAACTCGGAAGCAGTTCAAAATAATTCTATTAAGAAATACTCGTTTTATTTTTACGGCTCGTGCTCTCAGTAAATTAGCAAACTTCCGAAACTGTACATTCAAGGTTTCTACTATTGAGACGAACAAAAAATTGACAATTATTGCTATTTTTGTCGCGCATTGTGGCAATTATTATTGTAGTTGCAGAAATAAACTATTGGGCACAGATGACGGATTCGTCCCGGAGAGCCACGATTTTGATTAAATTAATAATAACGATTAAAAAATAACCTTGCTTAAAAATATCTTTCAACATCATCATCATCATCATCCAGCCGTTGGAAGTCCACTGCTGAACATTGGCCTCCCCCATAAGGGGGGGTTGTTGTTAATACTCACCACGCTTGGCAGGTGGATTGGCGAGCGCAGTTTGATGGTTTACTTTACGCAGAGGACGCTGCTGCCCGTCCTCTAGATCTGTTAACCCTTAGCCGGCTCCTACGGCAACTAGGTGTAGAGAGGGTGGAGCACTATTCTAAAGCCGGTTACCCCACGGCAATAACTTTAGAAATATCTTTAGTAGGAAAAGAATATGTACCCAAAATATTTTTATCATTATCATCTCGGCCGCAGGAAGTGCACAGCTGGACATAGGCCTTTCTTTTTTAGTTTAGCCGATACTCGCCACGCTTGGCTGGCGGGTTGGTGAGCGCAGTTATTAGATGGATTTTTCATCCTTTATTATAAAGCAATAGTTTCTGAGGATGGATGGATGTTGGTTACTCTTTCACGCCAAAACTACTGAACCGATTGAGCTGAAATTCGGTATATAGGTAGGGTAGACCCTGGAATAAAAAAAATCTACTTAATTTTTTTTTTTTTTTAAAATTTTTATTATTATCAATTTTATAATCATAACATAATTTATTAATATATTTTGTACGCCAAAAGGCATAAAAATGTTGAGACAATTTTAGAACGTTATGCAATTTCAACAGCAAGACATTTCAACTGTTATGTTTAACACATGTTTAGACAAAATAAATATCTTTGAATCTTTGAATCTTTCCCCGATATTCCCACGGGAATGATGTCTACGCGGGTGAAACCGCGGGGTGCGGCTAGTGTGTAATAATGCAATCATAGAACAGAATCTAGTATAGCACGGTAGAGACTAACATTATAATTTTACACTCGTGAGCACGAATAGGTTTAATCTAACTGTAAATCTAAACTGTCATAAAATAACAGAAAATGGGTTTTAACACACATTAAAACAATTTTTTTAATGTGGCAGCCGCATATTGGACATATTTACACCAGTAAACACTGGGTGCAATGGCTTATTGCTAGACTTCTAAATTTTTTTCTAAGAAAAATTCAAACGATACCACATAATATTTATTGATACTATTGACAACAAATACGTGCAAACTGCAAAACTGAACAAAATTCTAATTGAATAATTAGTTTTGTTGCAATAAATAAGTATTATGTTTGTAATAATTTCTATTAATTTTAATTTCTATTGTTGTAGTGGTAGGCCTCTTTTGCAGGGGGCCGCCTGGGGAAGTACCATACCTTTGCCAGTTATTCATCCGCCAAGCAGTAATGTGCAAACATTACTGTGTTCCGGTATGAAGGGCAATGTTACCAGAGAAATTACTGGGCATGATGAGATTCAACAACTCATATCTCAGGGTGACAGGCGCAGTGCAGTGCCGCGCAGAATTTGAATTTTAAAACACTGGGTGGCACTGTGTCTGATGTGGGCAATCATGATGCTTACCATCAGGCACCTGATTTGCTCGTCTTGTCATTCACTATCATAAAAAAAAAAAAAAAAAATATTACTGCCTCGGTGGCGTAGAGGGCGCATGCTCGTCTGCCAATCAAGAGGTCCCGGATTCGATCCCCAGGTCAGGCAAAGTGTTATATTTTGGATTTTTCCATTAGGAATTATCTCAATAACTGCCTGGAGTCTGGAACTGTGCCCGTTAGATGGCAATAGGCTCGCCCCCTATTACACAATAAGATACTGGCGAAATGTGGGTATATCTACTATGGGACTGAGTCCTGGGGACACCTCTGCCTACCCCTTCGGGAAAAAGGCGTGAATGTATGTTATGTAATTTCTATTATTAGAAAAATTCATACATATAATCCTGTTACTTTGGGCTAAAAAAAAACAAAAAGGTAATACTTTGCCCTAAAAAAAGGGTTGCCGTTAGAGTCGGCTAGTGTTATGAAATCCAGAGGATGGGTATAGGCGTTCTAAGCGTAAAAACCAAACTGCACTCGCCAACCCGCCTGCCAAGCGTGTCGAGTATTAGGAAAACCTCCCTTATGGGGGAGACCTATGTCCATTCCTTCGGCTATGATGATGACTTAACTTAAAATATTGAGATGGATTGTCCCTGATTTCTAAAACCTTGGTCGACTTGCATCATAAAGCACCATTCTATGGACAGCGACTAATATTGCTGTCACGTACGTAGATTAAATAATGTATGTACTGTCAACAACATAAGTATTCATTCTACAAAATATTTAATCTCCGAATATAACTAACCCATTCCATAAATTTATATCCTGATATTTTCAAAGTAAAGTAAACTATGTCCCAGACATTTTAGCTTTTCTTATAAAATCCAGGTTTACCATAGTGAACTTCAAAAAACCTCAATTTTACTCGCGTGATTAGACGTTCACCACAAAAAAAAGTGTTAATAAACAAAAGTAAAAAGATAAGGACATACTTTACTTCATCTTCAAAATATCAAGATATAATTATATCAAACTAGCTGTGACCCGCGGTTTCACCCGCGTAGTCTTCGTTCCCGTGGGAATATCGAGATAAAAAGTACCCTATGTGTTATTCCAGGGTCTAAGCTACTTACGTACCAAATTTCAGCCCAATCGGTTCAGTAGTTTTGGCGTGAAAGGATAGGATTAGGATTAGGATATTAGGATTAGGATAAGTTTACTATATTCGGAGGAAACAGGGGAATAAAAAACATCGATTTGGTTCATTTTCCATAGGATGGTGTCGAAACTGCTAAGAGGTTCCCTTACCTGTTAATTTATTAATTACCTGTGTAAGCCTTTTGATCATAACAGTACGTTTACAAAGTTGAAGGAACATCGGTGCTTAGTTGAGATTCGTGAGGCGTTCTCTTTACACGCCTCTAACAGTCGCGGATATTACGTTACAGAATACGTTCTCGATCATAATGTAGTTCATAATTTATAAGTTAATTAAAATAAATCCCAACTAATATTATAAATACGAATGTTTGTGAGAATGGATAGATGGATCGATGTTTGTTACTCTTTCACGCCAAAACTACTGAACCGATAGGGCTGAAATTCGGTATGTAGATAGTTTAGATCCTGGAATGACACGTAGGGTAGTGTTTATCAAGATATTCCCACGGGAACGAAGACAAGGCGGGCGCAACCGCGGGGCGCAGCAAGTAATTATATATTATACTTGTAAAAAGTTAAAAGTTTATTATGTAGAATAATAAACATAATATCACGCCTTTTTTCCATGGGTTTATGTACCCAGAACTCAGTCAGGGACACTCCACATTAAAGGTAATGATGCTACAAGGAGCCAGGGCGTCGGTCTTGACGGTACAATTTCCATGGGCTAGACAAAGAGAACAGATAGAGATACCCGATAGAAAGAGAGGCAGCTTGTATATTAATATAACGACAATTAGTTAGGCGCTGTCCGACCTGTATTGCACTTTATTGCGTCGGAGCTAGATTCGCTATTTATTTAAATGATTATGAGGAGTGTCCCTTCTGTCCTTTGAATACTCTTAACAGAAAGTTCCAATAAAATCCATTGAAGAGTCCTAACAGAAAAATCCAATAAAACCGACCAGGGGATAGAGCCTCATGATCAGGCCGAGGCGGGTCAATAGATGGAAAATAAATTATGTATAATATTATGTTAAAATTACAATTTAATTGTAACCCATACTTTAAGATGGTGTTCTGATTTTGAGTACAATACATATTGGAGCCGTGAGACCTGGCAGAGAGGACATATTCTGTAAGTACGCAGCAGCAGCGCTCTCCGGTACTAAGTATTCTAACTGCTGCGATCACCAAGCTGCACAACACGCGTGGTGATTACGGCAAAATCCCCCCAATATGAATAGTTTATGGCTTCTATGGGGAAGGTCTATGTTCAGCAGTGGACGTCTTCCAGCTGATAATGTAATAATATCCGCAATAAACAATAAATTATACGTTTCAAGTTTTCTAAGTTTCAAACAGATTAGAGGCTTGACTTGCCTAACGGTATCTCTTAGATTTACCCATTGATATAAAGAAAAGGCGAGATGAGGTACTTACTGGCTTCTCAAAAATGGAAAACTCAAATTAGGTCCACTTACGTCAGTAAAGTAAGGTCAACAAGCGAATAATATTGTCTCGGTCGGACTTCGGGCTCAGGTACGTCTTTCTATCTTTGTTGTTCATTATATGTCACTGTGCAAACTTTACACTGAGCAAATTGCACGTGTCATTTGTTGAGTAAGCGCTGGGAGAACGTACCCTATCTCCCTTTTTCTTTATATCAATGTATTTACCTAATGGTTTTATAGCTAATGCAACGATAACCCTTCTCGGTAATTGCCATGACTAATCCAATAACTAGGTAGCCGTTGGATTGACCAATGCGAAAGTTATCTTGCCCAATATTGACTGTAAAATTAAAATAATAAAATAACATAACATAACATACATTCACGCCTTTTTCCCGAAGGGGTAGGCAGAGGTGTACCCAGGACTCAGTCCCATAGTAGATACACCCACATTTCGCCAGTATGTTATTGGTCCCATGTAATAGGGGGCGAGCCTATTGCCATCTACCGGGCACAGTTCCAGACTCCAGGCAGTTATTGAGATAATTCCTAATGGAAAAATCCAATATTTAACACTTTGCCTGACCTGGGGATCGAACCCGGGACCTCTTGGTTGGCAGTCGAGCATGTGCCCTCTACGCCACCGAGGCAGTCTAATAATAAAATAATAAAATAATTAAATAAAACTTGGTAAAGCCTCGACTGACTTGATGACTGTCTCGGTGGCGTAGTAGGCACAAGTTCTGCCGATCATGAGGTCCCGGGTTCGATCCTCAGGTCAAGTAAAATGGTATATTCGATTTCTCCATTAAGAATTATCTCAATAACCGCCTGGAGTCTGTAATTGTGCCCGGTAGATGGCAATAGGCTCGCCCCTATTACATGGGACCAATAACATACTGGCGAAATGTGGGTGGATCTAACCTACTAGTCCTGGGTACACCTCTGCCTACCCCTTCGGTAAATAGGCGTGATTGTATGTTATATGAAATACACAAGCAGGCATGATGGTTTTACATGGCTTAAAGCAAATCACGCGGATACATAAATATTGTCGAAGCGAATGTTGTCGCCTCGACAACATTCATGACATTTAGCAGGACCGTCCAATCAAGCCGAGCCACACGTCTTTTGACACAAGTCGGTGTCTAGTTACAGAAGTTCAATTCTCTTTAGAAAATATAGGCAGTCTAATTAAATTCTTGACCCACAAAACTTGTAAACAAAAGCAGTGTTATTTGAGTTGTTAATTCGACTAAGTTTTGGAGGTAACCGAGTCAAAAGTTAGTCAAAATTAGCGTCATTATTTTGTGGTCAACATAATAACTATTATTATGTAAGTAGGTTGCACGTGATTTTGAGTTTTATAAGGTAATACGAATGAGAAGCACACATACGATATGAATTTGAGAAGAAAAATTTTACTTCCGAGCGGGATTTGAACCCGCACCTTCCGCAACAATCCGCGTAGTGGACACTGTACCAATTGAGCTACCGTGGAGGTACTAGTCATCGGCGAAAATTATCTATCCCACCTAAATTACGTGCTTTTTATCTTGACGAATCTGAACATAGGTTCTGAGAACTGAGGCGCATGTAAACTCGCGAAGAAAACTTTTATTTATTTATTTATTTATAATTCAGCACAACGCTAGGACTAACTTAATGCTAGTGTAGCATTTTCTACCAGTTATCCTAAAACTAGAGAAAATGTTACAGAAATTTTATTATCAAAATCAAAAAATACTGCAAAATACTTCATTTGTTCAAGTACTAGGTGTTACAATGATTTGTGGCAGCCCTACTCCTTCGCTGTAGTTTACATAACTGTGTTGCAAAGGGGTAGTGTTTTCCCCATGTAGATTAGGTATATGTATCTATATTCAATGTACTTATACAATATATTATGCACTTATAGGTAAATAAGAGTACCTATATAACCAATATAAACTAATATTACGTTCTTAACTATGATTGGACGTAACTGAATATTACATTTACAATAAACATTTATCGTTCATATATTTGTTTATCTAGGAATGACAGTTTTCTTCATGAGTTTACGTGCGCTGAAGTTCGCAGAGCCTATGTTCAGACTCGCCAAGATATTTTTTATGATAGTGAGTGACAAGACTAGCAAATCAGGTGCCTGATGGTAAGCATCATGATTGCACATATCAGACACAGTCCCACCCAGTGTTTTAAAGTACAAAATTCTGCGCGGCACTTCACTGCGCCTGTCACCCTGAGATATGAGTTGTTGAAATTCGTCATGCCCAGGAATTTCGCTGGTAACATTGCCCTTCAGACCGGAACACAGTAATGTTTGCACATTACTACTTGGCCCTTAGAATTATAGGACACCTATATTTTCTCTAAGACTAATAAACGCCTTTATGGGCGTTTTTTTCTTCCTTCATATTGTATTTCAAGCGAAACCGCTTCCCACTATAAATGTGAAAGATTATTAGGGTGGATGGATCGATGTTTGTTACTCTTTTACGTCAAAACTACTGAACCGATTGGGCTGAAACAGATTAACAGATGAACCATTTATTGATAATTTGTTAATTATAAGTTAATTTCGCATTTAAAAAAAAAAATAGATTAAATAAATTATTATTGTAATATTGTAGTGGTAGGCCTCTTTTGCAGGGGGCCGCCTGGGTAAGTACCACACCTTTGTCAGTTATTCATCCGCCAAGCAGTAATGTGCAAACATTACTGTGTTTTGATCTGAAGGGGAATGATACCAGCTGGGCATGACGAGTTTCTACTACTAATATATCGGGGTGACAGGCGCAGTGCAGTGACGCGTAGGATTTTGAATTTTAAAACACTGAGTGGCACTGTGTCTGATATGGGCAATCATGATGCTTAAACATCAGGCACCTGATTTGCTCGTTTTGTCACTCACTATCATAAAAAAAAATAACTGCATTAAATAATTAGATTAAAACATAGTATATGTATATAACTGCCTCGGTGGCGTAGTGGGCGCATGCTCGACTGCCAATCAAGAGGTCCCGGGTTCGATCCCCAGGTCAGGCATAGTGTTAAATATTGGATTTTTCCATTAGGAATTATCTCAATAGCTGCCTGGAGTCTGGAACCGTGCCCGGTATATGGCAATAGGCTCGCCCCCTATTACATGGGACCAATAACATACTGGCGAAATGTGGGTGTATCTACTATGGGACTGAGTCCTGGGTACACCTCTGCCTACCCCTTCGGGAAAAAGGCGTGAATGTATGTTATGTTATGTATATAATTAAACCATAAATATTAACACATAAATTCATTAATAGTGTGTAAAACGATTTCTCGACGAGCCAGTGTTTTCAATTTTATTTTAAAAGTTATAAGACTAGGTGCTTACCTAATAAGCTCTGAGAGATGATTGCAATTCGTTAGATCGATAGTTTAGACCCTGGAATAACGTAAAAAGTATTTTTTATTCCGATATTCCCATGGGAACGAAAACTACGCGGGTGAAACCGCGGGCCAGAGCTAGTATTATGAATGTAAAAGTGAGGATGGGTGGATGGATGGATGTATGTTACTCTTGCACGCCAAAACTAGAAGATATATATAAAAGGTAGTTTATATTAGTGAATCTTGCAATGTTTTCTGACTGCATAGTATTATAATAGCTCGACACAAAAGAGTAGAAACGGAACTAATTTAAAGTGTATGTGTTGATTAAATGGTTTTTACTCTAGTAAGAGACAGTGGCGCCCCCATTATTTTCCACTCTTTTGTGTCGAACTATAACTAAGAAATTATGGGAGTACACAAATAATGTAAATTTTTATTCTATATTTAACACGAATATTATTTATTTTCAGGATGAGCTATGGGTGAGGCGGTATAAGAACAATTGAGTTCCACAAATCTAGCGACATAATGATATAGCTATGGAATCACCAGTGAGAATATGTATAAGTAAGTAACATTATAAATTTACTTTATATACCTATTAGGGCAGAGTGCCTTTTTTTTATGATAGTGAGTAACAAGACGAGCAAATCAGGTGCCTGATGGTAAGCATCATGATTGCCCATATCAGACACAGTGCCACCCAGTGTTTTAAAATTATAAATTCTGCGCGGCATTGCACTGCGCCTGTCAACCTGAGATATTAGTTGTTGAATCTCATCATGCCCAGTAATTTCGCTAGTAACATTGCCCTTCATACCGGAACACAGTAATGTTTGCACATTACTGCTTGGCGGATGAATGACTGGCAAAGGTGTGGTACTTCCCCAGAGGGCCCCGTGCAAAAGAGGCCTACCACTACAACCCAATCAATCAATTGTTAATTTTTGACACTTATGACATTTAAAATCTCCTAAAGACTTATGTACGTAAATAAATCTATGACCAAAGCACCCGGACAACCATAGTGGTGGCTTAAATAGATATTGAATAAATTTAAATCCACTTAGCTGTTTTTGTTACCAACTCCTTTTTTACTATTGGATTTAGCTAGCTTTGATTGTAAGTGAAACGGAAATAGTTGTATTTGTTTCTAACTAATTGATTGGTTGGTTGCAACTTTAGCTGTGTTTGCTTCTCATGGATATAGATGACTTTGATTCTAACCTGAGTTATGAACGTAATTTGTGAAGGATATGGCTGCTTTAGATACGCTTAGGTTGCCATTTTCAAGTAAAATTAGGCACTATACGGATTTAGCTGCCTTTGATTCTATATCAAAGCCTCAAATTAGCTTTTTATTCAGGGCAGAGTGCCTTTATTGAAAAAAAGACTAAACAATATAGCTGCCTATTAATATCTACCCTAACTAAATACTTTGTCATAGAACACTTCGGTAATCCACAGGCCGACATGTCAGCCTATAGAAAATCCAAGTGCTTTAAACCACTGTTAGATAGATGGCAGCGTACCCAAGATAATGCCACGATGAATAGCAATGCTTATCTGTTGGGCCAGATAAAAGCCAGCATTTTGATCACGCCTCGTCTTGACCAAGCGCTCATATAGATAGAAAAACATTAAATTAACTAACATAACAACAGCCTTTTCGTGCGAGGCAGAGGTGTACCCAGGACTCAGTCCTATAGTTAGTTCTCCTACCTTTGTCGGGTATGTTTCTAAGCCATGTTATAGGGGACCAACCGTCAACAACCGGGCTGCCTTTACGCTCAAATCCAGGCTGTTATTACGTGAGATCTGTAATTTGCTACTATGCCCCGCGGTTTTACCCACGTAGTCTTAGTTCCCCTGGGAACATTAGGATAAAAAGTGCCTTATTTGTTATTCCAGGGTCAAATCTATCTACATACCGAATTTCAGCCCGTTCAGAAGTAGTTTTGGCGTGAAAAAGTAACAAACATCTTTCCATCCACCCGGACTAACTTTCGCGTTTATAATATTAGTAGGATAAGTAGGACGTAATGACGATAAAACATTTTCATTAAAATTTCAGGTGCAGCAATAGTAGTAAACCTACTACTCTTATGCAGCACAGCAGATGGAGGTACAATACCAGAGACAACAGTGGTCAAAGACGAAAGAGTTAAAATTAACAAAACTAACACATGGATAGGAAGAAACCCACCTAAAACACCAGATGTTTCCCTAAACGAACTAAATCCTAAAGAATCAACTTCCGAAGAACATACAGAGAAGAATGCAAAATACAAAGACAGAGGAAGGGTAAGGTTTATATCAACTACAAAAGAAAAAGCTACCACTAGAAGCCCGTTCCGAAGAATTCGGTCAACTACTTCTACTAGTACTACATCTACGGAAGCAGCGACGTTGATCATAGTGACACCTACACCAGAAGTCAAGAAACCTTCAGAAATTATCGACGGTATGAGAACCTATAAATCAAAAATATCCAGCACAACTCCTCTGTCTGTTAAATCAGAAGAGAAAAGCGTAGAAGAATACGAGGACAAGGAAGACGAAGAAGAAAATAATTCTTTCGAAAAGTACACTTCAAATAAATACTTCACGATACCGAATTTCGATGACGATGACTTCAACCATGACTCTGAAAATGAAAGCTCTAACAACAAAGTTAAACAAGACTACAGTAGCCCATCCCATAGCTTCTCCAGTTACTTTCCTAAAGAATACAGCTTTAAAGAAGATTCAGAACCATTTAAATCTAGTTTCTTTGATTTCGACTCCGAATTGACTACTCCCAGAAATGACTTCTTCGACAAGAAGTTTCAAGAGATCTCATCTAGCATAATAAAAAATTTAGACACTATTAAGGCCAAATCTCCACCGCCTAATATGACTAACGTTCACACAATAGTTGAAGAGAATATTGGTCTCGAAAGACTGAATAATAATACGCCCAGTAATAAATCGTCAGTATTTTTAAAGAATACCAAAGAAATCCGTCTATCGGATAACCAGGGTGCTAGTAGCGCTAATAAAGAGCTATCTGATGTGCAAGGTACGAGTATTTATTATGAAATGTCTGTACTGTCCACTGAAACGTACGCTATTAATCATTCAGATGATGATGATTGTGATGATAGTCCTACAGCTGAAACTACTGTTAGTACATCTTCACAGGAAGAGTTACGTTCTATTAAAGCACATACATCAAAAGAAAAGTCAGAGAAAGACAAAGAACCAACGAGACCAACGAAACTTGAAACGAATTCTGAAATTTTAACAACAATGTCGTCGAACTTTTTGGGAGTGCCGAGCATTCATCCTATGTTTGACTCCGATAAAACAGTTGCCGTCTCAACACTGTCTTATCCATCGACTACTGAAAGAGTAACCAGAATATTCTCGAGCAGTTACACCAGAAATAGAAATTACTCGAAAAGACTCAATCTAACAGGTACTAAGGATTCTCCAAACAGTGTGACTTTCAGAACTGATGGTATTTCTAACACAGCTAGACCCCAAACAAGGAAATTCCATCACACTACTCCTAAGAACAAGCCAATCTGGATGGCACCGAGGCGTAACATAACTAGAGGTTATCCGAAACCAACGAGTCCAACAACTATTTATTCCGAGCATTTTGATATAAAACATAAATTCACGCCAAACGCTCGAAAGCCTGGTAAAACAGTTTTAACTACCATTTCATCAGCGGAGATAGATCCAGTTCTGCAGAGTGATATTGGTGGGACTAAGAAGGTAGTTCAATCTCAATCTATATCTGATAACACCATCCCTTCTTTGAGGAAGCGAGGGTCGACGCGTTTCACGACTTCAACAGCATCGTCAGCTGAGAAAGAAGCCGAATTGGTTGACTTAGAGATGCCTTCAACAGCTTGGGCATTGGCAGGCCTCATCAGCCCTCCATCACTGCCGACTGCTGTGGTCAACGCAACGGAAAATGAACTGCAGAAAGTCGGGGAAGTTATAGGTATGTTACAAAATTTTATGCACAATGCACACAATAATAAAACGTATGATCATAATATTATTACGTACTCGGAATAACCAAATTATGAATTATCTTTTAACACTAAACAGCTACAAAGTAAGCAAAGCGAACAACTGTTAAAAATAATGAACATTTTAGACTTTCACTGATCTAGTATTTTTTACATATTTCAGACAAGAAAGAAACTACCATCGCCACAACAACAACGACAACAGCCAGCCCAATCAACAACGACATTATTACCAAGAAAGTGACTGAAGTGAATCAAAACAAACTGCTTTGGCAACCTGCTAACTCTCCTGCATCTTCTAGCCTCGAAACTTCTAGCAATTTGAAGTCTGAAAACCAACCAGCAGTAAGCAGCATTCCAACGAGCAGCTCTGAAACAGCAACTGAAGCTACTCTAGACAATGTTGTTGATTCTAAGCCCAAAGTAGTAAAACCTTTATGGATTCCTGCAACAGACATGGACGTAACAAAATCTCAAGAGAAAGAAGCAATTATTCCACCGGTTGACGCTACAAAGTCAACTGGTTTTGAATCGATTACGAAACTACCCGCCGATGTAACTACACCTCAAGATGAAGCCGTTGCCAGCTCCAATGTCAACCAAACAGTGACCGTTGAAAAACCAAAAACAACAACAGATTATGATATAACAACTATAAGGTTCTCTTATGTACCAACAGAACCTACAGAGAGTACTGACACAAATGACGTAGAAATTGTAACGACATGGCACCCTAGTATGCCAACAAGGACTAAGCAAACCACGATTGAAGATAAACCTATAACAACTTACAGACCCAAGTATATAACAACAACTGATGTTGTAGAAACAACGACCACAGTGCCTGAAACAACACCTGTATTAGAAGTATCTTCACAAATTATAGCTAATGCTACGGAGAAGTTATTAACCACGGAAACCATTCAAACAACAGAAGAAATCACTACACAACCTAGTATTGAAACGACTGAAGCACCAACAACAACCACAATGACAACCACAACAACTGTAACCGTACCAACTACAACAATAATAACTGAATCGACAACCATTCAGACTACAGAATTACCTGAAGACACAACTACAATTGTCGTAGAAGTGGTAACGGAAATTAATACAGAGAAAGTGACAGTAGTAACTCCAAAGACAACTACCATTAGAACTACTACAACGGATTTGTCTTCAACTGAAACCGATTGCACATCAGAAGAAAACAGTAACAGCAATGAAATAGATCCTGAAATTAAAACTACAATGGAACCCGAAACATCTACAGAAGAGACAACGGAAAAACCAATGACAACTGTACCAATAACCAATACGACACTCACTCACGAAACAATCAAAACTACAGAACCACCAACTGCTGCGGTAACAACAGAAGTTCCAACAACCGAACCGTCAGAAGAGTTGATAGAAACAACGACAGAATCAGAAGGAATTACGAAGGTTGTGAATGATCTGGAAGACTTGACGAGTTATGCGGGAGAGGTGACCACGGAAGCTTCTTCAAGGGTTTTGCCTGATGAAGCAGGGTCGGGAGCTGCTGTGGCGATTGCTGTTAGCACGATAGGTGTTATTGCGCTTATCCTGCTCATTGGATTGCTGGTGAGTCTGCTTTTATATAAAAAAATCTAAGAGCCGTTGTAGGTATATTACGTTTACTCAGATTTGCTAAATATTTAAAAACCAATCTGTTGGTTGCACCCGGGTATGTCCGGCTCTGGACTAGATTTCCATCTTGTCTGTTTGTAAGCAGCCTGCATCCAGCGCGTTCCTGCGACACTTTTTAGATCTCTTCTGTCCACTTAGTGTGTACTAGGTCTACAGACAAGGTACTTAGTTCTTGTATAATTAAACCTACCAAGTTTTTAAATAACCAATAATAAAATTGTTTAGGCGTGGAAACGTTACATAGTTTTACTAAAACAAAAAGTGAAGTACCGTTGTATGCCAGCTCTCTAATACAAACATGATGACACCCACACATTCGGAGCGTAATGGCGGGCGATCGGCAAATCGGCGCTCCGCGAAGTGGTGTGAAACAGTGCCGTAAATTAGCCTTTTTTGCGCCCTATGCGAGCGATAAAGCACTAAATACAAATACGCTAGTGCGCTGCCAAAAAAAAGAGCGCTATGTTTTGTCTAATTAATGTTATGTTTTGTCTATTTAAAAAAAAAAATTACAGACTTTTTGATGATACTGGCATGTAGGCACGTATGTGTTGGAATCGAGCACTAGGGGCGCAGCGGAAACTTTCAGCAGTAAAATCAGGAAAAAGAAAAAATAATAGTCCTGCCTGGTCTGGCCACTCTTGCGCCCCCCAGAGTCAAGGCCCATGCCTGGGCACCGGTGGCACCACCCTATTTACGGCATTGGTGTGAATGCGTGCCGTTTATTAGCGAGCTGGCTTACTATGGTGCTTAGCTTTTTGTTTTATAGGACTATCCATAGAAGTACAGAATAAAATCGAATTCCATTTTCTATAAATACGTATCGTGAAAATAAATGACATTTTCAAAAGTAAAAATATAATTAAGGTAGAGTTAAATCTGTCGCATACGTGTCGCATATAATTAATAATTAAATAATGAAGTATGTGTGGAGCGGGTACTACGTCTGAAAGGACCATATTTAGAGGACCGCAGGCCATTCGACTGTAAACGAAAATCGACTACGTTCCAAAGGACCGGTGATAAAATTTGTAAACATATTCAATGTCACATAAAAAAATTAAGTACAGTCAGTTATGTATACCTAAATGTTTTTTACCCAATTTCGCTTCGGTACTCTTGTTTTGCGTCCCTGTTACGTGATATCCATCTAAGCGAGCTTTCAGACGAATGTCGGCGAGCTTTCAGACGAACATCGGCGTAGCGTCAACGACAACGCTCACGCTAACGCGGCGCTGTGGTCGGGCGCTAATTTATATGAAAAAGAACAGTAGAATACACATGTCGGCGTCGCTCGACTGAAAGCTCGCTTATAAAAAAAAAGGAAAGAATTCAATAATTATTCTTACGATACGATTTGCGCGTGTTACATTCTTTGTAGTCGAAGTGTTTCTTCACAGAATCCCTTCTTCCCTTATGTTCTTTCCTCTTCCGCGGCGTATCTTCAGTAGAGTGCTCTAACAACATATCCAAAGTAATGTGCATAATATCTATTGACATCTCACGATAAATTATGTTCACTACTTTGGAGTACATTGCAGAATTTATCGATGCTTCAGCAGTTCCTGAAATGTGTTTACAGTTAGGTTTTAAAAAGTTGTTATCAACGAATAACACGTAACAAAACCACAATCACGTATTTTCCCAAAGGCAGACGCATACACCTGATGGGTGTACCCACTATGGGTCATCCCATAGTGGGTACACACAGACATAGGGGCAAGGCTTTTGCCAAGACTAAGAAGTATTGAGAATTTTTTTTCATAAAAAATTAAATAACTCTGTGTGTTACGTAATTACGTTGTGGGTAATTAGCATGGAACATTTTATTCCCTCACAACTTTTTTTTAAAATTAATATATTAATGGCCGGGCTATTTAATGGACGGGCTATATAATAGTCCGGGTTATACATAGTCCTTTCTCATCTCGTGGGAGCCGTGAGACCAGCAGAGGGGCATTCGGAGAGTATACGTTTCTATAATAAAATCCCAAAAGAGATAACGGGGCTCTCAGAGGGTAAATTCAAATATAAAAACTACTTTACTAAAGAAGGCTTATTATAATGTTAATCAGTACATAGAGGACAAATATGCCTGGGAACTTTCGCATAGCCACCACGCGGCACCTTCCAAACAAAAATGTAACCAAACCAAATATTCTAAAACAATCAGTTGAAAAAATTAAGCCCTACAAGTTTCTTGTGCGTTCTTCTTGTAAAGGTAACTTTCCGAACGCACGGTAGACTCATTACTGTTTATTTTTGTAGTGGTAGGCCTCTTTTGCAGGAGGCCGCCTGGGGAAGTACCACACCTTTGCCAGTTATTCATCCGCCAAGCAGTAATGTCCAAACATTACTGTGTTCCGGTATGAAGGGCAATGTTACCAGCGAAATTACTGGGCATGATGAGATTCAACAACTCATATCTCAGGGTGATAGGCGCAGTACAGTGCCGCGCAGAATTTTGAATTTTAAAATACTGGGTGGCACTGTGTCTGATATGGGCAATCATGATGCTTACCATCAGGCATCTGATGAGCTCGTCTTGTCACTTACTATCATAAAAAAAAAAAAAAAAAAAAAAATTTTCATTGACGTACAAAAGTGTCAGACTGTGACATATTTGAATAAATCTTTTTGACTTTGACTTTGACTTTGAACAGCAGAGCTTTCCGTTTCCAAGTATTCCAACTACTGCGATCACCAAGCCGCACAACAAGCGTGCTGACTACGGCAAAATCCCCTCATATGAATAGTTTCTATGGGAGAGGCCTATGTTCAGCAGTGGACGTCTTCCGGCTGATGATGATGATTAATAAATCTAAGTAAAGTAGTATGCTTTTCAAATAAAAGACTTACTCGTTTATTCTGAAATGTCCTTCCTTAGATTCTTCAGTCATTCAGGGTAGGTAGGTCGTCTATTTTCCAAAACGCCCATTTGCGCTGAAAAATATTAATTTAAAATTTTAAGCACTTGACTACGGCATAGGATCAAGCTTCTACTAGTTTGTATGTGCTTGAGTGAAATGCGAACGTAATTAGGCGTTTTCTTTAAAAAAAATCTCGAAGGAATAAAGATGACGTACAAAAAAATGACCATATTACCTGCGTAGCTATGTCGATCCAACTAAATTAAAACATTACTAGCATTTATGTGTAGGTAATAATAAAACATAATTAAATAAAACAATTCAACTAATAACTTAACATAAATTATAAATAAAACCTGTACAAAATATACCTACCTATACAAAATATACCTACCTATACAAAATATACCTACCTATACAAAATATACCTACCTATACAAAATATACCTACCTATACAAAATATACCTACCTATACAAAATATACCTACCTATACAAAATCAAGCCATACTTTAATATGCATACTTTAGAGGTTAATATTAAAGTTTTTTATGACGCTTCTTTTTTTATTACAACGCCATCTTTCCCAAAGGAACTCTATGAACGCTATGTGGCATTTTCTTAAAAAAATGCCACATTTGTTATTATCGCTGAGTCCGCGCGTTGTAGCAAGTGTCAAAGTGAAGTCTATAAAAATTCCACATCGTTGCAACGAGATACGTAACGATACGACGGACACCGGTCACCGGATATGCTTCTTATCGGTAATGGCTAACGAGAACCGATGGTATGTCGGTCATAGGGACTACAGTGTGATGCGACACCGACCAGGTGAATTGACCCGTTGCTAGGCATCAAACTCAAACTCAAACAGATTTATTCAAATAGGTCATAATCTGACACTTTTGCACGTCAATGAAGATTAAGAGTACTGAGTCTACCGTGCGTTCGGAAAGATACATCATGATAATTTATAAATATATATTAATTTGAATATTCTTAACACGCGGACTGACTCGGTGGCGTAGTGGGCGCAAGCTCGTCTGCCGATCAGGTGGTCCCGGGTTCGATCCCCAAGCCAGGCAAAGTGTAAAATAATGGCTTTTTTCATTAGGAATTATCTCAACAACCGCCTGGAGTCTGGAACTGTGCCCGGTAGATGGCAATAGGCTCACCCCTATTATATGTGATAAATAACATACTGGCGAAATGTGGGTGTGCCTACTATGGGACTAAGTCCTGGCTACACCTCTATACCTATCCCTTCGGGAAAAAGGCGTGATTCTATGTAATGTATTATGTTATATAATGTAACAGAACGGGTTACCCCAATTACACTGCTCGGGTCAATTCATATGGGTTATGTGGACAACCTATATTTTCAGAGTTTCAGGTCGCCAAGATTCCTACGCAGCCTCCAACATGAGCAAACGACTGCCCCTACATATCCTATAGGAAAAGTCAATGATAGGTATATTAAACACATACCATCGCGCCTTTTTCCCGAAGGGGTAGGCAGAGGTGTACCCAGGACTCTGTCCCATAGTAGATACACCCAAAAGAAAACAGCCGGGACCTACAGGTGATGGTGACAATAACTGTAATAATAACTATCACCCGCGACTTCGTCCGCTTAGAAGTGGGAGCTTTTATATTTTATACAGAACACTAATCATTTTTCTTAAAAGTTCGAGTAACTTCTTATATCATCAGCTATCTATCAGCATATGATTTATATCATGATCTATGGGTATAAGGTATGGGTAAAAATCGGTCCAGTCGTTTCGGATATTAGCGACAAAAAACAGATAGACAAACTTTTTTTTACATATGATGTCAAACGGTCGGACTGCCTCGGTGGCGTAGTGGGCGCATGCTCGACTGCCAATCAAGAGGTCCCGGGTTCGACGTTCGACCCCAGATCAGGCAGTGTTAAATATTAGATTTATCCATCAGGAATTATCTCAATAACTGCCTGGAGTCTGGAACTGTGCCCGGTAGATGGCAATAGGCTCGCCCCCTATTACATGGGACCAATAACATACTGGCGAAATGTGGGTGTATCTACTATGGGACTGAGTCCTGGGTACACCTCTGCCTACCCCTTCGGGAAAAAGGCGTGAATGTATGTTATGTTATGTTATGTCAAACGGTGCGATGCGTGGTATTAAAATTATTTGAAAGAGTTTAAGCAGAGTCTTGGCTCTACTGTTGGGCCTTTCTCGAAACTATTTTCTATGAAGGATTGATTAATAGCTCTAGAGGTCTGTGATAAACATTGTATTTGTATATCCCAACAAGAAACCTTATAACTAACTAGCTGTACCCCGCGGTTGCACCCGCGTAGTAACGTACCCGTTGACGATAAAAAATACCTTATGTGTTAATCCAGAGTCTAAACTATCTACGTACCGAATTTCAGCCGAATCGGTTCAGTAGTTTTGGCGTGAAAGAGTAACAAACATTCATCCATCCACCCTCATAAACTTTCGCATTTGTAATATTAGTAAGATTTTTCAGCAACACAAACTTTCCAATTGAAACAATTGCCTGCAGTGACCGTCCTCTCAGCATCTAAGTATAAATCCTGTCACCGCATGGTCGCCTGAAAGAGATCGTTCTGAGCGACAAGGTCGAGTTTTGTTGTTTTCTGTACTAATTGTGATACCAATGATGAGTTTTCTATTCTATCAACGCGGTGAGAAATTCCTTACTTAGCACAGTACCTTCCATAAGTATTGTTCTTGAATACAGGTGCTGAGTAAGTGTACCAAACCTACATGTACCAAAGTGGTTAACACAAAAAATAATCTCTCTATATAAATTCCGTGTGAACTAAAGTGCACATTTCATCGTTTAAGTGGCTATACATTCCGTTGAACTTCAACGGAATCTCATCATGTTAAGGCGCTGTCCAAAGCAAATTCGACCGCTCGCTCACACGTACCCACATTTTGAAGATATAAAAAATTCTACATGTAATTACGTAAAATAAAGACAACTAGGTTCTATAAAATAACAATACTCGTACAAAGATTCAGTAAAAAATCCCATTTAATCCTAACGAGTTATCACGCATAAAAACCAGCAGAAAAAAAATCGCAGATAAATAAAAAGGCACTGAAAACTTGATTGGATTAAATTGGATTTTTCCATTGGATTAAATTATTTGTTTGGGTTAAAAGAAAAATCAAATTCACGCCTTTTCCTGAAAGGGGCCATCTACCGGGCACAGTTCCAGACTCCAGGCAGTTATAGCGATAATTCCCAATGGAAAAATCTAATATAAACACTTTGCCTGACCTGGGGATCGAACCCGGGACCTCCTGATCGGCAGTCGAGCTTGCGTCCACTGTCCACTACGCCACCGAGGCAGGCGAAATCGAAATTATTAAATGTTTATCAGATGTTTATCTTCTGATAAACATTCCACACTAAAGGATAAAGATCCTTAAGGGGTTCCTGGATGTCACTGAGAAAAAAACTAGAAAAAAAAGGCAGTCT